>CM038050.1:35999057-37247182 GCA_021397845.1 Areca catechu
TGTGAGGCTAATCCTCATCAGATGGAAGCTTAAGAATAATCGGTGCACTAATCCTGGATCTAGGAACTAAAGCTTTAGGAGGTCCCTGGGCTAAAACCCTATAACTCCTAGTACGGCCTGAATGTCCTAGTGCAGGTACAATCTTGGAAGATCTAGTGGATGGAGGAGAAAGCATCTCAGCTGGAGTAACGAAATCTGGAGTGGAATTGACTATATTAGCTAGAGGAGGAACCGCAGGAGTAGCTGGAGGATCATCTCTGTTGAGCATTTGATATCGTCTAGTAAGATCAACGCTGCCATCCAAACTAGAATCATCAAAACCACAATCTGTATCATCACCGGTATTAGCATCATCACCATCATCAGCACCACCCTCATCAGCATCGTCATGTCCATCTAGGTGGTCATCATCATCATCAACATGTGGGGCTGCTGGAGCTGCTAGAGGAAGGAGGGATCTGAGCAAGTCCTCAATGCGAGCGAATCATGCCTCCATAGTGTGACGTAACTCGGCGTGCTCTGAAGCTGTGTGGGCTCTGAGGCTCTCTATCTCAATCCTCAACCGAGTCGTCCTCACTCCAAGTCCAACGATCTCGCTCCTCACCTCAGCAAACTGCTACCTGGAGAGCTCCTCAAAAGATATCTCAGTAGACGACGGGGGAGGAGCTGAAGGTGTAGCAGCAGGAGTCACAGGCTCGGTCTCTGATGCTGGAGCAACACGAGGAGGTGTACTGACTGGCCCTGATGGCCTGGCCTCTACCTTTCTGATCTCATCCTCCTCGTCCAGCTCTTGACCAGACTCTCTCCTAACCCAACGCCCTGCGACCAAATGATAGCCCATCCGGTGTAGCGATCGCTCGTCATACACATCAGTGTGTAGAATCTTCTTGGAGGTCTCCGCCTCCAAAGGAACTCTACAGGCTCGAAATAGACGAGTCAGTGCCATTTTGTATGGCAGACAATGTCTCCTCTGGGTCGCCGCATCGTGCATCTAAACCAGAATAAGTGAGGGAATGTCAATCTGGGTCCTCTGGATCAGACTCACCATCAACATCAACTCCCGCTCCATGATAAAATCAAATCAGCCTGTCTTCGAAAGCAGGATCCATGCAGTGATGTGATGTAGTAGGTGCATCTCAATAGACAGCTGGTTCGTGGTGACCACTGTCACTCCACGAACATCCTCCCTCTCAAGTATACATCTAAATGCTACCTCCCTATCCTCAACTAAGAAAGTACAGACACCTCAGTGAGGAATCTTCCAAACTCGACTCAACAGCTCCTCAGACAATGGAATCTGCACTCCTTTGATGGTGGTGCTCCATAACAATCATCGGCAGTCTAGTCCATCATAAAACTCTCTCACCAGATGAGGATAGTACCTCTCATGCATAGTACAAAAAGGTACTAGTCCGGCATCTGAGAGCATCTGTCTAATATGGAAGTGCTGCCGGTCAAAGAACTCCAAATCAATCTGTCTGCTCGCTGCCACAGCCTTCCCTACCATCCTCTCTGCAAGGAGGAACCTGGAGCTGCAAAACTGCTAGTCTGTCCAACATCGTGCCGGGTCTTCGTCCTCCTCTCAGAACTCTGTCCAGACCTCCTCTTAACTGCTAATCTCTTCTGTGGACCCATTATTACTAGCTGAGTTAAAAATGGAAAGGAAGAGTAGAGGGTAAACGTACTGAAGGGGGAAAGGTTTTAAGCAAGATGGGAACAAAAGATTGACCAAGGGTTAGACCTAAAGAGACTAAACAAGTCTAGGTTTTTCTTTAAAAAGGACACTGGTTTAAGAAAATTAGCTAGGGTTTGTATTAAAACTGGGATAAAAATTGAATTGATTAGACTTCAAAACATGAATTCGAGGGATAAAAACAATGCCAAGTAAAATAAGTATTTTAATAATTTAAAAAGAGGGAAAACTATCAAATGAGTGGTTTTTTTAAAAAAAAATTATCCCAACACTAAAACTAAGTAAACTAAGACAAAGTGAAGCACCAAAAATAAAATTAAACATAAAAACTGTTTAGATAAAATAAACCCATGAAATCAGGACTAAAAACAAAAGATATTAGGGTTTTAGGTTAAAAGTATATAATCTAACAGTAAAACAGTGGAATGAGGAGTAGAAACGGAATGTAGATCATGAAATGAAGGTATACACTCCTTCCAAATCAGAGAAAACCTAATTCTTAGCCAAGAAATCTGAAATTAACTTGAAAACATTGGGGTTTTCGGCCAAATAATGCAATGCAATAGTGAAAAGGGGAAAATCAGACGGTTTAGATAGGGAATCAGTCAAAATCCAAGAGGAAATCCAAGAGTAATGTGGATAAACAAGTTTCCCACCGAATGGAAACCTAAAAACATTCCAAAATGTCAAAAAAATTGGATTTAAATGAGTTAAGATGGACAAAAAATAGAAAAACTAGGGTTCATGGTTTGAAAACGAGCGAGAGGGTAGAAGATTACCTGGATTTGGCGGGGCAACGAGGGAGAATGAAGATTTCAGAGGGTAGAGGATACTTGGGGACCATAATGGCTTGAGAGAAAATGGAGGAAAATAAAATACAAAAGCTTGGTTTTGTCCTAAAAAAGTCTGAAATTTCTGCGAGTGTCGATACTTAGAATTTCTCAAGTGTCGACACTTGGTCAGGTGTCGACACTTCTCAAAATCCAAGTGTCGACACTTAGCCAAGAAATTTCCAAAAAAAAAAACCTGAAAAATTCTCAAAAATTCAAGAAAAGTTTTAAAGGCTTTTGGGACTTAATAAAAGTGATTTTTGAGTAAAAATAACTTGGATATGATAAAATTTGAGAGAGTTCTAGGAGAATAGATCAATGACACCTAACTCTCTTCTAATCATACAAAATCTCTCTTCACTCAATGGTTTGGTAAACACATCAGCTAATTGATCATTAGTACACACAAATTCAAGTACCACATTTAAATTTTGTACATGATCTCTTATAATATGATGTCTTATTTCAATGTGTTTACTTCTTGAATGTTGCATAGGAATCTTAGTTAGATTGATTGTACTAGTATTGTCACATCTTATGGATATCTTAATTAGTTTAATACCAAAATCTTCGAGTTATTGCTTGATCCATAGGATTTAAGCACAATAGCTTCCAGCTGCTATATATTCGGTTTCCACCGTAGATAGAGCAACTGAATTCTATTTTTTGCTGCTCCATGAGATCAAATTTACTCTAAGAAACTGACAAGTTCCACTAGTACTTTTACGATCAAGTTTACACCCAGCAAAGTCAGCATCATAATAAGCAATTAATTCAAATAAAGAATCTCTAGAGTACCAAAGACCAATCTCAATTGAACCAGATAGATATCTAAATATACGTTTAACAGCCAAAAGATGAGACTCTTTAGGATTAGACTGATATGTAGCACATATACAAATACTAAATATGATTACTGGCCTACTGGTAGTTAGATATAACAATGAACCAATCATGCCACAATATAGTTTTTTGTCAATAGATTTACCTGATTCATCTTTGTCAAGTCTACAAGAGGAGCTCATAGGCGTACCTAATGGCTTGGTGTTCTCCATCCTAAACTTCTTTAGTATTTCTTTTGTGTACTTAGCTTGGTTGATGAAGATCCCCTCTTTGGTTTCCTTTATCTGGAGTCCGAGGAAGAAGTTAAGTTCTCCAATCAAGCTCATCTCGAACTCATCCTGCATTAACTTTGCAAACTCTTAACAAAGAGATTCGTTAGTAGCACCAAATATGATATCATCTATATATATTTATACTACTAAGATATCATCATTCTTTTTCTTCAAAAATAAAGTTTTGTTAACATTACCTCTATTAAAATCATTTTTGAGCAAGAAAGAACTTAAACGATCATACCAAGCTCTAGGAGCTTGTTTCAAACCATACAATGCTTTATGAAGTTTGAAAACATGGTTTGGAAATTCATGGTTTTCAAAACCGGGAGATTGTTCAACATAAACTTCTTCGATAAAACCATTTAAAAAGACACTTTTGACATCCATTTAAAATAATTTAAAATCCATAAAACAAGCAAAAGCCAACAATAACCTAATTGCCTCAAGTCTAGTCACAGGAGCAAAGGTTTCATCAAAATTAATTCCTTCCTCTTGATTGTATCCTTTGGCAACTAGTCTAGCTTTATTTCTTGTAACAATTCCATTTTCATCAAGTTTGTTTCTAAAAACTCATTTTGTGCCAATAATTGAAATATTTGAAGGCCTATCTACTAGAGTCCAAACATTATTTCTTTTAAATTGGTTAAGTTCATCTTGCATAGCATTAATCCAATTACAATCATTTTCAACTTCTTCAATAGTTTTAGATTCAATCTGAAAAATAAATACTAAGTAATCACAAACATTCCTTAGGGATGATCGAGTACTTATACCTTTAGATGGATCACCAATAATAAGTTCTTTGGAGTGTCCATGAGCATACCTCCATTCTTTGGGAAGAGGATCAGGTAATGATGCATTCTTATTTTCTTGATCTTGTCCTCTTTCAATATTTTGATCATCTTCTTGTTCCTTTGTAGGCTCTTTATTGTTGTTCACCTCTTCAGTTCTTTTGGTACTTGTCTCATCATAAAACACATCTTCTTTTCTAGAAGATTTCTGGTCAGATTCATCCAACACAATATGTATGGATTCTTCAACAATAAATGTTCTTCTGTTGAAGACCCTGTATGCGTTGCTAGATGTAGAGTAGCCTAAAAAGTCACCCTCATCTGACTTGGCATCAAATTTGCTCAAATTATCTTTACCATTGTTTAAGATGAAACAACAGCATCCTAAAACTTAAAAATATTGAATTGAAAGTTTTCTACCCTTCCAAAGCTCATACGGAGTTTTCTTTAAAATCGATCGGATTAAAACACGATTCAAAACATAGCATGCAGTGTTTATGGCTTCCGTCCAAAAATATCTAGGTATGTCATTTTCACAAAGCATGGTGCGTGCCATTTCTTCAAGAGTTCTATTTTTTCTTTCTATCATCCCATTTTGTTGAGATGTCCTAGGTGATGAAAAATTATGATGAATGCCATTTTCAATACAGAATTTTCAAATTCGGTTCTTTGGTCACTTCTCAAAGATACAATTGAAACACCTTTTTATTTGAAACTCTGTTATGAAATCTAATGAATTCAGAAAATATTTTATCTTTGTGTGCTAAAAACATGACCCATGTAAAACGTGAGAATTCATCCACAATAACTATACCGTACTTCTTACCTTCCAAACTAGATATTCTAGTTGGCCCAAATAGGTCCATATAAAGCAACTCTAAGGGTCTAGATGTAGAGATTACTCCTTTTGGTTTAAAAGATGATTTGATTTGTTTTCCAAGTTGGCAAGCACTACAAATCTTGTCTTTTTCAAAACTGAGTTTTGGTAAATCTTTTATCAAATTCTTTTTGCTAAGTTTTGAAATCAAATGCATACTAGCATGTCCTAGTCTACGATGCCAAATCCAACTAGTTTCATTAATCTTGGCCTCCATTGCCACTAGGCATTGACCATTTTGAACAGGGTGATCATCAAGATCAACCATATAAATATTGCCATGCCTATGACCAATGAACTTGATGCCATTGTCATTTATACTAAAAATAATGCACAATGAAGATTCGAAAATAACTTTGACATCCTTATCACAAAATTGACTAATGCTAAGTAAATTATGTTTCAAACCATCTACATTCAAAACATTATCAATATAAGTAGAAGGGATGATATGGACTTTACCAATTCTAATAATCTTGTCCTTTCCATTATCACCAAATGTTACATCACCACTATTTTGATATACAAGTGATGAAAACTGCTCCACATCTCCAGTCATATGCCTTGAGCAACCGCTATCGAGGTACCACATTCTTTTCTTATTGGTTGCAAGGCATACCTACAATAAAAATCAAGTAGAGACTTTAGATATCCAAGTCATCTTGGATCCTTTCAGGTTAGTGGTGTGGTTCCTTTTGGAACCCAGATTTTCTTAACATTACTCAATTTTCTCTTATTGCACAGGTAAGATTTATGCCCTACAGTACCACAAGCATAATAAGTAATGGATGATGATGCAGGCATAAAGAAATTCTTGAAAATTTTTTGTTTCTTCTGAGTTCTGAACCCTAAACTGGCTTTATCAAAAATAGCTCTTTGATTATTTAAAAGCATATTTAATTTTTCAAAACTGTATATAAATTTATCAACAAAAGGTTTTAACTTTTCAATTTCTTCTTTATATTTTTTGTTTTCATCCAAAATCTCTTTGTTCAAAGGTTTTCATTTGATACAGAAAAGTTTTTCTTTTTCAAAACTTCAAGAGCAACAACCTTTCATTTAACTTTCTATTTTGAAGAATTAGGCAATCATTTTCAGTTGAAAACTTATTATTTGCTTCAACCAAAATTAAGTTTTGTCTTTTTAGTTCTTTATGTTTTGATTTCAGTTTTTGAAATTCAATAGCCAATTCGTCAAAAACTTCATGCAATTCATCAAATGTAAACTCATTTTCAGTTTCGGATAATACCTCATCATAATGGCTATCAAACAGAAGTTTGCAACTTCTTGCTATTCTTTCTCAAAGCTGGAGTTCTTATTGTCACTCTAGGTTGCCATCATGGCCTTCTTTCTTAGTCTTCTTCTATTTTTTTAAGTAGGGGGTAGTCTATTTTGAAGTGGCCCAGTTTCTTGCATGCAAAACACGTGGGCTGCTCCTTGTCTTTCTCCTTCTCCTTCTCTTTGCTGGGCTCTCGTTTTAGATGTTTCTTTTTGAAGTTAAACTTTTTCTTTCTCATAAATCTCCTGAATTTTCTTGCCATAAGAGCCATCTCATCTTCTTCATCCTCATCTTCTGAGTCTTCACTTGAGTCATCTTTACTTGTTGACTTGAAAGCGATCACTTTCTTCTTCTTGTCAACATCTACATTCTTTTGCTTCAATGAAAGCTCATATATCATCAATGAGCCCAACAATTGCTCGAGTGGAAGAGTGTTAACATCCTTGGCTTCTTCTATAGCCATTACTTTGGTATCCCATGAAACTGGAAGAGATCTAAGAAGTTTATTTACAAGTTTACCGTTAGATATAATCTTTCCTAAGCTTCTCATACCATTCACAATATTTGTGAACCTAGTATACATCTCACTAATAGATTCAGTAGGTTCCATCTTGAACATTTCATATGTGTGAATGAGCATATTAACCTTAGTAGTTTTTACTTGGTGTGTACCCTCATGGGTAACCTCAAGTATATCCCATATTTTCTTAGCGGAGAGACAGTTATATATTCTATTGAATTCACTTGGATCAAGGGAGCAAAATAATAGATTCATAGCCTTCGCATTAAGCTCTATTTGCTTAATGTCATTCTCATCCCAATCATCTTTCATTTTTTGAGTGAGAATGCCATTAACCAACATAGTAGGCTGATGAGGACCTTTGATGATTGTCCTTTAAAGATTATAATCAATGGCTTGAACGAATATACGCATACGAGTTTTCCAATAGGTGTAATTCGTGCCATTAAATAATGGGAGACAGTTTGAAGCTTAACCTTCAACAACATCCATTCCTATTGGGGCTGCCATGATTTTTTACTTAAGATCCTTGGATCTATAAGAGAGTACCGGTGCTCTGATACCACTTGTTGCCTAGAAATGGAGCCTAAGAGGGGGGTGAATTGGATCTTTTAAAAATTTAAAACAATAATGTGCAGGCCTTGTGGTGTTTGTGAATGTGATTGATACACTAGATTATATGCAGCGGAAAACAATAATTAGAGTGCAAGAAATAAATACAGAAATCAAGAATATAACACAAACAAACTCTCTTCTTAGAGTAGATGAGGAATCTTTGAAGCTCTTGAATGATTGCTTGATGTGACTTGACTTGAATCTTCTTAAAAACACTTTTGGAAAGATGAATTGAAAGGCTTTTCAGAAAAATCTCTTTTTTTTGCTTTTAGAAGTGGAGTTCTTGAAGAAGGGCTTTAACTCTTGGATATTTCTTTGCTTTTCCAACTTTTCTCTTGCTTCATAAGTGAGTTTGGTGAAGCTTAAATACATGAAAAACATCCAAAAACTGTTTTAGATTGTTAGGGATCAAAAACTAGCCATTTAGAGCTAAAAACAATGATTTCAGGCTATCAGAAAATAGATCCGTTGAGGCTGTCAGAACCTGAGTGTCGATACTTGGCTGTCAGGTGTCGACACTTGACTCACAGGTGTCGACACTTGACACAAAAACTCTTCATGGCCAAGTTCTGGATTTTCAAAAAGTCTCAGGCCTTGAGTCAATACTTGGAAACTTAAGTGTCGACACTTGGCGTTGCCATGAAAATTTTCTGCATGCCAAATGCCGAAGTGTCGACACTTAGGCTTCTAGGTGTCGACACTTTGTTCTACAATTTTCAGAAATAAGTGCCAATCAAGCCAAAAACTTAAGTATTGTTTATGAAACTTAAATGCAATATAAATAAGCAATAATTGAACTTGTTTAAGCCCTTTTTGCATGGAAAAGACTCCTCAATTCATGAAAGATACTTCGTGCCATAGCATGCCATGATACTTTAATTTTGAAAATTTGATGTGCTTGTTTCCTGAAAACTTACAACTAGAAATAAATATTAGTACAAAATATGTACTCAAAGTTTTGTTATTCATCAAAATCACAAGGTAGAGCCAACAGATATCTATTGTATTCTAGAAACTTGAATGTCTATTGACTCTTTGGGTCATATCCAGAGTTTCTTTGGATCTCGATGGAGGGTTTATTTGGTCCAAGCTAGGGGCCTATCTGGGGGAGTTGTGGTAGCTTGGAAGCTTGGTCTTGGAAAGGTTGACTTTTTGCATACTAATAAATAACTACCTATTGGTATTATTACCCCTGCTAATAGTCCAGCTTGGATGTTGGGCATTGTATATACCAGGGGATAGAGCATAGTCAATTATGGAAACAAGTGCTTTTGGTAAAGACTTTGGATATGCCTTTTTCTCTCATTGGTGATTTTAACTGCATTTTAAATGCTAAAGATAAAATAGGTGGCAAGCATTTCCATGTACATTGGGAGATTAAAGAATTTTGTACCTTTCTTGGGCACTCAATTTGTTGGATATTGGCTACCAGGGTCTCACTTTTACTTGGTATAATAACCAATCGATTGGGGTTGGCTAGACTTCGAAAAAGGCTCGATTAGGCCTTTGTGTTGGATAGCAAGTAGGATTTGTTTCCTAAGTCCAAAGTTCAATACTTGACCAGATTCTTCTAATGATCATTCTTTGCTGCTTACAGTTCTGGTCACTTGGAAGGGAGGATAGATACCTTTCCAATTTGAAAAGGAATTGGCCACAATGTAAAGGAGTATAGGGGAGGGTTTATCAAGCTTGGAATTGTCAAGGGCATCACTCCCTTAGAGTTAGACTTACAAAACTCCTTTAGTAGACTAATGAGGTTCTTCATAAATGGAAGGATTTTCTTCGTAATTTATGTAGGGGCTAACACACCACCCTAAGCATCCCAAGGGTTCATGGGCTAGGCCTCATCTCTGATAATCATCTGCCATCTCTCGGATGAAGGAGGAAGCATCGTAAGTATTCTCTCGGCCTGGCAAACCCTCGGTCCTAGCAAGGGTTCACTTCACCTTTGTTGGTCAAGCTTCGGCATCTTTCGGATAAGCCAAGATAGCAGCTTAAGACCCTTGGCCCAGGTTGACCCTCTACCTTGATAAGGGGACTTGGCTACCCTTAGATTCTTGTATCCAAGGGCAGAAAGATCTCTCTAGTAGCCCTCCTCAAGGCAACTATGGGAGGAATTAATTGATGCTTGTTTCTATGCACTCAATGGCATGGTCTAGGGGCTATATAATGTAATCTCTAATAAATACTCTTAATTAAGGAAAATGTGACCTGTTATAGGCAAGATCCACATCATCATTAAGAAGTATGGCTAGCAATGCACAAGAGACAAAATCCTAATTAATGGGAAATGGATATTTTGGATGGACGAGATGATCCTCTGACACCTAACATGATGAAATCTTTAAACTTGTCAGTTCTTGCCAGACCTACTGAGAGTTTTTTCTCTTCCAAAAATATCCCTACCTCAGGGCCATAAAAGGGGATTCTCTGAGAACCTCCATGATATGCTTTTTACATTACGTTACTTCTCTGTACTCTGCTCCTCTCTTCCTTCTGTTACTTGCCACTTGACTTGAGCATCGGAAGGTCCTTGCCATACCCACCTCCGGCCAAGACTTTCTTGCAGGTATAGCCTGTGAGCATCGCCTCTCTAGCCACCTCCGGTACTTGGATAGGAGCAATAATGAGAGTAATATTTTTAAAAAAAGATAATAGTTGAATGATTCCATTTTGATGCTTCAAATTAAGGAAGAACAACAAAGGGGGCTCTTTAAGCAAGAGCATTTTCATTTGTTGGATTTGATAAAGCAATATCACAAGAACCTACATCTTCAAGAAGTCCTCTAAAGGTAGAAATCTCAACTCTCTTGGTTCTAAGAGGGGGATGGGAATACTAGTTTCTTTCATCACTATACAATACTAAGAAGAAGGTATAATCATATCACCCAAACCTTGGATGCTCAAGGAGCTATTATTATGTAGGAGGAAGATATAAGGAGGTCATTTTATATTCAATTTCAATAAAAATACAAGAATAAGTTAACTTGGAGGAGGTGGAACTACCGGCCATATAATCTTCTTTAATAATAGATCAAAATGATGCTTTGATTCAGGCTATCATAGAGGATGAGATTGAAGACGTCATGAGAGGTATGGCTTGTGATAAAGCCCCGGGACTTGACGGATTTCAACCTTTCTTTTTTCATCATTTTTGGTATATAGTTCATTGGGATGTGGTGCATGCTATTAAGTATATCTTTCAATTTACTTCTATGCCATAGTGTTGGAAGAAAACTTTCATTACATTAATTTCTAAGAAAAATAATCCAGTGATTATGAATGATTACCAGCCTATAAGCCTATATAATATTGTTTATAAAATTAAAACAAAAATTCTAGTAATCGGATGAAGCCTATTCTTCTCTCTTTGGTATTATCCATGGAACAGGAAGCTTTTGCATATGGTTGGAGTATTGTTGATAATATATTAATTGACCAAGAGGTTGTGCATTCTCTGATGCATGCTCCTAGGGCTCGGTGCCTTATATCTCTAAAGCTTGACATCGAAAAGATGTATAACTATATTCATTGGCCCTTTTTATTTAATGTTCTAAAGTATTTTGGCTTTCATGATTAATTCATTAATTGGATTTATACTTGTATTATAAGGCATAGTTTGCAATCCTTATTAATGGTACTCCCAAGAAACATATTCATCTATCTAGAGGTTTAAGACAAGGGCGCCCTTTATCCCCATGCTTATATAATTTGTGCTCCTAAATTTTCTCCAAATTATTTAAATATGCAATGCAGCAGCATCTATTAAAGGCATATAACCCTGCCAGAGGTTGTCCTTAGCTATTCAGCTATCTTGGATGCATATTGTTCTATGTTAGGTCAAGCAGTCAATTATCAAAAGTCGTATATCACCTTCAATCCCTCCACTATAAGGAGAACGAAGCAACTCATTTGTGCTGCTTTGGATATACCTAAAAGAAAGGAAATTGGGCATATCTAAGTGTGCTGTTATCGGGCATAAACTAGTGGCTAACTAGCTACTAATTTTACTTGCCTCTCAGAGAAGGTGACAGCTCGAATGGATAGTTGGAAATGGCAATCTCTATCCTTTGTGAGAAGAATGACGTTGATTCAGTCAGTATTGGCAACTCAACCCATCCATACTATGTCTTCTATCTATGTGCCTACAGGGGTGCTTCAAAAGATGGAGAAAAGAACTTAGAGATTTCTTATTGAGCCAACGAGTGCAACAACGAGGGCTTCATCTATAATCTTGGCATCATGTTTGTTCTCCAAAAATAAAAGGTAGATTTGCCATAATCTTTGTGATTCTGAGGAAAGAACTATTGTTATGCAAGATGACTGCTCAGTTGTTGTTTAAGCCATAATCTCTCTGGACCGAGATAGTTGTTGTAAAACACAAGTTTACTGGATGTTGGGTTTATCATAAAAAGCCACCTAGAGGCCAAAATCACAAATCAGGAATTAAAGGATTTAGTTCCAAGTCATTTGGTCTATTAGCTCGGGTGTTTCCACTAGTATCATGAATGATCCCTGGTTAACTACCATTCTGCTAATCCTCAAGCCAACATTTATTAATATAGAGGTTAATTGTGATTCATGGAAAGGAAATGACCTCATTAATTCACATTGATAGAGGAATTAAAACTTAGTGGCTCGATTATTTTCTGTAAATATGATAACCCAGATCACTTGGGACACTAGAATGATCAATTATATTGGGGAAATAGTAGATTACAAAGTGTTCGGTTGGGAGATATGATGTAGCTGATTCAACATTCTGAGTCTCCTACTAGAAATAACCTATTTCAGGGTGTTTGGAAGCTCGAGGTGCTGATGCAAATTAAGACTTTTTAATTGAGACTCTTGTGGAGAAGACTCACTTATAAAGAGGTTTTATACAAGGAAAATATTCTCCCCACTGATGAGCAAGGTTGTGATTTATGTGGGATATTGTAGCGGATAATTCTCACGCTTTAGTTAGCTATCCCTTTGTTAAGTAATGTTGGATGGCTTGTGCTACCATATCTGGGACATCCTTTCAACCTAATTCTTTGGTCAACTTGGAGCAGTAGGTTTTTAATTCACAGGTGCACGAAGGGCTTGGCTATCTTATGGCATGTACTGCTTAGTCTATCTGGAGAACTTGTAATAACAAAGTCTTCCAGCGAATAAGTTTTAACTCCTACAGTGAGCAATGTGCATCATTCCTTCTTATTCTTCCTCACACTATTGAATGCAGCCAGTAAGCTATGCATTGAACTAGGAAGCTACGAATTTATCTCTGCTGAAGCTTAGCGAACTAACGTTGGTGTGTTGGCTTCCTCCTCTAATGAGAGTTCTTAAGATGAACTTTGATGCATCATTCACTAATGATGTGCGGCAAGTGCCTTTATTATTCGAGATTATCAGGGATGTTTGTTGAAAGTTTGAGGCAAGAAATTGCCGCCCTCTTTAGTCCCATTTGTTAAATTATTTGCTGCTTGATTATTTATTATGATCCACTGTCTCACAACACATAACTAGCTAACTTCTCTCATATCCGTTGCTACAGGATCTCCTCTCATGGAAGCATACCTTTCTCACCCTTTGTATATCTCATGTTCTTTGTCAGAGTAATGGGGCTGCTGATTATCTTGCTACACGAGCTAGAGTAGCTGAAGTTGAATTACGCCCAAACACCTCATTTGCCCCTGATAAGGGTGCCATTCTTTTGGTGGATTTCAAAGGAGTTCCTTTTTAATGATGATGATGTTGATACCAAGTGCCTTCTATTTTCATCTCCTAGTACTACTGGTGTATAGGCGGCCTTTTCTTCTAAATCAGTAGCTGTGTTTCAGTCATATAATGAAATGTTGGGGTTAGCCACTTTATTTTTTCCTATATCAGTGCTAAGTTCCCCCCCCCCCCCCCATTAATCAATCCTTATGCAGTTTTCTGCTACTACATAATTCAACTCTTAATCTACTTCCTAATTATGATTATCTGCATATAATGGTATGTTGGTAAAGCTGTTATCACCTCTTTTTGTCAATCTGGATGATCCTTGGGAGCATTGATATATTTCAACACTACCATGCTATTACATGTGACCATGTGATGGATTCACAGCTGAAGGATGTATGATATGAATGGCACGCACCTTATTAGCTATTTGGCATGGCATAGTCTACCTGCACTCAATGCTCCCAAGCCTATCACCCACCTATAAATTACTATATTGCCTGCTATTTTGTGACACTCGTAGATACTCTCATCTCTTCCTTTCTTTTCTTACTGTCATAGATGTTTTTGTGGATTTACTTAGCTTGCTCCTTTCTTATGTGCACATGTTAATCATTTCCCAGTATAGGTGCCATATCTTAAGTCCCATGTTCAATGCTCTTCATGACAAGGTCTCTACTGATCATTGTTGTATATTGTATCAAGGAAGCTCTGATACGGAGGTGAAGGCCCATGATGACACCGCCTGCTGGATTGCTTGAGTCCATATTTTAAATCTATGCTTTATGTCAGTTTCTACTCAACTTCCTTGCAGCAGTAGCTCATCGTCTTATGCTTCAACATGGCTTTCATGGGGTTTGTATGTCAGGCAGAATGCTCCTCATTACAATTAGCTGTGGCTGCTCAACCCTTTATATGCTTTTCATCAGGGATGCTCTGTAGATTTATATTATCAGCCTCCATTCAAGATTCAATGCCCTAGGATGATTCTGTGCTCTCTTTCTTGGTTCCATCTATATTATGTTACATCATGCTCACGGGCCCACCTTGGCCTTATGAAGTCTCCTATACGCAGCTTTTGTTGGTACGGGTTTATCTTCACAAACTATCTTCGTGTTCTTAACTATTATAGTTTGCATATGGATGTCTCGAAGCAACTTACCTATTCTCTAGCAAGGATAATTTCAAGACATGATATACCACTTAAGTGCTTCAATTGGTCATTATATTATACCTCTTATGCGTTTCAGTGTGTCTTTATATCATACCTTTGATGTCCTTCAGTTGATCTTATGGGCTTCTTTTGGTCTGTATGTATCTTTCTGTTTTTCCCCCAGCCTTGTTGCTTTTATTTGCAAGGGGAAACATTTTGTTTTTTAATGTTTATTCAGAAACATATGTAATATTTTCTTCTATAGTTAATACAGCTATTAGCTCCATCTTTTATCAAAAATTGAAAAAACTATCACTATAATAATTTTACCAAAAAAAAAAAAACTCTCTCTATAGTAAGGTCAGTGGATGATATCCCGAACAAAAGACAATGTCAGACCTATTCTAGTCACGTGAACTTTTACCTAGAGATCTGCACCTACCGGTCCCATAACTAAGACCATTTAATGGAATTCATATAAACAAATTGTTAGGCAAAAACTTAAGAACAACTTGACAAACAAATGCTGTAATTTACCTCAGAAACCTGTCTCAACAACAGAAAAAAGGGGGGGAAAAAAAAGCCTCAGATACTGCCATATTCCACCTATCCGGTCTAATCTTGTTGCATGCTTAATACTTATCCTTAGTGCAAAACGTAAGGATGGAGCTGCAACTTATCCTCACACGTCCTAGGATGGTTCAATGAATGCTGCAAGTGAATTGGCAATATATATTCTACAAGCAATCATAGAGGATAGATTTGCAATTGAGCGACAAACGGTCTTTTGTTTGCAAATGGCCTCCACATCAATGAAGGAACTACAAGAATGCTAGTACTTTAATAAAATGGAACTTTCAATGCACTGTTATAGCAACTATCCACTCAGCCTTGAGGACCAACCGGACCGTCGACTAAGGAGAAGACAGCTAAGCCAGCTATGCCGAACAACTACAACATCTTGGATCGAGAAGCTAAACATGACTGAGCCTAACTGAACTATGCCCCTCTACAAGCATTTACCAAGTAATTACTCGGGTCCAACTAGTTACCTAGGCAGACTTAGTCGGGTATACTGGAATATAATAACCAAATCTCATCTATCGGCACTGAGTGAGCTATCCCGACATCCGCAGTTCATGATACTCGAGTGAGTGGCAAATATGGACTAGCTACAATTGGGCTAGCAAAGATCATAGCAAACAAGATCCCTGCAGAAGCCACCATCCTAACGGAATGATGCCCACAAAAGGATCTCGGAGATAAGATCCCAACATCGAATAAAATGCTATTACTTTCACCCTGGGAGGCCACTTCTCAGTAGAATTATGTTACTCTGAGTAACCTCATAAATAGGTAAGAGAGGATCCCAATGAGGTAAGCAACTATTACCACTCCCAATGCTCATTCAATCTTCCGCATTGCTCTCATTCAATCTTCCGCATTGCTCTTAGCTCCATCTATTATAGCCCTTTTTCCTCTCACTAACTTGAGGGTCGAAGGGTCCCCTGCCGGTTATCCCCGATCAAGGAACTGTTCTTTAATATCTCCATCCAAGAAATGCCTACGAGCAGTACATCATCCTATCGAAGAATGATGGAAGAACTTCGAGAATCGTCGAAGTTCCAAGAGTGGAGATTTAGCTACAACAGATTGGCATGCCAGGCAAGGTAGAAAAATCTAGGAGACTCAAAAGCATGACAAAGACTCGAGCTCAAGATGCCTCCATCAGTCGCATTGGGCATTCTCTATGCCATGAAGAGCTCCTCAGTCAAGCAACAAAGCCCATTGCTTAGCCACCACCACCAACAGACCAATAAAGCATGCTCAACACTTTGGTGCAACAAGTACAGGCATTGGCTACGATGGTGCAGGGGTTGCATCAGCAACAGCCCGCGAAAGCAACAGCTGGAGTCCTAATCACTCCCACCATTGCTGCGCACCCTAATCAGTGATCTCCTCATTGGAGATCCTCTCACCTATGATTTTCTCATCAATCGTGGTCTCTCTCACCATAATGAGCATGTCCCTAGCACGAGAAGCAGTGATAAGAAAGAGCGAAGGCAAGAGAAATGCCTCCATTCCTCATCCGAATCCTCCTAAAAGGGATCCATTGATGGAGTTGCTCAGCAAGAGGCCGACTAATGACTCAATGACTATGATCACAAGCTGTGTGACATCAATCACCAACTTGTCGATCTCCAAGGGGAAGCAAATGCCTAACAGAGTTCAACATACATCCCCTATCTTCTACCGAATCATGAAGGAATCGATCCCTAATTGGTTCAAGATTCCCCACCTGGATCCCTATGATGGTACCACTGATCTGATGGAATACCTAGAGAGCTATAAGGCTCTCATGATAATCCAAGGTATCATGGATGCCTTACTTTGCTTAGCCTTCCTAGCTACTCATCGAAAAGTAGCATAAGCATGGTATTCCAGAATCAAACCGAGGAGTATTCACTCCTCCAAGCAGCTAGAGAAGCAGTTTGTAGCATACTTTAATGCCAGCCGAAAGATGCTACAAGACCCCGACAGCCTTTCTCAATCTACCAATAAGAGGGAGAGTCAAGGAAGAGTCACTAAGGAGCATGTGGCTTGCTTCAAGGGGCAATGCTGGAGTTCTACCACCTTGACAAGGTAGTAGCTATGCTGGTGTTGAAGAGAGGATTGTATCCCTCTTGATTAACCTATTCATTGGATAAGACTTACCTCAAGTCTTCTTTGGAGTTGCTAAACCACACCCATAAGTATATTTGTGTAAAAGAAGGCATACTTAGTCGGCAAGAGCTGAGAGAAGGCTAAAGAAGAAACAAGCCAAAGCGGGCCCAAGCAAGGGATCAACCTAAGAAGCCAAACACTTCCCACCAATAGAGTCCTAGGCCAAAGAGCTCGGCTAATAAATTTAGTAACTACACTCCTCTCCTAGCCTCCAAAGCTAAAGTTTTTATGAAAATAGAAAAAGAGAAGTATCTACAAAGGCCTCGTCCGATAAAGCCCTCATCGGCTCCCCACGATAAGAGCAATACTATCCGTTCCATCAAGACCATGACCACAATACCGAAGAATTCTTTTAGCTAAAGAATGAGATAGAAGATCTTAGTCGATATAGATATCTCAGAAAGTACACTTTTAGATAAAGCTACAAGTAGGTCAGGTTGACCTGTGGCTCGATCCAACCCGACCCATTTAGACTTGATTCAACCCATTTTTAGGGATTCATGGATCCGGGTTGGGTCCTAAAATTAAACCCGTTTCATTTTTTGGGTCGAGTCTAGGTTTACTGAATTTGGACCCGACCTGACCCAATTCTGACTTGAACATACTAATAGTATTAGATGATATCTATTTGGACCTTTAAATTATAATTTAGAATTTGTATGAAACTTATTTTTAATATAAAGATAAAGTTATAATTATTTTTATATCTTAACTTATTTTAAAAATACTATTATTTGTTATCTACTTTATGATTAATAATAGTTGACTATGTAATAATTAAATATAGTTGTCTATATTTTATCCGGATCATATATAGATCTAAATTGTTTATATTAGAACTGGATTATTTATGGATCTGATCCAACCCGAATAACTCGTTGGGTTGAAAACTCTAATAATAAACCAACCCGACCCAATCCAATTTTCTAGTGGATTGGGTTTGGATCTAATATTAAGACTTGATCAAGGAACCAGATCGGATCAGGATTACTCATAATCTCATCTAACCTGATCCATTTGCACCCCTATTTGTAAAGGAGCTCAACTTGACAACCCTAACTAGTGGCAAGCCCAAGTGAAGATCGACAATCAACTGACGGTCAAGCAGGTTAACATGATTTCCTGGAGGGTAGGGTATTCTTCAAAGAGGCGGAGGGAAGATAAGGATGAAAATATAATTTCTTTTTCTAACAAGGACTTTGTCAAGGTTTAAACCCCATATGATGATGCTGTTATCATATCCATAACAATAGCAAAACATGATGTAAAATGAGTCTTAGTTGATAATAGAAGTTTGATAGATGTATTGTTATATGATGCTTTTGTTTGGATGAATTTATTTGAAGATTATTTGAAAAGGATCTCTACACCCCTAGTCAATTTCTTTGAAAGCTTTATCGGGATAGAAGGTGAGATCACTCTCTCCATCACTGCTAGAATTCCTCCTTGATAGAGTATAATATATCTTACCTTCATAGTTGCTTGGGAACCCTCAGCAAACAACATATCCTTGGATGGCCAGGGCTAAACAAATTAGATGCAATCGTCTTAACCAAATACCTTCTCATCCACTTTCCAACAAAGAATGGAGTCGAAGAAATGCACAGAGACTAACAACTAGCCCAACAGTACTTCATGATGGCAACCAAAGTGCAAAAGGCTAGCAAAATCCTAACAACTAAACAAGTAGATCAAAGAGAATCGGAAGAGAGGGGAGAACCAGCTGAACTATTATTTTTTTTTCATTGAAGGATGACCCTTCAAGGATGGTGCAAGTGGGGTCTCGCTTGTCCAAGAAAGAAAGGAACCAATTATTAAAATTCTAGCATCATAACATGAACATCTTTACTGAATTTGCATCAGACATGTTAAGGATTCCTCCAAAGGTTATCACTCAAAAGTTAAATATCGACCTAAAGTTCAAGCCAGTCTAGCAAAAGATAAGAAACTTTGCCCCTGACAGATAGAAAGTCATTGATGAGGAAGTCGATAAACTCCTTGCTGCTAGATTCAGTTAAGAAGCTTACTATCCAAATAGTTGGCTAATGTTGTCATAGTCAAAAGGTCAATGAAAAGTGGAGAATTTGAAATTACTACACCAATCTTAATAAGGCACACCTAAGTGATAATTTCCCTCTATCAAAGATCGATCAACTGGTGTTGACCCTGGGAATGATTTTGATAATTATAAAGCATTAGAGAATGATAGGTGTTGATGCCAAGATCGCCATGGCCCGTAGCTACTGTCGGCGTCGGATCGTCCCTCGTCTCTTCGGGATCGACCTGCTCTTCTAGACCTGCAAAACAAGGGTTAGAGACCCGAGTTGGGGGTTCCGACGGGGGCACTCCGACGGTCAAGTCAATAACGATCCAAGAAAACAGATCCTCATGGTTGAGCCCCTAAGATGGACTCCATGCTAGGAGGAGTGAATGATGTGTGAGTGGGGTGCAAGCAAACTGGGAAAGGTGGTGACCGAGGTGAGCTGGAGCTAGATAGTTGTGTCCAGGCGATCCTTCCCATGGATCTCTAGTAGCCTTGAATTCCCAGTATCCCTGGTGGTTCTCCTGTGTGGCCTCTTCTCCCTCACTTGCTTGGGTGCTCTTAGCTTAGCTTTAGCTTAGTTTCAGCTTACTATCAGCTTACCTCCCCGCTGGGGGTGTCGATGGTTCTTTTAAGTCCAGGTGGTTGCTGAATGCCTATCTCGAGATCTTTCCCATGCTAGTAGATGCGTGCGGCGGTGTTCCATGCCATGGACGAGACGTATTTCCTGGTTCATGATAAGGGAAGCTACCATGCGCTCTGATATTCCTTCCGGTCGCTCCATTCCAGAAAACTTGATAGGGCCTCAATCAGGAGAACGTCGTCCCTGAGATTTGAATCCCCTGGTTGACTTCCTCTTTCGGGTGATGCAGGCGGTTGGTGGAGAGCGTGGCATCTTGGTTAGGGAGCTTCTTCCTTTTCTGGTGTAAGTGGTAGCTGTGGATAGTTATTACGGCTTGGAGGGCACTTCCTTACAGTCCTTGGGTGGCTCGCCGGTGCCCCGGGAGGGCGGCATCACTTCCTTGATGGCCAGCGCCTTTGTCTGAGGTGGAGGCCGAACTGAAGAGCTGAGGCTCGACTCCGAGGGGCTCGACCTCGAAGGGGCTCCACTTAGCGGAGGAGGTCTAGGCTCGACTCCAGACCAAGGAGCTTGACTTTGAGGGGGCTCGACCTGGAGGAGGAGGGCAGGGCTCGACTCCTGCATAGAGGGCTCGGCCTCGGAGGGGCTCGACCTGGCGGAGGAGAGCAGGGCTCAACTCCGACCCAGGGGGCTTAGCCTCGGAGGGGCTCGATCTGGCGGAGGAGGTCAGTACGCCACTTTTGCACAGAGGGCTCAGCCTCGGAGGGGCTCAACCTAATGAAGGAGGGCTGGGCTCGACTCTGGCCCAGGGGGCTCGGCCTCGGAGGGGCTCAATTTGGTGAAGGAGGTCGCTCGGCTCTGGCCTAGGCATCACGGTCTTGCGGGAGCTGACCTGACGGAGGACGGAACTTGTCTTTGACGGGCCACCCTGATATGCTGAGGGAACCCGGCTCGGCAAAGGAGTCCGAGGAGGAATGTCCACCGTGGTAGCTTTTTCTGACATGAAGTTTGACAAGGATTACATGTTAGCTTCCTGCCACATCATTTGCCCCCCACTCCCAAGTCCCGTTGGTACGGGGCGCTCGGGGCGAAGGGAGTTAATGCAATGTTGATATGGAAAGGTGAGGATTCGGTGCAATGATGGCCACGATCGTCGGTGCTTCGTGAAGCGATTTCTTCGACCTATTTGGGGAAGCCACGTGGACACGCCCGAAGAGTAGTTATTGCGGGTTCAGAATTCAGAGCGGCCACAATCAAAACCAAATGCCAGCCTTGTTGATTGATGACACATGGCACGGACCCGACGGTGGGGAGCTGTAATGGTACGGTTGGGTGCCGGTCACTTCAAAAGGAAAGGCAACCTTTTCCAAAACATACATTCTTTCAAATCCTGCATGCTCGTCATCGTACTGAAGTTCTTCTTTCACTCCCCCGGCCATCTCTGTCTCTCCAAGTTGACAGCAGGTTAGTCTCCTTCATCCCCATCCCGATCGAGTAGAGTCCACCTTCTAGGGCCAGGTTCTTCCTCGGACCCTTGTCCGTCTTCTCCCTTCTTTCTATTTCTGGGCTTTCATCTTCTTCTCCATGTCTCGCTTTGGACCAAACTTTCACCCCACCACTAACCAGGGTGAGGCCGGGCCTTCAAGGCCAAGGCTGCCTTCTTCTTCTTCCGATGAGGAGGAGGATGTGGCGCGCTTCGAGGTCAGCCGAAGACTCGTGCCTAGAGGAATAGTGATTAGGGAACCCACATCTCCCCCTCCATCCCGTCCTCTTCTTCTACCTGCTCCTGAACCTCCTCGGTTGACAGGTCCCGGGGGGATTACTTCGGTGATCATCGCTGTAGATCTCGCGACCATCTGGGATACATATGGTATCCCGGACTTCGTCCGGCTCTCGGTCCCTCGACCAGGGGAGCGGGTCACTTCCAGTGGCCCATGTCAGATAGCCTTCTATGAGGAGACCTTCGCGAGGAGCCTTCGATTTTCATTCCATCCATTTTTCCTTTCTATTTTGAATAACTATCGCCTTGTTCCTGCCCAACTTGTCCCAAACGCCATCAAAACAATTTTTTGCTTCATTGTTTTATGTCATTTTCACGGGATAGTTGCCCTTTTTTTTTTTGTTTATGGTCTTTCTCATCCTGAAATGCCACCCCACCGAGGAGTGGTGGTGGTCCCTTTCTTCTCGTCCAAGGGGCATTAGATTCGAACTCCCCTCTTCCATCAAAGGATGGAAGAGTAGATACTTTTTTACCTCGGTTGAGGGGATCAATTGGGTTTGGAGCAACCAAGATCGGACCCCCAACCGGAACTCTACGGTCAAGGCAGTCGACCTGGAGGTATACGACCAGCTCCGCTCTACTAAGATTCCTTCACTTGAGGTCCTGCTATTAGAGTAGAAACTTCATAAGACCGAGGTCGGCCCAACACAGGAGTTGGGTGAGTTCGGCTCGAACCTCCTTTTTCTTCTTTTTATTCTTTTTTTCTCAGAGCTAATGTCTTCTTTTTTTACTCAGGTATGAAATTCTCCATGGATGAGCTCCTCTCGTTCACCGACGAGAGGAGCCAAGCAGAGGGGGTCGGCGAGCCTGCCCCAAAGAGGGCCCGGGTAGATAATGGCACGAGGGTCGCACCAGCCATGCCAGCCGAGCCCACTCCCAAACCGAGCAGGAGGGTCGCTGAGCCCATTCCCGAGGCTCCAAGGCAGCACGATCCGACCTCGGCACTAGAGTCCGAGGTGGTTGCCCGAGCCAGATCCACTGTCGCTGCTGCCGTAGTGGTGTCCCCCCTCCGGAGATTATCAAGGTCGAGGAGGAAGGAGAGCCAGAAAGTGCGGGGCCGATGTTGGTAGCGCCCTCCGAGATGGCGCCGAGCTTGTAGCCTACGCCGAAAGCTTCTTCCACAGACGGTGCAGGTGATTCTGCAACGGTGGCGAGCAAGAGAGACAGGGTGGTGCGAGCACCAGACTCAGAAGAAGACTTCAGGGCTTCATCTGGATCTCTGATTGACATTGCCCGAAGAATTAGGGTTTTCTGGTTTTGTAATAAGGGTTGACTTGGTCAACTCAATTTTAGTTTGAGTCTGTATTTCCCTGCAATTTAAATTTTGTTGAGTCATGTTGACTCAATACAAGTCCTAGTAGTGGTCTAGGTCTTCTCCAAGGTGCCATATTTTCTCCCAGGACCAAGCAAGTGGGCGCCACACTCCCAGCCACACGCCAGAGTCCAGGAGGTGCCACATCTCCATCCAGTGTGCCTTGGTCCCCACACCACAAGAAAACAGGTCCCTTCTTTCATGCACCACTTGGGGGAGAAATCCATCAAGATACCTCAATCCAAGGAGGAGCCAACTTCTTTCCAGATAAACCCAAGCCAGGATGGCAAGAATTTTCTTGAAGAGAGGATAAAGGAGGTGCCCCACAATGTTCCATAAAAACCCAAGTTATAAAAGGGAAGAGAGCATGTCTTGGGAAGAAAATCAAGGAGGCACCCAAAAGTTTCCTAAAGTGCCAAAGCCATGAAAGGAAGAAGCCTAAACTTGTGGAGCAAGACTAGGAGGTGTCCAAAAGAGCCAAACCATGAAGGGAAAATCCTTGATTCATGGAGAGATACTAGGAGACACCCCCATAACCTGCCATTTGGAGCTGATTTTCAAGTTTTCTTGGAGTTTTTGGGATGCCCACTTATGGAAGGAGTCTTGGGAAGAGAATTTGATGCCTAAAGTGTGGGTTAGTCCTATTAGTCCCACATGGGAAGTGTATGAAATTTTATTTCTTTGTTATGTCTATATATTCAACTCTATGTAACTCTTGAAAAAAAATGATGAATGAAATCAATTTCTGTGTGAGCAACTTTGTGTTTCTCTCTTCCGCACTTGTATTCAGGTGTTGAGCTCCGTGAGGGAGTAAATCCGGGTTCCCTAGGAACCTTGAGGAGGTGTGAGATCTCCAACCCCAAAACCCTAGCTTAGTCCACCCATCTCTACTCCACCACCACCAAACCTTAATTTTCCATCTTCATCCCACGGCCCCTCTCTTCCACATCGAAGCCGATCACCAGCATCCAGGTTCAGATCAACTGTTTCAACTATAGAGCCAGTTCAAATGAGAGTCAGATCAGTATCAAGATCTCCGGAACTTCTACATCCAACAATCTTCATTAAGTCCTCAGGTCAGTGTCTTTCTTTGAGTTTCTGGTTCTTCTTTTGTTCTTCTTCTTCCAGATCCTGAGTTCAAGAAGGAGGCCAACCTTGCCATAGGACTACAATCTGAGGATCCATTGCGAAGATACCCCATCTCCAAGGATCCTACAATCTGCTCGAGAGTGTCCTCCAATTGAAGCAACGAGAGATATCACTGCTAGGTAACAAGAACCTTCCCTTCTCACTTTGTCTGTTTCGTTGAAACTCAGAGCAAACCCTAGATCTGGGGCTTTCTCAATCCCCATCGATCCTACTTTTGAGTTACTCTGATAATCCACTCCTTTTAATTGTGCTCTCTGTCATTTCTTAGTTTCTTTCAACATTAGTTTATCTTTCCTTTGAGTCAAAGCCGACTTCTGAAAATATATTAAAAAAAAAAATACATTAATTTTAATTTACTTCCGCATCGCATCATCTTTTTTGTTCTGCATCATTTTTGGTATCAGATCTTTTGTTCTGCATCATTTTGGTATCAGAGCTTCCGTTCTGCATCATTTTTGGTATCAGAGCCCTGTCTAGGATTTCTGTTTTGATTGCTTGTTTGAGTCTCTCTCTTTTTACTTTGTCTGCTCGAAGTAGACTCCCCAGGACGTCCGGTCCTAGGAACGAAGCGAGGTGCAAACCTCCTCTTCCCATTCCACGGGGTGTTCCTAGGGCGTGTAGGGGATCCGTTGGGTTATAACTTCGTAGCAGGAATTGTAAACGGGGAAGTACTTTATTTTCAGCCCGTAATTACCCTATTGCAGGAATTATTTCTCACTGAAGGTAACTCCAAATTCAGTGATTTTTGTTTTTCTGAAACCAGTATAATTGAAACTATTTTGAATAATTTTCCTGTGATTTATTGGTTTCCTTGGGATTTCTAAGAATTAAATTACTGCAACTCTATTTTTGTGTTCTGCAATCCAATTATTTTGGAGTGTTCATCTCTTAATTCATCTTAAGGGCATTTGAGCATCTAAGATAAGGAGAGGAGTTGATAACCTCTCCTTAGCCCAAAACCACCACCCACTCATTCAAACCTAAGCCTTTAATCTAAAATTTGATTAGACCTAATTTGCCCTAGTGGGCTAGGGACATCAACAAGTCGGGTCAAGGCTAGTGTTGAGTCAGTTTGTCTGGTTACTCTGTGTGTGCTTTGTACTCAGTGTCTAGAATGGTGGTTCAGGGATTCCATCCCGAAGGGCTTGTGTGCTGGTCCGCCTACCTGGCCAATCTCTGATTGGTGTCTAGGATTGGCATTTAGGGACCTAACACTCCCCTTACACCTGCCTAGCTGAGTCCCGAGTTACTACCGGCTAGCTTGCCACTCTGATTGGGCATCTAGTTTGGGCTCTAGGTCTAGTGAGCCAGTAGTCGCTTTAGTCTAGTCACATTCTGTGTGTTTGCTTGCATCATCATGTATACCCGGAATGGAGTACCCTACCAACCTGGTCAAACCCAATCTGATTTAGAGGCCATGGTTAGAGCTCTTACTGAAAGTATGAACAAATTGAGTCAGGATATGACTGCTACTGTTACCCAGTGTAAAGAACAAGTCCATGAGAATTTTACCCAGCTTAGGGATCGAGTCCAAGTACTTGAGAAACGTAGACATCAATATTGGACCCCTGATCCAAAATTTAATAGGCCCCAACCTCATCCATGCCAGGAGCCTAGGAGGACCTTATACCGTGATCCCGAGCATAACCTTAGGAAGCCTAACCATGATATCTATAGTGTGGATCGTGTCTATGAGAGGTCCTTACAATATTCTAGACCAGTCACTCAACAACCCATGTCTTCTAGATCAAACCATTTAGATCCACACCCATGCCCAAGTAAGGTCTCTACTAGCTTGAAACCCAGTGTGACCCAGGTTCCTATATCGCAAGAATGTTTGTTTTGTGGAGAAAGAGGCCATAAATCTAGTCAGTGCCCATGCATAGGACTGGCTTGTGCACAGCTAAGTGGTAAGAATCCTAAGGATGACATTAATGAGGGAGAACCCAAGCCTACCAATGAGGAAGAAAGGTTAGGTATGACAAGCCTAGAATCAGTTGACCCGATTACCACTGACCCGAAACCCATTAAAGATGGCATCGAGGAAGTATATGATGCTGGCTTGAGTCTAGTTGATGAATATGAGGGGGAAGAACTTGAAGAATGTGACATCGATACTATTGGTTCCTTACTTGAGGAGACCTTGGAAAGCAACCAAGTGGTAGGACCTAGTTCAGAAATTCAAGAGATTTGTGAGAACAAGGTTCCTTTAGTCAAATACCCCCAGGAAGAACTCATCGTGTTAGCCCGAGATATCAGTGCGTATCCTCTAATGACAGTCATTCCCCAAGTACCAATTAAAGATCTTTGCACTGAACTGTTTAAGTTTGCCCACCCTATGGTAGATCCTCTCCTTAGGATGACTGAATCAAGCCTCTTACAATTGGACCTTGTCCCATGCCCAGCCACTAAGGTCTCTCCCGTAATCTCAGTTGAACATCCTTGTCTTGAGAGGATTGATTCACCCAGTCCTGTAGAAGTCCTCCTTATGGCCCCAGACCCCTTCCTTCGCATGATTGACCTACCCTTCTATAGAGTATACCTTTCCGCACCCATAGGTCAAATTTCAAGTCTTGAGGTCATCATCCATAGGCCCTTCCATGAATCATTCTCTAATCCAGTTCTTGAGAAAGTGGATCATTATTTGCTTAGAGAACAAACCTTAACTATTGCAATCACATGTCCTAGGCTACTTCCCGAACCATCTCTTGATCCATTCCTGGGAGTAGCAAACTTTTTCTTTCGTATGGATGACCAGTCGACACTCATAGATCACCATTCAAACCTTCAGGTCACCACCTTTAGTCAACAGGTAATTCGAGACCCCACCTCATATCTCCTCCCTTTCTCTAGGACTTCCAATGCTTCTTACACCATCCAAGTATACTTTGTCGAAGTCTTTAGAGTGAACCACGTGTCAGAACCTATTAGGTTTGCCACCTACTTCTGGAAGACCTTATGGCACCTACTAGGCACCCATGATAAGTTTTCATGCTCTGCATGCCATCCTCCGACCCAAGGTCAAACCTAGAGAGCCGTAGTTTGTTAGGTTTAGACCTAGGGTTCCTTTGGAATAAAGTCCATTCTTTAGGAATGCGTCGTCAGTCTAGTTTAGTTTTTCTTGACCCTTTACTAGGCTTTGGCTCTGATTTTGGTTTGATTGAGAGCACCAGGAATTGGGATTTGTATTTTGTCCAGGACTAAATTTGCATAAAATGTTTTGATCAATAGTTCTATAGGCTAGAGTCCCTTTGAAATTGTTCATGGATACAAGCCTCACACACCACTTGATCTGATTTCACTATTAGTCCACACACACAAGTCTCTTGATGCACTTGCATAGCATGTAAAGGACTTGCATAAAGAAATTCATGCCAAAATAAATTTAAGTAATGAAACTTATAAGAAGTTGGCTGATTCTCAAAGGCGAGTCAAAACTTTTGTTGAGGGAGACTATGTTAAGGCCTGAACGGTTTCCTCCTGGAACTGTTAGAAAGTTACATGTTAGAGGAGCTGGACCATTTAGAGTGGTGAAGAGAGTAGGGTCCAATGCCTATGTGCTCGAGTTGCCTTCAGAACTAGGCATTAGCTCCACTTTCAACATTACAGACCTAGTAGAGTATAGAGAGCCAGCTATGATTCCCAGTGAGCCTTTTTGAGCCTAATCCTGCTCTTGAGAGTGAACCCAACCCTGTGTGTCCACCAACAAACTGGCCTGTGAGGAAAGAGCAGATTGAAAAGATCCTGGATGATCAGGTTATCTCTACTCGTAATCGAGGATACCAAAGATACCTGGTCCGCTGGCAAGGAAGGCCAGATTCTGATAACTCTTGGATCTCCCGAGAAGAATTACAAGAATTGGACCCAGACCTCTTGGAGAGATACCAGAGCCAGCTTGATCCATACTCGACAGGGTCGAGTTCCTCCCACCCCGGGAGAATTGGTGCGGGCACCAGACTCAGAAGAAGACTTCAGGGCTCCATTTGGATCTCTGATTGACATTGCCCGAAGAATTAGGGTTTTCTGGTTTTATAATAAGGGTTGACTTGGTCAACTCAATTTTAGTTTGAGTCTGTATTTTCCTGCAATTTAAATTTTGTTGAGTCATGTTGACTCAATACAAGTCCTAGTAGTGGTCTAGGTCTTCTCCAAGGTGCCATATTTTCTCCCAGGACCAAGCAAGTGGGCGCCACACTCCCAGCCACACGCCAGAGTCCAGGAGGCGCCACATCTCCATCCAATGTGCCTTGGTCCCCACACAACAAGAAAGCAGGTCCCTTCTTTCATGCACCACTTGGGGGAGAAATCCATCAAGATACATCAATCCAAGGAGGAGCCAACTTCTTTCCAGATAAACCCAAGCCAGGATGGCAAGAATTTTCTTGAAGAGAGGATCAAAAAGGTGCCCCACAATGTTCCATAAAATCCCAAGTTATAAAAGGGAAGAGAGCATGTCTTGGAGAGAAAATTAAGGAGGCACCCAAAAGTTTCCTAAAGTGCCAAAGCCATGAAAGGAAGAAGCCTAAACTTGTGGAGCAAGACTAGGAGGTGTCCAAAAGAGCCAAACCATGAAGGGAAAATCCTTGATTCATGGAGAGATACTAGGAGACACCCCCATAACCTGCCATTTGGAGCTGATTTTCAAGTTTTCTTGGAGTTTTTGGGATGCCCACTCATGGAAGGAGTCTTGGGAAGAGAATTTGATTCCTAAAGTGTGGGTTAGTCCTATTAGTCCCACATGGGAAGTGTATGAAATTTTATTTCTTTGTTATGTCTATATATTCAACTCTATGTAACTCTTGAAAAAAAATGATGAATGAAATCAATTTCTGTGTGAGCAACTTTGTGTTTCTCTCTTCCGCACTTGTATTCAGGTGTTGAGCTCCGTGAGGGAGTAAATCCGGGTTCCCTAGGAACCTTGAGGAGGTGTGAGATCTCCAACCCCAAAACCCTAGCTTAGTCCACCCATCTCTACTCCACCACCACCAAACCTTAATTTTCCATCTTCATCCCACGGCCCCTCTCTTCCACATCGAAGCCGATCACCAGCATCCAGGTTCAGATCAACTGTTTCAACTATAAAGCCAGTTCAAATGAGAGTCAGATCAGTATCAAGATCTCCGAAACTTCTACATCCAACAATCTTCATTAAGTCCTCAGGTCAGTGTCTTTCTTTGAGTTTCTGGTTCTTCTTTTGTTCTTCTTCTTCCAGATCCTGAGTTCAAGAAGGAGGCCAACCTTGCCATAGGACTACAATCTGAGGATCCATTGCGAAGATACCCCGTCTCCAAGGATCCTACAATCTGCTCGAGAGTGTCCTCCAATTGAAGCAACGAGAGATATCACTGCTAGGTAACAAGAACCTTCCCTTCTCACTTTGTCTGTTTCGTTGAAACTCAGAGCAAACCCTAGATCTGGGGGTTTCTCAATCCCCAGCGATCCTACTTTTGAGTTACTCTGATAATCCACTCCTTTTAATTGTGCTCTCTGTCATTTCTTAGTTTCTTTCAACATTAGTTTATCTTTCATTTGAGTCAAAGCCGACTTCTGAAAATATATTAAAAAAAAAATACATTAATTTTAATTTACTTCCGCATCGCATCATCTTTTTTGTTCTGCATCATTTTTGGTATCAGATCTTTCGTTCTGCATCATTTTGGTATCTGAGCTTCCGTTCTGCATCACAGGGACTACCGTCGTGTCCCCTTTAGGTTAGACCCAACGTCTCCCTGGCCAAGGACCCGGCCCTCATCGAGTGCATAATGGATTTTGTCGTCCAGTCATGCGACCGGCGAGAGAGGGCTGGGAAACTTCTGGGCGACACCATCAGCGCCACCTTCTCACACCTCTTCGCTGTAAGTGTTTCTCTGCTCTGCCTCACTTCCTTTTTCATTTCTTGTCTTTACAACTGACATCCCCTTCTATGCAGCAAGTCATGGAGCTCCTGCTCATCAGGGACTATTGCCGCACCTGGGCTAGGAGGGACAAGGAGCGAGCGGCGGAGCTCGAGTCCTTGAACGCCGAGCTGAGGTGGAAGAACGATGAGGCCTGAGAGGCCAATATGAGGGTCAAAGGGCTCCGGGGTGAAGTCGCTAGCACTAAACGACTCTCGAAGGAGCTCAAGGAGAAGCTCAAGTCCAAAGGGGCTCGGTTGAAGGAGCTCAAAGCCGAGTTGGAGGCGACGAAGGAGCGGGCTGCCTCCACCGAGAAGAAGGTCGCAGCCACCGAGCAGAAGGCTGCCGAGGTAGAGGGGAAGGTTTTCTCCGCCGTCAGCTTAGCAGAGGCTATGAAGAAGAGGCAGTCGAGGCCGTCCGTCGGGCTGAGGATGCAGAAAAGGAGGTGACCGAGGCGACTCGCAGGGCAGAGATTGTCGGGAAGGAGGTCGCCGATGCGGTGGCCAATTACAAGGCCTCCCCGGAGTTCAAGCTCGACTTCAAGGAGGCGGCGACGGAATCCTTCTTCAAGGGGTTCGTGTACTGTCGATCCCTGCTGCGCGGCATCCTTTCAGACAAGCAGATGGCTAGCATCCACCTTCCGGGCTCCATAGGGAAAAAGTCTTTGGTTCCTACACCGGCGGTGGCAGAAGAGCATGCGGCCGTGGCTGAACCGACCCCGCATGTGGTGGTGGCTGAACCAACTTCACCGGCGGTGGTGGCTAAAGGAGGGGTCCCAGACCTGGAGGTCGAGGAGGTTGAGATCCCGGCTGAGCACCGTCCGGGGAAGGCACTGGTTGAGTAGGGCTCCTTAGCGGTTGTAACCCTTTCCTTTTTATTTTCTGACCTGGGCTGCCCGACAGGTCGGGGCCTAGGAACAGTGTAGCATTTCACCAAGTAATGAAAACATTTTCACCGACTTGACATGTTTCTTCTTTTCTTTGCTTGTCTTTGTAATGCAAATGTCTCTTCTCCACTTCTTGATCATTTGGATGCCTGGATAAGTGAAAAGGTGGGGGAGTACTTGTCTTGCTCGACCATGCCCGGCTGGGGGGCGAAGTAGTTGTGAAAATCTCTCCGCTCTGCTCGACGTCAGGAAGCTTGGGTCTTGGTGTCAGAGGGGCGTGAGATCCAGACTTTGATTGCTGGGAGACTAGGCTCTTGGTGCCGAAGCAGGATCCGGTCTTTGAAAGCTAGGAAGCTAGGCTCCTGGTGCTGGAGCAGGGTCCGGTCTTTGGTGCCGGAGGGTCATGAGATCCAGGCTTAGAATGTCAGGAAGCTAGGCTCCTGGTGCTGGAGTAGGGTCTGGTCTTTGGTGCCGGAGGGTTGTGAGATCCGGGCTTAGAATGCCAGGAAGCTAGGCTTCTGGTGCTGGAGCAGGGTCCGGTCTTAGGTGCCAGAGAGTCATGGGATCTGGGCTTTGAGTGCCAAACCTGGGGTGGGGCGGTGATTCTCCTGCAAGGCAAAAAGGGTTTGCACAAGGGAAATCTTGATTATTAGTGAGAAAGGACTTACACTGTTGATGCCGGAAAGCTGGGCCCCGAGCTTTGGTGTTGGAGAGTCGTGGGATCTGGGCTTAAATGCCGGAGAGCTGGGCTTCGGGCTTCAATGCCGGAGAGCTGGGCTCCGGGCTTGAGCATGCCAAAGAGCTGGGCTCCATGTTTCGGTGCCAGAGAGCTGGGCCCCAGGCTTGAGTGTGCTGGAGAGCTGGGCTCCGGGTTTAAGCATGCCGGAGAGCTAGGCTCTGGGCTTGATCATGCTAGAGAGCTGGGCTCCATGCTTCGGTGCCGGAGAGCTGGGCTCCGGGCTTCGATGCCAGAGAGCTGGGCTCCATGTTTCGATGCCGGAGAGCTAGGCTCCGTGCTTTGATGCTAGAGAGCTAGGCTCCGTGCTTCGATGCCGGAGAGCTGGGCCCCAGGCTTGAGTGCCGGAGAACTAGGTTCCGGACTTGAGTGTGCCAGAGGGCTGGGCTCCGGGCTTCGGTGCTGGAGGGCTGGGCTTCGTGCTTCGGTGTCGGAGAGTTGGGCCCCGGGTTTGAATGCCAGAGAGCTGGGTTTCGGACTTGAGCGTGCAAGAGAGCTGGGCTCCGAGCTTGAGCATGCTAGAAGGCTAAGCTCCGGGCTTGAGTGCCGGAGAGCTGGGCTCCAGGCTTCGGCGTACCGGATCTTGGGCCGGGCAGCGATATCCCTGCAAGGCAGAGAGCAATTTGTACAAAAGAAAATCTTTATTATTATTGGAGGAAAGCCTTACACTACTGATAGTATCTTCTCAGGTTTCAGGCATTCCATGTTCGTTGGAATCTGACACCGTCCAGATCCTCGAGGTAGCAGGCTCCATGTAGAAGAGCTTCGACCACCTTGTAGGGGCCTTCCCAGTTCGGCGAGAGCTTGCCACACTCCCAGGGTTGAGATGCTTCGACTCGATGCAGTACCAGGTTGCCAGTTCGGAAGACCTTTAGCCTTACCTGTATGTTGTAGTATCAGGTCACCCGTTGCCGGCATGCTGCTATCCGGAGCCGAGCTTTGTCCCTGGTTTCTTCAACGAGGTCTAGGTTGAGTAGCAGGCACACCGGGTTCTGTGCTTCGTCATACTGCTGTACCTGTAGTGTGGGCATGCCGAACTTAATCGGGACGTCGGCCTCAGTGCTGAAGACAAGGCTGAAAGGCATTTTGTCCGTCGCCGTTTTGGGCATTGTGTGGTAGGCCCACAGAATACTTGGGAGTTCATCCGCCCATCTGCCCTTGGCTTGATCCAGCCTGGTCCTGAGTCCTTGGAGGATAGTCTGATTGGTTACCTCAGCTTCCCCGTTTGTTTGGGGGTGAGCAACTGACGTGAAGCAGTGTCGGATGCCGTGCTCGGCACAGGACCCTTCGAACTCCCAGTTATCGAACTACCGTCCGTTGTCGGTGATGATGCAGTGGGGGAGTCTGAAGTGGCAGATGATAGATTTCCAGAAGAACTAGCATACCTTGGCTTCCGTGATCTACGCTAGTGGCTCTGCTTCCATCCACTTGATAAAGTAGTCAATAGCCACCAGCAAAAATCTTTGTTGCCCTGGTGTAAGGGGAAATGGTCCTAAAATATCCATTCCCCACTAGGCAAAAGGCCAAGGGGCGGAGAGCTGAGAGATCGATGCCACCGGTTGATGCTGTATGTGAGCATGGTGCTGGCATCTGTCACACTTCTTCACGAAGTTGGCGGCGTCCTCCCTCATGGTCTCCCTGAAGTATCCCTGATGGAGAGCTTTGTACGTCAGCATCCTCCCCTCCACGTGGTTCCCATAGAGGCCTTCATGTATATGTTGGAGTACGAAGGTTGCCTTTGTGGGTCTTAGACACTTCAGGAGCGGGTAGGAGTAGGACTGTGGTAGAGCTATCCTTCCATCAGGACAAACCGAGAGGCTTTCTTCTTGATGAGGCCGTCTTCCGTACAGTCCTTTGGTAAGGTGCCATCGGTGATATATCTGACATACTTGTCCATCCAACTCGGCTCCGGGGTAACTTGCTACACCACCTCTATGGCTTCGTAGCTTGGATTCTCGAGGTACTCGATGTAGGCTCGTCCTAATGATGAGTCTGGCAAGGTCGCAAGTCTCAACAGTGTATCTACACGGGCATTTTCTCCGCGGGGGATATGGAAGATGCTAAAGCATCAAAAACCTACCGTGCTTGAGCAGACTCGCTCTAGGTTCATCATCTGGGGATCTCTAGCTTCATATTCTCCGGAGACTTATCCAGTTACCAGTTGGGAGTCGGTGAAGACTTTCAAGCTTTGCATGCCCAGCTCACGGGAGACTCTTAGGCCCGCGAGGAGCGCCTCATACTCCGCCTGGTTGTTTGTTGCGGCGAGCACACTCCACCATGACCTCGTCGCTGTTGGCCTGGAAGTTAAAACGGAGAGCACACTCCACCATGACCTCGTCGCTGTTGGCCTGGATGAGGCCTGCTCCGCTCCCGTCGGAGTTGGACGCACCATCCACGTGGAGGATCCAGGGCTTCTCCTCTGATCCTGGCTCAACTTGATGCTCCGAAGTTGTCTGCTCTGGCTCCTCGACGAGCCCCGTACACTCGACTAGGAAGTCAGCTAGGACCTGGACCTTCTATAATGACCTTGGCTGATATGCGATATCGAACTTGCTTAGCATCAGGGACCACTTAGCCAGCCTCTCAGAGGTTTCGGGGTGGCTAAGTATGGTCCTAAGCGGCTAATCCATCATGATCGTGATGGGATGAGCTTGGAAGTATGGCCTGAGGCGCTTAGCAGACATTATTAGAGCAAAAATAAGTTTCTCGGAATGAGTATACCGGATCTCCGCATCATGGAGGATTCTGCTGGTGTAGTACACCGGCTTCTGAGATACGTTCTTGTTTGCATGGATGAGGACCGAGCTGACGGCTCCAGGTGTGACCGCCAGGTAGAGTAGGAGCTCCTCCCCTTCCTCCGGTCTGGAGAGCAGCGGAGGAGATGCCAGGAACTTCTTTAATTCTTCGAAGGCCGTCTTGCACTCCTCTGTCCAAGTGAAGTCGTGCATCTTGCACAGCGCCTTAAAAAAGGGAAGGCAGCGATCGGCTGATCTCGAGATGAACTGACTCAAAGCTGTGATCCGCCCCGTCAGGTGCTGGACCTGCTTCTTGGATGTCGGGTGCTCCATGTCGACGATCGCCTGGACCTTCTCTGGATTTGCTTCAATGCCCCTCTAGGTAACCAAGAAGCCTAGGAATTTTCTTACTGCCACTCCGAAGGTGCATTTTGCTGGGTTCAGCTTCATCTAGTGTTTTCGGAGGTTGTGGAAGGATTCGACGAGGTCGGCGATGTGGTCCGAGCTCGGCTTGCTCATGACAAGCATGTCATCCACATACACCTGAATGCCAATTTGGTCTTTGAAGACCCTGTTGACTAGATGCTGGTATGTGGCCCTAGCATTCTTCAGACCGAAGGGCATCATCCTGTAGCAGTACGTCCCTTAGTCGGTGATGAAGGCGGTGTGCTCCTCATCCTCCGGGTGCATCTGGATCTGATTGTATCCGAAGAATGCATCCATGAAGGAGAGTAGCCGGTGCCTTGAGGTGGCATCCACCAATTGGTCGATCTTCGATAGAGGAAAACTGTCCTTCGGGCATGCCTTGTTGAGGACGGTGTAGTCTACACAGATCCTTCATTTGCCATTGCTCTTCTTCACCATCACCACATTCGCCAGCCAGCTCGGGTATTGTACCTCCCGAATGAAGCCGGCGGTGAGGGGTTTGTCCACTTCCTCATCGATTGCTGCCTGCCTCTCCGGGACGAAGCTTCTCTTCTTCTACCGAACTGGGTAGTCCTTTGGGTCAATACTTAGCTTGTGGGTGATGATGTCAGGAGGAATGCCTGGCATGTATGCCACCGTCCAGACGAACATATCTGCATTCGCCTGTAGGAACTCCAATAGGTAGGCCCTCTCCTCATCTTGTAGCTGGGCCCCAATCTACACCATCTTCACCGGGTCAGCTCCAAGCGAGCAAGACAGTAGGTGCTCGATCGGGCCGCCCCTAGGGTCTTGCACCTTTTGGTCAAGATCGTTCATGCTGGAGTCATCCTCGGGGACTTTGGCCCTAGGAAGAGTCTGGAAGCAATGTTGCATCGACTAAGGTGCCCCCCTCATCTCCCCGACACCGTAGGGGTAGGGAACTGCACTAACAATCGCTTGGTGGAAACGACGGCATCGAGCAGGTTAAGCCCAGGTCAGTTGAGGATCATGTTGTAGGCTGATGGAAGCCTAACAATCGTGAAGGTCATCATAACAATGCTCTACCGAGGTGGGGTCCCGGCAGTGACCGGGAGAGTGATTTCTCTTTCAACCCTTACAGAATCTCCCATAAAACCGACAAGGGGTGTATGTATAGGTCTAAGCTGAGTGGGGAAAAGATTCATCTTGGAGAAAGCATCATAAAAAAGCACATCTGTGGAGCTTCCACTATCAACCATGATGCATTTTATAGGATGCCTTGCGATCATCATCTCGATGACCATGGCATCATTATTTACATTTTCCCCCCATCTCCCCCTTCCCTAATAAAGGGGAGTATATTTTTAGAACATTCTGCCCCTCGGGCCTTCTTGGAAGCGTGCTCGTCTCTCCAGCATATCATACCCACCGACTTCTCGGTAGGGCGGTTGTCAACTGTAGGGACTGGCGGGAGAGCGACAAGCACGTGAGGTTCGGCTGGAGGCCTGCCCCCCACGAACCTTCCGAGGCAGCCCCTCTTGATGAATTCTTCGATCTCCTTTTTGAGGTTGCGGCATTCCTCGGTATCGTGGCCATGGTCGCGATGGTAACAACAGTATTTCATCTTATCACGACCAATGGATAGCTTCATCGGAGGTGGGCGCTTCAAGTAGGGCTCACCTTCGATCTCCATGAAGATCTTCATCCTCGGGGTGAGGAGAGGTGTAAACCTCTCCTCCGGAATGGGGGCGCTCCTCGGTCTTGGCCCCTGGTGCAAGTTCAGAACTGGGGGCTCTGGCTTCCGTGTCCCGAGCACCTCGATGGGAGTTGGCTTTTTCAGCGGCTTCCCGTAGAGCTCCCTTCTTGTACGATCCGCCTCCTTAGTGCGGATGTACTTTTGAGCTCAGAGGAGGAGCTCAAAATAGATCTTGGCGGGTTTCTTGTCGAGCGAGTAGGTCAGGCGGGAGATCCTGAGCCCTCGCTTCAGTACCAGCATGGCAACTTGCTCATCAAGATTATAAATCTCCAACACGGCAACCTTGAAGCGGGCCACGTAGTCCCATAGGGGATCGCAGTCCTATTGATGGATAGAGAAGAAGATGTCCGCTTCTCGTGGCACCTTCCGATAGGCGTCGAAGTGGGCCACGAACTTTCGCTCCAGCTGAGCGAAAGAGTCGATGCTTTCGGGCTCGAGGTGGGTGAATCAGACTCGAGCCGCCTTCCGGAGGGTTGTCGGGAAGGCGATGCAGAAAAGGGCGTTGGTGGCCCCCTGGACCCTTATGAGGGCCTTGTAGTGATGCGGAACTAATATGCATGCAATTATTTTTGTGTGTTTTATATGTCGAGTTAAGTGATTAAATCCTGAAAATCAGATCAAAATAAGTTGTAGGGAATTCTATATGAATTTTAGAAACTAAGCATGCAGATTAGGACCTAAGAAAGCAGTAAAGATGGATCACCGGGGCTGAGAAGCCTCGATTAGGGCAAGTTCTCCCACAATAAAATTACTGGCGATAGAGGGGTGTACCTGACAATGTCTGATGCGCCCGATGAAGATCGCAGCGAAGGGATCTCTCATTCCTCGACGGATGCGACCTAAAAAACCGAGCCAAAGATCCATGGATACCCGGCTTTATGCTCGGTGGTCCGATTGAGGCTTGGCTAGAGTCGTTGGATTCGTAGGAACTCGGGGACCTGCAACGCCTCAACCCACATCAAGCTAGTTTCCAACTATGGGTGCTCGGCCAAGTGAACGACAAAGGGAATTTGAAATGTGGAGAATTTGAATCCCTTGCTTCAAGCCCTCCTATCAAGCTATCTTTCCAAACTACATGAACAACTATGGAAGGAAGGCAAGAATCCATGGGCGCCTCCATCTCCCACTCCCCACATCTTGTCTTATTCAAAAGTTGGATGCACAACCAGGAAAGGATGAGAACACATGCCTTGCTACAAGCCCCACTTCAAGTCTTCTACCAAAATAAGAAATCAACCTACCAAGTCAAGGGCTCCAAGATCCCTCTTCCAAGCCTCAAGTCAAGCCCCACAAAATCAAATCCAAAGTCTTGGTCGGCCAAAGTAGAGAATTCTAAAGTTTTTTTGGGCATTTCTTCAAAGAGGACTTGTATTTTCATTTGAAATTCAAATTGGGTCCTAAGGTGCCTATAAACAGGACCTTACACCTCTGTATTCTTGATTGATATTGAATGAAAAAAATACAAGTTTGTGAGAGCTAATTTCTCTTTAGTTGCCTTCGTTCACTAGGAACGTCGATCTCCGTGAGGGAGCGCCTTCGCCTTCGGGCGTCGAGAGGTGTGAGGCCTCAAGTTACCGTCTCTTCCACAACTCCATCCTCCAATCTTGAAACGGAGCCCATTGGGATCATCCACTCGGGCGCCTAGCAAGAAGACTCCACCCATCACCACATCAACTCTCTTTCCTTCTTCTATTGCTATCTTTTTTATCAGAACCTAACTTTTCTTCTTTGAATGCTCGCAGGTCCTCCAAGTGCCACGAACACGAAATTGGCCTTCCTTGACTTCGTGACCTCCGGACCGAAAGCTGACGCATCCGCAGGGTTGAGGGCTCGATCATCTAGGCCGCATCCATGAGAATGAGTGATCTCAACATCGGGCGCTTCAGATCTTTGAGGTTTGCAACCCTAGACTCCTAAGTAGGTATTGTTCTGAGAGCTAAGTCTTACAGGGTTTCTCAACCTCGGGGTCCTCTATTTATCATTGCTTAGGGACTACTTGCTTGCTTGAGGTTCTTGTTAATATAGAACCCTAGATCTACTCTTACTTGTTTTCGGGAATCCAAAGAAAATCATTAAAACCTAAAAATCATAAAACAAACAAATCACTTGCATCATTTCATCTTGCATTTAGTTAGTCCCCCATCAGGCGAGCTTCTACCTCTGCAAGTCACAGTTGCTTCTTGCCAAGTGATCCCTCCTTTACTATTCAGGTCTCTAGCTCCTAAGTAGCAACTTCGAAAGAATTTCGGAGGGTGACCAACTCCTCCTTTAGTTTGAGTTCTCACTCCAAGGCAGTTTGGAGGAGTCTATCATAGCCCACCACCCAGAATTCTGTCTCTTTCACTTGTGCACTCAAGGAGCAACGGAACTCCATGAAGGTGTTGAACCCTTCATGAAGAGCGAATGCGTCATGAACAAGCTACATGCTAGAGAAATACCAAGTTAGTTAATCGAGAGACACCTTCTAATTAAGAAAAAGAGGGATAGAGACAGACTTACCCCAACTAGGGCTTGGAAAAGATCGACTATGACCTCGTCCATACGGTAAGATATCTTCTCCTCCACTTCCCGAGGAAGAAGCAGTATTTTGGACAACTCCCACAGTAGAGGAGTTGTGCAGAGCAAAATCATCCACCCTGATGCTGACCTGGTGGACATACTCATCACCGTCTTTGCTATACTTGACGCACATACTAGATGCTGAGGGAATCAAAGGAGCCCTCCCTCAGGAAGATTTAGCCACTAAAGTCGAAGGAGTTGGAAGATCCATCACCCTCGAAGGCATAGTTCCCACCGGTGCCAGAGAAGTTATAGCCAAAGACCACAGAGGTGCTACTCGAGAAGTCATCAAGGGGTGGGGGGGTGGGTAGCAACAACCCCCACCTTGTCATCACTCACAAGGATGGTGGGGAGGTCTCTCAATATTGTTGCCCTCGATCAGGATGACGGGGCCCTCACAGTAATAGAGGGGCCCCTGATGGATGGCTCCAAGCATGGCTATTGCCACCTTGATTGTTGTAGCCTGCAGCTCCTATGTAGGGCTGGTGAGTGGACTTCCTGCCTGGCATCCTCAAAGCACAAACGGTCCTGCAAAAAAGAGGAGACCCGGGCTGGAGATTCCAGTGGGGGCACTCTGATGATCAAGTTAGTGGATGATCAAGGGGAACAGATCCTCCTTAGTGGGCCTAGAGTGGTTTTCATGTTTAGAGGATTCATAAGAAGATAGAATGGGAGTTAGAGCAGTGGGAGCTAGAGCAATGGTAGCTGCCACAGTAGGAGCTCTTGGGAGAGTCTGAGTCTTCGGGCATCCCTCCTACCCTTGAGCTTCACTCGCTTGCTTCAGCTTGCACTGGTTTCTACTCGTTTGTACTTGTTCCCTTGTTACTCTGACTTACCTTTGTCAGAGGCCCCTTCGAGCTTCTTATAGGAGCGCGATTCATTTAGCAAGGTGCAGGGCCCTAGTCTGGGGCTCCTTGAGAGTGTCTCCTATAAACGGAGCGTAGGTCTTTCTCCTTTCCACCTATGAAGAGGGAGACAGGGCTCGTAGCCCTTGTAGGGAGGTTCTGCCTTGGGTGCAGGCGAAGTACTGTGAAATGCACGTCCCTCTCATGGTGAGCATGAGTGGCATGCCACGAGGCTTAATACCCCGACAGGACACTGCTTCTTATGGGCATCGTGCCACCATGTCTGGAGACCTGGCAGGGCACTGATATGGTGAGAGATGCTACAGGGTTTGGAACTCCTGGTAGAACATTCTTCTTTTGGGTGGTACAGGCGGTAGGTTGATGGGCATGATGCCTCAGGTGGAGTGCCTTTCCACAGAAGGTGCTGACAGCAAGCTGAGAGGGGCAGTCTCTCTGAGTAACATAGGGGTTCCTGAAGTAGAAAAAATAAAGAAAAGCAGGCTTGCAAGGCAGAAACATGGTATTTTAAAACTATTTTAAAATATGGAGCAAAAGGCTCGGTAGATAGATCAAAACGATCTACCGATCTGCCTGCAACAGGACCTAGTATAATAATATAGCATGCTATAAAACATCAACAACAAGAAAAGAGTCAATAGGCATAAAGGTACCTTACCACTATACCTTAAAGATGGAGGTAGTGAAAAGCTCTCAAGCCACACACGCGTCTGGCTTCTACGAGTAGTTCACACCAGGGCTCGACTCTGATCAACTCCCTCAGAGTGCTAGCTCCTTGGGATCCTTCGGGCTGATCTTCTTCTTCTTCGAAGACAAGGAGGAGAGGTAGAACCTTTCCTAACTAGCTCTCTTCCCAAGACGTAGCTTGAGTGCTAGGTATTCTCACACCCAATCCCAAATCCTCACAAATCCCCTTTTTCTTTCTAGTTCTTCAACCGACCAGCAGCCCCTAAAACAACCTTTATTTACAGGGGCAGCCATGAGAGGGAGAAAGAGGAAGGAGGAGTGATTGAAGGAGAAGGTCAAGGGCTATACCAAATGGATCCAAGTTAAAAGACAAGTATGATCGTCATACCATGAAAGCTTGGAGCCAAAAATATCCAGAATTTGAATTCAAATTCAAAATTTGAAGTCAAAACCTTCCCAGAAAACTTTTCAGAATTTTTGCTCGTCAGTCAAGTGTCGACACTTCCATTTTACCAAGTGTCGATACTTTCAAGTATCGACACTTAGAACATGGTCAATTAAATTGACCTCTAGTGACGGCAAATGATTCTCAATCATCGATCAACCTCTAGATTAGATAGAAATCCCTATGGTGTGTGACCTCATAGGTTGAACACTAAGTCGGTAGCACTGGAACACTTCCAGTACTAGTCAAAGTTCTCATCTAGCAATGATACCCGATGTCCGGATAGGTCGAAGATTGCAGAGCAACTTACAAGAATCTCTAGCATATGGTTACCGCATAATTCATCCCTTTGACCTCATAATGCTCAAGATGATCTAGGATTTGACTGCCAACCCTAATTTGGTTCATCTAGATCATGTCTCAACTTTACAAGTTATGTGACTCCTCACAAGAACTATCCTGGCCAAGGTTTTGCTAAATTGAGACACAGCGAGTCATTCACTCCAAACTATTTGGAGGGGTCAATTCTATCTTGATCTACCACTGCTCCACAAGTACTTGACTGTACCCAGAAACCTTTCATCACTGGATTAGAAATTCAGGTAGTCTGGCACTAAAGTATAGCGAGTTTCTTGTAAGCTACCATGGTGACCTCAGGTCTGAGGGATACATGTACCCATATCCCTTCACGAGCAACCCTTTGGTAGAAGGGAGCTCTGCAAATGGTCACATTTAATGAGATGTCACACATTTTACTTGTATGTCACATTAGTGTCACCACACTCCTTGGTCAAGAGGACAACCAACCAATGTGAGATACAACCTATGCTTGATACATCGTCGTCCTATAATAATGTATCCTTTGGTTGTGAACCAGTTCAAGAACTTCTTGATATATCCTTTCTATATCAAATATAATGTAGTTCTAAGGACTCCATCACACAAGAGTTCTTTTCAGGAAAATGCATATGTGATGAATAGCCAAAAGAATAACTTTTATTCATTAAAAAATTTATATACAATTACAAAATTAGCATAACCATCTACAGCCTAGAGATTGGCTTTGGAACACAATTCCCAGTAACTCCCACTAGGATTAAAGCCAATCGGTACAAAATCTTATTCCCATTTTTCATTTACAATTGTCAAACTCTTGAATTCCAATGGCTTTAGTGAAGGGGTCAGCTAGGTTCTCCTTTCCATCGATCTTTTGAAGGTCAATGTCACCTTATTTCACGATCTCTCGTATAAAGTGATAGCGCTACAGAATGTGCTTTGTACGGTTATGAGACTTCGGCTCTTTGGCTTGAGTAATGGCTCCAGTGCTGTCACAATACACCAAAACAAGACCATCCAGGGAAGGTGCCACTCCCAGCTCACCAAGAAACTTCTGTAACCACATAGCTTCCTTTGCTTCATCCAATGCTGCAATGTATCCTGCTTCGCATACTGAGTCCACCATTGTAGGCTGCTTGAAACTTTTCTAGTAGATCTCTCCTCTATTTAGGTTAAAGATAAATCCTGACACACTCTTGCTGTCATCCTTATCTGACTGAAAATTGGAGTCAGTATACCCCATAAGTTACAAGTCAAGTTCTTCATAAATCAGCCATTGGCCCTTAGTATTTTGCAAATACTTAAGGATGATCTTTACCACTTTTCAATGAGCTTCAATTGGGTCAAACTGGTATCTACTCACCATGCATAGTGAGTATGCCATGTCTGGTCTAGTATACGTCATGGCATACATGATGGAACCCATTATCGAAGCGTACGGGATTCTACTCATATGCTCTCTCTCCTCAGAAGTTGTCGTACAATCCTTTTTGGAGAGAGCAATTCCAATGCCTATCAGGAGATAGCCTTTCTTGAAATTTTTCATGCTAAACCGCTTTAGCACAATGTTGATGTACGTAGACTGGGACAGTCCCAGAAGTCTCTTAGATCTATCTCTATAGATCTTCATATCCAATATGTAAGAGGCTTCACCCAAGTCCTTCATAAAGAACTGAGATGACAACCAGACCTTTATTCCTTACAGTGTTGGGATGTCATTCCCGATTAAGAGAATGTCATCCATATACAATACAAGGAATACAATTACAAAACCATTAGCCCATTTGTAAATGCAAGGCTCTTCTTCGTTCCTAACAAAGCCATACGACTTAATGCACTTATCAAATCACATGTTCCAACTCTGTGATGCTTGCTTCAATCCATAGATGGACTTCTGAAGCTTGCACATCTTTGGCTTGTTTGTGGATGTGAACCCTTCCAGTTGTATCATATACACCTCTTCCAGCTCACCATTCAGGAAAGCTGTTCGGACATCCATTTACCAGATTTCATAATCAAAGTGTGCCGCTAAAGCAATCATGATCCAGATGGATTTGAGCATTGCCACAAGAGAGAACGTCTCGTCATAGTCAATACGATAACATTGACGATACCCCTTGGCAACCAGATGGGCTTTATAGGTCTCTACCTGCCCGTCTGTGCCCCTTTTTTCTTTTGAAAATTTATTTGCACCTAATGGGTTTTATCCCTTCAAGTGGATCAACCAATGTCCATACATTGTTGATTTCCATGGACTCCATTTTAGATTTCATGGCTCCTAGCCATTTCTCAAAGTCGGACCTCTGCATCGCATCCATATAGGTGATCGGATCCTCATTATTCTCATCGAGTTCAATGGGATTATCATCCCAGACCAAGAAACCATAGTATTTATCCGGTCGACTCGGTACCCTACCGGATCTCCTTAATGATTCCTGTATAGGCTAAGGGTGTGATCTAATCACAATCAGTTCTATGTTATCCCTTAAGTGTGTCGGTTCTTCTACTTGTTGAACTTCACTAAGTTTGATTTTAGCGGCTACAGTTCCTTCACCAAGGAACTCCTTTTCCAAAAAGATAGTCCTAAGACTAACGAACAACTTTTGTTCCTCAGCCAAGTAGAAGTGATATCCCTTAGACTCTTTTGGATACCCAACAAATAGGCACCGATCAGACCTAGGTCCAAGTTTGTCTGTTTCCAAATATTTTACATAAGCCGGGCAACCCCAGACCTGAAGGTGTGAGAGTGTCGGCTTACGTCCAGTCCATATCTCATATGGGGTTTTGCTAACGGACTTACTCGGAGCCCTATTCAAAAGGTAACAGGCTGATTCTAAAGCATATCCCAAAAGGATAGCGACAGAGAAGCAAAGCCCATCATGGATCGAACCATGTCTAACAGGGTTCGATTCCTCCTTTCAGACACTTTATTTAATTGAGGTGTCCATTGAGAGAGAATCCCATTCTCCTCGAGATATGTCAGAAACTCACCGAAAAGGTATTCATCGCCTCGATATGATCGAAGAGTTATGATACACCTTCCGGTTTATTTTTCTACTTCACTATTATATTGTTTGAACATTTCAAATAATTCAGATTTATGTCTCATCAAGAAGACATAACCATACCTCGAAAAGTCGTCTATAAATATAATAAAATAATTATACCCACCTCTGGCACTAATATTTATAGATCCGCATACATCAATATGTACCAGACTAAGAATCTCTTTGGCTTGTTCACCTTTTTCAATAAAAGGTGTCTTTGTCATCTTTCCAAGAAGACAGGACTCACAGGTTGGCAGTGAACCATTTTTACTAAAATCGAGGAGACCCTCACTTTTCAATCTATTTATCCTGTTCTTGTTAATATGACCTAGCCTACAATGCAACAAGTATGCATCGCTAACATTATTTATCCTAGGGCATTTTCTAGATGTGTACATTACACTAAAAGGTCATGATAGTATATAAAAACCATTGTTCATATGTCCAATCATCACTATAGAACCATTCCAAATGATTTTGCAAATGTCATTCTTTATTGATAGTTCATAACCATACATGGCTAATTGGCTTACAGAAATGACATTCAAGATAAAAGATGGATAATAATGACACTCATTCAAAATGATTGTACATGAATCGAAAACTAGTTTGAGGGCTCCCAATGCCAGGACTGGAAGTTGGCTTCCATTTTTCACGTTCAAGAACATCTCGCCATCCTCGAATCTTCTACTAACTTGAAATCCCTGCAAAGAATTGCAAATATGAATTGGACTTCCTGTATCCAATACCCAGTTAGTAGTTTCGTAGATAGAGAAACTACAAGGTGTTATCATGTAAATACCTTATCCAGCACTGTCCTACTGCTTTCTCTTCTTGGACCTGTTCGGGTCAAGAGACTCAATGTAAAGAGGACAGTTCCTCTTCCAATGACCCTGCTTCTTGCAGAAGAAGCACTCCGCATGGCTCTTATCAGCCTTCACCCTTTTAGCCTGACTAGGCCTAGAAGCATTCTGTACCTTTTTTCCTTTATTTTTTTTCCCTTTCTTAAAGGGACGATGCCCTGCTAAAGATCCTCCCACTAGATTTACCACCCCTTTGTTCAATTGGTGGTCTTTCTCATAAGTCTGCAATAACCTCAACAGATGTGGTAGTTAACTGCAGGCTTATTCATTCTATAATGATCAAGAAAATCTAGATAGGAAGAGGGCAGAGAATTCAAAATCGTATCCTTTCCAAGCTGTTCATGCAAGGGACATCCAAGCTTATCCAGGTGCTCAATCATCTCGATCATAAACAGTACATGATTAGTGACTGAGGTCCCATCATGCATCCATGTATTGTAGATAGTATAGGATACCCTATACCTCTCAACGTCATCTGGTGTGCCAAAGGACTTCTTCAACCTTTGAAGGACTTTCTCTGGCTGGGCTTCCTCAAACTTGCGACTGAACTCGTCATTCATCACTGCCAACAATATGCATCGGACAGTGGTCTTGTCAGAGAGCCACTTCTGATAAGTGTCTCTGACTGAACCCCGAGCATTGGGAGCAGGAATTTCAGGTGCTGGATCCAATATCACATACAAGATCTGCTCATACTCCAGGACAATCCTAAGCCTTCGATACCAACTATCGAAGTTGGGTCCATTGAGCTTCTCATTGTTGAAAAAATACCAGAGTGACAGGTTGGAAGATATCTGAAAGGAAAACCAAAACTTTATTAATGTATATAAATTATTAACCTAAAGACATGGACTTTAATCTAAAGGCCTCTCCCACTATCTTGTTTAGACTGGTAGCCTCTACCTCCAATACAAGGAATTACTTTAATTCCTTAGTGGGTACTAGAGTCCAATAGACAACACATGAGCCCGACTTTGGTCGGTCCATCCATGCACGTCTAAAGGTAGGTTCTTCAACCGATTACTTCTCCAAGTAACTCTAGTATTTAGGTTTTGCCCCAAGGTGCACTTCAATCGACCTTTGGACCTCCTATTGAAGGTCCCGGTTAGGTCCAACCATTAACACGACAAAATTCAATGCTTCTAACTAACGAATAGTCAAGCCCAACTTTGGCTGGCCCACCTAACCACCATTAAGAGAGTCATACTGAGCCGTCATATTAGGAACAGTAATTCCAATAGCCCAATGAATACCCGATCTTTGGATCTACCGATGAACACCCAACTATTGGATCCATTACCATCCCACTTAATGGAAGGCTAGGACTTGGTTATCCTTATAACTTCATCCTTTTATGGACCTAATAATTTAGAGGATTTAATTTTAATATGATAGAAGAAGAGATGAGAAGACATGGATCAACCTCCCACTGACCATATCAGCAATCAAGGAGGGTTACACATAATTAATGAACCATGGGCACCTAAAATCAATCAAGACTGATTAACCTTGGGTGACATGAGTTAATACGAGTCAATGAGCTATCCAATCAATCCTAATTGACCATATTGGCCAGGTAAGTGAGATCATGGGTTGGGTTCCACCATTAACCGTCTTGCCTTAGACACCAACCGAGTTGGCTAGGTAAGAGGTAACCCCAAAGAACCAAGATCAAAATATCAAACTTACCTTGGACACCAATTTATTCATCAGACTCGATTAGACTAGCCTAAAGACTTGAGCTGACCACTAAGCCACAAATTAGGTCCATTTAAATTTATGGACTAATCAATCTAACTATTAGAGAGATCTATAGAGAATAAATCCTCACTCAACATTTGATTAGATTAATTCTCTATTTAGTCCAATGCATCTAAACTTAGGTCTAACCTAATTAAGGACCTAAAAGAAGCTAACCCAAGACCCTTAAGACTTATTGAAATGACTTAAAATCTTTAAATCATATTCCTAGAGTTCTTTGTCATTCAAGATAACTTAATTCTTAATTAAGTTCAATAGCCTTCATAAATTAAAATAATTTTAATTCATAATGTAAAATACTTTTACAATAAATCAAAATTTAAATTCACTATTTTCCTGCATTCTGATGTCAAATGTTGACTCATCAGGGACAAGTGTGGACACTAGGTGTCGACACTTGAGTCGACTCATGGCCTGAGACAGGAAGAAAACAGAACGCCATGTTTTCTGGCAGGCGCTCATGAGTCAACACCTTCAAGGCCAAGTGTCGACTCACGAGCCCAAGTGTCGAAACTTTCTAGTCAAGTGTCTATACTTCAGCCTTCATGAGTCAACTCAAGGATCGACTCAAGGCTTGTCACAGGACAAAAAATAGTGATTTCAAATCCAAAATGTCTCCAGACTTTTAATCAAAGTCGATCAAAACAAAACTCTTAGATCTCATCTAAATTTATTTTATGATCATAACATTAGATTAAAATATTTTTAATTTATATTTTTTCTTATTTTTCTTTTCATGAGTCAATCATAAGAGGCACCCCTACACATCATAGGAGGTCCCATTAAATGGGAAGAGAGGGTTTTGCAGCCCTACTTCTCTCCTATGACCGGACGGCCATGGTGAAGCACTCAATCCAAGTACTTAAGAGAAAATAATGATGTTAAAGCATGCTAGCATTATTATACTACGAAGAACTTGGCGCTCTGATACCATTAAAAGAGAAAAACCAAAGGAAAGTAGGCATATAAGGCAGAAACATGATATTTTAAAACTATTTTAAAATATGTAGTGGAAGGCTTGGTAGATAGATCAAAATGATCTACAGATCTACCTGCAACAAGACCTAGTATAACAATGTAGCATGCTATAAAACATCAATGCAAGAAAAAAGTCAATAGGCATAAAGGTACCTTATCACTATACCTTAAAGATGGAGGTAGTGAAAAGCTCTCAAGCCACACACGCATCTGGCCTCTATGAGTAATTCACACCGGGGCTCGACTCTGATTAACTCCCTTATAGTGCTAGCTCTTTGGAATCCTTCGGGCCGACAAGGAGGAGAGGTGGAACCCTTCCTAACTAGCTCTCTTCCCAAGACCTAGCTTGAGTGCTAGGTATTCTCACACCCAATCCCAAATCCTCACAAACCTCCTTTTTCTTTCTAGTTCTTCAATCGATCAGTAGCCCCTAAAACAACCTTTATTTATAGGGGCATCCATGAGAGGGAGAAAGAGGAAGGAGGAGTGATTGAGGGAGAAGGTCAAGGGCCATACCAAATAGGTCCAAGCTAAAAAGGCAAGTATGACCATCATACCATGAAATCCTACAGCCAAAAATGCCCAGACTTCAAAATTCGAAGTCAAAACCTTCCCAAAAAACTTTCCAGGATTTCTGCTTGTCAATCAAGTATTGACACTTCCATTTTACCAAGTATCGACACTTCGAACATAGTCAATCACATTGACCTCCAGTGATGGCAAAAGATTCTCAATCGTCGATCAACCTCTAAATCAGATAGAAACTCCTATAGTGTGTGATCCCATAGGTTCGAACACTAAGCCAGTAGCACTGTAACACTTTCAATACCAATCAAAGTTCTCATCTAGTAATGATTCCCGACGTCCGGATAGGTCAAAGATTGCAGAGCAACTTACAAGAACCTTTGTCATATGGTTATCGCATAATTCATCCCTTTGACCTCATAATGCTCAACATGACCTAGGATTTGACTGCCAACCCTAATTTGGTTCATCTAGATTGTGTCTCAACTTTACAAGTTCTGTGACTCCTCACAAGAACTACCCTGGCCAAGGATTTGCTAAATTGAGACACAACGAGTCATTCACTCCAAACTATTTGGAGGGGTCAATTCCATCTTGAACCACCACTACTCCACAAGTACTTGACTGTATCAAGAAACCTTTCATCACTGGATTAAAAATCCAGGTAGTCCAGCATCAAAGTATAGTGAGTTGCTTGCAAGCTATCATGGTAATCTCAGGTCTGAGAAACACATATACCCATATCCCTTCGTGAGCAACCCTTTGGCAGAAGGGAGCTCCACAGATGGTCACGTTCAGTGAGATGTCACATATTTCACTTGTATGTCACATCAGTATCACCACACTTCTTGGTCAAGAGGATAACCAACCAATGTGAGATACAACAACCTATACTTGATACATCGTCGTCCTATAACAATGTATCCTTTGGTTGTGAACCAGTTCAAGAACTTCTTGATATATCCTCTCTATATCAAATATAATGTAGTTATAAGGACTCCATCACACAAGAGTTCCTTTCAAGAAAATGCACATGTGATGAATAGCCAAAAGAATAACTTTTATTCATTAAGAAATTCATATACAATTATAAAATTAGCACAACCATCTACAGCCTAGACGATTAATTTTGGAACATAATTTCTAATAGTTCCAGCGGGGATGGTGACACCTCCTGTTGGGGTCACTATCCGAGCTGCTCCTAACGTTGCTTGAGAGGGGACCGAGTCCACCTATTTTTATCCATGCTTGGCTTCAAAGGGAAGTTGACTTTGACTAGGAACTCGATCTCAGATGGAAGCTCGATCTCGATTGGGAGCTCGACCTTAGACAAGAGTTCGACCTCAAATGGGAGCTTGACCTCAACAGGGAGCTAGACCTCGGTAGGGAGCTTGACCTTGGCATTTTGATGGGGGACTAATATGCATGCAATTTTTTTTGTATATTTTATATATGGGGTTGAGTGATTAATTCCCGAATTTTAGATTAAAATAAGTTGTAGAGAATTTTATATGAATTTTAGAAGATCAGCATGCAGATTAGGACCTATAAAAGTAGAAAAGAAGGATCGCTGGGGCTGAGAAGCCTCGGTTAGGGCAAGTTCTCCTACAATAAAACTACTGGAGGTAGAGGGGGTGTACCTGACAACGTCTGTGAAGATCGCAGCAAGGGGTCTCTCGTTCCTCGATGGATGCGGCCTGAAAAACCGAGCCAAAGACCCGCGGATACCCGGCTTTCTGCTCGGTGATCCGATTGAGGCTTGGCTGGAGTCGTTGGATTCGTAGGAACTCGGGGACCTGCAAATGACCTGTCAGGGGTTAGAAAACTCACAAAGGAACAAGAAAACAAAGGAAAAGCAGCAAGGGAAGGCTTCTTTTGGAGTGGGCGTCCAGGGGATCTGGAGGGTTTGTTGGCAGCAGGAAGATGATTGCAAATACTGGGAAGAAGAACTCTCACAAACCCCTTTATGCACACAGCAGGGTATCACACAACTCAATAGAAGAATTCAAGGTTTTAATTCATATCAAAATTTAGGTTTCATACAAGAGGCTAGGGTCCCTTAAATAGACCCTTAACCTTTGGCTCCAAGTAAGGGCACATAAGTCTTTACATAAGAATCCTTTTCCCTCTCAAACCCTAGCTAGAAAATAAAAAAATATTAGGTAGAAAAATCCCTAAAAATTCTCTTGACTTGGCCAACACTCCAAGGATGCCTAGGGGGCGTGTTGGGCTTCTAGGAGCAGCAAGAGGCCAGCCCAAAGGGGCTCAGGTGCATGGGTTTGGGCCTTTGGAAGCTGGGGTGGCCTGGTAGCTAGGTAGCAGGAATATTCTTTGGTATCTTGCTTCTTAGGGGCTTGGACTTGGCACCTGGGCTTGATTTCTTTGGGCTAGGATGCAGATGGACCTCTAAAATCATGGATGCCTTGGTATATGAATATATTTTGGTATCTGGAAGGGAATCTGGGCATCTGGAGGGCATCTGCAAGGAATCAGGGTTTTCTGAATTTTTCCTCCTGGGATCTTCAAATCTTCAAGCTGGGTTGGACTTGGGCTATACTTCCATGTCTTCAATCTGGTTGGACTTGGTCTTCACTTGTATGATGTGGTCTTGAGTCTTCAATATGGTTGAATAGAACTCAAAAAAATAAAATTAGCTCGACATGAGCTGACTAACACTGGACTGAACTAGCTCAATATGAGCTGACTAGTACAGAACTGAAACTCAAAATACTCAAATAACAACTAAAATGGACTCAGATAAGCTAAGCCCTTATTACAGATGGACTCATAAATTATTGATCAATTTATAGAGGGTTGAAAAGCCTTTATCTTATTCTGGTGCCTTTGGTATCCCCACCAATTCTCCCAGGATGGGAGGAACTCGACCCTGTCGAGTGAAGATCGGATTGGCTCACATATCTCTTGAGAAGGTATGGGTTGAGGCATTGCAAGTCCTCTCAAGAAATCCATGAATCGTCCGACTCTGGCTAGCCTTGCCATCGGACCAGGAAGCGTTGATAGTCACGGCCCGGGGTCGTGATGGCTTGATCGTCCAGGATACGCTCAATCCATTCTCCTCTCTCAAGCCAATTTGTTAGTGGACACTATGGGTTAGGGTCACTCACAATGAAAAGGAATAGGTCCAAAGGCCTCACTTGGTATCGCTGCCGGTTCCCTATACTCAACCAGGTCTGTAATATTGAAGTTAAAACTAATGCCCAAATCCGAAGGCAAGTCTAACACCTAGGCATTTGATCCAACCTTCTCTATCACTTTAAAAGGTCCGGCTCTACGAACATGAAGCTTCTTTTAGGCCTAAGCCTAACCAAGATAGAATCCACTACATCAAATTCTTTGATCCATCTTCGGGAATTAGCCAGTTTGTTTAAAATTAGTGTAGGTGGTGAACATGCTGGGCACATGCAGACTCCTAACAAATGATTCAAAGGACTCATACTAACACCTAACAGACTTGACTATGCATTCCTATAGAAGGAAATTTTATTAAACTCTTTGGATCTAAACCTAACAGATTATAGGTTCTCTAGGTTTGATCCTAGCTTGACATGCACATGAAAATTTACAGTGAACTCCTAGCAAATTCCAAAGAGTGTGCCAGAAGTAAGATGCAAACCTAACATGCGTGATGAATGCATGCAGTATGCTAATCTCAGTTAAATACAATCTAATAATCCTAGAAATGCTGGAGGTGTCAGGAAAGGGCAGAAAATAGGAAGTGGGTTCAGAATTAGTTTGGTAAGGTAGAGAAAAAGGTTCATGGTTAGTTGGATAAAGTAGGATAAAAGACGGGGTGTCAGGAACTAATCCTATACTAATGAGGTTAACCTTACGAGGTTGAGCTATATCTACAGGGTTTGCATAATGGAAGGATGGGTCACCAATTTTGGGGAAGAGGTCCTTAATGAGAACTATAGGAGGGGACTCATCTTGAAGGTATTGACTCAAAGAGATCAGGTCCTTAATAAATTCTTCTGGTTCTTGTATTTTTGGACTAGACTCTATAATTTGGCTCTCCTCTATGGTTTCCTCAGGTAAGGCTCTAGCAGCAGTACTTAGGTTCTCTTCCACTATTTGTTCTTCCATTATAGCTTTAGGTTGGATGTGGTCAAGGTCAACTAGCTCTGGGTTGGTTTCTACCTGGGTATCTACTGGGTCAGCTAATTCTAGGTCTACTAAAGGTGTCTCCTCTTCTCCTTCATACTCATCCACTAGGCTCGCATCAGCTTCATACACTTCCACGTTAATGTAAGCCTTGTCAATCTCAGGAATGGTTGGAGAAGGTCGGCTAGGGAAAAATTGGCTAGGTCCTGGTTTCTGATTATGGACACTAATCCTAGTAGGTTCAGGTTGCCTAAGGGGTAGTGGCTCACTACTGGGCTCATATTTAGGGGTACTAATCCTATGGGGTTCAAGTTGACTAGGGGAAGCATGACTAGTACTAGATTGATACCTAGGGGTTATGGGCTCCCTAGGCTCATAGGACAAGGGTGCAGATCTATGGGTCAGGGGATTATAGGATCTGGGGTCATAGGATTTTGGGTCAGCTCTATGGTCAGGTTCTAAGGATGGATCATGGTATGGAGTCCTCCTAAGGTTGGGCTCCCTATATGGGTCAAGATATTGGGTTCTCCTAGGGTTGGACTCCCTATATGGGTCAAAATATTGGGTTCTCCTAGGGTTGGGCTCTCTATATGGGTCAGAGTATTGGGTTCTCCTAGGATTGGACTCCCTATATGGGTCAAAGTATTGGGTTCTCCTAGGATTGGACTCCCTATATGGGTCAGAGTATTGGGTTTTCCTGGGTTCAGTATCATAATAAGGGTCATGGTAAGGGGTTCTTCTAGGTTCAGTATCATAATAAGGGTCATGGTAAGGGGTTCTTCTAGGTTCAGTATTATTGTATGGGTCAGGCTGAGGGGCTCTCCTAGGTTCAACCTCTCGGTATGGATCAGGGTTTGGGGTCCTCCTAGGTTGAGGATTGTAGTACGGGTTAGGATAAGGGGCTCTCCTAGGTTCGATCTCATGGTATAGATCAGGGTTTGGGGTCCTCCTAGGTTGAGGATTGTAGTACGGGTCAGGATAAGGGGCTCTCCTAGGTTCGACCTCATGGTATAGATCAGGGTTTGGGGTCCTCCTAGGTTGAGGGGACTCAAGATCTGGCTCAGACTGTGACCCATGGGTTCTTTCTATGGTCCCTATATGGCCTCCTAACTGGTCAAACCTATTGGCAAGATGGTCAATTCTATTGTTGGTTTGGGTACCATACTGAGTTAACTGGGTAGTCAACTGGGCCATGGATTGGGTTAGTTGCTCAGTGAGTGCTTTTATTTGGGCTTGCAAATTTTTCATGGGTTCAGACATTTATGAAGGAGGAGGGTGATATGAAACCCCTGATCTAGTGCTCATGCAAGACTCGATCAGACCGACTATAGCTGACTAGACCTAGAGTCCAAACTAGATACTCAATCAGAGTGGCAAACTATCTTATAGTAACCCTATACTCAGCCAGGCAAGTGTAAGGGGAGTGTTAGGTCCCTGATTGCCAATCCTAGACACCAATCAGAGATTGGCCAGGTAGGCGGACCAGCACACAAGCCCTTCAGGATTGAATCCCTAAACCACCATTATAGACACTGAGCACAAGGCACACACAGGTTATCTTGACACAGTGATCTAACACTAGCCCGGACCCGACCAGTTGGTGTCCCTAGCCCACTAGGGCAAATTAAGTCTAGTTAATTTTAGTTTAAGGCTTGGGACCGAATGCAAGGGATGTGGTTTTGGGCTAAGGAGAGGTTATCAACTCTTCCCCTTATCTGATATAGAAAGAGTGCCCTTAAAGGTAGATTATGCAATAATGGTAGGCAGATGAGGATGCAAATTAGGGTTTAGATATTTTTTTGGTATTTTTGGAGAATATATAATTTTTTTTATTATTTTAATATTTTTTTAAATAGAAGAAAACTTGCAAATTATGGCCTAATATACAGGAAATATACTAAAATTAAAAGATATGCAAAAATGCTAAACAAAACCCTAAAACTTCCAAACTTGTCTTGCTGAAAAAAAAACAGAGCCAAAAATTTACAGGCTATATTTCGGCTTGCAGAAAATTCACAGGCCATAATAAAATCTTAAAGAATTCTTAAAATTACTGTGAATTATTTTGAATCCATAAAAATAAATTTCAGAATTTTTGGAGTTTTTATCAGGGAGAAATAATTAAAATAACATAGTATATACGGACTAAAAATTGCAGAAAACAAGCCCTAATCTAAGCTCTGATACCAAATGATGGGGGACTAATATGCATGCAAATTTTTTTGTATATTTTATATGTGGGGTTGAGTGATTAATTTCCGAATTTTAGATTAAAATAAGTTGTAGGGAGTTTTATATGAATTTTAGAAGATCAGCATGCAGATTAGGACCTAGAAAAGTAGAAAAGAAGGATCGCCGGGGCTGAGAAGCCTCGGTTAGGGCAAGTTCTCCTACAATAAAACTACTGGAGGTAGAGGGGGTGTACCTGACAATGTCTGTGAAGATCGCAGCAAGGGGTCTCTCGTTCCTCGATGGATGCGGCCTGGAAAACCGAGCCAAAGACCCGCGGATACCCGGCTTTCTACTCAGTGATCCGATTGAGGCTTGGCTGGAGTCGTTGGATTCGTAGGAACTCGGGGACCTGCAAACGACCTGTCAGGGGTTAGAAAACTCACAAAGGAACAAGAAAATAAAGGAAAAGCAGCAAGGGAAGGCTTCTTTTGGAGTGGGCGTCCAGGGGATCTGGAGGGTTTGTTGGCAGCAGGAAGATGATTGCAAACACCGGGAAGAAGAACTCTCATAAACCCCTTTATGCCCATAGCAGGGTATCACACAACTCAATAGAAGAATTCAAGGTTTTAATTCATATCAAAATTTAGGTTTCATACAAGAGGCTAGGGTCCCTTAAATAGACCCTTAACCTTGGGCTCCAAGTAAGGGCACATAAGTCTTTACATAAGAATCATTTTCCCTCTCAAACCTTAGCTAGAAAATAAGGAAATATTAGGTAGAAAAATCCCTAAAAATTCTCTTGACTTGGCCAACACTCCAAGGATGCCTAGGGGGGCGTGTTGGGCTTCTAGGAGCAACAAGAGGCCGGCCCAAAGGGGCTCGGGTGCATGGGTTTGGGCCTCTGGAAGCTGGGGTGGCTTGGTAGCCAGGTAGCAGGAATATTCTCTGGTATCTTGCTTCTTAGGGACTTGGGCTTGGCACCTGGGCTTGATTTCTTTGGGCTAGGATGCAGATGGACCTCTAAAATCATGGATGCCTTGGTATATGAATATATTTTGGCATCTGGAAGGGAATCTGGGCATCTGGAGGGCATCTGCAAGGAATCAGGGTTTTCTGAATTTTTCCTCCTGGGGTCTTCAAATCTTCAAGCTGGGTTGGACTTGGGCTATACTTCCATGTCTTCAATCTGGTTGGACTTGGTCTTCACTTGTATGATGTGGTCTTGAGTCTTCAATATGGTTGAATAGGACTCAAAAAAAATAAAATTAGCTCGACATGAGCTGACTAACATTGGACTGAACTAGCTCAACATGAGCTGACTAGTACAGAACTGAAACTCAAAATACTCAAATAACAACAAAAATGGACTCAGATAAGCTAAGCCCTTATTACAGATGGACTCATAAATTATTGATCAATTCATAGAGGGTTGAAAAGCCTTTATCTTATTCTGGTGCCTTTGGTGTCCCCACCACATTTGTCTGGCAACAGCATCTAGGTGGTGCCTTTTGCCAGCTGGGCCTCCAACTAAATTTGATGCAGGCTCCACGTTGATGATTAGGTCATATCAGATACCCCCCACTCTAGAGTCCAGAGCATGACACGATGCTCGGGGCAAATGGAGTTATGGTGATGTTGACATGGAAGGATATTTAGCCAATGCCATTCAATGCCTCGACCATTGACAACTCGCATATTGTGCCTTTGTGCCAATGAGGTGGTGCCACATCAGCTGGCATGGGAGGAGCATGATGATTTGCACCTGGCCTGAAATGATTTTTAGTGTGTCGAAGCACCGTTCCCAGCATATCCTGATGCGTGGCAAGCATCCGATGGTCAGCACTTGGCCTGGAGTGATTTCATGCATATCAAAGCACCATTCTCAGCAAATTTTGATGCTTGGCGAGTATTCGACAGTTGGAGAGGTGAAAGGATGCATGTTTCGATCAGTACGATGTGATGGGACACTGTCAGGCTATTTGAAAAGAGGCCATTTTGCCTTAGCCATTTCTTTAGAACCTTCGAGCAAGGGAGCAGGGAAAGCCAGGGCCTTTTCACCCAGTTCTAACTTTCTCACCCGAGGCATTCAGGTTAGTCTTCCCCCCTCCTTGCATCCTTCTTCTCCTTCGGCCTGTGCTGAAGGAGATCAATTAGGGTTCTTAGGTCATCTTTTCTTCTTCATTTCCTTCTTCCTTCTTCTACTTCTTCTTCTACCTTTAGGATGAGTCCTTTCGGCTAGACGTGCCATCGCCGAGACCATTCTAATGAGGCAGGGCCATCCTGACCGAGGCCTCCTTCCTTCAATAATGATGAGGAGGATGTCCCCCTTAGGATTTGTAGGGGTTCCTGACAAATTGGGATAGTCATGGGTCTCCCTAAGGTTCCTTCTCCTCCCCCTCCTTCTACTCCTACTGGCCATGACTCGATCGGTTGGTGGGGGTATCAGGATCAGACATAGATTACTGGGCCTTATCTGGTTTACTGATTAGGGTTTTGAGCCCTTGCCTATATGTCAAATTTTGTAATCAAGTAAGATTGAGTCCTGTAATAAGTTGAGGCACGATGCCCAAGTTAGTTTATCTCAACCCTAGTCCAATCATTGAGTCATGTACTTGTGTATTAGTCCAGTATTAGTCCAATTTTTATATAAGAGAAGAGGATACCCTGTTATAGAGTTCTACCAGGTCTCATCCAGGAGCTAAAGGCTTTCACATCAGCTTAATGGGCCTTGTTTGCCACCCTAGGGTCCAAATTCCTTCTAGATGCCATCCAGATACTTTGATACCCTCCGGATGCTCCAGAATATTCCTAGACCAGGGAGCCTCATGATTTCAGGGATATGCCAGCAACCCAGACCAAGAGATTCCAAGCCCAGGAGTCAAGCCCATGAGCCCCAAAACCAAGATTCCAAGGAATATGCTGATACCAGGGAATATGCTGATGCCAGGGCACCCCAGCTTCCAGGGCCCATAAGCCCATGCATCAAGCCCTTGGAGGATGCCTATTCCTGCAGCCCATAAGGTCCAAGCCAAATTCCAAGAGGAGCCCTAGCCTTTGATCGGTCCAAGGGAGGAAAAGAAGACTAGGTCAACACAAGAATATTCCTTCCTAACCTATTAAGGATTTCTATTCCTAAGTTCTTTAGAAATTATAATTGCATTCAAAGTTTATAACTTCCTACTCAAATTATGTGATCCTATCCTAATTAGGAGAGTGCATGGGAACTCTTATAAATACCCCACTCCTTTTCCTCTTGTATTCATATACCTATTGATGAAATAAAACTCTGGTGATTTGTTCTCTAGCATTGGTGTTCTTGTGTTTTGTGTGGTTGTCCTTGTGTGCCCTAGCTAACCCCTGCCTCCACACCCAAGTCCTCATCTTCCATGCCCAAGGAGAAGAATCCCTATCATTCATCAAGCCAAGGATCTTCTTCTTCCCCAGGGGGCCAGCTATTCCAAACCCTGATCCATCTTTCTTCTAAAACCTAGTTTCTTTCCTTTGTTTTCTTGTTTATTTGATTAACCTCTGACACTTGCAGGATCCCCATGATGTTTTCCCTCCAAAGAGGAGGCCCTCTTTGTCTCTTGGACCGACCCACATAGCCATCTGATTCGAGGACTACAAGCTTGTCTTCCAGGCACCGATCTCGAGTGCTGTGTGATCTCTTAAGTGAAGGTTCTTCAAATCTCTGCCTGGTACAATCCTTCCCCCTCCTGATTTCTAATCTATTGAAGGTATGCTATCCTAAACTGGGGGTTTCTCAATTCCTAGGATCCTATCTTTTATTATTCTGCATGAGTTCTTTTGCGGGTATGATGTTTTTTTTCATTACATACTTGCTTGCTGCCCTTTATTTGATTTTGGGACATTAGCCTGCAAATTAAAATTCTAAAAAAATTATAAAAAATTAGTTTCTATTTTCTTGCATTCATGGTAGTCCTAGGATCATCCCACATCAGTTTGGTATCAAAACTAGTTTAGGATAGTTGCATCTTCATCAAAAACATCAAAAGATTTTCATCTCTGATTTTCTGCATCTTGTCTTCTGCATTAAAGGTATAGATTTTGGTCAATTTTATCCATCTAGGAATTTTATTTTTCTCTTAAATTTGCATGACATGTTCTCTATTTTGTCCTAATGATTTTTATAATTTTTAATTATTTTTACAGAAATTAAAATATCCTAAAATTTGGTATCTTAGAAACCCAAACCGAATTCTTGAGATTTCTATACACAGTTCGAAAACCCTAAAAGTTTCATCATCATTTGATTTTTGTTTTGCATAAAATTTGGTAGGGGTCATCATCACCTCCATTCTCTATTCTATAATTTTTTTATATTTTTTTGCATTGAAAACCATGTCAAATTCTGTATCAAACCGAATCCTAATTTTCTGATTCTGTGATTTATGCACACTTAACTGAACCTAACCTAATCAACTGCCAAACCCCTCAAATCCCAAGCCCAATTTTGTTTGCTAACTTAATCAACTTAAACCTAACTTGCCATCTCATAAAATAATAAAAAAAAAATTTATTTTTCTGATTATTGTTGATTGCATCAGAACCATTGAATATTCATCATCTTCTTAAACTAATCTTAAGGGCATTTCTCTATCTCATATCAGGGCAGGAGGTCATTACCTGTCCTGGGCCCAAAACAACCACCATCATCAGAATCCAAGTCTTAATTAAAATTAATTAGACTTAATCTGCTCTAGAGAGCTAGGTGATACCAACAGGTCGGGTCCGAATTGTGCAGGTAAACTAGTGCACTCAATTCTCCAATTATTACTGGAAACTGGTGTCTAAGGTAGGGGGTCCAGAGTCAAACGAACTAAGTGGTATTGTGGTTCTTTAATTGGGTCCCTGCAAAAGCAGGGGGGCCTCCCACACTCCCATCCCCTACCTGGCCAGTAGAAGAATTAGTTGTTAAGTTGGGTGTAAGTTGAGTCGACCCACTCAATTTTGGCTCTAGGTCTAGCAAATCCTAGAACATACTGATCCTTGCATGCTTGACTGCACCATACCACTTTGAGTGATTGATTGCATGATCACCAGGTCAGGAGTCCAGTACAACCAGTCTAAGTCCAAACCTAGTTCAACCATGGAGCCTAATTTTGAAACTCTCATGAAAGCCATGACTAATCAGTTTGCCCAGATTAACACCCAAACCCAAAACCAGTTTGTCCAGATGACCACCCAATCCCAAAATCAGTTTGCCCAATTGACCTTCCAGATAAATCAAATAACCCAATCCAATAACCAAGCAACCCATAGGATTAGTACCCTTAGATATGAGCTCAGCATTGTCCACTTCCTCTTAATCAACCCACCCCTACCCTAGTCATTAGTCAGTTTTTCCTATGTCAACCCCCTCTTACCACCCCATTGGTTCACCAGAATGACCTTGAAGGGGAGATATATGAAGTTGATGTGAGCTTAGTGGATGAGTATGAGAAAGAAGAAGAATAGATACCTATAGAAGACCTATAATTAGTTGACCCTGACCCTACCCATACTAAAGCCAATCCAGAGTTAGTTGACCCATACCATACCCAGATAGAAGCCAATCTAGAATTAGATAACCCTGACCACACCCAAACTAAAGCTGTAGAGGAAGAAACCCATTATCCTACGGCTGCAACTCTATCTGAGGAGATACTAGGAGAAAATCTAATTATAGAGTCTAGTCCTGAGATTCAAGAACCCGAGGAATTTATTAAGGACCTGATCTCTTTAAGCCAATACCCTCAGGAAGAATTCTCTCCTATAGTTTCCATTGAAGATCTCTTTCCTAAAATTAATGACCCATTCTTCCATAATGCAGACCCTGTAGGTATACATCAATCCCATAAGGTCAGCCTTATTAGTCTAGGACAAATCCCTGACATCTCTTCCTGTATCCTATTCTATCCAATCAACCCCGAACTCTTTTCTTACTTTCTATCCTACCAAACTAACCCGGAACCTACTTCTTATTTTCTTCCCTCTCTAGAAGCTTCTCATGTTTTCCTCATCACTAGGTTGCATTTTGTAGAAGTTTGCATGTTGCATTCATTCATTGAGCATGTCATGTTTGCACTTACTCTTGGAGGACCCTATGGCACCTAGTAGGACTTCATGCACTATTTTCATCTGCATGTCACCCTCCTGATAAAGGATTAAACTCATAGTTGTAGTTTAGGGTTTAGTCAAATCTACATTCAACAGGAGTTGTTTAAAGAGGAAATCCAGGAACAAGTCCCTGAGGAACAACCCCAGGAAGTAGATGTAGGTCGTGAACTAATATCTGGTTTTGAGTCTAATTAGTCCACAGACCTACTTCATCTATCCACACTTGCACTAGCCTCTGCACAACATTTGCATCAGGACATTAGTCAAAAGATAAACATAATTAATGAACTTTATAAAAACTTGGCTAATTCCCGAAAATGAGCTAAAGAGTTTTCTGCAGGGGATTATGTGATGATCAGGCTTAGGCTTGAGCGGTTCCCTCCAGGAACCGTAAAGAAATTTTATGTTCATGAAGCTGGACCGTTCAAAATAATAAAGATAGTTGGATCCAATGCCTATGTACTCGAGTTGACACCCGAATTAGGTATTAGTTCCACCTTCAATATTTCAGACCTTGTGGAGTACCGGGAGCCAGTAGTGATACCTATCAAGCACTTTGAACCTCTTCCTTCCCTTGAGAGTGAACCCATCCCAAAGTGTCCACTTACAAATTGGCCTATTAGTGAGGAAAGTATTAAGCGAATCCTGGACGATCAAGCCATCAGTACCCGAAATAAAGGCTATTAGAGGTATTTGGTCAGATGGCAAGGTCGGCCAGAATCTGAGGACTCGTGGATCATCCGTGAGGATCTGCAGTGCCTTAACCCAGACCTTCTTGAGCAGTGTGAGAGCCGAGCAGACCCTTACTCGATGGGGTCGAGTTCCTCCCATCCCGGGAGAATTGGTGGGGGCACCAGGATCAGACACAGATTACTAAGCCCTATCTAGTTTATTGATTAGGATTTTGAGCCCTTGTCTATGTGTCAAATTTTATAATCAAGTAAGATTGAGTCCTGTAATAAGTTGAGGCAAGATGCCCAAGTTGATTTATCTTAATCCTTATCCAGTCATTGAGTCTTGTACTTGTATATTAATCCAGTATTAGTCCAATTATTGTACAAGAGAAGAGGATACCCTGTTTTAGAGTTCTACCAAGCCTCATCCAGGAGCTAGAGGTCTTCATATCAGCTTAATGGGCCTTGTTTGCCATCCTAGGGTCCAAGATTCCTTCCAAATACCCTCCAGATACTTTGATACCCTCCGGATGCTCCAGAATATTCCCAGACCAAGGCGCCTCATGATTCCAGAGATATGCCAGTACCTCAGGCCAAGAGATTCCAAGCCCATGAGCCCCAGAACCAAGATTCTAAGGAATATGCTGATACAGGGAATATGCTGATGCCAAGGCGCCACAGCTTTCGGGGCCCATAAGCCCATGCGTCAAGCCCTTGGAAGATGCCCCTTGCTGCAGTCCATGACGTCCAAGCCGAATTCCAAGAGGAGCCCAAGCCTTTGACTGGTCTAAGGGAGGAAAAGAAGAATAGGTCAACACAAGAATATTCCTTCCTAACCTATTAAGGATTTATATTCCTAAGTTCTTTGGGAATTGTAATTGCATTCAAAGTTTATAACCCTCTTCCTGCTCAAATTATGTGATCCTATCCTAATTAGGAGAGGGCATGGGAACTCTTATAAATACCCCACCCCTCTTCCTCTTGTATTCATATAACCTATTGATAAAATAAAACTATGGTGATTTGTTTTCTAGCATTGGTGTTCTTGTATTTTGTGTGGTTATCCTTATGTGCCCTAGCCGACCCTTGCCTCCACGCCCAAGTCCTCATCTTCCATGCCCAAGGAGAAGAAGCCCTATCTGCTCATCAAGCCAAGGATCTTCTTCTTCCCCAGGCAGCCAGCTATTCCAAACCCTGATCCTTCTTTCTTTCTAAAACCTAGTTTCTTTCCTTTGTTTTCTTGTTTTCTTTGCCTCCTGGACCGACCTAGATAGCCATCTAATTTGAGGACTACAGGCTTGTCTTCCAGATGCCGATCCCGAGTGCTGTGTGATCTTTTCAGCAAAGGTTCTTCAAATCTTTGCCTGGTACAATCCTTCTCCCTCCTGATTTTTGATCTATTGAAGGTATGATATCCTAAACTGGGGGTTTCTCAATTCCCAAGATCCTATCTTTTATTATTCAGTATGAGTTCTTTTATGGCTATGATGTTTTCTTTCATTACATACTTGCCTGCTGCCCTTTACTTGATTTCGGGACATTAGCCTACAAATTAAAATTTTAAAAAAAAATTTAAAAAAAAATTTGTTTCTATTTTTCTGCAATCATGGTAGTCCTAGGATCATCTCGCATCACCGATCCTTGTAGCATTGCTTCAATAATGACCTAGGGGACCCCCTTCGACTTTGAGGCACTTATGGGATTTCGAACTCTATCTGGTTCTCGGTTCCGGGGCCGGAGAAATGGGACACTTCTAGTGGCCTTGGCTGGATCGTCCTGTACGAGGACTTCTTTCTCGGGGGCCTTCATCTTCCTCTTCATCCCTTATTTCTCTCTTTTCTCAGTAACTTCCATCTTGTCCCAGCCTAACTGGCTCCGAACGCTATTAGGGCCATCTCCTGCTTTGCTATTCTTTGTCACTTCCACAAGATTATTGCTTGATTTTCTTTGTTCAAGGCCCTCTTCACCCTAAAATGCCACCCGGTCAATAACGGGTGGTGGTTTGTAGCCCCCCACCCGAGGGCCATCAAATTTGATCTACCTACTTCCATCAATGGATGGAAGAATAGGTTTTTCTTTACCTCGATTGAGGGAGTTGACTGGGTTTGGAGTGACCTAGACCGCACCTCTAACTGGAATGCCCAGGTGGAGGCTGCAGACAAGGAGGTGTATGACCAGCTCATTACCTCCAAGATTCCTCCATTTTTGGATTTGCTGACTGAACATAATTTGTTCGAGATTGGGGTCAATCCGATCCAATCCTTGGGTAAGGCCTTGAAACCAAACTTCTCTTTTCATAAGATTCTCCTCTACTTCGAGTCTATCTGGTGTTTCCTTTTTTTTGCAGGTATAAAGTTCTCCATGGATCAGATCCGGGAGATGTCCTGGAAGAGGCACGCATCTCCCGAGCCCAGGAAGGATCCACAATAAAGGGCCCGGGAAGAGCCGGGGTGGAGGCCCACCGTGGTGCCGTCGGCCAGCCAGGGAGAGAGGAGGCCTAGGCCGGCCCCATCCTCATCTGGAGTGGCAGCCCAGCCCCCGGTGCATGGGCCTAGCGAGAGCCCTACAACATGAGAGGGGGCGGCGTAGGCCCCCCAAGCAGCCCCTTCCCGTGCTGAAGTCCCACCGTCGCCAGATGTGGAGGTGGTGGCCGATTTGGTGACAAGAGGGAGGCCAACACCACCGGTGACCACGGACACAACCGCCACCCAACCAATGGCTTCTATGCCTCTGCCGTCGACCACGTCGGGCCTAACAACATCCTCCGTGGCACCAGGTCTGGGGGTGGCCAGGATGTCGATCGCGGTACCGCCAAACGCGGCGGTCACCCTCGACCCAAAGATGGCAAAGAGGATGGTCGAGTTTGCCATCCAACCGCATGATCGTCAGGAAAGAAGTGGCAAGCAGCTATCAGCCACCATCACCGACCTATTCCCCCAGCTGCTAGCGGTAAGTCTTTTCTTCCTTACTCCTTTTTTCACTGCTTATGTTGATTTGACTGACATTTCTATTGCTACAGGTAGCCTCCGACATTTTACTGATCTAGGACTCCTGCCTGGCATTGGCTCGGTGGGATATTGCCATCGAAAGTGCTAGGAAGCCATGAAGGTGGAGGCCCGGGTGTAGGTCGAGCGGGTGCAGCTCTTGGAGGGGCAGACCAGAGCCCCCCAAATCGAAGTGACCGGTACCAAGGCCACGATGGCAGAGTTGGAAAGGCAGGCCAAGGACCTCAAGGTGGCCTTGGCGGCGAAGAGGGAGAAGGCCACCCGCCAAGCGAAGGAGTCTGCCATGGAGGTGGCGCGCTTGGAGGGGCGGGCTCAGACCCTTCAAGCCCACCTCGAAGCAGCAATGGCCCGAGCCACGGTGGTGGAGGAGAAGGTGACAACGACAGTGGCACTAATGGAGGCCGCCAAGAAGGAGGCCACTGAAGTCGTGCCGAAGTTCAAGGCTTTGGAGGCATTCATCAACGAGGTCCGGGAGGAAGACCTCGACTATTTCCTCCAAGGGTTCACAGACTGCAAAAAGGTGGCCTAGGCCTTCTCCTACAAAGGGCTAGAGTCCATTGTCCCAAACCTACTAGGTGGTGGCAGCGGAGAAGAGGCTCAACCAGAAGAGGCCGGCATGAGGATGGATGCGAAGCCGGATGCCAAGGCAGGGGCTACTGCACCAGTGGCTGAAGTGGGAGATGCAACCGACCCAGCCACCCCTCCGCCTGAGGGCTGGCCAGAGACCGACGAGATCTCTTGTCGACCCGGCAAAGCTCAGGCAGTGTCACCATGATTTTTACTTTCTTTCTTGTACTTATATATTTTGGAGGACCTCCTGGCCTGTCGGGAGATCCCTTTTGATGTAAACTTTTTTCCAAAGTAATGAAAGATAGATTTTGAACTATATTATGTTTCTTCCTTCATCTATTTTCCTTTCTTCTTTTGTACCTGATTGATTTTGAGGGACTTCCTGGTCTATCGGGGAGTCCTCATTGTAAAAATTTTTTTCCTTCACCAAAGTTTCTGTTCTGTAATGAGCTTCATCCTGTCTCTTTTCTTTCTTTGTATGGTACAAATGTGAAAGACATGAACATAACATAGGTTTCCAAAGTCCTGGCCCTTCTTGCCAAGTTCAAAAGCTAGCAAACGGCCAAGGGGACTTTAAAAGTTTTTTGACTCTATTTTGCTGGACTGAGAGTTATGTAGATTAGAGTACGGGGCTTCCAGGATTTCCCGGCTTGCCTTTGCCAAACTGGGAGTCCGACGGGTAGAGTGCATGGCTTCTGGAGCTTCCTAACTTGTCTTCACCAAACTGAGAGTCCGACGATAGAGTGTGGGGCTTCTGAAGTTTCCCAGTTTGCATCACTGAACTTGAAATCCGATGGATAAAGAGTGGGGCTTCTGGAGTTTTTCGGCTTGCATCACCGAACTTGGAGTCCGACGGATCTTAGGAGTGGATGTAGGTGCATTGGTCGGCACCGAACATTATAACTTTTGATGTTTGTGATTGCTTGATCTCTCTCTCTTTGATCTTTATTTATTGCTCTTAATGTCCGCTGCACTTATATCTTAGAGCATTGCATTTGAATATTTGTACCTTGCTGAATTGGATTACATATCTAGTTATATAAAGCTTGTTGATTGTCATATCAAGTTAGCTTAGCTTTAATTTTTTAGAGATCCAATTCACCCCCCCTCTTGGGTTGCTCTCTGGGCAACAAGTGGTATCAGAGCCCTGTTCTCAGTATATAGGCTTTACCACCTTGAGTAAAGATCTATGGCAGCCCCAATTGGTACTAGTGTAGTTGAGGGACAAGCCTCAAATAGACCTCTATTTTTCAATGGTACAAATTATACTTATTGAAAAACTAGAATGAGAATTTATATACATTCTATTGATTATAATTTATGGAAAGTAGTTGATAAGGGTCCTCATATTTCTTCGGTGGTGGTTAATGGTGTTTCCATCCCAAAACTTGAAGAGGATTGGGATGAAAATGATATTAAACAATCCGAGATCAATGCTAAGGCAATGAATCTCCTTTATTGTGCATTAGATCCTAGTAAATTTAACAGGATATCTACATGCATGTCTGCCAAAGAAATATGTGACACACTTGAAGTTACCCATGAGGGTACCGATCAAGTAAAGAACACTAAGGTTAATATGTTATTGTATACATATGAGATATTCCGGATGGAACCAAATGAATCTATCACTGATATGTATACACGATTCATAAATATAGTTAATGGTATGAGAAGTCTTGGTAAAGTCATGTCTAATGCTGATCTTGTGAATAAAACTCTTAGGTCACTTCCAACATCATGGGATCCGAAGGTGACCGCAATTCAAGAAGCAAAGAATGTGGACAAGCTACCTCTTAAGCAGCTATTGGGATCGCTCATAACTTTGAGCTCAATCTAAAACAGAAATTTATGGACATGGACAGGAAGAAGAAGGGGATTGCTTTCAAGTCAAATATTCAAGAAGAATCCTCAATAGATGAGTCTGAAGATGATGAAGAAGAAGAAGGTGAAGAAGCCCTCCTTGCACGAAAGTTTAGAAGATTCATGAAGAGGAGGAAGTTTTCCTACAAAAAAAATATCAGTCCAAGAAAAAGGGAAAGGAAAAAGAAAAAGAGAAAGAAAAGGAAAAGAAGAAGGAAGTACCTATACGCTTCGAGTGCAAGAAGCCGAGACATTACAAGTTTGACTGTCCTCTCCTCAAGAAATCAAAGAAGAAATTAAGGAAGAAAGCTATGATGGCCACTTGGAGTGACAGCGAAGACTCCAGTTCAGAAGAAGAGCAGACTGAAGTTACAAATCTCTGCTTCATGGTGCATCAAGACAATGATGAGGTTGTTCTGACTTTGAAATTGATTTCACTTTCGATGAACTTAGGAATACTTTTGAAGAATTAATGCATGATTATAAATTAGTTTTATCTAAAAATAAGAAATTGAAAAAGCATGCAAATAGTTTTTCTTTAGAAAACAATTCTTTACTAAATGATGTTAGTTCTTTAAAATCTAAATTAGATGCTTTAGAAAAGAAAAATAGTGCTTTATGTATGGAAAATGAAGTTTTAAAAAGATCTAAAAATATTATGTCTAACAATGATCTCTTAAAGAAAAACAAGGATTTAGAACTTGAAAATGCTAAACACAAAAATAAACTTGAAAAGTTAAAACCTTTTGTTGACAAATTTACTTATAGTTTAGAAAAGTTAAACTTACTTTTAAACAATCAAAGAGCAGTTTTAATAAGGCAGGTTTATGATATAAACCACAAAAGCAACAAAAGTATTACAAAAACTTTTTTTTGCCTGCATCATCTAGCATTACTTGTTTTACTTGCAAAAAATTAGGTCATAAATCATATCAATGTAATTTTAGAAAAATCATGTCTTTTGGTAAAGTATGGGTTCCAAAAGGAACCATTTTAAATCCTAACCCTAAAGGACCCAAGTTAGCTTGGGTATCTAAAAACAAAGCTTGATCTTATTGCAGGTGTGTCTTGCAACCAAGGAAAATAAACGAGTTTGGTATCTTGATAGTGGTTGCTCAAGGCACATGACTGGAGATGTGAAGCAATTCACTTCTCTTAAAGCTTTGAATGGAGGGTGTGACCTTCGGTGATAATAGTAAAGAAAAAATCATTGATATTAGTAAAATTCACATAACTCCTTCTAATAGTATTAGTAATGTACTTTTAGTAGATAGTTTAAAGCATAATCTTTCAAGCATTAGTCAATTTTGCGATAAAGGTTTTCAAGTAGTTTTCAAATCATCATATTGCATGATTACTAGTCCAGATATAAATGGAGTACAATTCATTGAAAAAAGGTATGGAAATATTTATTTGGTAGACCTAGATGATCTATCTTTACCTAATGGAGAATGCCTTATTGCAATGAATTCTATTAAGGAAGAGACTAGTTGGTTATGGCATAGAAGGTTAGGACATGCTAGTATGTACCTTATTTCAAAACTTTGCAAAAAGAATTTAGTTAGAGATTTACCTAAAATTTGTTTTGAAAAAGATAGAATTTGCCAAGCATGTCAATTTGGTAAACAAGTCAAAACTTCTTTTAAACCAAAAGGATTTGTAACTACTAGTAGGCCACTTGAACTACTTCATATGGATCTCTTTGGACCAACTAGAACATCAAGTTTAGGAGGCAAGAGATATAGATTAATCATTGTGGATGATTTTTCAAGATTACTTGGGTTTTCTTTTTAGCACAAAAAGATGAATCATTTTCAGCATTTATAAAGTTTTATAGAAAAGATTCAAACGAAAAAGGTATTTCAGTCGTTTGTATTCGTAGTGATCATGGATCTGAATTTGAAAATCAAGATTTCGAAAACTTTTGCAATGAAAAAGGTATAGAACATAATTTTTCTGCACCAAGGACACCTCAGCAGAATGGGATAGTAGAAAGGAAAAACCGTACTTTGGAAGAAATGGCACGTACTATACTTTGTGAAAACGATTTGCCAAGATATTTTTGGGCTAAAGCTATTAATACAGCCTGTTATGTTTTAAATCGAGTTTTGATAAGCCCTATTTTAAAGAAAACTCCATATGAGCTTTGGAACCAAAGAAAATCAATTTTAAAATATTTTCATGTCTTTGGTTGTAAATATTTTGTTTTGAACAATGAAAATGATCATCTTGGAAAGTTCGATGCCAAGTATGATAAAAGTATCTTCTTAGGATACTCTATATCAAGCAGGGCATACAGAATATTTAATAAACGAACTTTGGTAGTAGAAGAGTCAGTACATGTTGTATTTGAAGAATCTACTAACAAATCCTCAAGAAAAGATGATACATCTAAAGAATATGCAGGTGCTGACAAGCTTCAGAAGCTGACACTGAATGATCAAGTTCAACCAAATGAAGAAGAACAAGATAAGGATAAGAAAGAAGATGACACTCCAAAGCATCAAGATCTACCTAAGGAGTGGAGGTGTGCTCACGAGCATCCTAAGAAATTAATCTTAGATGTCCATCTAAAGGGGTAAGAACATGAGCTTCTATTAGAAATGAATGTGATTATATTACATTTGTATCTCAAATAAAACCTAAATATTTTGAAGAAGCTGAAAAAGACACTAATTGGATCAATGCTATACAAGAAGAACTAACACAATTTGATAGAAATAATGTTTGGACACTTGTAGAAAGACCACTTAATATTTCAATTATTAGCACTAAATGGATATTTAGGAATAAACTAGATGAAAATGGTATTGTTATTAGAAATAAAGCTAGGCTAGTTGCTAAAGGCTATAATCAGGAGGAAGGGATTGACTTTGATGAAACTTTTGCTCCTGTTGCTAGACTTGAAGCAATTAGACTATTATTAGCATTTGCTTGTTTTATGAACTTCAAATTATTTCAAATGGATATTAAAAGTACTTTCTTAAATGATTTTATATCTGAAAAAGTTTTTATCGAACAACCACCTGGATTTGAAAATCATACACATCTTGATTATGTTTTCAAATTACACAAAGCACTTTATGGATTAAAGCAAGCACTTAGAGCATGGTATGAAAGGTTAAGCAAATTTCTTTTTGAAAATAATTTTTTTAGAGGAAATGTTGATAAGACTCTATTTTTGAAAAGGAGAGATAATGATTTATTCGTAGTACAAATATATGTTGATGACATCATTTTCAATGCTACTAATGAAATTCTTTGTCAAGAGTTTGCTAAGCTAATGCAGGGTGAGTTCGAGATGAGCATGATGGGAGAACTTAATTTCTTCCTCGGACTCCAAATCAAGCTAACTACAGATGGTATCTTCATTAACCAAGCTAAGTACACAAGAGAAATCATTAAGAAGTTTGGAATGGAGACTACTAAACTAATAGGTATGCCTATGAGCCCCTCTTGTAAAATTGATAAAGATGAATATGGTAAATATGTAGATCAAAAGTTATACAGAGGTATGATAGGCTCTTTATTGTATTTGACTGCTAGTAGACCAGATATAATGTTTAGTGTTTGCATGTGTGCTAGATATTAGTCTGAACCTAAAGAATCACATCTTATGGTTATTAAGCGCATTATAAGATATCTGTTTGGTACTATTAGATTGGTTTATGGTATTCTAGAAATTCTTCTGCTGAATTGATTGGATATTCTGATGCAGACTTTACTAGTTGTAGATTAGATAGAAAGAGTACTAGTAGAACTTGCCAATTTCTTAGAGTGAACTTAATCTCTTGGTTTAGCAAGAAACAAACTTCACTTGCACTATCCACATCTGAGGCTGAGTATATTGCAGCAGGAAGTTGTTGTGCTCAAATCCTATACATTAAGCAACAACTTGAAGACTTTGGAATCAAGTGGCTAGTACTCCTATTAAATGTGATAATACCAGTGCTATTTGCTTGACTAAAAATCCTGTTCAATATTCTATGAGTAAGTACATTGAAATTAGACATCATTTCATTAGGGATCATGTAGAAAACAATGATGTTTTGCTTGAATTTATAAGTACTGAATTTTAATTAGCAGATATTTTGACTAAACCTCTTCTGGAAGATCGATTTTGTATGATTAGAAGAGAGCTCGGGATCATCAATCCATTTGATTAAATTTTTTCCATAATTTGACTCAAACTAGATCAATTTGACCTTATTCATGATAAATCATGTTTGTATACTATTGATTGACTCTAGATCTATCTCACTTCAATTGATTTTGATCTTTCTGAGAAATTCCAAATTTTTCAGTTTTTAAGTCGATGTGTCGACACATCATGTGTCGACACCAAAATGTGTTGACACATGCATGAGCCGACACATGACCAATAGCGAACTGAGATTTAAGGGGTTTTCGAACCATTTTTTTCCAAATTTGTTTCTCCTCCGAGCCAACACCTAGATTTGAGGTACCCATACTGTTCATCCTTCCATTTCACTGTTTTTGCCCATCGTTTTCTTGGATTCGAACATTTGGTAGCCATTTTTGTTGGATTTCTTCCTAGGTTTAGCTTCCTAAACCCTAGAAAATCCCTTTTTCAACCAAAAATCTTGCCCAAACCTTGAATCTTGGCAATGGATCCTTGCAAGCAAGTTGTTCATCGACCTCGACAGTCACAGCAAGAAGAAGAGCAAAGGACGAAGGCCTGACACGAGTCTAGAGCTCCGGATTCGCCTGCACGACCCTTGTTTGTTCCATCTAGTCGGATGAGCTCCAAAATAGTGGTTGGAGGATGCCGAGTGGACTTTTCTTTTATAGACCAGCAGCATTTCCAGATAGGAGAGTGGATTCGACATGCTGGGTTGACCTCTTTCTGTTCACTCAGTGAGAGATATTATCCCGGGTTGATGAGAGAGTTCTACGGATCACTTGCCCACGGGATAGATGGTTGGATAGCACAGATCAGAGGATGAGATATCCCTGTTACTTCAAAGATTCTGAGCAGAGTATGGGATATACCGATGACCGGATCAGTTGTTGACAGCCTGATGGATCGAGTCAGTGGTCTCCAGTGTATTTTCAAGTCCGACATCTTGCTAGAAGGAGCCACTGTTCCAGCATCTAGGCTATCCATGGAGATGAGACTACTGCACCATATCGTCGCCCAGATTCTTCTATCGAAGTCCAAACGTTTCGACTATATCACCGAGCGGGAGTTACTCGTGATGGTCTCACTGGTTCAGTGCATGCCAGTATGCCTTCCTATTCGATGGTACATCAGATGACCGAGGCGTTGTCTAGCCAGAGGCTCTGCTTACCGTATGGCATGGAATTTACTATATTATTCAGAGAGTATGGAGTCAGCTTCCAGGATGTGCCTTATCGCACATTACTTCACACCGATGTGTATGACATCAAGTCATTGCATCGGATGGGCTATCATTTGGTTTGAGGCCAGTGGACACGCAGGATATAAGGTCAGTCCGAGGATAGAGCTGATGATGAGGACACAGCAGAGGAGGAGCAGATTCTTTCAAGCGAGGCAGGACCGAGCGAGACATAGCCTAAGACGGCAGCGTAGCCAGCGATTGCTTCTCAGTCTGATCCTTCTACATCTGCACAGCCTCAGCCAGTGCAAAAGGAGACTCCTGGCACTTCAGATAGCTTAGAGGATAGAGTCAGATGCATCGAGATCGACGTGTTCATCATGAGGCAGCGTCTTGACATTTTCATAGCTGAGATGAGAGAGAGCCATATTGGTCTTAGTGATGGCATCTCGGCTATTCTCTCTGTACTGTCTAGATTCTCGATGAGAGCTCCAGCTACAGATACTGCTCCTGCACCTGTTCATGTACCTGCTCATGCACCAGCTGATGACATTGCTGATATCGATACTGATGTTGAGACTAATGTTGGAGATGGAGATGGAGATACAGTTATTGGAGATATTGATGGAGACAAGGAGACTGACTCAGACCAGTTTGACATTACTGATCTTTCGTCAGAGCCAGTTGAGGAGGTGATGGCTGACTTGCCTATAAGCCCTGTTGTTGACCCATCTTCCTCACCTACCCATATTCCTGATCCATCTTCTAGATCGGATGATCACACTTCTGTTCCACTTCCTATTCCTATTCTCACTCCCATTATTGATTCACCTGTTATTGATTTACCTGATATTGATTTCCCTGTTATTCATACACCTATCATTGAGACCCCCATTGTTGATACATCTATCATAGAGACATCGATACTTTCTTCAGCTAATACTTCTGTTCATGATACACCTGTTATTCTATCAGCTGAGATGCCTATTTTTGATACACAGCTTACTGATACTCCTACCCTTCATACATCATCATTGATTCGAGATCTTGGGTTTTATATACCCGGGTTTCAGTATCTTGACTCTGGAGCATCTTTTGATCGCACACCTCTTCCAGCGGTGGCTGAGTTGGTTGACCCAATCACTTCCGTTCCTGTGGAGAACATAGCTTCTACCTCTACTGCTCCAACCAGAGGTCGGACTTATGTTCATCCCAGAGGACATGGTCGTTGTACCCCTCCATAGCCGACCAGGACCAGACTTCGAGATCTTCGATCGTGATGGCCGAGAGCTCGATGCTTCACTGATACAAGACCGATTGAGATCAGTTCATCTTCTGATGATTCAATGGATGAGGATTAGGACTTTTTATGTACTTTTAGTTAGTTTGCTTTCATGCTTCTATGTACTTTTATTTTTGTTATGTATTATTTTGCTGTACAAATTCTAAGTTTATATAAAAACACTTATTATTCCTTATCTCTATGTGTTTGATGAAATGAATGTTATATCTTGAATTGTTTTTATGCTTCAATGTCTTCACTATTCATTGGATGAACTTCTTTAAAAAAAAGAGGGAGTATTTTCGAAAATAAATTGATTAACTCTATTTCCTACCTTTTTAATGATAACAAAAAGGGGGAGTAATTTTGTGAGATTTAATTTAAGTATAAATGGGGAGTAATTTGAGTGATTTAATGAGATTTAAGTATAAATTATAGTTTTGATTTTTGATTTTGTGTTGATATGCAAAGGATAGACAATTTTTTTTGAAAAACCTGAATTGAAAATTATTAACAAAATTCCTTAAGAAAAAGGGAGCTTTACTTGTTGTGCATTCGAAAATCCTTTTAAAGCAAATTTAACCATTAAAACCCCTCATTCAATGTTTGAAAAGATTTTTTTACAAATTTTGTTATGAATCATTGATTCAGGGGAAGCTTTGTTATTTGCTGAAATTTTCTTGTAGAGTATCATGATACATGCTTTCTATGCATTTCAATAAATACCAAAGTTCTGATATTCTCTATCTTTGTAACAAACTCAAATACTTGTGTCTTGAATGATCATATCTCTAATACAAGTAATATTGATATACTTAATGCTTTCAAAGTTGTGCATCTTGGTCAATTCTCTTAAAGCTTTACTTTTAAAGCAATTTATACTTAAGGGTTTTGTCATCATCAAAAAGGGAGAGATTGTTGACTCTACTAATTGCTTTTGATGATAAGCAAAATAGTTAAGTATAAGTTGAGGACTAATGATTTGCTTTGAGTGTGTTTTTATTGAAAATGTGCTCATAAAATTTGAAGAAGCCCAACTGCCTTGAAGAAACCAAGTTTGAAATGAAAAGATTGATCAAAAGAAGACTTGGACACTTAAGAGATGGTTGAATGGATAGCTAAGCCAGGTAGAAACTTGTTCCAGCTCAAGTTCAACAGTTTCTATGAATTTTTCAGTGATGTGTCGACTCAAAGTGTCGACACATGACATGAAGTGTCGATACATGGAGATGAAGTGTCGACTCAAGCCGGTATGCAGCAAAGTTTTAAATGGCATAGATGAAGTGTCGACACATGGACCTGAAGTGTCGACTCAAAGTATCAATATATGGATCAACACATCGTCTGAGACTTTCTAGCCACAGAACTTGCAAAAGCTGAAGGAATAGTTGAAGTGTCGACACATGGAAGCAAGGTGTCGACTCAAAATATCGACTCATCTGAGAAGGTATCGACACATCTGAGATTTCTAGAGAATCTGAATGGAGCTTTATGAACTATGAGTCGACTCAAGAAGAACATGTGTCAACCTTTATGTCGACTCAACTGAGAAAGTATCGACACATGTAGTTCTGGCAAAAGTAACCGCTAGTTTTTTCAAATGCAGAACTCGCCCAAATTGCCCCCAACGACTAGTTTCTTAAGTCTAACGGCTAGAATTCGATTTTAAGACCTTGGAAGGGTATTTATATACTCCAAAATCAAATCTAAAGCAATGAGATTGAATACCATTAAAGAGTTTAGAGAGAAAAGAAGAGAGAAGAGCCATAACTCCTATTCATTCAAGTTTCAACCACTCTCAAGCTAAAGGAAGCCTTCAAGGATTCAAAATCCATCAAGAGCATTGAAGATCATTCAATCTTGGACATTCAAAAGACTTCAACAAGTGCAAAGCAACTCTACATCGAGCTACATCGACTTATTTGCTTTGTTATTGAAAGCTTACATTGGTTCTTTATTTCTAAACCTTATTTCTTATAAGGGTTCTTAGTTAGCCTATTGTAAAACCAAGGAAGGTTATTGGTAAGCCTTGGAAAACCAATTAGGTTGGTGGTTAGCCCGTAAAATTACTAAGGTTCTTGGTTAGCCCAAAAAACTAAGGGAGGTTGTTGGTTAGCCTTGTGAAAACCAATTAGGTTCTTGGTTAGCCCGTAAAACTAAGTGAGGTTGTGACTTGTGAGCCTTGTAAAACAAGTCAGGTTTTGATTAGTGAGCCCGGAAAACTAATCGGCTATAATCGTGTGATTATAGTGAATTTCCAAGGGGATCTTGGGGAGTGGATGTAGGTGCATTGGTTGGCACCAAACCACTATAGCTTTTGGTGTTTGTGATTGCTTGATCTCTCTCTCTTTTCTCTTTATTCGTTGCTCTTAATTTATGCTACACTTATATCTTAGAGCATTGCATTTGAATCTTTGTACCTTGCTGAATTGGATTGCATATCTAATTATATAAAGCTTATTGATTGTCATATCAAGTTAGCTTAGCTTTAATTTTTTAGAGACCCAATTCACCCCCCCTCTTGGGTTGCTCTCTGGGCAACAAAACTGCCATCCATTGTCAGTGATGATTGAGTGGGAAAGACCGAAACGGTAGATGACCGACTTCTAGAGAAAAGATCTGGCCTTGGCTTCAGTAATCCATGCCAGTGGTGCAGCTTCAACCCGCTTGGTGAAGTAGTCGATGGCCACAATCAGGTACTTCCATTGGCTGGATGCTGGGAAAAAGGGATCCAAGATGTCCATCCCCCATTGGGTGAATGGCCATGGGGTAGAGAGTTGGGAGAGTGGTCGACCAGCTGACATTGTATGTGAGCATGCTGTTGGCAACGATCGTACTTTCTCATAAAGTTAGCCGCATCTTCCCTCATGGTCTCCAGTAGTATTCTTGCCGGAGGGCCTTGTATGCTAGCATCCTACCCCCCATGTGGTTCCCGTAGAGGCTTTCGTGTATCTCCTAGAGCACCTAGGCCACCTCTGAAGGTCTCAAACACTTTAGCAGGGGATAGGAGTGGGACCTCTGGTAGAGCTACCCATCCGTCAGCACAAAGCATGCGGCCTTCTTCTTGAGAAGACCAGCCTCCACGTGGTTCTTGGGCAGGATGCCATCGATGATGTACCTGATGTAACAGTCCATTCAACTGGCCTCAGGGGTGACCTGCTAGACCTCGCCTGGGATCTCGTAGCTAAGTATCTCCAAGTATTCGATGTAGGCGTGCCCCGATGATGAGTCTAATAGGGTTGCAAGTTTGGAGAGAGAGTCGGTGCAAGCATTTTCTCCATGAGGGATGTGGGACATACTGAAATACTGGAAGCCTGCCATGCTCAAATGCACCCACTCCAGATATCTCACCATCTGAGGATCTCAGGCTTCAAACTCTCCCGATACTTGACCCGCAACTAGCTATGAGTCGGTGAAGGCTCTCAAGCTTGACACGCCCAGCTCACAGGATACCTTCAACCCCGTGAGAAGCGCTTCATACTCTGCCTGGTTATTTGTAGCTTTAAACAAGAAGCATAATGCGCACTTAGCCACAATCGCGTCAGAATTGATGAGGATGAGGCCGGCTCCACTTCCTCCCATATTGGATGCACCGTCCATGTGAAGAAATCCATGCCGTCTCATCGACAGGCAGTTCAGGGAAGGCCTCTTCTGGCTCTTCACTTGTCCAGCATATTCCACCAAGAAGTCAACCGGTACTTGAACCTTCTAAGAGGGTCTTGGGCAATAGGTGATGTCGAGCTTGCTAAGTTTTACCACCCACTTAACCAGACATCTTGATGTGTCTGGATGGCTAAGTATGGCCCTTAGAGGCTGATCGATAAGGACTGCGATTGGGTGTACTTGAAAGTATGGCTTGAGATATTGAGTAAATATAATGAGTGCAAAAATTATTTTTGCAAAGCAGGTATACCGGGTCTTCGCATCTCGGAGTAGCTTGCTAGTGTAGTACACCAGTCTCTGGACTCCATCTCTATCTGCATGAACAAGCACTAAGCTGACGGCCCTTGGAGAGATCACCAAATATAGGAGTTACTCCCCTACCTCTAGCCTGAAGAGCAGTGGTGGAGATGCGAGAAACCTCTTCAACTCCTCAAAGGCTTCTCGGCACTCCTTTGTCCAGGTGAAGTTGTGCATCTTACGCAGCACCTTGAAGAAGGGCAAGCAATGGTCAGTAGAGCATGAGATGAACCGGCTCAGAGCCGTGATCCAATCGATTTGGCCCTGGACCTGCTTCTTCAAGATAGGGTGTTCCATGTTGACGATTGCCTGGACCTTCTCGGGGTTGGCCTCGATCCCTCTTTGGATGACCATGAAGCCCAAGAACTTTCCAGCAATGACGTCAAAGGCGCACTTAGCAGGATTTAGCTTCATTTAGTGAAGATGGAGATTTTGGAAGGCTTCTACAAGGTCCATGACATGGTCCGACTCCTGACCACTCATAACGAGCATATCATCCACATAGACCTGCATGTTATGGTCAATTTAGTCTTTGAAGACCTTATTGACTAGGTGCTGGTACATGGCCCCAGCATTCTTTAAACCAAATGGCATTATCTTGTAGTAGTAGGTCCCTCGGTCTGTAATGAAGGTAGTGTGCTCCTCTCTTCTGGATGCATCCAGATCTGGTTGTACCCAGAGAATGCATCCATGAAGCTGAGAAGCAGTGCCCCGAGGTGGCGTCTACCAACTGGTCAATCTTGGAAAGGGGGAAGCTATTTTTTGGACAAGCTCAATTAAGGTTGGTGTAGTCTATACAGATCCTTCACTTTCTATTGGCCTTCTTGACCATGACTACGTTCGCTAGCTAGCTGGGGTACTGGACTTCTCGGACGAAGTCCACGGTGAGGAGCATTTCCACCTCTTCATTGATTGCCTTCTATCTCTCTGGGGCAAAACTCCTCTTCTTCTACCAAACTGGGCATCATTTCGGGTTGACATTCAGCCTGTGGGTGATGATGTCAGAGGGAATCCCAGGCATGTCCACCACAGTCCAGGAAAAAATATCAGCGTTCGCCCGAAGGAAACTCAGGAGGCGAGCTCTTTCATTCTCATGTAGCTAGGCTCCTACTTGCACCGTCTTTAAGGGATCCATCCTGAGGGGGTATGACAACAGGTGCTCGACCGAGGCACCCTTGGCATCCTGCATTCTTTGGTCGAGCTGATCGGTGACCAGGTCCTCTTCGACATTTCTGGCCCTGGAGATGGCTTATAGGCAGTGCTGGACTGGCTGGGGGGTCTCCCTCATCTCCCCGACTCTATAGGGGGTTGGGAACTGAACTAGGAGCCAATTATAGATATGACCGCATCAAGCAAGTTGAGCCCAGGGCGACCAAGGATCACGTTATAGGCTGAAGGAAGCCTGACAACTGTGAAAGTCATCATAACAGTGCTTTGCCATGGAGGAATCTCGGTAGTGACTGGGAGAGTAATTTCTCCTTCTACCCCTATTGAATCCCCAGCGAAGCCAACCAGGGGGTGTGCACCGGCTTCATCAAGGTAAGAGACAGATTCATCTTAGAGAAGGCATCGTAAAAAAGGACATCAGTCGAGCTTCCACTATCGACCATAATCTGTTTTACAGGATGCTTAGCTATCATTATCTTAACGACAACAGCATCATTATTTACATTCTCCACCCTGATTTTCCTTTCCCTCATAAAGGGGAGTACATTATCAAACCCTTCCCCCACCCTGGTCCTTTTCGAGCCGCGCTTTATTCCCCAGGAGATCATGCCCACTAGCCTCTCGATGGGCTGGTTGTCGACGGGAGGAAGAGCCACGAGCGCTTGGGATTCGGACGGGACCTTGTTCCCCATGAACTTTCCGAGGTAGCCCCTTCTGATGAGGTCTCCGATCTCCCTCTTGAGGTGGCGACATTCTTCGATGTCGTGGCCATGGTCGTGATGGAACTAGCAGTACTTCAATTTGTCACGATCACCTAACGGCCTCAGTGAGGGAGGGCGATGCAGGTAGCGCTCACCCTCGATCTCCATGAGAGTTTTATATTGGAACCGTGGCATGCCTTGACCATGGAAGAGAGAAAGGAAAAGAGAGCGAGCAAATGAGTTGAAGATGGCTGCTTGTTGATCTCAAGAAAACAAGAACCCAACACGGCTGCAACCTTCTCTTGGATTTAATCTTGTAAAGAGAAGTAGAAGAGGAGATGGAAGAAAGATACAGGAGAAAAGAGAGATTGTATTCCTTGGAGAAGAACCTTGATACAATACACAAGATGGCGTTCCTTCTTTGTAAACCAAGAAGCCCCACGTGAAAACCCCATGCACTCCCTCCACTCCAAACCGTGAGCCACTCCAAGAAGTCTCACGCACCTCTCAAGAACCGTGGAAGCCCTTTCTCTAGAAACCATGAAGCCCCACACGGTCTCAAGTCCAAAACCATCGCCCCCTCCTCCTTTATATAGATGGGTGTGCCGTTTCTTCCTTGGGCGGTTTGGTTCTTGTTGGACTTAGCCTTCTGGGGAGTTAGGCTTTCTAGGACCAAACTGGTTAGGATCCTTAGTTAGTTAGGATTCTAAGTGGTTACAACCAACCAATTAGAATCCTTTGGTGGTTGGGCTAACCAACTAACCAACCACTAACCAACTAACCAACTAAGCTAACCTACTAACCAACTGAACCCCCTTTCACACCTAAGGGGCAGCTGGCTACACCTCTAGACCTAAACTCTATAACCTAATTGGGTTATATTACAATCTCTCAAAAAACTCCATCCAAAAAATCAATGTGAAAAAATACTCAAACCCGAGCCCATGTACATCCATGTCTCACATGTTCTTTCAACCTTGGATCAAGCCCCCTGATCCAACATGACTCTAGGATCCTGGAAACTCATAAACCTAAGCCCCCAAATCTGTGTGGCATCCCTAGACTTTGGGTGTGCCACACATGAGCTTACAATCTCCACCTTGGTGCTCCAAAGCTCCAGTAAGCTCCACCCAGTCCATCAGTTCCATCAGCGCACCATATCTGAAGAAGCTATCCCTTAGAAGAACCTTGGTAAGTACATCAGCCACGTTCTTTGCAGTAGACACCTTAGCGAGCTCCACTTCACCATCTTCCACCAGCTCCCGAATCTTGTGATACCTGACATCATGAATCCCCTGGAACACCTCTAGGACTTCTAGAACACCTCTAGAAACCGCTTGGCATGCCTCCAAGCACCCAGGGATCGCCTCAAACATCCCTGCCATGGCCTCTCAAATCTCTTCAAAGCATGGGAGCACCATACAAAACCCTACAATCTCCACCTTAGTACTCCCAAGCTTTGGCAAACCTAGCAACGTCCTCCTGCACAACTCCGCTGTAACTGCATATCCTGACAACTCTTTGTACGGATCTCTTTGCCTCTGCCAATACCCTTCAACTGCTGAGCTCCCTTGGAGGCCTTTGGGATGACCGCCTTCTCAGTTGAAGATCCTTGCTTGTACCCTGGCACCACCATTGTAGCCTTCCTTCTACCTGGCAGCTGCATCAGTCTTTTCCTTGGACTTCCCTAGAGAGACCATAGCGAACCTGAACCAGTACTCGCTGTAATTGGAGCTCTACCTGACACCATCTCCTTAGAACCATGCCTCACTACCTGTGCATATTGCTCCACCTGCCTCGGTGCACCCCTGGCACTGGTGCTGGGATGTGTCTCCTTCCCGTGCACCCCTCCGCTCTGACCTTGTATCAAATCCTGCTCCATCCATGAAGCCACCTCTCCCAGGTGCTCCACCTGAGACTGAAGTCCACCTTATGCCACAGAATGAAATCCCGAGGCCAGCCACTCAACGCTGCCCTGCTGAGCCTGCCACTGCAGCTCGTACTCCATTGCTGCCTTCTCGGATCCTTCATATCCCGCGCACCTCTCCGAGACCGTTTCAAATATACTGCACCCTGTAGGCTCCTTCGAAACAACCAAGAGCTCATCCGACTCTTCCTCTAATCCAGCGACTAAACCTGAGAAATCCGAGCTCTTCCTTTCTCCATTCTTGCACTTCTTTCCAAGCGAACACTCCCGCTTAAAGTGCCCTACTACACCACACCTATAGCACTTTCCTGCCATGCTACCTTTCCTGGACTGTACCCGTCCCACCTGTTCACCTTTGTTCTTTCATTTTCTTAGCCTCTCTGACACAACCAAACCCTCCTGGAAGACCTCCCTCTTCGTCATCCATTCCCGTTGCTCATTGGACCTTAGCACTGATATGATCTCCTCATACACCATCGTCTCATTTCCATATAGCAGTGTAGTCACCAACGAATCAAAGCTCCCGAGTAGTGAACATAAAAGCAGTAGACTCTTATCTTCCTATTCAAAATCCACCTTAATGTTGAGCAAATCCATGCTCATCCGGTCGAACCGCTGAATGTGTCTCGTAACATCCTTGCCCTCCTGCATCCGAAGGCTATACAGTTACTTCTTCATCACCAACTTGTTGCACATATTCTTCCCCATATACATGGTGTGCAACCTCGACCACAATTTCTTGAATGTCTTCTCTTCTAACACACCATACAAAACCTCATCCGGTAAACAAGTCCTAATCATGGCACATGCTTTTTTTTTCAAGGACATCCATTCCTTGTCATTCATACCCCTTGGCCTATCTTTCAAGGCCAGATCTAATCCCAAGTGAACCAGCAAGTCTTCCATCCTAACCTTCTATATGATGAAACTCCCTTTCCCATCAAACTTCTCCACACCAATCTTCACCCCGCTGCCTTCCATGATCCAAAATAATCTCAAAACAGTGAAAGATTAAAAAACTTGAAGAAGATACTTGATGTAAAGGGGGTGGACAGCAACCCCAGATCTTATCCTTCCTCCTAACACCTTGAGGAAACCCTAGATCTGAATCCTTCTCCAAGATCATGGAGAAACCTGATCAAAAAACTCCTTGATCAGAATACCTTGCTACACTCATTGCTGAAAACTTGAACCTTCTTCCACCTCCATGGTGAACCACGGGCTCTGATACCACTTGTTAGAACCGTGGTATGCCTTGACCATGGAAGAGAGAAAGGAGAAGAGAGCGAGCGAATAAGTTGAAGATGGCTGCTTGTTGAAGTCAAGAAAACAAGAACCCAACATGGCTGCAACCTTCTCTTAGATTTAATCTTGTAGATAGAAGTAGAAGAGGAGATGGAAGAAAGATATAGGAGAAAAGAGATATTGTATTTCTTGGAGAAGAACCTTGATACAATACACAAGATGGCATTCCTTCTTTGTAAGCCAAGAAGCCCCATGTGAAATCCCCATGCACGCCCTCCACTCCAAACCGTGAGCCACTCCAAGTAGTCTCACGCACCTCTTAAGAACCGTGGAAGCCCTCTCTCTGGAAACCGTGAAGCCCCACACGGTCTCAAGTCCAAAACCATCGCCCCCTCCTTTATAGAGATGGGCGTGCGATTTCTTCCTTGGGCGGTTTGGTTCTTGTTGGACTTAGTATTGTAGGTAATTAGGCTTTCAAGGACCAAACTGGTTAGGATCCTTAGTTAGTTAGGCTTCTAAGTGGTTATAACCAACCAGTTAGAATCCTTGGGTGGTAGGGCTAACCAACTAACCAACCACTAACTAGCCAACTAAGCTAACCTACTAACCAATTAAACCCCACTTTCACATCTAAGGGATAGCTGGCTACACCTCTGGACCTAAATCCCATAACCTAACTGGGTTATGTTACAATCTCTCAAAAAACTCTCCCCAAGAAATCAATGTGAGAAAACACTCAAACCTGAGCCCATGTACACCCATGTCTCACATGTTCTCTTAACCCTGGATCAAGCCCCCTGACCCAACTTGACTCTGAGACCCTGGAAACTTATAAACCTAAACTCGCAAACTTGTGTGGCATCCCTGGACTTTGGATGTGCCACACATGAGCTTACGTTTTGGACCTCAAGGTGAGGAGAGGGGTGTACCTCTCTTCCTGGCATGAGTGCTCTTCGACTTCGGGCTTGCTCAAAGGTTCGGGGTTGCTCTGGGCCCGTGCATCCCGGAGGTTTCCCTTTGGGGCTGCTTCTTTAGGGCCTCCCATCCAGCTGCCTTCTGGTGCAATCCGCCTCCTCCGCATGGATGTACTTGTGGACTCGGAGGAGGAGCTCAAAGTAGGTCTTTGAAAGTTTCTTATCGAGGGAGTAGATGAAGCAGGAGGTCCGGAGCCCCATCTTTAGCACCAACATGGCGACGGGCTCATCCAGATTGTAGATCTCCAGGATGGCAGCTTTGAAACAAGACACGTAGTCTCGCAAGGACTCATGATCTTGCTGGTAAATGGAGTAGAGGTTGTCGGCTTCATATGGCACCTTCTGACGGGCATCGAAGTATGCCACGAACTTCTTCTCCAACTACTCGAAGGAGTCGATGCTTCTTAGCTCAAGGTGGGTGTACCAAACTCGAGCAGCCTTCTAGAGTGTAGTCGAAAAGGTGATGCAAAGAAAGGTATCAGTGGCTCCCTGGACCCTTATGAAGGCCTTGTAGCTCTCAAGGTGGTCCAAGAGATTGGTGGTCCCATCATAGGGATCCACCTGAGACATACAGAACCGGCTAGGAATTGGTTCCTCTTGGATTCTATGAAAGAAAGGGGGATGGGCGTCATAGCTCGTGGGCTCACGCGAGGAGCCCTGCAGATTGGCAAACTGGCAGGATAGCTCGGCCAGCTTGTGCTCTTGTTCCTCCAAGCGCCTCTCGACTCGGTGCCTAATAGCCTCATCGATGGAACCTTCTACTGAGGCTATTGAAGGAGAGGGAGATAAGGGTTGAAGGAGATTGCACCGGGGGGCCTTACCATGGCGGTGCTTGCGACACCATGAGGCACCATGGTCCGAGATCGGGGACTGACTCTCCTAGCCAGTCAAACCACTCCACTACCTCTTTCCCGAGGTCTGGAGGCTCCCCTAAGGATAGGATGTGGCCCACGGGTGTGACGACCTTCCTTGGAAGGATCGCAAGCTACCACGGGCAGCTTGGGCATAAGGGTTCTTGGCTACTGCTGGGTCGCCAAGGATCGGTGCTGATGGTGCAACTGTCGTGCTGCCACAGCTAGGGTCTGGACCTACTGGGCGAGTGCGGTGAGCTGCGAGTCCACCGGAGGTGGCGGTGGCAGAACAAGGAGCTCCCTCTTCGGGCTGTGCAAGTCACCGCAGTGAGGAGGTTCCCTCACATGGCTGACGGAGGCTTCCTGCACAAGCGTCACCACCATGTTGCTGGCAAAATTCTTCTAGCAATGAGGGGCTGGTCTAAACTCGCTGCCCCCCTTCCTAGCGCACCAATATATTTCCACCTAGATCGCTGTGGCCTGCAGCTCCTACATGGCACCGATGAGTGGACTTCCTGTCTGGCATCTTCAAAGCATGAGCGATCCTACAAAAGAGAGGAGACCCGGGCCGGGGATCCCAGCGGGGGTACTTCGACGATCAAGTTAGTGGATGATCAAGGAGAGCGGATCCTTCTTAGTGGGTCCCAGAGTGGTTTCCACGTTCAAAGGATTCATGAAAAGATAGAATGGGAGTCAGAGCAGTGGGAGCTAGAGCAGTGGTAGCTACCGTAGCGAGAGCTCTTGGGAGAGTCTGAGTCTTCGGGCATCCCTCCTACCCTTGAGCTTCACTCGCTTGCTTGCACTTGTTTCTGCTTATTTGCGCTTGTTCCCTTGTTACTCTAACTTACCTTTGCGGGAGGCCCCTTTGAGCTTCTTATAGGAGTGTGATTCATCTAGCAGGGTGCAGGGCCCTGGTCCGGGGCTCTCTGAGAGTGTCTCCTATGGGCAGAGCGTAGGTCTGTCTCCTTTCCTCCTGTGAAGAGGGAGACAAGGCCTGTAGCCCTTGTAAGGAGGTTCTGCCATGGGTGCAGGTGAAATACTGCGAAGTGCGCGTCTCTCCCACGGTGAGCGCGAGTAGCATGCCACGAGGCCTGACATCTCGATAGGACACTGCTTCTTATGGGCACCGTGCCACCATGTTTGGGGACCTGGCAGGGCACTAGTCTGGCGGGAGATACTACAGGGTCTAGGACTCCTGGTAGAACCTTCCTCTTTTGGATGGTACAGGCGGTAGGTTGATGGCCATGATATTCCTCTTTCAAGTGGGACAGGCGATAGGTTGATGGCCACGATACCCTAGGCTGAGTGCCTTTTCACAGGTGCTGATAGCAAGCTGAGAGGCCTGGTGCTCTGATGGGACGCTCCTTCATAGGGGATACAGGTGGCATGCCCTGGCGGAGCGCCACTCCACAAAGGTTGCAAGCTGCATGCCCTAGCGGAGCACCACTCCGTAGAGGTTACAGGCGGCATGCCCAGATGGAGTGCCACTCTGCAGAGGTGGCAGTCTCTCTGAGTAACATAGGGGTTCCAGTGAGGATGGTGACACCTCCTGCTAGGGTCACTATCCCGGCCGCTCCTAAGGTTGCTCGAGGAGGAATCGAGTCCACTTGTCTTTATCCATGCTCGGCTTTAGAGGGAAGTTGACTTTGACTAGAAACTTGATCTTGGATGGGAGCTCGACCTCAGATGGGAGTTTGACCTCAGATAGGAGCTCGACCTCAGCAGGGAGCTCGACCTCGGCAAGGAGCTTGACCTTGGCATTTGTCTGCAATAGTGTCCAAGTGGTGCCTTTTGCCAGCTAGGCCTCCAGCTGAATTCGGTGCAAGATCCACGTCAGCGATTAGGCCACATGGCCATTTTGTTATAGCCTTCTTTAATTGTCCCTCCTAGAGGATAGCCCTCTTCTGAATGACTGCTCGGAATCATTCCATCGAAACTTTCAAATCTACAAGATAAGCAAGTTACTTAGTAAAAAGATTTTGAAGGCTCAAGAGGATAAGAAAGTATCTAAGAGAAGCTTATCAAGGGAGTTGTCGCACTTAACCTAGTATAATAAAGGTTATGTTTGGTCAAAAATTCTTATTAAGGATGAACTTTGTCAGTTTGGCAAAATCCTCTTCATCGATGTCAAGGATATGATCATTAGGGACAAATTCGGCTCTCCCCAGATAGAACTTATCCCCAAGGCTAGCTAGAAGATATAAAGAACCTCCTTTTCTAATCATATATGGAGGAGGGTAGGCTAGAGATAAAAGCTTGGTGAGGACCAATAAACCACCAGCCCCTCACCTTGGGAAGCTTTTTCATCTAGAACAAAGTTGCTCGGGGCTGAAAATCAAAAAGGTGACAATGAATGATAAATGAGCACAAAATTTGGAAAGAGTTTAGAGCAAGTTAGGCTGTAACGACCCAATAAAAGTCAAGGATATTTATAATAAAAGGGTGAAGGAAAATTGGAAGACCCGCATGAAGGACCTCTTTGTATATAGCGACAAGAGGTTACTCGGTCTTGGGACCATCCTCGAGCTAACAAGGTGCTCCACCTAAAGACTTTCCCAAGGGAGGTGGTCCCCACCTCCTCTTAGCTCCCAAAATTGCTCTCCTCTTACGAAGAAGAATCCCAAGATCCTCGCAACCCAGGACAAACTTTCATCCTCAAATAACATTTTAAAAAAAGGAGATCAAAGAAAACAGGAAAATAGAAGGAAATCCAAGAAGGTCTCTATCTAAGAACAAGACGAAGGCAGAAAATGAATTATAGCAACTACTACTAGAAAAAGAAGCAACTACTACAAGGAAAAAGAAGCCCTACAAGAGTTCTACAAAAAAGAAATAGAAAAGCCAAAGGGAGAGAAGGGACCTGGGGGAGAGCCAAATCTTCAAAAAGCTTGAAGTCCTTCTTCCTCAAGTTTTTTTCTCTACTCAAGCAAGAATCCATGTACCTATAGCAAAAAGAACCCCTTGATTCAAATGACTAGGATTGAAACCCTAATCCAGCTTAAGACTACTAGATCTCAACATATGGCACAACCCGGCGCACTACTTTGATATTGCTTCTGACTACCAGGTTCCATCCAAATCATTTAAAAACTATCACTGTGAGACCACGTGGTGCCACTTGACTAGCTAAGAAAGAGTCAAGCCAAATTGTCGGCCACATAAGGAATTATTACACAGTCCTTTCGAACATTGTACCAATAATTTCTTTTCTCCTATAACAAAATACCTTTTCTCCTACAACAAAATAACTGACAACAACGATTTTCGATGAGCCAATAAATGAAAAGATATGTCCAAATCTCAAGACTGTGGAGCAACTACTCCCTTCATCCAGAAAAAACAAAGTCCGAGAAAGTAATTTGATAATATTTTGGACTCAAAAATAGGGGGCAACTATTATAATAACTACCTACTTAGCCTCAAGGACCAACCGAACCACCAGAAAATAACTAAGCCAGCTATGTTGAATAACTACAATATCCTGGACCGAGAAGCTATGCCCGACTGAGCCTAAATGAATCATGTCCCTCTGCCTATGTTTACCGAATAATTACTCAGGTCTAATTAGTTGCTCATATAGACTAAGTCGGGTATACCGAACTATAATAGCCAGGTCTTATTTCTTAATACCTAGTGAGCTATCCCGATATCTAGAATCCATGATGCTCGAGCAAAGATAAACATCAACTAGCCAAAGCTGGTCCAGTAGATATCATGATAGATAAGATCCCTGCAAAAGCCACCATCCTTATAAAATGATACCTACAAAAAGATTCTAGAAAATAGGATTCCAACATCCAACAATCCAACAAAATGATATTACTTGCACCTTGGATGACCACTTTCTAGCAAAATTCTATTATTTTGAATAACTTCAAAAATAGATAAAAAGAAGCAACCATTATCATTACTATTCTTAGCTCTATTGTAGTTTTTTTTTCTTTCATTGATTTAAGCATCAAAAGATCCCCTATCAGGTATCCCAAGTCAAGGGATAGTTCTTGCACATCTCCACCTAGAGACATCCAAAAGCAGTATACCATCCTATCAAAGAATGCCGAGAGACCTTCAGGCACTGTCGGAGTTTCAGAGCTAAGATTCAACTACAACATGTACCTTTGATAGAAAAATTTAAAGAATGCCGGAATTTCAGAGCTAAGATTCAACTACAACATGTACCTTTGATAGAAAAATTTAAAGAATACCGAGAGATCTTCAGGCACCGCCGGAGTTTCAGAGCTAAGATTCAACTACAACACGTACCTTTGATAGAAAAATTTAGGTCACTTCTTGACTACGGAATCTTAGAGCTCAACTCTTTATGCAAGAAAAAAAATATTGGTGAAACATCATTCTCCGGTTATTTTCATTATCTTCCAAACAGGAGGTTTTTCTAAACGTATATGAATTAAAGAAGGATATAACTTTGAACCGAAGAATTGGAATCAAATTAATGGCTCGACAGATACCTGTGAGGTCTCCAAAGCAGATAAGAAAGCAGACAATTTGACTAGGTTTCCCCGAGAAAACCCAAGCCCTGACAACAATAACTTTTTACTTCATATCAACACTGGGAAAGCACGGAATCAGAGATATTAGGCTAGTCAAAATTGCAATGTCCTGCAACCTGCTGATCACTCGGAAACAAAATGGAAATCTGCTCTCAGCCTACCCCTCATCTCGAAGTATATATAACCATTATTTCAAGCTTCATAAAAGTTTCATCTTTGAGATGACCTGGCAGAGGGGGGATACGGTGGATGAGCCTAGATAGAGAGAAAAGAGAAACATGATGAGAATCCACGGACAAGACCTCATGGTGTGTTTTAGGTGTTTGATCATTGGTGGGAGTGCAGCAGAAACGATGCATGAGCCGTGTTTCACTGAAATCCCTAACCAACCTTGGTGGCACTGAGTGATAGAAAAAAATTTAAATATGCCCAACCAATACCAATGTGCAATGAACTTTGGAATGAAACAGGGTAAGCACCAAAAATGGGGGGAAAAAAAACATACTGCCATGTTAAGTATAAAACTTTTTTTTATTTTGAAATAAATCGATGCACTTTTCTTCTATTTAAACACATGGTGAGTAACCAGGTCCAAGTCAGAGTGTGCTCTTCTGTACAATTCTTGATACAAACCGATCAAAAACAACTGAGATATAGCCGCCCATGTTGCTGCTCAGTCACCTAGTCATCTTTTCCAACCTGAAAAACAGCAATTTTAAACAATCAGCACTCATCTAAAACAACATTCACACATCAAGGTTGCTGTTTACACCAGTGCTCAAATGACTGCAGTTTGCTGTTTCCTATAAAAGAACAGGATTTCCATCATAATTACAACCCAACAGCAGCATGCATTTGTTATAAGCTCATTGCAGCTGCATGAATATCCCAGGAAAACATGCCATTAATCTAAATCAGGGAACCTAAAGTTCAATTAGATTGTTATTTATATTTACAAACAAACATTAATTTAAATTTGGTTTCGTTGTTATTTATAAATTCATATAATGCTGATTATGACTCGAAAGTATTTTAATTTGGATCAACCCAATATCCACCTTACCCAGATCCCAGAATCAGCATAATTACAAGCCTTGAGAGCAAGGTTTAACACATAAAAACATAAATCATAAAACACATCAACTGTTTCATTCAACCATCAAGGGTGTCCATTTCTTAACTCAAAAACAGTCCACTAAATGCAAAGGTAAGAAACCTTGAAAGAAGTTGTTTGTTGGCCCTAAAATGTTCTTTGATTGTAAAATCATGATATATGGTGCAAATTCTCAATTAGATGGTCCCCCTTATTTGTAAAACCTGAGGCAAATCTAACACAAACTACTCATTTGAACAGAAAAAATTGTCCGCTGTGTAACCACTCGGTGCTAAACTAAGAAATTTCAAAATCATCTAATTTGTGATGTTTGGCACTTTCAGGAAATTGAAAATCTTGCATTTAATATAAATTTTCAGTAAATATGACCCACCATTGCCAGCAGGACTAGGAGTTCTGAATTAAGCAAAAATACTCATTAATTATCTATACAGACTAACAAAAGGTTTGAACCTCATATTTAGCCCAAAACATAAATGAAAATTTTTAATCAAGGAAGAACGAATCATGACAATATCCTAAATTAAAGTAGTTCATTACATAAATAACATTAGGATGACATCCAGGTCTTATTGGAAGGAGAAAACAAAACAAAAGATATGTTGGAAGGACAGAAAAAGCACATAGAACATGAGCACCTACCAAGGTGCATCAATGGAGAAAACCATGAAGATTTGGTATTCCACTGGTGATCTTCCAAAGCTAAAATCAGAAACATTAGCTTGTTCATTGTGCTCAAGTACTAATCCAATGGATATCAAGTGTAAAAACAACTTCAGATGCTCGCATTTATGCTTTATGTCAATGAAATTTTCATTATTTACATCAAATTCATGTGGTCAAATCTGCTAAATTTAGAAGTACATGTAATGATATCAATAACTTATTCTCATATCTCCAACAGTTGGACATAAAATACTCTGGCATCCAACAGCAAATTGTACAAGCAATTTCATACAAGTTCAGACAGTTCCACCATTGAGGAGATCTCAACCAGTTTAATCAACAGATTCTAAAATACAAATGGACCAAAAGGACAAGCATTGACATGCAGAGCTAAGGGTTTTTCTAGCAAAATTTGCAAAGGAGAATATAGAGTATTGATCTTATCCTAGGAAGATTGGATATAAAGTTATTGTTGGTCTGAGAATGTACGTAAGTTCACCCTAGACAAGGACTTAGTTTTCTTTGATTCTGTTCAGGTCTATATTGCCTCTATAAAAACTTTATCATGCTCTCTTCTGCCTCTCTGAGAATGCATCTTACTGCTTATCAAATCTTTAAAAAACACTGTTGTAACTGGGTAGTATGGAGCTTTACCTGTTGGAATTTTGATTGATGACTGACAGCAACAAAAACTCAACAAAAATACCCTTGCTCCCCACCTTATGTTAGTGTTATGATTTAACAAATCCCCTGCTACATAAAATAGACATGCATCAGTTAATCAAGTGTAGGATACACCTTAGAAGATGAAAAAGGAAAAAGGAAAAAAAAAATCATATAACTCCACTTAACAGACCTCTTCGGGTAAGGTTAGAACCGAGATGCTTCAATGTCAGAGAACCAACGAACTGAATGTCTTTATACACTCTAAATGCTCAGTACTAGTCTGCCTTGTCCATAATCACACATGCTCCAACCCTGGTTATCAACAAAAGCCAATCAGACAACCTGCAAAGATAAAATAGAAAAATAAAATAAAATGCAAACAATTTAGCATCACCTATAGCAGTTGGCCTCCAAATGGAAAACAGTTTATCCAATATTACTATAGCTTAAAACAAGAAAAGAATGACAAACACAATACTGAAAACACAATAAATACGTACCATGACAAACAAGGAAACAACCTTCTCTATAGCATGATTCTGAAAACAAGGTCACATTTGGCACCTCAAACCAAATTGAGCTTAATGGAAAACACTTCATGTCTGCTGACTTCCATGATGTTTCCACTGTCACAGAGTTTGAATCCATGACTAAAGCAAGGGAACAACCTTCTCTATAGCATGATCTCCATTATGTCGCAGAGGAAGACTAGTAAGAAATGCACATCATCTGTCACCTCTCTACAGTTGATGATGCAAGGGCCAATGAATTAAGCCCTTAAACGAGCCTAAAAACATTAAAGGCTGCAATGAATATGAAGACTGCAAGGTGATCTTTCTGTACACATTTTACAGGAAGCAGACTTAAAAGTTCAATCCCTTTTGGAAGAAAGAATATGCTATCATAAAAGTGAGATGGAAACTGATCGGGGATTTTGCCCCATTATAACCAGCACAGCAGAGGATAAAGCAGAATGACATGATCCATTGTTTCTATTCACAGGAATAATTCTTCCTCCATCTTTAAGCACTCAACAATTAATAGACTCCATTGACAGTCGTACAAGTCGCAATAGTCCTTCTACGTTGTGAAAGCTGAAATCCAGAACTTTTCTCACTGAAGACATGCCATCAGGCCTGTCCTTCTCCAGGCTGGCACTAGCAGCTGCAATAGCAATCTGTGATTTCCTGGATGCTTCAAATGCACAGTTTACATCACTTATCTGCAGTCAAATTTGTTTAGGACACTTTTAGATTCCCTGATAAAGCCATTAACAATCAAAAAAGGGATATATCACATTTGTCTTGTATATGAGAAAACCACAGAACACTTGTCCATATGTGCTAATACTAACAAAAAGTCCTTCATCTCTGTATCCACTTTTAGATAAAACCAATTTAGGCAACATTCTTGCTGCAAATTGCAAGAAATTCCCAACCAAGATTTTTCTTCATGGACACACAAAGACACCATGCATATAAGGGCAAAAAGAAAGACAGAGAAAGCACAGCCCCTCATCCCTGGAGGAATCTATAAAGTATCATTATATTGATATGCAACCCATGCTGGATGGAAACACGTGTATTGCCAGTGAACCAAAAAATGCTGCCAATTCTTGAAATATTTTTGTGTTTTCCGGTGGCTTTAGGCAAGTGTGTGTTTGTCTGTGTTTGTTGTTGTCATTCTCATTGTTTGCTGGGAATCGGGGGGGCTAATAAGATATATTTTATCAAATAAAAGTTATTTAACACCAAATTTGATATGCCTGGTTCTCATCTACCAAAGCTTCATGAAGAATCCAAATTAGTAAGACTTACATAGCTGAGCAACCGCATGATGTGGGGATGATTGCAAGCAGCAATAACATGGTTGCCGGCAACCTGTGGTGAACTAACACCTCTGGCTGACATAGCCTTACCTAATGTACCCTGATTATTTAAATTATCAACATCTGAAGAAGAAGACGGAGACTCCCCTATGATCAAAAATGGACAATTGTCAACATCCAAGCATGTCTCTTCATTAAAATGAAAAGTGTGCAACTCAAATAGTAGGCATAAACAGAAATAATGTGAAGTAATGATTGAATGGTACAAGAAGAAAACATTGAAAGGCAACCATAAAGTACTGCCAAACTATATCAGGGAAAGGAAATGCAGATCAACTTAAGTCACAACATATGATGCATGACAATCTTTGATAGTTAAAAATGCCCATTTAATAAGAATACACTTCTTCAAGGTAAATAATATACATATGTGTGCATATAGACACATCAAAAGAATATCCCATTAAAACTTAATCTTTGGCAAATCAACGGAATTTTGTTAGACATTATCTTGAAAGGAACCAAGCATTGGTAAGGGCTTACCCTTGGCAGATTCATTAACCATTCCATGAAATCAATAAGAACCAACAACCAACAACCCCTCCCTATGCAACTTTCTGCACCTGTTTCCAGTGAATGCAGATATTGCCTATGTTCAAACGAAACTAGCTCTCTCTCTCTCTCTCTCTTTGAACTTGAGAGTGGGCAGCTGCAAAGCCCATCCTCCTTTTATTATGGTAGAGGGACTTGAACCTAGGCTGCTGATAACAACTGCCACTAACTTCAACTCTACCATTTGCACGTTTCAACATGACCAAATTCACAAATACCTGGACGCTAATATCTTCATTAGCAAATAATAATTTAAAAATTTTACAGGAAAAAGAATCCCAGTAGCCCATTATTGGAGGTCATGACAAGATTCTAGCAGTTCCTAGTCCAATCAAAATGATGAATTATATTCACAACAAATACTAGTAATAATGTTCATTTCTCAAAGTTGGCAAAAATAAAAGTACAGGCTTAATGCTGATGGGACTTCACAAAGAACTCATGAGATATCACAGTAGATCATATGTAGAGTAGCCTATATTGTCCACCTTTTTGTTTCAAGCAGATGAGATCCTTATAGCACAATCTGCTCATTCACATGCTAGTTTTTCACACAACTATTGAGCTCTAATAATTGGACTGTTAACAGTATCAACTAGAATTATCACTATTTAAGTCTATAGTTCAGGCAACAAACACTAACTCTATGTATTCAAGAAGCAAAACTTAGGGCTGGTATAGTATTTATTAACCTTTAAACCAGATTTCCAAGAACTGCTCCATCTCTACTAACCTGGCTGGAGAATCTGAAGAGCTGCTTGCAATTCATGTTGGTCTTTGATTGCATTGGGATATTTGTAGTATGCAGACTTCAAATAGGCCACTTCTACGCACTTGTATGCCAAAGCAGCAGCAGCCATTTTCTTCCATCTTTCATACTCATGAGCACAAAATCTGTTAAAAAACTAATAAGCATCAGCCAAATAAAATGGCCTACCATACCCGAATATTTTCTTTATTCTAATATGAAGATTTAATTTCAGCAAAAAAATATACAGAGCACGGACCAGTTCCTCAACTTAGATAGGATAGTCCGATTCTGCAACTTGGATAGAGATATATAATTGGATACCATGAGTGCATAGGTAATCAAGTTGCTTAGTAAAAAATAAAATCATGACTACTTCATAATCAGTCCAGATCGACCAGGTCAATCACCCCAAACCATCATGCACAAGCCAAAGAAAGTCAAGTTATTTGAACTAGAAAAAAGTAAGAGCAGCTTTTTCAACCACCTACCCAAGCTGTTCAACCATTCAACCCACATGGATTGGATGACAACTCCCCACATAGTTGTAGTGATAGAGATTCCTGGAGATATGCAATTAACAAAAAAAAAAAAGGAAATGGTTTATGTTTTTGATACCCTTTTTCCCCATCTACGTTTCCATTTCTCCAGTTAATGGTTTCAGATGGGCTTTAATTCCCCTTGATGCTGACAATGAGATTGAGAAGACAACTAGAATCATTACTGGAATCGACAATACAGGCCATATTCCTAGATAGGAACAGTTGATCTGAGCTTTCTGCACCAGTTCTCAAACATCTTTAGGGATTAGAGGTAATGCTTGGTTCCGATTCAGTTCTTCCTCTTCCAATTAGCTGATCTGCTAAGGATCATATTCGGTTCAAATTTCACTAATAAAGATCAGGTTGCAGCTGGCTGGAATGTTGCTTTCTCTTCATCTTCTCCTTCGGATGAACACAGAGCTTGGCTGCTGGCTCTTTTCTGGATCAAGGCAAGTGGGCAGACAAAGGGCTCACCAATTAAGACAGGAAGAAATGGCAGAGGCTAGACATAAAAAAAAAGGATACATGTGGTCCAAATAAGATTTCTGATTGACCCATATTTAGAACAACAAACCATGCGCCAGCCACCAGAAGTGGTTCCCTCCTGCAATACCCCAGCCCAATGACCCAAGCTTAACCGGGCTTGGTCCACTTGATTGGCCCAGCCATGAAAAAAGAAATAATGGAGAGCAAGAAGACTCCCAATGGGAGTCTTCTTCCTCTCGGCCACTGGGAGATTTCGACACAGAGAAGGATTCTCGGTGCCCCTCCGCGCCGCCCCCCTGCCCCCCCCACCAAAAATATTATTTATAGAGTCCCTAACTTCTCCCTTCAATTCCATACATCAAGAGCTATGTTTGGATGGGAGTTCACTGGCGATTGGTTCAAGTTTTGCCCGACATAGCTGCCCTTATGCTGGCTGTTAACCTCTATGTCTCATCAGAAACAAAGGAAAAGACCCTATAAACCTCAAATTGATCTTGATTACATCTTTACAAGCTCTAAAATGATGGTTTCCAGTCAGCAAACCATTTGATTTGTCAACGCAAAAGGGCTTGGTTGGTTCCCCTGTTTTAGATCTGATTACTGGGCCTATTTTTCCTTTTTCTGGCTGTGTTCATCCCCACGTTGGTCCCCAGGATACTCAGCTACATCACCATGACTGTAGACCATGATTTCCGACCGGCTATTGCCAGATTTTCTTCAGAATGCAAATCTCTAATTCTTCTCCTATTTTTCCTGTCTTCATTTGATTTTGCCAGCATTGTTTGTCACCGCCGATCGCTGGGAGGGGATCCTCCTGCTGCACCTTTGTGACCCTAGCCATTGCCAGTCACAGCCACCACCAACTAGAAGCCCAGTTGTTCCGAGGAAGGGGGAAACAAATCCCCTGTTTTGCCCAAACAAAAGAAGAAGAAAAGAAAATAAAAAGAAAAAGAAAAAGAAAGGAAAAAGAGAATAAGAAAAAAGGAAAAAGAAAGAAAAGAAAATTCTCTTCCGTCTCCTCTATCTTCCCTCTTTTTCTCCCCTTAGCTTCTCTCTCTCCACCTATACTCTCTACTTTCTCTACTTTCTCTTTACAATTTTTTCTCTCTTGATTGTTTCTCTCTCCTAGGATTTTCTAGATCTTTGAAAAGACTTTTCTTTCAATGATTTTATTTGTCCTGATCCATGGACACTAAACAGCATGTTAGCACCCACCCTAGCCAAATCAGATACCTTTAGATTTGATCACCCATAATTTCTATTGGACTGTCTATATCTAGTTCAATCATGATTTGATTTAAATCACATTAATCAGACTGATTGAGATGCTGAGCAATGTTGCCTAATCAACCATACTTAATTTATGAATCTAGCAAAGGGTTCCCAACCCTATCATTTGGATCTAAGTTGATCCGATACACAAACTTGGAATCATCCTGTTGATCGGAAAGCTTGTCCATACCATCCGAGTCTTTGTTGAGACTCACAAGATATAACCTTGATTAGTCTTTATCAGATCCTTGTATTTTATGTAATCCTAATTAAATGAAGTTATTTGATCGAATTAACCCCTAATTGCCGAACGATATATTGACCTCCACTTTGATTTGTATTAAACACTATTGATTTGATCACCTTCAATCCTTGTTGAACCACTCATCTTTTAGCCTGATCTTGATTGAATGAAATCATCGTGACCAAACTGACCCGAATCATTGGATGCAACTACCCATCAATCCTATCTTTCTTTAGTTATTCATAGCCTTCCTAATTATTGGACTTATTCTGTATAGGGGGTGTAATCATTTCGACAAGATAGATGTTTGGCTACGGATTCAATAAGATCATTTGATTGAAATAGAACTTCTAAATTTGTAAGATTTATCAACAAGATAGATGTTTGGCTACGGATTCAATAAGATCATTTGATTGAAATAGAACTTCTAAATTTGTTTGGATTTGCCAGAGTATTTATGAGATAGGTAGTGCTTTGCTTTTCCAAGATTTATCAACAAATTAGAAAACATTTTCTGATATGATTTATGAAATCGATGCATGAATTTGGTGAATGATATTTTAATATCAATTATATCTTATTTTGAAACATTATGATGATATATGATTAAAAATATTGATCTTGATATGAATTATGCTTGATTGACTTTGATGCCACTTGATTATGTGTATTTTCATCGAACTATAATATGAAATATGATTTGTTGATTTAAGATGACCTGACCTCTTAGCCTGACTATGTTAAGGATCTTGCCAATGGAGGCTAATATGTTGGAATTTGATAATCCTAAAAGTTTGTCGCAAACACATACGCGACATACCGCCAGTGATCCATGGTTTCTAAGAACTTTGCTACAAAATGATATATAATATGCTGCAAGATGACACACAGCATACTACAAAATGATACGCATTATTATGACCCTATCATAAGGATGATATGGTCTAGCTCATGATTGATAAGATGGAACTTGAGATTTTTGAAAGAAACTGAATACATGAATGAAACTCGAATTTTCAAAAGAAATTGATTTTAATATGAATAATATTTTGATAATGCTACATATTAAAAATTGATTTCAATTTGATGAATACTATATGATTACTTTTTTATAAATGATTATTTATTTTATTGCTTGATTAATTTAATTGAAGTATTTATTATTTACTAGGTTGTCTAGCTCATCATCCTATAACTTAATATTTTTACATATCTTTAGAACTAAGATAATACAAGAATATGTATGGGAGAGTGATTAAAGGCACAACATTAATAAATTTATTTTAGATTCAAAATTTTATTGAATTTAATATAAGATCTTTGAATATGACTAAATTTATTTAGATATTAAATTAGATTTCAATTAGTTAAATTTTGACTAAATTTATTAACTAATTATTCCATTGTTGTTTTATGATTGCATGATAAGATACCTTCATACTTGTAGGGAGAGTTTTCTATGAATATGTAGCGGTTGCCGCAACCCCTAGCTTGAGATCTCAAGTCAAGGGCATGATACCTCCAAGTTGTTGAGTTTTAAGCACTAATGATATGCACTAGGACATACTTCTTCAAAATACATCTTGAGGTCAAAAAGGGTATAGAAATGTTGAATATTATCGAATCACTCTTCTCCTCCTCGCAAAATCATGCTTTATCTCATAGTCTTTTATCTTCATCAACTACAACCGGTCATGTGATGCTTCAATCACAAAATGACCAACTTCTCTTTTGAACAAGCAAGAAGATTATGATGTTAGGCATCAGAAGACTCATTCTAAAATATGAAAGCTCAAGGCTCAGATTCCCATTAGAAAGCTATTGGCTTTTTCATTGCAAGAGGCCAAGGGATAAGCTTTAGTATGGTGCATGATGATGTCAAAACTCAAAAGCAAGCATATTAACCTACTTTCTGGTAAGTCTTTGATCTCTTTTATTTGGAACATATTTATAATGACCAGGTAGGTAATGATGGTTCTCGTGTAACAAGACAAGAAAAGGGGTCAAGATTATATCTTGCTTCACGAGTTCAAGTTCTTTTCAACACAAAAACTGAAATGTGCATACCTATATATTGAGATTTCTATATGTGCACCTTGACTCTATCAAACCATAACCATCAACTATTTCTCGACTATATATATTCCAAGCATCCTCAATTACCAGGTAATTTTTATTAAGTGAAAAATCCTAAATCACTGCAAGATATTTTAAATCTTCTAGCAACATTTATCCATGCTATCTCCGGTTTCTCCTCTTTCCAAATTGTTCAATGTGAATCAAATATTTTTCTAATGAGGGCTCCTTGGATCTCCAATGATAATTCCTTGCTTCCTTTTTTATCTCCATCATTTAGCCCACAATAATAGCAACTTCTTTCCTCCTCAAATGTACCTAATCCACCCCTTAATGTTTCTTGACTGACCATACTACCTCAACAATGTTCATATGAGCAAAATTCACTTTGTATGCTTCATGCCTTAAAACCAAGGTTTTAAATCCCATATTTCCATGAGACGGGGCTGTCCCAATTTTTTCATGGAACGGAACGCACCGACATCCTGTCCTGTCTCGACACGTGGGACCGGAGATGTCCCAAGATATCCCGATTTGGATGCTAGGACGCTGGCGGGACGTCTTGTCCTAACGCATGGGATGGTACCCTGTCCTGGTGTCCCACAGGACATCCCATCGGGACCTGAATCCTTGCTTAGAACCCCTTTTATTCTCAACAAATTAAGCTATACAGCATGCTCCCATCCACTCCTACCACCAAACATTCTCACTGCCCACCCAGCCACCCCCTCCCCTCGTTACCTCTTCATTTGCCTTCCTTAAAAAATGTTCTCCTTTAGACCTTCTCCTCCTCTATTGTTTCCTAACCACACCATGACTTCACCTTGGGGCTTCACCCCTTTGATGCCATTTGATGTGGAGACTCAAGTTGCTCTTGGAGTTGTCTTAATGGGCCTCCAATCTGCTTTAGATCTCCCATTTCTGGTTCTCCAATCTCCTTGTTTCCTTTTCACCTACAAATGGATAACAAATCAAATTGAGTTTGTCATGCCAAGATCAAGAAAGCTTGAAACTTTCACGAGCCAAGCTTAAGCAAAGTCTTCCCAACTCAACTTGAGCTTGTGCGAAGCTTGAAATGATGAGATTTAATTTCAAGCAAAGCTTGAAAAATCTCTAGCTCACTCATATTCAACTTGTTTACATCCTTATTATATGATACATAATGCATTTAATTTATTTTGTATGGCTGAAAAGTATGCAGCCACATACTATATTATGCACTATAAGGTCCCTTCACCGCATGCTCACCCGCCACCATTTTCTAAAACATTAGCTACAAGGCATATTTGAGTGCACAAGAAACAGCTGTGTATTGAAGGATCAGGGTCAAGAAGCACCTTCTACCACACATGGGTATTGATCGCATAGGATTAATGAATAATCACTAATGAGATATAATGGTGCTAGCTTTCTTCATTTCATGTTCATAAAGATCTAATAGCACTTTGAATTTAGATTTCCAATTTATGTATGAACTCCTAAATTTGAGGCAAACCATGTAAAGAATTTATCCTTCTTAATAAGATCTAATTTGAATTTTTAATTGAAAGGATAGAAGAATGCAATTTACACACTAGAAGTTCTACCTTGTCTAACTGATCAAGGGTTTTCTTTAGAAGTAAATAATGCCTTCATCATTAAGTCCTGACAATGGCATGATTCAGAATCAGGAGCTTCTTCATGTTCAATGCATCATGAAATAGTGTTCCTATGGTTACCTTTAAGCATTGGTATAGCATAGTTAGGCATCCCAGAAGTTCTTGCTGTATTTGGAATCACTTTGATTATTAAAAGCATTTGGGATGTCCAAACATCATTTGGGGTTCAGTACTAGCTATGAAATGGTTGTGAGAAAATATTTGTATTTTTTTAAAAGATTCAAAACTTACAAATCAAGGACATGAACACTTTGTTTATGAGGCTTGTAGATGTTCTATAAGGAGGAAAAACAGACCCAACCATAGAAGTTGCTAGTAAACCAAAGAGCTAGCCTAATTAATGTATATGCTACTCAAAAACGTTTATCTGCCAGCAATCCAAAGGATTTCCTGGTAAAGGAGAGGATGCTAGAAGAACTAGCACAAAGTGCGTGGTTATTCTAAGATCAACTATTTGATCAGCATAATGTTACAACTTACAACAGCTCAGAGGAGGTGCATCTAGCAAAATTATGAAGTACTCTAGGGTTACAGCTAGGTCAAGAAGAAAAAGGCTTGCACCCATTTTCGTATGTCAAGGACAAATTATCTGATATGGGTGTTATTATAATGAAGTTGCTTTGTTAATTGCTAGTTAATAAAATAATACAACATTTTTTACAAAAAAAAGTAATTTATCATGGTATTTTTTGCTTAAAAAATAAATTATTATGGTATTTTAGCTTACTTGCAGAGCTTTGCCGTTTCAAAATACATCTGCATTGAGCGGGAAGCATCTCCTTGTTTTGCACTATCAAAATTAAGAGGCTCCATAAGAGAGGCATGATGCAGAAACTTCAATGCTGCCTGAAAGTATAGGCATGTGCTTTCAAGTTCTCGTCCCTCATTCTGTAAAATAAAGCATTTGTTAAAATGTTTGTAAATGAATCGTAACACTAGTGCACCTCAAAAATAACCAAATAATATGAAACAAGTATGGTGACCTTTAAACGATTTGCTGTATGCTTTAAATCTCTTGCTTCTTTCATGGCAATGTATGCAGCAGAATGGCCATCCTTTCGAATTGGACTTGATGTGTCAGGATCATTTGGGGTGGCCTGCCTCAAACCCATATGGTGCACTCCATTCTGGATATTGGGCTGTCTAGATTGTTTCCCCGCCTTGGATGTATCAGCATTAACTGCATCACTGGAGGGTACTTCTGACCTGCTTTCTTTGACAAGTGAAGAGAACTTCTGAGGGCCCTGACAGTGAGTTCCCTGTTTATCCCTAGAAGACAAAATTGAATGTGCTTTCCCCATAACTGATGGCAGTTCTGGTAGATCAATCCGATCAGAAATTAAGTGACTAGGTGATTTTTCCTCATTGTAAGAAGACCCCAATTGTTGGTCATCACGTACATTGGACTTGCCGCATCTAGCTCCTACAACTGAAGCCCTTGAGTCAAGATCTTTGAGCTGATTAGGAAGAATGGAAGGACCATGCTCGTCCAAACTTTCTTGCATTCCAAAACTTGAGTTATTAACTCTTCTACTTGTAGAAGATCTTGCAGCACAGTCTTTCTTCCCTGAACAATCTTTCTCATCCTTCCCCTCAAAATTGTAACTTTCCATGTCTGATTTAGAACCCCTATGTCTCCCCTTGAACTTTGAAGAAGAGTTCTTACCAGAGTTCTGATGACTAGAACCATCTACCTGGTGGTGTTTATTCAGCTTATCAAGATCTTGAGCATGGTCTTTACATAGAGATTCATGAAGATATTTGTTATCATGATCCATAAGATTTCTAATACCACTCACCCCATTAATCTCTTCAAACTCAGAGGTTGAGACACCATCACATGCACCTCTTTTCAAATTTATCTCATCTTCAACTTTGCCACCAGATAATTGATTTGCTTCTCTGCTCTGGCAATTCAATGCCCTTCTCATAGAATCTAAAACTCCAGATCCTACTGCTTTATAATTGTCTATAGGTCTTTGGACAGAATAAGATGTTTCCTTCCTTATTTTTCTCAAACAGTCACTTCCACCACCAAGTTCACTATCTGAACATCTTTTTGGACTCCTCAGGACAGAGGAACCAACATTTATTGCATCTTCCTTTACCACAGACTTTCTTTTGGTAAAAAGTCTCTCAGTATTTGAAATCCTCAATGGAGATGAAGAAACTGACTCTACTGGAGAACCCTTGAGTTCCTGAAAGTTAGCTTTACTTCTGCGGGAGCTTGAAACCTTCGAAGAACTTGAAGTAGCTGCCATAGAAGCCTGTGCATAAGCCATATCACTCTTCAAGGCATCAACACAGTCCAACACCTGTTGAGATGTTGCAGTCCCCTGGCACTGCCCCAACTGATGCTTTTTTCCAACAGCATATCTGCCCTCATCATCCATTCCATCAGGTGGATGTTCTCTACTGGAAGGCAAGATAACCCTCATTGAGGAACCTCTTTTGTCCATCCCACCATCAATTTTACTTGTACCATAACCCATTCCATCAGACTTTGAAACCCTAGGCTTCTTTGACTTTAACATCTCATTTTCACTTAATACTTCATTAAAGGAGGCCTGAGCCTCCTGACTGTCCTGCCATTCCTTTGGTTGTCTCTTCTTCGCAGCAAACCTCAGTCTATCAGGTTTTTCAAGATCTGATGCACTGACTGTTTCTTTAATCTCCCCAGTTGAAACATCCTGAACTTCATTTTTTAACCTCTTAGAAGACACAGACAAACTGCCTTTCATCTCACACTTCAAGTCCTTGGACAAAGAAATATTGTTGTGTTTCTGATGATTTTTTGCAATGGTCAAAGTTGACAGACCATTAGCCATGTCAGGACCAGCTTTTCCAGCTACATCATTGTCAGGATAACAATCTTTGATAAGATAATGTGAGCCTTTGTTCTTGATTTTTTTACATTCTCTAGAATCATCATGATCAACCTCTCTCTTGCCCTTCAGCTTTGATTGTTTATCTCTCTTTTCAATAAAGTCACCTGCAGTAGAGTACAACAGATACAACCTATTACCATCACAAAACCAAGTTTACATGTTACAAAAAACTAAGTATTGGCACAATTAATGGTTGCCTGGTAGGTCAAGTGCCTCCAGAAAGATGTAAAGAATAGCTTAAATAGTAGCAGACAGTACCTCCATTCGAATAGCAGCCCAGATTTTTGTGCTTCTCCTTTTGTTTGTGTTTTTGCTTCTCTGAAGAGAAGTCAATTGATTTTCTTGCATGTCCAATGCCAACTTTGTCCAATGAGTTTGTTTCAAAAGGATACTGGCTTGCATTATTTAAACTTCTATTTTTGATAGAGGCCTGTTGGTTTGTTTTCACAGGATTTGAAAACTGAATTGAATGACTAGACACATTTAATGCATCTTTGGGTCCATTTTTCCTCTTCTGGATAGCAGGCACACTCTGCGAGTTTTGTTCAAATTTTTTATTGAAATACTGAGCATTGGTTGTTGTAATGCCTGATGCAGCAACATTTTGATGACCTTCCAAACAAGCACCACTCTCTGGGGCAGCAGGAACCAGGTAGAGTGCATTGAGAGCTTTAGTTGTTTCCTCCTCACTGATTTCACAACTATTCATTCCAGGCCTAGATAAGAGTTCCAAATAGTAATCAGTTAGAGAACAACATTAATCTATAGGCATTAATGATAAAAATGCAAGTTGTTTGTTGACCTACTTAAACTAGAAAAATAATGAAAAAGTAACAAGATATTGCTAATCCTAATAAACACTCATAAGAATTTCTGCTTAAAAAAAAAAAAAAATATAATCCACTGATGACCAAACCAAATTAAGTTTCGCTGGTCACCAGTGCATTGAAAGAAGAACTTACAGCCAATTAAGCATGTTACATTTCCAACTCTTGGGCAGGTGATCAAGATTTGTCCAATAAGGTAAGAGACGCCACTTCTGGCATGCATCGCAACATACCCAATGTTCCTCTATAACAACAGCAGCATGAGGGGCAGCTGCTGCACCCGAGGTTGGTGCATTGCCCATCAAAGGCATAACCGTTGATTCACTAACAGGCATAACAGTGATTGGAGGCTTATCAATCTTTTTCCCACCAGACCTCTCCTTTGATGTTTTAATAGAAGGAAACGGCTCCTCATGCTCAGGCTTCAGAAATTTCATCATATCTTTGGAATGTAAATCTGGCAGATCAGTTCCATTCTCTAGCTGTTTGGCATTTATATTACCCAAAACATCCCCATGCAACTCTTTAAAGGAGCCACCAGTCAGTTCTTTACGGGATTTTAAAGCTTTGAGCTTTTTTTCAGAATAGTTAGCTTTTCCATGAGATTTTTTCTTTTTTTCTTTTAATAATGCCGAAGAGTGACCACTCAGCTTATCCTTTGATAACTCCGTAAGTGATGCAGCATCAACTTGTCTCCCCAGTTTTCTTTTGCCTTCAAACAACTGGTCCTTTCCTTGGATTATCTTCTCTCCATCTTGTTCACATGGAGTAGCTTTCTGCAATGAAACATGTTTAATGTGATCTGCAGGTCCAAAAACTTGCTCCTTCCTTCCCTTAAGCCTGTCAGAATCTGCATTACCTAGATCATGTTTTTCCTTAATTGTGCCTCTGATTTCTTGTTGCAAATCAAATGAAGGACCCTTAGGATTACATGTATTTCGTTCTTCCAAGGTCTTCTCTGCCATAATTATTTTTGAGTTAAATTTCCCTTTTGAATTTGTTGTTTCATTTCCTAAATTGCCAGCCCCATTATTTTCCATGTCTTCCATTGACTCCGATTGTTTATGCTTCACTAAATCAGGTGAGGGTATTCTCTCCTTCACTTGTACCTTCTTTGGTTCCTTCGACTCATTCAACATCCTACTGACACCCTTCACCGACTCTCCAACTATCTGCCTTTCTGCCTTTCTATCAGCATTCCTCGAACCAGATAAAAATGGTACATTGATTGCATTAGAAACAAGCTCTTGTCCCGCTGGGGTTTCAATGCCAGTTTCGCTGTTCATATTTGTGTCAATGTCATCTTTGTAATTTAAATTTTTTACTTCCATGGACCTCCCTTTCTTGTCATCAGATTTCATTTTGTTCTCACTGCAAACTTCAACATCTCTAACAGGCATTGTCAAATCACCTAAGACTGCATACTTTTCAGGAATGCCCTCATAGAGCATGCTTGTTTTACAATTTTTAATGAAAGAAGTATCTTTTTTAGTCAGCTGGAATAGACTTTCTTGAAGAGGTGAAAGCAAAAATCCCCCAGGTACTGGAAAGCATGTCATCATCTGCTTCATCACATTTATGAAAACAAGAGTCAATAGCTAATGAAAACTATATTATCCTGCTTTCTTTAATTGAAGACAACCTAATGGTTGTAGCAAATTTACCTGGAGAATGGTCCTGGGAGATTCATCAGGCATGTCTGGAAATTCAGGGGTAAGACCTCCACTCCCATCAGGGCTGTCCTCCAGTGATGAAGATGGAGACATATCAAGGCCCAGGCCACTGTAGATAGCAGCATTATTTCTTGCCAAGATGTTATTAGGGCCAACTTTTATGCGGACCTTTAGTGTCTTCTGGTCACTGCTATTAACTGGTTTACTCAAGGAATCATGCTGGGGAATAGGCTTCTCATCATTGACTGTACCAATGTTATTTTTGCTTGAGTTATCTAACGGTGGTGCTGAGGCAGTGTTATTTTTGGAAAGTGATGACCACATCCCGATTGAAGGATTCTGACGTGTACCCTATAGAGAGACATGATGATGACTCCAAAATAAAGGCAGGCATGCAGGACTGCTATACATTTTCTTCCACCTAAAGACCTAAAATGGTACATAATTAAGTACCTGCTAAATTACAAGAAAATACCTCAAATGAAGGGGCACAGGGAGATCTTGCAACATTGGTGTTTGGTGCCTTTGGTGGACTTTTAGGTTGAGTCAGAATGGATGGAGAGCGCTGGTGAGTAGGCAAAAATGAACCATATCCCCCAAACTTTGACCCTGTTGTCGAATCAATTTTCCAACCATCATCTATCTACTGCTAAAATTACTATAATTGGAGAACTAATATCATACAGAAGACATTGCAATCTGCCTTACCCAAGTTTTCTGCCGACACTCCACCTTCAAAGTCTTTTTGGAAGTGACCCAGCACATCTTGAAGTCTTTCACCCTGAAGGGAAAAGAAAGCCAGCTATGTAAAGAACAGTACAGATGCACATGGAAAAGAAAGGTGTCACCACAGTCTCGGAGAGAACTATAAACATAAACTGTACAAGTACCCTGCCTGCTTGTATTCGTGTACTCTCAATTCAACAATCAAACATCATAAATTTAAAGGCCCATGAAAAGGCTGGCTTTTTCAGCCTAAGCTTTAAATCTCTGTGCAAGATCATATAAATATTTTTACAGTCGACAATATAAGACTTCAGAAGAACTCGAACATTTCTATAATTCATGGAAAATATTAAGTACTGGCACATCCACAATGTTTGCGGCTAAACTTAAGGAGTTTCTAGAAAGAACTTTGATGAAAAGTCTTTCTGAGAAAGCATATAGACCCACAAAAATTATAGGTAAATTGACACTATTGAATTTGGAAAGAACATGCATTTTTCCATCTAGGCATCTCCTATCATAAAACAATGTCTAATTCCGCTGATTCCCAAAACTATGCTCCAGAAAACAACATGAGCAACAAATTTGAACTACCAATACAGCCAACTCAAATTGCAACACCGCAGCAAGAAAAAAGAATGTGGACAGGGCAAACTACTGATACCAACCTCATGCCAAACCTCGTCGAAGCCATGAAATTATCAATTCTAACGAAACGAAAGATCCAATCTTTCTCCTAAAAATGAAAGAAACTACAACCAAGAGACCAATCGAAGGCCTTACGATGTAGGAGAGGGCGATATCGGGGTCGATGCAGGAGTCGTCCTCCTCCTCCTGCCCGGAGCACGCCTCTCCTTCTTCGAGCTCGTTCTCCTCCATCCCCCTAAACCCTAATCCTATCTGCTTTCTCCCTTCATCACCCCTCCTTACCGACAGCATCCAATCACCCACCCCACCCCCACTGCCCAACACGAGACACCCCAGCACAAATCCTCCTCCACCCACCGCCTCCAAGCGTCCTAGAACCGAAACCCTAGAATCCACCCTAGAACCGCTTCAAGGTAGGGCGAGCCCGGCGGGCCGCATCGAACCCTGCCCCGGCCCCGAGGTCCGGCGGCGATCGTCGCCGGGAGAAGCGGAGATTCGGCGATCGGAAGATCTCCGAGACCGAATTCGATAGAGGGAAGAGACGGCGGTGAGATTGAGATCGCGAGGATCGCCGGAGGGTTTTTCTCTTCTTGGCTTTCCGCAGAGAGAGAGAGAGAGAGAGAGAGAGAGAGAGAGAGAGAGGTGTTTTCCCTTCTCAAGAACGGCGAGAAAGGGGAGAAAAAATTTAACAAATTGGGTTTTTTTCGTGCTTTGCTTTATATTAAGGCAGCGGGGGATACGGCAAAGGGGGCCGAAAGGGGTTTCTTATTTTAATTATTTTTTCTCACCGTTTATTCTATTTTCTATTTTATTTTTGCTCGACCTTCTGTTGCTGAGTTCGGACGCCGCCTGAGACCGGCTGCCTGTGTTTTTTTTTTTTTTTTTTTTTTTTTTTTTTTTTTTTTGACAGCGAAGGCTTTAACACTGTGTGGGACCCAGCCAAAAGCGAGAGGAAGACTGACACGTCAGCAACTCCTCGGGCGGAGGTGGTGGATATCATCACAAATTATTTGCGGCCACCTGATGTTCGCCGCGATAATACAACTCGTGGCACCTTGTAATTGGCGTTCGATCCCCTGACCCCACTTAGCTTAGCCAATAATCTATTTCCATGTGCATGAAAGATGTCTATTAGCAACAGTTGGCCATGTAGCCCTGCTCCGGGGTGGGGGTTTTCCAGTGGCTCAGTTTAGCTGTGCGAGACTTCCATCCAGGGGAGACCAGATATAGTGCTAGAGACACCCAGAAAAGTAACCCTAGAATGGGACTTCGAAAAATTAGCTAGAAAAATTATGAGAGAGAAAAATATTTTTTGGAGCTGTGACGGTGAAATTTTCTGAGAGGGAGTTGAACGGCTGGAATTTTCACGAGGAGATCTAGAATGCCGCTTTGTGGGAAAAACGTCATCAACTGTGTATGAAGCATTGTCTCTTTTCCATTGTTTTTTTTATAATTTTTGTACCACAAATTTATTAGAACTCACAAGGCTTTGCATGAAGTTTTGAGGTCAAAACTAAAATTACTTAGTATGTTTAACATTGTTCATTGTATCTGATATCCATGATAATAATTTCATGTATACTCAACCATTAACTAAGGATCCATTTGGTCATAATCCAGCATGAAAATTAAATTTTATACCAGTTTATCATGTTTGGTATGAAAAATGAAAGAAAAAAATGATAAAAAAAATGATATATCTTATATTTATTTTTCAAAGAGAAAAAATAAAATAAATACCATGATAAGATAAGTATTTGATAAATTTTTAAATAATGGTAATTTATACTTAACAAAAAATACCTATAATAAAATATATTTATGATCATTAAGTTTATTTTGATATCTTTTTAAATTAATTTAATAAAAAATTTATAAAATAATTAAAAAAATAAATGATTTTATATAAAAGATTATATGATTATAGTTAATACAACTAGAAATGATCAAACTTACGTAAACTCTCATGTGGCTCACCACATTACCTGCCATATTAGTATCAGAAATGAGCTCTTCAGATCTAGACACACGATCCCCGGAAGTCATACTAGGAAGCTAGGTGCACCTCTCTTTTTTAAGGAAGTAGGTAACTCAACATTGGCTTTACATCAACCACTCCAGCATAGGCACAAGCACATTACAGAATCCTGTCTACATTGAGGATGAGCTCCGCGCCATCGCTAGCCACTCCAGGCTATCCTCCAAAGATATACACTTTGCAGAGACGTGCCAACCACCACTCTTTGTATCTCAGAACATCCCTTAGGTGACACGTACTCCCTATACCTTGCCAATAAAAATAATTCTCCAAACCTTCTATGTAAGTTTTTCCAGAAGGATAAGCTTTTTTCATGTCCTCTCTACTTCCAAAAGAAACCCTCTAAGAGACTCAAAAACTCTCTCAAAGCCATCCAAAATCTTAGGTCAGAGCTCGAGTATAGGCCTGACTACCTTGCCTACCTCGTCTAAGCCTCGCGTGGTCTCCCATGAGCCTTGCCTCATACTCCGCCACTTCCATTGCCTTACTCGCTTCTACTCCACCTCTACATCGCTCCACCATCACACTATCTATCTAAAAGCTACAGACTCTTCTTTTCTGTTTGCTTCCATGAGAGACTGATTTAGGCATCAAAGGATCCACTACCAGGGAATCTCCATTATGGTTGGACTTTTATATCTTCATTATTTTTGCAAGTTTTGAAATGCCTGTGCATCCTAGAGGAAAACCCAGAGCCATCCAATATAGCAGCCACTCCAGCCATGTCAGCAAATCTCAAGCAAAATCACAACAGATTGACGTTAAAGGAAGGGTCTTTGGTCCAAACACTTGTTGAGAGGACCTGTAGTATCCTTTCTCTTGTACAGCTATGGCAAGGAAGAAGACAGTGATAGAATTCGCCACTTCTCCTCCTCTAGAAGAGCCGGTTGCCTCAACAGACCACCCTCAGGCCTTCCTAGATTAGAATACCAGCGAGCCTTCATCTGTTTGTCCTATCACACCCGAGCAGTTTCACCAACTCCAACTTTAGATTCAGACGTTGACCACTGCAATGCAAAACTTGCAATTGCCCCCAACTCAGCCTTCCCTGGTGTTGAACAAGCACCCACCGTCAAATGTCCCTTCCCTAATATGAGGGGCACGGTAGGGTGGTTTGCCCCACCCCGCCAAAGTAGCAGAGCTCCTAGCAGCCCCACAGCTAGCCGCAACCCCGAGCAGGCCCATTGTCACCCATCACAGTCATTAGGCCCCTGGGGGGCAACATGTGCATGCCATACCTATCATTAGACAAGTCATCGAGGTAGGAATCATAAACACGATTCTCTCATTTCACTTTTTTTGTCTTCTTCTTTTTCACAAGATTCCTTGATGGAGGAATCATCCTATTAACATTCGAAAAGGCGAGCCCAATGCGAGATAAGCTGGACCGGAAGCTTTGCAAGGTGGATAGTTATTGGTGGTTCTTTGATGGTAGTAAACATTGCTGGAGGGTGAGCCATTTTTCACAATGCAACCACCCTTATCTCGAGTAACCATGAAGAAGCCCATCCTTTATTGCTTTAAAGCACCATATATGGAGGCCTACGATGGCTCCACCAACCCTTGCGATCACCTAGAAAGCTTCAAGGCTATCATGATGCTGCAAGAGGCATCCGGTATCTTAATGTGCAAGTCCTTTCATACCACTTTTTGAGATATAGCCCAAGCTTGGTACACAAGGCTCCTGCCAGACTCCATTAACTCTTTTGAGGAGTTTAGCTAAAAGTTCATTACTCAGTTTCAAAGCAGTCAAAAGCTGGTAAGAACTCCAATTTCCTTTTCTCCATCTGATAGGAGAAAGGGGAGACTCTTTGGAACTTTATGGGTCATTTCAGGGTGGCCATGCTAAAGTCCATGGCCTAGAACCAGCGGTCATGATGTTAGCCCTTATGAGCGGGCTTAGAGCAGAAGGTTTTTACCACTCCCTCTCCAAGCGATTCCCTCATGATCTTCAAGAGCTTTTGTCTCTCTCCAAAAGGTATATCAACACTAAAGAAAGTATGGTAGAGAAGAGAAAGGAGAGAGGGGAGCACAAGCGCCCTCAAAGAGAGTCACCCTCTCTCTCCTCTACAACTGGAGAAGTGGCATGACAGAGCCAAACCCCATCACCATTCTAGGAGCCCACGACACCATTCTAGAAGCCCACATCATTGCTGTGAAGATTTTATGCTGCTGAACACTTCCTAAAGATGGATCCCAATGAAAAAAAAGAACTAGGATATAGTCCGTTAACCCGTGAAGATGAGTAAAAAGATTAAAAAGGATCTCTAAAAGTACTATCATTTTCATCAAGAGCACAGGCACAACACTAAAGACTACTTAGGCTTAAAGAATGAGATTGAAGTCTTGGTTCATCGAGGTTACCTATGAACCTACATTCACCAACCCAAGGATGTCGAGACCTCTGGTTGCCAATCCCAACTCTCCATAGAGCCACCTGTAGGCAACCGTCCCACTGGCAGCATAGCAAACACCATCACTGGAGGATTTCCTAGGGGCAGCCTCGTTAGTTGGAGGGGCCTACGTCCAAGTAGTTCCCAAGACCCCTCAAGCTAAGCAGTGTAAGCAAGACGAGGTCATTATCTTCTCGGACTTCGATGTAGAAGGTATCTAAATCTCCCATGATGATGCTATTATAGTTTCTCTTACTATTGCAAATTATGATGTATGGCATGTTTTGATTGACAATGGAAGCTCCATAAAATATCTTGTTTTACGATGCCTTTAGCAGAATGAACCTTTCGAGAGACCATCTATAGAAGACAAGTTTTTTCTTGATAGGATTTGTTATCGCCTGGACTGTCGTGGCCTGTAGTTTCGGCACAGCATCGAGCATCGCTCCCCTCACCTGGGATCCCGCGCGTATTCCTGAACCCCTGTAAAAGAAAAGAGACCCGAGCCGGGGATTCCGGCGGGGGCACTCCGACGATCAAGTCAGTAGGCGATCCAAGGAAACAGATCCCCCTCGATGGATCCCGGTGAGGTTTCCACATTCGGGGGTCGTGTATTTGATAAAAGAAAGTGATTGTAGGGAGTTAGCAGAGAAGGAGGACTGGAGCACGATCGGCTGTGTCCATGGGATTCTTCTGACGAATTCCTAGGTAGCCCACAGAGCACTGCGTCTGGTTTGCTCTCCCCTTTTGTGTGCCATCCTTTACCTCCCTTACCCCTTCGCTGGTTTTGTCTCTTGTTCTCTCCTTTCGTTTGGAGGCCCCCTTTTTTTAGTTTTGGTATGGAGAGACCGTGTGTGACCTTTTGCTTGCTTTCTAAATGTTTTCCTTTCGGGGGAGTCCCAGGGGGTGACATCTGGCAGCATGCGGGAACTGCATGTGAGCTTCCATTTGCCCCTTTGAGGTGGGGAGTTATGTTGCTGGCTCTGATGTTTTGGTTGGTCGCCATGTTTTAGGAAACCTGGCAGAGTATTGGCACGTGGACGGCCACCCCAGAGTTTGAATCCTCTAGCACAGCCTTCTACTTATGGGTAATGCAGACGATAGACTCGAAAATGCCGTGCCTTGATGAGGACACTCCTTCATGATCGGTGAAAACTAGGGCCTGAGAGGGCCCTGGTGCTCCAGTGAGGTGCCCCTCTTCGCAGGCCTTAGGCAGCAAGCTACCGCCTGTCATTTGTACTGTCTCAATGGCTGGGTCTCGATGAGGGCAACCCTCTTTCCTGCTATGATTCGAATCTCCGTTGCCTTCCTTTCTTCGCTGGATGGCAACTTGAGCTCAACCTCGGCCGAGAACTGACCTCGATAGAGGACTCACTTCGACTCCTTGCTTGGGTGCTAGGCTTAGGTGGCACTTTTGTCTGCTGGCTGACAACTGGCATCTAGATGAACTCCACGTTAGCGAATATGGTAGTATCAGTTGCCCCCCACTCTCGAGCCCAGAAGATGATGCGGTGCTCGGGGCGTGGAGAGTGATGATCATGCTAACGTGGACTAGGGCATCCCTTACGTCATAGACATCTCCGTGCACCTATGCTTCGAAGGCCACGCCTTTGCATTAATGGGGGTTTCGTGGTGCTTCGGCTTTCCGATGGTGGCCATAAATACTTTTCCTGGGTCAATGCAAATCCTCTAAGAATAAAGCGTGCGGATCGTCTGGTGCTGGCACGTGGCATCTTCTGGCTGGCCTGGCAATTAATGAGGCATATACCTTCAATCAGTATGAAGGGTTGGCAGGATCTGTTGTAGAGAGGCCATCCCTTACCTTTTAAGTGCGGGTGGATGGGCCTTGGCAGAACATCCTCTTCTCTCCGGCGCCTTTTCTCTTTGACTCTTCTCTCCTAACTTGTGCCAAGGGAGGTCTTCTGGTGAGCTTTGGATCCAGGAGGTGGCATGATGCTTCTCCGGGGACATCCGGCCGGCATTCAGGTAGGGACGTCCTGATCGGAAATGAAGTCCACTAAGCTCAAGGTTCCCTTGAAGGAGGAGAAAGTGGAGAGGCCTTGGGGGGCAGAGAAGGCAGTTGCTTGTGTGATAGGAGCAGCCTACTTGTGAACCTCCTGGGTGTGCCTGGTTATGTGACTGAATGAGAGGACGGTGGCGATCACAGTCATCATGGAGAAGGCCATAGTTACCGCAGCACTACTGAGAGTGGCCTAATGAGGGACGGCCACAGCTAAGCTTGGAATCACCAAATTGGTGAAATCCAAGAAGGACAGTGCGGTCGAGGAGGATGCATCATTGTACCCCCTCTCTAAATGTTCACTTGTGGAAGGGTACCCACATCTTTCGGGTAGAGCCGATGCCGGGCTCTAGAGACCCGGCGACTTCCTAGGGAGGACTGGGTGCTAGAGGCGAAGGCACCACCGTCCTCCTTCCCAGGAAGCCTACCTGAAAAAAGGACTGGTGCACCCCCAGCTACTTCCGGGGGCAATGCTAGGGAGGATCCTTTCTTACTTATAACTTTGACCTCCGGGAGACTTCCTGGCTTGTCGGGAACCTCCATAGAATGTAAGGGACTTTTGATCAATGAAGGCTTTTGCTCTGACTACTGTGTACTTCTTATTCTTGTCTCCTTCTTCTTCTTCTTCATCTGAGCTGCTCCGAAGGAGGCTTACCGGGGGTAACTGCATGCTCTGCAAGTGTGCACTTTAGAGGAACAAGCTCGACGAAAAGACTTAGAGAGAGATTCAACTTCTGCTGGAGTCTCGACCTGGGGGGAGCTAGCCTAGCAGAAGGTGGAGCCTGACTTCGACTAGAATCTCGACCAGGGGGGAGCCAACTCGGCAAAGGGACTCGAGGAATCGGGCTTTCGCTGGAGTCTCGACCTGGGGGGAGCCAGCTCGGTGGAAGGTGGAGCCTGACTTTGATTGGAGTCTCAACCTGGGGGTAGCCAACCTAACAAAGGTACTCGAGGAATCGGGCTTCTGCTGGAGTCTCGACCTGGGGGGAGCCAGCCCAGTGAAAGGTGGAGTCTGACTTCGGTTGGAGTCTCGACCAGGAGGGAGCCAACCCAGTGAAGAGACTCGAGAAATCAGGCTTTCACTGGAGTTTCAACCTGGGGGGAGCCAGCCCAGTGGAAGGTGAAGTCTGACTTCGGTTGGAGTCTCGACCAGGGGGAGCCAACACAACAAAGGGACTCGAGGAATCGGGCTTCCGTTAGAGTCTCGACCTAGGGGGAGCCAGCCCAGCAGAAGGTGGAGTCTGACTTCGACTGGAGTCTCGACCAAGGGGGAGCCAATCCAACGAAGGGACTCGAGCAATCCAGCCTCTGCTGGAGTCTTGACCCGGGGGGAGCCAACCCAGTAGAAGGACTTGATGGGATGGGGCTTACGGTTGCAATCTCTGTCAAATGGATTCATACGGGACCCAGTGATGTCATTTTTTTATTGGTTTCTTATTCCCATGTCTTGACAAAACGTCATGCTCGAGGCTAAGGAGGTAATTATGGAGCTGACATGGAAAGGTCGAGATCTAACATCATTAAATACCATGATCGTTGCCACTTCATGTGCCATGCCATGAGGCCAGTATGGGGATGCCATGTCAGCGAGTCCAAGGAAGCATAACGGTGGAGGTACGACTCGAGGCTGTTTCTGTTGCATCGGGGCATCGCCTTCAATCGATGCTGCCACGTGGTGCCCATCTAGTGGTGGGAATGCTGAAAGGATGTACGGCTACAGTTTGGTAGCTTTGAAGAGAGGGTAAGCATTTCCCCCCAGTCATCTCTTTCAAAACATTCCCGCTCACCGCCAGGCCAGAGCTTCTTCCTTCTCCTGACTGTCTTTTTTCTTAACAACCATGTTAGTCTCCTTGAATCTTCTCCTTCTCTTTCGGCTAGGCTGAGTCTTCCTGTAGGGCTCTCAAGTCTCCTTTTCCTGCATACCTCCTTCTTTTTATGATCTCGGATGGTTATGTCTGGCCTACACCATCGCTCTTCTGGTAATCCCACTGGGGCAGGGCCTTCTCGGCTGAGGACTCCATCTTCAAACGAGGAGGAGGAGGTCCCTCTCATCATCTACAAAAACCTTCGCCCGATCAAAGTAATCATCAGTGGGCCCAGGGTCTCTCCTGCTCCTTCCGTCTCTTCTATTCCCATTGCTTCTTCTGGGTCTTCCCGCCCAACCGGGCCTTCGGACGTAGCTTCGACGATCACCAAGGAGGATCTCTCTGCGATCCGGGCTACCTACGAGATCCCAGATTTTGTCTGGCTCTTGATTCCATGATCGGAAGTGTGGGTCACCACTAATGGCCCAGGTCGAATAGCCCTCTATGAAGAGTTCTTTCTTGGGGGCCTTCGCTTGCCTTTCCATCCCTTCTTTTTCTCTTTTCTGAGTAACTATTATCTTTATCCGGCCCAGTTGGCTCCCAACGCCATTAGGGTCATCAACCGCTTCATTATCTTTTGCCACTTCCAAGGGATTGTCGCCTGCTTCTCCTTGTTCAGGGCCTTTTTTATCCTAAAATGCCAACCGACCAAGGATGAGTGGTGGTGCATTTATCCTCCTCCGAGGGGGATAAAGTTTGAGCATCCCTCTTCCATCAAGGGGTGGAAGAGAAAATTCTTCTTTGCTTCTGTCGAAGGGGTGGACTGGGTTTGGAGTGATCTGGACTAGACCCCAAATCGGAACTCCCAGGTTGAAGCCTCTGATCGGGAAGTATACGATCAGCTTATCTTCGATGAGATCCCCCTTCTCGAGGTTCTGTTATCAGAGTAGAACTTGTTCGATGTCGGGATCAGCCTGATCCAGGGCGAGGTGAGTCCGGAGGGGTATCTCTTCTTCAATGAGCCCTTTTTTGGTCTGTTGCTGAACTTTATCTTCTTCTTTCTGCAGGCATGAAGTTCTCGATGCAGGAGCTTATGGAGGTCACCCACAAAAGAAGGCTGCCATTTGGGCCCGGGGAGGCTTCACCAAAGAGGGCCTGGGTCGAGCCCAGCCAAGAGGCGGGGCCTGCTTCAATCTCTAGCCCTGTAGGGCAAGCAACCAAGCCAGCCCCTGGGCCTTCAAAGCAGTGAGCCCAGCTTCCAGCCTAAGAACCTAGCACGGGCATGCTGGCCAGGCCGGCCGCAGCGATTGCGATCCACCTTCCTGCAGTCATCGAGGTGGATGCAGAGGGAGAAGGGGTGGTGGAGTAACCATCACCGATGCCATCGCCTATGACGATGAGCTCCCCACTGCCAGATAAGATGCCTTTAAAGGTGGCTCCCCCAGATGTGGCGGCGCGCTCAGCACCGAGGAGGGCCACTATCCGGAGGGCAGCATTTGGGGTGAGACCGAATTCGGTGGTCACCCAGGATTGTGTGCTTGTAGAGCGCATGATGGAGTTCGCGGTCCAGTCATGCGACCATCGCGAGAGGGGAGGCTGGATGCTGGCGGAGGCCCTTCTTGGCACCCTTCCTCTCCTCTTCATGGTAATCTTCTACCTTTCTATTGCTTCAGTCTGATTGCTAGGGCTAACATCTTTGATGGTGCAGATCGAGACTGACATTCTTCTCGTTCACAATCATTACACCCAGTAGGAGCGGGAAAGGATGTCGCTGGCGGCCAGGGCCCAGGAGTAGGCTGACAGGGCCTGGGCCTTGGAGGAGAGGAACAAGATCCTCCAGGCCGAAGTGGTCGATGCCGAGAATCGGGTCAAGGACCTTGAAGCATCTTTGGCCGGAGAAAGGAATCGGGCCTCCCACCGGGCGGAGGAGCTCAAGGACGGGGTTTCCCTGGTGGAAGAGCTGATGAGTGGCCTCTAGGCACGGTTGGAGACGGTGCAGGCTCGGTAGTTGGCGACCGAGGAGAAAGCTACTGGGGTGGTGGCTCTAATGAAGGCTGCCAAGAGAGAGGCCACCGAGGCGGTGCCTAGATTCAGGGCCTCGACAGAGTTTCCCGATGAAGTCCAGGAGGTGGCCACGGATTCTTTCGTCAAAGGGTTCAGGGTCTGCAAATCCTTGGTGGCTTATCACTTCCCAAGGCTAAGGCTGGATGAGATCGTGGTCTCAAGCAGCCCTGGTGGAAGCTCGAGGGGAGCCACGACTCCCACTACCATGGTTGAGGTGGAGCCTACCCTTGTCACTGAGGTCCCACCGGTGGGGATGACGAAGGCTCCCCTCGAGCCTATCCACCATTCCAGGAAGGAGCCTGCTGAGGGATAGGCTCCGATCTTCTTTTAGAACCTACCCTCCTTCTATGCTTCTTTCTTTTTCTTTTGTGACCACTCGGCATGTCGAGGGTCCTTTGATGATGTATCTTTTTCATGCAACATCAATGAAGCCCTTCTCACTTCACCGAGTTTTTATTTTCATGGTTACCTTGAACCTGTTCAATTAAGCCAGGAGCTGGCGAATGACTCGAGGGAGGGGGCCTGCATGGCCCTGAGAGACTGTCGAGTTAGGGAACTTGACATGAGGAGCCTTAAGATTGTCCTTATTAGCTCTGAGTCTAGCCGGCAAAGTATGGGCCTTCGGGAGTGCCCCATTTTGCCATCTCCGAACTGAGGTCCAGCAGGTTGAATACAGGGCTTCCAGAGTTTCTCAGCTTAATGTGCTGGGTTGTGAGTCAGATGATAGATGGCTGAACTTTTGGGGGGTCCCGCTGACATCTCTGGACTATGAGCACGGCGACAGGTGGGGGCTTCAGGAGTTTCCTGGCTTGAGATGCCGGGCTATGAGTCAGGCGATAGATGGCGAAACTTCTGGGGGGTCTCGCTGACATCTCCGGACTATGAGCACAGCGATAGGTGCAGGGCTTCAAGAGTTTCCTGGCTTGAGATGCTGGGCTGTGAGTCAGGGAGTAGATGGTGGAACTTCTGAGGGTCCCGCTGACATCTCCGGACTGTCAGCATGGCGACATATGCGGGGCTTCAGGAGTTTCCCGGCTTGAGATGCCGGGCTGTGAGTCAGGCGGTGGATGGAAAAACTTATAGGGGGTCTCGCTGATATATCCGGACTGTGAGCATGGTGATAGGTACGGGACTTCAGGAGTTTTCCGGCTTGAGATGCCGGGCTATGAGTCAGGCGGTAGATGGCGAAACTTCTGGGAGGTCCTGCTGACATCTCCGGACTGTGAGCACGGTGACAGGTGCGGGGCTTCAAGAGTTTCCCGACTTGAGATGCCAGGCTTCGAGAGTTTCTGGGCTTTGGTGCCGGGCTTCAGAAGTTTACAGGCTTTAGATACCGGGCTTTGAAAGTTTTCGGGCTTTAGGTGCCGGGCTTTGGGAGTTTTCGAGCTTTAAGTGCCGGGCTTCGAAAGTTTCTGGGCTTTGGTGCCGGGCTTCAAAAGTTTTCGGGCTTTAGGTGCCGGGCTTCGGGAGTTTTCGGGCTTTGGTACCGAGCTTCGGGAGTTTCCGAGCTTTGGTGCTGGGCTTCGAAAGTTTTCGGACTTTGGTGCCAGGCTTTGGGAGTTTCCGAGCTTTAGGTGCTGGGCTTCGGGAGTTTCCGGGCTTTGGTGCCAGCTTCGAAAGTTTTCGAGCTTTGATGCCAGGCTTCGAAAGTTTTCGGGCTTTGGTGCCGGGTTTCGGGAGTTTTCGGGCTTTGGTGCCGGGCTTCGGGAGTTTCCAGGCTTTAGGTGCTAGGCTTTATAAGTTTTTGGGGCTTTGGTGCTGGGCTTCAAGAGTTTCCGGACTTTGGTGCCGGGCTTCGGGAGTTTCCAAGCTTTGGTGCCGAGCTTCGGAAGTTTCCAGGATTTGGTGCAGGGTGCTACTTCTCGGCTTTGGTGCAGAGCGCTGTGGCTCTTGGCTTTGGTGTGGGGTGTTACTTCCCGCTTTGGTGCGGGGCACTGTGGTTCTCAGCTTTGGTGCGGGGTGCTACTTCTCGGCTTCGGTGCTGGGCGCTGTGGCTCCCGGCTTTGGTCGCCATGCCTGGGATCAGGCGATGATTTTCCTGTAGCGCAAAGACAACATTACACTAAAAGGAAACTTTTATTGAAAAGGGAGGAGCCTTATACTTTTGGAGATAAGCCCTTAAACTTTTGTCGCCGTTGATATCGATGGGGTGGTAGGCTCCAGGTGGAAAGACCTTGACTACTCCGCAAGGACCTTTCCATTTTGGGGAGAGCTTGCCCCCAAACACATCATGCCCGTGGGCCTCTCGATGGGTCGGTTGTCGACTGCAGGGGCAGGAGGAAGAGCCATAAGCATTTGGGGCTCTACAGGGGTCTTGTCCCCCACAAACTTCCCGAGGTAGCCACTCCTTATCAGATCTTTGACCTCTCTTTTAGGTGGTGGCAGTCCTCAATGTCATGACCGTGGTCGCGGTGAAACCGACAGTATTTCGTCTTGTCACGGCCACCAGATGACCCCAGCGAGGGAGGGCGGCATAGGTAGTGCTCGCCCTCAATCTTCATGAGGGTCTTCGATCTCGGGGCTAGGAGAGAGGTGTATGCTTCTCCCGAAATGGGACCACCCTTTGGCTTGGGCCTCGCTCGGAGACTGGGGTTCGTTCTGGGCCTGCGTGCCTCTGGAGCCTCCCCCGAAGCTTGTCTCTTTAGGGGCTTCCTATCCAGTTCTTTCCTGGCGTGGTCTGCCTCCTCAGCACAAACATACTTGTGAATGCTGAGGAGGAGGTCAAAGCATGTCATCGATGGCTTCTTATCCGGGGAGTAAGTTAGGCGAAAAGTCTGGAGCCCTTTTTTCAGCGCCATCATGGCGATAGGCTCGTCCAGATTATAGATCTCCAGTGTGGCAACCTTGAAATGGGCCATATAGTCTCGCAAGGGCTTGTGGTCCTGCTGCCTGATGGAGAAAAGGCTATTGACTTCTTACAGCACACTCCGACAAGCATTGAAGTATGCCACGAACCTTCTTTCCAGCTCTATGAAGGAACCGATGCTTTCGGGCTCGAGGTGGGTAAACTAGACCCGAGCAACCTTCTACAGGATAGCAGGGAAGGCTATGTAAAGAAGGGTATCCGTTGCCCCTTGGACTCCCATGAGAGCTTTGTAGCTCCCCAGGTGATCCAAAGGATCGATGGTCCCGTCATAGGGATCCACTTGAGGCATGCGGAACCGACTCGGGATCGGCCCCTCTTAGATCTCTCAAGAGAAAGGGGGACGGGCGCCATATCCCGTCAACTCTTTGGAGGAGCCTTGCATATTAGCAAACTGGCGGGATAGCTTCGCCAGCCTACATTCTTATTCCTCCAAGCACTTCTCTGGCATGCGCCTGATAGACTCTCAGCGAAGTCTTTTGCTAAGGCTGCTAGAGTGGATGGAGGCGAATGCTGAGGAGGGTTGCGATGGGGGGCCTTGCTCTAGCAGCGTCTACGACACCTGTGAGAGGCGCACACTACATGATACTTTTTCAAAAAATAATCTTGCCATACATCAATAATTTCAGAACTGTAGGAAGAGTGGTTGTTCATTCAAATTATCCTACAAAAACTTATAAAACATTTAAAAGTAGTTAGTACCGAATGTATGCTCCAATACTTTGTTATCATCAAAATCATTCCAGGGATCAACATCATCTATGGAAGGCTAGATCTTTAGTTCCTCGAAATTTCACTGTAGTGCTTGAATAGGCAGTGTTCTGTTATTTTTATTTTTATTTATACTTTTTTCTATGAAATAAAAATATGGTTTTAATTGTTATATATTTTATTTGAATGATCTATGTTTTTGAGATAAACCGTGCTCTATGGATCCAGCCTATACTCTTAGAATAGATTATTTTAAAATGTGAATTGTTTTACTTTGTATACATCCTATCTTAACTAATCATATTTCAGGAAAACGAGTCATAATCTAATAGGTATGGATCAAGATCTTCACAAATATATTATATCTTGATATGTGATATATGGAATATTTACATAGAAAGAGGGTACCAGCTATCTGCCAAGTAATTCATTAAAATCTCCAGGATTTTCTCTTTTATTTGAATCCCTAGTATTTTGTTACTTATTTCAGTTTGATTGTTTTAAGGTCCTTGTGGATTCGATCTTTGCTCCCACTACTTTGTGTAAGTAGTGAAAATAAGGTGTTTATTTTTGGTGGGCAATGACATGTACCAGATTTTTGGCACCTGCCAAGAACTTTTGGCATGTTATTTTAAAAAATATATATATCAAATCAAAAGAAATAATAATAATAAAAATTAATAGTTATTCTCTTTTAATCTTGAGTGTCTTAATATAAGGTTGTCCTGGCATAACTTTAAGTTATGTTGAATGGTTATCCTATAACACAAAAAGTTTTAACTGGCTTAAAAATTTTCAAAATCTCAAAAAAATATAATAAAAAAATAAAATTTTGACATCTCGTAAACTATTAGGAGATTAGATATTTAATCATAAAATTAAAAAAATAATTAATCTCATTTTGATTATGTGCTAATCATAAAGTTTGGACATCTTATCTATTGTATTTCATTTTTCTATAATTAACTTTAAGGTCATAATCCACTAATTAGATAAGGTGGGGAGTTGATCACCTTTTCTTGTAATTATCTCTTATGTCTTCCCATGTAGGTACCAATATTTGTAATTTTGTATAAATTTACTCCTAAATAAAGTGACAATTATTATATCCCTATCTAGAATTTTTTTATTGACATATCTGTTACAAGGACAACAAGCCCATTCGTCAACTAAGAGTGCTGCATTTCCAAAAGCATAATCATAGAAGTACTTAACACATGTCTTATATTCAACAGAAATCATTCCATCGAGTACTTAACAGTCCATCCAACTACAGTCCCTGATATATTATCTAAGAATTCTACATATACAAATACAAGGCAAAATGCTTATTAATTATTTTATCATTTAAAATGGAAAGACAAGTATTTAAAATGATTCAAGATAATGCAAAAAATAAAATGATACCAAAAGATCGTGGCAATCTTAGTTTATATCCTACCACTAAAGGCAAAACTTGAGAGAATGAGAGTGACCGAAGGTAATGTTCTGAATGCGAGATATAAGAGTTTGGATACCAAGATAGAGGTTGTCACTAAGAGGTACTCATACTTAGAAGTGAAGTCCAAAAAAGAAGAGGTGTGGGGCTTCGAACAAGAGTACACGAGCAAAAGTAAAATCTTTGTGAGGAGAGGCAAAGGAGTGCTTTATTGGTGGTGAAGTACAGGAAGTCAAAGATCCAGAAGCTCATTACAAGCAAGGAGCACTTCTCACTAACCTCTTCAGATATTTGGTATCCTTCTGATTCTTCATATGATTCTTTCTCTTCTTCATCTTCTTTCTCTTCTTCATTTTCTTCCCCTTCTTGGATAGATTTTTCCTATACAAGAAGGGAAAGAAGAGCAAGAAGAGGAAGAGAATGAATAAGTAGAAGAAGAGGAAAAATCAGATGAAGAATTTGAAAGATACTAAATATCTGAAGAGGTTAATGAGTTATGCTCATCACTTGCAATGAACTTCTTAACTTTTGACTCCTTGTGCTTCACGTCCAGTGAAACACTCCTATGCCTCTCCTCGTGAAGATTCTGCTCTTTCTCGAATACTCTTCTTCAAAGCCCCACCTCTTCTTTGTTGGACTTCACTTCTAAGTCCGAGCATCTCTCAATGATGGCCTCGACATAGGCATCTAAGCATTATATCTCGCATATGAAACGTCACCTCCGATCACTCTCATTCTCTCGAGTTTTGCTTTAGTGATCGAATATAAACTCAAAATTACCATGACCTTCTGGTATTATTTAATACATTCTATCACCAACTAATAGATAAATTTAGGTTCTATTCCATTTAAAAATTATATTAATTCTATAGGTCAATTACATTAAATAAATGATACACAATAAGGGCCAAAAGAAATTTCAACAGCATTTTTTCTTAACTCTTCCTATATGGCTGAAGATATGTAAGAAGAACTAAAGAAAAATGTTGTCCAAAAATTTTTTTAAGCCCTCAATATACCATTTGATTACTGTAATTAGCTATATAATTAACTGCAATTCCAAACTATCTAAATTGGATTGCCAATTAACTAATGTACATAATCCTCCCACCTATACAAAAATATATAAATGTATGAATGCCATAGAATATGTACATTAGTTAAAAGATGGGTCTATGATTCTATGCAATATAAATTTTATAAAATAAATATCTAATTAATTAATTAAATTAATACATAATTATAAAATATGAATTCATCAATAACAATAATTCATATACATTAAAACATGAATATATCCATGACCAGATATTGTACTTGGTAATGTAAGACCAGTCCATGATGTAAATTAATGATATAACTAAAGAGGATAAAAGAATTAGAATCTCCATAGTGAATGAAGTCAATAATAAGCTTGTTGCCATTCGGCCTGTATGCGAGGGCTAGTTGTCTTGGACACTAGCTGGGGCCCGAGGCCTAAGTGCACAAGGCACTCCGATTGGGACCCGAGGCTTGCGTACATGGAACATGCCCCAATCCCAATGTTTGTAATGTTGTTCAGCACTTTCCCACTTCTCGAGCATGTAGGGTACGCAACTTACACCCTCACTTGTACTTTACATGCTGAGATCTGAGTCCCATGCATGCAGGGCATGCACTTATGCATATATAAGTAATTAATTAAATAAATAACCAATTAACTAATTAACCTAATATCTAATTAATTACTTTAATAAATAATTAATTTATATATTTTTGCTAAGTAATTAATTAAATAAATATCTAATTAACTAATTAAACTAACATCTAATTAACTACTTCAATAAATAATTGATTAACATATTTTAACTAAGTAATTAATTAAATAAATATCTAATTAACTAATTAAACTAGCATCTAATTAATTACTAAAATAAATAATTAATTAACTCTAATTAACATATTTAATATATAAAAATGAAATTTAGCAATGACTTTGTCACCATCGCCATTGCCGTTGCTAATAGTCATAGCAACAATAGTAGGCAGGCCCATGGATGGCAGGTCCAACATGCACAGACTGAGGTGCGGGAGTGGGGAACCGGTAGGGTGCACCCTGGCAGGGGAGAAAAAGGGGAGCAATGGCATGGGGAGGCCAAATCTGACAAGGGGGAGCTAAGGGCACCGGGAGTGGGGAACCAACATGGTGTAGCATGGCTGGGGGGAGCATGTCACATGGATAGTAACAACGGGAGGAGGGAACCGGTGGCAAGAGCAAATCCTTGGGGGGTGGGGAAAGGAGGGAAAATTGGGAGAGCTCGAGTCGCCGAAGTGGGGAACCGATAGGAGGCAGCACAACTGGGGGGAGCACGGTGCATAAACGACAGTAACGGGTGGAGGGAACCACTAGCGAGAGCAAATGATGGTTGCATGTGGGAGGGGGGAAAGGAGTGAAATTTGATAAGAGCGGGAGAATTTTTTCCCATTAAGTGACCGGGGGGTTAGTAGAGGACTATTAGTGACGGCAAACATACTATCACCAAAAGCTATCAGTAATGTCTCTTTTCTTGTATAAGTATTAGCGATGGCTAATCACTATTGTTAATAAACAAAATTCTGTCACTAATATATTTTTAAAATAGTTTTTTTAAAAAAAGAAATTAAGAGTATTAGCAATGGTTTTTGCCATCTCTCAAGCTAGTTGGTAAAGCCATAATTATTAGCGATGGCTAATCCCCATTGCTAATAATTACAATTCCACCACTAACACATTTTTTAAAATATATTTTTTTAAATTTAAGAGTATCAGTGATGATATAAGCTGTCACTAAAAGTGGTCGGTAAATCTCCAGTTATTAGCAACGGCTAATTACCATCACTAATACATTTTAAAAATAAAAAATTTTAAAATTTAAGAATATTAGTGATGGTGTTTGCCATAGCTAATATTCAGAATGCCATTGCTAATAGTATTGGTGATGATAAATTATCCCATCATTTTTGTTGGGCACTAAAAGGTATTATTGGTGATGGCAAATTTGCCATTGCGAATTGTAGTCGCTAATAAGCCTTTTTCTTGTAATGGGCACCTATCATCTAGAATAATTAGATGGGACATCTATCCCGAGCACTTAAAATTCTGGTAATTTTTGATCTTATTATCAATAAGACAAGCCTCTTCAATTCATGAGCTCACTCAGTTCTCTCCTCTATATGAAGTGGCCACTCAATATTCGGCTTATAGGAATGGAGGCGCACTTAGAAAAGCCCCGGGTGAGCTCTGCACCTCAAGTGAGGCAATACAGCCTTTTAAGCCCTGGTAAAGCAATCAGACTCCTAGGATAGGCTTCCATGTTTGTAACCCCTGATTAAGTGATAACACTCTCAGGAACAAGCTCTGGATGAGCTATGCATCCCAGGCAGGGCAATCGGCCCTTTTCTAAGCCCTGGATGAGCTCTACACCCCAAGCAACGCAATATAGCCTTCTATGTCCTAGTTAAGTAATAAAACTTTTAGGTTGGGTTTCTATATCCATAATTCCTAGTAAAGCAATAAGTCTTCCAAACATGGCATTTTTGCCATTCTTAAGTCATGATTAAGCAATAAGCCTCCTAGATTAGGTTTCTATGCCCATAATCCCTAGTTTAGTAATAAGCCTCCCAAGCATAGTAACTTTGCCATTCTCAAGTCCTAATTAAGTAATAAGACTCCTAGGTTAGGTTCTTATACCCATAATCCTTAGTTAAGTGATAAGCTTCTCAGGTACGACATCTTCACCATTCTCAAATCCTGGTTAAGCAATAAGACTTACAGGTCAAGTTCCTACATATATAATATCTAGTTAAGTAATAAGCCCCCTAGGCATGGCATCTTTACTATTCTCAAGTTCTGGTTAAGTAATTAGACTCCCAGGTTAGGCTTCCATGCCTGTAATCCTTAAGTGATCGAGTTTCTAGGTAAAAATCAAGCGAACTATATGCCCTTATAGGAGGCAACTCGACCTCTTTGGTGTTCTATTAATCATGAATCAATAGAAAACCTAGGTTTATATTGAGGAACCCTCCATCCCCACATGAAGCACCATTTGGAATGAAATACGAGGGTCATAGCATTTTGTTCGATCCATCTCCAAAACCCGTGTGCAAGTAGTAAGGAGGAACTACCCTTACTTAACCCTAGGCTAGCCTTGACCGAACCTTCTATTCTAAAATCCTGAGCGAGTGTCGCATCCCAAGTAAAGTCCTCGCACCCTTTATTCTAAAGTCCTGGATGAGTTTCGCATCACAAGCAAGGTTGGCAAATTCTCTATTTTAAAGTCCTAGATGACTCTAAGTAGGGTTGGCGAACCCTCTATTCTAAAGTCCTGGACAATTCTAGATAGGGTTGGCAAATCTTTTATTCTAAAGTCTTGGATAATCCCAGACAAGATTGGCAAATCCTCTATTCTAAAGTTTTAGATGAGCTTTGTATCCTAAGTAGGGTTGATGAATTATCTATTCTAAAATTTTGGATAATCCCATGCAGGATCAGTGAACCCTCTATTCTAAAGTCTTGGATGACCCTAGGCATGATTGATGAACCCTCTACTCTAAAGTCTTGGATGAGCTTCATATCCTAGGTAGGATCGGTGAACCCTTTTTTCTAAAGTTTGGATAATCCCAAGCAGGGTTGGCAAACTCTTTATTCTAAAATCCTGGACGAGCTTCATGCCCTAAGCAAAGTTGGCGAACCCTCTATTCTAAAGTCCTAGATAAATCTTATGTTGAAGATAGGGTCTGTGCACCTTTAATTCTAAGTTTTATGGAGGCTGCATGACTAGATAGGATCACTGAGCCCTCCCTTTAAGCCTTGACTAAGTGACAAGGCTCTCAGGCGAAGCTATTCTCAGTGTATCGAGACCAAATCAATATCCTCCAAAGCCTCGATAAGCCAAGATCCCTGACCAATGGGTTGAAGCCTAATATGAAGAAATTGCAAAGTATACAAGACATACACTCAAACACATGGAGATAATAAAAAATAAAATCTCTTTTCATTTATAAGGATTTAAGTTATATGTGCTTGTGGCTCTATAGCCAAATTACATTGCTCCGAAGGGGCTACCAAGGATGAGACAAAAGATAGGGACAAGCTCTGAAGGGTTAAGACTGGACTTCTAGAAGCCTCCAACTTTTATGGTGGCAAAAGGAGGATCAGGACCAAGTTGAAGCCTCCTAGAGTGCCAAAGTTCCTTTTATGTCATGCTAGAAGCAGTGAGGCACCTCCTCCATGCCCGGAGAGCACCTAGTCCTCTCGAAGTACATGAAGGTGAAGCCAGCTAGGAAGGAGAAGATGTACATCACTCTCTAGTAACTCAGGTAGCACGTGGAGTATGGAAGATAACCACCTTCTATGGTGTCGAGGCGATGAAAAACCTTGAAGTCTTGCCCACAAGCAAATAGAGGATGAAACCTCAAGAGACCAAGGACCATGCCGAGAGCTTTGAGAGACCACCCCCCATGCATCTCGGAGGTGATATCATAGTCGTTACACAAGGCAAGGTTCCTGGAGTTGTACCTGCTGCCTACCCGTCTACCCCCTTTTTTCATAAGTAGGTCATGGAAAAGGAGGCATTGGATGAGGAGGTAAGTGATAGTCACCCCTCCTCTAACTCTATCCTCTAGCCAGTGATAGTCGCAAAACTACAACTCAAGCACTGGCCATTTCCAATACATCCCATGCCAAGGTGAGCATCTATCAATGCACTCATGCCAAGGTGAGCATCTATCAATGCACTATTGAAACAACCAAAGCCACCATCTCGAAGAGAACCCCTCCATCGAGAAAGGGAATTCAATGATACTTGCACCAGAAGGAGACAGTTGCAGCCCTGTCATCCTTCTATACATTCAAACTACAGAGGGACTTGGTGAAGATATGCCTCTCTAGCCCTTTATTTATAAAGGGATTAGGGCAAAGCCCACCATACCAGCATTCAACCAGTGCATGATAGGTGTCCTCCTCCCATATGCTGGACACTTGTGCTTTCCCAAGACTGAAAGGCAAGGCAACAGGCACTTCATCCAGAGTCCACTTTCCCTCGAGGACAGCATATTCCTACTCCTGGTCCTCCCACTGAAGCAATGCCACAAAGGCGTTGGTTACTCAAGAGCGTGCCCTAGTCAGAGTCTTCCCTTGGAGATCAAGTCTACATCAAGCAGCGTGTTATGCCACATTGTCCTATGATTGGAATGTAAGTTAGACACATGTACCTCTTCTTGGAAGATGATCATATGCTAAGGATCGGAAGGCACTCCAAGATTTACGTAAAGGCATCCTCTCTACGACAACTGATGCAGGACAATATGATCTAGGAATGCAATGCAGATTATTTTTTTATATTTTTTTTGAATTATCAGCAAACCAAAACTATAAATCAAAACTAGCTAATTATTATTTTTTTAATACAAAAGGGATTAAGCTATAATCAATTTTTTTTATTTTTTTTAAAAAAATAACTATAAGCAATAATAAAAATCCTAGATCTAAAAGAAATCGGGATCATGGATAATTGAGAAACTATCCATAAGTTTAGACTAAGCACAATCAATTAATATATTAATCTAATAAAACTAAAAAAAAAATTCACTACCAATATCAATTTAAATATTTTAAGTGGAAAGGGTGCTTACAAATTAGATCATGGTTGAACTGGAAAAGGAGGCATTGACCAAGTCGAACCGAGATTCTAGCTGGATGGCGAGTCTGATAAAGTCTTTAGACCTGGAATACTAAAAATAACATATGTAGTTAGCATTTTCCAAGCCAAAATAATTTTATATCTGGTCCGATAAATCCAAAAAATATGGTCGATATAGTCTTCTAGAAGTGCTCTGAATGGTAAGCAGACTCTTCGATCGTGTGTTGATGAGGATGCGTTGATCAAGATGCACTGATAAGGATACTCGAGATTTCAATGGTGGAGCCCAAATTGATTGTCTTAAAATCAATTTATCCTTTTCTATTTTTTTTCCTTTGACTTAAACTTGAAGTCGGCAAACAGGGAGCAATATTGCATTAAGTGGCGTGCATTTATCCTTCCTACTTTCACGTTTGTGCAAGGGGGCTTTAAAGCATGCCAAAACACCTAAAACAGGGGTCTGGCCTTTGGAGGGGAAATATGGTGGATTTCATCGATGATTTCGAAGGAACCGGCACCAGAGAGCATGACATGGCTGTCGGTCGATGATGAACGCTTAACTCCAGTGGCTGGCAGTGGACGGGAGGGGACCGGTGGCTGGATTTTTCTACCAGCTGTTGAGGATAGCAGTGAGATCGGCGATTCGCTTGGGGAAGGCCAATCGATGGCAACCAGTGACGGGGAATGAAGGAGGCCGTTCGATGGCTGTGGTGGCCAGTGACTAGTTGGTCACGGTTGCTCTATTCTGGAAAGATGGCAGCGATGCTCAGCTTGGTTTCGGCTTCCATAGGTTAGAGATTTGGGGCGGTCGGTGTCCACCAAAGGGGTGGTCGTTACCGTTGACCTCTTCGGATAGGAGGGAGGTAGTGGACTCGACGGCTATGTCGGGGAGGAGGTGGCAGCGATGGGCAACTCGAATGGCTCGGTCGGTGTTTGTTTAGTGGAGATGGCGAGTTAAAACAGGGGAAGCGGGTTTGCTCGTTGATGGTATGATAATGGAATAGAGGAGTTTGATTCTCAGATTGGGAGGAGGAATAACAGAGAAGAGGGAGAGGAGAGGAAGAAAGAGAAGAGAGAAGAGAGAGAAGGAGAGAAGGAGGGAGAAGAGAAGAGTCGGGAACCAAAATTTCTTTAATTCAATAATGTTGATGATTCAATTGATACATGGGAGTCCTTTAAATAGATCCTGGTCCTCCATGAATTGGAGACCAAAACTCTAGGACTCTCCTATAGATTGAAAACCAGATAAACTAATATACTAAGACTCAAGTAAAACTGAAATAATTAGCCTAATCTAAAAATACACTCTATACTAATCCAGTATTCATGCTCTGAGATCCGTGCATACATGGATACAAGAATAATAAAATTAAAAAAATATTCCCAATCCCAATATACCTAAATAAAATAAAAATATAAATGTCTTCTTAGATATGTGCATCGGGATCTGTGATGGGCGATGTCCTCATCATTCCCCTGGGATAGGGAGAACTCGACTTCGTCGAGTCAGGCTCCATATTGTTCTGGTAATACTCAAGAATATCTGGATTATTGGCTTTGACTCCTTGATTTTGATGAATAACAAAATGTTGAGTATATGTTTAGACTAATATTTCAATTGAAGTATGAATTTCAGGCCTTAGGTACATTAATTTCTCCATCAATGGAGTATCAAGTTTACTACTTTGAAAGCAAGAGATTTTCCATGTTTAATTGATCTTCTAATCTTGGAATACTATCAAAACAACCACTTTAGCTCTTATGGAGAAGTATCTAAATGATTAATTGACAAATCTTTAAGAAATTCAGAGTTTGGGATGCATTTTTGGATGGCACAGATCAAAAGTCGACTCAAGAGATCGACTCACAAGGTTGACTTATGAAGAAAATTCAGAAGCTCCAGAAGACCAGCATGTAAATTTTTAGCTGGCACGCCCAAATGTTGAGGTCAAGAGGTCGACTCACACCTCAAGTATCGACTCAAGAGGTCGACTCATTGCCTGAGACAAGTTTTGGGACAGAACATCAAGTTTTCTGTATTCAGCCTGAAGTGTCGACTCAAGAGATCGACTCACACCTCAAGTGTCGACTCACGAGGTCGACTCATGCTGTAACGACTAGTTTTCATAATTTCAAAAATGTCTCCAAATGACTCCAAACGGTTAGTTTTTCAATTCTAACGGTCTTCAACGGACTTTTCAATAGATTTGAGGTATTTAACGCTCACCAAATCTCTTCAAGTCAACAAGAAAGATAAGAATCATATGGGATAAACTCCAATCATTTGAAAAGACAAGAAGAGAGCTTTTAAAAGATTCCTTTGATAAAAAGGCTTCCACTTTTGAGTTGTTGAGCATTCAAGTATTTGGCCATAAGTGTGCATTCAAAGATTCCAAGAAGAAGATAATTCAAAAATTCAAGAATAGCTACATCGACTTTAATTTCGGCTCATTTTAGGAGCTATTTCTTGTGCTCATTTATTGTATGCTTGATTTTTTTTGTTGTTGCTAGTTTCAAAGGTGTTGAAACTAGTGTTAAAGGTTGTTGGTGAGCCTAAAAGATAAAACCAACTTGGATTTGACTTGTGAGCCTGGATAAAATAAGTTGTAAACGTTGTTGATGAGCCTAGGTGATAAAACTAACATAGGTTTTGACTTGCGAGCCTTGGAAAATAAGTCAACTGTAATCTTAGATAGATTATAATGAAAATATCCAAGAAAAAGCTTGGAAAGTGGATGTACTTACTAGGGTGCACCGAACCACTATATATATTGTTGTTTGTGGTTACTTACTTCCTTCTCTACTCACTCTTTATTACCTTGCATTTTATTTATTGCTTCTACTACATAATTCATTGAGCATAATCACTTAGTTACACAAACTCACTAAGAAATGCACATACTTGCTTAATATTTTTTTTATACCCAATTCACCCCCCTCTTGGGCTCCATCTTTGGGCAACATGTAGTATCAGAGCCTGGTACTCTACTTGTAGGTCCAAGATCTTGAGTTAAAGATCATGGCAGCCCAAATAGGTATTTGTATTGTAGAAGGACAAGCCTCTAACTGTCCATCTTTATTTAATAGGACAAATTACACATATTGGAAGACACGCATGCGCATTTACATTCAAGCTATTGATTATAATATTTGGAGAACTATAGTTAAAGGCCCTCATCAGCCTACTCTTTTGGTTAATGGCATTCTCACTCCCAAATTAGAAGAAGATTGGGATAAGAATGACATTAAGCAAGCTGAGCTTAATGATAAGGCAATGAATTTGTTATTCTTGAACTTGATCCAAGTGAATTCAATAGAATATCAAATTGTGTTTCGATCGAAGAAATTTAGGACACACTTGAAGTTACCCATGAGGGTACATATCAAGACCACCAAAGTAAATATGCTCATTCATACTCATGAGATGTTTAGGATGGAACCAACTGAAACTATTAGTGAAATGTATACTAGATTCACTAATATTGTGAATGGCATGAGGAGTTTGGGTAAAGTGATTTTTAATGCTAAACTTGTTAACAAAATTCTCAGGTCTCTTCTGGCTTCTTGGGATCCAAAGGTCACAGCCATTGAAGAAGCCAAAGATGTCAATACACTTCCACTTGAGCAGCTTTTGGGTTCATTGATGACTTTGAGCTCTCATTGAAGCAGAAAACAATGGACAATGATAAGAAGAAGAAAGCCATTGCATTCAAGTCCACTACCAAGGAAGAATCAAGTGATGAATCCGATGAAGATGATGAAGATGATGAAGAAGATGAAACATCCCTCATTACAAGAAAATTCAGAAGATTTATGAGGAGGAAGAAAAATTTCTATAAGAAAAAGCCATAAAAGGGTAATCATAGTAAGGAGAAAGAAAAAGGAAAGGAAATTGAGCAACCAATATGCTTTAAATGTAAGAAGCCAGGTCACTACAAGTTGGATTGCCCCACTCTCAAGAAAAGTAAAAAGAAATTTAGGAAAAAGGCTATGATGGCAACGTGGAGCGAAAGTGAATATTCAAGCTCTGTTGAAGAACAACAAGAAGTAGCCAACCTTTGCTTTATGGCTAATGAAGAAGAGGTAAGACTTGAATCTGAAAATGACTTTATATTTGATGCATTACGTGATGTTTTCGATGAACTAGTTATTGAATATGAAAAACTTAAATTCAAAAACAAAGAATTGAGAAAATAAAACTTAGAGCTTTCAAAAATATCCGATAAGTTTTTAATAGAAAATGAAAGCTTGATTCAAGAAAACAAGAACTTAAGTGAACAAATAAATATTTTGAAAAATAAAAAAGAAGATTTTTTAAAAGGAAAAGACTCTTTGAAAAAGGACAAAATTTTTGATAAAAATGAAAAACTTGCAAAATAAAACAAGAAGTTTTTACTAGACAATAAAAAATATAAAGAAGAACTAGAAAAAGTAAAGCAATTTGTTGAAAAGTTTACCTACAGTTCTGAAAAATTAAATATGCTTTTAAAATAATCAAAGAGCGATCTTTAACAAAGCAGGCTTAGGATTTAAACCACAAAAATAGCAAAAGTTTTTCAAAAACTTTTTTGTACCTACTTTCTCTAGTATTACTTGTTATGCATGTGGTATAGTAGGACACAAATCTTATATGTGTAACAAAAAAAAATTAAATACTATTAGGAAGGTTTGGGTTCCAAAAGGAACCAATTCAACTAACCCTAAAGGACCCAAGATGACTTGGGTACCTAAAGTTTTCACTTGACTTGTTTTGTAGATGTGTTTTGCAACCAAGGATAAAAGAAGAATGTGGTATCTTGATAACGGTTGCTCAAGATACATGACTGGGGATGTGAGACAATTCTCATCTCTAGAAGCTTTGAATGGTGGAAACGTGATTTTTGGTGATAATGGAAAAGAGAAAATTATCGATATCGATAAAATCCTTATCACCCCTACTACTTTTGTTGATAATGTTTTGTTAGTTGATGGTTTAAAGCATAATTTATTTAGTATAAGTCAATTTTGCAATAGAGGATTTAAAATAGTTTTCGAATCTTCTATGTGCATTGTATCTAGTCTAGATGATAATGGCATTAGGTTTGTTGGTCATAGATATGGGAACATTTACATGGTTGATCTTGATGATCTACCCATGAAAAATGGTCAATGTCTAGTGGCAATGGAAGCCAAGATCAATGAAACTAGTTGGCTTTGGCATCGTAGACTAGGACATGCAAGTATGCATTTGATTTCAAAATTAAACAAAAAGAATCTTATAAAAGATTTGCCAAAACTCATTTTTGAAAAAGATAAGATTTGCAGTGCATGTTAACTTGGAAAACAAACAAAATATTCTTTCAAACCTAAAGGGGTAGTATCTACCATAGACCCTTAGAATTACTTCATATGGACCTCTTTGGACCAACTAGAGCAACTAGTTTGGGAGGTAAGAAGTATGAGTTTGTAATTGTTGTTGGCTTTAGCCCTTGATTTTGATGACTAACAAAATGTTAAGTACATATTTTATACTAATATTTTAATTGGAGTTATGAGTTTTAGGATACAGATACCTCAAATTCTCAAAATAAAAGCATCATGGCACTCATTGGAAGCTGAGTAATTTTCATGTTTTAAGAAGTCTTCTCATCTGAAAAAGGCCTCAAAATAGACCAATTATACTTTATATAAAGTATATTGAAGTTTCATTGAAGATCATTTTGAATTTGGAAGGTTGGCATATGTTTTTGACAAGTTGCAGAGTCAAGTGTCGACTCATGGTACACTAAGTGTCGACACTTCAGAAATTGGCATGAAGAAATTTTTTCTGGCATGCCAAGTGTCGACTCATAGAAACAAAGTATCGACTCATGGAACACAAGTGTCGACTTAAAGATTTCAAGTGTCGACTCAAGGCCTAAGACTTTCGAAGATACAGAACATGTCTTTTTGAGAGTTTTTCTATCAAGTGTCAGCTCAGGAGACTCAGGTGTCGTCTCAGGAGATTCAAGTATCGACTCAAGGATTTCAAGTGTCGACTCAAGGCCTAAGATTTTTGAAAATATAGAACTAGGCGATTTGGAGGTTTTTGACTCAAGTGTCGACTCACAGAAATCAAGTGTCGACTCATGAAGACTCAAGTGTCGACTCATGAAAGTTAAGTGTTGACTCACGGGTTCTGACAGCTATAACAACTATATTTTCTGAGAGGCAGAATTGATCCCTACAAGCTCCCAATGGCTAGTTTTGCTCCTCCAACGATCTTAAACCATTTTTTGAAAGTTTTTGAAGTATTTAAGCTTCACCAAACTCATTCATGAAGCATTGAACACACTAGAAACAAATATTTTTCAGGAACTTCACTTCCAAAGCCAAGAAAGGAGAGATTCTACTGAAAAAGCTTACAAGCCTTTCATTTTAGCTTTCCAAAAGTATCTTTAAAGAGATTCCAAAGAGAAAACAAAATAAGCAATCTTCAAGAGCCTCAAAGCTTCAATATTCCACTCTATAAGAAAGTTTGATTATGCTTTTATTCTTGTATCTTTAACTTTAGTCTTTGCTGACCTAGCTTTCAAGGTCTTATGAAAGTAGGTTGTTAAGGTTGTTGATGAGCCAAAGGTATAAAACCAATTAGGATTTAACTTGTAAGCCCAAAGATAAAACAAGTTGTAAAGGTTGTTGGCGAGCCTAGGTGACAAAACCAACTTGGGTTTTGACTTGTGAGCCTTGGAAAACAAGTCGACTGTAATCTTGAAGAGATTATAGTAAAAATTCTCAAGGAAGGCATGGGGAGTGGATGTAGGTACTTGGATTGCATCGAATCATTATAAAACTTTGTCTTTGTGTGTGATTGCTCTCTCTACTACTTGCTTTTCATTCCTTGCCTTTAATTTACCATTATCCGCTGCATATTCATTTTGACTTTAATCACTTTGCTTCACAAACATATCAAGACCAGCACATAGTTGTTTAAATTTTCAAAAGATCCAATTCACCCCCCCTCTTGGGCTCCATTTCTGAGAAACAATTATAGATGACTATTCACGTTTTACTTGATAATATTTTTGGCACACAAGGATGAAACTTTTCAGCATTCATTAAATTTCATAAAAAGGTTTCAAATGAAAAAGATATTTCAATCATCTCTTTACGTAGTGATCATGGTACTGAATTTGAAAATTATGATTTTAAAATATTTTGCAATAAAAATGGTATTAATCATAATTTTTCTATATTTAGAACACCTCAACAAAATGGGATGGTAGAAAGAAAGAATAGAACTCTTTAAGAAATGGCACACACAATGCTTTATAAAAATAATTTACCTAGATATTTTTAGGCAGAAGCCATAAACACTGCTTGTTATGTTCTAAATCGTGTTTTGATCCAACCTATTTTGAAAAAAATACCATATGAACTTTGGAAAAGTAGAAAACCTACTATAAAATATTTTTGAATTTTTGGATGCCGTTGTTTCATTCTAAACAATGATAAAGATAATCTCAGTAAATTTGATGCCAAGTCAGATGAGAGTATCTTCTTAAGATACTCTACTTCTAGCAAGGTATACAAGGTCTTTAACAGAAGAACTCTTCTAGTTGAAGAATCCATCCATGTAGTCTTTAATGAATCTAATGATAAATCTTCTAGAAAAGAAGATATTGTTGATGATGAGACAGGTATTCAAAAGCTGGGAAGGATGACAATCAATGAAGAAACTTTCAAGGAACGAGGAGGTGATCAAAATAATGAAGAAGAACAAGTACAAGAAGTAGGAGCCTCATCTACACCCAATCCACTATCTAAAGAATGGAGGTATGCCCATGGACATCCTAAAGAGCTTATAATTGGTGATCCATCAAAAGGGATAAGTACTCTTTTCTCTTTGAAAAATTTTGGTGATTACTTAGCATTTGTATCTTAAGTAGAACCTGAATCAATTGAAGAAGCAGAAAAGATTCTAATTGGTTAAATGGTATGCAAGATGAATTAAATCAATTTAAAAGGAATAATATTTGGACTTTAGTTGAAAGACTTCAAATATTTCAATAATAGGAACAAAATGGGTTTTCAGAAATAAACTTGATGAACATGGTTTAGTAACAAGAAATAAGGCTAGACTAGTTGCAAAAAGTTATAATCAAGAAGAATGTGTCGATTTTGATGACACATTTGCACTTGTTGCAAGATTAGAAGCAATTAGGTTATTACTCGCTTTAGCTTGTTTTATGGATTTTAAGTTATTTCAAATGGATGTCAAAAGTACTTTTTTGAATGGCTTTATTGAAGAAAAAGTTTATGTTGAATAGCCTCCTAGTTTTGAAAATCATGAATGTCCTGATCATGTTTTTAAACTTCATAAAGCTTTGTATAGTTTGAAACAGGCTCCAAGGCTTCGTATGATAGATTAAGTAGGTTTTTGCTTAAGAATGATTTTTCAAGAGGCAATGTTAACACTACACTATTTTTGAAAAAGAAAAATAATGACTTATTAGTAGTACAAGTATATGTCGATGATATTATTTTCGGTGCTACTAATGAAGTTCTTTGCCAAAAGTTTGTCAAGCTTATGCAGGGAGAGTTCGAGATGAGCATGATGGGAGAGCTAAACTTTTTTCTCAAACTCCAGATCAAGCAAATTAAAGAAGGGATCTTCATCAACCAAGCTAAGTACACTAAAAAAATTTTAAAGAAGTTTGGGATGGAGAACACAAATCATTAGGTACTCCTATGAGCCCTTCTTGTAAACTTGACAAAGATGAATCATGTAAGAATGTTGATCAAAAGTTATAAAGAGGCATCATTAGTTCTTTATTATATTTAACTGCAAGTAGGCCCGATATAATGTTCAGTGTATATATGTGTGCTAGATGTTAGTCCACTCCTAAAGAGTCTCATTTATTGGCTATTAAACACATACTAATATATCTATCTGTCACTATTGATATTGGACTTTGGTACTCTAGAGATTCATCTATTGAATTATTACATATTCTGATACTGATTTTGCTGGATGTAGACTAGATAGAAAAAGTACTTGTGGAACCTGTTAATTTCTTGGAGTGAATTTGATTTCATGGTTTAGCAAGAAACAAAATTCAGTTGCTTTATCTATGGCGGAAGGGGAATATATAGCAGCTGGAAGTTGTTGCATTCAAATCCTATGGATCAAACAATAACTCAAAGATTTTGGCATAAAATTAAGTAAAACTCCCATAAGATGTGATAATACAAGTGCAATAAATCTAACTAAAAATCCTGTACAACATTCAAGAAGCAAACATATTGAAATAAGACATCACTTCATAAGAGATCATATGCAAAATGATGATGTAATTCTTGACTTTGTATGTACTAATAATCAATTTGCTAATATTTTCACAAAACCTCTTAGCGAAGATAGATTTTGCATGATTAGAAAAAAATAGGAATCATTGATCCTTTTATCTAAACTCTTCAAATTTTTGTTGAAATCCTCTATATTATTTCAAAATCCTTCAAATATCACTTAGGATGTCTCCTAGATTTTTTCTAGATTTTTTTAGAATTTATTGAAATTTATTTTGCTTCCTTGTGGTCAAGTATCAACACTTGAAAAATTGTCCAAGTGTCGACTCAACTGAAGTGTCGACACTTGAGCAATTTTGAAGTGTCGACTCATGACCATCGGGATTGTCTTTTTAGGGCTTCCCGTTAGACATTTTTTTTTTGTCATTTTCTCATTCCTTAGCTTCGTGTGGTCCCCAAACACCCTCCTAAGCTCAAGAACAGTAGATTTCCAACCCTATACTTCCATTTTTGGGTAATCTCTTTCTCTTTTCTCTTGTTTTGCTTCCGGTCGGTCTGAGTTTTTACGTTCTCATTGTGTTTTAGCCTGATTTTCTTTATTTTCTCCTAGTACTTTCCACTCTTCCAAACCTTTCCCATCTTTCTTATCGGAATGGTCCAATTCTTGCTTAATCTTTTCACATTCTCCCTCTTTTCCACCATTTTTTTCTCTCCTCGGTTCGTTTCCTCCTTTTTGGTCCTCTCTTGGTCCGATTCCTCATCTTTTCCCTCTTTCCTTTCCCAGTTCACTCTTTTCTCCCTAGTTCCTTTTACCCTATAGTCTTTTGTGGCATGGCTCCAAAGAAATAATTAGCCTATTGCAAGAGGAGGTCTGAGCAACATGAGTCCAGAGAGGAGGACTAAGATTTGATAGGACCCTGCTAGATTGCATGAGCCTGAGTAAGAGACCCAGGATCAGCCAACACCTGCATCTCCCGGAGTAGTGATTGTTGCATGGAAGACCATTGTATCTAGTAGACAAGTGGACTTGCACTTCTAGGACTCTCAGACTTTGATCATTAGAGATTTGCTGAGAGGAGCTGGGCTAGTACCCTTCTGCACCATGACTGAGAGGTATTATCCATAGATGATGAGAGAGTTCTATAGGAGCATGGCCACTGACAGTCCTAGATGGACTACTATAGTCAGGGGTATTGAGATTCATGTGACCCTTGTGGTGATCAACAGAGTCTGGCAGATTCCTTTCCATGACAGGGCAGCGAATTGTGTTAGGAACCATGAGCTAGCATTTTGGTGCATTCTAGAGCGAGAGGATGTCAGCGGTGTTTCAGTGGTATCAACAAACCAGCTATCCCTTGAGATGAGAGTCCTACACCATATCATAGCTCGGATCTTGATTCTGAAGATGGGCAGATTTGACTTCATCATAGAGAGGGTGCTAGTACTGTTGGTAGCATTGAGGCAGTAGACTCCCATCAACCTCTCCATGATCATGGTTTATCAGATGGGAGAGGTGGCCACTCAGCACCGTCTATGTTGCCTTATGGCATGGGCCTCACTAGGATCTTTAGAGAGTTCGGAGTCCCATTAGAAGGAGAGCCCTCCAAAGAGATTCTCCACACGGACATGTATGGGGAGAAATCTCTGCACCAGATGGGATTTCGACATATTGGAGGCCGATGGGTCAGGAGGGAGTTTGGTCAGGAGCCAGACGAGGAGGATGAGATTCGAGCAGCTGAGGCAGGGCCATCTAGACCTACTTTGCACTTTACACCTCCAAGACTTGCACTAGCACCAGCTTCTGGGTCTGAGCCAGCCACTCCAGCACCAGTTCCTTCTCCAGCTACTGCTCCTCGTGCCACTACAGAGTCTACTTTTGAGAAGCATATCAGGCATCATATTGCAGAGGTCAAAAATGAGATTATTGGTCTGGTAGTCAGGACTGCACAGCTCTGGATAGAGGTAGAGGGTTGAGAGCACACACAGATGATCAGCTCTCAGGCATCAGGCAGATGATGGAGACTAGTTTCACTGAGATACGGGATCTTCTGAGATCTCTTTTGCCTCTGGCTGCACCTTCAGGTCCACCTCCTCCTTCGCCAGTAGACGACGATGACCACCATGACACTCATGATGACACTCCCGGTGGTGATGGCGATGGAGATGGTGGTGCTGATGATGGTGATGGTGATGATTGTGGTGATGATAGTGATGGCAGTGATGATGGAGCTGGAGATTATCAGATTGTTAGTAGGGAGACTCATACACCATATGCTCCTATAGACACTCCCAGTGATATTTAGCCTATCACTACTGCAGCATTCCTGATACCAGTAAAGACCTTTCCTCCTTCTGCTAGGTCTTTTAGGGTTATACCCCGTTCTGGACCTTCTACTAGGACTAGAAGCCTAATCCATATGACCCCTAGGCCTTCAGCTTCTAGGACTAGATGTATGGCTCCTATCTACTTTGAGCTTCTGTCTGATGAGGACTAGCCTCACATATGTTTATCATGTTATTTATGATTATACATCAGTTTCTTTTCTGCTATGTATTAGTCTTTTAGTCATGTATCAGACTTTGATTATGCTTTTGTTTCGGTCTATATTTGCTCATTATATATAAGCACTTTTGCTGTACTGAAACTCTCTTATATATATGAAAGTTCACTTTTGTTTTATGTTTACTCTTCTTTCTGTCAAATTGCTTTGATACCAGTTGTTGGATCGATACCCCAACCAACTTTGTATGCTTTATTATGATAAAATGCACTAATTCAGGGAGAGCAACCTTTTTTATGATTAATGATGACAAAAGGGGGGAGTAGAAAGAATATATATAAGCAAAGCAACAATCTAACCAACAATTTAACCTTTTCCAAGGAATCAGAAAGTTATAAGATCAATGTTTACAATTTACTTATAAAAAGTGGAGTTTTTGAAAACTAGTCTTGAAACATTACTTTATAAACCATTAATCTGATACTTTTTTGAACTTTAGTGTGTAGACTGTTTGATTTATTAAATTACAATGGTCTTACTTGAAAACTTGAAATAATGATTAATTTCTTTTTGAACTTAATTGCTTATATACTCAAAGTTTTGTAATAATGACATTGACAAGATGAATAAATTATAAACTAATAATCTTTGGTTGTAGTCCAATCTTTCTTTTTTTCAGGTTCCCACAAATATATGAAGCACCTCTTGAAAGCTCCAAATTCCATGAAGCAATATTGAATTGTTTAAAGCCAAAATCAAGTGAAGATTTCTTTTCCAAGCCCATAGACCGGCCAAGCTATGAAGAAATCTTCTACCTTGAAGCCTAATTAAAAGACCAAACCTTAAAGAACATGTGAAAGGATTAGATGAAGACAAGTGTTATAAGGAGATGGCGCCACATGGAGCTTCTAAGACTTTCTCTTGTTAGGATTAGTTAGACTAGGAACTAATCATGTAATTAATTACCAACTAAATCTGAATTAGTTGGCTCCTTAACCCATCCATTATGGCCACCCTTAGCCTATAAATAGGACCAAGGTCTCCTCTTGTAAAGCAATGAATGATTTGAGTCGAATGAAAGTTTTCTTGTTTGAATTCTCTTCCATCTTATCGAGTTCTCTTGAGTTCTTCGTAAAATTTTGAGTGTTTTCTTTAAGTTTGAGTTGGAGTGTTGAGTTTAATCTTGAATTTGAGTGAGTATTTTGAGTTTGGAGAGCCATAGTTCCATTTTCAAGTTTTTCTACATAAGATCCAAGTAGTCTAAGAAGAAGAGGAAGTGCTGCCCAAAAATTCCAGCAACTCTCTTCACTTCTCTTATTGATTCCTTCATTTTTTCATTAATTTCTTTGAATTTCGATCTTACCTTGACTCTTTGCAAGTTCTTTTTCATGATTTGAAGATGATGATGAAGGCTCCACGCTATGGATCAAAGCTCCATTGGTGAATCCAAGAAGGGAGTGTAGATCTTGTCTCTAACCTTCAATCTTCGAGTGATGATTGATTCCTTTCCACTTGAGCTTTGAATTCTCTTTATTATTGAAAAAAGACCCTCTTGATCCTTAGATATGAGATTCTTAAAGATAGCATAGCCTAGTTTGAGGGTTTCTATATCCTTAGATCCTCTCTTTTGTTTTTTTGAAAGGAAGCTTGCATAAGGGTGTTAGATTTTCTGCTCACCTAGTTCCTAGCTCGAAATTATTCATCCCTTCCACCCATGAATCCGGCTATATCTGGAGCTCTAATGCTAGTATGTTGTTGCTAGGTAAGTAGATCACATCTTCACACACCCATTTTATCAAATTCATCCCCCATCAATTTGTCATCATCAAAAAGGGAGAGATTGTTGGCTTTGGCTCCTTGATTTTGTTGAATAACAAAATGTTGAGTATATATTTAGACTATTGTTTTAATTGAAGTATGAATTTCAGGCCTTAGGTACATCAATTTCTCCATCAATGGAGTATCAAGTTTACTAATTTGAAAGCAAGAGGTTTTTCATGTTTAACTGATCTTCTAATCTTGGAATATTATCAAAACAATCACTTTGGCTCTTATGAAGAAGTATCTGAAGGATTAATGGACAAATCTTTAAGAAATTCAGAGTTTGGGATGCATTTTTGGATGGAACAAATCAAGTGTTGACTCAAGAGGTCAACTCACAGGCCAAGTGTCGACTCATAAGGTCGACTCATGAAGAAAATTCAAAAGCTCCAAAAGATCGGCATGCAAATTTTTAGCTGGCACGCCCAAGTATCGACTCAAGAGGTCGATTCACACCTCAAGTGTCGACTCATGAGATCGACTCATCGCCTGAGACAAGTTTTGGGACAGAACATCAGGTTTTCTTTATTCAGCCTGAAGTGTCGACTCAAGAGATCGACTCACGCCTTAAGTGTCGACGCACGAGATCGACTCACGCTATAATGGCTAGTTTTTAGAATTTTAGAAATATCTCCAAATGGCTCTAAATGGCTAGTTTTTCAATTATAACGGTCTTCAACGGACTTTTCAGTGGATTTGAGGTATTTAACACTCACTAAACCTCTTCAAGTCAACAAGAAAGACAAGAATCATATGGGACAAACTCTAATCATTTGAAAAGACAAGAAGAGAGGTTTTAAAAGATTCCTTTGATAAAAAGGCTTCCACTTTTGTGTTGTTGAGCAATCAAGTGTTTGGCCATAAGTGTGCATTCAAAGATTCCAAGAAGAAGACAACTCAAGCATTCAAGAAGAGCTACATCGACTTTAATTTCCGCTCATTTTAGGAACTATTTCTTGTGTTCATTTATTGTATACTTGATTTCTTTTGTTGTTGCCAATTTCAAAGGTATTGAAACTAGTGTTAAAGGTTATTAGTGAGCCTAAGAGATAAAACCAACTTGGGCTTGACTTGTGAGCCCGGATAAAACAAGTTGTAAAGGTTGTTGGTGAGCCTAGGTGATAAAACCAATATAGGTTTTGACTTGTGAGCCTTGAAAAATAAGTTGACTGTAATCTTGGATAAATAATAGTGGAAATATCCAAGGAGAAGCTTGAGGAGTGGATGTAGGTGCTAGGGTGCACCGAACCACTATATATCTTGTTGTTTATGTTTGCTTACTTCCTTCTCTACTTGCTCTTTATTATCTTGCATTTAATTTATTGCTTCTGCTGCATAATTCATTGAGCACAATCACTTAGTTACACAAACTTACTAAGAAGTGCACATACTTGCTTAATTTTTTTTATACCCAATTCGCCCCCCTCTTGGGCTCCATCTCTAGGTAATCCATATATCCTAAGACTCAGGATGGCCATGCCATCTTACCAGATATCTCTGATATCCACGACTCCTAGTAGAAATGATCTGCTCATCCATAATCTTCTTAATCCGATCATGTCTTCGAGAAACTCTTGGTTGTGGACACTCAGGTAGGGGATCACTCTCATCAAAGGAGTTAGGCTCAAAATGATCACTAGGTATTGATATTGGTTCTTTATGTTTTATTAGATATGATACATTAAATGTAGTGCTAATGCATTAATCACATGGTAGATCCATAATATATGCATTTGATCCCAATTTCTTTAAGATCTTAAAAGGGCCTGCTTCTCGGGCGTGTAGTTTCTTAATGGTTTAGATGGAAACCGCTTTGGTCTAATCCGTATCATAACATTATCCCTTACTGCAAAATCATAAGCTTGTTTGTGTGAATCAGCTAATTGTTTATAGATCTAGTTGCTGACATTAATTTTATTAATAATTTCTTTATGCAAATCTTTTACATGCTGTGTAAATGCTTTGGCTGATTCAGATATCCTAACATGCATGGATAATAGGTACAATATTATTATTATTTTATTTATTATATTTTTTGTTATTTTATTTTATTTTATTTTATTTTATTTTTTTTTTGAGTCTGGGCATTCATTATATATATATTTTGAAGCCCATAACTTTAATAATTACTAATTATAAGAGGTTTACATCAGCTTCAGTAACTACATCTACTTCATACCATATTATAAAGGCAAAGATATAAAGGAATTCAATCCATTTTCCAGGTTTCGAACTTAAGTTTTTTTGTGAATTAATAAATCTATAGGTCTTGTGGTCCAAGTACAAGATAAACTCTCGTGGAAGTAGATAATGCCTCCAAAACTTTAGGTCATGTACTACAGCATAGAATTTTTTAGGATAGACATGGTTTAATAGACTTCTATGATTAAGAGAAATAGATGGAGTATTTATCCTAGCCACATTATAGAATCTCGAGTGGTCTACAGGTACTAAATCCAGATATGAAATATTATCAAGAGAAATAGTATCACTGCAACTATTATTATTAATGTGTTCCATGCACATGTTTTTATTTTGACTATCAAGGTTATGAACAACAACAGTATTGTTTTCATCTTCAGTATCATTAGATTGGCTCAATATACTTTTATCTTCTTCTACTTCTAGTTGCTCATCAAGTATAATATCAATCTGTATAAGCTTATAGCTATCATAGATATTTGCTAATTCATGATCTGCTATATAAACTTCTTCTTTATAGCTATCATAGTTTCTACTAATTCTGGATCTACTATATAAATTTCTTCCTCAAGATTATTTTTAAGATCTTCATTTTTAGGTTTTAGTATAGTTGGGCACTTACTGGCAGTATGGTCTAGTCCCTTACATAAAAAATATTGAATTTTGAAATCTACCTTTTTAATTGATTGTGTCATAGGTCTGAAAGAGGTATGCCTAATTTGGATATTACTGGCTCTGCTTTCCAAATTTTGTATCCTTAATCCATACTCTTGATAAATGCCAGTCAGATTATCAATTTTTTTATTAAGGGCTTGTAGGGATGCAGCTAATTGATTTGGATCCATCTTGCCATTTGATTCTAAAGATTCAAAATGGTATTTTGCTCCTGACCAGGTGATCACACAAGGGTCACTACAAGGATTACAATCAAGCTCTCTATTAAATTTTCAGAATATAATGACTAGTCTTTCCCAAAAATTTGGTATCAATCTAAAATTTGATTCTAAAATTTTCTAACACAGTTTTCTTTTTTTTGAGTCTAGTGTTTAGATCTACAAATTTTATGATTTTTTGATAATTCTATCAACAAAAATTGTCAAAAGAATAGGTACTATGCAGTTATGCATATTGCAATTTTCTACATGCACAATCAGAAGTTCCCGATCAAACTGGCATGAATATTAAAGCAGTTTTTCAAATTTGTGCATGTAGAAATTTTTTAATTCGAGTCTAGTTTCTAGAGACACAAATTTTGTAATTTTTTGATTCTCTTAGAAACGGAACTTTAGGTTTAAATAGAGATTGCTCAAAATTTCGGGTTGCAGAATTTCAAAATAAAGGCTAAGAGTTAAGCTCAAAATCTGGCATGAATTCTGAAGTAGATTCAAGAATCTGCAACCGTAAATTTGTTCGGCTATGAGTCTATTTTCTAACAAAGTAAATTTTATAATTTTTAGGGTTTCATACGAATGGAACTTTCTAAAATAGTAAAGGGTGTGCAGTGTATGCTAAATGCTGAGATATGATTTTTTTTTTATTAAATGCAATGTAAATATGCTTAACCTAAACTAAACTATGCTCTGATACTAAAAATTGATGCGGGACAATATGATATAAGAATGCAATGCAGATTATTATTTTTTAAATATTTTTTTCAAATTATCAGCAAACCAAAATTATAAATCAAAACTAGCTAATTATTTTCTTAATATAGAAGGGATTAAGCTATAATCAAATTTTTTTCTTTTTTTTTGAAATAACTACAAGCAATAATAAAAACCCTAGATCTAAAAGAAATCAGGATCGTAGAAAATTGAGAAACTACATGTAAGTTTAGACTGAGCACAATTAATTAATATATTAATCTAATAAAACTAAAAAAAACTCACTACCAATATTAATTTAAATATTTTAAGTGGAAAGGGTGCTCATAAATCAGATCATGGTCAAAATTGAAAAAGGAGGCATTGACCAAGTCGGGCCGAGATTCTAGCTGGATGGCAAGTCCGATAAAATCTTTAAACCTGGAATACCAAAAATAACATATGTAGTCAGCATTTTCCAAGCCAAAATAATTTTATATCTAGTTCAATAAATCAAAAAAATATGGCCGATGTAGTCTTCTATAAGTGCTCTGAATGGTAAGCGAACTCTTTGATCGTGTGTTAATCAGGATGCGTTGATCAGGATGCACTGATCAGGATGCTCGGGATTTCAATGATAGAGCCTAAATTGATTGTCTTAAAATCAATTTATCCTTTTCTATTTTTTTCCTTTGACTTAAACCTGAAGTCGGCAAACAGGGAGCAATATTGCTTTGAGTGGTGTGCGTTTATCCTTCCTGCTTTCACATTCATGTAAGGGGGCTTTAAAACATGTCGAAACACCTAAAACAGGGGGTCCAGCCTTTGAAGGGGAAATCCGGTGGATTTCACTGGCAATTTTGAAGGAACCGGCACCAGAGAACGTGACACGGCCATCGGTCGGTGATGAACGCTTAACTCCGATGGCCGATAGTGGACGGGAGGGGACCAGTGGCTGGGTTTCTACCAGCTATTGAGGACGATGGTGAGATTGGCGGTTCGCTTGGGGAAGGCCGATCGGTGGTGACCAGCGACGGGGAATGGAGGAGGCCGTTCGGTGGTTGTGGTGGCCGGTGACTAGCTGGGCACAGTTGCTCTATTCCAGGAAGATGGCAGCGACGCTCAGCTTGGTTTCGACTTCTATATAGGTTAGAGATTTGCTGTGGCCGGTGTCCGCCAAAGGGGTGGTCGTTACCGGCTTGACCACGGACCTCTCTGGATGGGAGGGAGGCAGTGAACTCGAAGGTTGTGTCGGGGAGGAGGTGGCGGCGATGGGCAGCTCAAATGGCTCGATTATTGTTTGTTTGGTGGAGATGGCGAGTTGAAATAGGGGAAGCAGGTTTGCTCATTGATGGTATGATAACAGAATAGAGGAGTTTGATTCTCAGATTGGGAGGAGGAATAACAGAGAAGAAGAGGGAGAGGAGAGGAAGAAAGAGAAGCGAAGAGAGAGAAGGAGAGGAGGAGGGAGAAGAGAAGAAGAGAGAAAGAAGAGAAGAGTTGGGAACTAAAATTTTTTTAATTCAATAATGTTGATGATTCAATTGATACATGGGAGTCCTTTAAATATACCCTGGTCCTCCATGAATTGGAGACCAAAAATCTGGGACTCTTCAATAGATTGGAGACCAAACAAACTAATATACTAAGACTCAAGTCAAACTGAAATAATTAGTCTAATCTAAAAACAGACTCCATACAAATCCAGTATTCATGCTTTGAGATCCATGCATGATCTGGATACAAGAATAACAAAATAAAAATAATATTTTCAATCTCAATACATCCAAATAAAATAAAAATATAAATGTCTGCTCATATATATGCATCGGAATCTGTGTTGGATGATGTCTTCATCAACAACACATCAAGTATATTTAGAATTGCAGGAAAGCAAAAATAGAAGAAATAAAGTCGATCCTTTTTCTTTAAAAAATACATATAGCAAGAGTTGAGTACTTCCATAAGCCTCTCTCTTCTAGCCCTCATAATCCTCACCCTCTCTTCTATAGAGGCGTTTACAAGAACTAGGGGTTTGATTATTGATCCGATCTCTATATACCAGCCATAGAGTATCATTTCGCATCTTGCAAAGCCCTGGTCGAAGTAGTTGGTAGTCATTATCATAGGGATCTCTGAGGTGCGTGGCCCCGGTGACCTGCCTCTGAGCTTACAGCATGAGACTCAAATCATCTCTTCGGTCTAGCCCTTGGGTGGTCAACTTCATATAGACTCGAATAACATTGCTTGTGCTCCAGCCAAGCACCACGTAGCTTCACCTCTTAAAGGAGGTATGCATGACTTCATCAACTACAACACATCAAGGTATCCATCACTTTTTTACTTCAATTTGGAAACTATGGGTCCCTATGATAGCAAAAACTTTTTGTTGTAAGCTCCTATGGGTTAAATTACCATGCAAAGATCTATTGTATAGGAGGGTAATTGTGGCTCATATTATTTCGCACTGTGATCCCTACTCTACCCAAGTTGAAGACCACAATCATGTGGTAACCTCTCTTTCTTCTATGCAATAGTACTGGCAGCAACTGTCAGCAGTGATTGGCCACGAGATTAACCTAGGTATCTTTACTAGTATTTCTAGCTATGCTAGCTAATACCAAGGTAGAAATCAAGCTAAAATCTCTAATAGCTTACATTACATGGCAACTATGGACAACAAGAAATAATTGTTTGTTCCTAGATGAGATGATTACTCCTGTACAATTGGTGTGAATTGCTTGCTATTATATGGAGGATGTCATTATTGCTTATGCAAATGAGAATGCAAGGACACCTTCAAGTTCCTATGGGTGCCTTTTGTAGGATTTATCTTTGATTGTATGTAAAATATTAGAATACAAAACAATAAATAAAATAAAAGATTAAATCATATGTATCTTGAAAGCCTGAGAATCTACGATATTTATTGTGGTATCCTGAGAAAGAAGAAAAGAGGCTATAGATTTAGGTCTTCCTCTCTATCTCCTCCTTAGGCATACCTCCTTAATGGAATAAGTATCCTCTATGAACAATAACCTTATATCCTAGGATTTTTACAGCGAATATATATAGGAGTGGAGTGAGGACCTAGTTCAGTTAGTAATGATAATGGGTCTATTCATTACAGAGCCCATTAACCAAATCAGGCCTATACAGGTATCCATTATATTATATGTTGGCTCTACCTAGTGATTTTGATGAATAACAAAACGTTGAGTATATATTATGTACTAATATTTATTTCTGGTCGTGAGTTTTCATGAAACAAGCACCTCAAATTTTCAAAAATTAAAGTTTCGTGGCACGCTATGGCACAAATCATCTTTCGCAATTTGAGGAGTCTTTTCCATGCAAAAAGGGGTTAAACGAGTTCAATTATTGCTTATTTATATTGTATTTAAGTTTCATAATCAACACTTGTATTTTTGGCTTGAATTGCACTTAATTTTGAATTTTGCAGAACCAAGGGTCGACACCTGGAAGGCTAAGTGTCGACACTTTAGCATTTGGCATGTAGAAAAACTTCTTGGCACACCAAGTATCGACACCCAAAATTCAAGTGTCAACACCTGAAACTCAAGTGTCGACTCTTAAGTTTCCAAGTGTCGACTCATGGTCTAAGACTTTTTGAAAGTCCAGAACTTGGCCAATGGAGTGTTTTTGTACCAAGTGTCGACACCTGTGAATCAAGTGTCGACACTTGAAAGTTCAAGTATCCACACATGGAAGTCAAGTGTTGATACCTGACAGCCAAGTGTCGACACCTGACAAACCAAGTATCGACAGTCAGGTTCTGACAGCCCTAACGGATCTATTGTTCTGAGTTGCAGAAATATCTTTTCAAGCTCCCAATGGCTAGATTTGAAGCTCCAACAGTCACAAATCATTTTTTGAAAGTTTTTGAAGTATTTAAGCTTTACCAAACTCATTCTTGAAGCATTGAAGTCCATTGAAAGCTCAAAAGCCAATATTCTCTCAAGAACTTCACTTCAAAAGCCATTTAAAGAGTGATTCCCTGAAAAAGCTTACAAGCCTATCCTTTCATCTTTCCAAAAAGAGAGCTTGAAGAATATTCCAAGGAGAAGACAAGACAAAGCATCAACTTGAGCCTCAAAACTTCTATTCTACTCTTGAAGAGAGTTTGTTTTGTTTATTTGAATTGTATATCTGAAATTCTCTTATGTTTGACCTAGTTTTAAAGTGTTTCTTGAAAGTAGGTTGTTGTGGTTGTTGGTGAGCCAAAGGGACAAAACCAACTAGGGTTGACTTGTGAGCTCGAAGATAAAACAAGTGTAAAGGTTTGTTGGTGGAGCCTAGGTGATAAAACCAACATAGATTTTGACTTGCGAGCCTTTAAAATAATAAGTCAGCTATAATCTTGGAGAGATTATAGTGTAATTTCCAAGGATGGCTTGGAAAGTGGATGTAGGTGCTAGGTTTTGCACCGAACCATAATAAACCTTGTATTTGTGTGTGATTATCTCTTCTATCTCTTGCTCTTTACTTCTTGCACTATTTTTATTGCTTTCCGCTATATATAATTTAGTGCATAAATTTCATTACTCACAAACACCACAAGGCCTGCACATTTTTGCTTTAAATTTTTATAAGACCCAATTCACCCCCCCTTTTGGGCTCCATTTCTGGGCAACAAGTGATATCAGAGCACCGGTACTCTCTTGTAGGTCCAAGGATCTTGAGTAAAAGATCATGGCAGCCCCAATAGGAATGGATGTTGTTAAAGGTCAAGCTTCAAACCATCCTCCACTATTTAATGGCATGAATTACACTTATTGGAAAACTCGCATGCGCATATTCATTCAAGCCATTGATTATAATCTTTGGAGGACAATCATAAAAGGTCCTCATCAGCCTACTATGTTGGTTAATGGCATTCTCACTCCAAAAATGGAAGATGATTGGGATGAGAATGACATTAAGCAAATAGAGCTTAATGCGAAGGCTATGAATCTATTGTTTTGCTCCTTTGATCTGAGTAAATTCAATAGAATATCAAAATGTCTCTCTGCTAAGAAAATCTGTGACACACTTGAGGTTACCCATGAGGGTACACACCAAGTGAAAACTACTAAAGTTAACATGCTCATTCATGCATATGAAATGTTTAAGATGGAACCTACTGAATCTATAAGTGAGATGTATACTAGGTTCACAAATATTGTGAATGGCATGAAAAGCTTAGGAAAGATTGTATCTAATGGTGACTTTGTAAATAAACTTTTCAGGTCTCTTCCGGCTTCATGGGATGCCAAGATGACAGCCATAGAGGAAGCCAAAGATGTCAACACTCTATCCCTCGAGTAATTGTTAGGCTCGTTGATGACTTATGAGCTTTCCTTAAGACAAAAGAATGTGGATGTAGAAAAGAAGAAGAAAGTGATCGCTTTCAAATCCACCGCAAGAGAAGAGTCAAGTGATGAATCTGAAGAAGAAGATGAAGAAGATGAGATGGCTTTATTGGCAAGAAAGTTCAGAAGGTTCATGAGGAAGAAGAAATAAACTTCAAGAAAAAACCTCTGAAAGGTGAGCCAAGAAAAGAGAAAAAAAAGGAGAAAGATAAGGAGCAGTCCACATGCTTTGAATTCAAGAAACCGGGCCACTTCAAGATGGACTGCCCCTTAAGAAAAGCAGAAGAAAACTAAGAAAGAAGGCCATGATCGCAACCTGGAGTGATAGCAAGGACTCCAGCTCCGAAGAAAAATAGCAAGAAGTTGCAAACTTCTATTTGATGGCGGATCATAATGAGGTACTATCTGAAACTGAAAATGAGTTTATATTTGATGAACTACATAAAGTTTTTGATGAATTGGTTATAGAATTTTAAAAGCTAAAATCAAAACATAAAGATCTGAAAAGGCAAAATTTGAATTTAGTCAAAGCTAATGATAAGTTTTCAAATGAAAATGATTGCTTACTTCTTCAAAACAAAAAGTTAAATGATAGGATTTCTACACTTGAAAAGGAAAAAGAAACTTTGAAAAAGAAAAACTTTTTTGTATCAAATAAAAACTCTTCAAAACAGAACAAAGAAATTTTGGAAGAAAACAAAAAATATAAAGAAGAAATTGAAAAGTTAAAACCTTTTGTTGACAAATTTATATATAGTTCTAAAAAATTAAATATACTTTTAAATAATCAAAAAGCTATTTTTGATAAAGTTGGTTTAGGTTTTAGAACTCAGAAGAAACAAAAATTTTTCAAAAATTTCTTTTTGCCTATATCTTCATCCATTACTTGTTATGCTTATGGTACAGTAGGGCATAAATCTTACTTGTGTAATAAGAGAAAATTGAGTAATGTTAAGAAAACCTGGATTCCAAAAGGAACCATTGCCACTATCCTAAGAGGATCCAAGATGACTTGGGTGCCTAAAATCTTTACTTGATTTTTATTGTAGGTGTGCCTTATAACCAATAAAAGAAGAATATGGTACCTCGATAGCGGTTGCTCAAGGCATATGACAGGAGATGTGGAGCAGTTCTCATCACTTAAATATTAAAATGGTGATAATATGACATTTGGTGATAATGGAAAGGGCAAGATTATCGGAATTGGTAAAGTCCATATCACCCCTTCTACTTACATTGATAATGTGTTATATGTTGATGGTTTGAAACATAATTTACTTAGCATTAGTCAATTTTATGACAAGGATTTCAAAGTTACTTTCGAATCTTCTATGTACATTGTTTCTAGTTTAGATGACAATGGCATCAAGTTCATTGGTCATAGGCATGGCAATATCTATATGGTTGATCTTGATGATCTTCCTGTTCAAAATGGTCAATGCCTAGTGGCAATAGAAGCCAAGATTAATGAAACTAGTTGGCTTTGGCATCGTAGACTAGGACATGCTAGTATGCATTTGATTTCAAAACTTAGCAAAAAAAATTTGATAAAAGATTTACCAAAACTTAGTTTTGAAAAAGATAATATTTGTAGTGCATGCCAGCTTGGAAAATAAACCAAATTATCTTTTAAACTAAAAGGAATAATCTCTACATCAAGACCCTTAGAATTGCTTCATATGGACCTCTTTGGGCCAACTAGAATATCTAGTTTGGGAGGTAAGAAGTATGGTCTAGTTATTGTAGACGATTTCTTATATTTTACATGGGTCATGTTTTTAGCACACAAAGATGAAACGTTTTCTGAATTCATTAGATTTCATAAAAGAGTTTCAAATGAAAAAAGTGTTTCAATTGTGTCTTTGAGGAGTGACCATGGAACCGAATTTGAAAATTCTGATTTTGACAAATTCTGTATTGAAAATGGCATTCATCACAATTTTTTAGCACCTATGACACCTTGACAAAATGGGATGGTAGAAAGAAAAAATAGAACTCTTGAAGAAATGGCACGCACCATGCTTTGTGAAAATGACCTACCTAGATATTTTTGGACAGAAGCTATAAACACTGTATGCTATGTTTTAAATCATATTTTAATCCGACCGATTTTAAAGAAAACACCGTATGAGCTTTGGAAGGGTAGAAACCTTCAATTCGATATTTTCATATTTTTGGATGCTGTTGTTTCATCTTAAATAATGATAAAGACAATTTGAGCAAATTTGATGCCAAGTCAGATGAGGGTGTCTTTCTAGGCTACTCTACATCTAGCAAGGCATACAGGGTCTTCAATAGAAGAACACTTGTTGTTGAAGAATCCATACATGTTGTGTTTGATGAATCTGACCAGAAATCTTCTAGAAAACAAGATGTGCTTTGTGATAAAATAGGTACTAAAAGAACTGAAGAAGTAAACAACAATGAAGAGCCTGCCAAGGAATAAGAAATTGATCAAAACAATGAAGGAAATCAAGCACAAGGTGATGAAAACACATCTACAGTTGATCCTCTATTCAAATAATGGAGGTATTCTCATGGACACTCCAAGGAACTTATCATTGGTGATCCATCTAAAGGTGTAAGTACTCGTTCATCCCTTAGGAATGTTTATGATTATTTAGCGTTTGTATCTCAAATTGAACCTAAAACTATAGAATAAGCTGAAAATGATTGTAATTGGATTAATGCTATGCAAGACGAACTTAACCAATTTAAAAGAAATAATGTTTAGACTTTAGTAGATATGCCTTCAAATGTTTCAATTATTAGTACAAAATGGGTTTTTAGAAACAAACTTGATGAAAATGGTATTGTTATAAGAAATAAGGCTAAACTAGTTACCAAACGATACAATTAGGAGGAAGGGATTGATTTTGATGAAACCTTTGCTCCTGTAGCTAGACTTGAGGCAATTAGGCTATTATTGATTTTTGCTTGTTTTATGAATTTTAAATTATTTCAAATGGATATCAAAAGTGCCTTTTTGAATAGTTTTATCGAAGAAGAAGTTTATGTTGAGCAACCGCCTAGTTTTGAAAACCATGAATTTTCAAACCATGTTTTCAAACTTCATAAAGCTTTGTATGGTTTAAAACAATCTCCTAGAGCTTGGTATGATCGTTTAAGCTCTTTCTTGCTCAAAAATGATTTTACTAGACATAATGTTGACAAAACTTTATTTTTGAAGAAAAAGAATGATGATCTCTTAGTAGTACAAATATATGTAGATGATATCATATTCGGTGCTACTAACGAATCTCTTTGTCAAGAGTTTGCAAAGTTGATGCAGGGTGAGTTCGAGATGAGCATGATGGGAGAACTTAACTTTTTTCTCGGACTCCAAATAAAGCAAACCAAAGAGGGGATCTTCATCAACCAAGCTAAGTACACAAAAGAAATACTAAAAAAGTTTGGGATGGAGAACACCAAGCCATAAGGTACGCCTATGAGCTCCTCTTGTAGACTTGACAAGGATGAATCAGGTAAATCTATTGACCAAAAACTATATCGTGGCATGATTGGTTCATTGTTATATCTTACTGCCAGTAGGCCAGATATTATGTTTAGTATTTGTATATGTGCAAGATATCAGTCTAATCCTAAAGAGTCTCATCTTTTGGCTGTTAAACGCATACTTAGATATCTATCTGGCTCAATTGAAATTGGTCTTTGGTACTCTAGCTATTCATCATTTGAATTGATTTCTTATTCTGATGCTGGCTTTGCTGGGTGTAAAGTTGATCGTAAAAGTACTAGTGGAACTTGTCAGTTTCTTGGAGTAAATTTGATTTCTTGGAGTAGCAAGAAACATAATTCGGTTGCTTTATTTACGATAGAAGTCGAATATATAGCAGCTGAAAGCTGTTGTGCTCAACTCCTATGGATCAAACAATAGCTCGAAGACTTTGGTATTAAACTAATTAAGACACCCATAAGATGTGACAATACTAGTGCAATCGATCTAAGAATCCTGTGCAACATTCAAGAAGTAAACACATTGAAATAAGGCATCATTTCATAAGAGATCATGTACAAAACTCTAATGTAGTACTTAAATTTGTGTGTGTTGATGATCAATTAGCTGATATGTTTACCAAATCCTTAAGCGAAGAGAGAATTTGTTTGATTAAAAGAGAGTTAGGTATCATTGATCCATTCTCCTAGAACTCTCTCAAATTCCATCTTATCCAAGTTGTTTTTACTCAAATATCACTTTTATTAAGTCCCAAAAGATTTTAAAACTTTCCTTGAATTTTTTTGATTTTTTTGATTTTTTTTGGGAATTTCTTGGCCAAGTGTCGACACTTGGATTTTGCAAAGTGTCGACACCTGACCAAGTGTCGACACTTGAGAAATTCCAAGTGTTGACACTCGTGAAAAAATTCTGTCTTCTTTTAGGGCAAACCGAGGTTTTGATTTTTACTTTCCCCCATTTTCTCTCAAGCTCCAGTGGTCCCCAAAAACTCCTCTACTCTCCAAATCTTCACTTTCCCTCTTTGCCGTGCTGAAATCAAGTAATCACTCTCTCTCTTTTTCATTTTTGAAATCGTGTAACCTAGATTTCCTATTATCCGTCCGTTTTAATGCATATAACTCGGATTTTTCAGATTTTTGAATCATTTGGAAGTTTCCATTTGAAGGAAATCGTGTTTAAACGAATCTATTTCCCTCATATTTTGACCGATTTCACACTCAATCTATCCATTCTTCATAATTTCACTGTTGGATTGGTGTTTTGGCCGAAAAGTTCAAGGGTTTCACTCAAAATTCAGATTTTTAAGCTATTTATTAGGTTTTCATTCGTATGGAAAGGGTATTTGTGTTGTTTTCATGGTATTTTACCCCCATTTCCACTATTTTGTTGTTTGATTACTTGTTTTTGACCTAAAACCCAAATGTGTTCTGTTTTTAACCCTAATCCCATGAGCTTATTTTACATGTTTCAACATCTCCTAGTCTACTAATTTTATAAACTTATAAAATGTATTTTATATGTTTTGATAAACTTTGTAACTCAAACATATTTTATAGGTTTTATAAATTTTACAATCCAAATATACTTTATAAATTTTATGTATTGGGATTAATTTTGTAATCCAAATGTGTTTTACATGTTGAGTTAAGTTTCCCTCTTGTCATAAATGTGTTTTACATGATGAAAGTTTTTTTTTAACCTTCGATTTCATGCTTTTGAGAGAATCATTTTGATTTTATCCCCATTTTCAAAACAAGCTCTAGCTTCTCTTAAACCAGTATCCTTCTTTTAGGAAAACTTAGTCTCCTTATGGTTGATCAGTTGTTCTCAACCTGCTTGAAACCTATTCCCACTTTAGTCTGTTTACCTTCTTCCCTTCTTGCTCAGCTTGTTATGATGGGTCCGAGGAAGAGGCTAGCAGTTAGGAGTAGGATTGGACATGGTTCTAAGAGGAGGACTAAGGCCAGACACGATGCAAGACAGGCCAGTAGTTCTGCAGCTCCAGGTTCCCCCCTGCAGAGAGGATGGCAGGGAAGGCCATGGCATATGGCAGACGGATCGACTTGGAGTTCTTTGATCGTCAGCACTTCCTGATTCGGCAGACACTTGTAGATGCTGGATTAGTACAGTTCTGCACTATGCAGGAGAGGTACTATCCTCATCTGGTGAGGGAGTTCTATGGTGCTTTGGACTGTCGATGATTACTTTGGAGCACCACCATCATTGGAGTACAGATATCATTGACAGAGGAGATTCTGAGCAGAGTATGGGAGATTCCTCATCGAGGTATCAGTGTTTTCTCTGTAGAGGATAGAGAAGCAGATTTCAGGTGCATCCTTGAGCGAGAGGATGTTCGCGGAGTAACTGTGGTCACCGCGAACCAGTTGTCTGTGAAGATGCGCCTTCTACATCACATCACCGCCCGTATCCTACTTCCGAAGACTGGATGGTTCGATTTCATCATGGAGAGGGAGTTGATGGTGATGGTTAGTCTGACCCAGAAGAGATTGATTGATCTACCCTCACTGATGCTGGTTCAGATGCATGATGTAGTGACATAGAGGCGACATTGTCTACCCTACGGGATGGCACTGACCCATCTGTTTCGAGCCTGTGGAGTCTCTTTGGAGGGGGAGATCCTTAAGGAGATTCTACATGCTGATGTTTATGACGAGCGATCGCTACACCGCATGGGATATCGATTGGTTGCAGGTTGTTGGGTCAGGAGAGAGTCTGGTCAGGAGCCAGACGAGGAGGACGAGATCAGAGAGGTTGAGGCCAGGCCATCAGGGCCGGTCAGTACACCTCCTCAGGCTACTCCTGCATCAGAGGCAGAGGCGGTGACCCCTGCAGCTACACCTTCGGGTCCTCCTCCACTTTCTACTGACATATCTTTTGAGAAGCATGCGAGACAGCAGTTCACCAATCTCATGAGTGAGATGAAAGGATTGGGTATCCGCACAACTCAGTTACGCATCGAGATTGAGAGTCTATGAGCACATACTACCTTGGAGCATGCTGAGATTCGTCGAACTATGGAGGAGGGTTTCGCTCGTATCGAGGATTTACTGAGATCCCTTCTACCTCCAACAGCACCTGCAGCTCCATCTCCTGACGCTGATGATGATGATGATGACAATGACCACTAGGATGGACATGATGACACTATTGATGGTGGTGACCGTGCTGATGGGATTGAGAACAGAGCTACTGATATTATCGATGATGACAGTGATAGTGACAGTGATGGTGGTGCAAATGGATATGAGGTAGTAAGCTGAGAGCCACAGTCTCCTGTTGTTCCTCCTGCTGATTTGATTAGCACACCTGTCTCCATTGATCCAGTTTTTGTCACTCCTGCTGAGACTCTTCCACCTCCCTCTACTCAATCTTCTAGGGTTATACCCTACTTAGGACCTTCTACTAGGACTAGGAGTCATGGTATCTTGAAGACTCCTAGAGGTCTAGCTCATAGGTCTAGGATTACTGGCCCTATATCTTTTGAGATCCAATCTGATGAGGATTAACCTCACAGATGTTTATTTTGTTGTATGTTATTTATGTTTTATGTCTCATGATGTATTTTGATTGTTTCAGTGTTGCTGATGAGTCAGCAAATTTTGTACTGAAAACATTACAGATATATATATATATATACATTTCAGCTTGATGTTTACAATTTTTGAATTCACTATGATTGATTTTTGATACTCTTGAAATTGATGCTCTAAGTTTACTTTTTGGCTCTGATACCTGTTAACTCTTGAAAAACTGTTTCTTGTATCAACTCTGATACTCTACTACTTCTTGTCTCCATGCTCGTTTTGAGGGGGAGCTTACTCCCTTTTTCTAATGATTGACAAAAAGGGGGAGTAGAATTGAATTGATTAATTAATATAAATTTCAAATTTGATATTGCATACTGTTCCTCAAAACTTGTTCTGATTAGAATTATCTCACTAAGGGAGAGATTCATTCTTTGATATTGCAAGTTGTGGATAAAATCATATTTATGAAATACTATATCTGAAATTTGAAATTAAATATTGATATACTTAAGGTTTTGTCATCATCAAAAAGGGAAAGATTGTTGGCTCTACCTAGTGATTTTGATGAATAACAAAATGTTGAGTACATATTATGTACTAATGTTTATTTCTAGTTTTGAGTTTTCAAGAAACAAGCACCTCAAATTCTCAAAAATTAAAGTTTCGTGGCACGTTGTGGCACGAAGCATCTTTCACAATTTGAGAAGTCTTTTTCATGCAAAAAGGGGTTAAACGAGTTCAATTATTGCTTATTTATATTGGATTTAAGTCTCATAATCAACACTTGTGTTTTTGGCTTGAATTGCACTTAATTTTGAATTTTGCAGAACCAAGTATCGACAATTAGAAGGCTAAGTGTCGATACTTCAGCATTTGGCATGCAGAAAAACTCCTTGGCATGCCAAGTGTCGACACCCAGAATTCAAGTATCGACGCTTAAGTTTTCAAGTGTCGACTCAAGGCCTGAGACTTTTTGAAAATCCAGAATTTGGCCAATAAAGTGTTTTTGTGTCAGTGTCGACACCTGTGAATCAAGTGTCGACACTTGAAAGTTCAAGTGTCGACACTTGAAATTTCAAGTGTCGATACCTGGAAGTCAAGTGTCGACACCTGACAGCCAAGTGTCGACACCTGACAAACTAAGTGTCGACACTCGGGTTCTGACAGCCCTAACGGATCTATTTTTCTGAGTTGCAGAAACGTCTTTTCAAGCTCCCAACGACTAGATTTGAAGCTCTAACGGTCATAAACTATTTTTTGGAAGTTTTTGAAGTATTTAAGCTTCACCAAACTCATTCTTGAAGCACTGAAGTTCATTAAAAGCTCAAAAGCTAATATTCCCTCAAGAACTTCACTTCAAAAGCCATTTAAAGAGTGATTTCCTGAAAAAGCTTATAAGCCTATCTTTTCATCTTTCTAAAAAGAGAGCTTGAAGAATATTCCAAGGAGAAGACAAGACAAAGCATCAACTTGATCCTCAAAGCTTCCATTCTACTCTTAAAGAGAGTTTGTTTTGTTAATTTGAATTGTATATCTTAAATTCTCTTGTGTTTTGACCTAGTTTTCAATGGTTTCTTGAAAGTAGGTTGTTATGGTTGTTGGTGAGCCAAAGGGACAAAACCAACTAGGGTTGACTTGTGAGCCCGAAGATAAAATAAGTGTAAAGGTTTGTTAGTGAGCCTAGATGATAAAACCAATATAGGTTTTGACTTGTGAGCCTTTGGAAAAATAAGTCAGCTGTAATCTTGGAGATATTATAGTGGAATTCCCAAGGGTGACTTGGGAAGTGGATGTAGGTGCTAGGTTTGCACCGAACCACTATAAACCTTGTGTTTGTGTGTGATTATCTCTTCTATCTCTTGCTCTTTACTTCTTGCACTCTATTTATTGCTTTCCACTGCATATAATTTAGTGCATAAATTTCATTACTCACAAACACCACAAGGCCTTCACATTTTTGCTTTAAATTTTTATAAGACCCAATTCACCCCCCTCTTGGGCTCCATTTCTGGGCAACATTATATACTAAGATAATTAGATCCAAATCATAATATGATCACAAAAATTATAGGCTCCTTAATCATTCATTCAGACAATGACTTAATCCGTATTTTGAAATAAAATCAAAATTTAAATCAGTTGATAAGTAATGGAAGCTCATCTTATGAGAATTTCTAATATTATCCCACTTAAACAATATTGATAATTCATTTATTTATCATTTATTTTTTAATAAAAATATATTTAAAATATATATACATGTCTTTTGAAAATAACTCTTGGACTAGTGCAACTTATATTGCTACATATACAAATGTGCTAAATGAACAATGTCTTTAGTCTAAATCCAGTCTGCTAAAATCATTAATATTAAATTATAGAAGTTTTCATACCATTTATCGATATAAGATCCTTCTATGGTTACAAATGTTGGTAATCTCACTAACATGGATTCCAGGATGTAGTGCATATAGTGTGAACTTTGTATCCATGTGATCAAACATATAAAGTTTATCATCGGTCTACTTTAGATTATAATTTTGTCATATATCTCAAATGAGTTCTTTATATCTCAAGATGAACCATGATATCAACGATATCAATTATAATACTAGCAATAAAGTTATACTTGAGCAAAATCTTATGCTCAAGACTTTTATTCAACAATATTTTTATGCTTAAGTGATATCTTATATTTAAGCAACACCTTTATGCTTAAGACTTTCATTTAATGTTGCCTTTATACTTAAGTAATACCTTTATGCTTAAGACTTTCATTTAAATAGTATTTATAAATAACCATATGTGCACAAATACAAATATTATATTTCAACATAAAATAGTAAAGAAAAATATTATAAAATAATACTCCCACTAACTAACCATATTATATATATTATATGTAATAATTTGGTCAATGGATCTATCAACATCGTATTAGTCTTTATGTGCTTAATTAAAATATCTTTCTTTCAACCAAAATCTCTACCTGACAAATATTTTAATCTTTATATAGGTAGAAGTACTGAAAACTTTTATCATTATTTGAAAAGAATGCAGTAACACTATTATTATAATAAATTTTAAGTGATTTTGAGATAAAATCAATAATCATAAATTTCAAAATAAAGTTGCACAACTAAATATCATGACTTATGGCTTTGTAAAATACCATAATGTCATGCCCCAACCCGATACCCGAGCCAGGCGTCCAACAGATGGCTGCATATCCTTAGGATTTAATTCCATCAAATATGTAAGGACTAGCTTTTTATTTTCAAATCCTTCAAAATACTAGAATAAGTCAAACTCATCCAAACTTCCTCCAATTTGTACTCTCCTTATAGCATGACCCCAAGCCCCATTATTTTGTAACATCTAAAAAAAGAACAAAAATAATGTTCTATGTGAGCCTAGTAAGTTATCACAACCTCCAGTTCACAAAATAGAAAAAAATAATATTTATTCATAAAAGATAAGCCGATGAAATATGTCAAATCAATCAATATAAAAATTTCATAAAGCATAATCAATATAAGACTTTTATAATGCATAGTTGACAACAATACATTTCCAAAATACAACTAAGGGTGGCCATCCACTCACACTTCACTCTCCTAGTCCCTCTGACTATGTCCACAATCGGCCCGTGGCTAGCCTAGAAAGAGACTAGGTCCTGTCTTATATACCACCCGACGATCACATGCCAGTGATTGTCCCATTGGAGGCGTAGAAGGCATCTAGCTTTGATATCACATGAGAAATTATGCATCCTCAACATATGCCACTGATCATCTCACATGACTAAAACCAAAAAGAAGCTAGCTCTTGACTACATATACTGTCCATCAGTCATGTACCAGTGATTATCCTACTAGAGATCCAGAAGGAGACTAGATCCTAACTCATGTGATCATAGTAAGACTAGAGAGCATAAGAACTAACAAATAACACATTTTTCAAAACATAACAACCAACAACAACACATTTTTTGATGCAAATTAATATAATCATGTTTAAAAAAATGTGTATATACAACTCATCATTTTGTCAAAATATGTCCATGCATAGCATAAAGTACTCATTTGAATAAATTAACAATAAGTAAACATTTAAATCAAATCAAATATAGTAAAATATACTGGATAGAGATAACTTATAGAAAATTTATTCTATTAGGAATACATGACTCGAACCCTATATCTTTGGCACTCCCTTACTGTTAAAAATAATGAAGGCTCCTCTGATTAATACCCAAATAAATTGATTTCACAAAATTTATTTATTTATTTTTGCTCTTTTTCTTCTCTCTCATCTTTTTCTCTCTTCTTTCTCCTCATCTTCTCTCCCCTTTCTCTCTCCTCTTCTTTCCTCCTCTTTCTCTATCCTCATCTTTCCTTTTTATCTCTCCTCTTTCTCTCTCTTATCTCTTTTCTCTTTCTCTCTTCTCTTTCTCTCTGTTAACTCTGGTCTTGATTTTGATGATTGACAAAACACTTAAGCCCTTACTGTTAAAAATAATGGAGGCTCCTCTGATTAATACCCAAATAAATTGATTTCACAAAATTTATTTATTTATTTTTGCTCTTTTTCTTCTCTCTCATCTTTTTCTCTCTTCTTTCTCTTCATCTTCTCTCCCCTTTCTCTCTCCTCTTCTTTCCTCCTCTTTCTCTATCCTCATCTTTCCTTTTTATCTCTCCTCTTTCTCTCTTATCTCTTTTCTCTTTCTCTCTCCTTTTTCTCTCTGTTAACTCTGGTCTTGATTTTGATGACTGACAAAACACTTAAGTATATATGAGTACTAATTATGTATTTAGTGTATTTATTAGATTCAGGTACTCATAACGGTTGAAAGAAAGAATTACTTATTTTTAGTTGAAGAAGTCCTTAAATTAAAGAAAATTCAAGTTATAAAGACTTTGAAACATATTAAAGATCTTGAAGAGCTCATAATTTTAATTTGGATGAGTTTCAGAGCTTGGCACACTCGGTATGCCAAGTATCGAACCAAGTATTGACTCAAAGTATCGACTCAAGGCTGAGAACAAGAAAAATACAGAACTATGTCAATCCAGAATGTTTGCCTTGAGCTGACCTGTCAAGTATCGACTCACCTGTCAAGTGTCGACTCATGAACAAATTAAATGTCAACTCACTAGATTCAAGTGTTGATACTTGGAGCAACGGCTATCTTTTTTAAAGCTGCAGAAGTTCCCCAACTTACTTCAAATAGCTAGTTTTTCATCTTCAACGGTCATAAATGGTCATCTATGGTTTGGAGAGCTATATAAATATCAAAAATCAAATGGGGAAGCAATCCTTTGAGAAAAAAGTTTCATACAATTCAAGGATTCATTGTTTTGAGTGGTTCAAGCCTTCAAGCTTCCAAGATTAAGAAAGAGCTTCCAAGTCTACATCTTTATCAACATTCAAAAGCTTCAACAAATTGAAGATAAGCTTCTTCAATATCATCCAAGGGCTTCAAAGAGATACTTGCTTTATTTTAGAAAGCTTTATTGTATTCTTTACTTTCATTCTTGCATTATTTATCAAGGTTTTTGGTGAGCCTTGAAAAACCAAAGAGATTATTGGTTAGCCTTTGTGTAAAACCAACATAGGTTGTTGGTGATCCCGTAAAACCAACATAGGTTATTGGTGCACCTGTAAAATCATCGGAGGTTGTTGGTTGCCTAAGTTATAAAACCAATAAGAGATTTTGACTTGTGAGCTCAGGAAAACAAGTTAGGTTTTGATTAGTGAGCCCGGAAAATTAATTGACTGTAATCTTGGTGATTATAGTGAAATTTTCAAGAAAAACTTGGGGAGTAGATGTAGGTATCTTGGAGTGCACCGAATCACTATAAATTTGTTATGTTTGCGTGATTATTTTCTTTGTGTATTTACTTTATTAATTCTGCTGTATATTATTTTGAAGCATACAAACACTTTGGCAAAATACAAGCACTTATTGAAATTAGCACATACTTGTTTAGTTCATCATAAATCATTGCAAAAAGTTTTATAAAATCCAATTTACCCCCCTCTTGGGTTGCTTCATCACTGGACAATAATTGGTATCAGAGCCTGGAACTCAAAATCATTAATATATAGACTTGGTGCTTTGCAAAGAATCCAACAGTTTTGAGTTAAAAGATCATGGCAGCCCTAGAAGGTGCTTGTTTTACTATGGTTCATGCAACTAATAGACCTCCATTTTTTAATGGCACTAATTATACTTTTTGAAAAACTCGCATGTGCATCTATATTCAATCTATTAGTATTGCCCAGTGAAGAAGCAAACCAAGAGGAGGAGTGAATTGGATTTTATAAAATTTTTTGAAATATTTAAACAAGTATGTGCTAATTGTAATGAATTACTTGTGTTTTGCCAAAGTATTTATGTGCTTAATAAAAATATGCAACAGAATTAACAAAGTAAATGCAAGAGTAAATAAGCAATAAATAAGAGTAATCACAAACATAAGAAGTTTATAGTGGTTCGGTGCACTCCAAGACACCAACATCCACTCCCCAAGTTTTTCTTGGAAATTTCATTATAATCACCAAAATTACAGTCAATTAGTTTTTTAGGCTCAGTAATCAAAATCCAACTTGTTTTCCAGGGCTCACTAGTCAAAACCCCTTGTTGGTTTTATAACTTAGACTAACCAACAACCTCCGATGATTTTACGGGCTCATCAACAATCTAGTTGGTTTTATGGGATCACCAACAACCTATGTTGGTTTTACACAAAGGCTAACCAACAACCTCTTTGGTTTTCCAAGGCTCACCAAAAATCTCTTAATTTTTAACGGCTCACCAAAAACCTTTGATACAATAATATAAGAATGAAAGTAAAGAATACAATAAAGCTTTCTAAAATAAAGCAAGTATCTCTTTGAAGCCCTTGGATGATATTGAAGAAGCTTGTTTTCAATTTGTTGAAGCTTTTGAATGAAGATGAAGATGTGGACTTTGAAGTTTTCTCTCAATCTTGGAAACTTGAAGGTTTGAACCACTCAAAACAATGAATTCTTAAGTATATTCAATAAAACTCTCCAAAGGGATTGCTTTCCTATTTGATTTTTGGTGTTTATATAGCTCTCTAACCCATAGATGACCGTTTATAACCATTGGGGATGAAAAACTAGCCATTTGAAGCAAGTTGAAATCAATTCTGCACTTCTGAAAAACTAGCCGTTACTCCAAGTGTCGACACTTGAATATGGTGAGTCGTTACTCGATTTCTGTGAGTCGACACTTAGTTTCTGTGAGTCGACACTTGGATCAGCACAAGATAAAAATTATGGATTTTCACAATTCTGTATTTTTCTTGTTCTCAGGCCTTGAGTCATACTTGAACTTCTTCATGAGTCGACATTTGCTTGTGCCAGTGCTGAAACTTGCTGAAACTTCTCCAAAATTGATTTTTAGCCTCTTCAAGTTCTTTCATATCAATTCCAAAGTCCATATACTTGATTTTTCATTAATTTAAGGACTTTCTTTAACTAAAAGCGTGTATTTCTTTATTCAGCATGGATGAGTACTAAGATATGATAAATACACTTAAACATATAATTAGTACTTATATATACTTAAATATTTTGCCAATCATCAAAATCAAGATCAGAGTCAATAATCTTCTCCTTTTTGATGATGACAAAATCTTTAAGTATATGAATAGGATAAGCTTAAAAAATTAACAATAGTATAAACATGTAAGCTCAAAATCAATAAGCATCAAGCTCCCCCTCAAAATATGATCCAAAATTTTTTTCAAAAATTCTTCAAAATATTTTTCAAAATATGCAAAATTTTTAAATTTTCCCTCTCTTACTAATTCTTCCCTTAAGATTAAAATATTTTGCTTTCTTCTCTCTCTTTTGTATTTTCTTTCATTTCTCATATAATTTTTTCATGTTTATCATATATTTCCCCTTTTCATACTTAACATTTTTCCTCCCTTTTTATCATCATAAAAAAGGATGAAAGGCAATACAAAATGGGAATGAAGGTGAAAAAAATAGCAAGTAGACCATCAAAATCAATACATGAAATCAATTAATCATGATACCAATTAAATATGACACTAATTGAACATGATACCACAATAATGACATGCATATGCAAAAAAAATAATTCAATATATATTAGCTCAAATATATAGAATTGATAGCAAGATAACAATCCATTCACCTTACTTGTTCATGGAATAAGGCCATAGTAGCACCCCAACACGTCATAAGAGATCCCAGTGAATGGAAAGAGAGGATCTTTAAACCCTACTTAACCCCTATGACCGAACGACCATGGTGACTAACCCAATCCAAAGTAGTTACTAGGAGCTCTTTTTCTTCTTTTTTTTAAAGATTCTTAATGAAATAAATATTGATACCAATTGAATATAACTCCCCTCAAAAGATTGGATTTGAAAACAAGGAGAAGGAGTAGAGCAATATAAGTATGATATCAAGAAAATATTAAAAGCATCATACATGTATATAATGATAACAAATCTTAGGATGCTCACCCTAAATGTTATTCTCCCTTATAAATATGCATTCATTAAGGAATAAAATATGAAAGCACAAGCATCATAATTTCAGATAATTTGAGATATGAACATAAATACTAAATCTAAAATCAAAACTTTAAATTTTCAAAATATACAAGATTTTCAAAATGCAAGAGGTTGACATTTTAAAGTTCAATTTAAAATGATTTCAAATTTATTTAAAGTGATTTGATATTCATACAAATGCTAGAAGTAACATTATATCAAGTCTAGCTACTGGATTAAGGGTTTATCAATATGCATACCTTCTTCTTAAATGTAATCCTTAACTACCAGTTTTAGTCTTGATCCAAATCATTTTTAACTTAAGCATAGATGCCAAAAATGAAAACACATAAATCATAACATTTCACTTGAAATGGTTTAAAACTGTGTTAATCAAAATCAAGTAAAAGTCTAATAATCACAAGTTTAATCATGAGAGCGTGAAATCCATCAACATCAAAAAGTTCATGATCACAACAAATGACTATTAGTCTAAACTTGATTTTAATTAATTAATTAAAATAATTTTCAAAGTAATATACAACTTTAAAAATATTTTTCATGAAGTAATTTAAAATACATTAATCAAAATCAAGTAAAGGTCTTATAATTACAAGTTTAATCATGATAGCAGGAAACTCGTCAACATCAAAAGGTTCATGATCATAACCAATGACTATAAGTCTAAACTTGATTCTAATTAATCATTTAAAATAATTTTTAAAGAAATCGATGCAACATTGATAGCAAATATTCAATTACATTTTCAATTATGGAAGGAAATATTTAGAATTTACCAATATGTATAATCCTTTCTTTGCCATTCAGTCTAAAATGTAGCTTGTCCACTTTTTTATTGTCTTGTATGGTTACTTTTCAAAAACTTTCTTTCTTCAACTGGACTGCAAGATACTCCTGCAAAATAAACTAGGTGGACAATTTTTGTACCCAAACTTTGTTAGATCCTTTAGGGTTAATAACTATGGTTCCTTTTAGAACCCAATTTTTTCTTAATCTACAAGGATATGCATTAAGTTCAAATTTTTTATATTTAAAGCATACAATATTAGAAGAAGTAGTAGCAAAGAAATTTTTGTTTTTCAACCCAAGATTTTTGTTTTTCTTTAAAAGCTCATCATTTGATACAAAAATATTAGATCTTCTAATAATTTCTATTTCATTTAATAAAACATTTTTCTCATTTGAAAAATTATTGCATAATTTTTTCAAATCAAAATTTTCTTTTTCTGAAATTTCTTTTTCTTTAGAAAGATTATTCTTATCAATTTTTAAAACATCAATCTTTAAATTTAAATCATAGTTTTTTATTGGCAAGATTGGTGTTCTCAAGAGAAAAAAAATTTACATGTCTTTTTAATTTCTTGTGCGCATTTTTTAATACTTTGTATTCATGCACAAGATCATTAAATACATCACATAATTCATCAAAGATAAAATCATATTCATTTTCAGAACATACCTCTTCCTTATTTATCATAAAGCAAAGATGGGCAACTTCTTGTTCATCATCCGAACTTGAATCTTCGCTATCGCTCCAAGTTGTCATCATTGTCTTGAATTTCTTTTTGACCTTGAGCGTTATTATCTTTTTCTTCTCTTGGTCAGCAACCACTTCTTTTTGCCATAAGTTCAACTCATAGGTCATGAGTGAACCGATGAACTCCTCTAAATATAGGGTATCAATATATTTGGCTTCTTGGATCACCGTTACCTTTGGATCCAATGATATTGGCAAAGATCTAAGAATTTTATTAACCAAATCAGTATTAGTATAGACTTTGCCAAGACTTTTCAATTCATTTATAATAGTCATAAATCTAGTATACATATTAGATATAGATTCAAAATATAGCATTTCAAACATTTCAAAAAAATGAACAAGCATATTAATTTTAGTATTTTTTACTTGAAGAGTACCCTCATAAGTAATTTAAAGTGTATCCCATATCTCCTTCACCGATGTGCATGTGGAGATCCTATTGAATTCATTAATGTCCAATGCACAATAAAGCAAGTTCATTGCTTTAGCATTAATTTCAGATTACTTAATGTCAAATTCATTCCAATCCTCTTCGAGCTTTGAAATGGAAATGCCATTAACCAAAATGGAAGGAATATGAGGACCACTAACTATAACTTTTCAAAGATAATAACTAATAGATTGAATATAGATGTGCATGCGAGTTTTTCAAAATATGTAATTTGTGTCATTGAAAAATAGTGGTATAACACTAATACCTACAAGGGTTTCTATGATCTTTTACTCAAAATTGTTAGATTTTCAAATAGACTACCATGTTCTGATACCAATTGTTGCCCGGTGAAGAAGCAATCCAAGGGGGGGATGAATTGGATTTTATAAAACTTTTTGAACTATTTCAACAAGTATGTGCTAATTATAATTAAGTACTTGTGTTTTGCCAAAGTATTTGTGTGCTTAATAAAAATATACAACAGAATTAACAAAGTAAATGTAAGAGTAAATAAGCAATAAATAAGAACAATCACAAACACAACAAATTTATAATAGTTCGGTGTACTCCAAGGCACCTACATCCACTCCCCAAGTTCTTCTTGGAAATTTCACTATAATCACCAAGATTATAGTCGATTAGTTTTTCAGGCTCACTAATCAAAATCCAACTTAATTTCTCGGGCTCACAAGTCAAAACCTCTTGTTGGTTTTATAACTTAGGCTAACCAATAACCTTCGATGGTTTTATGGGCTCACCAATAATCTATTTGATTTTACAGGATCACCAACAACTATGTTAGTTTTATGGGATCACCAACAACCTATGTTGATTTTACACAATGGCTAACCAACAACCTCTTTAGTTTTTTAAGGCTCACTAATAATCTTTTGATTTTCTAAGGCTCACTAAAAACTTTTGATACAATAATGTAAGAATGAAAGTAAAGAATACAATAAATCTTTCTAAAATAAAGTATCTCTTTGAAGCCCTTGGATGATGTTGAAGAAGCTTATCTCCAATTTGTTGAAGCCTTTGAATGAAGATGAAGATGTGGACTTAGAAGCTTTCTCTCAATCTTAGAAGCTTGAAGGCTTGAACCACTCAAAATAATGAATTCTTAAGTATATTCAATAAAACTCTCCAAAAGATTGCTTTCCCATTTAATTTTTGGTATTTATATAGCTCTCCAACTCATAGATAACTATTTATGACCGTTGGAGATGAAAAACTAACCGTTACTCCAAGTGTCGACACTTGAATCTAGTGAGTCAACACTTGATTTCTGTGAGTCGACACTTGGTTTCTATGAGTCGACACTTGGTTTCTATGAGCTGACATCAAATTTTTGTGAGTCGACACTTGGATCAACTCAAGGTAAAAATTCTGAATTTTCACAGTTCTGTATTTTTCTTATTCTCAGGTCTTGAGTCAACACCTGAACTTCTTCATAAGTCGACACTTGCTTGTGCTAGTACTAAAACTTGTTGAAACTTCTTCAAAATTGATTTTTAGCCTCTTCAAGTTCTTCCATATCAATTCCAAAATTCATACACTTGATTTTCCATTTATTTAAGGATTTTTTTCAACTAAAAGCATGTATTTCTTCATTCAACATGGATGAGTACTAAGATCTGATAAATACACTTAAAAATATAATTAGTACTCGTATATACTTAAATATTTTATCAGTCATCAAAATCAAGATTAGAGTCAATAATTAGTTATTATCTTTGGAAAGTTATAGTTAATGGTCCTCATATTCCTTCCATTTTGGTTAATGGTATTTCCATTCCAAAGTTCGAAGAGGATTGGAATGAATATGATATTAAGCAATCTGAAATTAATGCTAAAGCAATGTACTTGCTTTATTATGCACTGGACTCTGATAAATTCAATAGGATCTTTACATGCACATCGGCGAAGGAGATATGCGACACATTTGAAATTACTCATTAGAGTACTCTTGAAGTGAAAATTACTAAAATTAATATGCTTGCTCATTCTTTTGAAATGTTTAAAATACTGCATTATGAATCTATATCTGATATGTATACTAGATTTATGACTATTATTAATGAATTAAAAAGTCTTGGCAAAGTCTATATTAATGCTGATTTTGTTAATAAAATTCTTAGATCTTTGTCAATATCATGGGATCCAAAGATAACGACGATCTAAGAAGCCAAAGATATTGATACCCTACCTTTGGAGGAGCTTATTGGTTCACTCATGACCCATGAGTTGAATTTATGGCAGAAAGAAGTTGTTGCTGATCAAGAGAAGAAGAAGATAATTGTCCTCAAGGCCAAAAAGAAATTCAAGGCAATGATGGCGACTTGGAGCGATAATGTTGACCCCTTAAGTAATTTTGATGATAACCAAATATTGGAGCATGTACGTTTATTTCTAACAACTCTTCAAGTATTTTACAAGTTTTTGTAGAATGAGTTAATTGTTCAAACCTCAACTCCTACACCTTTATTTCTTGTTTGAGTTATGTTGTAATTTATTTTTTTAAAGAAGAACCCAATAAAAAAGCTAAGAAAAAATCATATAAAAAGAGTTACTTCTGTGTGTGTGCGCCTTAGAATTATTTTGAGTTGGTATGTTTGAAAAATATAAGAGTGTTGATGAGAGTTTTTCTTTGAGTTGAATTGTAAAAATCCTGAAGAAATTACTCAAGCCAACCCACAATGCTGAAGAGCCGACTCAATCTCATGGCACGCAGTAAGGATTCTGGCACGCTGCAAGGATTCTGGTATGCAGCAATCTGAGCCGACTCGAAGGTAATCGAGTCGACTAAAATTTGTCTGAGTCGACTCCTCCAGAGTCCAGTTTTTGAAGATTTCTGAGAATAGCCAGACGAGCTGACCCGAATCAGAAAGAGCCGACTCTGCCAGATCTAATTTTGAAGACCTGAGAAAGCGAGCTGACCCGAACTGCAATGAGCTGACTCTTCCAGAGTGATGATTTCAGAACCTGAGAAGAAGAGCCAACCAAAGATCAAAAGAGCCGACTCCTCGAGTTTAAGTTTTTCACAGATAAAAGTTTGAGTCGACCTGAGCTATCAAGAGCCAACTCGTCCAGAGTAAAGTTTTGCACCGTGAGACAAAGAGCCGACTGCACTAAGGATTTGGCAACTCAACCTATCAACTCGAAGGATCCAAGTCGACTCGAAGGAATCTGAGCCGACTCGAACATCTCTTTCAGGGATCCAATGGCTAGTTACAAAATTTGTTTTTGAATGCCAAAAAGTGCTCTAACGGTCACAAACCACTTCCCAACGATCTACGATAGCTAGAATTGCCTTGGAGTGATGGAAGAACTTATATTTGAAGGATTTGAACTTCCTTGAAGCAATGATTTAGAGAGTTCTTTAAAGAAAAGAGGCTTCATTGAATAACCTACCAACAAGAAGAGAGCACAAGAGCATTCAAGTCAGCCTTCAAGTCTTCACCAACTCTGATCAGAAGTTTAAAGCAATTTGGGAAGAAGCCACTAAAGCAATTAAATTCCATTCAAGTGCATTCAAGTGAACTTCTATCAAGCTGCATCGGCAACTATCCAACAAATTGAGTTTGTCATTTTTGTTGCATTTATTTCAATTCAGTTTTGAATTGTTTGGGTTATTGGTGAGCCCGGTTGAAAAACCAAATAGGTTCTTGGTGAGCCTTGATAAAAACTAAGTGTTGGATTCTTGGTGATCCTGGTAAAACCAAGTTAGGTTCTTGGTGATCCTTGTAAAACCAAGTTAGGTTCTTGGTGATTTTATGAAAACCATGTTGGATTTCTTTGGTGAGCCTATTTAAAACCAAAGGGTGTTGGGTTTTCTTTGGTGATCCCATTAAAACCAAAGTGTAGAGGTTTTGAATTATGATCCTATAAAACAATCCTACTGTATTCGGATGTGAATATAGTAAAAATTCCAAGTGGTATCTTGGGTAGTGGATGTAAGAGCTGAGTTGCTCCGAACTACTATAAATTTTATGTATTTGTATTGTACTTCTTTATTCATAGCTTCTGCAATTTACTACTCTGTCACAGCACCTACCACTTGCAAGGGATTTTTAATTACACATTATTTACCTTAATTTTTTAAATTTCCAATTCACCCCGTTCTTGGATAGCCACCTAGGCAACATATAGCGAAGATTCAAGTTCAGATGATGAACAAGAAGTTGACAATCTTTGCTTCATGGCAAATGAGGAAGAGGTATGTGCTGAAAATGAATATTGCTGTTACCAAGATCGTCGTGGCCTGTAGCTGAGGTCAAGGTCAGGATGCACTCCTGTTGTCCGGGATCCTGCTCAAGTATCCAGTCCTACAAAACAGAGTCAGTGATCCGGGTCGGGGATTCCAGTGGGAGCACTCCGACGGTCAAGTCAGTAATGATCCAGGGGAACAAATCCTCCTGGTCGAGCCCCGAAGGTGGACTCTACACTAGGAGAAGAATTTGTGATGTGAGAGAGTGTGAGTGGGTTGAGCACAGATTGTAGGAGTGACAGCAGAGGAGAGCTCGAGCTGGGTGGCTGTGTCCGTCTAGACCCCTCTTGGGGGTTTTGCGGTAGCCTCGAGCATTGTCTTCTTATGCGCTGCCCCCATCTCGCTCGTTGGACCTCACTTGACTGAATCTTATCTTGAGTAAAAACTTGAAAACTCATCTTGCTTGAATCTGAGAGACCCCTTTTAGCTGGGGGCGTTGCGCGCCACTTATCTCGGGGTCATCCCCATGCTCATGGGCACGTGCGGCAATGTTTCATGCCGTGGACGGGTTGTCTTTCCATTTTGATGGTATGGAAGCTACCGTTCATGCTGACATTCCTTCTGGTTGCTCCCTTTTGGATAATTTGGCAAGGCCTCGATCGACAGGCCACCGCCTCCTGGATCCGGATCTACTGGTTGACTTCCAATTTTGGAGGGTGCAGACGGTTGGTAGAGGATGTAGGGCCTCGATTGGAGGATTCCTTCCATTTTGGCATAAGTGGCAGCTGGGATCACAATCGAGACCTGGTAGACATCTTTTCGCAGTCCTCAGGTGTCGGGCCACCATCCAGGGAGAGTGACGACTTCCTTTGATTGCAGATCTCTTCGTCCGAGGTGGAGTGGATCTGGAGAGGAGGAGCTCGACTTCGGCCTCAGCATCTTGACCTGGAGGGAGCACGGCTGGGCGAAGGAGGACGGAGCTCGACTTCTGCCACGGCGTCTCGACCCAAAGAGAGCGCGGCCGGGCGAAGGAGGGCGGAGCTTGACTTTGACTACGGTATCTCGACCCGAAGGGAGCACAGCAAGACGAAGGAGGGCGGAGCTCATATTCGGCCACGGCATCTCGACCCGAAGGGAGCGCAGCCGGGCGAGGGAGGGCGAAGCTCGAATTTAACCACGGTATCTCGACCGGAAGGGAGTGCAGCCAGGCGAAGGAGTCCGGGCAGAGGCATCCTACGTGGTAGCTTCGTCCGACACGGCATCTGACAGGGGTCCCACGTCAGCGATCTAGCCACATCATTTGCCCCCCACTCCCGAGGCCCGTTGGTGCATGGTGCTCAGGGTGAAGAAAGTAAATGCGGTGTTGATATGGAAAGGCAGAAATCCGATGCAATAATGACCACGATCGCCGGTGCTTCATGAGGCGATTCTCCAAGCCAGTGCAGAGAAACCATGTGGACACGTCCAAGGAGCAGTTATTGATGGCACGAAATTCAGAGTAGTCACGATCGAAGCGAGACATCCCCTTCACCAATAGTTGACACATGGCGCATATCCATCGGTGGAGATGCTGTAACGGTACGGTTAGGCATCCAGTCACTTCGAAATGAAAGGCAGATTTTTCCAAAATGCCTCTTCTTTCAAATCTTGCATGCCTGCCATCATACCAAAGTTTCTTCTTCTATCCCGGCCATCTTAGACTCCCCCAATTAACCAGGTTCTTCTCTTTCTTCCCCCATCTCCTAGTAAGGTAGGATTTCCCTCTAAGCTTAGGGTCATCTCGGACGTAGTCCATCTTCCTCTTCTTCTTCAGCCTTCATCTTCCTCATCCTTTTAGATGTCTCATTTCGGTGCCCACTTCCATCCCTCAACCAACCAGGATGAGGCGGGGCCTTCTAGGCCGAGGCCACCTTCTTCCTCCAATGAGGAGGAGGAAGAGACGTGCTTCAAGTTTAGCAGAAGGCGCCCCTCCACCGGAATAGTCATTAGGGAGCCAGAGCTAGCCCCCCTCCTCCTCCTCCACCTGAACCGGCCCTCGAACCTCCTCGGTCAACAGGTCCTGGCGGGGTTGTTTCGATAATCTCTATTGAGGAACTGGCGACCATCCGGGATGTCTATGGCATCCTATACTCTGTCCGGCTCTCGATCCCTCGACCGGGGAAGCTAGTCACCTCCAGTGGCCCGGGCCAGATCGCCCTCTACAAAGAGACCTTTGTAGGGGGACTTCGATTTTCCTTCCATTCTTTCTTTCTTTTGGTGCTGAGCAATTACCATATCATCCTTGCTCAGCTTGTCCCAAATGTTGTGAAGACCATTTTTTGCTTCATAGTACTCTGTCACTTTCACGGGATTGTAACCTATTTTTCCTTGTTTAGGGCATTTTTTATCCTGAAGCACCACCCTTCCGAGGAGGGGTGGTGGTCCATTTCTTCTCGCCCAAGGGGCATTAAATTCAAACTCCCTTCTTCCATCAAAGGATGGAAGAACAAGTACTTTTTTGCATCGATCAAGGGGGTCGACTGGGTTTGGAGTGACCCAGATCGGTCCCCTAATCGAGACTCCACGGTCAAAGCAGCTGACCGAGAGGTCTCCAAGCAGCTCTGCACCATCCAAATTCCTTCCCTCGAGGTTCTGCTGTCAGAGAAAAACCTTTCCAAGGTTGGGGTCGACCCAACGAGAGAGTTGGGTGAGTTCGGCTCGAACTTTTCTCCTTATGCTTTTCCTTTTTTCTTTCTGAGCTTGGAGCTGACTTTCTTCCTTCTGTATGCAGGTATGAAGTTCTCATTGGATGACCTGCTCTCGATCACCAAGAAGAGGGGTCCACCAGTGGTGGTCAATGAGTCCCCTTCGAAGAGTGCTGCGATGAAAGTGGCATGGTGATCGCTCCCGCTGTGCCGACTGAGCCGAGCAGCAGGGAAGCCAAGACTGTCCCTGAATAAGGAAGGAGGGCGGTCGAGGTGAAGCCTGAGCTGGGCCAGAGGGCTACTGAGCCCGTGCTAGAGCGACCAAGGTGGTGAGAGCCGATCCTGGCCTCGAAGCCTAAGGTGGTTATCCGTGCTAAGGCCACTATCGCAGCCACCGCCATGGTGTCTCCTCCTCCCCCGGATATTGTTGTTGTCAAGGAGGAAGAGCAAGAGGGAACAGAGCCAGCACTGGGGGCACCGCCTGAGGAGGTGCGAGCTCCCACCATGATCTGAAGCTTCTTCTGCCAGCGAAGTGGGCGACTCCGTATCCGGGGCGAGCATGAGGGAGAGGGACTACCGCCGAGTCCCCTTCAAACTGGCACCAAATGTCTCCCTGGTCCGAGACCAGGGTCTGGCAGAGCGCATGATGGATTTTGCAATCCATTCATGCGACCGGTGGGAGAAGGCCGAAAAACTGCTGGGGGACGCAATCGGCAGCATATTCCCCCAGCTCTTCTCTGTAAGTAACTTCATCTGCTTCATTTTTTCCTTCTCTCTTCTGCATTGGTTGCCAAGACTTTCTTTGGTGCAGCTCGGCACTGAGCTCTTTCTAATCAGAGATTGCTGCAAGAACTAGTTAAAGAAGGACAAGCAGCGAGTAGCGGAGCTCGAGTCTTTGAAGATCGAGCTAAGATAGAAGAATGATGACTCCTGGGAGCTCAGCATGAAGAACAAGGAGCTTCAATGGGAGCTCATAAGTGACAAAAGGCATGTGAAGGAGCTCCAGGAGAGTCTTGACCGAGAACGGAACCGGTAAAAGAGCAAGGCAGAGGAGCTCAAGGCAACCAAGTCGAGGCTGACCGAGTTCAATACCGAAGCTCTCCAGCTGAAGGGGCATGCCCAATCTCTCCAGGCAGAGATGGAGCCGGCAAGGGAGAGATTGATTGCCACCGAGAAGAGAGTCATCGTCGCTGAGAAAGAGGCAGCTGCGGCAATCGAGGCAGCAGAGGTGGCAAAGAAGGAGGCCGCCGAGGTGGTCAGACAGGCCGAGGCCACCAAGAAGGGAACCGCGGAGGCCATGGCGAGGTATAGGGCTTCGGAGGAGTACCCTGCAGAGTCCCACGAGATGATGTCGGATTCCTTCTGCAAGGGCTTCATGTATCTCCACTCCAGGGTGGAGGGCTTCGTCTCGGATAAGGGCCGAAGGTTCCTCAGATACCTCGGGACTTCGGACGGGGAGCCGGCCCCAGGCATGGATGCTGCTGAGGAGCCAGCTGCAGCCTCCGAACCTGCTCCGACAGTGGTGGCCGCCGAAGTCGAAGCCGAAGCCACTTAGCCCGAGGCCCCTAAAAGTGACATCCCAGTGGCACATTGTCTCGGAAGTAGGGTAAGGACCTTTGTGGCTATTTTTCTTTTCTTCATTTTCTTGCCTTTGGTCTAGGCTACCCAGCATGTCGGGGCCCAGGAACACTTGTATTAAACTGTTGGTTATCAATGAAGGAACATTTTCAGTTATCTCTTACTTGAATCTCCTTCTCTCTTCTTCTCTTTTTCTTCTCTCTCTTTTTTTTTTAAGTCCTGAACATGTGTTGGGGTTAAAGAGAAGTTCTTCAACTTGTCAAGTTGTTCCCACCTCGTGGGTCAGGAAGCCAGAAGATTCTAAGTGCTTTGCTGGACGAGATCCGCCTGGTTCCAGCCGGGGCCAACTCCAGGAGTGCGTGGCAAGGCCGAGCTCGGAGATTGCACTTGTTGGAAATGCTAGGTTGCTATGGAGCTCCGATCTTCAAGAGTTTCCGAGCATGAGATGCCAGGTTGTCCGGTCTTTGGTGCCGAGGTTTCCGATCTTAGGTGCCAGGGTGACTGGTCTTAGGTGCCAGGGTTTCCGGTCTTTAGTGCCAGGGTGACCGATCTTAGGTGCCGGGGTTTCTGGTCTTAAGTGTCGGGCTTCAGGAGTTTCCAGACTTTGGTGCTGGAGAGCATGGGATACGGGCTTCGGTGCTAGAGAGCGTGGGATTCGGGCTTCGATGCTGGAGAGCTGGACTCTGGGCTTCGGTGCCAGAGAGCTGGACTCCGGTCTTCGGTGTCGGAGAGCTGGACTTCGGGCTTCGATGCCGGAGAGCTGGACTCTGGGCTTGAGCGTGCCAGACCTCGGGCTGGGCAGTGACATCCCTGCAAGGCGCGCAAAAATAGTTTGCACAAAAGGGGATCTTTATTATTATTAGGAAAAAGCCTTACATTACTAATAGTATATTCTCAGGTTGCAGGCATTCAATGTCCGCGGGAATTTGGCACCGTCCAAACTCGCAAAATAGTAAGCTCCATGTGGAAGAGCTTCGTCCACCTTGTAGGGACCTTCCCAGTTCGGTGAGAGCTTGCCACACTCTCGAGGTTAAGATGCTTTAGCTCAGCGCAGCACCAGGTTGCTAAGGCGAAAGACCTTCGTCTTTACCCGTGCATTGTAGTACCGAGCCATACACTGTTGGTAAGCCACCATTCGGAGTCGGGCCTTGTCCTTGGTTTCCTAAAGGAGGTCCAAGTTGAGAAGAAGGTGCACCAGATTCTCTGCTTCATTGTACTGTTGTGTCCATAATGTGGGCATGCCGAGTTTGACTGGAACAACGGCTTCTGAGCCAAAAGTGAGGTTGAAAAGCATTTCATCCGTTGCCATCCTGGGCGTTAGATGGTAGGTTCAGAGAACGCTGAGAAGTTCTTCTGCCCACCTGCCCTTAGCTTGGTCTAGTCTGGTTCTGAGCCCTTGGAGAATGGTCTAGTTGGTCACCTCGGCTTCTCCATTGGTCTGGGGGTGAGCCATTGAAGTAAAACGATGCTGGATGTCGAGCTCGGCACAAAATTCTTCGAACTCCCGATTGTCGAACTGCAGCCTATTATCAGTGATGACACTGTGGGGAAGCCCAAAGCAACAGATGATCGACTTTCAGAAGAACTGGCGAACCTTGGCTTCCGTGATCCATGCTAGTGGTTCTACTTTTATCCACTTGGTAAAGTAGTCAATGACCACTATAAAAAACTTCCATTACCTGGATGCAGGGGAAATGGACCCAGGATGTCCATTCCTCACTAGGCGAATGGCCATGGAGCGGAGAGCTAGGAGAGTAGCGCCGCTGGTTGACGTTGTATGTGGGCATGGTGCTGGCACCGGTCACACCTCTTCAAGAAGTCAGCGGCATCCTCCCTCATGGTCTCCTAGTAGTATCCTTGTCGAAGGGCCTTGTACGCAAGAGTCCTCCCCCAGATGTGGTTTTCGTAAAGGCCTTCATGTATCTCTTGGAACATGAAGGTTGCCTCTGAAGGTCTCAGGCATTTCAGGAGCGGATAGGAGTAGGATCGGTGGTAGAGCTGTCCTTCCATGAGGACGAACCGCGAGGCCTTCTTCTTAATAAGGCCTGCCTCTACTCAGTCTTCCGGTAGGGTGCCATCGATGATGTATCTGATGTACCTATCCATCCAGCTTAGCTCCGAGATGACTTGTTACACCTCTACGGGAGCTTCGTTGCTTGGATTTTCGAGGTACTCGATGTGGGCGCGTCCTAGTGACAAGTCCGGCAAGGTCGCAAGTCTTGATAGTGTATCGATGCAAGCATTCTCACCTCGGGGGATGTGAGAGATGATGAAGCGTTGGAAACCTGTTGTGCTCGAGAGGACTCGCTCTAAGTACTTCATCATCTGGGGTTCTCTGGCTTCATACTCTCCGGATACTTGTCCGGTCACTAGTTGGGAGTCGGTGAAGACCTTTAGGCTTCGTACACCTAGCTCGCAGGAGACCCTGAGGTCCGCGAGGAGTGCCTCATACTCCGCCTGGTTATTTGTTGCGACTAACTTGAAGCGGAGTGCGCATTCAGCTGTAACTCCATCGCTGTTAGCGAGGATCAGTCTTGCTCTGCTTCCACCCGCATTGGATGCGCCATCGACATAGAGGATCCAGGACTTCTCCTCAGCACCGGGCTCCACTTGGTGCTCCGGTATTGTCTGCTTTGGCTCTTCGGCAAGTCCCACATACTCAATCAGGAAGTCAGCCAGCACCGGGCCTTCTAGGATGACCTCGGTCTGTACACGATACCGAACTCGTTGAGCTTTAGTGCCCATTTGGCCAAATGTCCAGATGTGTCTGGACAACTAAGCATAGTGTTCAGGGGCTGGTCCATCAGGACCACGATCGGGTGCACTTGAAGTATGGTCTGAGATGCTGAGCAGACATGATAAAAGTAAAAATTAGTTTTTCGGATCGAGTGTACCTGATCTCGGCATCCCAGAGGATCTTGCTGGAGTAGTACACCAGCCTCTGGGATCTGTTCTGATCCGTGCGGACGAGGATCGAACTAATGGCTCCAGGGGTGACCGCTAGGACAATAGGAGCTCCTCTCCTGTCTTTGGCTTGGAGAGCAGTGGTGGTGATGCCAGGAAGTCTTTAAGCTCCTCGAAGGCCGTCTCGCATTCCTTTGACCAAGTGAAGTCATTCATCTTATGCAGCACCTTAAAGAAAGAAAGGTAGCGATCCGCCAACGTAGAGATGAACTGGCTCAGTGTGGCTATTCGACCCATCAGGCATTGCACCTGCTTCTTTGAGGTTGGGTGCTCCATGTCGATGATCGCCTAGACCTTCTCCGGGTTCGTCTCGATTCTCCTTTGGATCACCATGAAGCCAAGAAACTTTCTTGCTACTACTTCGAAAGCATATTTTGCTGGGTTCAGCTTCATCTTATGCTCCTGGAGGTTTTGGAAAGCCTCCATGAGGTCGGCGACGTGGTCTGACCTCAGCTTGCTCATGACGAGCATGTCATCCACATAGACTTACATGTTCCTGCCGATTTGGTCCTTAAAGACCCGATTAACTAGGCACTGGTATGTGGCGCTAGCATTCTTCAAGCCGAATGGCATCATCCGATAGCAGTACGTCCCTCAGTCGGTGATAAAGGCAGTATGCTCCTCGTCCTCAGGGTGCATCCGGATCTGGTTGTATCCAGAGAATGCATCCATAAAGGAGAGCAAGTGGTGCCCCGAGGTTGCATCCACTAAATGGTCGATCTTCGGTAAAGGGAAGCTATCCTTCTGATAGGCTAAGTTGAGATCGGTGTAGTCTACACAGGTCCTCCACTTCCCGTTATTCTTCTTTACCATAACCACATTTGCTAGACAGCTCGAATAATGCACTTCCCGTACAAAGTCAGCTACAAGGAGTTTGTCCATCTCCTCGTTGATTGCCCTTTGCCTCTTCGGCACGAAACTTCTTTTCTTTTGTCGCAGAGGGTGATACTTCGGGTCAATGCTCAGCTTGTGGGTTATGATCTCAGGTGGGATCCTAAGCATGTCGGCCGCCGTCCAAGTGAACACATCGACGTTCGCCTGGAGAAAATCCAGCAAGTGGGCTCGCTCATCATCTTGCAGTTGCACCCCAATCTGTACTATCTTCGTCGGGTCAGTTCTGAGTGGATATGACAGCAGGCACTCAACCGGGCCTCCTTTGGGGTACTGCGCCCTTTGGTCGAGGTCATCTATGCTGGGATCGTCCTCGACAACCTTGGCCCCAGGGACAGTTTGGAGGCAATGTTGGATTGGCTGAGGTGCCCCCCTCATCTCCCCGACACCGTAGGGAGTTGGAAACTGTACCAACAGCCGCTTTGTGGAAATGACCGCATCAAGCAGGTTGAGCCCGGGCCGACCAAGGATCACGTTGTAGGCTGAGGGAAGCCTGACAACCGTGAAGGTCATCATGATGGTACTTTACCGAGGTGGTATCCCGGCAGTGACGGGGAGAGTGATCTCCCCCTTGACTCCTACAGAGTTACCTATGAAACCAATGAGGGGTGTATGCTCAGGTCTAAGCTAAGCAGATTTTTGAGGTGCCGGCATTCCTCGATGTTGTAGCCATGGTCATGGTGAAATTGATCGTACTTTGTCTTGTCACGACTGGTGGATGGCTTCAGTGAAGGCGGGTGCCTCAGATAGCATTCACCCTCGATCTCCATGAGGATCTTCGCCCAAGGGGCGAGAAGAGGCGTGAAACTCTCTTCCAGGATGGGGTCTCTCCTCGGCTTTGGCCTCTGGTGGAAGTTTGGTTGCGAACGGTCTGAGCTTCCGTGTCCTAGGGGCCTCCCTAGAAGCTGGCTTCTTCAGAGGCCTTCTGTCCAGCTCCCTCATCATGCGATCCGCCTCCTCGACATGGATGTACTTCTGAACTCGGAGGAGGAGCTCGAAGTAAGTTTTAGAGAGTTTCTTGTCAAGAGAGTAGGTCAGGCAGGAAGTCCTAAGCCCTCTTTTCAGTGCCAGCATAGCGATTGGCTCATCAAGGTTGTAAATCTCCAGTGCGGCAATCTTGAAGCGGGTCACGTAGTCCCGTAGGAGTTCGTGGTCCTGTTGCCTGATGGAGAAGAGGCTGTCCATCTCCCGTGGCACCTTCCGGCATGCATCAAAGTGAACCACGAACTTTCGCTCCAGCTGAGCGAAGCAACTGATGCTCTCTAGCTTGAGATGGGTGAACCATACTCGAGCTGCCTTCTGGGGAGTAGCAGGAAAGGCGATGCAGAGGAGGGTGTCAATCATGCCCTAGACTCTCATGAGGGCCTTGTAACTCTCAAGATGATCTAGGAAGTCGGTGATCCCATTGTAGGGATCCACCTACGGCTTGCAAAATCAGCTCGGAACCGACTCCTCTTGGACTTCTCGAGAGAAAGGGGGACGGACGTCATAGCCCACCGACTCGCTTGTGGAGCCCTGCAAATTCATAAAATAGCAGGATAGCTCTACCAGCTTACTCTCCTGCTCCTCCATACGCTTCTTTGCCATGCGTTTGATGGCCTCATCGATTGAAGCCTCCGTGGAGACTGACTGGAGCGAAGAAGGTGACATGTGAGGGGTGTCACGACGGGGAATCTTGCCTCTTCGACCACGGCAAGGTTTAGCAGCGACCCGCTCCAAGGCCGGGGACCGGCTTTCCTGATCGGTAGATCCATCTCGTTGCCTCTTCATTGGTGTATGGTGGCTTTCCCGGTGGTCAGCGGTGGCCCACCACTGCGAAGGCCTTCTTTGGAAGGAATGCAGGCTATCACGGGGTGCTACAGTATGGACCGCGGGAGTACCTGGCTGCTGGTGGGTAGCCAAGGACCGGTGCTGGTGCTGAAGCTGGTGCACTGCTATAGTGAGATCTGCATCTACTGAGCGAGTGCGGCCAGCTGAGTTTCTGCTAGAGGTGGTTGAGCTGAAGCAGGGAGCTCCCCTTTCAGACTGTGCGGTTTCCCATGGGAAGGGGGATCTCCTGCATGGCTGGTGAAGACTTCTCTCGCTCGCGTTGTCACCATCCTCTAGGTGAGCTACTTGCAAGGGGATTGGGTTGGATCAGAATGTGTCCTGCTCTCTTACCTGGTGCGCCAATATGTTGCCACCAAGATCGTCATGGCCCGTAGCTGAGGTCGAGGTTGGGACGCGCTCCTATCATTCAGGATCCTGCTCGGGTGCTTGGTCCTAGAAAATAGAGTCAATGACCCGGGCCGGGGATTCCGACGGGGGCACTCTGACGGTCAAGTCAATAACGATCCAGGAGAATAGATCCTCCTGGTTAAGCCCCGAAGGTGGACTCCATGCTAGGAGGAGAATTTGTGATATGAGAGAGTACGAGTGGGCCGAGCACAAATTACGGGAGTGACAGCAGAGGAGAGCTTGAGCTGAGTGGCTGTGTCCGTCTAAACCCCTCGTAGGGATTTCGCGGTAGCCTCGAGCATTATCTTCCTGTGTGCTGCCCCCTTCTCGCTCGTTGGGCCTCACTTGACTGAATCTCAGCTTGAGTAAAAACTTGAAAACTCACCTTGCTTGAATCTGAGATACCCCTTTTAGCTAGGGGCGTTGCGCGTCGCTTACCTCGGGGTCTTCCCCATGCTCATGGGCGCGTGCAGCGATGTTTTGTGCCGTAGACAGGTTGTCCTTCCATTTTGGTGGTGCAAAAGCTACTGCTCATGCTGACATTCCTTCTGGTCGCTCCCTTTTAAGTAATTTGGCAAGGCCTCAATCGATGAGCCACCACCTCCTGGATCAGGATCTATTGGTTGACTTCCAATTTTGGAGGGTGCAGATGGTTGGTGGAGGATGTAGGGCCTCGATCGGAGGATTCCTTCCATTTTAGCATAAGTGGCAGCTGGGATCATCATCAAGGCCTGGCATACATCTTTTCGCGGTACTCGGGCATCAGGCCACCATCCAGGGAGAGCGATGACTTCCTTTGATTGCAGATATCTTCATCCAAGGTGGAGACGATCTAGAGAGGAGGAGCTTGACTTCGACCTCGGCATATCGACCCGAAGGGAGTATGGTCGGGCGAAGGAGGACGAAGCTCGACTTCGACCACGATGTCTCGACCCGAAGGGAGCATGGCCGGGCGAAGGAGGGCAAAGCTCGACTTCAGCCATGGTGTCTCGATCCGAAGGAAGCGCAGCCGGTCAGAGCTCGACTTCAGCCACAGCATCTCGACTCGAAGGGAGAGCAGCCGGGCGAAGGAGGGCGGAGCTCGACTTCAGCCACAGTGTCTCGACTGGAAGGGAGCGTAGCCAGGTGAAGGAGTCTGGGCAGAGGCATCCCACATGGCAGCTTCATCCGACGCAGCATCTGATAGGGGTCCCACATCAGCGATCCAATCACATCAAATATGATTTTATTTTTGATGAATTACATGATGCATTTAATGATCTTGTACATGAATACAAAGAATTAAAAATTGAGCACAAGAAATTAAAAAGATATGTAGATTCTTTTTCTCTTGAGAACACCAATCTTGCCAATAAAAATTATGATTTAAATATAAAGATTGATGTTTTAAAAAATGATAAAATAATCTTTCTAAAGGAAAAAAAATTGATTTGAAAGATTTAGGTAATAAGTTTTCAAATGAGAAAAATATTTTATTGAATGAAATAAAAATTCTAACAAGGTCCAAGATTTTTGTATCAAACGATGAGTTTTTTAAAAAAAATAAAAATCTTGAGTGGAAAAACAAGAATTTTTATGTTATTGGATCCTCCAATCTGACTTATTTTAAATGTTGTAAAATTGGGCATAATGCATATCCTTGTAAATTAAAAAAAATTGGGTTCCAAGAGGATCTATATTTACTAACTGTTGCCCAGTAAGCAACACAAGAGGGGGGGTGAATTGGGTCTCTAAAAAATTATTTGATAGAATGCCAGGATGTGTAAACTAATCTAATAATTAAACTAAGTACTATGAATGTAAATAAGTGCTCTTAAGTAAGTGTACATCAAAAATATAAAGCAATAAAAGTAAGAGCAAATAGAAGAGACAAGCAATCACAAACACAAGGAAGTATAGTGGTTCAGTGCTATCCAATGCACCTACATCCACTCCCCAAGATCTCCTTGGAAATTTACTATAATCTCAATCGATTATAGCCGATTAGTTTTCCGGGCTCACTAATCAAAATCTGACTTGTTTTCACAAGGCTCGCAAGTCAAAACTTCACTTGGTTTTACGGGCTAACCAAGAACCTAAATGGTTTTAAGGCTCACCACCAACCTTTCTTGGTTTTGCAGGCTAACCAAGAACCTAATTGGTTTTGAAAGGCTCACCAATAACCTTCCCTGGTTTTGCAATAGGCTAACCAAGAACCCTTACAACAAATAAGGTTTTAAAGAAAGAGACAATAAAAGCTTTCTAATAAAAAGCGGGTATCTCTTTGATGCTCATTGTTGTGATGCTTTCAACTTGATGAAGACTCTTTGATTGCTCAAGAATGATTGATCTTTAATGCTCTTGAAGTCTCTTGAATGCTTGAAGGCCTCTTCTTGCTTAAAAGTAGTTGAACTCAATGAATAGGAGTGAATGCTCATTCCCTTGATAATTATGTATTTTGATTTGATTTGGATCATATAAATACCTTCCCAAGGCCTCAAATCTGGTTTCTAGCCATTAGACACGAAAAACTAACCGTTGGGAGCCAAGAGGGACGAGTTCTATGTTTGAAAAACTAGTAGTTACTATTTTTAGAACTCCATATGTCGATACTTCAAGCTGTGAGTCGACACTTCAGGTCCACACATGAACTTCTTGAGTCAATACCTAGTTCAAAAATCTTCAATGTAGCTTTTTGGAAGTCTCAGATGTATCGATACTTCTTCCAGTGAGTCGACACTTTGAGTCGACACTTAGCATCCATATATCGACACTTTAACCAGATCTTCAACTTTAGCAAGTTCTGTGATCAAAAAATCTCAGGCGATGAGCTGATCCATGTGTCGACACTTTAAGTCGACACTTCAAGTCTATGTGTTGACACTTCAGCCATGCCATCTGAAACTTTCTTTGCATACCGGTTTGAGTCGACACTTCACTGTCATGTGTCGACACTTTGAGTCGACACTTCACTGAGATCTTCATATAAACAGCTAAACTTGTGCTGAATCAAGTCTGTATTGAACTCAAGTATCCATTCAAGCAATCTTCAAATGTCCAAGTCTTCTTTGAGCAGATCTTTCATCTAAACTTTGACTTCTTCAATCAAATAAAATTCGTCAAATTAATGAGCACATTTTTCTATAAAAACATAATTCAAAGAAATCATTAGTACTCAATTTATACTTAAGCATTTTGCTTATCATCAAAATCAATAACGGAGTCGATAATCTTTCCCTTTTTGATGATGAAAAAATCTTTAAGTATAAATTGCATAAAAAGCTTTCAAAAGAACTTTTCAAGATGCGAAGAGCTAATTGCAATAGGTGTATCAGAGTAATTGTAATATTGAACGGATGTATCAGAGCAAGAGTATTATAATGGCTAAGAGTATCAGAGCTTGGAATATATAAGATATAAATTCATGTATCGTGATACTCTAAAAGAAAACATGCTTAGGAGAGACAAATTTAGCAATAGACTAGACTCCCCCTGAATAGATGATTCGTAAAATTGTAAACATCTTTTTAAATATTTAAAGAAAAGATTTGACATGAAATTCAATTCAAAATAGATTTTCAATACAAAGGAGGTATTGCTCTCCCTTACTTAATGAATTTTGTAAAGAATTTTCAATTTAAGCTCAAAGAATTCTCAAAAGAATTTTTAAATATGAATTTCCAAGCATATTTATACTATTACTCTTATTACTCCCCCACATATTTATACTTTAATCTTATGACTCCCCCTTTTTGTTATCATTAAAAAGGAATGAAGAGAATAAGCAAGTCATTCAAGGTAAAACAATGAAGTATAACATAATAATTCATTCAATCATTCATAAATGAAGATAATGAAGTACTGAAGGAAGTTAATGCATTTCATTCATAACATGAAGTACAACATAAGATTTCATTCCAGGTTAGAATTTTGTACATAATGGTAACATCAAAACATACAAAAAGTACAGAAAAGCAAACTAACATAAAAAGTATCCTAATCCTCATCCTCATCCTTTGAAGATCCGATCTCAATCGGTCCAGTGTCAGTGAAGGAACGAGCTTGGGACCACATCGATCTGAAATCACGAAGATGGGTCCTGGTTGGTCGTGAAGGAGTACGACGACCACGTCTTCTGCGTCGAATATATATCTTACCTCTAGCTGAAGCAGAAGAGGTGGAGGCTATGTCATCAGCAAGAACAAAGTAGATCGGAGTGACGGTCTCTACAATTATCGGATGTGGTGTATGATCAAATGATGGACCGGAATCAAGATAATGAAAGCCAGGAGTGTAAAAACCTAGCTCACGAATAGGAGAGGATGTATGAAGGGTAGGTGTATCAACTGTGGGTGTGTCAAAAATTGGTATATCAGTTGAAGAAATGATAGGCATATCAACGATAGACATATCAGCTGAAGAATCAATAGGTGTATCTGTAATCGGTGAGTCAATAGTATGAGTATCAATAATGGGGGTATCAATGATAGGTGAATCAATAATAGGTGAAAGAATAGGTATAGCAGTATGATCATTAGATCTAGATGGTGGAGAGGACAGAACAATAGTCTAAATGGGTGAACTGGAAGGATTTTGAATGGGACTCCTAGGCAAGTCTGCTGCTGCCTCTGGCGTTGGCTCTGACATCAAGTCTGGAAAGTCGAAACTGTCAAAGTCAGTATCCTCATCATCATCAGTGTCACTCTCTGATCCTGGAGCTGGAGCTGAAGCAGGTGGAGCTGGATCTGGAACACTCTGAGAAGAGAGTCTAGATAGTGCAGATAAAATAGTAGAGATGTCATCACTCAATCCTCTATGGCTGTCTCTTGTCTCCATAATAAAGATGTCAAGTCGCTGTCGAACAATCATGATATATGTCTCTATGCGACTGACTCTGTCCAATAGACTCTCTGAAACTCCGGAGCATCTAACTGAGCTGGTTGAGACTGAGGCTGCGATGTAGGCATAGACTAAGAAGCAGACTCTGGCTGCGCTATTGGCTCAGGCTGAATCTCTAGAAGAGGTGCCTCTGTAGGTCCTGCCTCACCGAAAAGTATACGCTCCTCCTCTACAGCATCATCATCTCTATTATCGGCCTGACCATATACTATGTGTCTCCACTGGCCTCTAAACAGTGATATCCCATCCGAAGTAATGACATGATGTCATAGACATCAGTATATAGGAGCATACGGATGGGTTCATCATCAAAGCTCACACCATACTCTCTGAATAGCAGTGTCAACCCCATCCTATGGGGCAAGCAAAGTCACTGACTCGTCGATGCCTCCGTCATCTGATGTATCATGAGCACCGGAAGGCAAACTGGAGTGTGCTGAACCAATGAGACCATGATGAGCAGCTCTCTCTCCCTATGATATAATCAAAATAGCCGGTCTTCGGTAGAAGAATCCAAGCGACAATTTGATGCAGAAGTCTCATCTCAACAGAGAGTCGGGATACAGGAATAGTGGCTCCCCCAGGCAAAATATCTGACTCAAATATGCACTAGAGTCTACTCACTCTATCAATCAGACTATCAACTACTGAACTAGTCATAGGAATATCCCATACCCTGCTCAATATCTTTGAAGTCACGGGGATATCCCTGCCTCTGACCTGAGCTATCCAGCCATCACTCCCATGGGCTAAAGATCCGTAGAACTCTCGTATGAGCCCTGGGTAGTATCTCTCACTCAGATAACAGAATGACGTCAGACTAGCATCTCTAATCCACTGACCTATCCTGAAATGCTGCTGGTCGACAAAATCAAAATCCACACCGCATCCTCTGACAACCATCTTCGAGCTCATCCGACTAGAAGTAGTGAATAGTGGTCGAACAGGTGGATCTGGAGCTCTAGCTTCATGTCTTGCTTTGATTCTTCGCTCTTCTTCCTGATTGGATGGCCGAGGGCGACGGACAACCTGCTTTCGGGGTCCCATTCCTCTAAATCATGGATTGAGCACTAAAAGGAGGGAACTAGGGTTTCAACGACCAAAACAAAAAATTCAAGGAGGAAAAGTGGCAAAACTGAACCACGAATCATCTAGAACGTGGATTTGAGAGGGTTTTTGGTGAGATTTGGAGGGAAATGGCGGTTGGAACTATTCTAAGGAAAGTGTCGGCACAAATTTGAGAGAAAAGTGCCAAAGAAAATGACTGAGATGGTCTTTATTCTTGGTCTTATGCTGTTCATGTGTCAACTCACGACACAGATCCATGTGTCGACACACGAAGGTGTCGACACATAAAGGTGTCGGCACAACGACTTAAAACCCAAAAACCAGAAAATGATAGGCATATCAAAATCACTAGAAATTCAATGAAATTAAAGATAATTGAATATGATTGATGTCAAGTTTGATCTTTCATTGGTCAAAGAGAGGAAAAAAAATACTTAATCAAAAGGATTAATGATCCTGAGTTCTCTTCTAATCATACTGAATCGATCTTCTTGGAGAGGCTTAGTCAAAATATCAGCTAATTGTAATTCAGTACAAATAAATTTAAGCACAACATCATTATTTTCAACATGATCTCTAATAAAATGATGCCTAATTTCAATGTGTTTACTTCTAGAATATTGAACTAGATTTTAGTCAAGCAAATAGCACTAGTATTATCATATTTTATAGGTGTAATAGTTAACTTGATTCCAAAATCTTTAATTTGTTGTTTAATCCACAAGATTTGAGCACAATAACTTTCTGATGCAATATACTCAGCTTCAGCCGTGGATAGTGCAACTGAAGTTTGTTTCTTGCTAAACCAGGAGATTAAGTTAACTCCAAGAAATTGGCAAGTTCTACTAATACTTTTTCTATCTAATTTACATCCAGCAAAATCAGCATCAGAATATCCAATTAATTCAGTAGATGAATCTCTAGAATACTATAAGCCAACATCAATTGTACCAGATAAATATCAATAATGCGCTTAACAGCCAATAGATGTGATTCCTTAGGTTCAGACTGATATCTAGCACACATGCATATACTGAACATTAGATTTGGTATACTAGTAGTTAAGTACAATAAAGAGCCACTCATGTCTTTGTATAATTTTTGATCTACAGATTTACCATGCTCATATTTATCAAGTTTACAAAAGGGGCTCATAAGTGTACCTATTGACTTAGTAGTCTCAATCCTAAACTTCTTTAAAATTTCTCTTGTATACTTAGCTTGGTTGATAAAGATTCCATCTTTAGTTTGCTTGATTTGGAGTCCAAGAAAGAAATTGAGTTCTCCCATCATGCTCATCTCGAACTCACCCTGCATTAGCTTAGAAAACTCTTGACAAAGAATTTTATTAGTAGCACCGAAAATAATATCATCAATATAGATTTGCATTACTCATAAATCATCATTTTTTTTTTAGAAACAAAATTTTATCAACATGGCCTCTAGAGAATTCATTTTCAATCAAAAATTTGTTGAGTCTTTCATACCATGCTCGAGGTGCTTGCTTTAAACCATAAAGTGCCTTGTACAATTTAAAAACATAATCAGGATATGCATGATTTTCAAATCTAGGTGGTTGTTCAACAAAAACTTCTTCTATTATAAAATCATTTAGAAAAGTACTTTTAACATCCATTTGAAAGAGTTTGAAATTCATATAACAAGCAAATGCTAATAGTAGTCTAATTGCCTCAAGTCTAACAACAAGAGTACAAGTCTCATCAAAATCAATTCCTTCCTCCTGATTGTAGCCTTTGACAACTAGCCTAGCTTTATGTCTAACAACAACTCCATTTTCATCTATTCTAAACATCCATTTAGTGCCAAGAATAGAAACATTAGATGGTCTTTCTATTATCCAGTTAGGGTCTTTTTCAGTATCTTCAAAACATTTAGGCTCTACTTGAGAAACAAAAGCTATATAATCACATTCATTTCTAATTGAAGCTCGAGTTCTTATCCCTTTAGATGGATCACCTAGGATTAATTCCTTAGGATGTCCATGAGCATACCTCCACTCCTTAGGTAGATCTTGGTGCTTTGGAGTGTCTTCACCTTTTTCATCTTTACCTTGATTTTCTTCGCTTTGTTGAGTGGGTTGATCATTCAATGTCAACTTTTGAAGCTTATCAGCACCTGCACATACATCAAAAGTATCCTCTTTTCTGAAGAATTTGTTAGTAGATTCTTCAAAAACAACATGTACAAACTCCTCTACAACTAGGGTTCTTTTATTAAAAACTCTATATGCCCTGCTTGATATAGAATATCCTAGAAAGATACCTTCATCAGACTTGGCATCAAGTTTTCCAAGATTGTCTTTTCCATTATTTAAGATAAAACATTGACAACCAAAAACTCTAAAATACTTTAAAGTTAGTTTTCTTTGATTCCAAAGTTCATAAGGAGTTTTCTTCAAAATAAGGCGGATTAAAACTCGATTCAAAATATAACATGCATTATTATAGCTTCAGCCCAAAAATATCTTGGCAAATCATTTTCACAAAGCATAATGCGTGCCATTTCTTCTAAAGTACAATTTTTTCTTTCTACTATCCCATTCTACTGAGATGTCCTAGGTGCAGAAAAATTATGTTCTATACCTTTTTTACTATAAAAACTTTCAAAATCCTGATTTTCAAATTCAGAACCATGATCACTATGTATGCAAATAATTGAAACACCTTTTTTCATTTGAAACTTTTTGGTAAAACTTTACAAATGAAGAAAATGATTCATCTTTATGTGCTAGAAAGAAAATTCCAGTAAATCTTGAAAAATCATCCACTATAATCAATCCATGTCTCTTGCCTCTTAGAATGGATGTTTTAGTTGGTCCAAAGAGATCCATATGAAGTAGTTTTAGTGGCCTACTAGTAGTAACAAAACCTTTAGGTTTGAAAAAAGTTTTAACTTGTTTTTCAAATTGACATGCTTGGCAAACTCTATTTTTTTCAAAACTAAGTTCCGGTAAATTTCTTACTAAATTATTTTTGTAAAGTTTTGAAAGTAGATACATACTAGCATGACCTAGTCTTCTATGCCAAAGCCAACTAGCCTCATCTTTGTAGAATTCATTGCAACTAGGCATTCTCCATTAGGCAAAGATAGATCATCTAAATCTATCAAATAAATATTACCATGCCTTTTTTCAATGAATTGTACTTTATTTTTATCCGGACTAGCAATCATGCAATAGAAAAATTTAAAAACAACTTAAAAATCTTTATCACAAAATTGACTAATACGTAAAAGATTATACTTTAAACCTTCAGCTAAGAATACATTGCTAATACAAGTAGAAGGAGTAATGTGAACCTTACCAATACCAATGATTTTTCCTTTACCATTATTCCCGAAGGTCACACTCCCTCTATTCATTGCTTCAAGAGAGATGAATTGCTTCACATCTCCTGTCATGTGCTTTGAGCAATCACTATCAAGATACCAAAATCTTTTGTTTTCCTTGGATGCAAGACACACCTGCAATACAAATCAACCTTTGTTTTTAGGTACCCAAGCCAACTTGGGTCCTTTAGTATTAGCACTTAAATTGGTTCCTTTTGGAATCCAGACTTTTCCATAAGTATTAATTTTTCTTATATTATATTGAAAAGATTTATGACCTTGTATTTTGCATGAAAAACATGTTATGCTAGATGATGCGGATACAAAAAAGTTTTTGAAATATATTTATTATCTTTGGGGTCTATAACCTAATCCTGCTTTATTAAAAACTGTTCTTTGGTTGTTTAAAAGAAGATTTAATTTTTCTGAGCTATAGATAAACTTTTTAACAAAAGATTTCATTTTGTCATGCTCATTTTTGTACTTTTCATTTTCCAATTCTAAATTCTTATTTTTCTTCAAAAGATCACCATTTGAAATAATAGTTTTGGATCTTTTTAAAACTTCATTTTTTGTTGTGAGAGCATTATTTTTCTTTTCTAAAACATCTAGTTTAGTTTTCAAATCACTAATTTCATTTAATAAAGAATTATTTTCATGTGAAAAACTATTTGCACGCTTTTTTAATTTTTTATTTTCAGATAAAATTAATTTGTAATCATGCATTAGTTCATCAAAAGCATTTCTTAATTCATCAAAAGTAAAATCTATTTCTGTATCGAAATTTATCTCTTCTTGCTCTTGATGTGCCATGAGACATAGGTTTACAATTTCAGCTTATTTTTCTTCTGAACTGGAGTCCTCACTATCACTCCAGATGGCCATCATTGCCTCCTTCCTTAGCTTCTTCATTGACTTCTTTAGGAGAGGGCAGTCGAATTTGTAGTGTCTCGGCTTCTTACACTCGAAGTAAGTAGGTATCTCCTTCTTCTTTTCCTTTTCCTTTTCTTTATCTTTCTCTTTTCTCTTCTCTTTAGTTGATTGAAATTTCTTCTTGTAAGAGAACTTTCTTCTCTTCATGAACCTTCTAAATTTTCTTGCAAGAAGTGCTTCTTCACTTTCATCATCTTCTTCTTCTTCGGATTCATCAATTGAGGATTTTTCTTGAACAGTAGACTTGAATGCAATCCCCTTTTTCTTCATATCCATATCCATATATTTTTGCTTCAAATTTAGCTCATAAGTCATGAGCGATCCTACCAGCTACTCCAATGGTAGCTTGTCAATATCTTTAGCTTCTAGGATGGCGGTCACCTTCAGATCCCATGATGTTGGAAGTGACCTGAGGATTTTGTTGACAAGATCAGCATTAGATATTATTTTTCCTAAACTTCTCATTCCATTTACAATATTTATAAATCTAGTATACATATCAGTGATAGATTCATTAGGTTCCATTCGGAACATTTCATATGTGTGCACTAACATGTTCACTTTAATATTTTTCACTTGATCGGTACCCTCATGGGTAACTTCAAGTGTATCCCATATTTTCTTAGCGGATGTGCAAGTAGATATCCTATTGAATTCACTAGGATCTAATGCACAATAGAGGAGATTCATTGCTTTCACATTGATCTTGGATTGTTTAATGCCATTTTCATCTCAATCCTCTTCAAGCTTTGGGATGGAAATACCATTAACCACAATCGAAGGCATATGTGGACCTTTATCAACTAACTTCCACAAGTTATAATCAATATAATGCATGTATATTCTCATTCTAGTTTTTAAATAACTATAATTTAATCCATTGAAAAATAGAGGTCTATTTGAGGCTTGTCCCTCAACTACACTAGTACCAATAAGGGCTACCATAGATCTTTACTCAAGGGGTTAGACCTATAGACTGAGAACATGGCTATGATACCACTTGTTGCCCAGTAAGCAACCATAGAGGGGGATGAATTGGATCTCAAAAAAATTATTTGATGGAATGCAAGAATATGTAAACCAATCCAACAATTAAACTAAGTACTATGAATGTAAATGAAGTGCTCTTAAGTAAGTGTGCAGTAGAAATATAAAGCAATAAAAGTAAGAGTAAATAGAAGAGATAAGTAATCACAAACACAAGGAAGTATAGTAGTTTGATGCTATCCAATGCACTTACATCCACTCTCCAAGATCCCCTTGAAAATTTACTATAATCTCAACCGATTATAGTCGATTAATTTTTCAGGCTCACTAATCAAAACCTGACTTATTTTCACAAGGTTCACAAGTCAAAACCTCACTTGATTTTATGGGCTAACCAAGAACCTAAATAGTTTTAAGGCTCACCACCAATCTTCCTTGATTTTGCGGGCTAACCAAGAACCTAATTGGTATTCAAAGGCTCACCAATAACCTCTCTTGGTTTTGCAATAGGCTAACCAAGAACCCTTATAACAAATAAGGTTTTGAAGTAAAGAGACAATAAAAGCTTTCTAATAAAAAGCGGATATCTCTTTGAAGCTCGTTGTTGTGATGCTTTTAACTTGATGAAGTTTCTTTGATTGCTCAAGAATGATTGATCTTTAATACTCTTGAAGACTCTTGAATGCTTGAAGGCTTCTTCTTGCTTGAAAGTAGTTGAACTCAATGAATAGAAGTGAATGCTCTCTTTTCTTTTCTCTTAGTTATTTCTTTTTCATTCCCTTGATAATTATGTATTTTGATTTGATTTGGATCATATAAATACCTTTTCAGAACCCCAAATCTGGTTTCTAGCCGTTAGACACGAAAAACTAGTCGTTGGGAGCCAAGAGGGACGAGTTCTGCGTTTGAAAAACTAGCCTTTACTGTTCCTAGAACTCCATGTATCGACACTTTAGGCTGTGAGTCGACACTTCATGTCGATACATGAACTTCTTGAGTCGACACTTTGAGTCAACACTTAGCATCCATGTGTCGACACTTCAGCCATATCTTCAACTTCAGCAAGTTTTGTGACTAAAAAATCTCAGGTGATGACCTGATCCATGATCGACACTTTGAGTCGACATTTTAAGTCCATGTGTTGATACTTCAGCCATGCCATTTGAAACTTTCTTTGTGTACCGTGATGCAAAACAAATAAGATGATGCGATGCGGAAGTAAATTAAGACTTTTTTTTTTTTGTATTTTGTTAGAAGTTGGCTTGACTTAAAAACAAGGCTAACTAATATTGAAAGAAAATATGCACCGAAAGAAAGCACAATTCAAAAGAGTAGATTATCAGAGTATCAAAGAAGTAGGATCGCTGGGGATTGAGAAACCCCCAGACCTAGGGTTTACTCCTTTTTCAAGAAACAGACGAAGAGAGAAGAGAAGGTTTTATACCTGATTGTGATATCTCTCTTTGCTTCAATTGAAGGACACTCTTGAGCAGATTGTAGGATCCTTGGAGACGGGGTATCTTCGCAATGGATCATCGGATTGTAGTCCTATGGCAAGGTTGGCCTTCTTCTCATACTCTAGATCTGGAAAGGATGAAGAACAAGATAAGGATGTAAGAAACTCAAGGAAGAGACCTTTACCTGGGATAGCTCCGGACTGCTCGAACTTTGAAGATGAGGGAAGAGTATGGAGGTGGCGGTGGAAGATGGAATGGATTTAGGGTTTGGATGGTAGAGCGGCGGCTTGTAGATGAAAAGGACCTAGGGCTTGATATAGTAGGTGGTGGCTTGGAGAAGGAGATGGCGGCCTTGAATAAAGTGGGAATAGGGTTTAGGAATTTGGGTGTTGGCGGCTAGGATGATGAAAGGAAATTATGGTTGGCGGCCAGGGATGAAAGCGGGGCAGGGTTTTGGTAACTTTGGAGATCTCTCACCTCCTCAAGGCTCCAATGAAACCCGGATTTACTCCCTCACGGAGCTCAACACTCAAAGAAGTGCGGAAGAAGAGAACACAAGGTTGCTCAAGACAAGAAAAGATTTCATTTACTCATCCTTCTCAAAAGATTACATAAGGGTCCAATATATAGACCTTGCAAGAGAAACAAAAATTACACTACTTCCCATATGGGACTAAACATTCATCCTAAGCATGAAAAACTTTTCCTTGACCGACCAGGCTTCTTTTCTTGGAGTGGGCGGCCTCAACTGCAAGGTGATGGCTTCATATGACGGGTATGTGGGGCACCTCCTAGTTCTTCTCCTTAAGTCATGGGTTTTCCTTCCATGACTTGCTCTTTCTTGGAAGAAAATACTCATCTCCTAGTCTTTCTCCCCAAGACTAGGCTCCTTCCATTCATAGCCAGATATTTTAGACAGGTGTGGGCGCCTACCTTGAAGTCCTCTCCAAGAAAAACCCCCTGCTCCTTTAGCTTGGTTACTTTTGGCAGCTTGTGGGCGCCTTCCTTGACTTCTCCTAAGAAAATTTTCTTACTCTCTTGGGTGTGGGGACCAGGGACACTGGGATGAAATGTGGCGCCAACTGGTCCTGGGAGTGTGGCTGGGAGTGTGGCATCCACTTGCATTTGGCCTTGGAAGAAAAAATGATGCCCTAGGGAATGGCGCCAACCAGGACTTGACTTGGACTTAGACTGAGTCAATATGACTCAACAAAATGAAATGCAGACTCAAAGAAATAAAATAATCTGGTTGACCAGGTCAACCCTTATTACAAATCCTAATCTTCGGGCAAGGTCATTTAGAGATCCAGATGGAACCATGAATTCTTCTTCTGATTCTGGTGCCCGCACCAATTCTCCCGGGGTGGGAGGAACTCGACCCTGTCAAGTAAGGCTCAAGTTGGCTCTGGTACCTCTCCAAGAGATCTGGATCCAGCTCTTGTAATTCATCTCAGGAGATCCAAAAGTCATCAGAATCTGGCCTTCCTTGCCAGCGGACCAGGTATCTTTGGTATCCTCGATTATGAGTAGAGATAACCTGATCGTCCAAGATCTTTTCAATCTGTTCTTTCCTCACTGGCCAGTTTGTTGGTGGACACACAGGGTTGGGTTCACTCTCAAGAACAGTATTAGGCTCAAAAGGCTCACTGGGAATCATAGCTGGCTCTTTATACTCTACTAGGTCTGTAATGTTGAAAGTGGGGCTAATGCCTAGTTCTGGAGGCAACTCGAGCATATAGGCATTGGATCCTACTCTCTTCACCATTCTAAATGGTCCAGCTCCTCTAGCATGTAACTTTCTAACGGTTCCAGGAGGAAACCGTTCAGGCCTTAACCTAATCATTACATAGTCTCCCTCAATAAAAGTTTTGACTAGTCTTTGAGAATCAGCCAACTTCTTATAAGTTTCATTACTTAAATTTATTTTGGCATGAATTTCTTTATGCAAGTCTTTTATATGCTGTGCAAAAACTTCAGCAGACTCAGAGACTCGTGTATGGACTGGTAAAGGGGCTAGGTCAAGAGGTGTGTGAGGTTTGTACCCATGCACAATTTCAAATGGACTCTTACCTGTAGACCTATTGACTGAGTCATTGTATGCAAATTCAGCCCTAGGTAAGTACAAATCCCAATTCCTAGTGTTTTCACCAACAAGACATCTTAGCAGATTGCCTAAGCTATGGTTCACTACCTCGGTTTGGCCATCAGTTTGGAGATGATAGGCAGTTGAAAACTTAAGTTTTGTTCCTAACTTATGCCAAAGGGTTTTCTAAAAATAGCTGGTGAACCAGACATCACTATCTGAAACAATTGTCTTAGGTAGGCCATGGAGTCTAACTATCTCATTAAAGAACAGGGTGGCTACCTTAGACGCATCAAAAGTCTGGGAACAAGGCAAAAAGTGGGCCATCTTAGAAAATCGATCGACTACGACACAGATAGAGTCATGCCTCCTCTGGGTCTTAGGCAAACCTAACACAAAGTCCATACTCACATCTTCAAATTCTTCTAACAAAGGCCTAACTTCCTGAGGAGGCTCTGAGGGTGTAGGAGTCCTAAGTTCCTTAGCAGTTAACATCCAAATGGGTGAACCACTATGAATTTCTTGTTCTAGATCCTTAGCACTAATTAGGTTTACTCCAGTCTTCATCTCTTTGACCTTATTGGGTCCTTTAGCTACCTTGTCCTTAGGAGGGACTGAATGGATTGTGATCTTTTTCCCATTAAAACTAAAGACATAGGTATTGGATTTTCCTAAGAGGGTGGCATCATGATCATATAACCAAGGTCTCCCAAGAATTATACTGCTCACCCCCATGGGTAAGATATCACACAAAATCTTTTCTTGATAGGATTGCATCTGGATTTGGACTTGACATCTAGACTGGATGGGTATAGAGGTAGAGTCTACCCAAGAAACCTTATAGGGGTTGGAGTGGGGGACTGGGGTTAAGCCTAACATTTTGACAGTGCTCGCAGAAATGGCATCACACAGCTCCCACTATCTATGATGATCTTACATACCTTATCCCCTAATTTAAGGAAAGTCTGTAGGATGTTAGTCCTACGCCAATCCTCCTGAACTCTACTCTGGGACAGGATGCATCTCACAACTCCTAACTGGTCAGACTCTGTGGGTTCCTCCTCTCCTTCATATTCATCAACCAAGTTCATTCCGGCCTCATAAACTTCTTCTTCAAATTCCTCATTGGGCCCGGAATTCTCTTCCTCTCCCCCTTCTATGTAAAGGGATCTACGTGGGCACTGGCTAGAAACATGACCTACCCTATGGCACTTAAAACAGGCTATGGCTGTACACTGGCTAGAGATATGACCTGGTTTCTGACACTTAAAACAGGTGATACTAGAACTAGGGGTTCTTTGGGTGTTAGGTGCCTTACTTTTGTCCATGGGCCTAGGGGTGGGAATACCCTGAAAAGGTTTGCTAGGGGTAACTTGGCTAGGTCCATTTCTTGGGATTGGGGCACTAACCCTAGAAGGTATAGGTCCTCTTTGAAATTTCTCAGTGTTCAGTGCAATCTGATAGGCTTGCTCTAGGTCAGTAACCTCTCTCAGAAATAACTCCCTCTTAATGTCTTCCCTAAGTCCAGCCCTAAATCTAGACAAAGTGACCTCATGGGCTTTACTCACATCACATCTCATCAAGTACTCATCAAAGGTGGCTATGTAGTCTGAGACAGATCGGTTCCCTTGTTTCAAGAATTGCCATTGGTCTAATAGATTCTGCTGGTATGAAATGGGTAGGTACTTATCTCTAAGCTTCTCTTTCATACCCTGCCAAGTGGTTATGGGCTCAACATTTCATCTCCTAGTGGTTAGCTCAATGTTCCCCCAGTATAACCTAGCTTGACGCACTAACTTCATCTTGGCAAACTTGAACTTCCTTTCCTCAGACATGGTACACCACTCAAAGTACTAGTCCATCTCACCCTCCCAATCAGAATACACCTTAGGGTTTAAGCTACCATCAAAAGTGGGTGCATCTAATTTGATGTTCCGGATGAACCTATCATCTCTATCTTCAGGCTCTGGGTCAGGCCTCCTATGATTAGGTTCAGGATCTTTGTATAAAGGTCTTCTAGGCTCCTGGTGTGGGTGAGGTTGAGGCACATTAAAATCTGGGTCAGGAGTCCAATTCTGATGTCTAGGTTCCTCAAGTACAGGACTTGATCCCTAAGCTGGGTAAGATCCTCACGAACTTGATCCCTAAACTAGGCAACAGTATCAGTCATATCCTGACTCAATTTGGTCATACTTTCGGTAAGAGTTCTAATCATGGCCTCTAAATCAGGTTGGGTTTGACCAGGTTGGTAGGGTACTCCGTTCCGGGTGGACATGATGATGCAAGCAAGCACACCAAATGAGACTCGACTGAAACGACTACGGGCTAACTAGACCTAGAGCCCAAACTAGATGCCCAATCAGAGTGGCAAGCTTGCCTGTAGTAACTCGGGACTCAGCCAGGCAGGTGTAAGGGGAGTGTTAGGTCCCTAATTGCCAATCCTAGACACCAATCAGTGATTGGCCAGGTAGGCGGACCAGCACACAAGCCCTTCGGGATAGAATCTCTGAACCAACGTTCTAGACACTGAGTACAAAACACACACAGAGTAACTATACAAACTGACTCAACGCTAGCTTAGACCCGACCAGTTGGTGTCCCTAGCCCACTAGGGCAAATTAGGTCTAATTAATTTTAAGATTAAAGGCTTAGGTTCGAATGCACGGGAGGTGGTTTTAGGCTAAGGAGAGGGTCTCAATCCTCCCCTTATGTTGCAACTTCGGTGCCCTTAAGATAGATTCAATTTATGCACACTCAAATAAAAAAATAGCTTGCAGAGAATAAAAAAGCAGAACAGCAGTAAAATTAATCTCAGAAAATCTACAGAAATTAATAAATCATGAAAATTTTATGTAAATTACTTTCAATTATACTGGTTCCAGAAAAACAAGAATCACTTAATTTGAAATTTTTTGCAGGGAGAAACAATTCGAATAACAGGATAGTTACTGGCAGAAAACAGAACGTGTGTCCCATTTACAATCCCTGCCTAGAAGTTATAACCCAGCGGCACCCCTACACGCCCTAGGAACCCCCGTGGAATGGGAGGAGGAGGCTTGCGTCTCACTTGTTCCTAGGACCGGACGGCCAGGGGAGTCTACTCCAGGTAGCAAAAGTAAAAAGGAATGAAAAAATAATCAAACAAGCAAGAATCCTAGACAGGGCTCTGATACCAAAAATGATGCAGAACAAATAAGATGATGCGATGCAGAAGTAAATTAAGACTATTTTTTTTTTGTGTGTTTTGTTAGAAGTTGGCTTGACTCAAAAACAAGGCTAACTAATATTGAAAGAAAATATGCACTGAAAGAAAGCACAATTCAAAAGAGTAGATTATCAGAGTAATAAAGAAGTAGGATCGCTGGGAATTGAGAAACCCCCAGACCTAGGGTTTACTCCTCTTTCAAGAAACAGATGAAGAGAGAAGAGAAGGTTTTATACCTGACTATGATATCTCTCTTTGCTTCAATTGAAGGACACTCTCGAGCAGATTGTAGGATCCTTGGAGACGGGGTATCTTCGCAATGGATCCTTGGATTGTAGTCCTATGGCAAGGTTGGCTTTCTTCTCGTACTCTGGATCTGGAAAAGATGAAGAACAAGATAAGGATGTAAGAAACTCAAGGAAGAGACCTTTACGTGGGATAGCTCCGGACTGCTCGAACTTTGAAGATGAGGGAAGAGTATGGAGGTGGTGGTGGAAGATGGAGTGGATTTAGGGTTTGGCTGGTAGGGCGACGGCTTGCAGATAAAAAGGACCTAGGGCTTGATATAGTGGGCGGTGGCTTGGAGAAGGAGATGGCAGCCTTGAATGAAGTGGGAATAGGGTTTAGGAATTTGGGTGTTGGTGGCTAGGATGATGAAAGGAAATTAGGGTTGGCGGCCAGGGATGAAAGCGGGGCAGGGTTTTGGTAACTTTGGAGATCTCTCACCTCCTCAAGGCTCCAATGGAACTCGGATTTACTCCCTCATGGAGCTCAACACTCAAAGAAGTGCGGAAGAAGAGAACACAAGGTTGCTCAAGACAAGAAAAGATTTCATTTACTCATCCTTCTCAAAAGATTACATAAGGGTCCAATATATAGACCTTGCAAGAGAAACAAAAATTACACTACTTCCCATATGGGACTAAACATTCATCCTAAGCATGAAAAACTTTCCCTTGACTGACCAGGCTTCTTTCCTTGGAGTGGGCGGCCTCAAATGCAAGGTGATGGCTTCATATGGCAGGTATGTGGAGCACCTCCTAGTTCTTCTCCTTAAGTCATGGGTTTTCCTTCCATGACTTGCTCTTTCTTGGAAGAAAATACTCATCTCCTAGTCTTTCTCCACAAGACTAGGCTCCTTCCATTCATAGCCGAGTACTTTAGGCAGGTGTGGGAGCCTACCTTGAAGTCCTCTCCAAGAAAATCCCCTGCTCCTTTAGCTTGGTTACTTTTTGCAGCTTGTGGGCGCCTTCCTTGACTTCTCCTAAGAAAATTTTCTTGCTCTCTTGGGCGTGGGGACCAGGGACACTGGGATGAAATATGGCACCAACTGGTCCTAGGAGTGTGGCTAGGAGTATGGCGTCCACTTGCATTTGGCCTTGGAAGAAAAAATGACGCCCTAGGGAATGGCGCCAACCAGGACTTGACTTGGACTTAGACTGAGTCAACATGACTCAACAAAATAAAATGCAGACTCAAAGAAATAAAATAATCTGGTTGACCAGGTTAACCCTTTTTACAAACCCTAATCTTCAGGCAAGGTCATTCAGAGATCCAGATGGAACCCTGAAGTCTTCTTCTGATTCTGGTGCCCGCACCATACCGACTTGAGTCGATACTTCACTGTCATGTGTCAATACTTTGAGTCGACACTTCATTGAGATCTTCACATAAATAGCTGAACTTGTACTAAATCAAGTTTGTATTGAACTCAAGTATCCATTCAAGCAATCTTCAACTATCCAAGTCTTCTTTGAGCAGATTTTTTATCTAAACTTTGACTTCTTCAATCAAATAACATTCGTCAAATTGATGAGTGCTTTTTTCTTTAAAAACATACTTTAAAGAAATTATTAATACTTAACTTATATTTAAGCATTTTGCTTATCATCAAAATCAATAACGGAGTCAACACTAATCCTAAAGGACCCAAAAAAGTTTGGGTACCAAAATTATCTACCTAGTTTATTTTGCAGGAGTGTCTTGCAGCCCAACATAAAGAAAGAAAATTTTTGAAAGGTGGCTGTACAAGACAATACAAAGAGTAGACAAACTACATTTTGGACTAAATGGTAAAGGAAGAATTATACATATTGGTAAATTCTAAACATTTCCTTTCATAATTGAAAATGTAGTTGAATATTTGTTATAAATGCTGCATCAATTACTTTGAAAATTATTTTAAATGATTAATTAGAATCAAGTTTAGACTTTTAGTTATTAGTTATGATCATAAACTTTTTGATGTTGATGAATTTCATGCTATCATGATTAAACTTGTGATTATTATACTTTCACTTGATTTTGATTAATGTAGTTTTAAACTATTTCAAGTAAAATGTTATGATAAAATGTATACATTTTTGGCTTCTATGTTTGAGTTAGAAATGATTTGATCAAGACTAGAACTAGTAGTTAAGGGTTATATTTAAGAAGAAGGTTTGCACATTGATAAACCCCTAATCCAGTAGCTAGACTTAATATCATATTACTTCTAGTATTTGTATGGATATCAAATCACTTCAAATGAATTTGAAATCATATTAAATTGAATCTTTAAAATGTCAACCTCCTGTATTTTGAAAATCTTGTATATCATGAAAATTCAAATCTTTGATTTCAGACTTAGTATTTATGTTTATATCTCAAATTATCTGAAATTATGATGCTTGTACTTTCCTATTTTATTCCTCAATAAATGCATATTTTTAAGGGAGAATAATATTTATGAGGAGCATCCAAAGATTTGTTGTCATATATGATGCTTTCAATATTTTCTTGATATCATATTTTATTTATATTGCTTTATTACTCCTTTTCTTTGCATTCAAATACATTTTCTTTGAGGGGAGTTAAATTCAAATGTTATCAAGATTTATGTTTTGTATGTGCATGTCATTTTTTGGTATCATGTTCAATCAGTATCATATTTAATTAATATCATGTATTGATTTTGATGATTTACTTGCTATTCTTTCCACTTCATCCCCACTTTGTATTGCCTTTCATCCTTTTCATGATGACAAAAAAGGAAAGAAATATGTTAAACATGAAAAAGGGAAAGATATGATAAACATGAAAAATTATAAGAGAAATGAAAGAAAGTGCAAAAAAGTGAGAAGAAAGCAAAATGTTTTAATCTTAAGGAAAGAATTAGCAAAGGAGAGAATGTTTAAAAATCTTGAATGATTTTTGAAAATATTTTTGAAATCATATTTTGAGGGGGAGCTTGATACTCATTGATTTTGAGCTTACATGTTTATCTTATTATTAATCTTTTTAAGCTTACCTTGTTCATATCCTTAAAGATTTTGTCATTATAAAAAATGGAGAGATTGTTGACTCTGGTCTTGATTTTGATGACAGACAAAATACTTAAATATATATGAGTACTAATTATGTGTTTAGTATGTTTATTAGATTCAGGTACTTTTAATAGTTGAAAGAAAGAATTACTTGTTTTCAGTTGAAGAAGTCCTTAAATTAATGAAAAATCAAGTTATAAAGACTTTGGAACATATTGAAGATCTTGAAGAGCTCATAATTTTAATTTGGACGAGTTTCGGAGCTTGGCACACTCGGCACGCCAAGTATCGAATCAAGTGTCGACTCAAAGTATCGACTCAAGACCTGAGAACAAGAAAAATATAGAATTGTGCAAATCCAGAATTTTTGCTTTGAGCTGACCTATCAAGTATCGACTCACCTGTCAAGTGTCGACTCATGAACAAATCAAGTATCGACTCATGAACAAATTAGGTGTTGACTCACTTGATTCAAGTGTCGATACTTGGAGCAACGACTAGTTTTTTCAAAGCTGCAGAACGTTTCAACTTGCTTCAAATGACTAGTTTTTCATCTCCAACGGTTATAAACAGTCATCTATGGTTTGGAGAGCTATATAAACACCAAAAATCAAATGGTGAAGAAATCATTTGAGAGAAAAGTTCCATATAATTCAAGGATTCATTGTATTGAGTGGTTCAAGCCTTCAAGCTTCCAAGATTGAGAGAGAGCTTCCAAGTCCATATCTTCATCAACATTCAAAGGCTTCAACAAATTGAAGACAAGCTTCTTCAACATCATCCAAGGACTTCAAAGAGATACTTATTTTATTTTAGAAAGTTTTATTATATTCTTTACTTTCATTATTATATTATTGTATCAAGATTTTTGGTAAGTCTTGGAAAACCAAAGAGGTTGTTTGTTAGCCTTTGTATAAAATCAACATAGGTTGTTGGTGATCCCGTAAAATCAACATAGGTTGTTGGTAAGCTCGTAAAACCATCGGAAGTTGTTGGTTAGCCTAAATTATAAAACCAACAAGGAATTTTGACTTGTGAGCACGGAAAAATAAGTTAGGTTTTGATTAGTGAGCCCGGAAAACTAATTGACTGTAATCTTGGTGATTATAGTAAAATTTCCAAGAGAAACTTGGGGAGTGGATGTAGGTGCCTTGGAGTGCACCGAACCTCTATAAATTTGTTGTGTTTGTGTGATTGTTTTCTTTGTACATTTACTTTATTAATTTTGTTACATATTATTTTGAAGCACACAAATACTTTGGCAAAACACAAGCACTTAATTGCAATTAGCACATACTTGTTTAGTTCATCATAAATTATTACAAAAAGTTTTATAAAACCCAATTCACCCCCCTCTTGGGTTGCTTCATCACTGGGCAACACTTTCTCTTCCTCTCTCTCCTCTCTCTTTTTTTTCTTTTCTCCTTTTTCTTTTCTTTTTCTTTTTTCTTTTTTTCTTTTTCTTTCCCTCTTCTTCTTTCTTTTTTTCTCCGGCTCCCTTCCTGGTTTGGCTCGAGCAAGCCTCCCATGGTTCTCAAAAGCCATGGAAGGTGGAGAACAGGAAGAGGGCTCGCCAAACATTGCCAGATGGAGGGTGATCGGGTGGCGCGATCACTGGCATCTATCCGATTTCTTTCTTCCTCTTTTTTTTAATAATCTTTCTAAGGAAGATTTGAGGAGAAAGAACTTACCGGCATCGACAAGGTTTTCAACCACTCATCGAAGAGGGGGAAGATGGTGGAAAGGGACTCAATTATGCATCCTTAGGGGTGATGAAGGGAGGGTTTTAAAAAAAAATAGTGGGGTTTTTTCTTGACATATAGGGAGAAAATTGGTTAATCGGAAGTCCCGTCCTACTCGAACATGTTTCCGACGATCTTCCATCTTCCCATGACATCGATCTTTGACTTGTTCGGCAATCTTCATGCTCGGACAAGCAAAGGAACGAAATCCCCTATTTTTGCCTCTCTTCCTCTTGTTCTTTTCTTTGTTTTGAACTGAGGTCGGCATGCCTTGCCGATTCAGCCCAAAATGGTCCAAAGGCAGGATTTCACATTCTCCTTCTATTAAAATAATTTCATTCTTGAAATTAGCTTGCTTAAGGATTAAACTTTGGAGGTACCAAATTCTCATAACTCTCAAGTTAAAGAATTAATATTCTTGACCAATTTTAAATAATTTTAAACCATCACACTTCCGTTGAAAACTCTGTTATAAATTTATCAAATCCTCTAGTTTTATTAGATAAATTTCTAACAAGGATACCACTTTATATTAGAATCTAAATAAAATATGACCTTCAAATATTTTAAATAAAATGAGGCCAAAACTATCAAAATTTCTTATCCTTACTGGGCTTTGAACATATCTCATCAAATTTAAACCTTGATCCATTTCCTATGATTAAAGCCTTTGCATAGAATTTTACCATCTTTTCAAGATATCAATAATTCTAGTCCAAGCCTGAACTATTTATGCTTTCCTTGATAATTTAGTTAGACAATCTAAATCAACTTTTCTCTTAAAAAGTTAATATTAACTCTAACAAAGTAAATGATTTAATACTCTTATGAATAGGATCAATCATATTATTGCTTATAGAACAATCTTATCATGATTCTTAATATCAATTAACAAACCATCTAAAATATTATCCCTCATAAACTAAACCCATATAAGTCTTCCAATACCCACTTCTTTGCTTAATGTAACATCAATAATCTAAATCTTCTCATAAATCTTAAATTTGACTTGGAGTTTAACTTACCCAATAATCTCCAACAAATATATGAAAGATTAAGTAATCTAATCCAAAACTGCTAACATAAGCTATCAAAGATTCTTCAAGATATGCATGCCATGTCCATGTAATATTATTTAATCCACTAATAGTAAATTACAAATCTATAAATTATCCCAAACATATTTTTCATTACATATTTTTAATAATAATTCATATACAGATTCATCAAAAAATTATCATTCTTAATATCATTAAACTCTTTCATAACGTACATCCTTAAAAAATCTTCTTGCAATGTCTCAAAATTTATAATCCAGTAATTAACAACAAAACCTGCATACTATCATAATCTTCATTTATATCAAGTTTAGGCTTCCAAAATTATTTAATTAATAATTGAATGTACATATTCAACATAACATAACATACCATACTTCTAGGCCAACACGTTTGTAGCTTGGTCAAATCCATTTATCAGAGGTAAAGACACATCTTATCTAGCTCTTCAATATCCATAATATACTTACTTATCATGATCAAATAGTATAAATCATTCAGCCCTTTACACTTATCCTAGATCAATCTCATACTTATATTAGAGGCAAAAATCATGATCCTTTTTTGTGCTAATCATATGCCAAATCTTATGCATAATCCTAGGAATTAGAAATCCAAACTTTGAATCCATTATTGTAACTTTCATCATATCCCGACTGATCATAATACAAAATTCAAATATCTCTTAAGCCACAGTCCATAGCAATTACAATCTAAATTTTGATATCACTCAAATCATATCATAATTCTACCCAACTCTCACTAGCTAAGTCATCTTGATCTTAAATCTTTGCGTTGATACCATTAAATCTGTCATGCCCCACCCCGATGCTCGAGCCCCTAACTCGATGCCCGAGCCAGGCGTACGACAGATGGCTGCATATCCTTAGAATTTAATTTCATCTAATATGCAAGGCCTAGCTTTTCACTTTCAAATCTTTCAAAATACTGGAATAAGTCAAACTCATCAAAACTTCCTCCAATCTCTAAGCTACTCATAGCATGATCCCAAGTTTCAATTATTTTGTAGCATCTAAAAAAGGAAAAAAATAATGAGTTACATAAATCCAGTAAGTTATCATAACTTCTAGTTCACAAATATAAAAAATTAATATTTATTCACGAAACATAAGTTGATGAAATATGTCAAATCAATCAATATAAAAATTTTATAAAGCACACTCAACAAAAGACTTTTATAATATATAATTGACAACAATCATTTTCAAAACATAACAACCAAGGATAGTCATCCTCTCACACTTTACTCTTCTAATCCCTCTAACTATGGCTATGATCGGCCTGTGGCTAGTCTCGAAAGAGATTAGATCTTGACTACACATACTGTTCGATAGTTATGTGCTAGTGATCGCCCCACTAAAGGCCCGGAAGGTATCTAGCTCTAATATCACATGAGAAATCATGTATTCTCAGCATGTGCTAGCGATCATCCCACATGGCTAAAACCAAAAAGAAGTTAGCTTCTAACTACACATATCGTCCATCGATTATGTACCAGTGATTGCCTTATTAGAGTCTCGAAAGGAGACTAGGTCCTAACTCGTGTGATCATAGTCGGATTAGAGAGCATAACAACCAACAAACAATACTTCTTCAAAGCATAACAATCAACAATAATATATTTTTCGATGTAAATTAATATAATCATTTTTTAAAATAAATATATATATATAACTTATCATTTTACCAAAATATGTCTATGCATAGCATAAAGTACTTATTTGAATAAATTAACAATAATTAAATCTTTAAATCAAATCAAACATGGTAAAATATACTATGATAGAGATAACTTATAGAAAATTGATTCTATCAGGAACATGCAACTCGAATCATAGATCCTCGATACTCCCTTATTGCTAAAAGCAATGAAGGCTCCTCTAATTAATGCCCAATTAAATTAATTTCATAAAATTTATTTATTTATTTTTGCTATTTCTCTCTCCTCTTTTTCTCTTCTCTCTCCTCTTCTTCTCTTTCCCCTTTCTATCTCCTCTTCTTTCTTCCTCTTTCTCTCTCCTCTCTCTCCTCTTTCTCTCTCCTCTCTTCTCTCTTTTCTCTTTCCTCTCTCTTCTCTTTCTCTCTCTTCCTTCTCTCTCCTCTCTCTTCTCTTCTCTCTCCTCTCTCTTTTTTTTTTTCTTTTCTTCTTTTTCTTTTCTTTTTTTCTTCTTTTTCTTTCCTTCTTCTTTCTTTTCTTCTCCGGCTCCTTTCCTGGTTTGGCCCAAGCAAGCCTCTTATGGTTCTCAGAAGCCATGGGAGGTGGAGGACATGGAGAGGGCTCGCTAGAATTTACCAGATGGAGGGTGATCGGGCGGCATAATCACCGATATCTTTTTAGTTTCTTTCTCCTTTTTTTTTAAAATTTTTTTTCTAAGGAAGATTTGAGGAGAAAGAACTCACCGATGTCGACGAGGCTTTCGACCACTCACCAAAGAGGAGGAAGACGGTGGAAAGGGACTCAATTATGCATCCTTAAGGGTAATGAAGGAGGGGTTTTAAAAAAAAATAGTGGGATTTTTCCTTGCCATATGGGGAGAAAATTGGTCGATCGAAAGTCCCATCCCATCCAACACGTCATCGACGATCTCCCATCTTCCCACGACATCGATCTCCGACTTGTTTGGTGATCTTCATGCTTGGAAAGTAGAGGAACGAATCCCCTATTTTCGACTCTTTTCTTCTTTTTCTTTTTCTTTTTTTTGTTTTGGATTGAAGTCTGCATGCCTTGTCGACTTCAGCCCAAAATAGCCTAAAGGTTGGGATTTCACACACAAACTCTATCTATATAGCCAAAAGTACTACAAGAGTCTATTTTATACTTTTTTAGAAAATAACCCCTCCACCTATCTAAAATATAAATTTTGCATCATCCATGTGACTAGCAAAATCATAATCATATTATTAATTACCTCAAGATAATCAGACTTTTTATAATATCAACATAAATTTTATTTTAATTTTTTATAAATGTCTCGTAATCTTTAAAGCTATATTCCAAATGTTTTATATCTAGATTTGATATATAATTGCTAAGATACTAATAATATCCACTATATCCGAACTGATGCAAACTTGTGGCATACTTTAAACTATACCCAGTAGTACAATATATTACATTTTCATGGATTCACTTTTTATATCATTCTTAGGACTTTGGTTTCACTAAATTTATCTTCCTTGAGCATATATACATTACCTGATTTGTAATTATACATAAAAAATCTATTCAAAGTCATTATTAGTAAATAAAATAGTATCTATTATATAAAAAAAATAGAAACTCACTTCTACTAACCTTGAAATATATATGTATCCACTTTGTTCTTTACAAATTTAAGAGAATTTACAATATCATCATATTTAAAATATCATTATTTAAATGCCCATTCAAAATAATTATTTCAACATCCATTTAATGAAGCTCTAGATCAAAATGGACTACTGATGCCATAATTATTCTGAGAGAATCCTTATAAAAGATTAGAAAAAAATTCTTATTTCTATCTTTGCCTCTTTTCTATATGAACCTTTATTCATCCAGTCTGGTAATTAGAGTCCTTGATTTTAAATGCCCGCATACACTTTATAAATTTATACTCTTTAGATAATTCTATTAGATCCTATATTTTATTTTTTAACCATAGATTATATTATGTCATATATAACTTTAAGCTATTTAACTTATCAGAACATGCAATTGTCTGATCATATAATATTAAAATAACCACATAACTAATATTATAGATATTCTCACCTTAATAAATTATATAGTCATTAATAATGACAGGTTTTCACTTTCCTTAATATGATTTATTTACCAGTACTTCATATATCGGATATAGAGGTACTATAATTATTTCATATGTTTGATATTTCTCTCTCATTATCCTTTCATCACGATGAAATATAATATTTTTTTGAACAAAGAAAATAAGCAAATGACTTACCTTTTCTCTAATATCATATTTTTAGTATAAAACCATCTATAATGATCTATACAGACTCTATAAACCTGGCATGATTAGATTCAATAATCTTTGTATCTCTATTAAGATAATAAAATCTATATCCTGAAATTAATTGAATTGCCAATTAAATGATCATAAATAATTTTAAATCTAACTTTATTCACTAATAAAATATAAATCTTAATATCTACAAGACAATCTTAAACATAGAAGTGATTAATATTGGGCTTTTTACCTTATTAGATTTTATATACCTCTTAATAATGAGGTCACAAAATTACTTAGCATTATTGTTCTCAAAAATAACACCTATAATGGAATCAAAAGGGATTTTTTTTCATGATCTTCATATTAAGAAAATTTGTTATTTATTCCTTATCATAGGCAACTTTTATTTTAAGGTACTTTCATTACTATTCCAAGATGGATGATTATTATATAATATAGTATCCAAATTTTATCAAATCCAACACTAGCTCAATTTCATGTTTTCATATTTTATAGTTTATTATAATTAAAGTCTCTATTGGAGCAATAACATTATTCAGTTCAAAGATATTAATTGATAAACAATTTTCATGCAATTAATCATTAGAAAATATAATCAACAAATATATTTGAGCACCTTTATAAGTATTATTTTTATGAAAGCTTTTAGTAATAATTACTAACTTTCTTTGAAAAAAAGTGACTCATATAAAGTTCCATCTACAATATATAACATCATTCAATACAATAGTACTGACTACTAAACATCCTAATATAGTTAATTAATATATAAATATAGACAAACAATGTGTTTTAAAATATTTATAAGTAGTATTTTAATAAGAGCCCTTAGTGTAATACTATAAACTTTCTTTAGAAAGAATATGACCTATATAAAATATCTCTTTACTATTTAGTGAAATTAACTAGTAAGGTACTATTAACTTTCGAAGATCTATCTACTTTGGTAGAATGAATTTCTAGATTATGCATACTCACTAGTCATACAATATTCTATTTCAGAATTATAACACACAATAAGCTCCCTTTAGAGAGATGATTGTATGCTATAATTTCGCAATGCATCTCAATTCCTTTAAAATATCATATTAAGAAATTTTATAAATCTTAGTGAATGGACCACTTTGGTGGTCACCATCTATTGAAATCCACCAATCTTCAAATCAAGGATCAATCAGTCATACCCATGAATCCATTTATTTAACTTAATACACCAATAGTAATAAATAAATTAAATTTAATATCAAATTTTCTAAACTGCTAGATAGAGAAATCTTGCAAATCTCAATAAAGAGGCTACTTTGGTGGTCACCATCCATTAAAACCTATAATCATCTAAATTAGGGATCAATTAATTATGTCCATCATATATCTTGATATATTAATATCAAGCAATTTGTTAAAACTTAATATATCTAATTCCCTGAAATACTAAATAGAGGAATCCAACAATAATCAATGAATGGGCCACTTTAGTGGTCACCATCCATTGAAACTTAAAATCCTCTAAATTAGAGATTAATATGTCATAATTATAAACTAAATATAATAATTACATATTTAATGACAATTATGCAATTAAAATATGTTATCATAAATTGTAGCACGGTTATAAGAAACTCATTGCATAAAAGATCTTGAAAAATCCTGAACTATACAATGATGAGATAATTGAATGTAACAAATTTTATCTTAGAAACAAAATAAGTTACTAAAGAATCCTTTTATAATAAAATAATTGTTCAGGGACCAAAGTAAAAAAAATTATGAGGACTATTTTCAAATTGTGCAAATGACAAGGGCCTAAATATAAAAGTATCAGAAAAAGGACCCTATTATGATTAAATGGTTGCTTGGGGACTTTAAAAAAAATAAAAGACTTTCTTACAAAAAAATTAAAGGACTTTTGTTAGAATATGCAAAATCAAAGGGGTCAAAGTGTAAAAATGGCCTTTTGTAAATTGGGTTGGATTTTGGGTTGAAACTTAAAATCCAATACCCTTTCCTCCCTCACGAAGGGTAGAGGAGGAGGTGGCCAAACTAGTGCCCCTCCTCGCCCGTTCTTAGCCGACTGGTTGTTAGGGCCTTCATTTGGTGGCTTGGCATCGTCACTCGACCAAGCCATTATGGTCAAGGGAAGATAACTGTCGGAAACAAAGAAATTCATTAAAATTTTTTCGTTAAAACCTTGAAATCATTGGTCACCTTTATTTGGATTTGCTCCCGCTGGTTCATTGTTGCCCCATCGTTTAAACTCCACCGATTTGCCCCTTGGTGGTCGCATTAGGCAGTGGATGGAAAGGAGGAGGCATGGCCACCAAGTCTTTTCGTTTGCTTTTTTTTTTTTTTTGTTTGATCTCGAAAGATCAGTGTGGAAGGGCTGGGAGTGACCAGCGTCGACTTCCATGAGGATCAGCATCGGCATGTGCATGGTGAATCTGGCTGTCGGATGGAAAGAAGAGGGCACGGTGGCAAAACCATGTATGCCACCATCCCTCAATTTTTTAAATTCCGTCCCTTGTTTATTTTTTATTTAAAAAATATACATGTATCAAATCTATAGTTCTAGTTTTGATTTTAATCTTCTACAAAATTCTATACTATAATACTAATTATAGGATTTATCTTTGATCATATATAGAAGATTAGAATACAAAACAATAAACAAAATAAAAAAATTTATGCATATCTTGAAAACCTGAGAATCCATGATCTTTATTGTAGTATTCTAAGAAAGAAGAAAAGAAACTATAGGTTTAAGTCTTTCTCTCTGTTTCCTCCTTATATCTACCTCCTTAATGGAATAGATACCTCCTATAAACAATAACATCATATTTTATAATTTTTATAGGTAAATATATATAGGAGTAAAATAGAGACCTAGCTCGGTTAATAATGATAATGCGTCTATCCATTGTATTAACAAAATCAGGCATACATTGGTATCCGTTACATTATATAACTAAAATAATTGAATCCAAATCATAATATAATCATAAAAATTTTGAGCTCCTTAATCATTCATTCAGATAATAGCTCGACCTGCATTTCGAAATAAAATCAAAGTTTAAATTAGTTGATAATCAATGGAAGCCTATATTATGAAAATTTTTAATACCATTTCTACTACATCTTTCACAACATATTTACAATTATATGTCACATAAGTGCCCCCTTTCCCTGGTTGTCCTTTCAGTTAATTTTGATGTAATAGTTCAAGATTTCCAAGCAACAATGGATTTTCGTCATTAGAGACCCTATTAGCATGGTCTTATCTTGCTTTGTGCCATGTAGGGAGATGGTAGCAGCATGGTAAGGTTTAAGGTGTGCACAATTCTCAACTTTCAAGCCATACAAATATGGATAGAGAGGGAATCTGCAACTTCAATTTTATGGCTCAATGAAAACTCAATAAATGGTAAGTGATCAAATGATTCAAACTTACTATTTATGGATATAAAGAAAGTCTTTGTACACTACACTCGGTGAAGAAAAAATACATTGTACAATCTGATTAGATCACATAAATATTATTTTTAATGCATATTTAATGCCTGTAAGTTTATCTTATCATTAAAAATTTTGAATGATGAAAATGCTCATTCCTTAAAAAAAATTATGATACCTCGTGACTTGCATTTTAATATCCCATGGCTTGTGTTATGATTTTTTATGGTTTAAGTTATGATATCCATGTATCATAAGATCGAGGAATATTTTTATCATTGAACTTTTTTTAATGATGAAAATATTCTCGACTTTATGATATCCCGTGAACATGATTATAGTACCATGTTTATAAAGAGATGTCATAAAGGAAGTGCATTTTCATTATTCAAATACATATTTAATGCTTGTAATTTATTTTTTTTGAAAATCTTAAATAATAAAAATATACATTCCTTATGATATCCCTTCTGTATAGGATGTCATAATCCCGTTCACAATATATCATAAGATCAAACATATTTTTGTTATTAATTTTTTTAAAATTTTTTTCAATAACAAAAATATCATTCGGTTTTATGATATAGGGGTGTCGTAATCCAAGCACGGGATATCATAATCTAAACTAATTAGTATCATAAATTTTTTTATAAGAAAATGATATTTTTATTATTCTAAATTTTTAATAAAAAGATAAAACTACATACATTAAATATGTATTGAAAAATAAAATTTATATAATCTTTGTGGCTCCATTATATTTAGTAGTATGACCATCTTGATAGATAAAAATTTATTCTGTGAATATATTATATTTTGAAGAAAGCATCTTTTCATGCATGGCAACTCATATTTGTTTGGAGGGAAACAAGCTGTAGATTGGGCAGCAGGACAGGGAAGTCAGCAGTCCATTTTCCCACAGGCCTGGGCATTTATATAACTGTTGCGGATGCTCCAGGGTGTGTCATATTTTGTCACCGAACTGGCTGTTATATGCTTGTTTCAGGCATGGCCTAGGACTTTCCCACCAAAAAGCAAAAGGCCACCTATCTGTCACGTGAAATGCACGTGCACAACATCAGCAATGATGGATGGGACCCACATTACATCACATTCGGATTCATCGAAGTTAGTTTCCCGTCATCGATCGGATCTAACAGCCCAAAAGACGAAACAGCTGATTTAGCGCCAAGCCGAGATGCAGGGCCCCACGTCGGATTGAGTTTTAACACCGCACGATCTAATATCTGCGGATGAGATCTACCGGATGTGCCGGCCGCCTCCTTTTTAATTCCACCTCCTTACCCTTGCGATAAAATAACTCGGAAATTCCGAATTTATTATTTTTTCCCTTTGTTGCCTTGCCCATTGCGTCTTTCCCCTGCTCCGTCATTCGTTCGCTCTCCCTCTTCTCGCCAATTTTCCCCTTTTCTTCTTACTACTAAAATTCCGTTCGATTTCAATCTGAAATCGGCCTCGCCAGATCTGTGTTCTTCTTTGCCGCTTCCCGATTCGACCATCGTCGGGGTTTGAGTTTGTTCTATGGGCACTTCTGGCTTTCTCCATTTATATTTTTATCGGAAATCTTGAATTTCTTTTTATAAATATTCTTAGCCGACGCAGCTACTTTCTGAGTTTTTAGTATTGTTTTTGAACTTTTGTAGTTGATCGGAGAGATTGCAGGATTTGGATTAGTTTCGAGTTTGGATAGAGATGGTGTTGGGTTTTGAAGTTTTGAAATTTTAAACTAGCTCTTTTGGTAAAATCATAAGATTTGGCTGTTTTCCAATTGAGTCGGTTGAAAAGAGCGGCATTCGGGTGCGAAGGGAGTCATTTTTACGGGATTAATAGGTGATTCAATGCGTCCCTTGGGTTTCGGTGATCTTCTGGCGTGGAATGCGTGATCATGAGGGGTCCTCTGCGAATCTGTGGAGGATCCCGTTGCAGGAAGAAACTCAAATTAGGGATTGGGTTTTATTTCCTTGGTGGGTTTTTAGAGTAGTGGAACATGCTCCACTCGGTCCTCTGTTTCCATGAGGTTTTGTGTTGAGCAAAAGCATCAGGGCGGGAGATGGGTTGTTCGAGAGGGCTGATTCTTTTGTTTTCCGGAAGAAACCAGAGATAGTGGAAGAATATCATCTGTCATCGTTTACCGGCTAGTTCTTGTTGGAAGATTTGAACAATGTTTCCCCCCGGGACAAATCCTTCACAAGATGCAACTGGAGCCTCAGGTGGGGTGCTAATTCCAACACGGTTTGTGTGGCCCTATGGGGGGAGAAGGGTCCTCCTCACTGGCTCTTTCACAAGGTCTGTATCAATTGTTTCCTACCCTTCCCTGTTATTCCTAATGTGTTGTTTGTTATGTTTCTACTTGTTTTTAGCATATATGTACGTATCTGTCTATACGTATCCATCTATCTATATCTCTCACTGTGTGTGTATGTATATATTATACATTGGATTAAGACATACTGTCACTGCACTGAGGTTTAGTATCGTTTATTATCCGAATGGTATTCGTAGATGCTAGAACTGTTCAATGTGAATGTAACAATATAGAGTGCTAAGAGAGGGAGGGCCATCGGTAAATGCATGGTGTAGGCCATGTTAGTGGAAATTGGTGTGGCCATAATCTTGTAAATTTATTCCGGACCATACATTATATAAGGGATATGCTCATGCGTGTATGTATATGTATGCAAGTTAATGCATGTGCATGTATGCACCTTCTTCTGACTAGCTAGACATTAAAACTACTTTGAGTTTACAGTTCATTTTTTTTTCATGGAGAGGATGCTTGGTTATAAAATTAATGTCATGTTTTTGTTATATCATGACCTTCTTACTTTGGAATTATGTATGTATATCTGCCACAATATAACTTTTCTTCTTTCCTTCATACTGATCTTTCTTGAATTATCTGTCTTAGGTGGACTGACCATATACTGATGTCTCCTGTGGAAGGTTGTCCTTCTGTATTTCAAACTATATGGAACTTGACACCTGGCGTTCACCAGGTCAGCAAGTGGTTCTTATTTTATAAATGCTAGGTTCATGATGCTTCATTTTTTTGTTAGCTTCAACCTTGTCAGTTTTAAATTTATGATATGTGCATGGTATCTTGATGCTCTTTCTAATTAAATTATTGGTTAAATAGATGTTGATTTTTAAATTGATTCATTGGATGCACATGTCATAACATATTTACCTTCCTCACATTCTCAAGTGAAATGTTTAAGATCTGAGATCTAAGATCGATGCAATTCTTTACACCATATATGGCTAAGATCTGAATTATTTTATGAATACACATCTATAAAAAAAATGCATTTACATGTAGATAATTATGCAGATATGTGATTGAAGACACCCAAGTGTGGTGTTCGGCATCACGTCATGTTAGTGTGTATCCACATGCTTTTAAGGAAAAGTGTATAATTATCTAATGACTTTAATATTTCATCTGTTGCTTTTGGGCCTTTAGCTCATTTTTTTCGTGCCTTCTTATATGCAGTATAAGTTCAATGTTGATGGGGAATGGCGGCATGATGAGCAGCAGCCTTGTGTGGTGGGAAATTATGGGATAGTGAACACATTGTTTCTTTCACGGGAACTTGATCCAAGACGTACAGTCCTGAGCCCTGAGGCACCAGGCAGCAGAATGAACATGGATGTGGACTATGAAACCTTCCAATGTGCAGTAAGATAACAAGCATCTTTTGTGATTAATCTCTTTAGATGGTGTAGATTTATGTTACTCTTGTAAATAAACATACATAAGTACATAAAAGGCACATGCATATTTATAGATGCTGTCAACTTGTATAAACATACTCATATGAGTGTAGATGAACACTTTTACATGCGCATATGGATTTAAAGCATTAATATATTTATTTTTTGAAAAAGACCTTTTCCTGTATTTTTGACAATCCAACTACATTCTTAAAAACTTGCTACAATAACACCTGCATGCATAAAGATTTAAGCCATTTTAGCAAAATTGGGTAGCATTTAGTTAGGGAGCGAAGTGGGCAGAAGGTCAAGAATAAGCTTTATGCTCCCCAAACATCTTTTTGAAAAATAAGCATAAGGAATGGTATTCCAGTCAAACCTGCTTTTGCTAACTTTTCCGGGTAGAAGTTGTCATATTTGCTTATTCTTAGAATAAAGGCCCTTACTGATACCTGCTTCTTTTGTTGTTTTTTGTTAATAAAGCCCTTACCGTTACCTACTTCATTTGTTTTTTGAACAAAAAACACTTGAAGGCCTCAGCCTTGAGTTATTCTAGAAACTATTGCAAAAAAAAAAAAAAAGGAAAAAAATGTGAAATTTGGAATAGTTATCATATTCCCTTTTGTGTTCCAAAATTAAACATAGAATTAATATTTAGATTTTTCTAGTAAGCTTCAAAGGGCTATATTCAACACCCAGGAGAAAGCATACAAAGAAAAACAAAAATCAAGGCCAAAACTAGCAATGAGACTTCTAGTCATGTAGATGGCAGTTTTAGCCAAAAGTGATCCAGTTTAGATAAAATTAATTACAAGAAGCTGAAATTGCCAGAATTCAAGCAGTTTTGGTAGTCAAAATTTAAAACCTTGGATTGACTCTGTTAATTTTTTCAAATGAAAAAATTCATTTAGTTATCAATGATAGATGCTTTACTAATTTATTCATTTGTGAAACAATTTTCATTGATGTGCATTAGGCATTGGGAATGGTGTACAATGTGCACCTACCAAAAGGTTTGAGTTTCATCGACACCTAATTAGATGTTTCATGATTGAATGTTTTTGATACTTGGTGTCACCTTTAGTAATGTGGTTGCATGTTTAAAGATGTTGAAATTTGTGTTTCTCAAGTGAATATAAAATGTTATGATTTGAGTGCCTAGTCGATCTCAGTCTATATTGGCTATGTTAGATTGGATTGGTGACTAACTAGGTCCTAGGACACACCTAGGACCTTTGGCCTACTTACAAGGGGGGTAACCTAGTTAGTAACGATTGGTACCAAGCAGGACATGACAAATACTACATACTATTGTTTGATACCAACCAAAAAGTAGTAAAAAAGGCACTGGTTCCTTTTTAACCATTGTTGGTGTTGTAGTGGAGAAAGGAAGAAAGAGGAAGATCACAATAACCCTAATATATGTTCTAAACAATCCAAAACAAGGCTTAACAACCTTAGAAAAAGGGAAAAAAGGTGTGGTGTTGGGGGGGGGGGGGGGGGGGGGGGGGGGAAAGGCACCTATCATGCCTTAACATGAGCATTTCTTGTAGCACTCATAACTAAAATTGGGCCTAGGTCTTCAGTAGATATTTCTCTCTTGAATGAGTATAGGAGAATGAGAGATGGATGCATGGTAAGATGGTGATGAGGTAACATTAAGGATACAATAAGGTTGAGGGATACACCAATATGGAGTGATTTGATTACATTTAGAAGGAAGGTAGAGGGGACATATACAATACAGGTAGAGTTAGACCGATTCATATGGGATGAAGTTATAAGGAACGGCTTGATATCTCAACATCTTTTAGAACCTGTACCTCTAAATTGGATGGAATGGAGGAAAAGGATTTATGCAGGCAACCCCAACTAGTTTGGGATTAAAGCTTAGTTTGATTGAGTTGAGTTGAGTTGAGTTGAGTTGAGTTGAGCTTTTCTTTATCTTAGTGTTAAAATAAAAAGATTGAACCAGGGTTTGCGATACTGTCCTGTATCGCACCGTACCGGCCAAGAGCCAGTATGGTTAGGGCTGGAAATGGGCCAGCCCAAAAGTCCATTATCTGGAACTGGGCTGGGCCAGCTCAATAAATTTCGGGCTGGCCTGAAATTGGTTTAGGCTTCGGACCAAATTTTAAGCATATTGGACTAGTCTTAGGGCTGTAAAATAGATTCCGTTTAATTTTTGGGCAAGAGGGATGTCCGAATTCGATCCAAAAATTTTTAAAATATAGTCTTTGGGGTCCATTGGGCCGACCCATTTCCAGTCCTAAGTACGGTTCACATATAAAAACGGTTCGGCACCCCGGACTGTTAAAAAAAATTTTAAAAAATTAAATTCCGTACGGTATGGTACCGTACCATCCGATTCAGCCCGGTTCGGGCTTGGTTTGGCTCGGTTCGGGTCCGGTTCAGATATGGTTTAATAATATTTGCTTGAGAGGGAGGAGGAAGAGAGTTTTTTATCATTTTTTAGCCTCAGTACACGTACCGTACCATACCGTACCGGCAGCTGACCGGTACGGGTCACGGTACCGGTTCAGCGATCCTTGGATTGAACAATTTATTCTTTAAAAAACTATTTTTTTCCTACTATGTGAGATCTTTGGAAAGGATATGGCTTAGGAAAGGTAATGATGAGGCTTACAGAAAATGTTGCAGGTAATGATCTAGGATCGGGTGGGTGTGGTTTAGGGAGTCAACTTAGATGCCTTGTATGTTTGAGAATTTTGATGTGGTTGTTGTTTTTTGTAGTTATATATGTAGGCACATGCTACTCACACTTTCAAAGGTCAACTTGAGCGATATATAGGTATTTAATCAATGCTAACTAACATATACCGATAGAAGAAGTAAAGTGTAGAAGAGAAGATCAAAAGTAAGTGGGAAAGATTTCTTTCATGTTTTTCACAATAATATGTACATTCTTATATAAAGGTGAAGAAGTGAAAATTAGGCAAGTACAAGATCCTTCCAATCACAAAGATCATGTAGAATATTTTAACAATCCCAAATATCATGTAGAATATTCTAGCAATCCCAAAGATCATGTCTTATAATATTCTAGAGCATATACTTCCTAATATTCTGTATATTAATAAGGAAAGCTAGCTAGGTGTATCTTGAAAACTAATGCATAGCTGTTTAACATTCCCCTACAAGCTGAGCATCCGGTGGATGGATGTGAAGATGGTGCAGAGAGTACGAAAGTGCGATGTAGATAGTGGTTTAGTGAAGATATCAGTAATTGCTTTTCAGAGAAAATATGAAACACGAATAGCTCGTCACATTATAGTTTTTTCTAGAGAAAATGATGATCAAGTTCAACATGTTTAGTGCGAGCATGAAGAACAGGGTTGGCGATAAGATAGGTTGCATTGAGGTTGTCATAATATAATTGGATTGGTTGTAATAAGAAGCATCCCAAATCATAAACAAGATGATGGATCCAAACTATTTCAGCAAGTGCCAAAGTCATGGCATGATATTCGGTCTCAGAACTTGATTTAGACATGATGGATTATTTTTTTACAGGCCAAAAAACTAGATTGGACCCAAGAAAGAGGCATAATCTAGTAGTGGAACGTCAGGTATGAGGACACCCAATCCAATCGGCATCTGAATAAGCAGTAAGCAATGGATTTTGACATCGAGAGAAATATAATTTATAGCTGAGTGTACCACGAACATAATGGAGGATCTGCTTCACAGCCTGAAGATGTGGTTCATGTGGCGTATGAATAAACCGAGCTATCAAATTCATAGCATAAGATAAGTCAGGCTGGATGAAGGTAAGGTACTATAAGGTAATTTGACGATATTCATATGGTTCTAAGAGAGGTTGTCTTTGATGAATAGAGAGATGTGTGCTACAAGAGAGTGGTGTACTGACAGATTTGCAATCATTCATATCATGACGAAAAAGTAACTCCTTGCCTTGTGAGAGATGAAGATATGAGGAACTAGACTTAACCTCAATTTCCAAGTAGTGAAGTGATCCAAGATCCTAAATAGAAAATTCAGATTGAAGTGTGGCAATAAGAGAGTCCAAAAGAGATATTCATATGGTTCTAAGAGAGGTTGTCTTTGATGAATAGAGGGATGTGTGCTACAAGAGAGTGGTGTACTGATAGATTTGCAATCCTTCATATCATGACGAAAAAGTAACTCCTTGCCTTGTGAGAGATGAAGATATGAGGAACTAGACTTAACCTCAATTTCCAAGTAGTGAAGTGATCCAAGATCCTAAATAGCAAATTCAGATTGAAGTGTGGCAATAAGAGAGTCCAAAAGAGGGTCAGAATTGCTTGTGACTATAATATCGTCCAAATACAAGAGTAATGTTAAGGTGCTATGAGTACTGGAATGAACAAATAGAGATGCATCTGCAGCATTAGAACGAAAGCCAAGCTCAGCAAGAAATGAGGTAAACCTTTGAAACCAGGCACGAGGTAAACCTTTGAAACCAGGCACGAGGAGCCTGCTTAAGACTATTTAAAGCTTTCTTGAGTCTACAAAGATAATGCGGATTAGCAGTATCAACAAATTCTGGAGACTTTATCTCATATAGACCTCATCCTGAAAAATGCCATGAAGGTATTCTTGACATCAAGTTGTTGAAGGAGCCAACCTTGCGATAATGCCACAGAGAGAACAGTATGAACAGTAGTGGCCTTAACAACAAAGAGAAGGTTTTCTCAAAGTCACTACCTTGTTACTGCTTATATTCCTGTATCACAAGGCGAGCTTTAAGGCACTCAAGTGAACCATCAGCATGAGTTTTGATTTTATAGATCCATTTACATCCAATAATGTTAGCATGGGATGGAGGAGGAATAAGATCCTAGGTCCTTATTTGATATCAAAGCATCATATTCTTCCTATATAGCAGCGACTCAATTAGAGTGCTGAGAGGCTTCCTTGAACATTGATGGTTCCTGCAGAAGATCAAAACAAGAAAAGACAAACAATGTAGAAGGATCTGCCAAAGAAGAGGACTGATGTTTAAAAATCATATGGTGCGACCATTGTAGAATAGGACAAGGTTGTCTAGGTGATTAGGAGCAACAACAACATTGGATTGGATAGAATTAACTTGGGAGAGTGTGGGAACCAGAGTAGATTCAGGAGTTCGTACCCGAGTACGTTGATACACAATCTAAATTGGCGACTGATCCACATGACTGCCAACAGAAATCTCTGCAAAACCATTTGCATCCACAGTAGGAGCAGGAGAACAATTAGCAACAACATTGGGTGAATCTAGGGTTAGACCAGATGCAGATGCAGTTACAGTGAAGTTATTATTGATATCAAACCGTGACATGTGAAATACTAACTTAGAAATGGAGCAAGCAGTAGAGAGGTCTAAATCATGTTGTAGATGTGAGACAGACAAATTTAATTTATTTAAATCACCAGTAGTAGGCATGTCATGTCATTGCTTTGAAGACGACTATAAACAAGTATAGGAAAATACAGGCTCAACAAACATAACATGATAGGAAATGAAAACTTTATTAGAGGGAGGATATACACAGTGAAATTCCTTGTGATATTTAGATGGACCAAGAAAAATACAAGGCAAAGATCGTGAATGGAGCTTATGCGATGCAATATCCTGAATGCTCGGATAGTAAAGACATCCAAATACTTTGATAACATTCACATCAGGAGGAGAATATCTATGTAATTTTTGACAAGCAGTTGAGCCATTCAGAATAGTCAATGATGAAGTGCGATTTAAAAGAAATACAGCATAATGTAGGGCTTCAACCTAAAATTGCACTGGCATAGAATATTGAAATAAAAGAATGCGAATAACATTAGCTATGTGTCCATTTTTGCGCTCAGTAATGTTATTCTGCTAGGCATATAGGGACATGATAATCGAAGAAAAATATCATTGACACTCAAAAAATCAGTAAAAATCTCATTAGCAAACTTCTTTTTTTCATCAAAATGAAAGTAACAAATATTTGCTTTGTAAATAGTTTTTACCATGGCATGAAAATTTCACAAATTTATCATACATTTCATGTTTAAATCTAAGAGTATATATCCAAATATATTGAGAAAAATTATCAATAAACAATACATAATGTCGATATCCAGCGGGAGAAAGAACAGGTGATTGCCAAATATTAGAGGGAATTTGTTCAAATGGATAAGAAGATTTTGATTGAGAAACATTGATGATTGAAAGGTAATTTGACATGCTTTCCAAGATGACAAGCATTATAATTATTGAATCGAACAGAATTAACAGATGTATGTAAAATATTATTAATATCTTTCAAGAAACAAAGCAAAACATCATTACTGGGATGACCTAATCTCCTATGCCAAAGTTTAGGACTCAGCTGGACAGTTGCTAATGCTGTCTTATTCCTAACATCGACAGTGGAAACTTGAGAAGCAATAGGATAAAGTGAGATTATTGCATCAAATAAGCTCCTTGTTCTCAAATCCTTTACAGAAAAATCAAATAAAAAATTTCATAGACCAACTATTATCATGATAAAATTGTCGAACAGATAACCATTTTTTTAATGAAAGGAATGATTAAAATATTATGCAAAGAAAAGAATGTGTATGTAGCCTATATTGATCAACAGAATGAATAGCAATTGTTCTCCATTTTTCATTAGAATATGATCATTACCATGATAAGGTTGAGAGTGCGAAAGTATACCTGAATTGATGGTCTGTGGTTCGTCATTCCCGTATCAGGATACCACACCTCCTGGTCAAACTCATCCTATGAAATACTCATGGTAGCAAAGTATTGTGGTATATCATAAGATATATAATTGTGATCGAAGCATTGTTTATACTGAAGTGCTATGTGATTAAATTTATCCCATATTTGGCATGTGGGGCTAGATTGCTTCTGAAAGAGGGAAGGGTTAGGAGAAGGTTTGGGAGGCGGTGGAGCTCGGTAGTGTGGATGTTGCTATTAGTAGTAGTTGGGCTGAGTACTATATTGATAGTTAGTCATCTGTTCTGGTCCCTGACATCGTCTTTTACGATTACCTCTGCCTTCATGAGATCGATTTCTGTGGCCACCCTGATTGCTTGGTCGATCATCACCACGTGCAGCCACAAAGGTAATAGAATCGCTAGTGGGAGGAGCAAAACTATGAAGAGCATTAAAGCGCTGGTCCTGCTGTTCCTGTTGAAGTAGCAGGCGAAATTTCTTAAGATCAGGAAGATTACCATGCATAATAACAGTGGTAATGAAACTTCTGCATTCCTCAGGAAGACCATGAAGAGCAACCATCACAAGTTCATGATTTGCATGACTACCAATGGAGCGAAGATTCTGATCAATATCTTTAATTTTTAGGATATAGTCAGAAACAAACAGTCCCCTTCTTTAAAAGGCGAAGAAGCCCACTCTCCAACTGAAACTCCATAGCAGTGGTCTTGTCACCAAAGTGCTTCCAATAGTAAGCCAAATATTTCTAGTAGCATTCTTAGTTCCAGAAAGAATGTGTTGAAGCATGGTAGGGGACATGGTGGCAGTGAGCCATAGATGAACAGCGCTGTCCTCCTAGTAGGTCTCAAATGTTGGATTAGGAAGATAATTTTTTGAATCATCTTCAATAAACACAGGAGGTGGGAGGCTAGTAATGTTCACATGTCCTAACATCTTAAAGGTAGAAAGAACATTAGAAAAATCCTTCTTCCAAAGTAAGTTGTTATCAATCAGCTCGATGGTGACAAGACTCTTGATGTTGATGACCAGAAGAGCCGTAACCCGTAATAGTGAAACTAGAAGCCATGGTTGGGACGAAATGGTACGGCCCAGGGCAAGGCGGCGTGGCGACACAGTTGGGATCTTGGGCTCGAGCCTTAATGCTCTAATACCATGATAAAAGAAGTAAAGTAAGTGAAGAAGAGAAGATCAAAAGCAAGTGGAAAAGATTTCTTTCATGTTTTTTGTTATGATATATTCATCCTTGTATAAAGGTGAAGAAAAGAAAATTAGGCAAGTAATCACAAGATCCTTCCAATCCTAAAGATCATGTAGAATATTGTAGCAATTTCAAAGATCATGTAGAATATTCTAGCGATTTCAAAGATCATGTCTTAGAATATTCTAGACAATATACTTTCTAATATTCTGTACATTAATAAAGAAAGCTAGCTAGGTGTATCTTGACAACTAATACATAGCTGTCTAACACATACTATAATAAATTTATATGTAACTCTTGTAGATGATCTTGTATGTATATAAATATATATATATATGTAGGATTACACACATGCATATATATATAAAATATAAGTTTGGTATAAGTCAAGTACTGGTCTTGTTCCCAATGGGACCTAATCAAAAGGTGCTACTTCAATTCAAGTGCAAGTTCCCCACTAACTCTTATCTTGTCTTTGAGGAGAAGGTCCTGTGGTTCCTTAGTTGCACTTCGTGGTGCATGCTGTCTAACTTTATGCTTTGGATTTTCTCCCCCTAAAGAAAGGGGCGAGAGGCATGAGTATGAAAAATGGAAGTTTGGGCTCTAAAGGGATTTGCTATTGCTCATATGTATGAGAGATGCTCATTTATAAATTTGATCAAGGTATTAGAGTTTGTCAAGAAGTACTTGGTTCTGGAGGAATGCTACTAACCTTAGGATGCTATAGAGTCTTTTTGATTGCTCATGTAAGAACTATGATCTTTGGCTTTAAAACTAATAATTTCTTGTATCCAAGAACTTCCAGATTAACAGGAAGGAAGCTTGATTTGAATGAATCAGGGTTTCTATTATATAATCGATCGGTACAAACATCTACAACTTCGAATTCGAGCAATTTCTCCTCAACAAGTAGACGTGGGCATTTGCTGGTTTGTGCTGGGTCAAGGTCTATTATCAAGACAAAATTACTAGTTCCAAGCCTAGCTGGGCTTGGCCGTAGGTCTAAAGATGCCACTCTCGTCCCGCCTTACATACAAGTAATTTATAATATATAAAAACATATAATTTATCATATATTGCTATATAGGAAATATATTTTTATATAGTTGGGCTGGGCTGGGCCATGCCATGCTAAAATGGCAAACCCAAGCTTTGCTTGATTTCATATTGAGACTAAAATTATGAGACTAGCTTGACCAGCTAGACCTAAAAGCTAAAACCTTAGCTTGAGCCTAGCCAAAATTAGGTTGGGTTCAGCCTGGTTGTTGGGCTTTTTTTTTTCGGCATTGATCTATCAACAAGGTCTTGGGCCAACAAAATCTTGCTGAATGGAGAGATAGTTGAGAGGTGACAAGGCCCTTTACTTTCATTATAAAACCAGTAAACATAAAAAAAAATGGAGTATTTTTGAAAGAGTCTTTCGACCATAAAAAATAGAATTTGTGCTTGTGGTAATTATTGAATTATTGTAGCTGAGAAAGAAGACCCAGAGATTTGTGAACAATGCAGGTTGTAATTTGCTGATTCTAGGATATGAAGATATCAAATGGGATACATCAAACTTGTATATCTTGTCTCATTGTGGTATTTGAAATATCTTTCTTGGTATATTGTTAATCTTTGATAAATCCTTTAAAAGGAGTTTGAAGTTCTGGTATATTGCAATGTGTGGTTTGATCAACATATTCATTTCTGCTTGAGAAACTGTCATCCAATCACTCACAATCAGATTGAATGAGATTTCCCAGGCTTTGACATGTGTTCTGGGAAAAGTAACGTGAAACTCAGAATTATTGGTATACACAGTACTACCAAATGAAAGCAATGGATCCATGGTCAATTCTGTAATTGATAAATAAGAATTGCTAGTTATACCTTGTGAAGAAGGACCTTTTTCATTGCATTAGCCATTTCATGTGAATCCAATGGGCATGTTTATTTCAAATAAACTAATAACATACTTAATATACATGTGGTATATGATATATACTTACATGAAATGAACATTGATTAACTTAAATATATTTAGCTGTGAATATGCAATAGAAGAATAGGATTATTTCCCTTGGAAGAATATGAATGAACCTGAGATGGGTGCATGATAACCTTCCACTTATCCTCATATCTGTAATTTATTTACCTCCAAACAGGAAAAGACTAAGTCTGTCCTATGATTCCATTTGGCAGTGAATCAAGTTGCCACATAGCTTCTCCCTCAAGGAGGTTGCCCAAACTCTAAAATAAATAAATATGCTTCAGTAAATATGTGTTGAATGATGATTTAAACTAATGATTGCCATGTATACATACTCTAAAGTTTGTATATAGTAAAAAAGGATTTTACTTAAATAACTGAAAATACAGGTAAATGATTTTACATTGATAATGTGAACTTAATGTATGCTTAGGACAAACAGGAATGTTGTTGTTCACATTTGGTGATAAGAACTGTCTGTACTAACTGTCTGTAATAACCATGGTTGTGTAAAATCCAATACAGCAAACCTGACTTTTCAATTTCCAAGTTAACAATGTTCAAAAAACAAAGGTGGAATTTGTGAAGTGTCTAGGTGTGTGCATAGAGGAAAAACATCCGTAAAAGAACTAGAAGTGCAAGAAGGCTATAAAGGAGGGAAAAAAAAGAGTTGAAAGGGGAAGAGAAAAGGATGGAAATTATGGCAGGATGCTTTGATTGTTTTGTCTTTTGGCTTTTTGTTGATTTCTATGAGAGTCATTGTTGTGATCTTTTCAGCTACTCTTTATTTATCTCCTTACAATTGTGAATGCAAGAAACCAGAAGGTGAAATCTTTAATATTTTTTTTTCCAGTTATATGTTTTTAGATTTTAGATATTATTGGTGCTGAGTCAGTAGAATTAGATATTAGTGCCTTGGTGTATTATTGGATTCATTGTCTTAATCTTTTCTCTATTGCAAATTCTGTTATATCAAATAGGACATGTCATCAGGTGGTGCCCTGCAGGAAACAACATTGAGGATATCGGAGGCTGATATAGAGGTCTCTCGCCATCGTATTTCTTCATTCTTGTCCACCCATAATGCCTATGAGTTGCTTCCAGAGTCAGGGAAGGTATAATTAGTTTCCTTTCAATGAATCATTTCATGTTTTTGTACTGTACTATTGTTGACATTCTTCCATCTTTTGATTCAAAGTGCACATGTGATTTCAGGTCATTGCTCTTGATGTTAATTTGCCTGTCAAGCAAGCATTTCATATACTTTATGAGCAGGTACGTCTAGTCTTAAGGGATGGAATTCCAGCTATTTTTATGTGGCGATCATTATATCTTATTGTTTTAATTTCCATGACCTGCAAGACTGTAGGATAGTAAGAACCGATGGAATATTTGCACTCTTTGATATTTTTATCATTAATGAAAGATGCCTTGACTTTTCAATCACTTTTTTATTGGCTGTGGCCTGTGGGGCACTTTGATTCAAAATGCAATGATCTAATATCCTCATGTTCTACGAACATATGTTTGATATTATTAGTTCATAATTATCATAAAATAATTTAGAAATGCTACTTCATCACAAAGCTCTGAGAAAAAAATGTGCATATATTGGTTGATAGATCTTAGCACTAATTTATTGTCAAGTTAATTTAGAAAAAAAATTTTAACTCCAAACCACAGATTGACACATGAGCTTGCAACATGATCTATGGGAAACTCTGAAGAGAAACTGATACAGAGCTTTGTTGGGTACTCTCAGGATCTGTCCATTCAGTTAGTGAGTTTAATTTAGTGGTGGGTCCATGATTGCGGGTCACTTTACATCTTGGCAACGCATTTGGTGGACACATTGGCAAATCTGATTTCATTAGCATTAGATATGATTATTTCTTTGTGTGCGCTTAAGTTGGGTTTGTTTTATGCTGATATCCTATTCTTATCCATATTTTTTTTCTAAACATAGATCTATATATCGATATTCAAATTTTATGTTTACCTGTGTCCATTACATCTGACAGCAAAGCATAAATACAAATAGTCAAATACAAATATGCATTATCCAATCTATATCCACTGTTTTTCATCTAAAGTTAGCAAGATATAAATAACCAGGACAAAGTGGCTGCTCGGTACAGATCTATTAGAAGATATTTATTTTGAAGTTTGAAAATTAAGGGGAGATACCTTGTTCATGGAGAGGCAGTAGACCAGTTAACATGTGTGCTTGTGTTTGATATCTTTTCCTGGCTGCTTCCCGGCTGCTTCTTAGGTGGCTAGACTCAACTTAATAGCAATTCATGCATTGCCACTTGTGGGTGCCTAGTTGCTCATCTAAAAACAACAGGAAATATGCCTTCTGATTGGAATGTTTTGGCAGAGGACTCTATAAACTAACACAGCAGGATATAGCTCTTATAATAGCTATATGTAATATTGCATTCATCCTTTTTGGTTTCTTTTTTTCCAAATCCTTGGTCCCTAGAAGGTTTACAATCTGCCATTTGGAATCCTTCTTTATTAGCTTGCATCATCTGTTTGATGGTGCATTGCCTATCATTGGTTCTCTCTTCTAGGCTAGCTTGTATTAGCTTTCTGGTTCTTATTGTCTCATCTTTTGAATTCCATGCATCTTCTTCTATCAGCGCGCTTGAATATTCTCTATTAAAATCCTTATTCTAAATGTTCTAAATTGTCTAACAATGGTTTAAAATTGCCTCCATATCTGTGAATACGTGCAAAGTAAATTCTTGTCAGGGAGCCTTCAAGTTAAGGTGAAAGATATTTTAAACTTGGCATATAAATTAATTGGCTCTCTTAATTCTCTTGCTTGATGTCCTTAAATGCCCTTGTCAAGATGCTTTTTATGTATTCATGTTTATTAAGCACATTATGTCTTTAGATCAGGTCTTCCACCATTGAAAAACTATAAGTATGATGTATTTTACCTTTGCACATTGATCAAAGCTTTGCCAAGTAGTCATCTATGCTTGCTGTCTGAAATCAAATTGCTTACAGGGAATTCCTGTGGCTCCTTTATGGAACTCGTACCGGGGGCAATTTGTTGGAGTGCTAAGTGCATTGGACTTTATATTAATTCTGAAAGAGGTGCGTATGGAATGTTGTTTCTCACTAGTTCTAATCTTATCCAAGACAATATTATTCTTTATTCCAGGAAAATTGCTAGTGGTGGTTGCTTCTTTAGTCATTCTCTGTTAACTATGAATTATCACTGGCTTGGTTTACTTAAATTAAGTAATGCTTTCTGTATAGAGCTGTTCTGAATCATGGAATGTGCTCGCTTAGAAAGGATTCCTGTGAACGCTCTTGCAAGATCATGTGCCCATTCCTTGTTGCCTGAATGATCGGGCTCGCTAATGTTTTTGTTCATCATTCTAAAATTGCTGCTGGCACATCTATTGAATGATTTTACTGCATTGATGCTTAAAGATATGATATGCAGCATAACCCTTCAATTAAGCATTGTTGATGTAAATTATTGTGTTAAATACAACTAGTATTTTCATTCCGGAAGAATTAGTGAATAAAAGGTTAACTAAGATTGTTTCAAGGAACAAGGGTCAAGTTGACTTTATTAGCTGTGTCAAGACCCATCAGATTAGACTGTGATCTTATGCTTCATTTTACATGATATAAATTGTTCTTCCTTTCTTGATAAGATTAGTTAAACTCTTTTTATATGCTGGTTTGATTGTGTAGAATGATTCTATTCATGAATTGTGTGATATAATTAGTTGTTGATTGATTCTGATGTCACAGAACTCGAACAAACACTGTTCATGGTTGCCTCAAGTTATGTACAGGTCTTTTAACTGGAACCATAGAACTCATCTGCAGGAAAAGTATAAACAAACTGGTGCATTTTTTTCAAGAAAAATAATAAAAAGATGCTAGGATCTGTTGATTTATTTACAAGCTGATTGCATATTATGGTAGAGACGTGGTATTCTTACGATTGGCATCAATTTGGCCATTCTTGATTCTTGATTCATGTGCTCCTGTTTTCACTTTCCACCCTATATATTTGGTTTGTATTAAGGTTTTTCTACGAAACTTCTTTATTAACTTTTAGTTGGTATAACTTTTAATCCTGCCCATTGGTTTAGTAAAGGGCAAAATGGGAAAACACAACTGTTGCTTACACCTTCCAAACATTCTATGCCATGCTCCATTGTCTCAATACCATTATGGACCAGTTAGGCATCCCTCTTGCCCTTCCTGATTTGCCGATCCCATTACCCTTCGCTCCCAATCTCAGAACTGTTCCACCGCTACTCACCACCGATTCCTTCCCCAACTAAATCTAGGGACAAAAAATGGCGGACCAATCTAGAAACCCTATTGATGAATTAGATGCGGCATGGAGGGGGTGAGATCATTGAGGATGAGGATAACTGTCAGCCAATGGAAACTGGTGGCAACTGAGAGACCTGATATAGGGGAAGGGGCAGTCCAACAAGGTGTGGAAATGAGAGCTGGTTATGGGAGGAGTGGTATCGTGATTGGAGCAACATCAGGGAGGCCACAGGGCAAAGGGGGCACAGAAGATGAGTACCACAATGTTGCAGCTTAGGGGCCACAGGATGGACTAGAAGTGATGGAATTACTCGACAGAAGACTGATGGAGTAATGGAGGGGTTTGAGGACACGAATGAGGTGCCCTTTATAAAGTAGTAAACTGCCCTTCGTGTTGAATTGAATGAGCAAAATGCTTACATCTTTCACCTGTACTTGTACAGCTCTCCAGGCACCACCTGCTAATATAAAACCACTTATCTAAAGATGGACTCTTTGAATGAATTCACCTATATAGCTGTATGGACGAGAAGGGAGCATTGTAATAAATCCCTTTTATCATTTGGTAATTCATCCTGCATTCTTTTGTATGTGATATGAGATTTGTGACTTTGACATTTTAATTCTATATAGAACAACAATAAGGCCTACAAAGTTTCAACTTCTATGGGACAGAAAGTGGGACAATAAAGAGGGTTCAAGAAAGAAACTTTAGCAAAAGTAAAAACATCATGATGAATGTGTGGTAAAACTAGAAGGGAGATTGAGAAATGAGGATATTAGAGGAGCTGTTGTAAAGGCAAAAATTAAGGGCAAATTGATGAGAAATTACTTGATATCAAGGTTCGCCATCTTGGTATCGGATATTGTGCTGATACCATTCTATTACAGTGTTGGTATGCAGTTCAGTATAGTATAGCAGGGTTAACATTCTTAGAAAGTGTACTGGTACAAGACTAGTATGGTATGGTATGCCCTGTACCAGGTGGTATGGGGTGTCATGACATTCTATATTTGAGATGGTATGGGCAAGTTCTACGAAGACATGCGGTGGCTCCAATAAGAAGAGATACTTTTAATTTCTATTGAAAGATATACGAGGAAAGACTTGAGGTGATATGGATAGAGGTGTGAGAGAAGATATGCGAAAGCTTGGAGTCACATCAGAGGTGGCTCTGGATAGGAACTATCGGCGAATGAGGATATATAAAGTTGATCCTGTATACTTGGAAGATGGGATAAGACTTGATGATTATGGCTATGGTTATTAATGTTTCAGTTCTATCTGCTTCTTGAATTGGTAGCACATGCAGTTGCATGTTCATATTCTGTCTTTGTAATTAGTTTAGTACTTGGTTATAACTTATCAGGAGCAGTATTAGTTCATTAACTGTTGGTTTGTGGAACCATTTGAGGAGTCGTCCTGCAGTTCTTAAGTTATCATGCATCCTACTTTTATTTGCATTCCTTTAAAGAACAGGCTTGATAACCATTCAAGCATGCTGGCACTTTTAATATGTCATCCAAAAATTCCGACTCAAAATCTTGTGAATTTATCCATTCAAAGAAAAAAAAAAACAAAACAAAATCTTGTGAATTTAAGAGTATTGCTTTAGGCAAAACAGTCAAATTGTTTTGCTCTTTTTCTGCATATTTTGGTTCTCTCATCCCATGGGTGGTCGTTAGTTAATATCCGCTAATTTCTCATTTTTGTCTTTACCAATTCTGCTGCATACATTCAAGTTTCTACCTGAACATTGCATTTTTTTTTTTTTTAAGCTGCACTCCGATGAGAGCATCTTTGATTAGGGGTGATTTTTAGCTGAACTTCAGCAAGCCTGATCCAGCTCAAGCTTTGCATTATATTGATGGTTTGTTGAGCTTTGTTAGTTTATTGCTGCTTTGAGTTCAATTCCAATCTCAAGCTTGCGCTGATCAATATCATGCCCATAAATGAGCTGCTAACAAATGGCTTATCAAATGCTCCAACTTAAGTTACATGATTGATGGTAGGTGTGGGAGCAGATTTTGGTACTAGAGTGGAGATATTGAGTGTCAAAATAGTTGAAAGTTAGCAGCACCTTGGAAGCAGGTGCTAGAATAGATTTGAAGAGATCAGAAAACAAGTGCAGAACCGTAAGTAGAAAATTTTGGAAGCAAAGTCTTAATTTTCTTTGCAGTCCCATGCCCTTTGTAGATCTTTGGAGCAAGATCTCAGCAAGTAGACTAATAGGCCTGACACACATGAATTCCAAGGCACTCCCATTTTTTATTGAGAATTGGTTGTAACTGTTCTTTTTGAGAACTAGAATGGGAGCACATCCGACTGAAAATCCGGTGACGGTGGGACTTAACGTAGGTTATTGGTACCAACCAGAATGGGTTTACCAGTTGCAGTAGTTTGCACCTCAGTGCTTGCAATATTCCTTAATCCTTTAGAAATAGACCAGCAGATGGTTGAAATATTTATGGTCCAATATGATGCTAATATGAAATATACAGAGCTATATATTGGTATGGTGGCCATTGCTTAAGCTCACCTCAAAACATTTTCCTGCTTAGACCCTTGACTCCAGCTTGGCTTGATTACTAGTTTAGGGATCTTTTGCTGAGTCAATTACAGTTGTTTACAAATGACTCATAAATTGGAGAAATCTACCTTTGTTAAGGTACCATATTAAACAAATATTGTAGCTATCTCAGAACCATATGCTACTACTACATCTTTTTTTTGCTTCAAATTGTTTCTTAATTCTCTTTCTGTTACCCAATAACTGATCCATAAATATTGTCTTTTTCTTAGAAAATGGGAAAACTAAATCAAGTTGGTTAAAATAAATTCATATGAAAAGATTTGTTAGATAATTTTCTTGATCTTGTTAAAAGTTGTTTATTTAACTTAACCAAGTTTTTATACTTGAAATGAAAATATGCAAAACTTTATATGTAAAAGTTTGTTTTCTTTCATAGATTCCTAAAGATATTGGAATAATTTTGGACTGCATGTGATATTTATAAATCTATTTTGTAATTACTAATTAGCAGTGATAACTTCTCAGGATTTAACCTTTTGTTGTTGGGCACCATTTTGGCCATAGAGTAGTACAGAAATTATTTGGTCAAAAATAATTCATCATTGATAAGGGTTTGTTTTAATGATTGTTATGATACAAACTTAAATACTAAGAAATGATTGCGGAATGAAAAAACTGGTCTTCTAAGTTTTTAACAACCATCTTTATTTTCTTATTCTAGTTCTGCGTTGTGGCCCTCAACCTGGTCATTTTTATGCTCATTCCTGTTTGGACATGCATGCTTCCACTATTTCAGTTGTCTTTTGTTCTAATGTGTGCTGCACATTTAGTATGATCTATAACAATATTGCTACATTCGTTGGTAGTGCTTGGCTTTGCGTAGTTTTTCAAACATGCTTTTCTTCTTTTTTTATTTCATTTTTTTCTCTCTTCCTTCTTCTCCTTGCCCCATATTTTTTTTCACAGATCTTTTTAATATGTGTTCTTAAATATAGTACTGTTGTAACATTTTGCAGCTTGGTAATCATGGCTCAAATCTAACAGAGGAGGAGCTCGAAACTCACACAATATCTGCTTGGAAGGAGGCAAAACAACAACTCAGTAGGCAAATGGATCCACGTGGAAGAACATTTCAGAGGCAGCTAATCCATGTAAGTTCCCATGAGATCTCTTTCTGTTGCTTTTAAAATGTGGTATGGTGTTGTTGCAATTCAGTGGTATGCATAATGCCTTTCAAATATATCCTTCTTTTTGGGAAAAAAAAAAATTACATCTAGCATGTCTCTTTGCCATTTTTCATCCATATTTTGTAAATGCCATCTTGAGATCTATAGATTGAATGTACTTGGTGTCTACAGGCTGGCCCCTATGATTCATTGAAAGATGTTGCTTTGAAGATTTTGCAAAATGAGGTTTCGACTGTTCCAATCATTCATTCATCATTATTGGATGGGTCGTTTCCTCAGTTGCTGCATATCGCATCCCTTTCAGGAATACTCAAATGTAAGCTCTATAGCATTTCCTTTGCCCATGATCATTTGCACCTATAGCTGGAATATCTTTTGGTGTTACTTGTATACAAGCTTCATTTAGTCTATATCATTGATGTAATCAGAAGTGCTGTTATCTTAATTTTCAGGTATTTGCAGGTACTTTAGTCATTGTTCTAGTTCTTTACCCATTTTGCAACAACCTATATGTACCATTCCTTTGGGCACATGGGTCCCAAAAATTGGGGAATCAAATGGGAGACTGCTGGCAATGTTGAGACCCAATGCAACACTTGGTGCTGCCCTATCTCTGTTAGTGCAAGGTGGAACTCTCTTTAATTCTTGATAACCAAATGAATTAAATAGTACTTGTAATTAGATCTTGACAAATACATTCTAGTTACCATTTGTTTTATAATGGGCTTTGGGAAAGTGTTATATGTCTGCATTATCATCACTTTTATTAGGCTGAAAGCAAAAGTTGAAATATTATTTCATGCGATGTGTTTATGCAAATAAACACGCATATCAAGCGTTCTATCATTTCTATTTTTTATTTCTTCTCGTCTTAGTTTGTCTAACTTCCTATCTGCTACGTTTTGGGTTGTTACCATGTCGTGTGCAATAATTGTTGGCAAAAATAAGATGAGAGCCAAGCTGATTTTGCATTCCTAGGTTAAGAACCTCTCAAAATTATTGCAAAGTGTGACTCTCTTGTCTCAACTCTGGCCTTGGCTTAGTTATTGGAAGCATGTTGGGTGCAGGAATGTGGAAGCGGCCTCTAAAACAAAATAGTAAGAAAATGCTTAGAAAGTGGGAACGGGGATGAGTTTCTGAGGAGATTCAGAAGTGGGTGCACTATCCTAAAAGGAAAATTCCTGCTGTTAAGGTCCTTGGACTTCTTTTTTTTTTTGCTTTTAAAAAAAATCAATTTTACAGGCTTGTCTGACTGCTAGGAATGTCAGAACTTGTAACGGATGACTTTTAATTCTTAGGAAGTTCTCACCAAACTAGCATAACTAGAACCTAATGACAGTTATTGAAGAGCCAAATGTAGCTTATTATTTATACTAAAAATGACTAATTAAATTTCGTTGGATGAAATTATTAATTGGTTTATTATATAGATGCATCCTTTTGAGTTCCTCAGGATACCAGATGTTTTGGGAGGTAGGCTTTGGCTGTTATAAACCATCTCATACATCACTTGAAAGCAAATACAAATTCTTTATGACCAGTCTTTATGCAATCTCTAGTATTGTTTTTTAAGTTCTAAAAGATACTTTTTTTTTGTCTTTGTTGTTTTCCAAATAGATGATCATATTTATTTCTGTGCAAGTTTCATGTTTTATTCTCCCTGCCAAGCATCTTGGACTTACGTTACTGTATTGATTGGCTTTGCAGCTGGAGTTAGTTCAATACCAATAGTTGATGACAATGACTCTTTGCTGGATACATACTCTAGAAGGTACCCTATACTTCAATTTAGTGTGAGGATGGAGGAATGTTTTGGTTCCCTTTTTGTTTTTAATGCAAAAACTTTTGTGATTCTATGCTCAGTGATATTACAGCTTTGGCTAAAAATAGAGCTTATGCAAAGATTCACCTTGACGAAATGAAAATTCACCAGGTATATACTGATACTTCTTTTTGTCGAACCTTGGGGAAAAGTGCGTTAAATTAATGGTTCTGACTTATCATCCAAGAATTGGATATGTTATGCAAAGTGTATTAAAATATATTTTTCTTTACCAAATCATCAATGTTAAGGATCTGTAGCCTGAAGATATTTTGTAATGGTGTGAATGTCACTATTAAAAGACAGTTGTTGGACCAAGGTTTGTAGTAACGGAATTGGCACCCATATGAGTAGGCCAATAGTACGGTACCATGCTATGCCATTCTAGCATGAACCAACACCGGGGGGGGGGGGGGGGGGGGGGGGGGGGGCGGTGAGATGAAGGGAGGAAGTGGGAGAGGGCAGTGAAGAGACAGAGAGGTGGAAGGAGGGGGAGAGGGAGAAGGAAAGAGATGAAAAGAGAGAGGGAGGGACAGAGAAGAAGAGAGGGTGAGGGAGGGAAAGAGAGGGAGGGAGAGGATGGAGAGTGAGAGAGGCAAAGGGAGGGGGGAAGAGGGCTTTTGACTTCTTTACTTTAAAAAATTTCCAAAAAAAAGTTGAAGTTGGCAGTATGTGGACTTCACTTAAAAAATCTCAAATATATAAAGGGACTGAAGTCTTTATTTTAATTCAAAACAAGGGCTTAACCCCTGTTTTGGCACCACGGAGGATAGAGGGCTTTGAAAGCCCTCTCTCCCCCCTCCCATTGCCTCTTGTTGCTGCAACTAATCCCAGACCGGGCTTGGTCGGTTGTGGTTGGAGCGCTCCTCTCCCGGTTCTTGCAAAAAGTCCCCAAGAGCCGGTGGTGTTCCGGCGGGGGATACTCCGATGCTTAAGTTAGCGGGAGCTTGAGGGCAACAGAATGGAGGAATCAATGTAGATGAGCCTGTAAAGCAGGGAGAGAGTCCTTACCGCCAAGAGTCCTCCGGTTTGCCTTATATAGGTGCGGAACGTTACCAGAATTTATTATGGGCTAGGCATAAAATGACCGACCTGTCCTTAGGAGAATCTGGGTAGTGGCCACGTTGTCACGGACTTAGCCATGGGCTCGTCGCATGGGGTGTCGGCATGGGCATGGTACGGTACTGCGAAGGGTTGGCTTGACAAAGAATTTGCAATGCTCCTCGATACCTTGGAACCCCAGGGGTGGAGTTCAGCTGGATGCCTTGTTGGGGTAGTGAGGGGAGTAATGGTTCGCCATGAAATGGCATAGTCGTGGCATAATATCGGGAGACTCGGGAAGCTTGATATTTGGCATGGCAGTGGTTCGCCAAGATATATGTGTTGACTCGAGGGATCCTCTTGGTTTTGAGGAGGGATGCGGGGCTTTGGCCGTATTCCCGACTCCCCCAGGCCCGTAGGATACAGGTCCGTCGTGGCATAGTTGTAGACAAGGAGGTGCCACGCCTGAATGGTTTCACGTGGAGACATTCGGGGCAATGTTGGTCGAACGAGTTGGCCACATTGTACGGGGATGGGGCTTTCCGAGAGGTTGATCCTCGAGGAATGGTCCAGGCTACTCTATGCGTTCTTGATCTCTGTGGTGGAGCAAAGAGGTGATAGAGAATCTAGTCAGGCAAGGCTTGGCCTACCTGAACAGGCAAGTCTCGTGAGCATTGGCTAGGTTGATGTCTCGCGGGGATCTATGGGAGTCGGTCGACCATGGAGTTAAAGTGTGGCTTATGTAAGTTCGGTCGGATTTATGCCTTGGAGCTGGGCCAAGGATCAAGGATGACCAAGTGGGTCACGCCGAGGAGAGGACAGCAAAATGCAAGGACTAGTCGGTCGAAGATATTTATTTGGTGGGCAAACTTGGATGCTAATATCATGGCAGTGCACTGGTTGCGAGCAGGTCGAGGACATAGGATGTTGGACGGTATGGTTGCGGGTCTTCAGAACCATTGCAATGTACAGTGATGTGCGAACAAGCCGTGAACATTATCGAGCGATATGGCCATTGATAGGTAGGCATGCTAAGGATGCAAGACCGGGATCAGAACACAAGAGCTTGTGGGGGAGCTGGGAAAGGCAGAATTCGGGAGAGCTTGGGAATGTGTTCGATCATTCATTGCTCTATGGAGCGATGTGCCATGTCGGCTTGGCGGGTCAGCTAGGCGACACTGGAGATGGTTTACCTAAGCCTCATGCGGAGTGAAGGCATTGCATGATCGTGTCTTGTGAGTTTGGTCTGTGTATTCCTGAAGGGCAGCATGGTAGCTTGCAGATCAGAGGCACAGTGGTTATGTCATGGCACGAAGGTTCTCAGATTTGGGACTACTTGTGTGAGTAGTACTTGGCTTCAGGGGCAAAGCCATCAGGTCAAGGCATTGCATGATCGTGTCTTGTGAGTTTGGTCTGTGTAGTCCTGAAGGGCAGCATGGTAGCTTGCAGATCAGAGGCACAGTGGTTATGTCATGGCATGAAGGTACTCAGATTTGGGACTACTTGTGTGAGTAGTACTTGGCTTCAGGAGCAAAGCCATCAGGTCAGCATAGAGGTGCTGGGTCGCGGAGCACTCTTGGGAAGAGTATAATATTATGGCACGAAGGTGCGCATGAGCGTTGCAGTTGGCCTGAGGGTCAGGTTGCTTGCAGGAACTTAAGGGTGTCGCATGTTTTCAGTTTGATAATGTTACTGGGCAGGGGAATCGAGGTACATGCTTGGCTATGTGGCTGGATTGCTGCGCGTTTATCTGTATGTCCGAGAAAAGGACTCAGGAGGGCTGGCCTTGGTGTGTGGTATGCTGGGGCGCCGCACGGGTGTCTGAGCAAGAAAACACTCACCCCGTGACAAGTGGTATCAGAGCGATGGTTGCTCAGTCGATGGTCGACATTGTGCTGATTGTAGCTGTTGATACGGGGATATCCAAAGCAAGAGAAAATCCAGAGAGAGCTGGAAATCCAGTGTTAGAGGAGCTGGACATTTGAGTCTATTATGGGTGTCAACGACTCAGAGTGGGGGAGCATGTTGCAGTGGCGATGTGCTTGGTGCTAAATGCTTAAGGTTGCTCATCGATCGCATGTGTGGATGGAATCCCGTAAATGTAAAGGTCCACCAGTTGTGGCTATATGATGGAATACAGGGTGAAGAGTGCTTGTGAATGTTGAAGTAGCTGGGCTATATGCAAAGTGCAAGGCAGAGCATCTCGAGGGACCAGATTTCACAGAGGCAAAAGCTTGGGATATGGACTGAGGTACTAGGGTGTGTCTACAGTGCAAAAGAAAGATGTAGCATCCGAGATTTATAAAGTGTAGGCTGAGGTGAAGACTTGGAGAGTCGAGGGCCCCAGGTGCACAAAAATGTGGGATATTGGAAAGAGCCATCTCTTGTGTGGGCAGCTGTGATGCGGAAGCACTTGAATGGCAAATTTGAATTGAACTTCAGTGGAACTGCTCTCAGGGTGGAGGTATGGGAAGCCGAAGTACTAGAGACAAAATTATTTGCCAGGTGCAGGCAAGGATATTGGACATGCTGTGAGGCATTATCAAGCTCAGATGTCAGATGCAAGAGGGTGTCGAGGTATTGGAGTCAGAGGAGTGAGGCAGGCTAGTGGGGTAGCCTTACATTGGTACTTTGGGCTCGAGGTGAAGACACAAGAGGCAGTAAAGACAGGCTAAGTAGACCAGGAAGCAGCATGGATTGCAGTTCTGCAGAGACAGATAGTTGGTGCTCAGAGTGAAGACTGTTATGTTGAGGGACTCGAGCAAGGTAGGAAGTGATCTTGAACGGATATCAAGGTCCTGCTTGGTAGCAGTTGTGGATTTGCATTGGTATGGGACAGTGCAGAGAAATGGAGGCAACTTGCTAGTACTTGGCACCAATGCGGTGTGGAAGGTCCAAAGGCATGGTGTTGATTAAAAAAAAAAAAGGTTGGAATTACCATAGGGTCGCAAGGTGGGTATGAAGCAAGACCAAGCGCTTAAGGAAGGGTTGCCAGGGGTGACTCATGGGGTTGGCCGCTTCTAGGTCCAATTGAACAGGAGTTAAGCCTTGGAGACAGTCCAAGGTGTGCCATTCTATATTTCTAGAAGTGAGCATAAGGTGGATTCTTTGGCAGAAATGTGGCCGCTTTCAGGATTATCGAGAGTTAAGCCTTGGAGGAGTACGAGGAGTGCTGCAAGGATTTTAAGCCAAAGTTGATGATGAGAAGACCATTAAAAGGAGCATAATGAAGGCAATGGCTGTTCTTAGATTCGGACAATCGGGAGTCAAGCCTTGGAGGAGTCCAAGGAGTGCCAAGAAATTGGATGGTCAAAGGATCGCAAGGAGCTTAGAAGAAGCTGTGGCCGCTCTCAGATTAAGGTGATCGGGAGTCAAGCCTTGGAGGAGTTCGAGGAGTGCCTTGTAGTTTAAACAATCAGAGGATTGTGGGGATGTCAAGGGCAGAGGTCGACATCAGTTTATTGGTTCCATGGAAGAGTCAGTGTGGTGGTTGATGGATTCTCAGTGGCGAAGAAAGGATCATGGACACCAAGGCCATGGAGCTCTGACTCGAGGAACCAGGGTTGTAGTGGCTACAAAAGATTTTGGTCATGGTGACCAATATTCCAAGCAATGGTTTGGACATCGACGAGGACGTCGACAGTTTGAGTAGGGGAGAATTGTCACGGACTTAGCCATGGGCTCGTTGCATGGGGTGTCGGCATGGGCATGGCATGGTACTGCGAAGGGTTGGCTTGACAAAGAATTTGCAATGCTCCTCGATATCTTGGAACCCCAGGGGTGGAGTTCAGCTGGATGCCTTGTTGGGGTAGTGAGGGGAGTAATGGTTCGCCATGAAATGGCATAGTCGTGGCATAATATCGGGGGACTCGGGAAGCTTGATATTTGGCATGGCAGTGGTTCGCCAAGATATGTGTTGACTCGAGGGATCCTTTTGGTTTTGAGGAGGGATGCGGGGCTTTGGCCGTATTCCCGACTCCCCCAGGCCTGTAGGATACGGGTCCGTCGTGGCACAGTTGCAGAGACAAGGAGGTGCCACGCCCGAATGGTTTCACGTGGAGACATTCGGGGCAATGTTGGTCGAACGAGTTGGCCACATTGTACGGGGATGGGGCTTTCCGAGAGGTTGATCCTCGAGGAATGGTCCAGGCTACTCTATGCGTTCTTGATCTCTGTGGTGGAGCAAAGAGGCGATAGAGAATCTAGTCGGGCAAGGCTTGGCCTACCTGAACAGGCAAGTCTCGTGAGCATTGGCCAGGTTGATGTCTCGCGGGGATCCATGGGAGCCGGTCGACCATGGAGTTAAAGTATGGCTTATGTAAGTTCGGTCGGATTTATGCCTTGGAGCTGGGTCAAGGATCAAGGATGACCAAGTGGGTCACGCCGATGAGAGGACAGCAAAATGCAAGGACTAGTCGGTCGAAGATGTTTATTTGGTGGGCAAACTTGGATGCTAATATCATGGCAGTGCACTGGTTGCGAGCAGGTCGAGGACATAGGATGTTGGACGGTATGGTTGTGGGTTTTCAGAACCATGGCAATGTACAGTGATGTACGAACAAGCCGTGAACATTGTCGAGCGATATGGCCATTGATAGGTAGGCATGCTAAGGATGCAAGACCGGGATCAGAACACAAGAGCTTGTGGGGGAGCTGGGAAAGGCAGAATTCGGGAGAGCTTGGGAATGTGTTCGATCAGTCATTGCTCTATGGAGCGATGTGCCATGTCAGCTTGGCGGGTCGGCTAGGTGACACTGGAGATGGTTTACCTGAGCCTCATGCGGAGTGAAGGCATTGCATGATCGTGTCTTGTGAGTTTGGTCTGTGTATTCCTGAAGGGCAGCATGGTAGCTTGCAGATCAGAGGCACAGTGGTTATGTCATGGCACGAAGGTTCTCAGATTTGGGACTACTTGTGTGAGTAGTACTTGGCTTCAGGGGCAAAGCCATCAGGTCAAGGCATTGCATGATCGTGTCTTGTGATTTTGGTCTGTGTAGTCCTGAAGGGCAGCATGGTAGCTTGCAGATCAGAGGCACAGTGGTTATGTCATGGCACGAAGGTACTCAGATTTGGGACTACTTGTGTGAGTAGTACTTGGCTTCAGGAGCAAAGCCATCAGGTTAGCATAGAGGTGCTGGGTCGCGGAGCACTCTTGGGAAGAGTATAATATTATGGCACGAAGGTGCGCATGAGCGTTGCAGTTGGCCTGAGGGTCAGGTTGCTTGCAGGAACTTAAGGGTGTCGCATGTTTTCAGTTTGATAATGTTACTGGGCAGGGGAATCGAAATGCATGCTTGGCTATGTGGCTGGATTGCTGCGCGTTTATCTGTATGTCCGAGGAAAGGACTCAGGAGGGCTGGCCTTGGTGTGTGGTATGCTGGGGCGCCGCACGGGTGTCTGAGCAAGAAAACACTCACCCCGTGACAACGTGGCGCCAGGATGAGGCAGCATCGTGGAACTAGTAGAGTAGTGGTGCTAGCGTGTGAGAATTCTGTTGTAACAGAATTTTGGTATCAGGTAGAAGAGATTTCTGGAGTCCCCCAGGGCTATCTTTGGATCAATACAAGCCCTTCTGAAGAGGGTCGGTCGGACCTTAACAGAAGTGGGCCAATCGGGCCTCAGCAGGAGTGGATCGATCGGACCTCAGCATGAGTGGGTCGGTCAAACCTCAGCAGGAGTGGGCCAGCGGGCCTCGGCAGGAGTGGGCCGATCGGGCCCCGGCAGGAGTGGGCCGATCGGGCCTCAGCAGAAGTGGGCCGATCGGGCCTCAGTAGGAGTGGGCCGATCCGATCTCTGCAGGAGTGGGCCGGTCGGACCTCAGCAGCAATGGGCCTGTCGGACCTCAGCAGGAGTGGGTCAGACAGACCTCTATGCTGGTCTGGTTCGAAGGTGAGCCGATTGGGTATAACAGTTGCCCTCCTTGCTTTTGGCCTTCAAAGGGACCTGCAACTTCGAAGGACGAGAGCATCATTTGGCTTTTAATGCGTCTGTCCTTGGGATGATCGCGGATCTGATCAGGTGTACTGCGCCGATCATTTCTCGTTCCAAAATTCTGTGCCCAGGACAGGTGTCGGCACCACGTTGGAGGCGGTGGGAGCAGTTAATGCAAATGGGGCACAGTGATGAGTGGCCAGCCTGGCTTGCTAGGTCGTCGGGCTTCAGATGTGACACGGGTGACGTGGCGAGATCCAGACGGCCGGCGTAGCGCTCGAGGCGAGCGATCCGCCGCTGGTCTGGCGATCACGCAGATCGCGGCTGGACATGCTTCGTCGCGTCTCATCAGCTTCTTCGTTGGATTGGGAAGTCGCATCATCTGACGGCTGATTGCAGCACTCGAGGGATGCTGGGAAGTGGCCCCTCAGCAGCTATAAAAGGAGGGGGTGAAGGTTTGAGAGGAGTCTTCTGCTGCATCTGTGCTTTAAGAGAAAGAGCATCCCTCCCCGGCTACTCTTTTCCCTTTAGGAACCCCAATCACCAGGTTAGTCTCCCGTCCGTCTCTTTCACCTCCATTAGAATGGCTTCCAGCAGCCGTAGCTCCGCCCGGAGGGATAGGGAACCAGGTCTTGGCAGTATCCCGTCAGAAATGACCTGGGAGAGGGTAGAGGGTCTTAGGATGAGGTATAATATACCATCCACTTTACATTTGACCTTCCAAATCGGGAGGGAAGGGTGACTGGTCCATTGAATCTGGGAGCCCTTCCAGTGTATGAGGATCATCTCAAGGCCGGCCTTAGGTTTTCACTTCCCGATTTTTTTCATCCAGATTTTTAACTCTTATAGAGTGACTCCCATGCAGCTGACCCCGAATAGCATTCGGGCAATTAGCTGCTTCATGGTCCTCCGCCAGAGGGCTGAAGCCGAACCGAGAGTTTCCTTTTTTGCCAACTTTTTCCTCTTGAAAAGGGATTTCCGAAGTCAGGAGTGGTGGATGTTCAGTCCCCGCCCTGGTCGGAGGATCTTAGGGGGTCTTCCATCAGCCATTCACGAGTGGAAGTCCCGTTTCTTTTACATAGACAGCCTGCAGCCTTGGGGCTTCGAGCCGATGTGGAGGGAGCCGAGGCCGAAGGCTGTAGATGGCAGAAAGGTGCTGCGGGCCGATGAGGCTGACTTTAATAGAATGGAGGATGGCCCGACATTTGTGAATGACTTGCTTCGGGAGGATAGCCTCCACGCGGCTGGAATCAGCCAACATCGATACTTGGGTAGGGTAGAGGCCACCATCGTAGGTCTTTTGTTTCTTCTGTCGGTCTTATCTTTCTGCTGCTGACTTTGAACTTGTTCCATGGCAGGTGGAAAAATGAAGCCGGACCGAGCAACGATTATGGTGCGAGCGACCCAGAAGAGGGGTGTCCGGATCGCGGAGTCGACGGTCGAAAGACAAAAGAAGCAGCGAATGGAGGAGCCGGCTGCTACCGTCGTTTTGGTGGACTCGGACGACGACATACCCCTGTCGGAGCGTCGGGTCGTGAGAGCACCGGAGCGCTCGTCTTCAATCGAGTAGTCGGCCGCCCGGACAGGAGAGGAGCCGTCAGGGCCGACCGATGCGGAGACGGCCCCAACCTCGCCGATCATTGAATTGGCTCAATAGGCTCCCTCGACGGCCGGAGGGAAGAGGGCGGCCGAAGGAGAAGAAGCCGACAGGGAGGGAGTTGGCAAAATCGGTTGTGAGGCGCACCAAGGCTGGCGCACCCTGCACAACTCTGAGCAGGCCAAAGACTTGCTCAAAAGGGCTGTCACAAATGCCGACTGGGACGAGACGAGTCGGCGAACTATGAACGAGGGCGCGAGGAGCACCTTCCGCAACATGATGGGGGTAAGCCACATGCTTTGTCTTTTCCTTCATCTTCTTTGCATGACTAATGTTGTTCTGTCGTTTGCAGCTTCTCCACGACATCTCGTTAATGGACGACGGCCTCGGCGAGATGCTCTTCGTGAGAGAGCATTTGATCAGAAAGGCCGAGGGGGCGAAGGTGGCCAGAGCCATGGTGGAGGAGGCACGAAAGGCCGTCGAAGAAGAGCTGTCTGCCTGTCGGGCCGAGGTAGAGGCCCATATAAAGCAGGCAGAAGACCTGCAGGCCCGGCTGGCCGACCGGGAGGCCAGCTTGAAGAGGAAGAAGAAGCTAAGTTCCTTGGCTCATCGGCTAGCCAAAGAGGAGGCATGATTGGCTGAGTTCGAAAAGCATTCGCGAGGCCACCGAGCCACGTCAAAAAAGTATATGGGCCTACTGGGGGAGGCCCGGGAGCAAATGGCAGGAGTGGCCGCCGACGCCGTGAAGTACAAAGCCTCCGTCGATTTCAAGGAAGAGATGGATGAGGCCGGAGCGGTCGGCTTTGACTTCGGCTATGAGGAGTGCCTGTCGAAGGTCGGCGATGCATTCCCAGAGCTGGATCTTTCCTTCTTTCAGCTGCCGAGGCAAGCGGAAGAAGAGGCAGAAGGTGGAACAGGCCCGACAGGCAACGGGGTCGGATCTCAAGCTGTAGTCGACGCAGGAGAGACACAGGGCCCCTTAAAGTCCGAAGTGGAAGCCCAAGTCGTAGCCGATGTGAGAACGGCAGATGTCCCGGTCGAAACTTTGGATGCGGTGGAAGAGGCCGAAGTCGAAGTTCCACTTGTACACTCGGAGGGTCAGACTTAGGGTGTTTGTAAAAGTCTGACCCGCCCCTTGTAAAGAAAACTTTTCACTATGAAATAGAAATTTCTCTTCTTCTGATGCATCTTTTGTGAATGTGGGGTCGGTCGGATTGATCGAAACTTATTTCTTTCAAAAATGTTTCTAAGTGTTGGACATCGGCTCCAGTTGAACACAAGTCCTTCGAAGTAAACTTCGAACGGTTGCCCGATACGAATCCAAATCCTTAGAAATTTTTCTAAGTGTTGGTCCGTTGGCTTCAGCATTTCTGAGGAAATCTTGGACAGCCGTTTGTAGGGCAATCTTCCAAGTGCTTAAGGGTTCGAAATAGTATTTTCCGAGCGAGGTTGGACCTTCAAGCTGGCTGTTTGAAAGCCTCTGCTTACCGGAGTCAGACTTTCGGAAGTGGGCTGCCCTAGAGCCTCTGCCGACCGGAGTCGGACTTTCGGAAGTGGACTGTCCTAGAGCTTCTGCCATCCGGGAGGTTGTCCGATAGGCCTAGAGCACTGAGTAAAGCTTTTCTGCCCAAAGTCCCTTGGCGTCGTTTAGTCAGGTCTTCAGTCCGTGCAGGATCATCCGATTAGTGACTTCGGCTTCTCTATCGGATTGAGGATGGTTGACTGATGTTAGCCGATGGAAAATGTGATATTGCTGGCAGAATTCCTGAAACTTGGGGTTGTCGAACTGCCTTCCGTTGTCTGTGATGATCGTCTGTGGTATGCCGAATCGGAAGATGATGCAATTCCGGACGAAATTCTCTACTTTGGCTTCTATAATCTGTGCTAGTGGCTCAGCCTCCACCCACTTGGTGAAGTAATCAATGGCTACAATCAGAAATTTTCGCTGGTCGGATACTGGGGGAACGGCCCCAGGATGTCCATCTCCCATTGCGCGAATGGCCAAGGTGTGGTGAGTGGGATCAATTGACTGGCCGGCCTTCTTTGAATGGAGTATCTTTGACACGCATCGTACTTTCTGACGAAGTCCGAGGCGTCTTTCTGGATGGTCGGCCAGTAATATCCCTGTCGGATGATTTTATAAGCCAGGATCTTCCTCCCAGGTTGTCGCCACAGATGCTTTCATGTACTTCTCTAAGTGCGTAGTCGGCGTCAGTCGGCTCCAAGCACTTCAGTAAGGGTTGCGAAAACGACCGTTTGTAAAGGTTGCCGTCGAGGACGACGTACTTTGAGGCCATCTAGTGTACACGTTTGGCTTCGGTCATATCTTCTGGTAGGGTCCCTTTGATAAGGAATGCAAGAATAGGGTCCATCCAAGAAGCTTCTTGCCCCACTTGGTGGACTTTTGTCATCTCTTCAGCAATGCTTGGGCGCTGTAGATACTCCACGAAGGTCTGGTCGGAGGTGTGGGTAACGGCCGTAGCCAATCGTGACAAAGCATCCGCTCGGGAGTTCTGCAATCGAGGTATATGGAGAATTTCGAAAAACTTAAGCCAAGTCACGAGGCTTTGTATCTTGCTCAAGTACTTGGCTAGGATCGGATCTCTCATCTCGAATTCGCCCTTCACCTGGTTCACCACCAGCTGGGAGTCAGAGAAGGCCCTGATCTGATTGATGCTTAGCTCATTGGCTATTCTCAGTCTCGCAAGGAGGGCTTCATATTCTGCTTGGTTATTTGATACCTGAAATGCAAAGTGTAAAGCATACTCCAAGCTCTGTCCGTCGGGATCGGCTAGGATTAGGCCCGTCCCGTAGCCTGTAAGGTTGGACGCTCCGTCCACATGGAGGGTCCAGGCGGGCTCCGCTTCTTTAATGTTATCATCCCCAGGTGCGTCGGCTGTTTGTGAGGGTGCCTCCTGTCTTTAGGTACACTCTGCTATAAAGTTAGCGATTACCTGAGCTTTCATGGCCGACCGAGATTGGAAAGAGATGTCGAATTCGCCAAGCTTGACGGCCCACTTGGCAAGCCGACTGGATGTATCTAGACTCCTGTGGATCGCCTTGAGAGGTTGATCAGACAGAACGATAATTTGATGCGCTTGGAAGTAGGGCCGCAATCGCTTGGCCGCTATGATCAAGGAATATATCAATTTTTGCATCTTGGGATATCTTGTCTCGGCATCATGGAGGACTTTGTTGATATAATAAATAGGTCTTTGTTGATTGTTCTTCCCTATCCGAACAAGGACGGAGCTCACCGCCTCGTCGGACGCCGACAGATACAAATATAAGGGCTCTCCCTCCGTTGGCTTGGCCAATAAAGGAGGGTTCTTCAGGTAATCTTTCAAAGCTTCAAAAGCCGATCGACACTCGTCGGTCCCCTGAAAGCGATTCGATCGCCGCAATGTCTTGAAGAAAGGAAGACACTTCTCAGCCAACCGGGAGATGAAGCGGCTAAGAGAGGTTATCCGGCCTGTAAGTTCTTGCACTTGCTTCTTGTTGGTCGGATGCCCCATGTTGATGACGGCTTTGATCTTGTCAGGGTTGACCTCGATTCCTCTCTGCATGACCATAAAGCCAAGGAATTTTCCAGAGGTTACTCCAAAAGTGTACTTGGTCGGATTCAGCTTCATCCGATGATGCCTCAAGGCATCAAATGATTCCTGCAAGTCTCTAATGTGGTCGGCTCTGTGGAGGCTTTTGACTATCATATCATCAATATAGGTCTCCATATTTCTCTCAAGTTGCCCTTTGAAGACCCGATTGATCAGCCTTTGGAAAGTGGCATCGACATTGTTCAGACCGAAGGACATCATCTTGTAACAGTATAATCCCTTATCGGTGATAAAGGCTGTCTTTTCTTCATCCTCCGGGTGCATCCTGATTTGGTTGTAGCCGGAGAAGGCATCCATGAAACTCAAAAGCTGATGATCGGTCGTGGTGTCCACCAACTGGTCAATCTTCGGCAAAGAAAAGCTATCCTTCAGACAATCCTTGTTGAGATCGATATAGTCCACGCATATCCTTCATTTTTCATTGGCCTTCCTTACCATTACAACATTCGCCAACTAGTCAGGGTAGTGGGCCTCTCTGATGAAGCCATCATCAGAGAGCTTCTTGACCTCGTCAATTGCCCTGTCTCTTAGGAGCGAAGCTCCTCTTCTTTTGTCTGATAGGCTTGTAGGTTGGATTTACTTTAAGCTGGTGAGTTATGACCTCCGATGGGATGCCTGGCATATCCGACGCCGACCAAGCGAAGACGTCGGCGTTATCTCTTAAGAAGCTGATTAGCTCCAACTTGACCTCTTCACTGAGTGCTTCCAATTTGGAGTACCCTAGTGGGATCGTCCTCCCGGAGGGGGACGAATAGGATCCTCTCGATTGGTTGGCCGCGGCCGTTGGCTTCAGCCTTGGGGTCAAGCTGTTCTAGAGTGAAACGGTCATCTGACTGCCTGTCTTGAATAGTTAAGCATTGCCTGGCCATCCTGCCGTCTCCCCTCATAACTCCGACCTGTTCCGAGTCGGGAATTTCGCCAGCAGGTGGTAGGTAGAAACGATGGCTCGAAACCTGTTAAGGGCCGGTCGGCCCAATATGGCGTTGTAAGCCGAGGTCGTACGTACGACCACAAAGTTGATGGGGAGTCTTCTGATAAGGTTCTGTCCCGATTGTCACGGGCAGAGTTATCTCTCCTTCCACTTCGACGGAGTTTCCTCCGAAGCCCATCAACGACATAGGGGATTCTTGTAGTCTTGATCTGGACAGGTTCATTCTGACAAAAGCATCATACAACAAAACTTCCGTGAAGCTTCCATTATCAATAAGGATCCGCTTTACATCATAATTGGCAATCACTGCCGACACAACTACAGGATCATTTCCAGAGATATGGGATTCTAGGAGGTCTTCGTCGGAGAAGCTAATTACATTAGAATCCCTAGACCTCTTCACAATGTCCTGGTCTTCTTCATATCTCCAGTCGGACCGACGGTGTAGCATGCCAACATTCCCATCGGTCGGATGCTGGTTGGGAAGCTCTATCTCCTCTGGGGTGTCTCTAGCAGTCGAAGTTTCAGCCCGATTCCTCTCAGGTCGGACATACTTGTACAGGTACCCCCTCCTGATGAGGTCTTAAATTGCGTCCTTCAGCTGGAGGCAGTCTTTAGTGTTGTCCGTGGTCTTGGTGAAACCGGCAGTACTTGTCTCTGCTACTGGATGTGGAAGGGCCCCTCATCGGACGAGGCCTTTGTAGGAAGGTCTCGTTCTCAATTTCCATGAGAATCTTCTTTCTCGGAAGGGAGAGGGGCGCATAGAATTCGAACCTCCTGGGGAAGTCCTTCGATTTTGGGCTGTGCCGTCGGGCCGAATTGCTGCCATCGCTGGGAGGTCGGACTTCGGAAGCCTTGTCGCTTCGCTTCTTGGGAGCCGGTCTTTCTTTAGCCTGGCATCGGCTCGCTTCTTGCTCTTCTGCCAGGACGTACTTCTGCGCCTGGGCCAGCAGCTCGGAGTAGCTTGTCGGAAACTTCTTGTCCAGGAAGAATGTGAGCGTGGACGAGCGCAGCCCTCTCTTGAAGGCCGCTGAGTTGAATCGGGTCATGTAGTCCCGGAGAGTCTCTCCTTTTGCAGCACGAGGAAGAGGCAGTCGGTATTCCTCGGTGTCCGACTGCAAGTCTTGAAATGGGAGAGTTTTTCAAGCTAGGGGAAGGAGTGGATCGTACCTGGTCGGAGGGCGAAGAACCATATTCGAGCCTCCTTAAGCATCGCAGAGAAGGCGATGTAGTGGAGGGCATCAGAGATGCCCTGTACCATCATGTGGGCCTTGTAAATGCCCAGATGGTCCAGTGGGTCGGTGGTGCCGTCGTAGGGGTCCACCTGTGGTGGGGGATAGGCTCTCCCATTATTGCGGCAGAAAAAGGCGGGCGGGAGTCATACGCCTGCCCTCCGTCGGCTTTTTGTCGATCGACCAACACAGCGATATGCTCCTCCATGCGTTGGAGTTTGCTAGTATAGTCTCTTGGGACCTCGCTGCAGTACTGGTCTCCGTCGGGGACTGAGTCAGTGGAGGAGGATGAGGCGGACCTCACTCTCTTCCCATCAACATGAGCCCTCTGGGACCTTTGGGGCTCAGGAATAACGTAGGAATGGGGCTGAGGGACTTCACGCTGTCGGCTTCCCTCAGCAACAGGTTGGTAGTTGGTGCGAGACGCCGCAGGCGGCTGTTGTTGGTTATTAGCCACGTCCTGGAGGTTCTGAACCATGGCAGCGAGGGTGTCGATGCGGTTCAGAAGAGTCTGGAACTGCTGTTGTCCTAGAGTGACAATGGGCTCGATGGCATTGTTCTCCCTAAGGGGGCCTTCCGACCTTGACGGGGAATGATCTCTCCTGGCGAAGGTGTTCTGGGCTCTTCCCTTTGCCATTGCTCTTCCTGGTAGGTGGATTCCTCCTTTTAGAGAAGGGGCTCCTTCATCTAGCATCAATCTGTTGCTACAACTTCTCCCGGATCGGGCTTGGTCGGCTGTGGCTGGAGCCCTCCTCTCCCGGTTCCTGCAAAAAGTCCCCAAGGATCGGTAGTGTTCCGGCGGGGGACACTCCGATGCTTAAGTTAGCGGGAGCTTGAAGGCAACAGAATGGAGGAATCAATGAAGATGAGCCTGTGAAACAGGGAGTCCTTACCGCCCAGAGTCCCCCGGTTTGCCTTATATAGGTGCGGAATGTTACTAGAATCTGTTATGGGCTAGGCACAAAATGACCGATCTGCCCCTAGGAGAATCCGGATAGTGGCCACGTTGTCACGGGTTTAGTCTTTCTTCAGGCCAAACCCGTGCGGCGCTCCAAAATGCCTTGCAAAATGGAACCAGCCAATGCGTGCCAGCGACAGAAATATGATGCTGCAACCAAGGCAAACACACAAGAGACAGGAAAATGGCAAGGAAACACACTCAACTGCATAAAGGCAAAACCAGTGTTTTCATTAATGTAAATGGAGAGATTACAAGCAAAATGCAATTACCACTAAACCTATCCTAAGGGCTCAGAAGGCAGAGGAGGCAACGATGAACCGTAAGAATCCACTAGGAAACCGACCCACGATTGTTCTCGCTCACCCTCCCGATACTATACATGCGGGGCATCCCGCCAAATCCCACCCCGGGGGTTCCAAGGTATCGAGGAGACTTGCGTTTTTTCTGGTTCCTCGCAAGAAGCCCCGACACAAGGAAAATCTCCCAAAACTAGGCAAAACAAGAGAAAAATGCCCTAGCGGCAGTTGCTCAAGACATCTTATTGTAAGATATGTACAAGACCGTGTCAGAGGTCATGGCCAAGCAAAGTGCTTTGCAAATGGCCATGACAGACTCCCCCACTTGATCAGGTCGACGTCCTCGTCGACATGCTTTGTTTGTATGCTTCGACCCGATCTTCTTCATGCCGCAACGAGTCCTCTGGCTCCCAGCTTGCTTCTGACTTGGAAAGTCCTTTCCACTGCACCAAGTACTCGATCACTTGTGCGCCATTAGGTAACACATGGACTCTATCTGTCAAAATGTTATCAACCCGTCGCTTTAAGAAGGCCGTTGTAGGGGTTGGACGGTTTGACATGTTCCTCATGGGATCCTCCAGATCGGCATGATATGGTTTGATGCAACTTCCATGAAGCACTGGATGTATCTTGAGCCATACAGGAAGTTGCACCCGGTAGGAGACATTTCCTACTCTTTCAATGATAGGGAAGGGACCCTCATACTTGCGAACCAGTCATTTATGCACCTTGCGAAAGAACCGGAGTTGGGATGGTTGGAGCTTAACCAGTACCATGTCGCCTCTCTTGAAGTCTAGAGGTCTCCTTCCTTTATCAGCCCACTTCTTCATCTTCTTGGAAGCCTTTTCCAGATATGGCCGTGCAATCTCAGCATTGCGGTGCCACTCCTTGGCCAAATGATAAGCTGACGGGCTATTTCCAGTATACCCCACAACCATAGTGTGCGGAGTGGAGGGTTGCTGTCCAGTGATGATTTCAAAGGGGCTCTTGCCTGATGCAGAGCTCCGCTGCAAGTTATAGGAGAATTGGGTTATGTCCATCAACTTCGCCTAATCCCTTTGGTTGGCACTTACAAAGTGCCTCAGATACTGCTCCAGAAGAGCATTTATTCTTTCTGTCTGGCCGTCAGTTTGAGGATGGAGGCTAGTAGAGAAGTACAATTTGGATCCCAACAACTTAAAAAGCCCAGTCCAAAGTCTCCCTAAGAACCTGGAATCTGTCACTGACAATGTTCTGAGGGATACCCTAATACTTCACCACATGCTTCAAGAAGAGTCAAGCTGCATCCTTCACCGAACAATGCAAGGGTGCTAGGATGAAGATGCTATACTTCGAGAATCGATCCACCACTACTAGGATCGACCCATACTCCCCCACCTTTGGCAAGCTCGAGATGAAGTCCATTGAGTCGCTCTCCCATGGCCGCTTCGGTACAGGTAAAGGTTCAAGGAGCCCACCAGGCTTGCTTCACTCCACCTTGTCCTGTTGGTAAATGAGACACGTCCGGACATAATCTTTCACATCCTCTCCCATCCTTAGCCAGTAGTATGCCCTCTCCAAGAGGGCAAGAGTTCGGTGCATTCCTGGGTGACCAGCCCAAAGAGTGTCATGGCATTCTCGCAATAGTTCTCTTCTAAGGTTGTCCACCCGAGGCACCTATTCCCGACGCCCTTTTGTTAGAATGAGCCCATCTTTGGACCAGAATCGCCGTGCCTTCCCTTCATCAATGAGCTGCTTTAAAGTGATAGATGTGGGATCCTTTAGCAGTCCATCTCGAATTTTTGGCAGCAAAGTTGCTTGCACTTGGTTGACTTGCCCTTGCTCCATCACCTTTAGAGTGGCAAGCTCCGCCTTCCGGCTCAGGGCATCGGCCACCTGGTTCATACGTCCTGGTTTATATTCCAAGGTCATGTCGAACTCCGCTAAGAAGTCCTGCCAGCGGGCCTATTTTGGAGACAGCTTCTTTTGTGTCTGGAAGTAGCTGAGGGCCACATTATCGGTCCGCACCACAAATCGTGACCCAAGGAGATAGTGCCTCCATACCCTTAGACAGTGAACCACCGCTGTCATCTCCTTCTCATGAATAGTGTATCGCCTCTCTGTGTCATTCAGCTTTCGACTTTCAAATGCCACTGGATGACCCTCCTGAACAAGGACTCCTCCAATAGCAAAGTCTGAGGCATCTGTATGGACTTCGAAGGGTAAGTTATGATCTGGAAGTCGTAGCATGGGCTCCTCCATTATAGCAGCTTTCAACTCCTTGAAAGCTTCTTGGCACTTCGAAGACCAATCCCACGATTGATCCTTCTTCAATAGTTCTGTTAGTGGCGCAGCTCAATGAGAGTAGCCTGCGATGAACCGCCTATAGTAGTTAACAAGCCCTAAAAATGATCGCAACTCTGTCACTTTAGTAGGGGCCTGCCACTCTTGTATAGCCTGGACCTTCTCCTGGTCCAAACGGATCATGCCACCACCAACACGATGTCCCAAGAACAAAATCTCTTCCTGGGCAAAGTAGCATTTCTCCTTCTTTACGTAGAGGGAGTTCTCTCGCAGAACTTGAAAGATGATCTGCAAGTGTTTCTCATGGTCCTCCAGTGTCTGACTATACACGACAATATCATCAAGGTACACCACCATGAATTTGTCAAGATAGTCATGGAACAGCTGGTTCATTAGTGTGCAAAAGGTAGTTGGGGCATTAGTCAATCCGAAGGGCATCACCAAGAATTCAAATGCCCCGTACCTTGTCATACATGTAGTCTTGCCTTCGTCTCCCTCTGCGATCCGGACTTGCCAATACCCAGATCTCAAATCCAGCTTGGAAAAATACCGAGCTCCACCCAGCTGATCAAACAAGTCTGCAATTAAAGGAATTGGATACTTGTTTTTCATAGTCACCTTGTTCAGGGCCCGATAATCCACACACAGTCGAAGACTCCCATCATGTTTCTTCTGAAAGAGAACTGGGGCTCCAAAGGGGGCTTTTGAGCTGCGAATGAGTCCTCCCTTTAGCAGCTCATCAAGCTGTTTCCTGAGTTCTGCAAGCTCCGGTGGGGCCATACGATAAGGCGGACGAGCAGGAGGCTTTGTACCCACCTCCAGCTCAATTTTGTGGTCCACCGCCCGTCGCGGTGGCAAAGTCTTCGGCAACTCGGGAGGCATTACATCTTCAAAATCCTGGAGGACTTTTGCCACCCCAGGAGGCAAAGGACCCATGTCTTTGGCTTCTGACTCTAGCTTCACAGCAGCCACATAGGTTAACTCTCCTTTCTTCATTCCCCTTTTCAGCTGAAGCGAAGATATATGCTGCATCCCTTCTTGAGTCTGCCGAGCAATAGGGGCAACACAAGGGGACTCATCCCCCATCATGCATAGTGCATCAAGGAATGGCATTGGGACCACCCTAGCTGCTTGAAGGAACTCCATGCCCAAAATCACCTGGAAATCATCCAGCGGTACAGCCATGAAATTGGCTTTTCCATGCCAAGTTCCGACTCGCATTGGCACCTTTTCAAGTCCAACAATGGACTAAGTTTTCGAGTTCACTGCCTTCATTCTACTAGAATCCCCTTCCAGCTTCAATCCAAGGCGAGTGGCCTCCCGATCAGCAACAAAGTTGTGGGTTGCCCCAGTGTCCACCATTGCTTGGGTTACACGATCATTGAGCTCCACTTACACATACATGAGTTCATTGGTTCATCGACTAGCATGCTGGTGAGTTTGGTGTGATTTCGACTGCTGCTGCAGCTTGGATGGCTTGAGCTGCTCCCCCACTTGACCCTTGATAGCATTGAGTAGCCTGAGGGCACCCATCCTAGGACCCTCAACCTGTTCCTCCTCACTATCGCTGCTAAGGTCTTCCGGTTTAACTTGGCTCCGTTGCACATTGGCTTGCAAGGCATTGAGAGCCTGTTTCTGGGGACAGTTCTTCACCATGTGTGGCCCTCCACGCAGAAAGCACCCAGACTTTGGGGTCCTTGATGGTTCTGGCCCCTTAGTTTTAAAGTCTTTCTTCTTCTCATTCTCCACACCCTTTCCTTTTGACAGCTTTGGATTCTTGGAGGTATTTGTCATGGCCTTCTTCTTCTGGTGGTCAGAGGGGGGGAAATCTGTCAAGCACTCAGCTGCAGCTTGAGCAGATGCCAAGTCGGTGACACCCCTCCGTTGCAACTCCTGCTGGGCCCATGGCTTCAAACCTTCCAAGAAGTGGAATAGCTTGTCTTTCTCGGACATATCCCTAATGTCCAACATCAATGCAGAGAACTGCTTCACATATTCTCGCACGATTCCTGTATGATGGAGATGCCTCAAGTTTCACCGAGCAATAAAGTCCACATTTTCTGGCAAAAACTGAGCCTTGATCTCCCTCTTTGTCCTCCCAGTTGGCAATGATGCATCGGTCCGCTTGCATATCCTCATACCGAGTTCGCCACCATAGTTTGGCATCGCCGATCAGGTACATGGTAGCCAAGATGACCTTTGTCTCCTCAGAGTCAGGTCGCACCACCCGGAAGTACTGCTCGACATCAAACAAGAAGTTCTCCAACTCCTTTGCATCACGAGCTCCATTGTAACTTTTAGGTTCTGGTGCTCTCATCCGGCTTGTCCCGCCTTCCACAACACCTGGAGTTGGCATGTTACCCACTGCCCGAGTCAGCACTGCAACCCTGGTGGTCAAATCGTCCAGTTGCTCCCGTAAGAGCGTGACAGACTCTTTAGTATTGTCACTGAGATTATCCACAGTCTCCACAAGCTGCTCCTGACTCAACTCCAAGTTTGCAACACGGTCCACCATTGAGAATAGATGAGCCATGCTCTTATCCATTTGGGCCAACTGCACCTCTAATGCGGACATCCGCTCCTTGTGGCTTCACGGCTTTGCATTATCAGCTTGTACATCTATCAGGACTGGTGAGGCAACCATCGCCTCATCATGCACCGTCCCGCTCGTCTCTCCCTCGTTCCTGGACCCATGTGCGTTGCGCTAATGTCCACAGCCGAACCTGCTCTGATACCACTTGTCACGGGGTTAGTCTTTCTTCAGGCCAAACCCGTGCGGTGCTCCAAAATGCCCTGCAAAATGGAACCAGCCAATGCGTGCCAGCGACAGAAATATGATGCTGCAACCAAGACAAACACACAAGAGACAAAGAAAAATGGCAAGGAAACACACTCAACTGCACAAAGGCAAAACCAGTGTTTTCATTAATGTAAATGGAGAGATTACAAGCAAAATGCAACTACCACTAAACCTATCATAAGGGCTCAGAAGGCAGAGGAGGCAACGATGAACCGCAAGAATCCACTAGGAAATCGGCCCACAATTGTTCTCGCTCACCCTCCCGATACTATACATGCTGGGCATCCCGCCAAATCCCACCCCGGGGGTTCCAATGTATCGAGGAGACTTGCATTTTTCTGGTTCCTCGCAAGAAGCCCCGACACAAGGAAAATCTCTCAAAACTAGGCAAAACAAGGGAAAAATGTCCTAGCGGCAGTTGCTCAAGACATCTTATTGTAAGATATGTACAAGACCGTGTCAGAGGCCATGGCCAAGCAAAGTGCTTTGCAAATGGCCCTGACAACGTGGCGCTAGGATGAGGTAGCATCGTGGAACTAGTGGAGTAGTGGCGCTGGTGTGTGAGAATTCTGTTGTAACAGAATTTTGGTATCAGGAAGAAGAGGCTTCTGGAGTCCCTCAGGGCTATCTTTGGATCACTACAAGTCTTTCTGGTGGGGATACCAGGCTCAGACACATCAATGGATCTCATATGGTTTATTAATCATGTGTCAAAGTTTTGAAAGTTTTGTAATTGAGTCATGTAATAAGTTGATGCTAATTGATTTGTCTCAACCCTCAACCTTAGTCCAGTTTTGAGTCCTGTACGTCAGTATGGAGCCCTTCCTGGGACTGCCATAGGGTTGCCGCCACCGCCGCCGTTCGGAAACCCGATCCGTCGCCGCCGGCCGTGCTGCCTCCTTCCCCAGTGCTGGCGCCGGTGAAGTCTCCCGAAGACCCTCTTCTCCGTCCGCCGCCCCTGTTCCATGGTCACAGAGATGAGTTTTTCTGCACATATCTCAAAGCAGAACAATTTTGCACGGATCTCAAAGTTGCACATTTCTCAGAGCAAGAATTTTTTGCACAGTCATCAAGCCTGCACAGACTTCAGAGTAACTCAGCATGGATCTTGATGAATTTGGATTTTATTTTATTTGTTTTAAATCTTGATGTATGGACCAGTTAGGAAGTTATTTAAATTAGTTTTAGATTAGGATTAGTTTGATTTTCCATCATATGGGAAGGATTGTGTTTAGTTTCCTAGTATATTTTCAGGCTATAAACAAAGTAGGTTTGGGATATCATCTTTTATGAGCTGCATGCCTTGTATTTTTTTCTTGGGTCCCAAGTTTTGTAAGCCTATATAAAGGCATCTCCTCTCTTGAATAATAAAATGAAGAATATGAATTTTTGAAAAGAGTGTTCTTGGTTCTGCCTCCGTTAGGAGTGGGCATGAGGCCTGTCTTTCCTTCACCTGTGGTTGTCGAGGGGTGTGAGACCCCACTGCCTTCGCTTTTGAGCATCGAGGGGCGTGAGGCCCTAGTTCTCTTCTTCCTTGCTGAGTCCCCTCTATGATCTTGGAGCTTCTCCTTCATGGCCCCAGGTAGCGATTTGGGTGGGATGTCCTAGGCTTCGCATGTAGTGAGACGGGTGGGATGTCCTAGACTATATATAGTGGGATGGGTGGGATGCCTTGGAGGTGCGACATCTCTCCGTGAAGATAAGTCCCAAGTTCATAGAGTATCCATCTTTCTTTTCCCTGCATCTTTTTTTCGCCTTCTTGACCCTAATCACAGGAGACTTCTCAGCTCTCCAACGATCCTCCTAGCCTCCCCTTTTGTCATGCATCACCTTCTGAAGAGGGTCGGTCGGACCTCAGCAGGAGTGGGCCGATCGGACCTCTATGCCGGTCTGGTTTGAAGGTGGGCCGATTGGGTATAACACCTCTCTTGCTCTTCGTTGCCATCTCCCTCTTTCCCTCCCTCCCTCCCTCTACCTCTTGTATCCAACCTCTCTCTCTCTTCTCTCTTTCCTTCCCCCTCTCCCCCTTATTGGTTTCTTTATTTGAGGTTGGAACTGTCCCAGTCGGCCTCAAATACGGCTTGGTATGCCCCAAACTGGATGGTTTTGGATCATACCGCCGACACAAACTCTTCTCTTCTCTTTCTCCCTCTCCCCCTTGTTGATTTCTCTATCTGAGGTTGGAACTATCCCAATCGGCCTTCGATACGGCTTGGTATGTCCCAAACTGGATGGTTTTGGATCATACCGCCGACCTTGTGTTGGACATTCATTTTTAAGAAGCTCGTATTGGGTTCAATGAAGTATGTGGTAGCCCTATACCATTTTGTGACCCTTTTTTTTTTTTTTTTTTTGGTGAGGAAAAAAAGGTCCAAGATTATCGCCTATATTTGGAATGGTGAAAAATCTTAATGCAAGAAGAATCAGATCATGTACCCTTTTATAGTTTTAGAGGGCTATGGCTATGACTTAGAGTGAGGAGCTCTAATGGTGTCTTGCGGAAGTATATGGGCATAAGGATTCATTAGGCATTTCATTATATTTGTTAAATATTATTTATAAATTTCATCTAAAGAATGGTTCAATCAAGCAACTTTTTTGAATTATTAGCCATCTATGTTCTTTTCTTAAGGGAAATTTGAGGTCTACCCCTAACTTGACTGTTATTTTACTTTTGATCTCTATTGATGGAAAATTTTATTCCAGTTTTTGTTTAATCCATAGCCTGTAAGTCTCTATATAAAACATGTATACTCAAGGTTAGCCGAATTGGGTGGTTTGGGCCCTATTGAACCGAACCGGTGAAGAATTGAAATGGTTTGGGCAGTTTGGAAGGTTTGGCCTTTAATAAAATCCCAAGGCCTCCCTTTTTGCCTCTTCCAATCTCTCTCTCTCTCTCCCTCCCTCTCCCCCCCCCCCCTTTCTTTTGATTGAACCATGCGGCGGTGAAGGTACACTTTGCCTTTCTCTCTCTCCTTCTTTTGCCCCCCTCATCCTCTCCCTCCCTCTCTCTCACCCTTCATCTCTTTAATTTGGTACACTTTGGCTCAGGATGGTTAGGACCTATATCGTACCATACCAATAGCCATACCATGCTGGACAACCGATATAGGTCATGGTACTGGTTTGGCGAACCTTTATATGTAAATAGGCCTAACTTTTTGAATATTGGCCTAAGGGATTGAACAAAATGTTGACTAATCATCATTGAATGATAGTCAAACAAAGGATCGGGTGTTTAGTTTCTTTTCTAAGATGGTCAGTCAACTTGCCAAATATTATATGAAATTTTATCATGTCTTTTGACTAGTCATTTCGATGCTAAAATGAGCCATTAGTAATCTTTCTATTTTAAGAAGTCTTATTTCGTTGAAATGATTTTAGGGCCTGTATTAGGTTATTTAAGTTTTAATTTGATTTGGATTTGATTAGGTTTATTTTCCAATCTCTTTACCGGTACTATATTGGTACAGCATTGGTATGCTCAGTATAGGTGTTACTTGGTGTATTGATAGGATACCCGGTATGCTCTTGAGTATCAGTTTGGTACCAGTATGATGTAATATACCTTTGGTACAGGGTTGAACCTTGCTTAGCATATACCCCTTTATATTAAGTTGTGTTATGTCCAAACAAAATTACAACAAGACTTGGGGTTGAGCTAGATCAAATGAAAGCTGGTTGAGTTGATGAAGTTTCTTGGAAGCTCTGCATATTGATAAGGTTCCAACCCCCAAGTTCGTCAATGGCGTCTGGACTAAAACAGATGCAATCTGATGGAAGGCTAGGCAAAGAAGTGTGTGAAAAATAATGAGTAGCTGAAGTCCTTTCATCACCGCGCCCACGGGTATATATAGGCTAGGAAATTAACCGCTTACAGCTGGCATCCAGCTGTTAAACGGTTAATCCAGGATGTATGCACGTGCAACCAAAGTTGTCTATAGTCAATCAGTCCTCCTCCTTAGTCGATCGGCTCCACCATAGTCGATCGGCTCCACTATAGTCGATCGGCTCCTGAACTACATGAATATTAATAAATTCTATTCTTAAATAAATCTGTCAATTACCTGGAAGTAAGTCAGTCTTATGTTTGTTGGGCATTGATTGACTCTACACCTTTTGAATGTTGATCAGTCACATATATCTTAGGCATCGATCATATTCGTGCCTTTTAGGCATTGATCGGTCTTATACCTTTCAAAAGAGGTATTGATCATAGTCGTGCCTTTCGGGCGTTGATCAATTTCAATTTAAGGCTTTCAACAGGTCAGTATAAACAGATCAACTTTGTCATATCCCAATACTAGTGCCCCCAGTTTCTGAGTTCATTAATTGGAAATCAGAAACTGTCAGAAATTTCTATTTTGGGACAGCATGCTTGGATGACGTGTCGAACTTTAATTAGGAAAGCGATTATAAGAATGAACAGCCGTATCTTCTTCTCATCATTATTATTTTTCAAAATCCGAGAAAATTGAAATATCTTCGTAAAGAATAAAGATTTCCACCTTATCAACATCCCTTCAACCTCCAATACGAAGACAAATGACAAATATTCCAGGAGACGACCCACTATCTTGTCCTACTGATCAACTGGATAAGGGCAAAGCTCCGATGAGGGAAGAAGAAAGAATCTCAGCCGCAAATATTTCGGCTGATTTTTCCGTATATGCCGATGACTCGGGTCTGAATGACCCAATATTGGCTCGTCGGCTTCTGAAATCTATAATAATTCCAAGGGATTGGGAAATAACTAAGTCCCAGCAGATTGATGACACAATTTTGCTGCTTCACCCGATATTATTGAAGGTACGAATTACACTTACATTTTAAGTAGAAACTTGATCGTCCTTTTCATTCTTGTCAAATTTGACTAACACAAAATATGGAATAACAGCTCATCCATGGAATCAGTATCATGGATGAAAGTTTAAAAAACTTCGATCAATTTTGTAAAGCCATGAGCAACAAAGTAAACGTGGCAAAGGCAGAGAAAGAAGTTGCCGAAGAACTAAAAAATTCTATGGAGAAGAAATTGGAAGAAGTGACGATCAAAACTTCAGCATTTGAGGTAGAACTGAAAGAGGCAAGATCAAAAATGGATGACATGGAGTCGAAATTAAAGAAAAAAATAAAAAGATTCGATCGATGTCCCATAAATTGGAAGGAGCTGAAGAAAAAATCGCAATGGCCGAGAAGGTCTTAGCGGCTGAAGGGTTTTAACAGCAACCAAAAGAATTGAACAAGTCGTTGAGGAGGCTGTCAATGGGGCAGTCAAAAAATATGTTCAATCAAAAGCTTTTGATGACAAACTCCATGATGCAGGAGTCGAAAGTTATAACTTTGGCCTTGCCGATTGCTTGAAAAAGGTAAAAAAGTTTTATCTAAATCTTGACACTACAAGAATAGAAGAAGATTTCGATGAAGAGGATTCCGATAAAGAAAGCTCGGACGAAGAAAATCAAATGGAAGAACCAGTTACTGATCAAGCAGAAAGACTAATCAAAGATCAAATTGAACAATTAGTCGGAGATCAGATCGAAGGACCGGTACTAGCTTCCCAAATCCAGGAAGAAATTTTACCAGTTCATTCTGAAAGTCAAAATGAGATAGAGGAAAGTTCCGTCGGAGTAAATGTAACAGATTGATGATGTAAAAACTTACCTTGCTTTTTAATAAAAAATCTTTCTTTTCAATGTTTGTCGGATCATGAAAAGTTCTTTTTTCATGAATGAAGAATTTTCTAAGTATAAAACAATCGGATCAAATGAGCAAACCTCCAAGGAAGTTTAATCTCGAATAAGCTTATCAAATAATAGTTTCTAATGGAACAATCCGATCGAATGACATGGTTTTTAACTTTTCCTAAGAAAATAGCTTAGCACATCTCAAATATTTATAGAAATAATTTCTAAATTGTCAAACTCTTAACATCTGTAAAAAAAAACTTTTCCAAACAAGGTAAGCGATCATACCAACTTTGCCAGATGTAATCTTTTTGTCAGAAGTGCAGTTGAGTGTCGTATAACCGTATTGGTCAGAACCTAAAAGGGTGCATAAAATTTGAAATTCAAATCATATGCCTTTATATACATACCTTATAACTGATTTTCTGAGAATTAGAAACAACGCACGAATTCCCACCAAATCAAAATCTGAAACGTGTCGACATCTCCTGGTATCTCGAAACTCGGATCATGAATCATGACCATTGGCGTTCTCTATATAAAGAGGCCTTAAGCCCAAGGCTCTGAACCCACTTTGTCTCAAGTGTTTTTCTTTTGAAACTCTTAGCTTCAAGGCATAGTCTTTGAAAGGAGATCTTTATCGTATTCAAAAGATGAAGCCAGGTGGTCAGAAATTGCATCAAATGTCGAAAAGAAAAGTTGGACCAGTACGATTCAGAGAAGAAAGGTCGTGCGTAAGAAGCCGTTTATCAAAAAGTACTTCCAACAAATCAACAGTTCCTGAATATATCTCGTCTTCATCTGAGGAAGAACAGAATCCCTCTATTCCCGTTTCAAAAGAAACAGACCAAGATCCATCTACGAAACATACTCCAACGGAGAAAGGAAAAGCTCCCATAGGGGAATCAGCTGACCCAACTAATGATAAACCCGCTCAAATACTAGTTGCCGATACAAGTATCAACAATCCGAAATTGGCAAAAACCGTACTACAATCCACTATTCTTCGGAGAGATTTGGAGGTGACGATCAAGCAGAGAGTGGAGGAAACTATCTTCTATCTACTTAAAAATCTCGAAAGTAAGTGATACTCCTTTCTTTTTTTTTTTTTAATGACAAACTGCTATATTCTAATAATACTCAAAACCTTTTATACAGTTTGTCAGCGACATATCCATGATTGAAAAAAGTTAGGATCAAGCAAGTAACCTTCAAGAAGATCTTCAGAAACAACTAGCAACAACTAGGAAAGAAAAAGACAAGGCCGTCGTCGATCATAAGGTCTTTAGAACAGAAGTTCTCTTTCTAATGACGAAGGTTATGTCTTTGCAGAAGCAATTAAAACAAACCGAAATGCACTCTTGTCAACTTATGAAAGACGGAGCCAGAAGAAGAAAAATACTTCAGCAAGCTGATGAAGCCATAAAAGAGAAGACTCGGGCGTACGAAGAAGTATTAGGCCAGAATCTCCTGATGAAGAAGAAAATATCGCTTTTCGAAGAAAAGTTGAAGCGAGCCGAAGAAAAGAACACTTTGCTGATCCAACAGAAATATCTTGTAATTGAAGAATTCACTAAATCTGTCGGCTTCTCCAGAGGAATAGAAAAAGTGGGAGCTAAAGGCTATGACCTTGGTTTTAAAGATTGTCTTGATAAGGTCAAAATATTATATCCTGACCTTGATCTTTCTTCTATCTCCGTAGATTATTTCGTAGAGAGAAGGACAGCCAAGCAACGATCTGACAAAGTTACCTATTCAGGAAACATCTGGTCAAGAGAACACTTCAGTTGATCAAATCATTCAGAAAGAAGCTGAATAATATGTGATAGATAACTGGCGATAATTTTACTGCCATTTATTTCCTTCTTTTTCCTTTTTGCAACAGAATATTAATGAAATCTTCTATTACCTTTTAATTGATCAGCAAATCATTAAGTACAAATGAGTTAATATATTAGATCAATCCGATTTGTCGGGCTGTAATCTTATTAATATGACCTTTTGATTAGTTGTTCTGATTATTAAGTACGGATGAGTTAGTGGGTCAGGCTAACTCGACTTGTCAGAGTATGATCAACTTATCAGGCAAATATTTGGATCAGTTATTCTGATCATTAAACACCGATTGAGTTAGTGGATTAAACTAACTCGATTTGTCGGATTGTGGTCAACTTATCAGGTCAACCTTTAAATCAGTTATTCTGATCGTTAAACACCGATTGAGTTAGTGGATCAGACTAACTCGAATTGTCGGATTACGATTAGCTTATCAGGCCAACCTTTCTTTTCTCCATATTTTAGAGAATATTGGAATATCACATATTTCCTTCATATAACAGAAGAAAGAAAAAGATATCTTTATTGATGGTATTTGCGTATATTTTCTACATTCCATGGCCTTGCCAATGGATAACCATCTTGACTTTCAAGCTGATAGGTTCCTGATCTTACAACCTCAGTGATACAATAAGGGCCTTCCTAATTTGGGGCAAGTTTGCCCTGTTCAGTTGGTCGGGATACAGCTGTTCGGTGCAGAACAAGGTCTCCAGTCCGAAAGATCTGGGCTTTTACTTTAGAATTATAATACCGCGCCATCCTTTGTCGGTAAGTTGCCATTTTTTGTTGTGCATGTAACCTGGAGTTTTCAATCAGATCAAGATCCACTCTCCTTCGGTTATCATTATCGAGTTCTGCAAAACCATCAGTTCTTCTGGAACGAAGGATAATCTCTACAGGTAACATGGCTTCACTCCCATAAGCAAGATTGAACGGAGATTCACCCGTGGTAGATCGAGGAGTTGTTTGGTAAGCCCATAGAATAGAGTTGAGTTCATCAGTCCAAGATCCTTTGGTTTCATTTAATCGGGTTTTCAATCCATGAAGGATCGTCCGATTAGTTACCTCAGCTTCTCCATTAGCTTGAGGATGTCCAACGGATGTCAATTTGTGAGAAATACAATATTGAGTACAGAAATCCTTGAACTTCTGATTGTCAATATGTCTTCCATTATCCGTAATGATCGCATGAGGAATTCCAAATCTATATGTAATAGAATTTCTGACAAATATTTTGACTTTTGCTTCAATAATTAAAGCTAAAGGTTCAGCTTCTATCCATTTAGTAAAATAATCAATAGCAACAATCAGGAATTTTCGTTGCCCAGTAGCTGGAGGAAATGGACCAAGTATATCCATTCCTCATTGAGCAAATGGCCAAGGAGCTATCAATTGTATCAACTGACTGGCAGGACGTCTTTGGATATTTGTATATCTTTGACAAGAATCACATCTTATAAAATCTGCAGTATCCTTCTATATAGTCGGCCAATAATATCCCTGCCTTATAATTTTATAGGCTAAGGACTTTCCTCCCAAATGATCACCACATATTCCCTCATGTACCTCCCTAAGGACATAATCAGCATCCGAAGGAGACAGACACTTCAATAATGGCTGAGAAAATGATTTTTTGTATAGTAAACCATCTAGGATGACATATTGAGCAGCAAATTTTCGAATCTGCTTAGCTTCTATATTATTTTCAGGCAGTATCCCTTCAGTCAGATATTTGACTATCGGACTCATCCAATTCATTTCCGATTCTATTTGAAGAACCTTTTCTTTTTCAGTTGCTGAGATACTCGGAATCTCTAAATGTTCTACAAAGGTTCGACCCATTTGGTCAGATGCAGTAGCTAACCTGGACAATGAATCGGCCCGAGAATTTTTGATTCTAGGGATGTGACTGATATCCCATGAATCGAATAGAGCTCTTGAACCTTCTTCAAATATAAGGCTAAAGTAGCGTCATGAACTTCAAAATCTCCTTTTACTTGATTGACGATCAATTGTGAATCAGATAATACCTTCAATCGTCTAGCATTTACTTCTTTTGCAATTTTTCAACCAGCTAGGAGAGCTTCATATTTGGCCTGATTATTAGAGGCCTTAAAGGAAAATCGGAGTGCATACTCCATAACATCTCCATCGGGGCTAGATAAAATTAACCCTGCTCCATAACAAGAAGAGTTTGAAGCTCCATCCACATGTAACACCCATGGTGCATCGGACACTTCCGTTTCAGCAGATGGCTCACTATCATTCCAGGTACATTCGGCGTAAAGTCAACCAATACTTGGGCTTTCATTGCAGATCTAGGATGATAGGTAATGTCATATTCATCCAGTTTGATTGTCCACTTCGCCATTCGGCCATAAGTATCGGGGCATTGTAAGACAGTCCTCAAGGGCTGATCGGTCAATACAATAATACGATGAGACTGAAAATATGGCCTGAGTCGTTTGGCCGATATTACCAAAGTATAGATAATCTTCTGAAATTTTGGGTATCTTGTCTCTGCATCATGAAGAACCTTGCTGATATAATAAATGGGCTTATGCGACCCGTCAGAATCCTTCTTGACCAACACAGAACTAACTGCTTCGTCTGATGCGGCCAGATAAAGATACAAATCTTCGCCTTCTTGAGGTTTAGACAGTATGATCGGGTTCACCAAGTACTTCAGTTCTCCAAATGCTGACTGACAATTGTCCGACCATTTGAACTCCTTGGTTTGCCGTAAAGCCTTAAAGAAAGGCAAACATCTCTCAACTGAACGAGAGATAAATCGGCTTAATGAGGCGATTTGTCCAGTCAACTGTTGAATCTCCTTCTTATTGGCTGGCTGTCTCATATCCAAGATGGCTTGAATTTTTTATGGGTTGGCTTCAATTCCCCGTTGTGTGACCATGAAATCCAAAAAACTTTCAGAAGTCGTACCAAAGACACATTTGGTCGGATTTAACTTCATATGATTTTGCCGCAAAATATCAAAAGCTATCTGCAAATCTTTTATATGATCATCAGACTGATTGCTCTTAACAATCATATCATCCACATATACCTTCATAGTCTTTCCAATTTGGTTTGCAAAGATTTTGTTTACTAATCTCTGATAAGTGGCCCCAGCATTTTTGAGACCAAACGGCATCACTTTATAACAATATATTTCCCGATCCGTCACGAAAGATGTTTTTTCTTCATCTTCTGGATTCATTCGTATCTGATTGTATCCGGAGAAAGCATCCATAAAACTTAAAAACTTATGTTCAGCCGTTGCGTCAACCAACTGATCAATCTTTGGCAAAGGAAAACTGCCTTTCGGACATGCCTTGTCAAGATCAGTGTAATCTATGCATATCCTCCATTTTTCATTTACTTTCCTGACCATCACTACATTAGCAAGCCAATCAGGATAATGAACCTCCCTGATGAATCCAGCATCGAGCAATTTGGTGACTTCTTCATTAATAACACTGTCTTTCTGGGGCAAAGTTTCACTTCTTTTGTCGAACAGGCCGAATGAATGGATCGACCTTAAGTTCATGCTTGATTACTTCAGTAGGAATCCCCAACATGTCAGCAGCTTTTCATGCAAATATATCAGCATTTGTTTGTAAGAAATCAATCAACTTCTTCCTCTGATCTTCAGCAAGTAAACTTCCAATTTGAACTGTTTTGGTATGATCATCTTTTGTCAAAGGAATATGAATGGTTTTTTCTATTGATACACTAACTTCATCAATCGGATCACGCGGATCCATTTGTTTGGAGGTGGGTTTGTTAACTGATTGTTGATTCTGGATTGTCAAGCATTGCCGGGCCATCTGCTGGTTTCCCCTTACTACTCCGATCCCGTTTGGAGTTGGAAACTTCATCAGAAATGATATGTTGATACAACGGCTTGAAATTTATTCAGAGCAGGTCTTCCCAAAATAGCATTTTAAGCAGAAGGGATTCGAACAACCATAAAGGAAAGGAGATAAGTTCTTTGCTTTGGTGCCGTTTCGAGAGTTACGGGAAGGGTGATCTCTCCTTCTACTCCTAGGGAATTTCTACCAAATCCAGTAAGTGGTACACGAATCCTTCGTAACTTACTAATTGATAAATTCATTTTGACAAATGCATCATAAAGCAAGACCTCCGTGGAACTTCCATTATCAACCAAAATTCGATGTATATCATAGTTTGCAATAACAACAGAAATTACAACAGGATCGTTATAAGGCGTTTGAGCGCCTTGTAAATCTTCATCAGAAAAGATGACACTTGAAGCCTCTTAGGACTCCGATCATCTTCAAGGCATGCATGGCAAATCATTCCAACTGACCTATCAGTCGGTTGCTGGTTTGGGAGCTCTATCCCATCAGTGATCATTTTTGGAACAGCTGGCCTCGGTACTGCCGCTTCAATTGGTCGGCTCTGATTTTGATTTCAGATATATCTGCCCAAATAACCCTGTTTAATCAGAGCCTCAATTTCATCCCGCAGTTGAATACATTCTTCTGTTGTATGGCCATGATCACGATGATAGCGACAGATTTGGTTTTATTTCGTACAGCTGGTGGAGCTCTCATTGGTCTTGGTCTTTGTAGAAAGTTTTTTTTCTCAATTTCCATTAAAATTTGCTCTCTCGGATGAGTCAGTGGAGTATAAGCATCAAACCGATTGACATAATTTTTATCGATCAATTCCCTTGGCCTCTGACCTTGCCGTTGAATAGATCGGACTCCAGAGAATCGGGATTCATTTTCCTTGGCTCTCTTCTTACCTGGCACCAATTTTTTTTCCACCTGTCGCCGACTCAAAGCCTGTTCTTCGGCCTAGGCGTACTTTTGAGCACGGGCCAGTAATTCAGAATAGTTGGTCGGAAATTTCTTATCCAAGGAAAATGTAAATCTGGAGGCTCGCAAGCCTTTTTTCATAGCAGACATCGCCACATATTGAGATATGGTATCTCCAACATGGCGGAGTTAAACCTCTTGATGTAATCTCTTAAAGATTTCCCTTCTGACTGTTGAATAAAGAACAAACTATCAGAATTTCTGGGCATTTTTCTGCTTGTCCTGAAGTGAGACGAACAACTTCTCTAGTTGACCGAATGAATGGATGGTGTCCGGCTGCAAACTTGAGTACCATATTCTTGCTGACTTCTTCAAGGTCGCAGGAAAGGCAAGACAATGCAATGCGTCCGACGTCCCTTGGATCAGCATATGGGCTTTAAAGCTATCCAGATGGTCCAAAGGATCAGACGACCCATCATACTAGCTCGATCGGTGGCACTTTGAAGTGATGCGGGATTCTTTCATCCATAACCTTCTTGGAAAAAGGAGGCAAGATACTGCAACTTGGTGTAACGTCCTCTGTTTTCCTCTATTCCAGAACTTTAGCAACCTGCAACTCCAACTTCTTAAACTTTCTGTCAAAATCATTCCCTCTCGTGAAGTGTTGAGCTTGGATACTGTCAGGGGTCGATTCTTCAGATGAAGTTGATCGGGATCGTGGTCGTTTCCCCTTATCTTGCTTCTTGGAGCGATGATGAGATCGGTGATGATGCCTTATTGGGGATTGTTGACATGAAGAACATTGATAAGAGGAATGCCTTCTAGGACTGAGATGTTTACTTACGTGGAGGGAAGGTTGTCGGCTAGTTCGTGATGCAACTGGTCGCATTGACTCCCTCATAGCAATTTCTTGGAGGTTCTACATCGCCGTGGTGAGCACGTATACCTTGTCGAATAGGGCATTCAATTTTTCTTGATCAAAGTACCCTACGGGAGGAACTTCCCCTTTCCCCCGGAACAGGATCATTTCTTCTTTCGCCAAGAACAGGACCGTTTCCTTTTCCATCAAGAACAGGATCATCCCCTTGGTTTCCAAGAACAAGATCGGTCTCTTTTGAAGAACAGGGAACACCTGCTGGCAGATTATTCTTCTTACCTTTCACCATGCTTCCTTTCAGATTTTTCGAGATTCTTTTACAAAGAATCCCCTTCCTGGTGTGCCAATCTGTTATGTCCAAACAAAATTACAACAAGACTTGGGGTTGAGATAGATCAAATGAAAGCTGATTGAGTTGATGAAGTTTCTTGGAAGCTCTGCATGTTGATAAGGTTCCAACCCCCAAGTTCGTCAATGGCGTCTGGACTAAAACAGATGCAATCTGAAAGAAGGCTAGGCAAAGAAGTGTGTGAAAAATAATGAGTAGCTGAAGTCCTTTCATCACCGCGCCCACGGGTATATATAGGCTAGGAAATTAACCGCTTACAGCTGGCATCCAGCTGTTAAACGGTTAATCTAGGGTGTAAGCACTTTCAACCAAAGTTGTCCATAGTCAATCCGTCCCCCTCCTTAGTCGATCGGCTCCTGAACTACATGAATATTAATAAATTATATTCTTAAATAAATCCGTCAATTACCTGGAAGTGAGTCAGTCTTATGTTTGTTGGGCATTGATCGACTCTATACCTTTTGAATGTTGATCAGTCACATATATCTTAGGCATCGATTATATTTGTGCCTTTTAGGCATTGATCGGTCTTATACCTTTCGGGAGAGGTATTGATCATAGTCGTGCATTTCGGGCATTGATCAATTTCAATTTCAGGCTTTCAACAGGTCAGTATAAACAGGTCAACTTTGTCATATCCTAACAAGTTGTTTTATGTTATCATCTGTTTATCTCAACTTTTGCACAAATGTTGAAAACTCAACCTAATAACAAAATAAATTAACTAAACCACCAACGAGAACTTTCTTTTTTTCCTTTTTCTTCTTAATCTTTAAGGGCACGTGCCCAACCATGCCTTGAATGCATGACAATTTGAATTCTCTCTCTCTCTCTCTCTCCCTCTCTCTCACTCATAATTTCAGGTACTGCAACTTGGACAAGATACAAGTTCTCCATATGGATTCTTCAATGGGCTAAGATGCCAGATGTGTCTTCATTCTGACACTCTGCAGAAAGTGATGGAGCGATTGGCAAATCCTGGTAATATCTTGTCTTTAGAAAGTTCTGGTTTCTCTATTGTAATCTCATTCTTGATATGCTTCTTAATTTTAGGGGTCCGGCGTGTTATCATCGTGGAAGCTGGAAGCAAGCGTGTAGAAGGCATTATTTCTCTGGGTGATGTATTCAGATTCTTGCTTGGTTCACCTCAAGCATCAAGAAGTAACTTTTAATTATACTGGCTCGTGATCTCATCATTAGCCTACCGGGCAAATGGAATTATTTGTCTTCATTTTTTTCTCTTCTAAATTTAATAGGCCTCATTGGTTTATAGGCTGGTGTCTGTTGAGAAGGCCGCAAGAGGTCTGTAAATGACGAATTTTCTTTTACCCCAATCTTTCATAATTGTTATTTCTATATATATGTTTTTGCTGGTTTGGATGGTTAAATTAGGCTTTAAATCGTGAGTTCTGCATGCTGCCAACCAAAAATGGACCAAGAAAGAAAGGGGTGATGATTATAAAGTTGGAGATGAGGCTGAATTTGATGTCATCCAAATGTTGTTGAAGTTATTAAGTGGCAAGTCACGTATTGCTAGTTGTCTGTTGAATTATATTTTTCTATTGACTTATGCGAGATTTAGGCGAACTGCAATTACCACTTCGCTGAAAGTAGTGAAAATTCCTAAAGCTGTGGTGGGTGTTGCTAATTACGTCCAGGGTTTGCAGCAGTCCGCATTCACTTCTGCTGTAAACTGGATATGCTTCATGCCAAAATTTTAAATAATGGCGTCAGAACTGTTTTAAATAATGCCAAACAAGTAGCCAACCCGTACAGATTATGGTAAAACTTAGGTGTACGAAAACAGGCCTAAGTGATCAACTATTGTCCTCGGGGACTAGACAAAAGAGCAAGCGCTAATCATCATCAAATGGTAGTCAAATGAAGGATCGGGATTTTCGGTCAACTTGCTAAACATTATATGAAATTTTATCATTTAGTTTTTAACTAATCGTTTCGATGCTGAAATGAGCTTTTTAATAATCATTGAATCTGGGAAGTCTTATTTTGCCTAAATGATTTCAGGTCTAAGCCTATATTAGGTTATTTAAGTTTTGGTTTGATTATAATTTCGGTTAGATTCAGTTTCTAATTTCTACATTTCTCAAATCTTAGTATCGAAGTTTGCTCTCTCGGTATGTACCTGTACATGTTCTCAGTCCCTGAGCCAACCATTCTCTCCTCCCAAACAATCCACCAAAAAACCTACCCTTCCCAACAATCCACACAAAAATAAAAGGAAAAAAAAAAATCAACTACCAACAAAAAAATAATATAATATATAAAGATGGTAGAAAAGATAATGGCTGTTTTTTTTTTTTTTTTTTTTGAAAAAAAGGGGCTGTTATAATGTATTGTTTGAGGGCTATTTAATAAACTATTGGTTTTATAAAATGGATGATGATAAAACGAGATTAGGTTTAAATCCTTCAAAAATATTGGTTGGTATTTTTCGTGTGAGAGAAGGATTCACCTTCCATCGTACAAATATTATTCACTAAAAAATCTATGTAGGTAGATGATTAGAGGAACATGCTTTGAGATCTCTGTGATGGATGATCCAATGGTGAATTTGTGCAAAGGAAGGTGAATCCTTTCATATGAAAGATATAACTGAGAATCTTCTATATACTGCTATAAAGATAAAAAATACGTATATCAATATCCATGCATATTCAACAAATAACAATTGAAAGTGGATCATTGGATTTTTCTATAGTGCTCTTTTATTATTTTTTTATAAGAAAGATGGAAAAGATCCTGGCCATCAATTAATAAGGATAATTAAGATAATTCCTTTTAACAGGTTAAGAAACCTGTTACATCTTTTTTAAACTCTTTTAAAAGTATCCCCTCCCCACCACCATACACCATATGCTACTCATCACCCTATTGCCACCTATCACCCTGCCACTGCCTATCTCCACTTGGCCTCATCCAACCCAGCAGCTCTTCTTTTTTCTTTGCCTCCTCCATTTTCAATATACTACTCCTCTATCTTTAACTTGCCCCTCCTCTTGCTCATCCTATTCTTCATTTTCATCCTATCTCTCCTCCTCTTCCATCTTCAACCCCTCCCTTTCTTTCTCCTTTCCTTCATTTTCATCCTACCACTCCTCCACCTTCAACCCCCTTTCTTTCCCCTCCTCTCATCCATTTTCAACCCACCCCTTCTCCTCCTCTTCTCCTCCATCTTCAACCCACCCATCTTCCTCTTTCCCTCCATCTTCAACCCATCCCTTCTCTTCATCCTTCTCCTCTAAGTTTCATGGTAAGGACATATGGATTGGGCTGAAGAAGAAAAAGGGATTTGAAAAGAGCCCCTTACACAAAATTACACTACTCCGCCATTAATCTTAATATGGAAATAATTTTAGGTTTCGAGAAAATTACAGCACCAGCCATGCACATGAATAGCTATACCTAATTACTGATGGATTAATCTTGACCATCCATATTGAATCTAATGGTTAAATTTTCAACTTTATTAAAAAATAATTTTATTCTTTGGAGCACCGTAGAAAAATTCATGGCTCTTTTTTTTCGATGAAGGATAATTCTGGATAAGGCATTTTTTTCTTGAATTCTATTAATGTCTATTTATATCTTTTTGGATTTCATTCTTGTAACTTGTACATTAGGTAATGAACTTAAAGTCTATTTATGTCTTTTTGGATTTTATTTTTGTAACTTGTGTTGCCGCGCCCGTGCCACGGATCAGCCGATCCTTCCTGACCGCCTGGCGAGGGAGCCTCCCTTCCTGCGGAGAACCTGCAACAAAGGGGTTAGAAGACCCTGGCCGGGGATCCCGGCGAGGGGGCTCCGACGGTCAAGTCAGTAGACGACGAGAAGGAACAGACTCTCCCACCCGGGCCCTCGAAAGGGTCCCAGATTTAGAGGGTTAATTGGTGAAGGAAGCGCTCTGGGGACCGGAATCTCGGCTGGGCCTGCTTGTCGAACTCACGCCCAGTGTTCCCCTCTCGGGATCTCTGGTTTTTCTCTCGGTGCAAGGCCTTGTGCCCGTGCTTCCTCCTTGTCCCCAGGCTAATTTGGCTTACCTTGTCGTCCCCAGATTCTTCCTTCTTTATCCCCTTCCGTCGCGCGTTTGTCTTTTTCTGCCTCGGGAACCCTCCTCCCTCGTCCTCTTCTCTTTTCCCTTTTTGGTGAAGGGTGCCAGGCGGCTTTCCGACCTCGTCCGCCGGGCCCAGCAGGGAAAAGGCAAAGACAGAAGAGAAAAAGAGGGAGGGCGGCGCTGGCAGAGCGGCCGGTCGTCAGGCCTCGGGCTCCGTGAGAACGCTCTCTTCCCCGAGCGTGGGCGCCATCCGTTTATGGGGCATGTTCCGTCAGGATCGGGTCTCTCGGCTACGGGACCTGTCGGGCCAATGCAAGTGACGTTCCGCGTGCCGCCGCCCTCTGTACGGGACGCCGTCTGGGGTCGGTACGGCCCGAGGGATGGCCTCGGGACCTGTCTCTTTCCCCGGGGGCCTCTCCGTACGAGCAATCTGACCTCGGCTGAGTTGGACCCGTCTCCGGGGGCCAACTGGCGAGGGGCGAAGGATCTGCCGACCTCGGCTTAGGTGGACCCCTCCTGGGTGGACACCTGGCGAGGTGGCAGGAGGTCGCCTGGCTTCGGTCGAGGTGGACCCGTCTCCGGGTAGCCACCTGGCGAAGGGCGAAGGATCTGCCGACCTCGGCTTAGATGGACCCCTCCTGGGTGGACACCTAGCGAGGTGGCAGGAGGTCGCCTGGCTTCGGTCGAGGTGGACCCATCTCCGGGTAGCCACCTGGCGAAGGGCGAAGGATCTGCCGACCTCGGCTTAGGTGGACCCCTCCTGGGTGGACACCTGGCGAGGTGGCAGGAGGTCGCCTGGCTTCGGTCGAGGTGGACCCGTCTCCGGGTAGCCACCTGGGGAAGGGCGAAGGATCTGCCGACCTCGGCTTAGGTGGACCCCTCCTGGGTGGACACATGGCGAGGTGGCAGGAGGTCGCCCGGCTTCGACCGAGGTGGGCCCGTCTCCGGGTGGCCACCTGGCGAAGGGCGAAGGATCTGCCGACCTCGGTTCAGGTGGACCCCTCCTGGGTGGACACCTGGCGAGGTGGCAGGAGGTCGCCCGGCTTCGGTCGAGGTGGGCCCGTCTCCGGGTGGCCACCTGGCGAAGGACGAAGGACCAGCCGACCTCGGCTTCGGCGGACCCCTCCTGGGTGGACACCTGGCGAGGCGGCAGGAGGCCGCCCGACCTCGGCCGACCTCACTCGGGCGGACCCCTCCGGGCCCGGGCGCCAATGAGGTGGTAGAGGAACTCCGGGCCGAGCTCGACCTCGGCGAGGGCGGTTTGCTTCAGACAGTCGTCGGGTGGTGCGGTATGCCGATCCTAGCTTTGCGGACGTGGCGCTGACTAGGCCAGGGAAACTTACACATGGCTCGCTCGTATTCGACGATACCTGAGCCTGGCCACGTCACTGTCACGGCTGTAACAGTTGCCCCCCAGCCCGCCGTTTCGCTGGGGCATCGCAGAACGGAATGTCGGGATTAAATGCGGACATGACGTGGAGAGGCGAAGATCTTGCATCATAATTGCCACGATCCTCGTTCGTCGTGGCTCGATGCGGCTGGAGACCTATGGGGAACCGCCACGCGTCGCCCACTTGCCCGTAATCAATGCGTCGCTTCGGGGCAGAGGCCGTTACTCTGCTAACGAGGCGTCGGTGTCGGGCGTGCACCCACGTGGCGACCATCCAGTGGTCAGAGGCGGAATGATGGGTACGGCTGCTGTCGGCTGAGTTTGAAAGGGAGGGGACTTTCCAGAACGAGGCCTTTTCCCTTGCTTCGTGGGCGGTTTGCTGCAGGCTAACAACTTCTGCTGCTCGCGCTCGTCTGTGCATTTTCGGTGAGTGCCTTCTTCTCCTTCTCTAGCCCTCCTCCTACTTTCTCACTTCCTTTCCGATCTTTCTGTTCTTTTCTTTTCCATGGCGCGCCGTCGCCATATCTCTTCCAACCCGGACGAGGCCGGTCCATCCCGGCCGAGGACTCCATCTTCTTCCTCCTCAGGTGAGGAGGTGATTCCGGAGGAGGTCCGCCGGCGTTTGCAACCCGGGGGGATCTCCATCGGCATCCCCAGGGGGATCCGGCCCCCTCCGGTTGCACCTGCCGTGCCCCTCCGTTCTATTCCTGCTTTGCCTTCTCTTCCTGCTCCGCCATCTCTTCCCGCCGGTCCCTCCGGTCATGCTTCTACCATGACCGAAGGCGACCTTTCTTTGCTCCGGGATGCCTATGGCATCCCAGAGTCTGTTCGTCTGTTTGTTCCGCGGTCCGGGGAGCGCGTCACCATGAGTGGCCCCGGCCGCATTGCTTTCTACGAAGACTTCCTCCTCGGGGGTCTTCGTTTTCCTCTGCACCCTTTCTTTCTTTCCTTCCTCAGCCACTTCCGGCTCGTCCCGGCCCAGCTGGCTCCTAATGCCATCCGGGTCATCTTCTCCTTTATTGTCTTCTGTCACTTTCACGGGTTTGTTGCCCGTTTTTCTCTCTTCAGGGCCCTGTTCACCCTGAAGAAGTGCTCCACCGATGACGGCTGGTGGTACATTTCACCCCGGCCTAGGTGTCTCCGGTTCGATCTCCCTTCCTCGGTCAAGGGATGGAAGAGCCGGTTTTTCTTCGCCTCGGTCGACGACGTCGATTGGGCCTGGAGCGAACCGGACCGGTCGCCGAACCGGAATTCCCGAGTGGAGTCTGCGGACCAGGAGTCCTACACCCAGCTCCTGAGTGACGTGGTCCCGGCGCTCGAGGTTCTGCTCTCTGAGCAGAATCTTTTTGAGGCCGGCATCAGTCCCATCCGTGAGACTGGTGAGATTTGGCCCCGCATTGATTTCTGCCTCCTCCTCTTTCTTTAAGATCGAGCTGTCTGACCTTCTGTCTTTTTCATTTTGCAGGGATGAAGTTTTCTTTGGAGAACCTCCTGGAGGGGGCGGCCCAGCGGGACGTCGTAGAGGTGGATGAGCCCGCAGCGAAGAGGGCTCGTACAGAGACGAGCCGGGAGGTCGTGGCGGCGACCGTGCCCGACCCAGCTGCTGCCATTTCCCCGCCCAGGCCACCTCAGGGCGGGGTTCCTGGTACTTCGGCCACGCGACCCGGCGGCGCCGCAGAGAGAGCTCCAGCGCCCGCCGCTCCGCCTGTCTCCAGGCCTGTCATCGCCGCCAGCCCGACAGCGCCGTCTGTGGCGACCGCCGGCCCGTCGGTTGCGGCTCCGACTGAGGGGGCAGCTGCCGCAGGGGCCGGCCCGAAGGGTCCGGCACCGGTGATCTCCCACCGGGACTCGGTCATCCTCGACAGGGGACTGGCGGAGAAGATGATGGAGTACGCCTCCACCGCCCGGGACCGCCGAGCTCGGGGCGGCCGAGACTATGCGGACGCTCTGCTCGGCATCCTTCCTCAGCTTTTCACGGTAAGTGCGAGCTTCCTCTTCTTCCTTGTTTCAACCTCGAGGCTTTCTGCCTCTGCTCTGACGTGCATCGTTTTTGCCACTGGAGATCGGGAACGACGTCCTCTTACTGAGGAATTACCTTGTAGGGAATGCCAAGAGGGACTCCGATCGGGAGCTGAAGCTCGGCAAGCTCGCGGCCGACGTGAAGGATCTGATGGAGAAGGGGGCCGAGCTGCGAGCCGAGAAGCAAGCCCTCCAGTCCGACCTGACACGTTCCGAGGAGCGGAACAAGGAGTTGGAGGCCTCCTTGTCGGAGGAGCGGGCCTCCAACCAGCGCCGAACCGAGGAGGAGGCGGCGGAGAAGGCCCGCCTGCAGGCCCACTCCCAATGGCTGGAGCGCCAGCTGGAGGAGGCCCGGCGAGAGGTAGCCGCGGTGAAGGACCGGAGCGCCTAGGTCAACGGGCTCCTGGAGGCGGCCAAGCGAGAAGCGCAAGAGGCCGTCCCCAAGTTTCGGGCCTCCGACGAGTTCACGTCGGAGGTCCGGGAGGCCACCGTGGACTCCTTCCTGAAGGGGTTCCGGATGTGCCGGGAGAAGGTGGGGGCCTTCTTCCCCCAGCTGGACCTGAGCGGAGTCGTAGTTGGCGGCAGGAAGCCAGGGGGCGAGGGCAGGGCTCCCGGCGCGGCCCAAACGACACCCGCAGCGCCGTCGACCACCGATGCCGCGGCCCCGGAACAGCCCCAGGAGCCGGTCACTGTAGAAGTTGAAGAAGCAGCGCCCGCGCCTCCGGCAGATGGCTCCGAACCCGCACCCCAGTGACCCGGCACTGTCTTTTTGCTTTATCTTTGTAGTTTTTGTTTTTTGGGGAGTCCCGGCCTGTCGGGGCTCCCAGCTTGTAGCAACTACTTATATTAATGAAGATCCAAGCTTTACCGAAACCTTGTTCATTGTTTCGTCTTACTTTTCTCTTCTTTTCTTTCTGAGATGTCGGTCTGGAACACCTGAAAATACTGCAGGCCTGGTCCTTCCATTGCTCAAATCGAAGGATGGGGCCCGCTGAGTCATGTCGCAGCAAGGCAAGCCTTAAGCAGGTCCGATTTTGGGTTGCCTTCCTGCTCGGGCGAACAACACGGTTTCTGCACCGTCTTCCAGGCCGGAACCCGGGATCTCCGGACTGAGCTCGATGCCGCAGGCCTTTTCAAACCTTGCGCGGCCTGCTGAGCTGTGCTCCGGGCTTGTGTGGGCGAACTGGGTTCGGCGCCACCTTCCAGGCCGAAGCCCAGGATCTTCCGGACTAAGCTCGATGCCGCAGGCTTTCTCAAATCTTGCGCGGCTTGCTGAGCTGTGCTCCGGGCTTGCGTGGGCGAACTGGGTTCGGCACCACCCTCCAGGCCGAAGCCCAGGATCTTCCGGACTGAGCTCGATGCCGCAGGCTTTCTCAAACCTTGCGCGGCTTGCTGAGCTGTGCTCCGGGCTTGCGTGGGCGAACTGGGTTCGGCGCCACCTTCCAGGCCGAAGCCCAGGATCTTCCAGACTGAGATTAATGCCGCAGGCTTTCTCAAACCTTACGCGGCTTGCTGAGCTGTGCTCCAGGCTTGCGTGGACGAACTGGGTTCGGCACCACCCTCCAGGCCGAAGCCCAGGATCTTCCGGACTGAGCTCGATGCCACAGGCTTTCTCAAACCTTGCGCGGCTTGCTGAGCTGTGCTCCGGGCTTGCGTGGGCGAACTGGGTTCGGCGCCACCTTCCAGGCCGAAGCCCAGGATCTTCCGGACTGAGCTCAATGCCGCAGGCTTTCTCAAACCTTGCGCGGCTTGCTGAGCTGTGCTCCGGGCTTGCGTGGGCGAACTGGGTTCGACGCCACCCTCCAGGCCGAAGCCCAGGATCTTCCGGACTGAGCTCGATGCCGCAGGCCTTCTTGTTGAAGTTAGAAGGGAGTGTTTGAAGTGGGGGAGCTTTGTTACAGAAACTGGGAGCCTTACATCACTGGTAGTACATTCTCAGGTTCGAGGAGTTTCATGTCCGGGGGAACCTGGCACCTCCCAATTCTTCCAAGTAATATGCCCCATGAGGGAGGGCTTCTGCCACCCGATACGGGCCTTCCCAGTTGGGTGAAAGCTTGCCGCATTTCCGTGGCTGGGAGGCTTCTGCGCGTCGGAGGACCAGGTCCCCGGGACGAAAAACCTTCGGCCGCACTCGGGAGTTGTAATATCTGGCTACTCGTTGCCGGTATGCCGCCATTCGGATTCGGGCCTTGTCCCTCGTTTCCTCGAGTAGGTCTAGGTTGAGCATCATCCTGGCCGGGTTTTCTGTCTCGTCGTATTGCTCCACGCGCAGCGTGGGTAGGCTGAGCTCGATCGGGATGACTGCCTCGGCTCCGAAGACGAGGTTGAATGGAGTTTCGTCGGTAGCCGTCCTTGGGGTGGTGTGGTATGCCCAAAGGACGCTGGGAAGTTCATCGGCCCACCTGCCCTTGGCCTGGTCCAGCCGCGTGCGGAGGCCCTGGAGAATGGTCCTGTTCGTGACTTCGGCTTCCCCGTTTGTCTGAGGGTGCGCCACCGAGGTGAAGCGATGCTTGATGCCGAGGTCGCTGCAGAAATCTTCGAACTCCCGACAGTCGAACTGGCATCCGTTGTCGGTGACCACGGTGTGGGGGAGGCCGAAGCGGCAGACGATGGACTTCCAGAAGAACTTGGCGACGTTTGCTTCGGTGATTCTTGCCAAGGGCTCGGCCTCGACCCACTTTGTGAAGTAGTCGATAGCCACTATCAAAAACTTCTGCTGGCCGGACGCCGGCGGGAATGGGCCCAGGAGGTCCATCCCCCACTGGGCGAACGGCCAGGGGGCTGAGAGCTGAGAGATCGGGTTGGAGGGTTGCCGCTGCACCGTGGCGTGGCGCTGGCACCGGTCGCACTTCTTCACGAAGTCGGCGGCGTCTTCCTTCATTGTCTCCCAGAAGTAGCCTTGACGAAGGGCCTTGTACGCCAATGCCTTGCCCCCCACGTGGTTCCCGCAGATGCCTTCGTGAATCTCCTGGAGCACAAGCTTGGCTTCTGTGGGTCCGATGCACTTGAGGAGGGGATAAGAGTAGGATCTTCGATACAGCTGCCCGTCCATCAGGACGAACCGCACGGCCTTCTTTCTGATGAGGCGAGCCACCTCTCGGTCCTCCGGCAGGGTGCCGCTGGTGATGTACGCAGCGTACTTGTCCATCCAGCCGGGCTCCTGGCCGACCTGATGGACCTCCACCGGTGCTTCGAGGCTTGGGACCTCAAGTCGCTCCACATGAGCGCGTTCCAGCATCGTGTCCGGCAGGGTCGCTAGCCGAGAGAGGGCATCCGCGCGAGCGTTCTCCCCGCGGGGGATATGGAAGACGTTGAAGCGCCGGAACTTGGACGCGCCCGCCTTGACGAGCTCCAAATACTTCGCCATCTAGGGGTCGTGTGCGACGTACTCCCCGGATACCTGCCCCGCCACGAGCTGGGAGTCAGTAAAAGCTCTGAGGTTGGTCACGCCCAGCTCGCGGGAGACTCTCAGTCCGGCGAGAAGTGCCTCGTACTCCGCCTGGTTATTTGTCGCGGGGAATTGGAAACGGAGTGCGCACTCAGCGACAACCCCGTCGCCGTTGGCAAGGATGAGCCCAGCTCCGCTTCTGCCGGAGTTTGAGGCTCCGTCTACATGGAGGATCCAGGCATCCTCTCCGGGCTCATCAGCGCCGACCTCCATCGGCCGGGCCGGGGGGCCCTCCTCGGGCCCCTTGCCCAAGCCTGCACATTCGACCAAGAAATCGACCAGCACCTGTGCCTTCATGGCCGACCTCGGTCGGTATGTAATGTCGAACTCGCTGAGTTTCAGTGCCCACTTGGCCAATCGTCCCGAGGTATCGGGTCGGCTGAGCACCGCTTTCAGCGGTTGATCCGTCAAGACGGCGATGGGATGCGCTTGGAAATAGGGTCTGAGACGCTGGGCAGACACTATTAGTGCAAAAACGAGTTTCTCGGGCCGGGAATACCTGAGCTCTGCGTCTCGGAGAAGTTTGCTGGTATAGTACACCGGCCGCTGGAGCCCCTAGTCGTCGGTTCGGACCAAGACAGAGCTGACGGCCTCCGGGGTAACCGCCAAGTAGAGGGTAAGCTCCTCCCCCTCCTCGGGTCTGGACAGTAAAGGTGGCGATGCGAGCGTCTTCTTCAGCTCCTCGAAGGCCTGCTGGCACTCCTCGGTCCAAGCAAAGCCATTCATCTTCCTCAGCACCTTGAAGAAGGGACGGCAGCGGTCCGCCGACCTGGAAATAAAACGGCTAAGGGCCGCAACCCGGCCGGTCAGCTGCTGCACTTGCTTCTTGGAGGCTGGCTGCTCCATGTCCAGGATGGCCTGGACCTTCTCCGGGTTGGCCTCGATTCCTCTTTGGGTCACCATAAACCCTAGGAACTTCCCGGCGGAGACGCCGAAGGTGCACTTCGCCGGGTTCAGCTTCATCCGATGGCGGCGGAGGTTGCCGAATGCCTCCGTCAGGTCGGCCACGTGGTCCGAATCGAGTTTTCTCATTACGAGCATGTCGTCCACGTACACCTGCATGTTGCGGCCTATCTGGTCTTTGAAGACTTTATTGACCAGACGTTGGTACGTCGTCCCCGCGTTCTTGAGGCCGAAGGGCATCATCCTGTAACAGAAAGTCCCGCGGTCAGTTATGAAGGCAGTGCGCTCTTCATCCTCCGGGTTCATCCGGATCTGGTTGTATCCGGAGAAGGCGTCCATGAAAGACAGGAGGCGATGCCCCGAGGTGGTGTCGACCAGCTGGTCGATCTTCGGCAGAGGGAAGCTGTCCTTCGGGCAAGCTCGATTGAGGTCGGTGTAGTCCACACAGATCCTCCACTTACCACTACTCTTCTTTACCATGACCACGTTTGCTAACCAGCTGGGGTATTGGACTTCTCGGACAAAACCGGTGGCGAGGAGCTTTTCTACCTCCTCGTTGATCGCCTTCTGTCTCTCCAAGGCGAAGCTTCTCTTCTTCTGGCGGACCGGGCGGCAACCTGGGTCCACATTCAGGCCGTGCATGATGATCTCGGGCGGGATGCCCGGCATGTCGGCCGCCGACCAGGCGAACACGTCAGCGTTGGCACGGAGGAACTCCAGCAGGCGGGTGCGCTCTTCCTCGGGGAGTTGAGCCCCGACTTGCACCGTCTTCAGGGGGTCCGAACCGAGGGGAAAAGTTAGCAGGCGCTCTACAGGCCCTCCCCTGGGTTCCTTCTCTCTCAGGTCGAGATCCTCGATATCGTGGGCGAGCTCTGCGCTCCTGGTGCCTGGGATCGTCTGGAGGCAGAGCGGGACCGGCTGGATCGTCCCTTTCATTTCCCCGAGCCCGGAAGGCGTGGGGAACTGCACCAGCAGCCTCCTCGTGGAGATGGTGGCGTCCAGTTGGTTGAGCCCGGGGCGCCCGAGAATGGCGTTGTAAGGAGAAGGGAGCTTGATGACAGTGAATGTTATCATGACGGTCGCCTGCCGAGGCGGGGATCCGGCGGTGACCGGGAGAGTGATCTCTCCTTCGACCCCCATGGAGTCCCCTGTAAAACCTACCAGTGGGAAGTGCACTGGTTTCAACTGATCGGGAGACAAGTTCATCCGAGAGAAAGCATCGTAAAAAAGTACGTCGGCCGAGCTTCAACTATCCACCATGATTCGATGTACAGGATGCTTCGCGATGGTCATCTCGACCACCACGGCATCATTGTTTACATTGTCATTAATTTTCCCTCCCTTGGGAGGGATTACATTCTCCGGGACTTCCCGGGCTCTCTTCTCTGCTCGGCCGGACCCGCGTGAGATCATGCCCACGGGCTTCTCCGTCGGGCGGTTGTCGATCGCGGGGACAGGCGGTAAGGCCGCGAGCGGCTGCCCTTCGGAGGGGACCTCGTTCTTGACGAACTTCCTGAGGTAACCCCTCCCGATCAGCTCCTCAATCTCCCGCTTCAGATGGCGACACTCCTCCGTGTCATGTCCGTGCTCGCGGTGGAACTGGCAGTACTTTGATTTGTCCCGGGCGGCTCTCAGGTTCTGAGGTGGAGGTCGGCGGAGGTAGCGCTCGCCCTCGATTTCCATGAGGATTTTTGCTCGAGGCGCGAGGAGAGGGGTGTACCTCCGCTCGGGAGTAGACTCGGCCCTCGGCCTTGGATTCGGGCGAGGGTCGGCGGACGGCCCGGGCCTCCGAGCTCCCGGGGTGTCCCTCGGAATTGGCTTCTTCGGAGTCTTCCCGTCCAGCTCTCGGCGGGTGCGGTCAGCCTCCTCCGCTCGGATGTACTTGTGGGCACGGAGGAGGAGCTCGGAATACGTCCTGGGCGGCTTCTTGTCCAGGGAATAGGTCAGGCGGGACGTCTTGAGCCCGCGCTTCAAAGCCAGCATAGCGACGGGCTCGTCCAAGCTGTAGATCTCTAGGGCTGTGGTCTTAAACCGGGTGATGTAGTCTTGGAGCAGCTCCTGGTCCTGCTGGCGAATGGAGAAGAGGCTGTCCACCTCCCTTGGCACCTTTCGACAAGCGTCGAAGTGCACCACGAACTTTCCTTCCAACTGCTGGAAGGAGCAAATGGATCCGGGCTCGAGACGGGTGAACCAGACCCGAGCGGCCTTCCGAAGGGTCGCTGGGAAGGCGATGCACAGGAGGGCGTCGGTGGCGCCCTGGACCCTCATGAGAGCTTTATAGCTCTCCAAATGGTCCAGGGGGTCGGTGGTCCCGTCGTAGGGGTCCACCTGCGGCATGCAGAACCGTTTCGGGATCGGTTCCGCCTGGATTTCTTCAGAGAAAGGGGGGCGGGAGTCGTAGCCCGCCGGGTCAGCTGACGAGTTCTGCAGGTCGGCGAATCGTCGGGCAAACTCTGCCAACTTGCGCTCGTTCTCTTCTAGGCGCCTCTCGGCCTGGCGCCTGATGGCTTCGTCGGTGGAGTCTTCCATCGAGACTGCAGGTGAAGGGGGCGCCGATCGGTCTCGGCGCGAGGTCTGGCCCCGGCGTCGCTTGCTGCGATGCGCCGTTTCAGCCCCATCGGCCGGGGATCGACTCTCGTGATCCTCCGAACCGGAATAGTTTCTCTTCGGGGGAGCTTGGTGGCTCCCTCGGGGGTTGGAGATGGCCCGCGGATGGGACGGCCTGCCCTGGATTGAGCGCAGGCTCCCATGCTGCCCCGCGGCTCGTGCCGCGGGAGTCCCTGGCTGCGGCTGAGTGGCCAGGGACCGTTGCTGATGCTGAAGCTGTCGGACCGCTGAGGTCAAGGTCTGCAGCTGCTGGACGATGGCCGCAAGGGATCCGTCCACCGGAGTAGGCTGCTGCGGAAGAGAAGGGGGAGCCGGAAGCTCCCGTTCGGGGGTGTGGCCCCCTGGAGGGGAGTGGGCTTCTCCCACACGGCTGGTGGACGCCTCGCGACCACGAGTGACCACCATTGCTGGAGAGCGTGACACCTGCAGAAAGCTGGTTCCCGCTAGGGGTTAGTGTCCTGCCCCCCTACCTGGCGCGCCAATCTGTTGCCGCTCTCGTCGCCGCGCCCGTGCCACGGATCAGCCGATCCTTCCTGACCGCCTGGCGAGGGAGCCTCCCTTCCTGCGGAGAACCTGCAACAAAGGGGTTAGAAGACCCTGGCCGGGGATCCCGGCGAGGGGGCTCCGACGGTCAAGTCAGTAGACGACGAGAAGGAACAGACTCTCCCACCCGGGCCCTCGAAAGGGTCCCAGATTTAGAGGGTTAATTGGTGAAGGAAGCGCTCTGGGGACCGGAATCTCGGCTGGGCCTGCTTGTCGAACTCACGCCCAGTGTTCCCCTCTCAGGATCTCTGGTTTTTCTCTCGGTGCAAGGCCTTGTGCCCGTGCTTCCTCCTTGTCCCCAGGCTAATTTGGCTTACCTTGTCGTCCCCAGATTCTTCCTTCTTTATCCCCTTCCGTCGCGCGTTTGTCTTTTTCTGCCTCGGGAACCCTCCTCCCCCGTCCTCTTCTCTTTTCCCTTTTTGGTGAAGGGTGCCAGGCGGCTTTCCGACCTCGTCCGCCGGGCCCAGCAGGGAAAAGGCAAAGATAGAAGAGAAAAAGAGGGAGGGCAGCGCTGGCAGAGCGGCCGGTCGTCAGGCCTCGGGCTCCGTGAGAACGCTCTCTTCCCCGAGTGTGGGCGCCATCCGTTTATGGGGCCTGTTCCGTCAGGATCGGGTCTCTCGGCTGCGGGACCTGTCGGGCCGATGCAAGTGACGTTCCGAGGGCCAACTGGCGAGGGGCGAAGGATCTGCCGACCTCGGCTTAGGTGGACCCCTCCTGGGTGGACACCTGGCGAGGTGGCAGGAGGTCACCTGGCTTCGGTCGAGGTGGACCCGTCTCCGGGTAGCCACCTGGCGAAGGGCGAAGGATCTGCCGACCTCGGCTTAGGTGGACCCCTCCTGGGTGGACACCTGGCGAGGTGGCAGGAGGTCGCCTGGCTTCGGTCGAGGTGGACCCGTCTCCGGGTAGCCACCTGGCGAAGGGTGAAGGATCTGCCGACCTCGGCTTAGGTGGACCCCTCCTGGGTGGACACCTGGCGAGGTGGCAGGAGGTCGCCTGGCTTCGGTCGAGGTGGACCCGTCTCCGGGTAGCCACCTGGCGAAGGGCGAAGGATCTGCCGACCTCGGCTTAGGTGGACCCCTCTTGGGTGGACACCTGGCGAGGTGGCAGGAGGTCGCCCGGCTTCGGTCGAGGTGGGCCCGTCTCCGGGTGGCCACCTGGCGAAGGGCGAAGGATCTGCCGACCTCGGTTCAGGTGGACCCCTCCTGGGTGGACACCTGGCGAGGTGGCAGGAGGTCGCCCGGCTTCGGCCGAGGTGGGCCCGTCTCTGGGTGGCCACCTGGCGAAGGACGAAGGACCAGCCGACCTCGGCTTCGGCGGACCCCTCCTGGGTGGACACCTGGTGAGGCGGCAGGGGGCCGCCCTACCTCGGCCGACCTCACTCGGGCGGACCCCTCCGGGCCCGGGCGCCAATGAGGTGGTAGAGGAACTCCGGGCCGAGCTCGACCTCGGCGAGGGCGGTTTGCTTCAGACAGTCGTCGGGTGGTGCGGTATGCCGATCCTAGCTTTGCGGACGTGGCGCTGACTAGGCCAGGGAAACTTACACGTGGCTCGCTCGTATTCAACGATACCTGAGCCTGGCCACGTCACTGTCACGGCTGTAACAACTTGTATATTAGATGATGAACTTTGCAAACACTAAATAGATTAATTTTTGTTCCTCATTATAAAATCATGACCATATGGGAAATTCATGAAAAACAATATGTTGATTATGGTAAATTTATATGTTTATGACTAGATGATTTTTATTAAATAATAAAAAAGATTTATGGTTCTTTGGACCTGAACAACTGTGAGGCCTAGTTCGTATTGGGCTGGGTGTGGGCTGAAGTCGGCGGCCCCTGCAGACTTCAGTTCAAATTCTATGTAGTTCGGAAGTTTGGATTTTACGGCGATATTTTCAGATGCCGTCGACGCCGCCGGAGGTGGGGGAGGGGATAAGAGGCTTCCACGATATATTTAGAGACCTCGGGTGTCTTCGTTGATCCCGAATACCTATCCTATCGGTGGACGCCGACGACTCCTCCGCGTGTCTCCGTCTTCGCCGGAGTGCTTCCTCCTCCGGTGGTCGCTGCGATCGGAGGTCATCTCGTCGGTAAGTTTTCTTCCTTGTCTTTCTTTTCTCTAGAAGGGTATGTTGGGTGGGAGTGTTTCGCCGGGGAGAAGGGGGAATCCGGCCGATTCCTTCTTCTCCGTAGTATTTGTGGAGGTTTTGGCCGGCGACTGTTGGCCGCCGCCAGTCTCTTCTCCTCCTTCCGGTGATCCTGTCCGGATGGTCGACCACTAGGATTGCCTCCGTTCCATCGTTCGTTTGGGGGGGGGGAAGAGGTCGACTGACCTGTTAACAGAGAAAGAGGTCTCTGTTAACAGGGGAGGGGATTTATCCCCTGAGCTTCCCGGCGGACGATCGGACGGCCACTGTTGGACCGCCGATCTCCTTCCTTCCCTCCGGTGACGATTCCGGTCGGTCGGTCGGGAGAGACGCCGTTGTTTCTCACCGGATCTCCTCGTGAACCAGGTCCAGGCACTATGGCCGGACATGCAGCTGGGATTGGTTGAGCCAGGTTTTGCTGGGCTGGGTCCATTTCTTGGTTGGGCCGGTCCAGTTTAAAAAAAATATATATAAAATAATAATAATAATAATATAAAATAATAATAATAATAATAATAATAATAATAATGTTATTATTATTATTACTATTATTATTATTAAAAGAAAGAAAATGAAGGCGGAGGAGGAAAGGAATAGGGTGGGAATGTTCCACGGAATTTATTTATTTATTTTTAAATTCTTTTATATATATATATTATATATATAGGAATTAATTATGTTCTGATTTATGATTCAGGATCATCGTTGACTTTGGAAGACCCGGATTAGTGTTGGACTGTTCTAGTGGGTGGATACTCCTCAGTAAGTTATCTTGACCTCTGATATGTATGCCAATATATATATATTTATAACTTAGTAGATATATGTAATATATCTGCATTTGATTGCATTGGATTGCGTGCATCATGCTGGTGTGGGTGCTATGTTGGCGTGAGTACATTGTGTTGGTGTGGGTACATTGTGGGATTGCATTGGATTGCGTGCATCATGCTCTGTGTTGGCGTGAGTACATTATGTTGGTGCGGGTATATTATGGGATTGCTTTGGATTACGTGCATCATGTTGATGTGGATGCATTGTACTGGTGTTGAGTGGTGCAGTTGGTTGTGAGTGCTCTCTAGTCTGACTATGATCATACGAGAACCTAGTCTCCTTTTGGGCCTCCAGCTGGGCTATTGCTGGCACATGACCGTTGAGCGATATGTGACACAGGAGCTAGATGTCTTATTTTAGCCATGCGTGGCGGGCACATGCAGAGGATGTATGTTTCTCGTATGATACTCAGAGCTAGTTTTCCTTTTGGGCCTCCAGCAGGGCTATTGCTGGCACATGACTGTTGAGCGGTATGTGACACAGGATCTAGTCTCTTTCGGGGCGAGCCATGGGCCGATCGTGGCCATAGTCTGAGGGACTAGGAGAGTTAAGTAAATGGTTGGCCATCCATAGTCGTGTCTGTATTGGTTGCATTTGAGTGTTAATACTTGCATCATGTTGTTGGTTATTATTATTATATTGCTGGACATCTTGTTGCATGATGTATTATGCTTGTTATTATTAGATGCATATTGGTGTATATATATTGGAGATGTTGATAACTTACTGAGCCTGTGTAGCTCACCCCTATTTTCCTATATTTTTGTTTCAGATATCGAAGATCATTTGGGCTTTGGGACCGGTCAGTGAGGAGCTAGGTTTTAGGTGTTAATCCCTGAGTTTATATTTTATCTGTATTTTATTTTTTGTTAATCTTTATGGAAAGTTGTTCCTTTCTATTGTTTGGTTGTAGATTTGAAAGTTAGGCCTGGCATGATCTCTAGAAGATATCTAGGATTGTGCGGCCGGTCACGTAGCCGATCCTTGATCTAGATTTGGGGCATGACAACAACTATTGATCTTAGAAGGAATTGGGTTATTTAGAAAAACATGTGATATACGTTGCTATGCTCTATATTATATATTAAGCTGTTATGCCTATATAACATATTAGATTTAGGTGAGGATAACCAATCCAATTAGGTATTCTATTATCTGAAATTGCAAGGTTTGTTCTCATACTCCAAATTATCTATTATGTGTGAGCATGAGATTAGAGTTAGAAAAAGATATGGTACCTAATTTGGCATTTTGTTATTAAAATTTAGAGGGTTTATATATGTTGAAATCAACTTTCCATCGAGTTCGAGATGAGCGAGAAAGAGAGTGAAAGGAGTGAGAAATAGAGAAAAAAGGTTAGGGTTTCATCTGGGAAGTCCAAGAATGGAGATTCTAAGGGGGGGAGGTTGGAAAGGAGATGGCTTCATCCCTAGTGAGTAAGGAGAAGCCAGATCCCTTTCAAAAAAGGAAAAATTGATCTCCTTCACATAGTCCTAGGAGGAGGAAGGTTCTCGAGCTACGAAGACCAACATGACCTAGGTTTAGGCCATTCAGGGAGTTTGATGATTTAATGGGAGACCTCTAAAGCTATTATAGAGGAGGTGCTAGATTTTTAAGAGAAATTTTCGTAGGTCGTTGGATTTGCTGATAAAGATATAGATTAAGCATGCAATTGGTAGAAAGCAGTTTTAATTGATAAGTTTTTGGATAAGAGGTTTTCCGTGGAGTTTATCTAGAATGAGTTAAGGATAAGATGGAATGTTCAAGGTAACTTCCAAGTCTCTACCTTCTCAAAGGGGGTTCTCCTCTTTGATCTTCCCTCTAAGGATGTCCAAGCTTGAATATTAGCCAAAAAATTATGGACTCTAGCTAGTCAATTGCTAGCCTTAAAGAGTTAGCGACCGAACTTCAATCCTAGTCATGATAAAATCAGATAGGCTCAGATTTAGGTTTGATTGTTAGATATGCCAATGGAACTGTGAGATAAAGAAAAAATTTTAAAATTATTTCTATTGCTGGTTCTCCTCTTTCTCTTGATGAGTAGACAGAAGATTCTAGCTATAAGGACTTTACTAGGGTTTGTATTTTGATGGATGTGGAGAAGGGCATTTGCCTAGGGGCTAACATATGGGTCGAAGGATCTACTCATTGGCAGCCTTTCATTTATGAAGAGATGCCAGATATTTGCTATTATTGTGGTATGATGGGTAGAACCATGGAATCCTGCAACTATGACAAGGACCAGAGTACCAAATAGGTATATTGGGCCTAGATCTGAGTAGCCTGGATATTGGTCACCTTTTTAGTGCCTACCAGTAATCCTACTGACCTAACCCTTGTTGGTGGACATCTTTCCCCTACTTGAATGCTGCTGAAAAAGTCCTAGAGACAGGCTTCCTCTAAAAAGGTTGGTCCAGTCAAGTACCAATCTCAAAGTTGGATCAGGCTCCTGATTCACTTTGTTGATGACAAAATAATCTGAGAAGGAATCTCAACTGCAACAAATGGTTTTTATTTCTGATTTTGGAGTTTTGCCTTATGTTACAAGCCCTAGTTGTTCAAAAGAAAAAAAAAGATCTCATCCAAAGAATGACATTCCTAAGGGGGAGGTTTAGAGTCCCCACTCCTAGCAAAAGTAATTATTTTAGAAGATCCAAGTTCACAAGGAGGGGGACAAATTATCCAAAGTTCTTTAGCTATTATCTCTAGACAAAAGATTGTATGCAAAGGGTTTAGAGATCGGTTGTAGGAATGGCTAGAGATTAAGGCGAGCGGCAACATGCAGCATCCTCTTCTGTGAAGGAAAGCAGAGGCTAAGAAAGTAAAACAAGTCAAGCAAATGTTTAGAGTAATGATTCTATATCCCATTATCTTATCTTCCATAAATTACAAACAAAATTACTTGAAAAGAGAAAGTAGGATTGAGATAAAAAGGAAGAATGATCCATGCTCTAAATCTTATATACACCAAGAAATGATTATCCAAGGGTTGATTTGGAATGTGGCTATTGAGAATTCAGTTGCATTCACATATGTAGACTAATAAAGATCATTTCCTAGAACTGCAAAAGAGTGGTGAAGCCCTTCTTTGTAAATTATGCTAAAACTTTAATTAGAAATTATAATCCTGATGTTTGTTGTTTTTTTTTGAAGACTTAAATTTTTTAAATTAGAGCTACATAAGGTTTAAAGATGCATGGGATCGTAGTGGACTGTTTATATGTTGCATTCCAAAGGCCTTTCAGGGGCATCATTATCATTTGACAGAAAAACATAGACCGATGAAGTCTTATTCATATGAATAGACATGTCATTTTGGGAGTTCTCATCTCCAATCATCAACAATCATGGCTTGTTGGATTTATTTATACTAGTACATGCAGAACCGAGCAAAGAACTTGTGGATGCTTGCTAAAAAGTTTTGGGTCGGCATGTTTCCACACTACTAATTAGTGATTTTAATTGCATCCTTAATACCTTTGATAGACAAGGTGGAAGACCCTTCCAACCTACTAGAGATATTAAAGAGTTCCAAAACTTTGTTTGCTAAATAGGTCTTATTGATATGGGATATAGGGGTCCCAATTATACGTGGTGCAATAACAGGCATGGGAATGCTTGAGTCAGGGAAAGACTAGATCGAGCCTTTATTTCTAATCTTTGGCTGGACAGCTTCCCTGAGGCCTCTATTACTCACCTTCCTTGATTTGCTTCTAACCACTACCCAAATTTGTTGGATTTGGAAGGTAAAATTGCTAACATTAAAATTCCTTTTAGATTTGAGAAGATTTGGCTTTATTGTATAGGAATTTTGGAAGTCATAGACAAGCCTGGCATGTTTAGGGTACTTTCCCTCCCACTGTCAATCTTTCAATGTTGTTGAACAATACTTGCCAGGCTTTGTTAAAATAGAAATATAGGATAAGCAATATATTCTTTAAGGGGTAATCTCTTTATCATCAAATTTATGATCGTCAAATGCAGGAAGCACAAATGGGAGGACTCTCAAAATCCTAGATTAATCTTCTTATGGCCCTTCTTAGGTAGTATAATAGAAATCTTCATTTGTAAGAGGTGCTTTGGAGGCAAAAAGCTCATGTCAATTAGTTGAAGGAAGGTGATTCTAACATTAGATATTTTCATTGTTCAAGCATTCTGAGAAGGCGGCGAGATAAAATTCATAGGATACTGGATGAGCAGAGAGAAATACATGAAAATAATGATGATATTATTTGCATTCTTCTTAATCACTTTCAACAAAGATGGACCTATCTTGACTAGCTGGAGGACCTTGAAAGCTCTATTATTCAACCATCTATCACACATATCTAAAATAATTCCTTGATTCAGCCAGTGACTGATGATGAAATTGAAAAGGTCTTACAAACCATGGATCCTGATAAAGCCCCTGGTTCTGATAGTTTTCTAGCTTTCTTTTTCCAAAAATATTGGCACAGGATTAAGCATGATGTGACCCATTAGTGCATTAGTTTTTCTGTATCGGTGTCATGTCCTAGGCTTGGAACAGGATTTTTATAATTCTTATTCCTAAAAAAAAACCAGAGCAGGCTGCTAACTTTTGACCAATAAATTTGTGTAATACAACTTATAAGATTGTGGCTAAATGCTTGTCAACAGGCTCTAACCTATCCTTCCACATCTCATTTCTATGAAGTAGGGAACTTATATACAGGGTAAAGATATTGATCAAAATATCTTATTAGCCCAGGAGCTGATGCACTCTCTGGAAAGAGCTTTTCTTAGTGAGGTTTGGCAATTATGAAACTTGATATGGAAAAGTCAATGATAGAGTACACTAGTCATTCCTCTTCACCATTCTGGTCCAGTTTGGTTTCCATCCAAGATTTATTGCTTCGATAAGAGCTTGTATTCAAAATTTCAATCTGGCTTTATTTATCAATGGAACCCCATCTCAATAGATTCAGGCTTCTAAAGATCTCCATCAAGGATGTCCTTTATCACCTTACCTATTAATTTTGGGCTGTGAGGTATTATCTCAAATGCTCCACTTTGCAGTGCAAAATAGACTATTGAAAGCCTATCAATCTCCTAGAAGAGGCCCTATTATTTCTCATCTTATATTTGCCGATGATTGCCTGCTTGTTGCTAGGGCTACTATGGCTGATATAGCTTATTTAAGGACTATTGTTGATGCTTATTGTAATACCTCTTGATAGGCTATGAACTACTCCAAATCCTAGGTTGTGATTAGCTCTAAAACTCCCTCCATAATCAAAAGTCAGCTTAAGAGTTTGCTTCAAATGAATTCTATAACAAGGGTATGGAAGTATCTGGGGGTCTCAATATCTGGCAAAGCTCTGACTAGAAATGACTATAATTTTATCGAAACAAAGATGAATGTCAGAATCTAAAATTGAAAATAGAAAGCATTATCTATGGCTGGTAGAACAACATTGCTTAAATCCATGCTTGCTTCTATTCCTTTGTACTGCCTTTCATGTATTCATATTTTGGCTGCAGTTATCAATAGGATTGAGATAGAGCACAAAGCCTTCTTATGGGGTCACACTGTAGATCATAGGGGATTTTATCTTATTTCATGGGACAAGATCTATATGCCACTGTTGTCCAGTGATGATGCAATCCAAGAGGAGGGGTGAATTAGGTTTTATAAAACTATTTGAACTTTTTCAATGGATATAAAACAAGTTTGTGCTAATTATAATTAAGTGCTTGTATTTTGCTAAAGTATTTGTGTACTTAATAAAAATATGCAACAGAATTAACAAAGTAAATGCAAGAGTAAATAAGCAATAAATAAGAGCAATCACAAACACAATAATATATAGTGGTTCGGTGCACTCCAAGGCACCTACATCCACTCTCCAAGTTCCTCTTGGAAATTTCACTATAATCCTAAGATTACAGTCGATTAGTTTTTCAAGTTCACTAATCAAAATCCAACTTATCTTCCCGGGCTCACTAGTCAAAACCCCTTGTTGGTTTTATAACTTAGGCTAACCAACAACCTCCGATGGTTTTACGGGCTCACCAACAACCAATGTTATTTTACACAAAGGCTAACCAACAACCTCTTTGATTTTCCAAGGCTCACCAAAAACCTCTTGGTTTTCTAAGGCTCACCAAAAACCTCTTGGTTTTCTAAGGCTCACCAAAAATCTTGATACAATAATGTAAGAATGAAAGTAAAGAATACAATAAAGCTTTCTAAAATAAAGTAAGTATCTCTTTGAAACCCTTGGATGATGTTGAAGAAGCTTGTCTTCAATTTATTGAAGCCTTTGAATGAAGCTTGATGTTGTGGACTTGGATCAACTCTTTTATCTTTGGAAGCTTGAAGGCTTGAACCACTCAACTCTTGAATCCTTGAAGGATATTCAATGATCTCACTAAAGGATTGCTTCCTTATTTGGTTTTTAGTGTTTATATAGCTCTCCAAACCATAGATTACCGTTTATGATAGTTGGGGATGAAAAACTAGCCATTTGAAGCAAGTTGGAATCAATTCTGCACTTCTGAAAAACTAGCTGTTATTCCGAGTGTCGATACTTACATAGTTCATAAGTCGACACTTGCACTATTCATGAATCAACACTTGCACAGTGAGTCGACACTTGTACAGTGAGTCGATACTTGTACAATTTATGAGTCGACACTTGTATAGTGAGTTGATACTTGAGGTCAGCTCAAGACAAAAATTCTGTATTTTCATAATTATGTATTTTTTTTGCTCTCAGGCCTTGAGTCGACACTTGATTGTGTCAGTACTGAAACTTGCTAAAACTTCTCCAAAATTGATTTTTAGCCTCTTCAAGTTCTTCCATATCAATTCCAAAGCCCTTATAACTTGAAAATCCATGGCTTCTTGAACTAAATGTCAATCTTTTCAATCTTTTAACATTAATGAGTACCTTTATCTAATAAATACTTTTAACATACATTAGCACTCATATATACTTAAGTATTTTGTCAATCATCAAAATTAAGACCAGAGTCAACAATCTCTCCCTTTTTGATGATGACAAAACCTTTAAGTATATAAATAGGGTAAACTTAAAAAGATTAACAATAATATAAACATGTAAGCTCAAAATCAATAAGTATCAAGCTCTCCTTCAAAATATGATTTCAAAATATTTTTCAAAGTTTGCAAAAATTTTCAATTTTCTCCCCCTTACTAATTATTTCCTTAAGATTAAAATATTTTGCTTTCTTCTCCCCCTTTTGCATTTTCTTTAATTTCTCATATAATTTTTTCATGTTTATCATATCTTTCCCCTTTTCATACTTAACATTTTTCTCCCCCTTTTTGTCATCATGAAAAAGGATGAAAGGCAATACAAAATGAAAATGAAGGTGGAAAGAATAGCAAGTAGATCATCAAAATCAATACATGAAATCAATTAATCATGATACCAATTAAATATGATACTAATTGAACATGATACCACAAAATGAGATGCACATGCAAAAAATAATTCAATGTATATTAGCTCTAATATGCATAACCAAGATATGATTAAGACAACAATCCATTCATCTCACTTGTTCATGGGATAAGGCTATAGAGGCACCCTAACATGTCATAAGAGATCCCATTGAATGGAAAGAGAGAGTCTTTAAACCTTACTTAGCTCCTATGACCGGACGGCCATGGTGACTAACCCAATCTGAAGCAGTTACTAGGAGCTCTTTTTTTATTTTTTAAAGATTCTTAATGAAATAAATCTTGATACCAATTGAATGTAACTCCCCTCAAAGGATTAGATTTGAAAACAAGGAGAAGGAGTATTAGAGCAATATAAGTAAAGCATGATATCAAAGAAAACATTGAAAGCATCATATATGGCAATTAATCTTTGGATGCTCCTTCTAATTATTATTCTCCCTTAAAAATATGCATTCATTGAGGAATAAAATATGAAAACACAAGCATCATAATTTCAGACAATTTAAAATATAAACATACATACTAAGTCTGAAATCAAAGATTTGAATTTTTAAGATATACATTATCTTCAAAAAAAAAGAGATTGATCATTTAAAAATTTTTAGCATGATTTAAAATTTATTTGAAATAATTTGATATCTATACAAATGTTAGAAGTAATATGATATCAAGTCTATCTACTAGATTAAGGGTTTATCAATATACATACGTTCTTCTTAAATATAACCCTTAACTACCGGTTCTATACTTGTTACAAATCATTTCTAGTCCAAGCATGGATGCCAAAAAATGAAAATACATAAATCATAACATTTCACTTGAAATTGTTTAAAACTATATTAATCAAAATCAAGTGAAAGTCTAATAATCACAAGTTTAATCATGAGAGCATGAAATCCATCAACATGATATCCAAAAGTTCATGATCACAACAAATGACTATTAATCTAAACTTGATTCTAATTAATCAGTTACAATAATTTTCAAAGCAATATACAATTTTAAAAATATTTGTCATGAATTAATTTAAGATATATTAATCAAAATTAAGTGAAGGTCTTATAATCACAAGTTAATCATGATAGCATGAAATTCATCAACATCAAAATGTTAATAATCATAACTAATGACTATAAGTCTAAACTTTATTCTAATTAAATATTTAAAATAATTTTTTAAATTAATTGATGCAATATTTATAAGAAATATTCAACTACATTTTTAATTATGGAAGGAAATATTTAGAACTTACCAATATATATAATCCTTCCTTTACCATTTAGTCCAAAATGTAGCTTGTCCACTCTTTGTATTGTCTTGTACAGCCACATTTCAAAAACTTCCTCTCTTCATGTTGGATTGCAAGATACTCCTGCAAAATAAGCTAGGTGGACAATTTTGGTACCCAAACTTTTTTGGATCTTTTAGAGTTAGTAAATATGGTTCCTTTTGAAATCCAAATTTTTCTTAATTTACAAGGATATGCATTAAGTCCAAATTTTTCATATTTAAAGCATGCAATATTGGAAGAAGTAGCAACAAAGAAATTCTTGTTTTTCAACTCAAGATTTTTGTTTTTCTTTAAAAGCTCATCATTTGATACAAAAATCTTGGATCTTGTTAGAATTTTTATTTCATTCAATAAAATATTTTTCTCATTTGAAAACTTATTACATAAATCTTTTAAATCAATATTTTCTTTTTCTAAATTTTTTTTTTCTTTAGAAAGATTATTCTTATCATTTTCTAAAACATCAATCTTATATTTAAATCATGATTTTTATTGACAAGATTGTCATTCTTAAAAAGAAAAGGAATCTACATATCTTTTTAATTTCTTATGCTCAATTTTTAATACTTTGTATTCATGCACAAGATCATTAAATGTATCATGTAATTCATCAAAGGTAAAATCATATTCATTTTCAGTATATACCTCTTTCTCATTTGCTATGAAGCAAAGATTGCCAACTTATTGTTCATCATCCAAACTTGAATCTTCGCTATCGCTCCAAGTTGCCATCATTGCTTTGAATTTCTTTTTCGCCTTGAGGGCTATTATCTTTTTCTTCTCTTGATCAGCAACCACTTCTTTGTGCCATAATGTCGCAAGATCGCTGACGTGGAGTACACCTCAGATCCAGTTAGTAGCCTGACAGGCAGATTACGTCGTGTCAAGTTTTCTCTTGAGCTCCCCTGCCAGGTGGCCCCACCAACGGTCCTGCCCACCTCGGTCGGAGTCGAGATCGCCTCTACTCCTTCACCAGGTGGCTCTCCAAGGATCGAGCCCACCTTGGCTCGAGCTCGGTACCTCTGCTCCTTCGCCAGGTGGCTCCCCAAGAGTCGAGCCTGCCTCCGCTCCATCGCCAGGTGGCTCCCCAAGGGTCGAGCCCACCTCGACCGAAGTTGAGCCCGTCTCTGCTCCTTTACCAGGTGGCTCCCCAAGGATTGAGCCCACCTCGGTCGAAGTGGAGCTTGCCTATGCTCCTTCACCAGGTGGCTCCCCAAAGGTCGAGCCCACCTCGATCGAAGTCAAGCCTGTCTTCTCTCCTTTGCTAAGTGGCTCCCCAAGGGTTGATCCCACCTCGGTCGAAGTCAAGCCCTCTTTGGAAGCATCAAGAAGAACGAAGGCACCAGCCCCAAGACCGTCGCCAAAGCAGGCATGCCCAATATGGCACCCCAAATCTATAACGGTGCGCGTAACCTCGTTTGCACTAATTTGGAAGGGGCGCCCTAACCGAGATGTCAGATCCTGTGACTGACCACTTAAAACCCCCTGAAGGAGAAGGTCACATTCAGGATCTCAGACCCGAGGGCGGCTGCACCCAGATCGAGGTTCCACCTATTTTCTCCTTTCGTGATAACATGCCAAGCAAGACATGTCACAACTTAACTCCCAATTACAAGAGGAAATGACCTTGGGAGAATGGCCAACAGACATCGTTGACCTCTAAGCCCCCCCAGAGGGAGAAAATCGAGGCACTGGAGCAATCGATGATCTAAAAAGGCACCAACGGGTGAGAAGGAAGGTAAGCAATAGAAAGAGAGCAAATACATGAAGTAGTGAGACAAGTGACTTGAAGGCAGGAGGCTCCCAAAGGACTTCTAGAGCGAGTCCCGCGAGCACAATCACAATAACTCAAGCACCGTCCCTCTCTCATTTTTTCCTACTCAATCCTTTATTCAAAACTCCTCTAAGCATGGTGACCGAAGTGGGATTCACCTTAGGGGATCTGTTTCGCTTTGCCATCTGCTGACTTGATCGTCGGAGTGCCATCACTGGGATCCCCGGCCCGGGTCTCTAACACTATTTTGCAGGTCCGAGAATGCCAGAATTCTGGAGTAAAGGGGCAGATGTCCGATGCCACTTCATAGCTGCAGGCCACGATGGTAAGGTGACAACAGATTGGCACGCCGGGAAGGGAGAAAAGCCCCTGTACAAACAAGCCCCCCATGAGCTTGAGAACAGCTCCACTTGAAGCATGGTGGTGACTCGTGGATGAGAAGCTTCCACCAGCCAAGCGGGAGATGCCCCTTCTCTCCCGGGCCCACATAGCCCAAAGAGGGAGCTTTCAGCTCCTCCTCAACCACCCTTGGCAGATGGCCAATACGCTACACTTGTTCAACAGATACAGGTGCTAGCCATGATCGTTAGATAATTGCAGCACTAGCAGCGCTCCCTGGTCACTCAACCCTAGCCAGGGACCCTCGCGACCCAAGCCACGAGCCCCCGTGGAAGCCTGCGCTCCATCCAAGGCAGGCCGTCCTATCCGTGGGCCATGACTAATCCTCGCGGGAGTCACCAAACCCCCACAAAGAGGAATCACTCTGAGTCGGCAGACTAGGAGAGCCGATCTTGGTGGACGACAATGCTGTCGTCAAGTGCGGTAAGCACCGCCGAGGCAAGGCCCCCCGTCATGACCATCCCCAACTATCGGCTCCATCTTCTCCAGCGGCCTCAATTGAAGGCTCCACTGATGAGGCCATCAAGCGCCTGGCCAAGAGGTGCCTAGAAGAATAAGAGTGCAAGCTAGTGGGGCTCTCCCGCCAGTTTGCCAACATACGGGGCTCCTCCAAGGAGCTAGTGGGCTATGATGCCCGACCTCCCTTCTTTCGAGAAATCCAAGAGAAACCGATTCCGAGTCAGTTCTGATGCAGGACTATTCATGCATGCCAATTATTTTTCATGTATTAAGCATTAAATTAGAAGTTTATATCCCAAGTTTCAAGCCAAGATTCGAAGTAGAGAATTCTATAGAAATTCTAGAAGCAGATGCATGTAGAAATAGATCCTACAAGTAAAGAAACAGGACCGCCAAGGCTAAGAAGCCCTAGTTAGGACTAGCTCTTTTGCAATACCACTACCTGATGAGTCTAGGGGGTGTACCTAGTAGAGATTTGAAGATTGATCCATGAAGAGCTCGCTCTACGCTCGACGGATGCAGCCCGGAAAATAAAGCTATCGACCCTGTAGATTCGCGGCTTTCAATCTGGTGACCCGAAAGCTTGTTGATTGGAATCCTGGATTCGCGAACTCTGAGGGACCTATAAATCACCATTTAAGGTTTAGAAAATAAAGAAGAAAAAAGGTTAAATCGCTGAAAAAAGAAGGGAAGGAAGAAAAGGAAGAGGGGCGGCTAGGAAGATGAAGAGGCTGTCAGCTTGGAGGCAGGGCCCAGGGATCACACAGATACCCTAAATCACACAGAAAACTTCACACACAATTTTGAGGAACTCAAGAATAATTCATTCATCAATAATCAACAATAATACATGAGGCGGGGGAAGGGGCCTTTATATAGGCATACAAGTTAGGGCATACAAGAGATTTTACATGGTCTTCCTTTTCCTTTACAAACTCTTCCACAAGTCCTCTCCCAAATAGGTTCAAATTTCTTCTCCCAACTAGGATTACTCCTCTCCTCCTCTTTGACTTGGTCTTCTCCTTCTCTTTGACTTGGTCCAAGGGGGTAATCATAAGGGGGCGCCATATGGAGGGTGACCATAAGGTGGGGCGCCATATGAAGAACTTTGGACTTTTGGGCTTTAGGCAGCCCACTTAAGTGCTGGGCTAGGTCTTTTAGGATTTCTTTCGGTTGTCCATCTCCTCATGGTGGTATGATGTACTTGTCATCTAGGTCTTCAATGATAGCTCCAAGAATCCTTCTATGCTTCCCAAGTGGCACAATTATATGGATGACTGGATTCCATGCAGTGGTTGTAGTATTATGCTAACTGGCTTTATAAATGACTTGAGCCTTCTTACAAAATTGGACTGGACTCAATATAAGACTTAAAAAATTGGACTGAATGCATAAAATTCAAAACTTACAAGACTCATAAGACTCACTAAGCATCCAAAACTTGACTCAATACTCTAATTACAGGACTCAACTATAAAAAGGCCCTAAACAGGACTCATGGGCCAAAATACAGACTCAAGTGTAACAAGGCCTGAAAAACAAACTCAAGGCCCAAATACAAAACTCAAATGGCTAACATAGGCAAATTATTGGACTCAAAGACAAAATTTGCATCATGGCTAGGGACTCAAAACTCAGGGACCCATAGTAAACCAGGGTTGACCTGATGTCCCCATCAATTCTCTCGGGATGGGAGGAACTCGACTCCGTCGAGTAAGGGTCACTCTGGTTTGCTTTGATACTAAAATTGATGCAGGATAAAGCTCTGATACCAAATTGATGCGAGACTATTCATGCATAACAATTATTTTTCATGTATTAAGCATTAAATTAGAAGTTTATATCCCGAATTTCAAGCCAAGATTCAAAGTAGAGAATTCTATAGAAATTCTAGAAGCAGATGCATGCAGAAATAGATTTTATAAGTGAAGAAACAGGATCGCCAAGGCTAAGAAGCCCTGGTTAGGACTAGCTCTTCTGCAATACCGCTACCTGATGAGTCTAGGAGGTGTACCTGGTAGAGATTTGAAGATTGATCCATGAAGAGTTCTCTCTACGCTCGACGGATGCAGCCCGAAAAATAAAGCTATCGACCCTGCAGATTCGCGGCTTTCAATCCGGTGACCCGAAAGCTTGTTGATTGGAGTCCTAGATTCGTGAACTATGAGGGACCTGTAAATCACCATTCAAGGGTTAGAAAATAAAGAAGAAAAAATGTTAAATCACTGAAAGAAGAAGGGAAGGAAGAAGGGCGGCTAGAAAGATGAAGAGGTTGTCGGCTTGGAGGCGCGGTGTAGGGATCACACAGATACCCTAAGGGATCATATAGATATCCTAAATCACATAGAAAATCTCATACACAATTTTGAGGAACTCAAGAATAATTCATTCATCAATAATCAGCAATAATACATGAGGGGGGGAAGGGGCCTTTATATAGGCATACAAGTTAGGGCATACAAAAGATTTTACATGGTCTTCCTTTTCCTTTACAAACTCTTCCACAAGTCCTCTACCAAATAGGTTCAAATTTCTTCTCCCAACTAGGATTACTCCTCTCCTCCTCTTTGACTTGGTCTTCACCTTCTCTTTGACTTGGTCTAAGGGGGTAATCATAAGGGGGCGCCGTATGCAAGGTGACCATAAGGTGGGGTGCCATATGAAGAACTTTGGACTTTTGGGCTTTGGGCAACCCACTTCAGTGCTGGGCTAAGTCTTTTAGGGTTTCTTCCGGTTGTCCATCTCCTCATGATGGGCTGATGTACTTGTCATCCAGGTCTTCAATGATAGCTCCAAGAATCCTTCTATGCTTCCCAAGTAGCATAATTATGTCGATGACTGGATTCCATGCAGTGGTTGTAGTATTATGCTGACTGGCTTCATAAGTGACTTGAGTCTTCTTATAAAATTGGACTGGACTCAATATAAGACTTACAAAATTAAACTGAATGCATAAAACTCAAAACTTACAGGACTCATAAGACTCACTAAGCATCCAAAACTTGACTCAATACTCTAATTACAGGACTCAACTGTAGAAAGGCCCTAAATAGGACTCAGGGACCAAAATACAGACTCAAGTGTAACAAGGCCTGAAAAATAAACTCAAGGCCCAAATACAAAACTCAAATGGCTAACATAAGCAAATTATTGGACTTAAAAACAAAATTTGCATCATGGCTAGGGACTCAAAACTCAGGGATCCATAGTAAACCAGGGTTAAGTTGATGTCCCCATCAAGTTTTGCATGCCTCAGGTGGATCCCTACGATGGGACCATCGACCCCCTGGACCACCTGGAGAGCTATAAAGCTCTCATGAGAGTCCAGGGGGCGATGGATGCCTTCCTATGCATCGCTTTTTCGGCCACCCTCCGGAAGGCCACTCGAGTCTGGTTCACCCGTCTCGAGACCAAAAGCATCGACTCCTTCCAATAGTTGGAGAGGAGGTTCGTGGCCCACTTCGACACTTGTCGAAAGGTTCCGTGAGAGGTGAATAGCCTCTTCTCTATTTGGCAGCAAGACCATGAGCTCTTGCAGAACTATGTAATCCACTTCAAAGCTGCCGCCTTGGAGATCTACCGCTTGGACGAGCCCGTCTCCATGCTGGCATTGAAGCAAGGGCTCAAGACCTCCCGTCTGACTTATTCTTTGGACAAGAAGCCTTCAAAGATGTATTTTGAACTCCTCCTTTGTGTCCACAAGTACATCCACGCCGAGGAGGCCGACCGCACCAGGAGAGAACTGGACAGGAAGCTCCCCAAGAAGTCGGTCCCAAGAGATGCACTTGGAATGCGGAGACCTAGGCCGCCTGCGGACTTCCGAACGGGACCAAAGCCAAGAGATGTGATGGGGACATCCATAATAAGAATATATACTTTGATTAACTCACTTTGTTTTTGCAGCTATAGTCAATAAAGTTTATGAAGCAAGTTACAAATTTTCTTGAAACATATTCATAAGCCAAATTTTCTTGAAGCATGATTTGGCTCATAAGCCAACACATGGAAGAAGCCCATTCGGCTCAAGCCCAAAACATGATGGAGGGAATCCTCTTCAAGTCCAAGACCAACTATTCAAGCCTCTTCAAGACTAAGACCAAGCCCAATACATGCCAAGATTTTAAGCACATGGGGGAACAACTCATCAAACAACCTTAGGGGAGAAGGAATTATACTAGATCAAGAGTTTTATGGAGAACATAAAGATTCCTTCCACTACCCCAACAAAATTTAACATGTGGGATGCCATAACTTATGACACCTAAGCTTAGGGAGATTTCCCTTCTCAGGTTCCTAGGTCAAGGATGAAGGTCTCCATGCCATGGATCAAGGCCAAGGTGAGTCTCAAAGTAGAGAGTACCAATCTTGACTTCTAGGCCTCAATTCTTGAGTGATGAGAGCTCCTTCTTCCACCAAATAATTAGCCATCATTGTTAGTAGGAAAACTCTTTCTAAGCTTCATTAGATCTAATCATTTGAAGGTTAACTTATCATAGTAGTGATGGTTTCCTTGCCATGAAGATCCTAATCCTTATTTTGAACTAGTCTACATTGCGGGTCTTAAAAATTAAATCAACTAGTCTCCTTATGAAATCTTTTTTCTTGGATTAATTTAGCATATTTATTTGATTATTAATTGCTCAAGTTTACTTGCTGGTTAGCTTGCTAAAACTCTCCATTCATCATTTTATTTTCGTCCCCCATCAAGATGGTCCCATCTCCGAGAAGACTTTCACTCCCCTCCTAGCTCCGTGGTCAAAGATTCTCATAGAGATCGAGGGCGAGCGCTACCTGCACCGACCTCCCCCACTGAGGCTATCAAGCGATCGTGACAAGATGAAGTACTGCCAGTTCCATCGCGACCACGGCCATGACACTGAGGACTGCCGCAACCTGAGAAGGGAAATCGAAGACCTAATCAGGAGAGGCTACCTTAGGAAGTTTATGAGGAGCGAGGTTTCGACGGAGGATCAACCACTTGCGGCTCTCCCCCCTGTTCCTACAGTTGATAATCGGCCCACTAAGAAGCTTGTGGGCATGATTTCTTGGGGAATAGAGCGCGCATTAAAGAGAGTCTGGGAGGGAGGAGATCTGGAAAATGTACTCCTCTTTGTGAAGGGGAAGGGAGATGAGGAAGAAAATGTAAACAACGATACCGTCGTGGTCGAGATGACCATCGCCAAGCATCCTATAAGATGCATCATGGTTGATAGTGGGAGCTCCCTGGATGTGCTTTTTTACGATGCTTTCTCTCGGATGAACTTGTCCCATAATCGGCTAAGGCCAGTGCACACCGCACTTGTGGGCTTCATTGGAGATTCTATGGAAGTCGAGGGAGAAATTACCCTCCCTGTCATCGTCAGGTCACCACCCCGACAAAGCATAATCATGATGACCTTTACCGTCGTCAGACTCCCGTCACCATACAATGCTATCCTAGGCCACCCCGGGCTCAACCTACTTGATGCGGTCATATCTACTAAGATATTATTGGTGCAGTTCCCGACCCCTCATGGTGTGGGCGAGATGAGGGGGGCACCTCAGCCTGTCCCAAGGGCCCGAGGTGCCGAGCCCGACTTCGACGTCGATGACCTCGACCAAAGGGCACAGGATCCTAAGGGTGGCCTCGTCGAGCACCTCTTGATGTATCCTCTTGGCTCGGACCCACTAAAGACGGTACAGGTAGGAGCCCAACTACTAGAAGATGAACGGGCTCGCTTGCTTAGTTTCTTTCGGGTGAATGCGGATGTGTTTGCCTGGACTATGGAAGATATGCCAGGTATTCCCCTAGATGTCATCACCTACCAGTTGAAGATCAATCCGAAGTACTGCCCAGTTCAGCAGAAGAAGAGGAGTTTTGCCTCGAAGAGGCAGAAGGCTATCAATGATGAAGTGGAGAAGCTCCTCACCGTCAGCTTCGTTCGCGAAGTGCAGTACCCCAGCTAGCTAGTGAATGTGGTCATGGTCAAGAAGAACAACGGAAAATGGAGGATTTATGTAGACTACACCAATCTCAGCCATGCTTGCCCAAAAGATAGCTTTTTCCTTTCGAAGATCGACCAGCTCGTGGATGCCATCTCAGGGCACCGCCTCCTCTCCTTCATGGATGCATTTTCTGGGTACAACTAGATCTGGATGCATCCAGAGGATGAGGAGCACACTTCCTTCATCATAGACCATGGGACATATGCTACAGAATGATGCCCTTCGGCCTGAAGAACGCTGGCGCTATGTACCAGTGACTGGTTAATAAGGTCTTTAAAGACCAAATTGGCTGCAACATGCAGATGTACGTGGATGACATGCTCATCATGAGCAAGCCAACCTCGGACCATGTCAACGACCTGGTTGAGACCTTCCGCAACCTTCGCCTCCATCAAATGAATTTGAACCCGGGGAAGTGTATCTTTGGCATAGCAGCAGGAAAATTTTTGAGCTTCATGGTCACCCAAAGAAGGATATAAGCCAACCCAGAGAAGGTCCGAGCAATTCTTGACATGGAGCAGCCCACTTCCAAGAAATAAGTTCAGCGACTCACTGACCGGATAGTATCCCTGAGCCGATTCATCTCACGATCTACTGATCATTGCCAACCCTTCTTCAAGGTGCTGCGGAAGATGCATGACTTCACTTGGACGAAGAAGTGCCAAGAGGCCTTCGAAGAGCTAAAGAAGACCCTAGCATCACCACCACTGCTATCCCGACCAGAGGAGGGAGAAGAGCTCCTCCTGTATATGGCGGTCACCCGGAGGTTGTCAGCGGTCTTGGTCCATACAGATGAAGGAGGGATCCAAAGGCCTGTGTACTATACAAGCAAGCTTCTCCGTGATGCCGAGGTCAGGTACTCTCGATCTGAGATATTAATTTTTATGCTCATTATGTCTGCCCAACGCCTCAGGCCTTACTTCCAAGCACACCTGATTGCGGTTTTGATGGATTAACCGCTCAAAGCTGTACTAAGCCACCCTGACACATCCGGATGCCTGACAAAGTGGATGCTGAAGCTCAACGAGTTTGACATCGCCTACCACCCGAGGTCATCCTTGAAGGTGCAGGTACTGGCTGACTTCTTGGTTGAGTGTGCAAGCCTGAGCGAGGGACCGAAAGTGAGCCCCCAAGATCAACAACCGGGACCTAAACTAGAGGGAGACATCTGGGTCTTGCATGTGGATGGAGCATCCAACTTCGACGAAAGTGGAGCTAGACTCATCCTCGCCAATGGCGAAGGAGTCATCATCGAATGCGCGCTCCGCTTCCAGTTTGCCGCCACCAATAACCAAATGGAATATAAAGCACTTCTCGCAAGACTGAGGGCCTCTCACGAAATGGGCGTACCCAATTTGAATGTCTTCACCGACTCATAATTGGTGGCCGGGCAGGTCTTGGGTGAATTCGAGGCCCGGGACCCTCAAATGTCAAAGTACCTGGAGCTGGTATGTACAAGTGTGGTAGGTTTCAAGCGCTTCAGCATCTCCCACATTCCACGTGGAGAGAACGCGCGCGCCGATGCCCTTTCCTGGCTAGCAACCTTGCTAGACTCCTCCTTGGGCCTACATCGAGCATCTTCAGACCCCGAGCTACGAAGCACCTAGAGAGGTCCAACAAGTTATCCTGGAGCCCAGTTGGATGGACAAGTATGTCAAGTACATCACTGACGATACCTTGCCTGAAGATCAAATAGAGGTCAGCCTCATCAAAAGGAAGGTCGTGCGCTTTGTGCTGATGGATGGGCTACTTTATCGAAGGTCCTACTCCTACCCACTCCTCAAATGCTTGAGACCCTCAGAGGCAGCAGTCGTGCTCTAGAAGATACACGAAGGCCTCTGCAAATATCATGTGGGGGGCAGAACTTTGGCATACAAGGCCCTTTGCCAGGGATACTACTGGGAAATAATGAGAGAGGACGCAGCCAACTTCGTCAAGAGGTGTGACTGCTGCCAGCATCACACTGTCGTGCAACGCCAGCCGGCTAGCCACTCTCCTAGCTCTCTGCCCCCTGGCCGTTCGTCTAGTGGGGCATGGATATCCTTAGTCCCTTTCCTCCTGCATCCGGGCAGCATAAGTTCCTGATAGTTGCCATCGACTACTTCATGAAGTGGGTCGAGGCTGAACCGTTAGCCCAGATCACGGAGGTGAACGTTAGCAAGTTCTTCTGGAAATCAATCGTATGCCGCTTCGGGCTCCCCCACACAATCATGACCGATAATGGATGGTAATTCGACAATCAGGAGTTCGAGGAGTTCTACAACGACCTCGGCATCTGCCATCGCTTCACCTCGGTGGCACACCCTCAGACCAACGGGGAGGCGGAGGTGACTAACTGGACTACCCTTCAAGGGCTCCGAACCAGATTGGTCCAAGCCAAGGATAGGTGGGCCGAAGAACTTCCCAGTGTCCTATGGGCATACCACACAACATCGAGGACAACCACAAATGAAATGTCATTCAACCTCGTCTTCGGTGCAGAAGCGGTGATCCCTGTGGAACTAAGTCTGCCAACACTGCGGGTGGAGCAGTACAACTAGGTCGAGAACCCAGCATGCCTCCTGCTTAATTTAGATATGCTCGAAGAGACAAGGAACAAGGCTTGAATCTGGATGGCAGCCTACCAATAATGGGTGGCCAGATATTATAACTCCAAGGTGAGGTCGAAGTCCTTTCGCCCGGGAGATCTGATGCTGCGACGGGCGGAAGCCTCCCAACCTCGAGAATGCGGAAAGCACTCTCCGAACTAGGAAGGCCCTTGCAGGGTGGTTGAAGCTTTTCCTCATGGGGCCTATTACCTCGCTGAGCTCGATGGGGGACAATTGTCACGGACTTGGAACGCCGCCAACTTGAGAACGTATTACCAATGATATAAGACCTCCTAACATTAATAATGAAATTCTCTTTAGCACAATGCTTGTCTTTGTCTCGTAGGGCTATCATCGCCCAACCCTAGGCCTGGCGGTCGAAGACAGGGCATCAGGAGTCCCGCAAGCGATCCGCTGGAAGCAACAAAAGCCTAAAGTCCAGTCCGGTAGCAAAAGCCCAGAGTCCAGTCTGGCAGTAAAAGCTCGAAGTCCAGTCTGGCAGCAAAAGCCCGGAGTCCAGTCTGGCAACAAAAGCCTGGAGTCTAGCCCGGCACCTAAAGTCCGGACTCCAGTCCGGCAACTAAAGACTGGAAACTCCAGGAGCCCGGTACCTAAAGTCTGGACTCCAGTCCGGCAACTAAAGATCGAAAACTCCAGTCCGGCACCTAAAGCCCGGACTCCAGTCCAGCAACCAAAGATTGGAAACTCTTCAAGCCCGGCATCGGAAACTCCGGAAGCCCGGCACCTAAAGCCCGGACTCCAGTCCAGCAACCAAAGATTGGAAACTCTTCAAGCCCGGCATCGAAAACTCCGGAAGCCCGGGAACTAAAGACCAAAAACTCTTCAAGTTTGGCACTAGAAACTCCTAAAGCCCGGGAACCAAAGACCGAAAACTCTTCAACCTCGGTACCGGAAACTCATGAAGCCCAGGAACTAAAGACCGGAAACTCCAGAAGCCTGATACCTAAATCCTAGACTCTAGTCCGGCAACCAAAGATTGGAAACCCCGATGCCGAAAACCCATGAAGCCCAGGAACTGAAGGCCGGAGCCCCGGCAACAGAAGCTATAGGAGTCCAGCACCGAAACCCGGAAGCCTCCAAAAACCTGCTTTCTGATCGAGAGTCAAAGTTGAACTCCTAACCAGAGTTGCAAAGTTGGCTCTGGCGAAAACCAAGGGATCCCAGATCCGCCATCAACTTCAAGGGGGATCGAAGCTCGAAGTCAGAAGCATGGAAAGACAAAACAGAAGACCAAAGCACAAAGATGTGAAGGAAAAAGAACTTCATTTCTGTCTTAAGGTTTTTACAACTGAAGGAGACATTGACAGGCCGGGCGACCCCAAAAAAGATAAAATGAAAAATCCTATGCTAGGTACAAAACCTAAAATGAAGAAGGACCCAGGGTCACCGGGTCGCCGATTCCCTCCCAGGTTGGCTGGTCTTTGCATCGCCAGTTGCCTGCTCGGCTGGCTGCCCGGTGATCACTTCCTCAGCCGCTCCTGAAGATGCCCTCGGCTCCTCAAGCTACTCCTCAGTGCCGCTAATAACGACACCTCCCAGGCCGAGCTCTGGTAAGAGTGAGGCCACCTTCTCTCGGCAGACCTCGAATCCCTTCAGGAATGAGTCCATGGTAGTCTCGTGGACCTTATCCTTGAACTCCTGGGATGTCCGAACTTCAGCACGGCCTCGAGGGCTTCTCTTTGTGCAACTTCCAACAGCCCCGTGATGTATGTCATCTTCTCTTTGGCCGCTGCTAGCTTTGCCAGAACCTCCTCGACTCGGGTCTCCAGAGCCTGGGATCGCCCATCCAGGTGACTGACCTCTGCCACAATCTCCTTGGTGCGGCACTGGATTAGTATCCTCTCCTCGGAGAGGGACGTCTTGAGGTCCTTGGTACGCTCCTCAGCATGGGCCAGATCCCCCCGGAGGACCCTATTGCTTTCCTTCAGCTCCTTACCCTTCTCCATCAGCTCCTTCATGTTGGCCGCATGTCTGGCCAGCTTCTTCTCCTTGTCGGCTTCCTTCTTCATCGTGTTGGCAAGGAAGTCCCGAAGCAGGAGCACATCGGTCCCGACCTGCATCAAAGAAGAGGTTAGACTCTTTGAAATTCAACTAGAATATTAAAAACAAAAAAAAAAATGCTAGATACTCACCAAGAAGAGCTGTGGGAGGATCCCAAGCAAGGCCGTTGTGTAATCCCAGCCTCCCTTCAAGCGGCGGTCTCGAGGTTGGACCGCGTATTCCATCATCTTCTTCGCCAAGCCCTGATCTCGGATGACGGAGGCGTTCCCTGGAATCCCTGCCGGTGCATAGTAGGGCTCGGAGGAGGGCTGCACAGGGGCATCTTCGGCATACGAAGACATGGGTTGCGGGGCCACCACAACCGCTGCCACCGTAGCTGCCACCGAAATGCTGGCCACTGTCACTGTCGGAGGAGGCGGATGCGGCGGTCGCTTCTCTTCCCTCCCCCTATCGATGTCGACGATCTTCAGGGCAGGAATCTGCTGTCGAGGTGGCCAGGGAGCCGGTTCCACCACCCTCTGCTTCGAGGTCAAAGTGGGCCTGGGCCCTTGGTTTGCTTCCACTCGGGCCCTCTTCGGCATGGAGTCCCGGGCCCCAATTGAAGTGCTCCTCTTTCGGGCTGACTCCATCAGGTTGTCTATCGAGAACTTAATCCCTGAGAAAGAAAAAGGTCAAAGGAGATCAGCAAAAAAAAAAGAAGAAGCAAAAGAAGAGAAAAAGAGAGGCGCGGAGCCTCACCAATCACCCGAATCGGGCTAACCCCGGCCCCGAACAAGTTTTGCTCCGAGAGCAGAACCTCGAGGGAGGGAAGTTCATCACTAAGTAGTAGGGAGAAGGCTTCCCGGTCAGCTGGCACTACCTGGATATTTCAGTTCGGGGACCGGTCCGGCTAACTCCAGACCCAGTCAACGTCCTCGACTGAGGCAAAGAAAAACTAGTTCTTCCACCCCTTGATGGATGTGGGGAGGTCGAACCGGAGGCACTTGGGCTGAGTAAAAAGGTACCACCACTCATCATCGGTGGGCAGGCGCTTCTGGGTGAACAAGGCCCTGAACAAAGAAAAACGGGCAACAAACCGTAGAAATGATAGAATACGATGAAGGCAAAGATGACCCTGATGGCATTAGGAGCCAATTGGGCTGGGATGAGATGAAAGTGGCTAAGAAAGGAAAGAAAAAAGAGGTGGAGTGCAAAATGAAGACCGCCGATGAGGAAGTCTTCGTAGAAAGTGACCCGGCTAGGACCACTCGAAGTAACTCGCACCCGTGATTTCGGGAGCGAAAGCTGGATAGAATCCGAGACCCTGAACGACTCCTGGATCAGGGAAAGGTTTTCTCCGGTCATCATCAAGGCAAAGCCAGAGGGGTCAAAGGAAGCCTCTATCACCGGAGGGGCAATGACAGAGGCAGGAGGAGAAACAAGAGCAGGAGAAGGAACTCTAGGGGCCCTAGGGCTTCCAATAACTATCCCGCCAGGATGCAGGCACCTCCGGACTTCGAGAGAAACCTCATCCTCCTCAATGGAGGATGATGGGGTCCTTGGCCGGGAGGGACCTGCCTCGTTCAGGTTGGTGGAGAAATGAGGGCGTCGGCCCGAAGGAGCCATTGGAGGAAGAGAGGTTGGAGAAGAAGAGAAGGGGGACAGAAAATCTAAAGAAGGATTCGGTTCACCTAAGATAGAGGGAAGAACTGGAGACCGAGAAGAATCAGAAGAAGAAGAAAAGATCACAAGGCACTCACCTACTTGTTTTGGTGAAGAAAGGCAACCCAGGAGAAGAAGAAAGATTGCTGCAATCGCTGGTGAAGTGCGAGAAAATAAAAAGATCTCATTTCCGAAAAGTCCCCCATCTTTTCAAAGCCAATCGACAGTGACCGTACAATCCTTTTTCACCCCTTCCATTGGATGAGCGCCACGTGTGAAGGCGCTCGGCGTCGATGCTTCGGTTTGCTGAAAATCACCTCGAGTCTGGCACAGCGCAATTATGGTCCATCAAAATTGCGGACGTGGCACCTGTATAATGGACCTCGCGTGCGACATGCGGAGCGATGGTAATCGTGGCAATAATTACACTTAATTTTTATTCTCCCATGTCATCTCTGCATTAACTCCCCACATCCCAGCCACGGTGCTTCGATGGGACTTGGGAGTGAGGGGTCAAATGTGTGGCAAGACCGCTGACATGGAGTACACCTCGGATTCATCTGGCAGCCTGAAAGGTGCATAGAATCGCGTCAAGTTTTCTCTCGAGCTCCCCCGCCAGGTGACCCCACCAACGGTCACGCCCACCTCGACCACAGTTGAGCCCGCCTCTGCTCCTTCGCCAGGTGGCTCCCTAAGGGTCGAGCCCACCTCAGCCCGAGCTCGGCACCTCTGCTCCTTTGCCAGGTGGCTCCCCAAGGGTCAGCCCACCTCGGCCAAAGTCAAGCTTGCCTTTGCTCCTTCGCCAAGTGGCTCCCCAGGGATCGAGCCTACCTCGGTCGAAATCAAGCTTGCCTCTGCTCCTTCACTAGGTGGCTCCCTAAGGGTCGAGCCCACCTCGACCGAAGTCGAGCCTGCCTCTGCTCCTTCGCTAGGTGGCTCCCCAAGGGTCGAGCCCACCTCGGTCAAAGTTGAGCTTGACTCTGCTCCTTCGCCAGGTGGCTCCCCAAGGGTCAACCCCATCTCAATCGAAGTTGAGCTTGCAACTCCTTCGCCAGGTGGCTCCCCAAGGGTCAAGCCCACCTCGGTCGAAGTCGAGCTTGCCTCTGCTTATTGCCCAGTAAGCAACCCAAGAGGGGGGTGAATTGGGTCTCTAAAAAATTATTACTTGATTCAATGCAATAGTATGTGATCCAATCCAACAATTAAACAAAGCACTATGAATACAAATGAAGTGCTCTTAAATAAATGTGCAGCAAAAATATAAAGTAATAAATGTAAGAGCAAGTAGAGGAGACAGGCAACCACAAACACAAAGAAGTATAGTGGTTCGGTGCTATCCAATGCACCAACATCCACTCTCCAAGATCCCCTTGGAAATTTACTATAATCTCAATAGATTACAGTTGATTAGTTTTCTGGGCTTACTAATCAAAACCTGACTTGTTTTCACAAGGCTCACAAGTCAAAACCTCACTTGGTTTTACAGGCTAACCAAAAACCTAAATGGTTTTAAGGCTCACCACCAACCTTTCTTGATTTTCTGGGCTAACCAAGAACCTAATTGGTTTTCAAAGGCTCACCAATAACCTCCCTTGGTTTTGCAATAGGCTAACCATGAACTTTTACAATAAATAAGTTTTGAAGTAGAGAAACACTAAAAACTTTCTAATAAAAAGTGGGTATCTCTTTGAAGCTCATTGTTGTGATGCTTTGAACTTGATGAAGCCTCTTTGATTGTTCAAGAATGGTTGATCTTTAATGCTCTTGAATGCTTGGAGGCTTGCTTTAGCTTGGAAGTAGTTGAACTTCAATGAATAGGAGTGAATGCTCTCTTTTCTTCTCTCTTGGATATTTCTTTTTCAACAACTTCAATAATTATCATTTTGATTTGATTTGGAGTATATAAATACCTTTCCAAGGCCTCAAATCTAGTTTATAGCCATTAGACATGAAAATCTAGCCGTTGGGGGTGAAAAAAGATAAGTTCTGCATTTGAAAAACTAGCTGTTACTATTTTCAGACTCCATGTGTCGACACTTCAGGCTGTGAGTCGACACTTCAGGTCGACACTTGAACTTCTTGAGTCGACACCTAGCTCAAAGTCTTCAATGTAGCTTTCTAGAAATCTCAGATGTGTCGACACTTCGCATCCATGTGTTGACACTTCACCAGATCTTCATCTTTAGCAAGTTCTATGACTTAAAAATCTCGGGCAATGAGCTGATCCATGTGTCGACACTTTGAGTCAACACTTCAAGTCCATGTTGTGACACTTCAGCCATGCCATCTGAAACTTTCTTTGTGTACTGGCTTGAGTCGACACTTCACTATCATGTGTCGACACTTTGAGTCGACACTTCACTGAGATCTTCACAAAAATACCTAAACTTATGCTGAATCAAATCCGTATTGCACTCAAGTATCCTTTCAAGCAAACTTCAACTGTCCAAGTCTTCTTTGAGCAGATCTTTCATTTAAACTTGGCTTCTTCAATTAAACAATCTTTTATCAAATTGATGAGCACCTTTTTCTATAAAAACATACTTCAAAGAAATCATTAGTACTCAACTTATACTTAACCATTTTACTTATCATCAAAATCAATAATGAAGTCAACAATCTTCCCCTTTTTGATGATGACAAAACCTTTAAGTATAAATTGCATAAAAAGCTTTCAAAAGAATTTTTCAAGATGCGAAGAGCTAAATGCAATAGATGTATCAAAGTGATTGCAATATTAAAAAGATGTATCAGAGCAAGAGTGTTATAAGGATTAAGAGTATCAGAGCTTTGGGATATATAAGATATAAACTCATGTATCGTGATACTCTAAAAGAAAACATGTTTAGGAGAGACAGAAATTCAGCAATAGACAAGGCTCCCCCTGAACAGATTATTCATAAAAAAATTTGTAAATATCTTTTTAAGCATCTAAAGAAAAGATTTAGCATGAAATTCAATTCAGAATAGATTTTTAATATAAAAGAGGTATTGCTCCCCCTTACTTAAGGAATTTATAAAGAATCTTCAATTCAAGCTCAACCAAATTTTCAAGAGAATTCTCAAATTTGCAAGTTTCCAAACACAAATTTTATACTATAACACTGTTACTTCTCACTCGTACATTTATACTTTAGTCATATTACTCCAACTTTTTGTTATCATTAAAAAGGTAGGAAGAGAGTAGGCAAGTCATTTAAGATATAACATTGAAGTACAATGTAAAAGTTCGTTCATCCATTCAAAAGACAATAAAGTATTAAAGGAAAGTTAAAGCATTTCATCCATTTGAAGTCATAATCATGAAGTACAATATAATATTTCATTTAAAGTTAGAATTTGTACAACAACAAAGCATACAAAAAAAGTGCATAAAAGCAAACTATCTAAACATAAAAAGATCCTAATCCTCGTCCTCATCATCGTAAGATCCGATCTCAATAGATCCAGTATCAGTGAAAGAGCGAGCTCAGGGCCACATCGATTTGAAATCACGAAGACGGGTCCTGGTCGGTCATGGAGGAGTACGATGACCACGTCCTCTGCATTGAGCATATGTCCAACCTCTAGCTGAAGCAGAAGAGGTGGAGGCTATGTCCTCAGCAGGAACAGAACAGATCAGGGCGATAGTCTATACAACTATCGGATGTGGCGTATGATCAAATAATGGACCAGAATCAAGATACTGAAAGCCAGGTGTGTAAAAATGTAGCTCCCGAATAAGAGAGAATGTATGGATGGTAGGTGTACCGATAGTGGGCGTGTCAAAAATAGGTGTATCAACTGATGAAATGATAGGCGTATCACCGATAGGCGTATCAGCTGAAGAAACAATGGATGTATCTGTAATCGGTGAGTCAACAATAAGAGTATCAATAATGGGGGTATCAACAACAGGTGGAAGAATAGGAATGGGAACATGATTATCTGATCTGGATGGTGGAGTGGATAAAATAGGAGTCTAAGTAGGTGAACTGGAAGGGTCACAAATGGGACTTCTAGGTAAGTCTGCTGTCACCTCTGCCACTGGCTCTGAAATTAAATCTAGGAAGTCAAAATCATCAGAGTCGGTCTCCTCATCATCACCATCATCATCACTATCATTAACAACTGGTGTTGGGGCTGATGCAGTTGGATCAGAAACTGGAGTACTCCTTGTAGGTCTGGACAGTGCGGTCAGAATAGCTGAGATGCCATCACTCAGTCCTCTGTGGCTCTCTCTGGTCTCAGCAATGAAGTAGTCAAGTTGTTGTCTAATGATCAAGATGTCTGTTTCAATGCGATTAACTCTATCCAATATACTCTCTGAAACTCCTGGAGTATTTGACTGAACTGGCTGAGACTGTGGTGTAGGCTCAGACTGAGAAGCAGACTCTGGCTGTGCTGCTGGCTCAGGCTGACTCTCTGGAAGAGATGCCTCTGTAGGTCCTACCTTACTGAAAAGAATACTCTCCTCCTCCACAACATCATCATCATCTCTGTCATTGGCTTGACCAGATACTCTGCGTCTCCACTGGCCTCTAAACAGGTGATATCCCATCCGATGTAATGACCTGATGTCATAAACATTAGTATGTAGGAGCATACGGAAGGGCTCATCCTCAAAAGTAACACCATAAACTCTAAACAATAGCATCAACCCCATCCCATAGGGTAAGCAGAGTCGCTGACTCGTCGAAGCCTCCATCATCTGATGAACCATGAGCACCAGAAGGCAAACGGGTGTGTGCTGTACCAATTAGACCATCACGAGCAGCTCTCTCTCAGTGATGTAATCAAAATATCTGATCTTTAGCAGAAGGATCCGAGCGACAATGTGGTGCAGAAGTCTCATCTCCGCAAACAAACGGGAAGCAGGCACAATGGCTCCTCAGGCAAAATGTTTGACTCAAATACACATCGGAGACCACTCACTTTATCAATCAAACTGTCAACAACTGAATCGGTCATAGGAATATCCCACACTTTGCTCAATATATCTGAAGTAACGGGAATATCCCTGCCTCTGACCTGAGCTATCCAGCCATCACTCCCATGGGCTAATGATCCATAGAACTCTCATATGAGCCCTGGATAGTATCTCTCGCTCAAAGAACATAAAGATGTCAGACCAGCATCTCTGATCCACTGTCCGATCCTGAAGTACCGCTGGTCGATGAAACCGAAGTCCACATGGGATCCTCTGATAACCGTCTTCGAGCTCATCCAGCTAAAAGCTGCAAATAGGGGTCGAACAGGTGGATCTGGAGCTCTAGCTTCATGTCTGGCCTAGGTTCTTCGCTCTTCTTCCTGATTGGATGGCCGAGGGTGATAGACTACTTGTTTTTGGGGTTCCATTACATAGAATAAATATTTGAACAAGATTGGAGGAGAAACCTAGGGTTTCTAGGATTCAAAGTGGAAATGGGAGAGGGTATGTCGCTCAAACCAGATCAAAAAGTGTCCCAAACGAAGAATCGAAGGGTTTTGAGCACAAATTGGAGGGAAGAAATAATTGGGAGAGAGTAAGGGTATGTGTCTGCTCAAGTGGGGAGGAGAAATGGAGGAAAAAATGAGCACAAATTGGAGGGAAGAAATAATTGGGAGAGAGTAAGGGTATGTGTCTGCTCAAGTGGGGAGGAGAAATGGAGGAAAAAATGCTTCGAAATATCCTTAACCTCGGTCTACTGCCGTTCATGTGTTGACTCATGAATATGTTAACACATTCAGGTGTTGACACATTCTTAACCTCGGTCTAATGCCGTTCATGTGTCGACTCATGAATGTGTCGACATATTCAGGTGTCGACACATGAATGTGTCAACACATTGATTTAAAACCAAAAATTAAGAGAATCAAAGGCTGATCAAAATCACTAAAAATTCAATGAAATTAGCAATAATTGAGTATGATTGATGTCAAATTTGATTCCTTTTGAGTCAAAGATTAGAAGATTTTAATCAAAAGGATTAATGATCCCGAGTTCTCTTCTAATCATATAGAATCGATCTTCTAGGAGAGGTTTAGTCAAAATATCAGCTAATTGAAATTCAGTACAAATAAATTCAAGCATAATATCATTATTTTCAACATGATCTCTAATAAAGTGATGCCTAATTTCAATATGTTTGCTTCTTGAATGTTAAACAGGATTTTTAGTCAAGCAAATATTACTGGTATTATCACATTTTATAGGTGTACAAGTTAACTTGATTCCAAAATCTTCAAGTTGTTGCTTAATCCACAAGATTTGAGCACAACAACTTTCCGCTGTAATATACTCAGCTTCAGCTGTGGATAGTGCTACTGAAGTTTGTTTCTTGCTAAACTAGAAGATTAAGTTAACTCCAAGAAATTGGCAAGTTCCACTAGTACTCTTTCTATCAAATTTACAACCAACAAAATCAGCATCAGAATATCCAATTAATTCAACAGATGAATCTCTAGAATACCATAAGCCAATATCAATTGTACCATATAGATATCTAATAATGCACTTAACAGCCAAAAGATGTGATTCTTTAGGTTCAGACTGATATCTAGTACACATGCATACACTGAACATTATATCTGGTCTACTAGTAGTTAAGTACAGTAAAGAGCCAATCATACCTCTATATAATTTTTGATCTACAGATTTACCATGCTCATCTTTATCAAGTTTATAAGAGGGGCTCATAGGTGTACCTATTGACTTAATAGTCTCCATCCCAAACTTCTTTATATATTCTCTTGTATACTTAGCTTGGTTGATGAAGATTCCATCTTTAGTTTGCTTGATTTGGAGTCCGAGAAAGAAATTGAGTTCTCCCATTATGCTCATCTCGAACTCACCCTGCATTAGATTGGCAAACTCTTGACAAAAAATTTCATTGGTAGCACCGAAAATAATATCATCAACATATATTTGCATAACTAATAAATCATTATCTTTCTTCTTTAGAAACAAATTTTATCAACATGGCCTATAGAAAATTCATTTTTAATCAGAAATTTGATTAATCTTTCATACCAAGCTCGAGATGCTTGCTTTAATCCATAAAGTGCTTTGTGCAATTTAAAAACATGAACATGATGTCATGATTTTCAAATCCAGGTGGTTGTTCAACAAAAACTTCTTCTATTATAAAACCATTTAGAAAAGAACTTTTAATATTAATTTGAAAGAGTTTGAAATTCATAAAACAATCAAATGCTAATAGTAGTCTAATTGCTTCAAGTCTAGCAACAGGAGAAAATGTTTCATCAAAATCAATTCCTTCCTCCTGATTGTAGCCTCTGGCAACTAGCCTAGCTTTATTTCTAACAACAATTTCATTTTCATCTAACTTATTCCTAAATAAATATTTTGTGCCAATAATAGAAATATTAGATGGTCTTTCTATTAATGTCCAGACATTATTTCTATCAAACTGAATTAATTCATCTTGTATAGCATTTATCTAGTTAGGATCTTTTTCAGCATCTTCAAAATATTTAGGCTCTACTTGAGAAACAAAAGCTATATAGTCACATTCATTTCTAATTGAGGCTCGAGTTCTTACCCCTTTAAATAGATCACCTAGGATTAATTTTCTAGGATGTCCATAAGCATACCTCCTGATGCGGGACAGGGATTGGACTGGATCGCTGGCGAGCATGAAAGTCACCAGGGATTAGGATTTGCAAGGAGGAAAGAAGAGGGTGCAGGGTTAAGAAAAAATACTGGGGTTCACATAGATTCCCCAAGAAGAACAAGTACATAGCAAAGGGGCTCACACAGATGTCCTAGAAGAACAAGCACATAGCAAAGGGGCTCACATAGATGCCCTGGGCTCACACAGATGCCCAAAATCAGGGATCACACAGAAACCCTGGGAAGATGGAGAAGGGATCATACAGATACCTTAGGAGCACATAGATCCTTCACACAGAACAATAGAAATTTTATTCATCCATCATCCTCAATACAAAAGGCTGAGGGTGGTATTTATAGATTTTCCAACCCTCATTTGAATTTGAATACAAGATAAAAAGATAAGAACGAATCAAATTCAAATATAAGATAGGATAAGATAAGCCTATCCATATATCAATCCTAACCAACCAAATCCTAATTCAAATGAATGAATCAAATTCAAATATAAGATAGGATAAGATAAGCCTATCCATATATCAATCCTAACCAACCAAATCCTAATTCAAATTTTAAACAAAAGATAAATCCTAAATAAATTTATTCCAAAAAAATGCTTCAAGATCTGTGCCACTCCAAGAATTATGCTTGCTCCAAGATCCGTGCTTGAGATGTCCCCATCATTCTCCTACGGTGGGGAAAAAACTCGACTCTGTCGAGTTTGGGTCAGGCTCCAGCTTCAGCTTGACTTCAGCTCCGGGAACTCCAAACTTTTAGCTTGACATAACCATGATTTTTTTTTTAATCAACTTTGCTTTGAAAATGGTGCAGCTTTGAGATCGGTGTGCTTTGAAAATGGGTTGCAGGCAGTTCTTGGAGAGCTTGGCATAGACGAAGCAAAAAACAGGGGTGAGGGCTGGAAGGGAGGAATGGTGGTGGGTGACCGGCTGGGGGGAGGGTGGTCCGACATCGATGTTGGGGAAGGATCCGTGGACGAGATTTGGAACAGGGAAGAAAGAGAACAGTGGGCCGGTGATGAAACAGAAAAATCCTAATCCTTTAGCTCTGATACCACTTGATGCGGGACAGGGATTGGACTGGATCGCTGGCGAGCATGAAAGTCACCAGGGATTAGGATTTGCAAGGAGGAAAGAAGAGGGTGCAGGGTTAAGAAAAAATACTGGGGTTCACATAGATTCCCCAAGAAGAACAAGTACATAGCAAAGGGACTCACACAGATGCCCTAGAAGAACAAGCACATAGCAAAGGGGCTCACATAGATTCCCTGGGCTCACACAGATGCCCAAAATCAGGGATCACACAGAAACCCTGGAAAGATGGAGAAGGGATCATACAGATACCTTAGGAGCACACAGATCCTTCACACAGAATAATAGAAATTTTATTCATCCATCCTCCTCAATACAAAAGGCTGAGGGTGGTATTTATAGATTTTCCAACCCTCATTTGAATTTGAATACAAGATAAAAAGATAAGAACGAATCAAATTCAAATATAAGATAGGATAAGATAAGCCTATCCATATATCAATCCTAACCAACCAAATCCTAATTCAAATGAATGAATCAAATTCAAATATAAGATAGGATAAGATAAGCCTATCCATATATCAATCCTAACCAACCAAATCCTAATTCAGATTTTAAACAAAAGATAAATCCTAAATAAATTTATTCCAAAAAAATGCTTCAAGATCTGTGCCACTCCAAGAATTATGCTTGCTCCAAGATCCGTGCTTGAGATGTCCCCATCACCTCCACTCCTTAGGTAGATCTTGGTGCTTTGGAATGTCTTCACCTTTCTCATTTTTGTCTTGATCTTCTTCACTTGGCTGAGGGGGTTGATCATTCAGTGTCAACTTTTGAAGCTTATCAGCACCTGCACATGCATTAGAAGTATCATCTTTTCTGGATGATTGTTAGTATATTCTTCAAAAATAACATGTACATACTCCTCTACAACTAAAGTTCTTTTGTTAAAATCTCTGTATGCCCTGCTTGATGTAGAGTATCCTAAAAAGATACCTTCATCAGACTTGGCATCAAATTTTTCAAGATTGTCTTTGCCATTATTTAAGATAAAACATTGACAACCAAAAACTCAAAAATATTTTAAAGTTGGTTTTCTTTGATTCCAAAGTTCATAAGGAGTTTTCTTTAAAATAGGGTGGATTAAAACTCGATTCAAAATATAACATGCAGTATTAATAGCTTCAGCCCAAAAATATCTTGGTAAATCGTTTTCACATAGTATAGTGCGTGCCATTGCTTCTAAAGTATGATTTTTTTTCTACTACTCCATTCCGCTGAGGTGTCCTTGGTGCAGAAAAATTATGTTCTATACCTTTCTATTACAAAAGCTTTCGAAATCCTGGTTTTCAAATTCAGAACAATGATCACTACGTATGCAAATAACTGAAACACTTTTTTTATTTGAAACTTTTCGATAAAACTTTATAAATGCAGAAAATAATTCATCTTTATGTGCTAGAAAGAAAATCCATGTAAGTTTTGAAAAATCATCCACTATAACCAATCCATATCTCTTGCCTCATAGACTGGAAGTTCTAGTTGGTTCAAAGAGATCCATATGAAGTAGTTCTAGTGGCCTACTAGTAGTTATAAAATCTTTAGGTTTGAAAGAAGTTTTAACTTATTTTCCAAATTGACATGCTTGGCAAACTCTATCTTTTTCAAAACAAAGTTCAGGCAAATCTCTAACTAAATTCTTTTTGTAAAGTTTTGAAAGTAGATTTATACTAGCATCCCCTAATCTTCTATGCCAAAGCCAACTAATTTCATCTTTAGTAGAATTCATTGCAACAAGGCATTCTCTATTAGGCAAAAATAGATCATCTAAATCTATCAAATAAATATTACCATGCCTTTTTTCAATGAATTGTACTTCATTTTTATATGGACTAGCAATCATGCAATAAGATGATTTAAAAATAACTTGAAAACCTTTATCGTAAAATTGACTAATACTTAAAAGATTATGCTTTAAACCTTCAACTAAAAGTACATTACTAATATAACTAGAAGGAGTAATATGAACCTTACCAATACCAATCATTTTTCCTTTACTATTATCCTCGAAGGTCACACTCCCTCCATTCATTGCTTCAAGAGAAGTGAATTGCTTCACATCTCCCATCATGTGCCTTGAGCAACCACTATCAAGATATCAAAGTCTTTTGTTCTTCTTGGTTGCAAGACACACCTACAATACAAATCAAGCTTTGTTTTTAGGTACCCAAGCCAATTTGGATTCTTTAGGATTAGCACTTAAAATGGTTCCTTTTGGAACCCAAACTTTTCAAAAGAATTAATTTTTCTCATATTGTATTGAAAAGATTTATGACCTTGTTTTTTACATGAAATACATGTTATGCTAGATGATGCGGGTATAAAAAAATTTTTGAAATATTTTTGTTGTCTTTGGGGCCTATAGCTTAATCCTGCTTTGTTAAAAATGGCTCTTTGGCTATTTAAAAGTAGATTTAGTTTTTCTGAACTATAGGCAAATTTTTTAACAAAAGGTTTCATTTTATCAAGCTCTTTTTTGTACTTTTCATTTTTTAATTCTAAATCCTTATTTTTCTTTAAAAGATCACCATTTGAAATAATAGCTTTGGATCTTTTTAAAACTTCATTTTCCATGGTTAAAGCATTGTTTTTCTTTTCTAAAACATCTAGTTTAGTTTTCAAATCACTAACTTTATTTAATAAAGAATTGTTTTCATGAGAAAAACTATTTACATGCTTTTTCAATCTTTTATTTTTAGATAAAAGCAATTTATAATCATGCATAAGTTCATCAAAAGCATTTCTTAACTCATCAAAAGTAAAATCAACTTCTGTATCAGAATTTACCTCATTTTGCTCTTGATGTGCCATGAGACAAAGATTTGCAATTTCAGTCTGCTCTTCTTTAAAACTGGAGTCCTCGCTATCACTCCAAGTGGCCATCATTGCATTTTTTCTTAACTTCTTCCTTGACTTCTTTAGGAGAGGGTAGTCGAATTTGTAGTGTCCCGGCTTCTTACACTCGAAGCATGTAGGTATCTCCTTCTCCTTTTCTTTCTCTTTCTCTTTTCCCTTTTCTTTATTTGATTGGAACTTCTTCTTGTAAGGAAACTTCCTTCTCTTCATGAATCTTCTAAATTTCCTAGCAAGGAGTGCTTCTTCACTTTCATCTTCTTCTTCTTCTTCGGACTCATCAATTAAGGATTCTTCTTGTATAGTTGATTTGAATGCAATCCCCTTTTTCTTCTTATCCATGTCCATGATTTTTGCTTCAAATTCAGCTCATAAATCATAAGCGATCCAACCAGTTGCTCCAATGGTAGCTTGTCAACGTCTTTAGCTTCTTAGATGGCGGTCACCTTTGGATCCCATGATATTGGAAGTGACCTAAGGATTTTGTTAACAAGATCAGCATTAGACATTACTTTTCCTAAACTTCTCATTCCATTTATAATATTTGTAAATCTAGTGTACATATCAGTGATAGACTCATTAGGTTCCATTTGGAATATTTCATAAGTGTGTACTAACATGTTCACCTTAGTATTCTTCACTTGATCGATACCCTCATAGGTAATTTCAAGTGTGTCCCATATTTCTTTGGCTGATGTGCAAGTAGATATCCTATTGAATTCACTAGGATCTAATGTACAATAAAGGAGATTCATTTCCTTAGCATTGATCTCAAATTATTTAATGTCATTTTCATCTCAATTCTTTTCGAGCTTTGGGATGGTAACACCATTAACCACAATCGAAGAAATATGTGGACCTTTATCAACTACTCTCCACAAGTTATAATCAATAGAATGCATATAAATTCCCATCCTAGTTTTTTAATATATATAATTTGATCCATTAAAAAATGGAGGTCTATTTGAGGCTTGTCCCTTAACTACACTAGTACCAATAGGGGCTGCCATAGATCTTTACCCAAGGCGGTAAAGCCTATACACTAAGAACAGGGCTCTGTACCACTTGTTGCCCGGTAAGCAACCCAAGAGGGAGGGTGAATTGGGTTTCTAAAAAATTATTACTTGATGCAATGCAATAGTGTGTGATCCAATCCAACAATTAAACAAAGTACTATGAATACAAATGAAGTGCTCTTAAGTAAATGTGCAGCGAAAATATAAAGCAATAAATGTAATAGCAAGTAGAGGAGACAAGCAACCACAAACACAAAGAAGTATAGTGGTTCGGTGCTATCCAATACACCTACATCCACTCCCCAAGATCTCCTTGGAAATTCACTATAATCTCAATCGATTACAGCCGATTAGTTTTCCGGGCTTACTAATCAAAGCCTGACTTGTTTTCACAAGGCTCACAAGTCAAAACCTCACTTGGTTTTACGGGCTAACCAAGAACATAAATGGTTTTAAGGCTCACCACCAACCTTCTTTGATTTTTCAGGCTAACCAAGAACCTAATTGGTTTTCAAAGGCACCAATAACCTCCCTTGATTTTGTAATAGGCTAACCAAGAACCCTTACAACAAATAAGTTTTGAAGAAATAATAAAAGCTTTCTAATAAAAAATGGATATCTCTTTGAAGCTCGTTGTTGTAATACTTTGAACTGGATGAAGCCTCTTTGATTGCTCAAGAATGGTTGATCTTTAATGCTCTTGAATGCTTGGAGGCTTGCTTTAGCTTGGAAGTAGTTGAACTTCAATGAATAGGAGTGAATGCTCTCTTTTCTTCTCTCTTGAATTTTTCTTTTTCAACAACTTCAATAATTATCATTTTGATTTGATCTGAAGCATATAAATACCTTTCCAAGGCCTCAAATCTAGTTTCTAGCCATTAGACATGAAAATCTAGCTGTTGGGGATGAAAAAAGATGAGTTCTACATTTGAAAAACTAGCCGTTACTGTTCCCAGAACTCCATGTGTCGACACTTCAGGCTGTGAGTCGACACTTCAGGTCGACACTTGAACTTCTTGAGTCGATACCTAGTTCAAAAGTCTTCAATGTAGCTTTCTAGAAATCTCAGATGTGTCGACACTTCTTCAGGTAAGTTGATACTTTGAGTCGATATTTCACATCCATGTGTCGACACTTCACCAGATCTTCATCTTCAACAAGTTCTGTGACTTAAAAATCTCAAATGATGAGCTGATCCATTGTCGACACTTTAAGTCCATGTGTTGACACTTGAGCCGTGCCATCTGAAACTTTCTTTGTATACCGGCTTGAGTTGACACTTCACTCTCATGTATCGACACTTCACTGAGATCTTCACAAAAATACCTGAACTTATGCTGAATCAAATCCATATTGCACTCAAGTATCCTTTCAAGCAAACTTCAACTGTCTAAGTCTTCTTTGAACAGACCTTTCATCTAAACTTGGCTTCTTCAATCAAACAATCTTTTATCAAATTGATGAGCACCTTTTTCTATAAAAACACACTTCAAAGAAATCATAAGTACTCAACTTATACTTAACCATTTTGCTTATCATCAAAATCAATAATGGAGTCAACACTGCTCCTTCACCAGGTGGCTCCCTAAGGGTCGAGCCTACCTCAGTTGAAGTCGAGCCTGCCTTCGCTTCTTTGGCAGGTAGCTCCCCAAGGGTCGAGCCCACCTCGATCGAAGTTAAGCCCTCTCTTTGGAAGCATCAGGAAGAACGAAGGCACCAGCCCCAAGACCGTCGTCGAAGCAGGTGTGCCCAGTACGGTGCCCCAAATCTATAACGGTGCGAGTAACCTCGTTTGCGCTAATTTAGGAGGGGTGCCCCAATCGAGATGTTAGATCCTTTAGCTAATCACTTGAAACTCCCCGAAGGAGAAGGCCGCATTCAGGATCTCAAACCCGAGGGTGGCTGCGTCCAGATCGATGTTCCATCTAATTTCTCTCTTTGTGACAACACATCGTGAAAGACATGTTCACAACTTAACTCCTAACTACAAGAGAAAATGATCTTGGAAGAGTGGCCAACGGACATCGTTGACCCCTAAGCCCCCCAGAGGAAGAAAATCGAGGTACTAGAGTGATCGATGATTTAAAAAGGCACCAACGGGTGAAAAGGAAGGTAAGCAACCGAAAGAGGGCAAACACATGAAGTAGTGAGATAAGTGATTTGAAGGCAGGAGGCTCCCAGAGGACATCCAGAGCGAGTCACGCGAGCATAGTCACCATAACTCAATCACCGTCCCTCTCTCATTTTATCCTACTCAATCCTTTATTCAAAACTCCTCTAAGCACGATGACCGAAGTGGGATCCGCCTTAGGGGATCTGTTTTACTTTGCCATCCGTTGACTTGATCATCGGAGTGCCCTCATCGGGATCCCCGGCCCAGATCTCTAACACTGTTTTGTAGGTCCAGGAATGCCATGATTTCGGAGTAAAGGGGCAAATGTCCGGCGCCACTTCGCAGCAGTAGGCCATGACGGTAAGGTCGGCAACGTGCCATAAACTCAACTCATGGGTCATGAGTGAACCAATAAGCTCCTCCAAAGGTAGGATATCAATATCTTTGGCTTCTTGGATCGTCGTTATCTTTGGATTCCATGATATTGGCAAAGATCTAAGAATTTTATTAACCAAATCAGCATTAGTATAGATGTTATCAAGACTTTTCAATTCATTAACAATAGTTATAAAACTAGTATACATATCAGATATAGATTCAAAGTGTAGCATTTTAAACATTTCAAAAGAATTAACAAGCATATTTGTTGGCTTTGACTCCTTAGTTTTGATGATTAACGAAAGGTTGAGTATATGTTTGGACTAATGTTTAATCTCAAGATAAAGTTTCAGGACTTAGGTTATTCAAAAAGAGTATCAAAAGGACAATGATGAAACTAAGTTTACCTGATTTGGAAAAGAGCTCTTCTACCTTGGACAAGATCAAAATTCTCATAATGGACCTTCTTGTTAAGAAATATTTGACAAAAGAAACAAAGGCTTAAAGAAACTCAAGCATGGCACGCATATCTCAAGAGTTTCAGAAAAATTCAGATCAGAGGTCGACCCCCAGAGGTCGACACCTTGTCAAAGATCGACCACCAGAGGTCGACTCATGAAGAGAAGAAAAGTTCAGCATGGCCGGCACGGCAAAGTCTTAGTGGCACGCTTCAGAGATCGACCACCAGAGGTCAACACCTGTCCAGAGGTCGACACCAGAGGTCGACTCATAGCCTGAGAATTCAAATGGGCAGAACTATGGTATTCTGAACTTTTGCCTAAATTTTACTGGAGATCGACTCATGAGGTCGACACTTGATCCAGAGGTCGACTCATGAGGTCGACTCATGGCATAACGGCTAGTTTTTCTGAACTTCTGATTTGATTTCCAACGGCCATAAATGGCCATATTTTTGAATCTAACGGTCTTGTGGAGTTGTTTCAGCATGAATGAGGTATTTAACCTCCACCAAACTTCAAAAAAGACAAGGAGACAAAGTGAAAAAGTGTTGATTCAAAGTACAAAGCCTTCAATCACTTCCAAGCCAAAAGAGTGAGAAAACCAAGAGATTCCCTAGCCAAAAGTCTTCCATCTTTGAGGAATCCAACATTTAAGTGTTTGACATTTAGTGAGGTCCAAAGATTCCAAGGGAAAAGGCTTGAAGAGTCTCCATCAAGAGCTTCAACGAATTTATTATTGCTCAAAAGGAGTTTGTTTAGTTTTAATTCATTGTTTCATACTCTTTTGTCTTTAGCTAGTTTCAAGGGAATTTGAAACTAGAGTGAGGTTTGTTGGTGAGCCAATTGATAAAACCAACTAGGGTTGCTTGTAAGCCCGAAGCCAAAACAAGTGAGTGAGGTTTGTTGGTGAGCCAATTGATAAAACCAACTAGGGTTGCTTGTTAGCCCGAAGCCAAAACAAGTGTGTAAGGTTTTGACTTGTGAGCCTGGTAAAACAAGTCAGCTGTAATCTAAAGATTATAGTGGAAATTCCCAAGTGGAGCTTGGGGAGTGGATGTAGGTGCTAGGTGCACCGAACCACTATATTTCTTGTGTGTTTGCATTGCCTTTCTCTTTTACTTCTTTAGCTCTTTAATTGCCATTTTATTTCATTGCTTCCGTTGCACAATTGTTAAAGCACTATCACTCTTCACCTTAAAACTTGATAGCACTTATATTGCTTTAAATTTTTAAATACCCAATTCACCCCCCCTCTTGGGCACCATATCTGGGCAACAATATTATTGCTGCCAAGACCGTCGTGGCCCGTAGCTGCTGCGTCAGAGCGCGCTCCTCTCGCCACTTGCCGGTCCTTCGCTCCTGGACATGCAAAATAGGGGTCAGAGACCCGAGCCGGGGTTTCCGGCGGGGGCACTCCGATGGTCAAGTAAGTGACGATCCAGGGAAACATATCCTCCTGGTCGGGCCCCTCTTGATGGACGCCGCACTAGGAGGGATGTGGAGTATGTTTCTTTTTTTTTTGTTTTTGGAGGAAGAGAAAAGTAGCAGGGGGAGAGTGATCCAGGGGATAGAGGAGTTCCCTGTTCCTCGGGTTTCTCCTTATCCCCCAACGGCTTTCCTTCTTCCCTGATGCTGGTGGTCTTTTTTTTTCTTTTTTCGTTTTGTCTTATTTATTTTGTTATTGTTGTTGTTGTTGTTACCTCTCCCCCCTTGGGGGGTGCCGATCATTCTTTGTAGTCGAAGATTGGCCATTGGGGGCTCACCTCGAGATCTCTACTGGGTTGGCAGGTGCATGGGACTGGATTCCGTGTCATGAACGGGATGCCTTTCCTGATATGTGGTAGGGGAAGCTCCCATTCCTTCTGACATTCTCTCTGGTTGCTCCATTTCGGGAAGTTTGGTAGCACCTCGATCCGGTAGCCGTAGCCTTAGGGGTGCGTGCTCTCTGGCCAGCCCATTTCCTGGAAGTATGGCCGGACAGGTAGTTCTGGCGGCATGGGGGGTGCTGTTTCGTGGTCGTCGAGCAGCTCACCAGCATCTCGGGATGGCAGGGTCGGCTTCGATTTGGGCGTTCCGGGCTTGCGGGGATGGCCAGGTGGAGAAGGGCGAAGTACGGGCCCGGTCCAGAGGGCGCACGCTCGGAGAGGCTCGACCTCGGTGGGTGAGCTCTCTGCTCGATCTCGACCGCGGGGCACTAACCTTCGAGGGTCTCCTCTGGAGGGCGGATATCGACCGACCCGGTCCAGAGGGCGCGCGCTCGGAGTGGCTCGACCTCGGTGGGTGAGCTCTTGGCTCGACCTCGATCGCGGGCCACTAACCTCCGAGGGTCTCCTTTGGAGGGCAGATGTCGGCGGATCCAGTCCATAGGGCACGTGCTCGGAGAGACTCGACCTCGACGGGTGAGCTCTTAGCTCGACCTCGACCGCGGGGTACTAACCTCCGAGGGTCTCCTCTGGAGGGCAGATGTCGGCGGACCCGGTCCAGAGGGTGCGCACTCGGAGAGGCTCGATCTCGGCGGGTGAGCTCTTGGCTCGACCTCGACCGCGGGGCACTAACCTCTGAGGGTCTCCTCTGGAGGGCGGATATCGGCTCCGACCTAGTCGCCGAGCTCATGAGCTCGACCTGGTGGAGGACTGAGCTCAACTTACAGCTTTGGAGGAGCTTGGCCCGGCTCGACAAGGTGCTCCGGGCTGAGCTGTTGCCTTGGTGTCTGGCATGGCAGTCTCTCTTAACGTGGCGCCTGTTCGCTATCCACGTTAGCGGTCTTGCCACATCATTTGCCTCCCACTCTCGAGGCTCGTTAATACACGGCGCTCGGGGCGAAGGGAGTAGCTGTAACGCTGGCATGGAGAGGCGAAAACCCAGTGCCATAATGGTTGCAGTTGCTGGCACTTCGAGGGACGGCCCCGCAGGCCAGTATGGGAACGCCGCGTGGCCACGCTTGAGGAACGATTAATGCTGGTACAGAATTATGAGCGACCAAGATTCCTCGTTCGTCGATAGGCAGCACATGGCGCAGATCCGTTGGCGAGGGAGTCATAACAGCACAGGCCTGGCGGGCCTTTTCGAAGCAACAAGAAAAATCCCTCATGCAAAGGCTTCTCTCAGAATCCTTCATGCTCGTTGCTGCATCCAGGTCCTTCTTTGTCAATTCAGTATGTCTCGTCCTGAGTCCTACGCTCGAAGGGTGGTGCTCTCCTCTTCCGACGAGGAATCGGAGGGGGAGCGGTTTAGGATTAGTGTGAGGCCAGCCCTTGCCACCCCTCCCGCATCCGGTGGGGGGGCTGGAGGTCACTCCTTCTCCTCCTGTCGTTCCTCCTCTTCTGCTTGAACCAGCCCCTAAGCTGGTTCAGTCGACAGGTCCGGGCGGGGTCGCTTCGACGATCTCTGCCACGGAACTGGAGGCCATTCGGGATGCTTACGGGATCCCGGCTTCTGTCCGGCTCATGGTTCCCCGCCCTGGGGAGCGGGTCACTTCCAGCAGCCCAGGGTGTCTCGCTTTCTATGAGAGGACCCTCTCTAGAGGTCTTCGATTCCCTTTCCATCCTTTTTTCTTGTCTGTTCTAAACAACTATCGTCTGGTCCCCACCTAGTTGGTGCCGAATGCCATCAGGGTAATCTTTTCTTTCATTGTACTCTATCACGTCCATGGGTTCGTTGCCCGGTTCTCCGTGTTTAGGGCATTCTTTACCCTGAAACGCCACTCGACAGAAGACGGGTGGTGGTCTTTGTCTTCCCTCCCGAAGGGCATTAGGTTCGAACTTCCCTCTTCTATCAAAGGATGGAAGAGTATGTTCTTCTTCACGGACGTCGAGGGAGTCGACTGGGCCTGGAGCAAACTAGACAAATCTCCAAACCGGATCTCAGCGATCGAGGCTACCGATCAGGACGACTACGAGCAGCTTCGCACCGCCCAAATCCTTTCCTTGGAGGTTCTGTTATCAGAGCAAAATCTCCTCGATGCCAAGATCGACTTGTCGACTGGGCCGGGTAGGTTCAGCTTTTTCCTCTGCATGCAGTCCCCCTTTTTCTTCTCTCTGTTCTCTTTTTTTTTGTATTCAACAGGGCAACTCGGCATGTCGGGGGCCCGTGATAGGGTTCCTGTGCTTGACACTTGATCAATGAAATGCAGATTTTTCTTGAAACTGCTATTCTCATCTGGCTCCTCCCCTCCTTCACTCCCTTTCTATTTTTGTTTTTCTTTTTAATGTATGGGGAGATCAGGTAGGGGGTACCCGAGGGCTACTGAGCTTGGCAGTCTCTGGGTCGGAGATCTGAGCTCTGGTCTTATGCTGGTGTCACAAGCTGGTGTCCCGAGGCTAGGCTCGGGGATGGAGATCGCTGAGAGCTACTTGGATCGAAGTTTCCTTGGCCGGAGATCTGATCTCCGGTCTTGAGAAGATGTCCTGGAGCTGGGCTCAGGGACGAAGATTGCTGAGAGTGGCTTGGCTCGAAATTCCCTTGGCCGGAGATCTGAGCTCCGGTCTTGAGAAGATGTCCTGGAGCTGGGCTCGGGGACGGAGATTGCTGAGAGCTGCTTGGCTCGAAGTTTCCTTGGCCAGAGATCTGAGCTCCAGTCTTGAGAAGATGTCCTGGAGCTGGCCTTGGGGACAGAGATTGCTAAGAGATGTAGTTTTGATGGTGCTGTATTTTATTCTCACTCCCTTTTTCTTTCCTTCCTCACTCTTCTTTTGTTCATTTTTCTTTTCATTTTATTCTTTCATCATTGTCATCATTTCATTTTTTTTTTTTTCGAGTGGGGAGATCATAAGAGGGAACGCTGGCTAGACCCCCATTTTTTCTCTCTTTCTTTCCTTCCCCTCTCGTCTTCTTGTCGAGAAGGGAGATCAGAGAGGAGGGCTGCTTGGCTTCCCTCCTTTGTCCCCTTTCTTTCCTTCCCCTCCCGTTTTCTTTTCAAGTGGGGAGATCAGGGTAGGGGGGTTACCAGTCTTGGCTGCCTTGGAGCTAGGCTCGAGGCCTTCCTGGACATGGAGCTAGGCTCAGGCCCAGGGATTACCTGAGATCTTGGCTCAGGTTTTTGGTGCCTTGGAGCTAGGCTCGTGGCATTGACGGGAGCAACGTGGCCCCGTGATCCCTTGGCGTCTCGAAGCTAGGTTCGGAGATGTTTGAGATACAGAGCTACTTGGCTCGAAGTTCTTTTGGCCAGAGATCTGAGCTCCGGTCTTGAGAAGGTGCCCTGGAGCTAGGCTCGGGGACTCTTGAAGTTGGAAAGCTGCGCGGCTCAAAGTTCCTCTAGCATATTGGAGCTAGGCTCGCGGGCGTCGGGAAGTGGGAGCTACGTGGCTCGAGATTTCTTTGATGTCCCAGAGCTGGGCTCAAGGATGCTTGGAGTTGGAGAGCTACATGGCTCAAAGTCCCTCTGGCATCCTGGAGCTAGGCTCGGGGGCGCCGGGAAGTGGGAGCTACGTGGCTCGAGATTTCTTTGACATCCTGGAGCTGGGCTCGGGGATGCTTGGAGTTGGAGAGCTACATGGCTCAAAGTCCCTCTGGCATCCTAGAGCTAGGCTCGGGAGCACCGAGAAGTGGGAGCTACGTGGCTCGAGATTTCTTCGACATCCTGGGGCTGGGCTCGGAGATGCTTAGAGTTGGAGAGCTACATGGCTCAAAGTCCCTCTGGCATCCTGGAGCTAGGCTCGGGGGTGCCAGGAAGGTTGGAGAGCTACGTGGCTCTAAGTTCCTCTGGCGTCCTGGAGCTGGGCTCGGGGACACCTTTGGCGTTCTCCAGCAAGACAGACAAACACTTGCACAAGAAAAGACCATTGTTATTTATTATTGGGGAACCTTACATTATTGATAGTATTTCCGTAAATTACAGGCATTCCATGTTCTGGGGAACTTGATGCTGTCGAGGTCTTCAAGATAATAGGCCCCTTGAGAGAGGGCTTCAGCCACTTTATAGGGGCCCTCCCAGTTCGGGGAGAGCTTGCCGGACTCCCTAGGCTAGGACGCTTCCGCCCGCCGCAGCACCAGGTCTCCGGGCTTGAAGGCTTTTGTCCGGACGCGGGCATTGTAGTATCAGGAAACTCTTTGTCAGCAGGCCACCATCCGTAGGTGGGCTCTATCCCTTGCTTCCTCAAGGAGGTCCAAGTTGAGTAGGAGGTATGTCGAGTTCCACGCTCTATCGTACTGCCGCACTCGCAGTGTAGGCATGCCGAGATCGATAGGGACGACTGCTTCGGCACCGAAGACGAGGCTGAAGGGCGTTTCACCAGTCACCGTCCTGGGCATTGTGTGGTAGGCCCACAGGATGCTAGGTACCTCTTCTGCCCATTGGCCTTTAGCTTGATCCAGCCTGGTTCAGAGCCCTTGAAGGATGGTCCGGTTGGTCACCTCGGCCTTCTCGTTTGTTTGGGGATGAGCCACCGAGGTAAACCGGTGTTGGATGCCATGGGCTGCGCAGAACCCTTCGAACTCGCGGTTATCGAACTGTTGCCCATTGTCGGTGATGATGCAACAGGGGAGCCCGAATCAGCAGATGACAGACTTCCAGAAGAACTGGCGGACGTTGGCCTCCGCGATCCAAGCCAGCAGCTCTGCCTCGACCCACTTGGTGAAGTAGTCAATCGCCACCAGCAGGAACTTTCGCTGTCCTGATGCTACGGGAAACGGTCCCAGGATATCCATTCCCCACTGTGCAAAGGGCCAAGGGGCTGAGAGCTGGGAGATCGGCGTCGCCGGCTAACGCTGGATGTTGGCATGGCGCTAGCACTTATCGCACCTTTTGACGAAGTCGGCTGCATCTTCTCTCATGGTCTCCCAGAAGTACTCCTGGAAGAAGGCTTTGTAGGCCAATGTCCTCCCTCCCACATGATTCCCGCAGAGGCCTTCATGTATCTTCTAAAGTACGAAGGTTGCCTCAGTGGGCCTGAGCCATCTCAAGAGTGGGTAGGAGTAAGATCGGCGGTAGAGCTCGCCCTCCATCAGGATGAACCGAGAGGCCTTCTTCCTGACGAGGGCGGCCTCCGCACGGTCTCCTGGCAGGGTGCCGTCGGTGATGTACTGGATGTACTTGTCCATCCAGCTTGGCTCGGGGGCGACTTGGTGCACCTCCGTCCGGTCCCCGTAGCTGGGACTTTCGAGGTGCTCGATGTAGGCACGTCCCAGCGACGAGTCCGGCAGGGTCGCGAGCCTGGACAACGTATCCGCGCGCGCATTCTCTCCTCAAGGGATATGGAAAATGCTGAAGCGCCCGAGGCCTGCCGTGCTCGCCCGGACTTGTTCCAGATATTTTGCCATTTGGGCATCCCTTGCTTCGTATTCCCCGGATACTTTCCCGGTGACCAGTTGGGAGTCAGTGAAGACTTTCAAGTCCTGCACGCCCAACTCACGGAAGACTCTCAAGCCCACGAGGAGTGCCTCGTACTCTGCCTGGTTGTTAGTCGCGGTGAACTTGAAGTGGAGGGCGCATTCTGCCACAACCCCATCTCCGTTGGTGAGGATGAGGCCGACCCTGCTCTCACCAGAATTGGACACTCCATTTACGTGAAGAATCCAGGGCTCTTCTCCCGGCTCGGGCTCTGTTGCTGTTTGCTCAGGCTCCTCGGCAAACCCGGTGCACTCAACCACGAAGTCGGCCAAGACTTGGGCCTTTTGTGACGACCTCGAGCGGTACGATATATCAAATTTGCTGAGCAACAGGGACCACTTAGCCAACCTCCCGGATGTTTCAGGTCGGGTGAGGATAGTCCTCAATGGCTGGTCCGTCACCATCGCTATTGGGTATGCTTAGAAGTAGGGCTTGAGGCGCTTAGCAGACATTATTAGTGCAAAAATGAGTTTTTCGGAGCGAGTATACCTGATCTCCGCATCATGGAGGATCTTGCTGGTGTAATACACCGGCTTCTGAGATTTGTCCTCGTCTATGTGGACGAGAACCAAGCTAACAGCCCCCGGTGTCACCGCCAAATACAGTAGGAGTTCCTCCCCCTCCTCCGGCCTGGAGAGCAGCGGAGGGGAGGCAAGGAAGTTCTTCAGCTCCTCAAAGGCCATCCTGCATTCCTCGGTCCAGTTGAAGTCGTGCATCTTGTGCAGTGCCTTGAAGAACGGCTGGCAACGGTCAGCCGATCTCGAGATGAATCTACTAAGGGCGGCGACATGTCCCGTTAGTCGCTGGACCTGCTTCTTGGAGGTCGGATGCTCCATGTCGGTGATGGCTTGCACCTTCTCCGGGTTTGCCTCGATCCCCATTTGGGTGACCATAAAGCCGAGAAACTTTCCTGAGGCCACCCCAAAGGCGCACTTCGCCAGGTTCAGCTTCATCTGATGCTGGTGCAAGCTATGGAAGGATTCGGTGAGGTCAGCTACATGGCTTGAGCCCGGCCTGCTTGAGCCCGGCCTGCTAATGACGAGCACGTCGTCCGCATACACTTGCATGTTACGGCCAATCTGGTCCTTGAAGACCTTGCTGACCAGGCGCTGATAGGTCGTCCCCGTATTCTTTAAGCCAAAGGGCATCATCCTGTAGCAGTATGTCCCCTGGTCAGTGACAAAGGCAGTATGCTCCTCGTCCTCCGGATGCACGTGGATTTGATTGTATCCAGAGAAAGCATCCATGAAGGAGAGCAGTCGGTGGCTTGAGGAGGTGTCCACCAGCTGATCGATCTTCGAGAGAGGAAAGCTGTCCTTTGGGCAAGCTTTATTGAGGTCGGTGTAGTCTACACAGATCCTCCATTTGCCATTATTTTTCTTGACCATCACCATATTTGCCAGCCAGCTCGGGTACTGGACCTCTCGAATGAAGGTGGCAGCCAGGAGTTTATCCACCTCTTCCTTGATGGCTGCCTGCCTCTCCAGGGCAAAACTTCTCTTCTTCTGATGAACTGGCTTGTGCTTCGGGTCGATGCTCAATTTGTGAGTAATGACATCAGGAGAGATGCCTGGCATGTCCGCCACCGTCTAGGTGAACACGTTCGCGTTCGCCCGCAAGAATCCCAGCAATTGCATCCTCTCCTCCTCAAGCAGCTGGGCTCCGATCTGTACCGTCTTTGCGGGATCGTCTCCGAGCGGATAGGAAAGTAGGCATTCGACCGGGCCTCCTCGGGGGTCTTGGGCCCTTTGGTCGAGGTCATCTATACTGGGGTCGTCCCGAGGGGTCTTGGCCCCATGGTGCGGGCACTAGACTCAGAAGAAGACTTCAGAGCTCCATCTGGATCTCTGATTAACCTTGCCCAAAGAATTAGGGTTTTTGGTTTGTAATAAGAGTTGACTAGATCAACTCAATTTAGCTTGAGTCTACATTACCTGCATTTTATTTTGTTGAGTCATGTTGACTCAGTAGTGGACTAGGGTTTCAACCTGGGATGTTACATTTTCTCCCAAGACCAAGCAAGTGGACACCACACTCCCAACCACACTCCCAGCCATATGCCTGAGTCCAGGGGGCGCCATATCTACATCCAGCAGCCTTTGGTCCCCACTCCACAGATAGCAGCTTCCTTCTCTCATGCGCCAGATGAGGAGAAATCCACCAAGAGTCCACAAATCAAGGGGGCGGCCAAGACTTTCCCAAGAGAACCAAAGTAAAGATGGGAAGAAATTTTCTTGGAGAGAACTTCAAGGAGGCGCCCACTACCTGCCAAAAAAATCCAAAACAAAGATGGGAAGGACCTTGACTTAGGGAGGAAGAAAAGGAGGAGTCCAAAACAGTTGATCCATGGAAGGAAAAAAATTCTCTTGAAGATCCATACAAGGAGGCACCATCTACCTGCCTTTTATAACCCAAATCAAATTTTTTGGTACTTTGGCCGACCATATGTGTATGATTTTTCCTGATTTGTAGATCCCCTCCTTTAGTCCCACATGGGAAGATGTAAAACCCTACTCCCTTGTAAAGCCTTATAAATTAAACCCCTCTTGTAAGTTTAAATCAAAAGAGATGAATGAAACCAAATTTTTTTGTGAGCAAAACTTTGTATTTTCTCTCTTCCGCACTTGCATCCAGGTGTTGAGCTCCGTGAGGGAGTAAATCCGGGTTCCCCAGGAACCTTGAGGAGGTGTGAGATCTCCAAAACCCAAACCCTAGGTTAGCCACTCCTCTCCCAAACCCTAGCCGCCATCACCCTTATCTTTCCACCAAGCCCTAGCCTATCCCACTTCTCACGGCCACCCTCTCCAAGTCCAGGCCGACCACCAGCATCCAGCTCCAGTCCAGATACTTCAGGTCTACAGCAATTCTAAGAGGGAGTCAGATCCCAGGAGAATCCTGATTTCAGCAACTTCAGCTTTCAAGTTCTTCAACCTGGTAAATCTTTTCTTGAGTATCTGAATTCCATCACTTGTTCCTCTTCTTCCCAGATCTTGAGTCCAGGAGAAGCCGACCAAATCATAGGCCAGTATTGGAGGATCCATTGCGAAGATAGCCGAATCCAAGGATCCAACAATCTGCTCGAGAGAGTTCTTCCACCAAAATCCTGAGAAGATCACTGTCTGGTTAGTAAACCATCTCTCCTCTCTATTTCTGTTCTGTTGAAAGTTCAGAGCGAAACCCTAGGTCTGGGAGTTTCTCAACCCCCAGCGATCCGTTACTTCTGAACTACTCTGATAATTTAGTTTCATCTAAATTGTGCTTTCAATCCTTACCTAGTTTCCTTCAACTTAGTTTAGCTTTACTTTGAGTCAAAGCCAATTTCTAAAATTAAAAAAAAAAAAAGAATTAATCTTAAATTTACTTCCGCATACGCTTCTTTGTTCTTTGTTCTGCATCATTTTTGGTATCAGAGCCTTCGTTCTGCATCACCCCAGGAAGAGTCTGGAAGCAGTGCTGCACCAGTTGGGGCACTCTTCTCATCTCTCCAACACCGTTTGGGGTTGGGAATTGCACGAGCAGCCTTTTGGTGGAGACAACAACGTCAAGCAAGTTGAGCCCAGGTCGACCCAATATCACGTTGTAGGCGGAAGAAAGCCTCACAACAGTGAAAGTCATCATGACGGTGCTCTACCAAGGTGGGATTCTGGCAGTGACCGAGAGAGCGATTTCTCCTTCTACTCCCATAGAATTGCCCGTAAAATCGATATAGGGCATGTGCACGGGCTTAAGCCGATAGGGGAAAAGATTCATTCTGGAGAAGGCATCATAAAAAAGCACGTTTGTCGAGCTTCCACTATCAACCATGATGTGCTTTACAGGATGCTTCGCGATCATCATTTCGATGACCATGGCATCATTATTTACATTTTTTCCCCATCTTCCCCCTCCTTCATAAAAGGGAGTACATTTTCAGAGTCCTCTGCCCCCCGGGCCTTCTTGGACATGCGCACTGCTCCCTGAGAAATCATGCCCACCGGCTTCTCGGTGGGGCGGTTGTCGATGGCTGGAGCTGGCGGGAGAGCAGCGAGTGCCTGGGACTCCGCTTGAGATCTGCCGCCCACGAACCTCTTGAGGTAGCCTCTTTTGATGAGCTCCTTAATCTCCCACTTGAGGTTGCGGCATTCCTCGGTGTCATGGCCATGGTCGTGGTGGAAGCAGCAGTACTTCATCTTGTCACGGCCAGCGAAGGGCTTCAATGGAGGTGGGTGTCTCAAGTAGTCCTCGCCCTCGACCTCCATAAGAATTTTAGTCCTTGGGGCGAGGAGAGGGGTGTAGTTTTCCTCAGGGACAGGGGTCCCCCTCGGTCTCGACCGATCCCTCCGGGAGCTCTGATCCTGAGGTGCTGGCTTGCGGGCCTCGGACACTTCGGTAGGGGTCGGCTTCTTCTGAGGTCCTCCGTCGAGCTCCCGCCTTGCACGGTCCGCCTCCTCGGTGCGGATGTACTTTTGGACCCGGAGAAGGAGCTCGACGTAGATCTTGGGGGGCTTCTTGTCCAGCGAGTAGGACAGGCGAGAGGTCCTGAGCCCTCGCTTGAGTGCCAGCATGGCCACTGGCTCTTCAAGATTGTAAATCTCCAGCACGGCATCCTTGAAGCGGGCCACGTATTCTTGTAGGGGCTCGCGGTCCTATGCCGGATGGAGAAGAGACTGTCTGCCTCTCGTGGTAACTTCCTACAAGCATCGAAGTGAGCCACGAACTTCTGCCCTAGCTGGGCAAAGGAGGTGATGCTCTCCGGCTCCAGACGGGTGAACCACACCCAGGCTGCCTTTCGGAGAGTAGCAGGAAAGGCGACGCAGAGGAGAGCATCGGCAACCCCCTGGACCCTCATGAGAGTCTGGCAGCTTTCCAGGTGGTCCAGGGGGTCGGTGGTCCCGTCGTAGGGGTCCACCTGCGGCATCCAAAACTGGTGTGGGATCGGCTTCGCCTAAATTTCTTGGGAGAATGGGGGACGGGCATCGTAGCCCGCTGGCTCGCTAGCGGAGCCCGGCATGCTGGCGAACCGTGATCAAACTTTGCCAGCTTGCGCTCATGTTTCTCCAGGCGTTTGCCTGTCGCGTGCCTGGCGGCTTCGTCAGTGGACCCCTTCGCCGAAGGAGATGGAGAAGGTGACATGGATGCATGGCACCCGTGGCGGAGGGTCTTACTTTTCTTGCCTCGGTGGGGTCTGAGCGTCTCCCGCTCGAGGTTTGGTGAATGGCTCACTCTATCGGCTGAGCCAGCTCGTTGTCTTTTTGCCAGAGCTTGATGGCTGCCCCGGTTGTCTGTGGTAGCCCGCGACTGCGATGGCCTTCCTTGGAAGGAGCGCAGGCTATCGCAGGGAGCTACGGCGTTGGCCGCTAGGGTCCCTGGCTGTTGGTGGGTTGACATGGACCGGTGCTGGTGCTGAAGCTGGCGTACCACCGTAGCAAGGACTTGCATCTGCTGGACGAGTGCTGCCAACTGGGCTTCTGGTGGAGGTGGGTGGACCGGAGCGGGTGGCTCCACTTCTTGGTAGTGCGGGTTTCCCCAAGAGGGGGAGTCCCGTGCACGACTGGTGGAAGCCTCCCTTGCTCTTGTCGTCACCATGCTTCCACCTGGCTTGCTTGTGGTGAAATGAAGGGCTTACTTGATCGTTCTGCTCCCCCTTCCTGGTGCGCCAAACTATTGCCGCCAAGACCGTCGTGGCCCGTAGCTGCTGCATCGGAGCGCGCTCCTCTCGCCACCTGCTGGTCCTCCACTCCTGGACCTGCAAAACAGGGGTCAAAGACCCGGGCCAGGGTTTCCAGTGGGAGCACTCCGACGGTCAAGTCAGTGATGATCCAGGAGAACAGATCCTCCTGGTCGGGCCCCTCTTGATGGACACCGCACTAGGAGGGATGTGGAGTATGTTTCTTTTTTTTTTTTTGGAGGAAGAGAAAAGTAGCAGGGGGAGAGTGATCGAGGGGATAGAGGGGTTCCCTGTTCCTCGGGTATCTCCTTATCCCCCAACGGCTTTCCTTTTTCCCTGATGCTGGTGGTCTTTTTTTTCTTTTTTGGTTCTGTCTTGTTTTTTTTTTGTTATTGTTGTTGTTGTTACCTCTCCCCCCTTGGGGGGTGCCGATCGTTCTTTGTAGTCGAAGATTGGCCGTTGGGGGCTCGCCTCGAGATCTCTGCTGGGTTGGTAGGTGCATGGGGCTGGATTCCATGTCGTGAACGGGATGCCTTTCCTGATAGGTGGTAGGGGAAGCTCCCATTCCTTCTGACATTCTCTCTGGTTGCTCCATTTCGGGAAGTTTGGTAGGGCCTCGATCCGGGAGCCGCCGCCCTAGGGGTGCGTGTTCTCTGGCCGGCCCATTTCCTGGAAGTATGGTCGGACAGGTAGTTATGGTGGCATGGGGGGCGCCGTTCCGTGGTCCTCGGGCGGCTTGCCAGCATCTCGGGATGGCAGGGTCGGCTCCGATCTGGGCGCTCCGAGCTTGCGAGGATGGCCAGGTGGAGGAGGGCAAAGTACGGGCCCGGTCCAGAGGGCGCGCGCTCGGAGAGGCTCGACCTCGGCGGGTGAGCTCTCGGCTTGACCTCGACCGTGGGGCACTAACCTTTGAGGGTCTCCTCTGGAGGGCGGATGTCGGCGGACCCGGTCCAGAGGGCGCGCGCTCGGAGAGGCTTGACCTCGGTGGGTGAGCTCTTGGCTCGAACTCGATCGCGAGGCACTAACCTTCGAGGGTCTCCTCTGGAGGGTAGATGTCGGTGAACCCGGTCCAGAGGGTGCGCGCTCGGAGAGGCTTGACCTCAGCGGGTGAGCTCTTGGCTCGACCTCGACCACGGGGCACTAACCTCCGAGGGTCTCCTCTAGAGGGCAGATGTCGGCGGACCCGGTCCAGAGGGCGCACGCTCGGAGGGGCTCGACCTCGACTGGTGAGCTCTTGGCTCGACCTCAACCGTGGGGCACTAACCTCCGAGGGTCTCCTCTGGAGGGCGGATATCAGCTCTGACCTAGTCGCCGAGCTCACGAGCTCGACCTGGCAGAGGACTGAGCTCAACTTGCGGTGTTGGAGGAGCTCAGCCCGGCTCGGCAAGGTGCTCCGGGCGAGCTGTTGCCTTGGTGTCCGGCGTGGCAGTCTCCCTTAATGTGGCGCCTGTCTGCTGTCCACGTTAGTGGTCTTGCCACATCACATATTAATTTTAGTATTTTTTACTTGAAGAGTACCTTCATGAATAATTTCAAGTGTGTCCCATGTCTCCTTCACCGTTGTGCATGTGGAGATCCTATTGAATTCATTAAAGTCCAATGCACAATAATGCAAGTTCATTGCTTTAGCATTAATTTCAGATTGCTTAATGTCATATTCATTCCAATCCTCTTCGAGCTTTAGAATGGAAATGCCATTAACCAAAATGAAAGGAATATGAGGACTATTAACTATAACTTTTCAAAGATAATAACTAATAGATTGAATATAGATGCGCATGCGAGTTTTCCAAAAAGTGTAATTAGTGCTATGGAAAAATGGTGGTCTATTAGTTGCATGTCCTATAGCAAAACAAGCACCTTCTAGGGCTGCCATGATCTTTTAACTCAAAACCGTTGGATTCTTTACAAAGCGCCAAGTTTAGATACCAATGATTTTGGGTTCCAGGCTCTGATACCAATTGTTGCCCAGCGATGATACAATCCAAGAGGGGGGTGAATTGGGTTTTATAAAACTATTTGAACTTTTTCAGTGGATATAAAATAAGTTTGTGCTAATTACAATTAAGTGCTTATGTTTTGCCAAAGTGTTTGTGTGCTTAATGAAAATATGCAACGGAATTAACAAAGTAAATGCAAGAGTAAATAAGCAATAAATAAGAGCAATCACAAATATAAGAATATATAGTGGTTCGGTGCACTCCAAGGCACCTACATCCACTCTCCAAGTTTTTCTTGGAAATTTTATTATAATCCTAAGATTATAGTCGATTAGTTTTCCGGGCTCACTAATCAAAACCCAACTTGTTTTCCCGGGCTCACAAGTCAAAATCCCTTGTTGGTTTTATAACTTAGGATAACTAATAACCTTTGATGGTTTTACGGGCTCACCAACAATCCATGTTGGTTTTGCACAAAGGCTAACCAACAACCTCTTTAGTTTTCCGAGGCTCACCAAAAATCTCTTGGTTTTCTAAGACTCACCAAAAACTTTGATACAATAATGTAAGAATGAAAGTAAAGAATACAATAAAGCTTTCTAAAATAAAGCAAGTATCTCTTTAAAGCCCTTGGATGATGTTGAAGAAGCTTGTCTTTAATTTGTTGAAGCCTTTGAATAGAGCTTGATGTTGTGGACTTGGATCAACTCTCTTATCTTTGGAAGCTTGAAGGCTTGAGAGTTGAATCCTTGAAGGATATTCAATGATCTCACCAAAGGATTGCTTTCTCATTTGATTTTTGATATTTATATAGCTCTCCAAATTATAGATGACCGTTTATGACCATTAGGGATGAAAAACTAGCCATTTGAAGCAAGTTGGAATCAATTCTGCACTTCTGAAAAACTAGTCATTACTCCAAGTATTGACACTTGCATAGTTCATGAGTCGACACTTGCATTATTCATGAGTCGACACTTGCACAGTGAGTCAACACTTGTATAGTTCATGAGTCGACACTTGTACAGTTCATGAGTCGACACTTGTACAGTGAGTCGATACTTGTATAGTTCATGAGTCGACACTTGTACAGTGAGTCGAGACTTGAGGTCAGCTCAAGGCAAAAATTATACAGTTTCACGATTCTATATTTTTTTTGTTCTCAGGCCTTAAGTCGACACTTGAACTTCTTCATGAGTCAACACTTGATTGTGCCGGTACTGAAACTTGCTGAAACTTCTCCAAAATTGATTTTTAGCCTCTTCAAGTTCTTCCATATCAATTCCAAAGCCCTTATAACTTGAAAATCCATGGCTTCTTCAACTAAATGATAATCTTTTCAATCTTTTAACATTGATGAGTACCTATATCTAATAAATACTTTTAACATATATTAGTACTCATATATATTTAAGTGTTTTGTCAATCATCAAAATCAAGACCAGAGTCAACAACCACATAACTTCGAGGGCCTAAACATCATATCTCTTCATGTTAAACATGTCTTTCTTGGTAGACTGGTGGCAAACTTGGTTCTCAATCCTAATTCTTTATGGACGAAGGTCGTTACCGTCAAATATCAATTTCAAGGTTCATGGCATAGTTTAATAGTCCTCGACACTCCTCAATTATTTGGAGAAAAATTGTCAGATGGGGTAGTACTGTTTAAAATTATATTTGTTGGGCTATTGGTGATGGTTCCTCTCTTCATGCTTTGAATGACCCTTGGATTTCATCTTTTTGCCTATTTGCCTCTAGCCTGCTTTCATCAATTCTATTGGAAATTTTGACAATATCAAGGTAAATGAACTTATTACTCAAAACAGGGAGTGGAACTTACCTCTCATCTCTATTATTATGTCAACTAAGATGATGCAAAATATATCTATAATGCCTATTGTCAAACATGTAGTACCTGACGTGGAAAAATTGCTTATCTAACAAACCTATCCTAAAAGATCTGTATCCTTTGGTTGGACCATCTCATTCAATTTTGGAGAACTCCATGGACTAGATTTGGAAGCTTAAAGTTTCTCTAAGTGTTATGTTCTTTTGGTGGAAGGTCCAGTGCAGAAGGCTGCCTTGCAAAACTTTCCTATTATCTAAAAGTTTTATTGATCAAAATAATGCATGCTATGATCTATGCCCAGCAAGCTTAGAGAATATGACTCATATCCTCATCACTTGTTCCTTTGTGTCTCTTGTTGGTACCAAATCTTGAAATTCTATCAAGATATATGTCTACCTCAATCTATCTTGGATCTATTTGAATTACTTTCTACTAGCCATAGCAGTACCATGACTAAATCTATCATTGCTATAACTACATGATTATTATGGGATGCCCGTATTGAAAGAGTTTTCAATCATAAAAATTCTTTGCCTAACCAGCTTCTTTGTAGAATTCATCAACATCTATTTTCTCAGCAAAGTCACAATCCTTGGTCACAAATTCAGTATTCTATTAGGCATTGTGGTGTACCTTATTTGCTCAACCCGAGCAAACCACTAAAATAATTTGCTACTTGGTCACCCACCCCATATAGAAATCTTAAAATCAATTATGATGCTACTGTGTTAGATAATAAGGTTTCTATTGCCTTTGTTATTCGAGATGCAGATGGGCATCTCATTATGGTGGCAGGCAAACCTGTTATTCCTTGCTCTGTTAAATTTATAGAACTCCTAGTAGTATGGTGGGGTTTATTCGAAGTCTATAATCTAAGAGCTATGCATATTCATCTTGAAGGGGATTCTATTTACACTATATCTTTGATTGATTCTCTTTAAAACAAGCATACTCAGCTACACCTGTTACTAATAGATATCTAAATTTGCATATCTAAATATATTTCTTTTCAGGTGCATCATGTCTATAGGGGTGGCAACCAATTGGCTAATTGTATTGCAAAATATGCTTATACGAGAGAGTGCCAATGGATGGATCATCATTTGATTCCAAAAGATATGCTTTTCATCCTTCATGCAGATAGAGAAAGGAAAAAAATAAATTCTAATAGTTTTGATTGTAGGTTCTATGCAGGGGAAGTGAATGATTTATATATTCAACTATCTTTGATGATTTCTTTATTCAATAGCTTGGCTCATCTTTTATGTGTACGTGTTTCTTATTCTAAGGATCCTATGCACTAGGATACAGCAAGTTTATTTCCTTGCGCTGACTTCTATTTCTTCTTCCTTGGGTGGACTTCAGGTTTTAGCATCATTCACAATTCTATAGCTGCCTGATGCTATTTAAATTCTTGCTTTGATGGTTACTGTATTCTCCTTTGGTGGTTATTGTGCTTTGTTCATTTATTTCTAGCAGTGGGCTTTTAAGGGCAGATCTTATTACATGTTTGTATCATTACATCCAGAGTTGGTGGAGTTCAGTAGTGGGATTACATTTCTATGGCTGGTGCCCATCCCATTCCAGATGCTATAATCTATGCTATTTTTTAATGCCAGTGATGTCAAATAATTTCTAGGCCTTGATGGTGCAGTTATATAGTCCTTTATAATACAGTCAAATCATATAATCTATTGGTAGGCTATCATTTTTTGTACTCCTTTATGAAGGTGTTGTCAGGTTGTTTTTCCTTTTATCTTGTTCTCAAGTTGTAGGCAAGTTGTTTTCTTAAAGGCATATTGGTATAATCCTGTAATATGTTTCTACATCAATAAAAGTGTTGCTCCTCATGTTTACCAAAAAAAAACTTTCCATCAGTGTATAGGTTGAAGTTGTTCCATGACAAAAAGGAGATATGTTTTCACCACAGATGTCAAATCTTTTTATGTTCATGGCTACATTAACATGGATCTCATTAGATGGGCATTTTTCTTGGACCACTCAAGCATGAATTTGGTTATATGCTGCAATATAAGTTGCATTGCAACTTAAGTTATGGTAATTGACGTACAAGGAAGCTCACATCTTTGGACAACTGGGACTCTCGTCTGAAGCGTGCTATGATTCATGCAATCGAGATACTTCGTGCTGAGTCAATTGATTTGACCAAGGTAACTTCGGACCACTAGGACTCCTATTTGGCTCATCGAGTGATCTATAGGATATTTATCTCTTGCAAGCCTTTTTCTCTGACTTTTTTCAAGATCAATTTTGATGATAGTGTGATGGGTAGTGATATGGTTATTACGCTGACGTGGCGCGCGTCTCAGGTCCTGCCGGACATGGTCCAAACCACGTGGATTTTTTTTTCGGCGAGTGAGAGAGGAGGGCTCCACCTCGGCCGAAGCCGGTGGCCCCTCGCTCTCTCGCCAGTTGGCGCCCGGAGACAGGTCCACCTCGGTCGAAGTCGAGCACCTCTCTGTCGCTCCGCCAGGTGTCCGCCCAGGAGGGGTCCACCTCGGCCGAAGCTGGCGGCCCCTCGCTCCCTCGCCGGGTGGCGCCCGGAGACGGGTCCAACTCGGTCGAGGTCGAGCCGGGCCCTCCTGCAACTTCGCCAGTTGGCACCTGGAGACGGGTCCACCTCGGCCGAAGTCGAGCACCTCTTGCCGCTCCGCCAGGTGTCTGCCCGAGAGGGGTCCACCTCGGCCGAAGCTGGCGGCCCCTCGCTCCCTCGCCGGGTGGCGCCCGGAGACAGGTCCACCTCGATCGAGGTCGAGCCGGGCCCCCTTGCTCATTCGCCAGTTGGCACCCGGAGATGGGTCCACCTCGGCCGAAGTCGAGCACCTCTCTGCCGATCCGCCAGGTGTCTGCCCAAGAGGGGTCCACCTTGGTCGAAGCTGGCGGCCCTTTCTCCCTAGCCAGGTGGCGCCGGAGACGGGTTCGCCTCTGCCGAGGTCGAGTCGGGCCTCCCTGCTCCTTCGCTAGTTGGCGCTCGGAGACGGGTCCACCTCGGCCGAAGTTGAGCACCTCTCTGCCGCTCCGCCAGGTATCTGCCCAGGAGGGGTCCACCTCGACCGAAGCTGGCGGCCCCTCACTCCCTCGCCAGGTGGCGCCCGGAGACGGATCCGCCTCTGCCGAGGCTGAGCCGGGCCTCACTGCTCCTTCACTAGTTGGCGCCCGGAGATGGGTCCACCTTGGTCGAAGTCGAGCACCTCTCTGCCGCTCCGCCAGGTATCCGCCCAGGGGGGTCCACCTCGACCGAAGCTGGCGGCCCCTCGCTCCCTCGTCGGGTGGTGCCCGGAGACGGGTCCACCTCTGCCGAGGACAAGCCGGGCCCTCCTGCTCCTTCGCCAGTTGGCGCCCGAAGACGGGTCCACCTCGGTCGAAGTCGAGCACCTCTCTGCCGCTCCGTCAGGTGTCTGCCCGGGAGGGGTCCACCTCGGTCGAAGATGGCGGCCCCTTGCTCCCTCGCCGGGTGGCGCCCGGAGATGGTTCCACCTCGGTCAAGGTCGAGTCGGGCCCTCTTTTTCCTTCGCCAGTTGGTGCCTGGAGACGGGTACACCTCGATCGAAGTCGAGCACCTCGTTGCCGCTCCGCCAGGTGTCTACCCATGAGGGGTCCACCTTGGTCGAAGCTGGCGGTCCCTCGCTCCCTCTCCAGGTGGTGCCCGGAGATGGGTCCGCCTCTGCCGAGGTCGAGCCGGGCCTTCCTGCTCCTTCGCCAGTTGGCGCCCGGAGACGGGTCTACCTCGGCCGAAGTCGAGCACCTCTTTGCTGCTCCGCCAGGTGTCTGCCCAGGAGGGGTCCACCTCGGCCGAAGCTGGCTTCCCCTCGCTCCCTCACCAGGTGGCGCCCGGAGATGGGTCCACATCTGTCGAGGTCGAGCCGGGCCTCCCTGCTCCTTCGCCAGTTGGCGCCCAGAGACGGGTCCACCTTGGCCGAAGTCGAGCACCTCTCTACCGCTCCGCCAGGTGTCTGCCCAGGAGGAGCCCACCTCAGCCGGGGCTGGCCCTGCTTAGCGAAGCCTCCGGGAAGTGGGGACACGAGTTTCAAAATCACCACTCGGGTAGCGCGCGCCGCGTCTCGTAAGGGGCGCCGGTACGGTCCGTAGTGACGCACGAAACCTCGTTTACATCGGCCCGACGGGCCCCGCAACCGAGAAGCGGAGTCCTGGTGGACAGGAGCCCGCAACGGACATCGTCAATGCCTGGGAAAGAGAGCGCCCGCGCTCGGCCCAAGGCCTCGCCAGTATCTTCCCTCCCCCCTTTTTTCAAGCTAGGCTCGGCAAGCAAGACGAGGGGGCCACCTGGTTCCCGGACCCGAAGGGGAAAGGAAAAAGGGTGGAGGGGGAGAAAAGTGAGAGGCGAGAGGGAGCCTCCCGAAGAGAGGAGGGGGAGCTGGAGGCAACGTGATGGCATAAAAGGGATGGGAAGAGCGGGCAGCAAGGTAAGTGAAAGAAAGGCGGGGAAAAAGAAGGCACCGAGAGAAGGATCCGGGGATCCGAGAGGGGTCCTTAGGCGTTAGCTCGGCGAAGGAGCTGGGCCCAATTCCACTCTTTCTAACACCTCTTCTGTTAATATCTTCTCTAAGTCCGGGGCTCCTTTAGGAACCCGTCTTAGTAAATATGTTCCATCTCGCCGCTCTCTTACTTGACCGTCGGAGCTCCCTCGCTGGAACCCAGCCAGGGTCTCTGACCTTGTTTTGCAGGACCGAAAGCTCGGAGATCTCGAGGTGAGACAGTCTGAGACCGGTACCAGCTCTGAAGCTATAGGCCACCGCGGTGAGATCGACAACAGATTGGCGTACCAGGTAGGAGGGCAGGACAGTAACCCTAGTGCGAGCCAGTTCTCCGCGGGCGAAAGCGCACTTCGACCATGGTGGTGATGCATGGACGCGAAGCATCCACCAGTCAAGTATGGGAAGTCCCTTCCCCTCAAGGGACGCGTAGCCTGGAGAGGGAGCTTCCTGCTCCACCTCCTCTTCCTCTGTAGCCATCCCCGATGGATGGACCTTTCGCAGCTGTCATCCAGCAGCTGCAAACCTTGACCACAGCAGTACGGTAGCTACAGCACCAGCAACGGTCCCTGGCCACTCAGCCCCAGCCAGGGACCCCCGCGACTTGGGCCGCAGGGCCCCGCGGAAGCCTGCGCTCCATCCAAGGCAGACCCTCTCATCCGCGGGCAGTCTCCAACCCCCGCGGGAGCCACCAAACTCCCGCGAAGAGGAACTACTCCGATTCGACGGATCATGAGAGTCGATCCCCGGCCAACGATGCCGAGATGGTGCGGCGCAGCAGGCGACATCGGGGCAAGGCCCCCCGTCGAGACCGATCAGCACCCCCTTCGCCTGCAGCCTCGGTGGAAGATTCCACCGACGAGGCCATCAGGCGCCAGGCCGAGAGGCGCCTGGAAGAGCACGAGCGCAAGCTGGCGGAGTTCACCTGCAGCTTTGTCGACATGCAGAACTCCCCGGCGGACCCGGCGGGCTATGATGCCCGGCCACCCTTCTCCCGGGAAATCCAAGAGGAGCCGATTCCGAGTCGGTTCCGCATGCCACAAGTGGATCCCTACGATGGGACCACGACCCCTTGGATCATTTGGAGAGCTACAAGGCTCTTATGAGGGTCCAGGGGGCCACGGACGCTCTTTTATGCGTCGCCTTCCCCGCTACCCTTCGGAAGGCCGCTCGAGTCTGGTTCACCTGCCTCGAGCCCGAATCTATTTGCTCCTTCCATCAACTGGAAGGAAAGTTCGTGGCACACTTCGATGCTTGCCGGAAGGTGCCAAGAGAGGTGGACAGCCTCTTCTCCATCCGCCAGCAGGACCAGGAGCCGCTTCGGGACTACGTTACCTGCTTCAAGATCGCTGCCCTGGAAATCTACAGTCTGGACGAGCCCGTTGCCATGTTGGCATTGAAGCGCGGGCTCAAGACCTCCCGCTTGACCTATTCCCTGGATAAGAAGCCCCCCAGGATGTACTCTGAGCTCCTCCTCCGTGTCCACAAGTACATCCGAGCGGAGGAGGACGATCGCACCAGGTGAGAGCTAGACGGGAGGTCCTCGAAGAAGTCGGCCCCGAGGGATGCCCCTGGGACCCGGAGGCCTGGACCACCTGCTGATCTCCGTTTAGGCCCGAAGCCGAAGAGCGGTGCTGCCCCGGAACAAAATTTCACCCCCCTCCTTGCTCCCAGGACGAAGAACCTCATGGAGATTGAGGGTGAGCACTACCTTCGCCGACCTCCTCCTCAGAATCCAAGGAGCATTCGTGACAAGACAAAATACTGCCAGTTTCACCACGAGCACGGCCACGACATAAAGGAGTGCCGCAATCTGAAGCGGGAAATTGAGGAGCTGATTAAAAGGGGCTACCTCAGGAAGTTCGTGAGGAACGAAGCCCCGGCAGAGGGATATCCGCTCGCAACCCTTCCCCCGGTCCCTGCGATTGATAACTGCCCAACGGAGAAGCCAGTGGGCATGATCTCCTGGGGGATCGGGCGTGCGGTGAAAAGAACCCGGGAGGCGGGAGACCCGGAGGATGTACCCCACTTTGGAAAGGGGAATGAAAATAAAAATATAAACAATGATGCAGTGGTGGTCGAGATGACCATCGCAAAGCATCCTGTACATCGCATTATGGTAGATAGTGGGAGCTCTACTGACATGCTTTTTTATGATGCTTTCTCCTGAATGAACCTGTCTCATGATCAATTAAGGCCGGTGCACACCCCTCTTGTGGGCTTTACCGAGGATTTGGTGGGGGTCGAAGGGGAGATCACTCTCCCTGTCACTGCCGGATCCCCATCTCGACAGACTACTGTCATGATCACGTTTACTGTGGTCAAGCTCCCCTCACCTTATAATGTCATCCTTGGCCGTCCGGGGCTCAACCAGCTGGACACTGTAATTTCCACCAAGAGGCTACTGGTGCAGTTCCCTACAGCCTCTTGGACTAGGGTGATGAGGGGGACGGCCAGGCCCATCCAGCATTGCCTTCAGACGGTCCCGGGTGCCCGGGGCGCTGAGCTCGGCCCCGACGTCAACGACCTCGACCTAAGGGAGAAGGACCCCAGGGGAGGACCCGTAGAACACCTGTTGACGTATCCCCTCGATTCGGTTCCCAGAAGACTGTGCATGTGGGAGCCCAGCTCCCGGAGGAAGAACGGATCTGCCTACTGGACTTCCTTTGCGCAAACGCGGATGTGTTCGCCTGGTCCGCAGCCGACATGCCAGGCATCCCCTCGGAGGTCATCACCCACAGGTTGAATGTTGACCCGAGGTGTCGCCCGGTCCGCCAGAAGAAGAGGAGTTTCGCTGCAGAAAGGTAGAAGGCCATCAATGAAGAAGTGGAGAAGCTCCTCGCCGCCGGCTTTATGCGGGAAGTACAATATCCCAGTTGGCTGGCGAATATGGTCATGGTGAAGAAGAGTAGTGGCAAGTGGAGGATCTGCGTGGACTACACCGACCTCAATCGAGCTTGCCCGAAGGACTGTTTTCCTCTTCTGAAGATTGACCAGTTGGTGGACACCACCTCGGGGCATCGCCTCCTCTCTTTCATGGATGCCTTCTCCGGGTACAACCAGATTCGAATGCACCCGGAGGACAAGGAGCACACCGCTTTCATCACCTACCGCGGAACTTACTGTTACAAGATGATGCCATTTGGCCTCAAGAACGCCGGGGCCACGTACCAGCGGCTGGTCAACAAAGTTTTCAAAGACTAGATCAGCCGCAACATGCAGGTGTACGTGGATGATATGCTGGTAATTAGCAAGCCTCTTTCGGACCACGTCGGCGACCTGGCGGAGACCTTCGCAACCTCCGGCTTCACCAGATGAAGTTGATCCTGGCGAAGTGCACCTTCGGCGTGTCCGTCGGGAAGTTCTTGAGGTTCATGGTGACCCAAAGAGGGATAGAAGCCAACCCGAAAAAGGTCCAGGCTATTTTGGACATGGAGCAACCTACCTCCAAGAAGCAAGTGCAGCGACTCACCGGCCGGATAGTCACCCTGAGTCGATTTATCTCGAGGTCTGCCAATCGCTGCCGGCCCTTCTTTAAAGTGCTGAGGAAGATGAACAACTTCACCTGGACTGAGGAGTGCCAGGAGGCATTTGACGAGCTGAAGAGGATGCTTATATTACTGCCACTACTCTCCAAGCCCGAAGAAGGAGAGGAGCTCATCCTGTACCTGGCGGTCACCCCGGAGGCCGTCAGTTCGGTCCTAGTTCAGACTGACGACCAGGGAATGCAGAGACCGGTGTACTACACAAGCAAACTCCTCCGCGATGCGGAGCTCAGGTATTCCCTGTCTGAAAAACTCATTTTTGTATTAATAGTATCTGCCCAGCATCTCAGGCCTTATTTCCAAGCGCACCCCATTGCTGTCCTGACGGATCAGCCGCTGAAAGTGATACTCAACCGACCTGACACATCCGGGCGATTGGCGAAGTGGGCACTCAAGCTTAGCGAGTTTGACATCACTTATCGACCAAGGTCAGCCATGAAGGCGCAAGTACTCGCTGACTTCTTGGTCGAGTGTGCAGGCTTGGGCAAGGGGACAGAGGAAAGCCCTCTAGACCAGCAGCCGAAACAGGGACCCGAGGAGGACGTTTGGATCCTTCATGTGGACGGGGCCTCGAACTCAAGTAGGAGCGGAGTTGGTCTCATCCTCGCCAACGGCGAGGGGGTTGTCGCCGAATGTGGACTCTGGTTCCAGTTCACCGCAACTAATAATCAAGCGGAGTATGAAACGCTTCTCGTGGGACTGAGAGTGCCCCGCGAGTTGGGCATGACCAACCTCAAGGCCTTCACTGATTCACAGCTGGTGGCCGGGCAGATCTCTGGGGAGTATGGTGCACGGGACCCTCAAATGGCGAAATACCTGGAGCTCGTGAGAACGAGCGCGGCAGGATTTCGGCGCTTCAGCGTCTCCCATATACCCCATGGGGAAAATGCTCGCGCGGACTCGCTCTCCCGACTGGCGACCCTGCCAGACTCGTTGTTGGGCCGCGCTTATGTTGATCATCTCAAGGCCCCGAGCTACGAGACGCCCGTGGAAGTCCAACAGGTCAGCCAAGAGCCCAGCTGGATGGACAAGTACGTCGAGTACATTACTAGCGGCACCTTGCCGGAGGACAGCATAGTGGCTCGCCTTATCAAGAGGAAGGCCGTGCAGTTTGTCTTAATGGATGGACTACTATATCGGAGGTCCTATTCATACCCCTTCCTCAAGTGTCTGAGACCTGCGGAGGCCGCACTCGTGCTCCAAGAGATCCACGAGGGCGTTTGTGGGAATCACGTGGGGGGCAGAACACTGGCGTACAAGGCCCTCCGCCAAGGTTACTTCTGGGAGACAATGAAGGAAGATGTGGCTGACTTTGTGAAGAGGTGTGACCGATGTCAGCGGCATGCCGTGGTGTAGCATCAGCCCTCCGCTCCACTCTCCCAGCTCTCTGCTCCATGGTCGTTCGCTCAATGGGAGATGGATCTCTTAGGACCTTTTCCCCCGGTGTCCGGGCAGCGGAAATTTTTGATCATGGCCATCGACTACTTCACGAAGTGGGTTGAGGCCGAACCCCTGGCCCAGATCACGGAGGCAAATGTTGCCAAGTTCCTCTGGAAGTCAATCATCTGCCGTTTTGGCCTACCGCACACCATTATCACCGATAACGGATGTCAATTCGACTGCCGAGAGTTTGAGAAATTCTGCAGCAACCTTGGCATCCACCATCGCGTCACCTCGGTGGTGCATCCACAGACAAACGGAGAAGCCGAGGTAACAAATAGGACTATCTTGCAGGGCCTCCGGACAAGACTGGATCAAGCCAAGGGCAGGTGGGCGGAAGAGCTCCCGAGCGTCCTATGGGCGTATCACACCACCCCGAGGACGGCCACCGATGAGACACCGTTCAACCTCGTCTTCAGAGCCGAAGCGGTTATCCCGATAGAACTTAACCTACCCACCCTGCGCGTGGAGCAGTATGATGAAGTGGAGAATCCCGCCAGGATGCTGCTAAACCTGGACCTCCTTGAAGAGACGAGGGACAAGGCTTGAGTCCGAATGGTGACTTAAAGGCAGCGAATGGCCAGGTACTACAACTCTAGAGTGCGACCGAAGTCCTTCCGCCCGAGAGATCTGGTGCTCTGTCAGGCTGAAGCTTCCTAGCCACGGGAGTGCAGGAAGCTCTCCCCGAACTGGGAAGGCCCTTATAGGGTGGCAGAGGTACTCCCTCACGGGGCCTACTACCTGGAGGAGCTAGGAGAGTCCCGGTTCCCTCAGACCTGGAATGCCTCAAACTTGAGGATGTATTACCAATAGTGTAAGGCTCCTTGAACTTTAGCAATGAAATCCTTTTTCTTCACCAAATGCTTCTTCTCACCTCGTAGGGAGAGAGTCACTTAGCTTTGAGTTCGGCGAACGCGAGCGTGGCAGAAGACCCGCGAAGGCGACAGGTCCCGGACTTTGGTCTAGAAGGTGGGGCAGAATCAAATTCACTCACGCAGTCCCAGAGAACAGCCCAGCAAGCTGCGCAGGGCTCGGATAAAGCTTGTGGCCCCGAGGTTCAGTCCGGAAGTCCCGGACTTCGGTCTGGAAGGCGGGGCGGAATCAAATTCGCCCACGCAGTCCCAGAGAACAGCCTAGCAAGCCATGTAGGGCTCGGATAAAGCCTGTGGCCCCGGGGTTCAGTCCGGAGGTCCCGGACTTCGGTCTGGAAGGGGGGCAGAATCAAATTCACCCACGCAGTCCCGGAGGACGAACCGGCAAGCCGTGCAGGGCTCGCACAAAGCCTGCTCCCCCGGGATTCAGTCCAGAAGTCCCAAACTTCAGTTTGGAGGGTGGGGCAGAACTTAGTCCGCCCACGAGCTCGGCTCAGAACGCACTAAAGGACTTAGTCCCATCACCAAATGCTTCTTCTCACCTCGTAGGGAGAGAGCCACTTAGCTTTGAGTTCGGCGAACGCGAGCGTGGCAGAAGACCCGCGAAGGCGACAGGTCCTGGACTTCGGTCTGGAAGGTGATGCAGAATCAAATTCGTCCACGCAGTCCCGGAGAACAGCCCGGCAAGCCGCGCAGGGCTCGAATAAAGCCTGCAGCCCCGGGGTTCAGTCCGGAAGTCCCGGACTTCGATCTGGAAGGCGGGGTGGAATCAAATTCTCCCACGCAGTCCCGGAGAACAGCCCGGCAAGCCACGCAGGGCTCGGATAAAGCCTGCGGCCCCGGAGTTTAGTCCGGAGGTCCCGGACTTCAGTCTAGAAGGCGGGGCAGAATCAAATTCGCCCACGCAGTCCCGGAGGATGAACCGGCAAGCCGCGCAGGGCTCGCACAAAGCCTACACCCTCGGGGTTCAGTCCGAAAGTCCCGAACTTCAGTCTGGAGGGTGGGGCAGAACTCAGTCCGCCCACGAGCTCAGCTCGGAATGCACTACAGGACTTAGTCCCAGTGCCCGAAACCAGAGTTCAGTCCGAAAAAAAAGAGAGAGAGAGAAGAAGGAGGAGAGAGCGAAGCGACGGCCTGGTAAAAAAGAAGTTTCATTTCTCTCGAAAGGTGAATACACAGGAGGAGTCCCGAGAGGCCAGGAGTCCTCAGAAAGAAAAAGAAGATACAAAAAAAACAGAGAGAAGAAAGATGGTAGTGCCGGGGAGGCTATTTCGGCACGGCGGCATCCTCCTCGGGTTGGGGGGGCGCACTTTCCCCGCCTGTGCCAGCGACGGGTGGCTGCTCGGGGGGCTACTCCGGAGTCGCCGCCTCATCACCAGCTGCTGCTGGAGCTCTTCCATTGGGCTCCTGCCTTCCGCCACCAAGGACTACCCCACTGAGGTCGAGCTCAGGGTAGAAGGAACTTACCTTCTCCCGGCATACCTGGAACCCCTTCAAGAAGGAGTCCACGGCAGCCTCCCGAACCTATGCGACGTATTCCTCCGAGGCCCGGAATCTCGGGATGGCCTCCTACGCCTCCCGCTTTGATACCTCCAACAGCCCGTTGACGTAGGAGCTCTTCTCCTTGGCCGCGCTCATCTCCCTCCGGACCTCCTCCACCCGGTGCTCCAACGACCGGGACTGAGCCCTGAGACGGGTCTTCTCTGCCGCGTCCTCCTTGGTACGGCGCTGGTTCGAGATCCTCTCCTCGGACAGAGAGGTCTCGAGCTCCTTGATGCGCCCCTCGGCGAGGGCCAGGTCAGCTCAGAGGACCTGGTTGTTTCCTCGCAGCTCGACCCTTTTTCCATGAGGTCTTTGATGTCGACTGTAAGCTTACCGAGCTTCTCCTCCTTCTCGGCGTCCTTCTTGGCGTAACCGGCGAGGAAGTTCCTCAGCAGCAGCACATCCGTCCCGATCTGCACCAAAAGAGGAAGGGGTCGGCATAACCCAACTGGAACTTTAAAAGGGAGGAAGCTCGGAACTCAGGACTTACTGTGAAAAGCTGCGGCAGGATCCTGAGCAGCGCATCGCTGTAGTCCCGGCCACCCCTTAGACGGCAGTCCCGGGAGGTGCAGGCGAACTCCATGACCTTCTCTGCAAGGCCCTGGTCATGGATCACGGAGCACCGGCTGGTAAGATTCGACGGCGGGGCAGACGTATCAGCAGCGGCAGAGGTGACCGTCCCCTCGCCGGGTAGAGCAGCTGTCAGTGGAGCCGTCGCCGTACTGGTGACCACCGTGGGTGCGGTTGGCATGGCGGTTGAAGCAGGCGCTGCCCGGGGAGGGACTGGCCCCCCCACTTCCACGATCCTGTCGAGGTCGACGACAGGGACATCGAGCGCCCGGACTCGAGGTGGCCTGGATGCGGGAGCCGGCGCCACAGGTCCGGAGATGGAGATCGGCGCGGCCTCCCTGCTCGCCTCGGTACGACTCTCCTCGTCGGGGGTTCAGTCCCCTCGGCGGCATCCCTCTGTGCAGCGTCCTCCAACAGATTCTCTAGAGAGAACTTCATACCTGAAAGGAAGTAGAGGTCAGCCAGACCAGTTAAAAAGAAAAGAAGAGGAAGGAGGGGGGAATGCGAAGTGAAAGGGAAGCCCAAGCCTCACCCAGCTCCCGGATGGGACTGATCCCCGCCTCGAACAAGTTCGGCTCCGAGAGCAGAACATCGAGGGTCGGGACCGCATCACTCAGCAGCTGCGAGAAGACCTCTTGGTCCGCGGGGTCGACCTGGGAGTTCCGATTCGGAGACCGATCCGGCTCGCTCCAGGCCCAGTCAACGTCCTCGACCGAGACAAAAAAGAACCGGTTCTTCCAGCCCTTAATATACGAAGGGAGGTCGAACCTGAGGCACCTAGGCCGAGGTGAGATGTACCACCAACCATCATCAGTGGAATAGCACTTCAGGATAAAAAGAGCCCTGAAGAGGGAGAAACGGGCAACAAACCCATGGAAGTGACAAAAAATAATGAAGGCAAAGATGACCCGGATGGCATTTGGAGCCAACTGGGCCAGGACCAAGTGGTAGTGGCTGAGAAAGGAGAGGAAGAAAGGGTGAAGGGGAAACCGAAGACCCCCGAGGAGGAAGTCCTCGTAGAAGGCTACTCGCCCGGGGCCGCTTGAGGTCACTCGATCTCCGAGCCGTGGGAGGGAAAGATGAGTCGAATCTGGGATACCATAGACATCCCGGAGCAGAGAAAGGTCATCTTCGGTCATCGTTGAGATGTGACCAGAAGGACCGGTGGGAGAACTGGTCGGAGGGGGAAGAGAAGAAATCGGATGGGCAGAGACTACGGGAGGAGACCTAGGACCCCTAGGGATGCCTATGGTTACACCCCCGGGTTGGAGCTGCCTGCGGATCTTGTCCGGAACCACTTCCCCTTCCGAGGAAGAAGGCGATGGAGTCCTCGGCCGGGAAGGACCGGCCTCGTCCGGGTTAGAAGAGACATGACGGCGACGCGCTATGAGGGAAGAAGGGGTGCAGAAAAGTCGTTAAAGCCAAGAGATGGAAAGGGGAGGAAGACACGGGCACTCACCGAGATACTCTGTGTAAAAGAGATGGTAACCCCGGAAGGTGAAGAAAAGCCCACTGCAACCACCGGCGGAGCGCGAGAAAGTGGAGGGACTTCGTTTCCGGAAAGTCACCCTCCTTTTCAAACTCGATCGACAGCTGCCGTATCACTCATTCCGTTCCGAACCACCGGATGGATGCCGCGTGGACGCACGCCCAACATCGATGCTTCGGTTCGATAGAAGCTGCCTCCTTTTCGAAATGGTGCATTAATGGCCGTCGGAAGCGCGACGCGTGGCAACCTCTCATAGGACCTCGGCCATAACAAGAAACGGCGACAAGGATCGTGGCAATTATGGCACGAGATTTTTGCCTTCCCCACGTCACCTCCACATTAAATCCCCACATCCCGAGCCACGACGCCTTGGCGGAACGAGGGGATGGGGGGCAACTGATATGGCTATTATGCTGACATGGCGCGCGTCTCAGGTCCCGCCGGACTTGGTCCGAACCACGTGGATTTTTTTTTCGACGAGCGAGAGAGGAGGGCTCCACCTCGACCGAAGCCGGCGGCCCCTCGCTCCCTCGCTAATTGGCGCCCGGAGACAGGTCCACCTCGACCAAAGTCGAGCACCTCTCTGCCGCTCCGCCAGGTGTCCGCCCAGGAGGGGTCCACCTCGGTCGAAGCTGGCTGCCCCTCGCTCCCTCACCGGGTGGCGCCCGGAGACGGGTCCACCTCGGTTGAGGTCGAGCCGGGCCCTCCTGCTCCTTCGCCAGTTGGCGCCCAGAGATGGGTCGACCTCGGTCGAAGTCGAGCACCTCTCTGCCGCACCACCAGGTGTCTGCCCGGGAGGGGTCCACCTCGGCCGAAGCTGGCGGCCCCTCGCTCCCTCGCCGGGTGGCGCCTGGAGACGGGTCTACCTCGGTCGAGGTCGAGCTGAGCCCCCTTGCTCCTTCGCCAGTTGGCACCCGGAGACGGGTCCACCTCGGTCGAAGTCGAGCACCTCTCTGCCGCTCAACCAGGTGTCTGTCCAGGAGGGGTCCACCTCGACCGAAGCTAGCGGCCCCTCGCTCCCTTGCTAAGTGGCGCTCGGAGACGGGTCCGCCTTTGCCGAGGTTGAGCCGGGCCTCCCTGCTCCTTCGCCAGTTGGCGCCCGGAGATGGGTCCACCTCGGTCGAAGTCGAGCACCTCTCTGCCGCTTCGCTAGGTGTCTGCCCGGGAGGGGTCCACCTCGGTCGAAGTTGGCCGCCCCTCACTCCCTCGCTAGGTGGCGAGGGGATGGGTCTGCCTCTGCCGAGGCCGAGCCAGGCCTCCCTGCTCTTTCGCTAGTTAGCACATGGAGACGGGTCCACCTCGGTCGAAGTCGAGCACCTCTCTGTCGCTCTGCCAGGTGTCCGCCCAGGGGGGTCCACCTAGGCCGAAGCTGGTGGCCCCTCGCTCCCTCATCGGGTGGCGCCTGGAGACGGGTCCACCTCTGCTGAGGTCGAGCCGGGCCCTCCTGCTCCTTCGCCAGTTAGTGCCCGGAGACGGGTCCACCTCGGTCGAAGTCGAGCACCTCTCTGCCGCTCCGCCAGGTGTCTGCCCAGGAGGGGTCCACCTCGGTCGAAGCTGGCGGCCCCTCGCTCCCTCGCTGGGTGGTGCCCAGAGATGGGTCCACCTCGGTCAAGGTCGAGCCGGGCCCTCTTGCTCCTTCGCCAGTTGGCGCCCGGAGACGGGTCCACCTCGACCGATGTCAAGTACCTCTCTGCCGCTCCGCCAGGTATCTGCCCAGGAGGGGTCCACCTCGGCTGAAGCTGGTGGCCCCTCGCTCCCTCGCCAGGTGGCACCCGGAGACGGGTCCACCTCTACCGAGGTCGAGCCGGGCCTTCCTGCTTCTTCGCCAGTTGGTGCCCGGAGACGGGTCCACCTTGGCCGAAGTCGAGCACCTCTCTGCCGCTCCGCCAGGTGTCTGCCCAGGAGGGGTCCACCTCGGCAGAAGCTGGCTTCCCCTCGCTCCCTCACCAGGTGGCGCCCGGAGACGGGTCCACATCTGTCGAGGTCGAGCCGGGCCTCCTTGCTCCTTCGCCAGTTGGCGCCCGGAGACGGGTCCACCTCGATCGAAGTCGAGCACCTCTCTACCGCTCCGCCAGGTGTCTACCTAGGAGGAGCCCACCTTGGCCGGGGCCGGCCCTGCTTAGTGAGGCCTCCGGGAAGTGGGGATGCGAGTTTCAAAAAGCCATCTGGGTAGTGCGCACCGCGCCTCGTAAGGGGCGCTGGTACAGTCCGTAGTGACGCGCGAAACCTCGTTTACATCGGCCCGACGGGCCCCGCAACCGAGTAGCGGAGTCCTGGTGGGCAGGAGCCCGCAACGGACATCGTTAATGCCTGGGAAGGAGAGCGCCCGCGCTCGGCCCAAGACCTCGCCAGTATCTTCTTTCCCCTCTTTTTTCTCGCTAGGCTCGGCAAGCAAGACGAGGGGGCCATCGGGTTCCCGAACCCGAAGGGGAAAGGAAAAAGGTTGGAGGGGGAGAAAAGTGAGAAGCGAGAGGGAGCCTCCCGAAGAGAGGAGGGGGAGCTGGAGGCAACGTGATGGCATAAAAGGGATGGGAAGAGCGGGCAGCAAGGTAAGTGAAAGAAAGGCGGAGAAAAAGAAGGCACCGAGAGAAGGATCCGGGGATCCGAGAGGGGTCCTTAGGCGTGAGCTCGGTGAAGGAGCTGGGCCCAATTCCACTCTTTCTAACACCTCTTCTGTTAATATCTTCTCTAAGTCCGGGGCTCTTTCGGGAACCCGCCTTAGGGAATCTGTTCCATCTCGCCGCTCTCTAACTTGACCGTCGGAGCTCCCTCGTCAGAACCCCCGGCTAGGATCTCTGACCTTGTTTTGCAGGACCGAAAGCTCGGAGATCTCGAGGTGAGATGGTCTGAGACCGGTACCAGCTCTGAAACTACAGGCCGCCGCGGTGAGATCGGCAACAGGTAGCAAGGGAGGTGCATGCTTCATCATCAGAGGCCTTGACTCGAGATTGGTAGTAGTGGGAGATAGTTATCTATTTGGACTTTCTGCTCAAGGGGTAAAGTTGTGAGCTGCCTGGGCTGGTATTATTTATGCGAGACATCCTCTGTGCCAATCAACTGGTATTTAAGGGAGACTCCTCTACTATTATTAGGTAGATCCAGTCCTATAAAAGGGGAGTTGCCACTCATCCTCTGTTATAGGATATTTACTTTTTGCTGTGGGGGGTGGCTTAGCAACTCATCCAGCATATGTATCAGGAAGCCAACTCGGTCATTGATTGGATCGCATCTTAAATCGCCGTGCATTCTAGTGATGTCCTTTGGATTGCCATTGATTTCATTATGGGCTCATTTATGGATATTTTGTACTTTGATCTTTTTTATTGTATTCATGGCAGAGTTGTATGAGTGCTCTGCTTTTTTTAAAAAAAGAAAGAAAGAAGAAAGAAGCTCATGTCTTGTGTTTGGAACAGAGTTTAGAGAGAAAAAAAAAAAAAAAAGGATATCTTTGACATATATTTTGTTGAACATCTTACAAGTAGGTATAAAGTCAAAGTACTTTACGTATGTAGAAACAAGGGTGTCATGGACGAAGGGGTTGCCATCAAAACTATTGATGGTGAGGGCCTAAGCATGGACTTGGGCACCCATGGAGTGGGGGGTTGTGCTATACTTAAGTGAAGGAAAGGGGCGTGGTTATAGGCTAGAGGCAGTCCAAGGCTATGTAGAGGTGGAGGGAATGGGCGGTGGTAGAGGAGGCTAAGTGGACAAGGGGGGAAAGGAAGAAATAAAATCCTTTTCTAGATTACGATATCTACTTGAGTGGTTGCAACTTGTCTTGCATCTATGTTAGTTACAAGATAACCTATCAGATGATAGCCTTATATTCCCAATAAGCAACTATAACTTGTAATGCAACTTGAGTTGTGAGCATCCAAATAATTAGATAGGACTAAACTTGCAGCTTACACTGCTACAGCTCCATTTATAAAACTCCAAACAATCCTATAGTGTCAGTCAACTTGCATATCTTCCACTATATCATGTTGCTATGTTGAATAGGCAACCTAGGGTAGAGGTTATAGTTTGGCTCATATGAATTTCAGTATTACTCAAAATGTTGTCTCCAGTCTATTTAGTCCTCATCTTGATATATTTTGGCCCGAAATTGGTCCAAGGTCTTGTGAATTGTACTCAGTCTATACATTTTTCACCATGGCCCTCATATGATATAATATATAACATATATGCCAAGTAGACCATGCTAAGACATTCTATCAAGCTTTGTTAGTGCTATCACAAGCTTAGCCTACTCTTAAACAAAGTTGATGCATTTGGATGTAAGCTCAACTATATGAACATTCCCTAATGTAGGGACACTAGCTACTATGAAGTGAAGTAGAACATGGATTGGCCTAGCTTAGAATTGAATCAACTATCTTTTTTCTTCAAAAAAATCTTCTAATGTTATCCTACATCTTGCAAGAACTACACTACTATGAAACATAAAGCTTGAGAATAATTTTCTTCACTTTAATTGTTAACTAAGACTACTAAGTATCATATAGTTAAGATGTTTCGAAGAAAAATGTATTCATAAATAACCTTTTAAATGTTTCTTGTTTTGTTTTCACTTGAAATAGACGGTTGTTCCAAAAATGTATATAATGTCAATATTATTTCCTATAACTTCAAAGATGGAAGTGCGAGGATAGGAATTTTTAGTGAATGATCAAACCTTTTTTATGGTTTGACTATTCGCTTGCTCATCCTAGGGCCTTGGATTTTAGTTAATCCATGCATAAAAGCATAATCAATGGATGATAGAAAAAAATATTAGATCTGATGGGTTGAGCCTTAATATCCAAAGAATTTAGCTTTATTAATTAACTGTTCAAATTAAAAAAAAAGTTAGGCATAGATCAGGAGTCCTAATGCCAATAGAACTTAGATTTTCAAATTTATGAGATTGCCTTCCAATCATGTGGAATTATAATTTTTTCCTAATGAGAAGGATTGATGGGGGCATTTTGATAATGGATTGAGAAACAAGATTAGTAAGGAGGTTTAATAGGGGTGATAGGAGAACTAATTTTGAAAAGAACTAAAATTTTCACAAAATTAATTATTCCCATAGTCATATAATTTTTATTTTATTACTTATTTTATTATATTTATTTATCATCATATATTTAAATAAGGCTTTTAATTAATTTTTTTGGTAAATTGGAAAAAAATTTATACCATTCTACTATATATATATATCCATGCATGGGAATAAAAAAAGATATTCAAAAATTGGGATAGTACATTAATCATAGAATTCCATAAGGTAGTTTTTGTATGATTAGTTACATAAAACTCCATCTAATTTGCTCCATTGTTAGCTTCATCATAGATATGATATACCACAAAATATAGTAAATTATATATCATCTACTAATAATCTTGTAAAAGAGGATGAGAATTGGCCTCTATAAAAGGTGAAGCTAATAACTATAATAGAATCCTCTTTTTTAATAAATATACAAAGCCCTCAACATCTGTGTAGCATATGTTAGTCCCTCCCAAGCCCAATGTTTTTCATCATTGGAACTGTCATATCAAATACTCGAGCTTCTCTTGTTGCTAGTAGAATACTACTCGAACTTTTGATTACAAAACTTGCTTTATCAAAAGCACCTCTTTCATGTATGCTACTATCAAATTTGACCTCCAAAAAATAGGAAGTGATAGCTCTCAAGAAAAATAAATAATATAAAAAGATATAGAATATACAAAGGAAGAGCCATGACTTACCTTACTATCAATGGACCTATGAAAGTAGTCACATGGGTGAATTGTTGAGCATGAGTAGACACTCTAAGAAGAATCATTCTGGTACTTTGTCATGTCTCTTAGAAAATACACCATTCCTGGCCAATCAAATATAAAAAGCAATATAGCATATCAAAATAACTTCATTTTTTTTATCTTTGTTAGAAGATCTCTCTCTGATAGCCAAAAGGAAACTATAAATGGATAGTATAGGAATAATATATGAATCTTGAAAAGGGGCTAATCTCCATACATATGATGCCATTCTATATTGTACTAAAATATGAATAATAAACTCTTCAATATCTTGACATAAATCACAATAAATAGAAAAAACAAAGATTATGATTATGAAAAATCTCGACATGGAAGCCAATGTTAAGCAACTTTTTGCATAAATAAAGCAACACTGGATCGAAAACCTAGCTTCCACACCCAATCAATACTTTGATTATATTTTTTGACTGAAATTGCCCTGATTAGGTTGAATATTGTACTAAAATAATTTATACAAATTTGATACCTTGATCATCAGTCTTGAAGATGAGCTCTATCCCAACTTGTCTATACTATTGCCACCTCGAATTGGGACAAAAAAAATTCTATTAACTAATTTGTTTCCAAAAAGTAATGAAACTAATGACTGATTCTATTTTCTATCATCAAGTAGTAGATTTATTAACCGTAACAACTATTATGAAGCACAACAATAGAAATACCACTTCTAATAATACACCATCTAATGTTAGAATAAATAATAGGAGCATAAAAGTATATCTTCTTCCAAATTGGAGAGTCATTTGGAGGATATATAGCAAAAGATACAGAGGACCAAGCACTATACTTACCTCTTATAAATGAGCTCTAGAAACTATCCTAAAGTAAAAAAAAAATCTTAAAATATGTTTGGCCATTAAAACTTTACTTCTACTAACCAAAGATATCTAAACTGCCCTCATATATAGGTTGACATATACGATCCCAAGAGATTAAATGTACTCTCTTTATGTTCCTAGATAATTCTCATAGAAAATCTCTTATAATACTTTTTGGCTTCAGAAGCACACTTCTAAAGATAATAGTGTTGGATGTTAAATAATTTGAAAGAATTGAAAGAAATATTTTAGTATAAGTAATTTTATCCATCATAGATCATGCTCTTCACTTTCATCCTTCTAATCTAAACAAGAATTACTCAATTAATTAGACCAGTATATTTTGCCTGAGACAATCTTTTTCCAAAGATAGGAAGACCAAGGTATTGCCATATGCTATCATCTTCATTAATATGGGAATAGTTCTTCATACATAGTCTAGTTAAAGTATTTACTTTTGGGCTAAATTTTATCCTTGATTTATCTAGATCCACTCATTGGATTGAAGTGCAATAGTAATCAAATATAATAGTAGACAATGCCATTGCATCGGATAGAGTAACTTGGGCAAATACATACAATCATCAGTAAATAAAAGATGAAAAATAGTTATCCTAGTTAGAGCTTGCTGGTACATAAATAAAGAATTTTCCTCTACTATGATTTTCAACATTCTTAAAAATACATCAACATAAATAATAAATAAATAGAGCAATAAAAAACAATCTTATGTCACACAAATTGAAGAATAAAATATCCCATAGGGAGAACCATTGATTAGAATATAAAATAAGAGAGAGAATACAACCCCCAGTCCAATTAGTCCAAGTATCATTGAGGCCTAGTTATGAAAAGAAATACACAAATAATCTAATGGAACATTGTCATCCGCTCATTCTATATCTATCTTGATCATCATTTAATTATATTTGACGGGAGCTCTTCGTAAACATACATGATTTCTTGAGCTATTACAATATTATTAAAGATTATCTTGTCCTCAATGAAATCACCTTGTTTTAGTTTTATTAACAAATGAAGAAGATGTTGCATTCCATTAGCCAAATAATTTTCTATAAGTTTATAAAGTGTGGTATACAAACTAATCAGATGATAATAAGATGGAATTGAAGCACCTCACCTGGAATAAGAGTAATAAATATATGTTTCCAAGATTGAGGCATGTAACAAATATATAAAAGACTGCTTAACTGCAAGACATATTATAATGAACAATAGGCCTATAATGGTTGGAAAAGAAACATGGAAAACCATCTAGGCTGTTGGCGTAGAATCCATTTTCCGACCGGGCGGAGCTACTAGATCGCAGGCCCGCTCCCTGGTTCACCTACAAAATAAATTCCTGACCGGAATTGCTCTGGCGGGGACACTCCAATGCTTAAGTCAAAGGCGGGCTCCAGCCACAAAATGGAAAAGATTCTGAGGATGATTCAATGGAGAGGGTAAAGACTCTGAGATTTTCAAAGGTATCTTGTGCCTTACCTCGAGCATTCTCTCTTACCGTTATTTATAAGGAGTTGTCTAGCCTGTAGTTCCGTTCTTCCTCCAGCGGTTATGATAGAGGAGTTAATTTCTTTTCCACAATCTGAGATTATGGGTAACTAATGGACGGTTCCAGCGGCCAGGCCGGAGGCGTTGCTGCTGGAGTTGCGCGTCGTGATTACATTCCGAAAATAGTCGATGATAACCGTTGCTTGCCCTGTTCATAGAGATTTGAAATATGTTGAGAGCTCATCTCCGGACATCCCTTTTAGGGATATTTTCATGATTGGATCAGGAAATGTCTTCATCCTCGGATCCTCTCAAGACAGATCATAAAACCTGTCTTCAGCATAGATCGAGGACTTGATCTTTGTCATAGGCTAAGGACTATGTCTTCGGCGTAAACCGGAGACTATGTCTTCGGGAGTTGGTGAAGGTCGTTCTTTGGTTCAGGCTAAGAATCTTATCTTCGGGGACCGTAGGACTTGGTCTTCGACGAAGAATGAAGACGTAATCCGAAGATGATGTCTTCGGGTACCGTCGGTCCAGTAAGAGCTTTGGCTTGCTCATGGGTTGCTTGGCTTTTTTCGAATACCTTGGTCCGAAGCTTGTAGTTCGGAAGAAATATTTTCAGCTGGTCGAACTGGCAGCTGTTCATACTTGGATCGAGATATCCTAATAGTTACCCTCCTACTCTCAGTTTTTGAAGCGAAGATTTGCCTCGAAAGGTGAAAGTATTACAGGTTTATCATTTTCCTCTTGAGGGAAGGTGCAGCGGATGATTGCAAAATCTCTGATTAGACTGCCTATTGAAATTGCTGGCTAATCTGAGAATCAGACGATGGACAGTTGTCATTCCCTGATTGAGGGGTGAATAAGGAGCGGGCGGGCTAGGGACTGCCTCTCCTTTTTATGTTGTGCGATGGTTCAACCAATCTTTTGGTTGGGATCCAAGTGATTGTCGTGGTTCATTCCTGCCTGTTGGATGATGAATGTGCTTTATCTTGGCCGTCGATTCAAATAGACTACGACCTTTGGTCTATTCTGTGTCAAATCAGCTTGGGGTTGCTTTGGGGTCCTTTCGTTTCTTTTTGAGAAGGAGAAAAGGGGCCTGCTGAGGAAGCTTCTCCAACATCATATTTTTAATTTTGACTCAGCTTTCCCTGTTCTTGGCCATCGGTCCCTTCTGCAGGTAGAATCTTCTTTTCGCCTCTTTGTCTCGTTCTTTTTATCATGGCTGAGTCTATAGGAAGCCGCGGGGAACAAGTTGGGCTTTCGAGGGCCGGTGATGTAGTGAGTCTGAAGCTGGTCCCCAGCTCCATTTCACCGGGAAGGGTTGCTCACCTTCGAGAATGCTATCATATTCCCGAGGGGTTTCCTTTGATTCTTCCCACATCCGAGAAACGAGTGAACAAACCTCCTTTCGGGTGTTTGGTTGTGTACGAAGATCATTTGAAGGCTAGCCTTCGATTTCCTCTGCATCCTTTCTTTGTCAAAATTTTTTGTCTGTACCAGGTGGTGCCCATGCAGTTGACTCCGAATAGTATTCAAAATATCTGCGGGTTCTTGGTTCGATGCCGCATAGCCAACATAGAGCCCAGGACCAATCTGTTTATTGCCCTTTTTGTGCTCAAGAGAGATTTCCACGGGCACAGATGGTGGGTGATCAGCCCTCAACCAGGCCACAAGATCATCAAGGATATGCCCAGCGCCATCCACGGGTGGAAATCCATCTTTGTTTTTGTGTTGTCTACTGACCCGTGGGGCTTCAGTAGTGATTGGAAGGAGCCGCGCTTAACCGCCAATGATGGAAAGAAGGTTTTGGCGACCGATCAGTCTGGTTATAATTTATTGACTGATTCGGAGGTCATTCCTATCTGCGAGTTGTTGGAGGAAAGGAATCTCCATCTTGCAGGGATTAGCAAGTTCCCTGTGTTAGGTATAAATAGTGAGAATTTTACCTCTCTTCTCCCATCCTGTTGTAGTTCAGTTGACTTAGAGGGGTTTTTCTGTCTGCAGGCAGCGGGATGAAGCCTAACTTGAGCTGGCTCCATCAATCCTCCGAGAAGAGGGCAGCTCCTGCCCCCCCACAAGATCGGTGGTTCAGAAGAGAGCTCGAAAGGATGGCCTTGAGAGGAGTGGGAGTACCTTGTCCTCCAGAGGAGCCTCCGAAGGGAATGCGGTGCCAATGACGGAGGCCCCCATAGGGGCTCAGCCAATTGAGCATTCACTGGTGGCTACCTCTCCAGTTCATATAAGGGAGAGTCCGCCTCTGATGGCTGATGAGCCAGCATCTTGCCCCCCTGTAGTTGATAGGGGCAAGGCGCCACAAGTCGAGAGAGAACCCATTCGTGAGGCTTCTCCAGCTAGGAGCCGTCCCGCGGACTTTTTGAAGCTTTCCCCTACAGGGGGATTATTGGTCCCTGCCGTGGCTAGGTGGGCGCTCAAAGATACGTTGTTGCCTCAGGATTTGGCAGTGATCTGAAGTCGAAGCCTGGCTAGGGTATCTGACTCTGCCTTTCCTCCCTATAACAGGTGATATCCCCATCATGTCTTCTTTGCCTAGAAGGTTGTTTGGTTCATAACCTCACTTTATCGATGTAGCTGGTCTATGACATCACCTTCATGGAGGAGGGCCTAGGACATGTCGACAGCCTCATCCATGGCCTTAAGGAGGAGCTCCATATGGCCAAGGCTGAAAAAGAAGTGGCCGAGAAATTGAAGCAATCCTTGGAGAATCGTCTAGTTCATGCGGATGCTGAAATTCACGGCCTGAGGAATGAGCTGAAGGATGCCCATTTGACAATCGCGGGACGAGGGGCTGAGTTGAGGGAGAGTAGAGAACACGCCAACTCCTTGGAACAATCCCTCAAGGAGAGCCAGGAAAAGGCGGAGAGCCTTACCAAGGCTACCGAGGAGGCAATCAGAAAGGCTGAAGAGGCATCCTTAAGAGCCAAGGAGGCGGCCTTGGAATCTGAAGCAGCCAGGAGAGAGTCTGAAGTCTTGAAAGAGCTGACAAGTAGAGCTATAGCAGATTTTAGGAGGTCCTCGGGTTTCCAGCAGGAGATGAATGAGGCTACCTTGTACAGCTACCAGTATGGTTTCAACGACGGACTCGCCAAGGTCAGTAAGGCTTTCCCTAACCTGGACCTTTTTACAGTCCCGGTATTCGACATTGTGGAGGAGGAGGAAGAAGAAGAAGAAGAAGCCGAAGTTGAAGAGGAGATCAGAGGGATGCCAAGTCCATGGGAGGGTATTCCTTGCATAGTCTCGGCCCAAGTTGAGGAGGCCGAAGAAGTGCCGGACTTGGAGGGAAAAACTCCAGTCGCAACCGAAGACATGGATGTGATCCCGATCTCAACCCAAGAGGAAGTTCGAGCTGAGGAGGAGGTCTAGGTTGAAGATCCTCTGGACTCAACCCAATTTCAGGAAACCCTCTCCACGCAAATCGACAAACTGCTCTAATCTTGTGATGCGGGGTCTCCTTTAGCTGATGCTTAGGGATATGTGTATCTTTAGGCATTGTATTTCTTCTTTGTTTTCCTCTGAAATATAACCAGTGAACTATTTTGAAGTTCCAAATGACTTCCTTCTTTTGTACATGCTACGCCATATTTTTTAATACAGTTTGCGCAAGGTTTCTGGCTTCGATGATGACTCGAATTTCATTTCTCCTTTTTCTTTCTTGATTGTGGAGCCGTAGCTGAAGACCGTTCAGCTCACAACTGATGTCGAAGACGAGTTCCGAAGCAAATTGGAATGTCATTGCCGAAGACCGTTCATGGTCAAGCTAGGCTGATGTCAGCCTTTTTCCATAATTATCCTGCCCATCTAGGAATAGACACAATGGACAGGTGTCATTTTCCTATTGATCAACGATCAAGGAACATTGATTATAATTCTTGTTGCCAGTAATGAGCATGTCGATATTCGAACAGTCATATTTTCATGTGCCCTAGGTGCCGCCATATCCTTCCTTTCCGAAAGGGAGCCATTAATGTTATTGCCGCACGATGGAGATTCTTCTGGATTTGAAGTACCGGCGGTCGCTATTCCAAGAGTAGTTATCGGTAATTATACCACTCCCGAGCTGTCACCTGGATCTCGAGGCGTCGCTCTGACACGTGGCATCTTTTGACGGGTCTGGAAAAAGGGCATGGAGCACATTTCCCTGTGGCCAGTCGTGGGTGTAAGGTCCTTATAAATGGGACCTTGTCCTCCCCTGCCGAAGGCCATTGTAGTTTTAGACTCTTATTTCAGAAGTTCCTCTTCTTTCTACAGCGACCCGGCAAAATGAAGTTTAGTGTTCTCGAGCTTCGGAGGGTGGCGAAGAGGAGGGCCATCAACACCAGGGCAAAGGGCATCCCGGGGTTCCTCGGGCTGAGCGATGATGACGACCCAATTGTCGATCGCTTGGAGAGGAAAGTCCGTGTCCTGGAGGCTCAATTGGAGGAGGCCAGGGCTCAGGTTGAGGCAGCCGTCGCAGAGGTAGTGGAAGCCAAGAAGAAGGTGGTAGAAGCCATCTCGGAGTTCAAGGCATCTTCTGTTTTCAAGGAGGAGGTCGTCGAGGTGGCTCTGGACTCTTATCACCAGGGGTTCCAGGAGTGTAGGGATAAGGCCTCCAAGTATTATAACTTGAAGGGCCTTGGTAACATCAAACCCTCCGTTCCCTTTCCTGGACATGAATTTGACTCTGACTTTGAGAAGGAGTTGGATTCTGATTCAGATGGGAACCCTGAAGCCCCCTCATCATCCTCCCTACAGGACACCCCCCACCGGCTTGGGAAAGGGCCGGCGGGTGGTCGCTAGATGTGCTTTCCCGTTTTTGCAATCTTCTTTTTTTTTTGTAAAAATATAAAAGAAATGAAAGTACCAACTTTCTTCTCACTTTTTCTTTTTCTGTAAATGATACTTCTTTGAATCCTATGAAGTGTGAACTCAAAGCTTGATGTTGGCAGAGTGAGTGATGTGAAATCATTTCTGCACGTTTTTGGGTTTTCCGTAACGGATAACGTCTATGCCATCCCTATGCATCTCTGTCATGGTTAAGGTAGGCTGTTTAGGCCCGTCCCGGTGCGTATTCGGGTTTTCCGTAGGGTAGGTTATGGGAACAGTCCCTGCGCCTTTTTAACATAAGGAAGGCTGGTTAGGCCCGCCCCGGCACATATTCAGGTTTTCGTAGGGTAGGTTACATGAACCATTCCTGTGCCTTTGATCATTTTGGTAGCCTGATTGGGCCGGCCATTGCGCTCGTCAGACATACCGATAGGGTGAGTGGATCAGACTCTCCTTTGCACCATTAGCCGATCTCTTCGATCAGGATGGAAAAAATTGTTGCTGCTGCAACAGGTCATTCAAAGTTGAACAGATTTGCATAAACGATTCTGGGGGTTTTATTGATAATACTTGCGAAGATTTTGCACATTCCATGGCCGAGACAGCATTTTACCGTCCAAGATCTTGAGTCGATACGTTCCCGGATGTATGACCTCTTCAACTTGGTACGGTCCTTCCCAGTTGAGAGAAAGCTTGCTTTGTTTAGTTGGCCTAGATACTTCGGCTCTTCGCAGTACCATGTTCCCCGTGTGAAAAGTCTGTTCCTTTACCCTTGAGTTATAGTATTTGGCGACCTTTTGTTGATACGTCGCCATTTTCATCTGGGCCTGTAGTCTGGTGCTTTACAATAGATCAAGGTTGACTCTTCGGCGATCAAAATTTCCAGGCTCTTTATATTCATCAATTCTTAGAGATTGGAGGGAGACCTCGATAGGGAGAACGGCTTCGGTACTGTATGCCAGGTTGAACAGAGACTCGCCGGTGGTCGTTCTTGGAGTAGTTCTGTATGCCCAGAGGACGGAGGTTAGCTCTTCTGCCCAAAGTCCTTTGGCAACGTTCAACCTCATCTTCAGACCATGAAGAATGGTCCGATTAGTTACTTCGACTTCTCCGTTGGACTACGGGTGGGCAACGGAAGTCAACCTGTGTTGCACATGGTACTGAGCACAGAAATCTTTGAACTTCAGATTGTCGAATTGCCTCCCGTTATCAGTGATTATTGTGTGTGGAATCCCGAACCGAAATATGATGGAGTTTCTTACGAAGTTCTCAACCTTGCCCTCCGTAATTTGGGCCAGTGGTTCGGCTTCGACCCATTTAGTGAAGTAGTCAATAGCCACAAGGAAAAATTTTCTCTGCCCAGATGTAGGCAGAAATGGGCCGAGAATATCCATCCTCCATTGAGCAAAAGGCCAGGAGGCTGTTAGTTGGGTCAAGTGACTCGCTGGTTGCCTTTGAATGTTGTCATACATCTGGTATTGATCACATCTTCGTACGAAGTCGATTGAATCTTTTTGGATTGAGAGCCAATAATACCCTTGGCATATAATTTTATATGCCAAGGACCTGCCTCTCAAGTGATCACCACATATCCCCTCGTGGATCTCTCTCAAGGTATAATCAGCATCTGTCGGTCACAAACATTTCAGCAGGGTTTATGAGAATGACCTTTTGTAAAGAGCTCCATCCAAGATGATATATTAAGATGCCATCCAGCGAATCTTTTTGGCTTCTGCCTTATCTCCCGGTAATACACCTTCGTTTAAGAATTTGATAATGGGATCCATCCAGCCTGGCTCGATCTCAATTTGGTGCACCTCCATAGCTTCTTCAGCTACACTTGGGGCTTCAAGGTGCTCGACAAAGGTGCGACCGAGAGATTCCGGGGTTGTGGTAGCAAGTCGGGACAATGCATCTACCCTGGAGTTCTCCGATTGGGGAACATGAATGATCTCGAAGTATTTCAGTTGAGAAGATAAGATTCGTACCTTCTCCAGGTACTGCACCATGGTGGGATCTCTGGCTTCATATTCTCCTTTAACCTTATTTACCACCAATTGGAAATCCAAAAAAGCCTGGAGTCTCCGCACTCCTAAACTTTTGGCAATCTGAAGACTTGCAAGTAGGGCTTCGTATTCGGCCTGATTATTTGAAGCACGGAAAGAGAACCAGAGTGTGTATTCCACCGTGTGGCCATCAGGTTTAACCAGTATGAGGCTGGCTCCGCATCCAGCAGAATTGGAAGCTCCGTCTACATGAAGCACCCAAACATACTCCATATTTTTCCAGTTTCCTTCTTCTGCGGGAGGCACTTTGTCTTCAGACTTTCAGGTGCATTCGGCTAGGAAATTTGAGAGTACCTGGGCCTTCATAGCCGATCGAGGCTGGAAGCTGATGTCAAACTCGCTTAGTTTCACTGCCCCCTTGGCTATCCTTCCAGAGGTATCAGGGCATCGGAGAACGGCCTTGAGGGGTTGATCGGTCAGCACCACAATGGCATGGGTATGGAAGTAGGGCCGTAGTTGCTTTGCCATAATTATTAGAGAGTATATCAGCTTCTGCATCTTTGAATATCTAATTTCAGCATCATGCAGAACTTTGCTGATGTAGTAAATTGATTTGTGGGAGTCATCTTCTTCTCTTCGGACAAGGACTGAACTGACTGCCTCATCCAAAGCGGAAAGGTATAAATAAAGTACTTCCCCCTCTTGAGGTTTGGAAAGTAAAGGTGGAGTCTCCAAGTATTTCTTCAACTCTTCAAAGGTAGTACGTCAGTCTTCAATCCATTCAAAACCTCGAGACTGTCGAAGTACCTTGAAAAATAGGAGACATTTCTCTGCTGAACGAGAGATGAACCTGCTTAAAGAGGCGATCCTTCCTGTCAGCTTCTGGACTTCTTTCTTGCAGGATGGATGCCTCATGTCTCTGAGGACCTGAATTTTCTCAGGATTTACTTCAATCCCTCGCTTGGTAACGAGGAAACCTAGAAATTTGCCTGAAGTAATCCCAAAGGCACACTTCGTTGGGTTTAGCTTCATTTGATGATGTCGCAGGGTGTTGAATGGTTCTTTCAGGTCCTGAATGTGATCTTTCTTAAGGAGGCTTTTGACTATCATGTCGTCCACGTAGGCCTCCAGATTTTTCCCCAATTGCTCCTTGAACACCTTGTTGATCAACCTCTAAAAGGTTGCTCCAGTATTCTTGAGTCCAAATAGCATCATCTTGTAGTAGTATAGGCCTTTATCGGTGACGAATGCCATCTTCTCTTCATCCTGGGGGTCCATTTGGATCTGATTGTAGCCAGAAAAAGCATCCATGAAGCTTAACAATTGGTGGCCATTAGTGGCATCGACCAGTTGGTCAATTTTTGGGAGAGGGAAGCTGTCCTTTGGACAGGCTTTATTGAGGTCGGTATAGTCGATATAGATCCTCCATTTGCCATTAGCTTTCTTTATCATTACCACATTGGCCAACCACTCGGGGTAATGGGCTTCCCGGATGAACCTTGCCTTGAGGAGTTTGCTCACTTCTTCATCTATTGCTTTTTGTCTCTCCGGGATAAAGCTTCTCTTCTTCTGCCGGACTGGTTTATATCCAGGGGAAACATCCAACCGATGAGTGATTATTTCGACGGGAATCCCTGGTATGTCCGAAGCTAACCAAACAAAGACATCAGCATTATCCCTGAGGAAGTAGATCAGCTCCATTCTGGTTTTCTCATCGAGCATCCTTCCAATCTGCACAACCTTGATGGGGTCCTCCTTAGTTAAAGGTACTGAGATAATTCTCTCCATAGGCTCGCCGGAATCTATATTCGAGTCCCTTCGATCTAGCTGATCCCAAGTGGGATCGTTAGAGCGTTTGTCCTGGATCATCAAGCATTATCGTGCCCTCTCTGGTCTCCTCTTACTTCTCCAACACCATTTCTGGTGGGGAAGCATACCAGGAGGTAGTAGGATGACACTACGGTCCAGAATTTGTTCAAGGCAGGTCATCCCAGAATGATGTTGTAGGCTGAAGGGGTTCGAACTATCGTGAAGTTGATTGGCAGTGTCTTTTGTCGAGGTTCGGTACCGAGGGTTACAGGCAATATTATTTCTCCCTCGGCATCAACCTGATTCCCTTCAAAGCCGATAAGTAGTATAGGGGACCTCGTAGCTTGTCTCTAGGCAAACACATCCGAGAGAATGCATCGTAGATCAAGACATCAGTCGAACTTTCATTATCAACTAGGATTCGTTGTACATTATAATTGGCCACAACGGTCGAGATTACAATAAGGTTATCATGCGGGAGCCGGACTCCCACAAGGTCATCGTCGGAGAAGAGAATGGCATGGTTATCTTTGAGTCACCTCGGGACATCATCTTCGTCTCTTCTCCAGTTGACAGGTCAATGTATCATCCCCACGCCTCCATTGGTGGGCCGTTGATTTGGTAGTTCGGCTTCTTCAGGAGCTGATTGGGGAACAGTAGATTCTGACCGAGGTCCTTGGCGACCAATGTATCGCCCCAGATACCCTCTCTTGATAAGATCTTCTATTGTATCTCTCAGTTGGATTCATTCTTCAGTATTGTGGCCATGGTCCTGGTGGAATCGATAGTATTTGTTCCTGTTCCTTACGAAAAAGGATGCCTTCATGGGACGCGGCCGTTGGAGATAGTTTTCTTTTTCGATCTCCAAGAGAATCTTCTCATGAGGGAGGTTGAGGGGGGTATAGGAGTCGAATCTCCCATCCGATGCTCTGGGCCTGGGAGGACTTCTTCATCGGTTAGTATATTTGTTGTTGTTGGAAACAGGGGGGCCTTGTCCCCTGTTATTTTTCTTCTTCGAAAGGGGCTTCCCTTTGATCAGTCGTCGATTTGCCACCTGCTCTTCAGCATCGACATATTTCTGAGCCCTCGACAGGAGCTCAGCATAGCTTTCGGAAAACTTCTTATCCAGAAAAAAGTAAGCCTGGATGTACGAAGTCCCTTCTTCAGTGCAGACATGGCCACATGTTCGTTGAGATCAGGGATCTCAAGCATGGCCGCATTAAACTTGGAGATGTAATCTCGCAGGCTTTCTCCTTCGTTTTGGTGAAGGAGGAACAGTGTGTCCGTATTCTGGGGGGTCTTGCGGCAGGTCCTGAAATGCAAGACAAACAATTTCTCTAACTCGAAGAAAGAATCGATGGTACCTGGATGTATGCTCGAGTACCACATCCGAGCCACTTTCTTCAAGATAGCTGGGAACGCGAGGCAGTACATCACATCCGAAACTCCCTGAATCATCATATGGGCCTTAAAACTGTCCAGATGGTCAAGAAGATCAGAGGTGCCATCATAGGGTTCCATCTGGAGAATCCTGAAGTATCAAGGGATGACTTTGGCCAGGATACGGTCAGTGTAGGGCGGGTGCAGATCACACACCGCCAAATCATTGCAATCTCTCTGCTCCCGTATTTTCGCCATCTCTGATTCGATGGCCTTAAATTTTCCGTCGTAGTCAGGGAGAGCCTGTTTTGGCACTTTCTCTAGGGAGTAGAGTCTTCAGAAGAGTATGAGGAAGTTTGCCTAGATATTTTTCCTTTCTGTGGAGAATCAGTGGGCCTAGGCATTCTTGAACTTCGGCCTTTAGGAGAGGGCCGAGGACGGGGGGAGAGATGTGTGGACCCCTCTCGAAGGGCTCTCTTCCTCTGGGATCAAGAGCTATGTCTAGAGGTGGCCGGCGGGTGCCCCACCTGAAGAGCTATATTCTGAAAGTCTTGAACCATAGCCGTGAGGTTAGTGACCTGGTTCAGGAGGGCTTCAAACTGCTGCTGTCTTACAACAATTGTGGGAGGTGGAACATCGTTCTCCATCAGGGGTGCATCCCCAAGAGATGGAGCATAATTTTGACTTGTCGAGGCGATCTGAGTCTTCCCTCTCGCCATTGGAAATTTCTTACTTCCCCTTGATTGAGGAGGGGAGCTTAGCAATGCAAATTGCACAGGAGCTGCCCCCTACCTGGCACACCAATATGTTGGTGTAGAATCCCTTTTTCGACCGGGCGGAGCTACTGGATTGCAGGCCCGCTCCCTGGTTCACCTGCAAAATAAATTCCTGGCCGGAATTGCTCCGGCGGGGGACATTCCGATGCCTAAGTCAGAGGCGGGCTCCAGCCACAGAATGGGGAAGATTCTGAGGAGGATTTAATGAAAAGGGTAAAGACTCTAGGATTTTCAAAGGTATCTTATGCCTTACCTCGAGCATTTCCTCTTATCGTTATTTATAAGGAGTTGTCCAGCCTGCGGTTCCGTTCTTCCTCCAGCGATTATGATGGACGAGTTATTTCTTTTCCACAATCTAGGATCGTGGGTAGCTAATGGGCGGTTCCGACGGCCAGGCCGGAGGCGTTGCCGCTGGATTTGCGCGTCGTGATTACATTCCGAAAATAGTCGATGATAACCATTGCTTGCCTTGTTCATAGAGATTTGAAACATGTCGAGAGCTCGTCTCCAGACTTTCCTTTTAAGGAGATTTCCATGATTGAATCAAGGAATGTCTTTATCCTCGGTTCCTCTCGAGACAGATCATAGAACTTGTCTTCGGCATAGATCGAGGACTTGATCTTTGTCGTAGGCCGAGAACTATGTCTTCGGCGTAAACCAGAGACTATGTCTTCCGGAGTTGGTGAAAGTCGTTCTTCGGTTCAGACTGAGGATCTTGTCTTCGGGGACCATAGGACTTGGTCTTCGACGAAGAATGAAGACGTAATCCGAAGATGATGTCTTCGGGTACCGTCGGTCCGGTAAGAGCTTTGGCTTGCTCATGGGTTGCCTGGCTTTTTCCGAATACCTTGGTCCGAAGCTTGTAGTTCGAAAGAAATGTCTTCAGCTGGTTCGTACCTGAACCGAGATATCCTAACATAGGCCAAGAGCTCTCTTACTTGATAAAGATTGCAAAGTATCTTCAATTTCTCGGCCAATACTTGATTGTAATAACATTTTATTGTTCATGCTAGATAAAGTCACAATAGCTAATGGAATATCATCCGGTCTATGTCAACATCCTCTACCCTCCATGTGAAACTAAAAAAGTCTAAAATGTTTATTTCTAATTACCATGTCATCCTCTAAATCATTCCCATTGGTATCCTAAAGAAATCGTATACTATTTTTATTTCTTCTCATAATCATGGCTTGATGGAAAAACTTGGAATTACTATCTCCTTCCATGAGCTATCTAATTTTTGATTTGTATTTCCACATAGTTTCTTGTTGTCATAAAAGAGAATAGTGTCTTGCTAGACTAGACCATAAAATAAAAAGATCATCAATAAAAAGTCCTCCCTTATTACTCTTTCTTCTGCAATTTTGAGATCGTTGTCTCAATTTTCTCTAATTTCATAAAGATATTATCTACCACTATTCCATTCCAAGATTTGAACATTCTTTTTATAAATTTCAATTTTCAAGTTACATGATACATAATATTATCCTTAATTGAAATATTCTAAGTACTCTGAACTATATCTAAAGACTGAAAGTAGTGTAACCAAAACTTCTTAAAACGCGGAAGAGGTTTGCAAGAAATTTGAAGAGCAATTTCAATAAGAATAGAATAATGATTAGAAGTAGCACGGGAAAATAGTGTGCTTGGTAATCGAAAATTTTTTTAATCCATTTATTACTAGCAAATGCCTTATCAATTCTCTTCCACATCCATGCTTGATCATTATGATTATCATACCAAATAAAGTGTGTCTAAATAATCAAGAGTAGATAAATCATTAGAGGAGATAAAATAACAAATTTTTCTTACACCAATAGTATGATTGAACGGCTTACCATCTATCTTTTCATAAGAATTTTCAATACAATGAAAATCTTCAACAATTATTGTTGGTAATCCTTGGTTAATAATAGTATGCACATTAGCCCATAAAATTTGCCTCAATCTATGCTCGAGATCATAAACATCAAGTAAAACTCATGGTCCTTTCCATGGCTCAATAATAATGAAAACAATTTACTACAAACAACTATCAAATGCATCAATTTTTCATAGACCTGTCAATATGGGCCGGCCCGGCCCGGCCCGGCTCGGCCCTAACCCGCATGTATTAACATTATATGGGTCGGGCCGGGCTAGGCCCACTTACACAAATGGATCATGAAAACCCAGCCTGGCCTGGTCCTATATGGATCATGGGCTAAGGCCGGGCCAGCCCACTTGTACTTCTCTCTTTCCAAATCATCACTTCTTTCAATCAAAAACATATTATCTCTTTTTTGCCATGGAGATTGACGAGCCCGAGTAGGCGACGAGATCCATTACGGAGACAGTGGAACCATCAAGGATCTGACGGCTAAACAAGTCGGTGGTGAACCGGATCGCACTAGGAAATGTGATCTAGCAGCCTGCATCGACTATGAAAGAGCTAGTGAAGAACTGAGAACAACCTCGATGCTAGGGCCATCTCCATCTCCGTTGTTGTTAAGGACGATAGGTGGTGATTTTAAGCTCATCCAGGTCTCGGACAATGGATGTGGCGACGGAGGAAGAGGACCTAGCCCGGCGAGCCCGTCCAGTAGGCTAGTACCCCCATTGACGGCCTAATCCCTGTTTCTGACCGTCTGATGCTCCGTTGAGGGAAAATAAAAAGTAAGAAGATTGAGGACTCACTGCCCAATATCGTGTTCGTTGCTGCCGGCTTGGCACACACCACAGTTGCTTATCTCCTTCTCCGTCCCCTTGTCACCGCCGACACCAGATATTCTTTTCTTCTCTGCCAGATTGTCAAAGCCCTCCTAAGCTTTAGGTGAATCACTGAATCGGAACAAGAGAGTAGAATCATCGGAAGAACAAACAGGTGAGAGTTTTAATATTTAATTTTTTAAAAAAAAATATTTTTTCTTTTGGTCCATAGGCTGACCCGATCCTAATCCTGTTGAATCCATGTACTATAAGGACCGGACCAAAAAGCCTGGTTACATAAATGGACCAAAATTTTTCAACCCAGCCTGGCCCATTTATAGGACCAAATGGGCTGGTCCATCGGCTTAGCCCATTTTGACGGCTTTAATTTTTCACATTGTCTTGTTACTAAATAGCAAAAATTATCATTCAAGCCTAAGATAAACTTCTACCTGACAATGTTGCCTCAAAAAAGATGCAAACAAATGGATTATATAATTGAATTAATCATCTAATAGTAGCCCGTCTACAATTCCATAACAAAACCTTCACCATGAAAGATTAGTATTTAAATTTCCTTTGTCAGAATAAATATCTTCACCTCCTTTTGTCATGGGAACCATCACCGATACATGTCTAACCAAAGTCAATGCATGATCATGTTCATCGAGATCGGACCACCATCAGATGTATTTGGAACCACCTCACTTGGAAACCGTAGTATTCGAAGCAACCTTTTTTTCTCTGCCATGTGCTGAAGACTCACCTTCCACGCATGATATATGACCAATTGCCAAATGGGCCCTCAAATGAAGCCTGTTTCCAAGCTGGGCTTACATCTGACTTACTGAACGGTTGCAGCCCGTTTGGAATGTCAATGGGCTTCCCGCACGATCGTGTAGCTCGTGTTCCATTAGCCTTTTCACCACCAATTTGGGCTCCACTTCCATACATAATCTTGTCCCTTACTCCGATTGATCCATGAACCAGGGACGAATTTGGCGATATGGCTCGTCTTCCATTGACCTGGCCTGCTACAACATAGTTGCACCCTGTTATACCCAATCAACTTTTTTCTGAATCAGACCGAAGGTCTGATCGACCTATTCTAGCAGGGATCCGACCGACCTTCTTTTGCCAAAGGTTCGAACGACCCATTCCACTAGGAGTCCGACCGACCTACTTTGCCAGAGGTCCGAACGACCCATTCCAGTAGAGATCCGAGCGACCCACTTCACCAGGGATCTGACCGACCTACTTTGCCAGAGGTCCAAACGACCCACTCCACTAAGAGTCCGACTGACCCGTTCGAGGTCCGACTAACCTGCTTCAGCCAGACCCATACTAATCAGAAGGCTCCATAAGCCCCTTCCAGCTGGTACCAGAATTCTGTTACAACAGATCCCACGATATGGCCACATCCTTGTGCCACCTGGCCACCACCCTGATTCTCCTAGGGGCAGATCGAATATTTCCAATCGTCCCTAACAGTGTTCCACGCCTATATAAAATAAATGGGGGGCTCCGAACGATAAGGGCACTTTCCTTCTCTACGAGCTATCTCCTCTTTGATTCCTCCATTCTGTTGCTCTAAGGTCCCCGCTAACTTAGCCATTGGAGTGTCTCGCCGGAACATCACTCGCCCGTGGAATTTCTTTTACAAGAATCGAGGAAGAAGTGCTCTAGCCAAGCCAGAAGAACCTGGTCTCGGAGATTTGGCAGCAACAGATTGGCGCTAGAGGAAGGGCCCAAACCTTTGTTCTTGTTTCCCTTCTCTAAAAGGAGGAATCTGCTGCGAAGTGAAGCAATGGTAAAAGAAAAAGTCTAGAATACCTTCATCAGAAGAGGTTACTCACCATCAATTCAAAAAAATCCGGTCTGAAAGATTTGGTAGCAACATATCCCAAAGCAAATAAGCCTGACTCAGTTGATCCAGTGGATGGGATACGAGCAAACGGGCCTAACACATTAGGCTAGCAACAAGGCAAGCTACCTCAGGGGAGGGGAGTGATGGCACCCTTTTTAGGGGGCTTCACTTAGCCTTGTTCCTTAATAATGCCTTCTATCGTTCATGGGTCCAATTCTTTGGTAGCACCTGGGTTCGTAGCTTTATAGTGGGCTTCACGTGAGATCGATGATCATTGTTAGCACCAGCAATACCATCTTCCGGAGCAATTCTTTGTCTACCATAACCAGTTAAGAAGAAAATACATCGCTCTATTTAATTAGACCATGTAGGCGCAATTAATAAGGTTGTATTAGTTTCTAACACTCTAAGTATTTAATATAGTTCAATTTTTATTTTTTTAGATTTTTCAAGATGAAATGTTTTCTTAATTTTTTTTATTTTTTTAATGATAAAAATGTTTTTTTTCTTGTGATTTTTATGATTTTCTAAAGAAAATTATAAAACCAAATTATGATATGTTGAGACATGTTATTTTTGCCTTTTTAGAAAAGATAGAGGGGTATTATCGTCATTAAAAAATTTGCATAGTCTTTCTCGTTTAAAATTTTTAATGATAAAAATTCTCTCTTTTTATAGTTTTTATAACTGTCTAAAAAAAATTACAAAACCAAATTATGATATCTACAATATGATGTCTGTCATTTTGAAAAGAGAGAGAAGCATTTTTATCGTTAAAATCTTTATCAATTTTTTTATGATGAAAATACCTTTTTTTAATAAGATTTTTATGAATTTTTTAAAAAAATTATGATATCCGTTATCAAATGTTAATATCCTGATATATGATATCTTTACTTTTTTATAAAAATGTGATAGACATTTTCATTATTAAAAATTTATTCAGCTTTTTTATTTAAAATTTTTAATAATACAAATACCTTCTTGTTTTGTGATTTTCATGACATCCCGAAAAAAAAAATCATGATGTTTCGTAATTAAACTATAATTTTTTAGAAATGGAAAATCATAAAAATCATGTAAAAAAAGATAATTTTATTATTAAAAATTTAAAATTATAATTTTATATAATAGAATGTTATAATTTTATTTAAAATTTTGATATTTTGTACCAAATCATGACTTTATATTTCACATGAAGCCATAAAAATTTTACAAGTTATAAATAAATATTCGTCATAAAATATATAATGCGCTTTTTGTTCATCAGGACGTTGGACATAAAAATTTCTCATCCCGTAGACATTGTTAGATTAGTAACCTCCACCATCATGAACTTAATTATCCAACAGAACTGGCGTAAAATCTTATATCTTCAAAGCAATTCCCCTCCATTTAAGACTAAATTCACCGCAACTAAAATAGACTACCGGTAAACTTTCATGGACAAAAGGGTCCCAAAAAAAAAAAAAGAGAGAGAGAGAAAAAAAAAAAAAAAAAAAGGAAGAAGAAGAGGAAGAGTTCGCTCCTTGAATCGATTCGCCAACTTCAAAGGTTTCGCATCATCAATCATACTGCAAACATAAGCATTACGCCAATTTCAACCTCCTGCTAAATTATCTAATAGGTCGCCCTAGACCACCCCTTTCCATGATTTGCCTCCACTTCCTCCGATAATATATAAACGGCCACCTTCCAACAGCGAGGTAGATGGATGACGGGTTGCTCTTGAATCAGAAAGAGTCACGTCTGGTTCAAAGCACCTCGAAAACGATTAGCTCACTACGGCAGGCTAGGATTATCCCGATCTTTTTCTAGCGACGCTTCTTGGAAGTATCGGGAAGAACCAGAACCCGCCGATGCTTTTTGAAAGCGATGGCAAAATCGAAAGTCCGCCGACGCTTTTAAGCGTCGGCAATTAATCCTGAGTTTTACTGACGCTTTTAAGCGTCGCCGGACCATCCCGCTGAAATCCGGGATATTTGCCAACGCTTTTAAGCGTCGCCGGAGTCTGGGACCTTTGCCGACGTTTTTAAGCATCGCCAGACTCGGGACATTTACCGATGCTTAAAAGCGTCGCAGAGTCCAGGGACCTTTGCCGACGCTTATAAGCGTCGCCGGATCCGACATTTGCCGACGCTTTTAAGCGTTGCCGAAGTCCAGGATCTTTACCGACGCTTATAAGCATCGCCAGAGTCTGGGATCTTTGCCGACGCTTTTAAGCATCGCCGGACTGGACATTTGCCGACGCTTAAAAGCGTCGCAGAGTCCAGGGACCTTTGTCGACGCTTATAAACGTCGCCGGATCGTACATTTGCCGATGCTTATAAGCGTCGCCGAAGTCCGGGACCTTTGTCGATGCTTATAAGCATCGCCAGAAGTTCCAGGATATTTGGCGACGCTTATAAGCGTCGATGGAGTTCCCAGGTTATTTAGCGACGCTTATAAGCATCGCCGGAGTCCAGGACTTTTGGCGACGCTTATAAGCGTCGCCGGACTCCAAGCCCTCCCCCAAAACCCAGGCACCCTCCCGAGCCCTAATTATTTGCAGCTGCCGAACCCCCGCGCCCCCCCCAACTCCTCCTCCTCCTCCCCCCCCCCCCCCTCCTCCTCCTTCTCCTCCTCCTCCTCCTCCCTCCTCCCCTCCGCTCGGTCCGCCGTGGCCCTTTCCCCCCCACCAACTCCTCCTCCCCCTCCTCCCCCCCCCCCCGCCACCGAACCCCCCTCCCCCAACTCCTCCTCCTCCTCCCCCCCCCCCCCAACTCCTCCTCCTCCTCCGCTCGGTCCGCCGATGCAGCAGCCGTCCGTGATCTCCCGGTCGATCGAGCCACTGCCGAACCCCCTCTCCTCCTCCTCCTCCGCTCGGTAAGTTTTTTTTTTTCTTTTCCAAAGTTCAAAAATCATGAACTAAATAATATCTTCAATGGCATATTTCTATCTATATTTTTTTCTTTCTTAAGGGAAATGACATGCAAAGCCTAATTGATTTCATTAAATGAATGACATAAGGACTGTTAAGTGAAGAAAAAGAAGGAAGGAGAAGTAGGATGGGGGACAAAAGAGGGGAGAGGCAAGGAAGCAAAGCACTTTAAGTGGAAAAACTCAGATAGATAAAGGACTAGCTTAGAAAAAATGGTGCTTGGACTTGCTCAAGCTTAGCCATGAGATTTAAAAGTTAGGCTAGCTTTGGGCCTAGGCATGAGTTGGCCTAACTAGCTACCCATCCAAGGCCATTAACATCCTTATATCCATTTCCATTTAAAATGTAAAAACATAAAAGATGTATTAGAAAAAGAAGCTAAGAAAAGGATTAAAGGGATAAGAAAGTGGTAGGGGACTTGTGAGGGGAAAGGCAACTCTAGATGAGTGGACTTTCATTTTAGGTCAAGTCTAAGTTAGATCTAAGTTTAAAGGCCCAAGCCTATTTTTTTTAAGCTATAATTTGTTGGGTCAAAACAAGTTTGCTTTGGTCAAATCAAGTCAGATGCAATTTCAAATTTGCTACCCATCATCCATACAAAGTTGTGAACTTGTGATGTTAACACTTATGAATTCAATTGAAATATAAATAAGAAACATAAGTATATTCTTGGATAGAGATACTTTTCGAAATAAGAACATGTGTAGATCTATATTTAAATGTATCGACGTGCTTTTGATAAAAGATGTATTTGTGTGAGATGGACCATCAAGCATACATGTCTTTAGCTATTTTCAATCAGTTGCATAGACAAAAATATATCAAGCTGTTACATCTAAAACACTCTCTATATAACATATACATACATGCATACCTACACACACGCATATATATATATATATATATATATATATATATATATATATATATATATATATATATTTATATCTGTGTGTACCATGAATATTGCAAGGTAAGGAGTGGCATCTTGGCATAAAAATTTAAAAATTACATGATTCTAGATGTTGGTTAAAGGACAAAGATTATCAAATGTTCAAAGTTATTGAAGTAATGGCACAAAGGATGCTACACTAGGAATTAAAATGAGATTGAAGACTTGTTTAGAAATCAAAATTTTCTTTCTATTTAGTCTTCTTAGTTATGTCTTAAAAGACAAATGATCTTATTGTAGAGAAGTAAAAGGTTCTTCAATATGAATATCTTAGAATATGGTTTTAATATAATTGTCTAGTGCACTATTTATTCAATATAGTTATTATTTTTCAATTATTTGCACCCTTAATTAGTGTATTTATTACTACTTAATTCTGAATTTCAAAATTTAGTGCACATGGAAGCTACTAATTAAATAATTAAACACATTAGGACTAGAACCTATGAACCTTATGTGTGCAGAGTTAATTAATCAACACACAATTCATAAAATGGCTTTTTTAAATGATTTTAGTGCTTTTAAACCTTAAAAAATTCAATGGTCTAATTTTCAAGAGATATTAAAGCTAGGTGACAAAGTGGTTGACCACTCGAGTTAATTTCTTAGTCATCTTTTATAAATAACCAAGACCTTAAGGATCTCAAGATAAATAACTCTTTTTTATGTTCATTACTTACTTTCTATCTATTCTAGATGTCTAACTTGAATGTTGGAAGATCCTTGCCAGAGCTAACTCCGACTAAAAACTTTGTTTATAGATCACTTCAGTGATGATTACTTCGATATCGAAATCTACTGCAACATGTCCGATAAGTTGTCCATGAATAACTCCATTTTTATATATTTCAATACCATCTATAGTTTTGTTACGATCAATTATGATTTTTTATATATTTTTTTAAAACTTGCATTGCATTGAAACATAGACCCGTCAATTGATTAAAGTACATATTCTACACGATCCGTACAATTATTTAATTTTTGTACGGATGGCAGAAATATGTACAGTGGTCAATTGAATGTCCAGTTTGGACAGTTTGAGAATTACAAATAATTTTATAGGTGCTTACAGTAATCAAACGGTACAGATAAAGTTCCAGATATATTTTGGATATCATTTCCTTTTAGTTCTCCTCATACATATTTATTTGTATGGGGAGAACTAAGGGGAAATGCTGCCGAAATTTTTCTGGAACTTCTATTGCGTATCCTTTGGTTACTGTAAATGACCTATATAATTAATGCAATTCTTGAATGGGATATGACCTCTTTACCTATTAGTTGGTGATAGGGTGCATTTAATAATACTGTAATTAATATATTGAATAAACTTATTTTAAATTTGTTCTGTTCTTATAAATATTTATTTATTTCAGTTAGCTTTTTCTTACAATGGATAAGAGTTTGATAACTAAACCGAGGAATAGCAAAGAATATCTGGATGGAGTACAGAATTTCATTAAATTTTGTATGGAGAGAAGTAGTATCAGTGGGAAGATTTTATGTCCATGCCGAAAATGTATAAATTCCAATTCTCTATATCCAAATATTGTTGAAGAACATTTGGTATGGAATGGTTTTTTAAGAGGTTATACTGAGTGGTTTTTTCATGGAGAGTCAATGTTACAATCTAAATGTAACCAAACCTTTAACATGGAACATATACTTGATTTTGGATCCAGTAACCAATAGAAAAATCTTGCAAGAGATGATGATATTAGGGGTTTGCTCAGAGATGATTTTGAATATGGTGCTCAACATCCTGGAGATTACAGTGGAGGACAAGTAGCAGCTGGATTACCTGAGGATCCTATATTTACTGAATCTATACATGATGGAGAGCCGATACTCCCAACTAATATTGGAACAGATCGTTATCAGAAGCTGATAAGAGATGCAGATCAAGAATTATATACCGGTTGCAAGAACTTTTCAAAAATTTCTTTTCTTGTACATTTGTTCCATATAAAATACTTGAATGGATGGTCTGGCAAGAGTTTTACTATGCTGCTCAAGTTGTTAAAGGATGCATTTCCTGAAGGTACTAGTTTACCAACATCTTGTTATGAGGCCAAAAAACTAGTAAAGGAATTGGATCTTGGATACGAAAAGATTCATAGCTGTCCAAATGATTGTATATTATATCGGGGAGAACATGCCGATCAAGAGTCGTGCCATGTGTGTGGATGTTCACGATGGACGAAGCAAAAAGAAAATGAGAGTGAGGGATTAGATGAATTGGATGCAACATATATTAAAGAAAAGCCGGCGAAGGTATTACGCTATTTTCCTCTTGTACCTAGATTGAAAAGGATCTATGCATCATCAAAGACAGCTTCGTCAATGAGATGGCATGATGAAAGCCGTACAAAAGATGGAATGCTGAGACACCCAGCGGATAGTTTAGTATGGAAAGCATTTGATGACAGACATCCTGATTTTGCATCTGATGCTCGTAATGTCAGGCTGGGTTTAGCCAGTGATGAGTTCAATCCATTTCGGACCTTAAGTTCTGTCTATAGCACCTGGCCAGTTGTACTGATTCCTTATAATTTGCCACTATGCATATGCATGAAACAATCTTCACTTATTTTATCAATGGTCATTCCAGGTGATAAGGGTCCAAGTAATGATATTGATGTTTTCTTACAACCTTTAATAGATGAATTGAAACAACTGTGGGAGGGTATCAGTGCAATTGATACTTCGAATGGCCAAACATTCAATCTACGGGCAGCTCTATTATGGACTGTTAATGATTTTCCTGCATATGCTAATTTATCTGGCTGGAGCACTAAGGAACGAGTTGCATGTCCTTCTTGTGGTGAATAAACCCATTCAATTTGGTTAAAACAGGGAGGAAAGTTCTGTTATATGGGACATCGTCGATGGTTGGAGGCAAATAATCCATTTCGATTTCAGAAGGATTTATTTGATGGTACCATAGAGTTGGGATCTGCTCCAATTCTACCTTCTGGTTCTGATATTCGTAGACAAATGCTTGGTATCAGACACAGTTATGGCAAGATGACAAAGTCCTCTAAAAAGCGAGGAAGAGATGATGTTGAGACTTCAGTACAAGAAGAAATATCGGAGGAAGTCAATATTTGCACCTTAGATACGGCAGTGTTCGAGGATTCGGATAATTTCTTTGAAGTTGAAAATGATGATGATATAATCACAGCAACTACCCATCAGCATACTAAACAATTATGGAAGAAAAGAAGCATATTCTTTGACTTACCTTATTGGGAGCATAATATACTCCGGCATAATCTTGATGTTATGCATATAGAAAAGAATGTCTGTGATAATTTGATTGGAACAATATTAAATCTTGATGGAAAGACTAAAGATAACATGAAGGCGCGTTTTGATTTAAAAGAAATGGGCATCCGACATGAACTTCATCCACAAGTGCTTGCAAATGATAGAACTTATATCCCTCATGCATGTTATACAATGTCTAGTCGAGAAAAAGATCTCTTCCTGACAGTTTTAAAGAATATCAAAGTTCCTGATGGATATGCCTCAAATATTTCATGATGTATGAATCTGAAAGAGCGCAAAATTTCAAATCTTAAAAGTCATGATGGACATATATTAATGCAAGATATTCTTCCATTGGCTTTAAGGTCGTCAATGCCAAAACAAGTTATTACGGTTGTTTTTCAGTTATCATCATTCTTCAAGGCATTATGTTCTAAGGTTCTTGATCCTCAGGAGCTTGATCAGTTGCAGTCTCAAGTCGTACTTACATTATGTCAGATGGAAAAGATTTTTCCTCCTGGATTTTTTATGATTATGGTTCATCTACTCATTCACCTATCTTCGGAAGCTAAACTTGGTGGACCGGTACACTACAGATAGATGTACCCTATCTAGAGGTAATGCTGTAAAACTTAAATTTTATAATTTATATAACTTTTTCATTATTTAATATGATATAAATATCATACTTTTTGAAGGTATCTTGTACGTTTGAAGGATTATGTACGAAACAAAGCCCATCTTGAGGGCTCAATAGCAGAGGGATATATTGCTGAAGAGTGTTTAGCATTTTGTTCAAGATATCTCGAAGGTGTTGAGACCATATTCAATCGACCTTAACGTCATGGTGATACTATGAAGAATACAGATATATACAAATTTGCATCATCCAGAATATTTATAGGAAAAGCTGAAAGTATTGTTCTTGACCATAAATCTATGTCACAAGCACACCGTTATGTATTGCTACATAATGACATAATATATGACTATCGCAGGTTAGTCTATCTACACATGGATAATACTAAATATTAGACATGTTGTCAAACTTATATTTGATTGTCATGCAGTGAATTTTTATCTGTACAATGAGAAGCCAATCATTCCACTCGTCCTAATCCAAGGATTGAACAAAGATGGTTGGTTAAGTTATTCCCTAATTGGCTTGCCAATCAGGTTAGTATATATAAGTTGTATAATAATTTTATATATTTTTAACATCGAATAAATGATCGATAATTGATATTATATTTTTTAGGTACCGGAACTGATGGAGAAAAATAGTTCAGCAGAATTAATTGCACTTGCCAGAGGTCCAAATTATATTGTGAACAAATATAATGGTTTTATTATAAATGGTTTTAAATTTCATACCAAGGAGCGCGAGAAACTTAGGAAAACTCAGAACAGTGGTGTTATGGTTGAAGCAGATGGAAAATCTTATTATGGTATACTTAAAGATATTTTGGAGTTGGATTATTATGGAAATTTTAAAGTTGCATTATTTCGATGCGATTGGGTGGATATAAATACACCGAGAGGTTTGAAAAAGGACTCAAACGGATTCGTACTTATCAATTTTTCAAGATTGATATATACGGGTGTGTTATTGAAGGATGATCCATTTATCTTTTCATCTCAAGCTCGACAAGTTTTTTATGTACAAGACTCGAAAGATAAAGAATGGGCTACTGTTATTAAGACAAAACCCAGAGACTTGTATGACATGGAAAAAAGGGTGGAAGAAGAAGATGATGATACTTACACTCAGTGTATGCCTTATAATATTGTACCGGATGATCATATAAATGATATAACCATTTTGGTTAGGTTGGATTCTGAGGAAGGTACAACTGGTTGATTATGACAAATAAGTAGTTTGTAAGATGGTTTACATTTTTTGCATTAATGATTATGTTATCTTTTAAATTGCAATTCATTTCCGTTATAATTTGATTATAATGTTGACTGACTTGTTTTTAAATAATGCAGGTTAGGTACACCATGCCTCGAAGGAAGCGATTAGCAGTTGTACAGTTTCAGTTTTCCCAGATCGAGGCTGGTACTTCTTCAGCACAACAGCCTGAGGGCAGTCGATCAGTTTCACATCGGTCTGATGGCAGTCCCTCTATTTCTGCACATCAGCCTCAGGATGACGTTATTCCCTCCGAGTCTGCACATCACGATCCTTCTATGGATCATCCTGATGACGAGCCTATCATCGATGATATACAGATACAGGATACATAATTTAATAATTCTATCTCATTTCAATTCATGCATATGCAATAGTTTTGATATACAATGTTCTGTATTTTTTTTTTGTAGATGGATCCGGGAGACTCAGGCATAGACGAGGACCCACATTAGTCCGTGATGTGTGGCAGTTACCTGAGGGTGAGAGGATAGTGATATAGTGCAACAAGCTAGGGCAACCTATTAAGAAAGCTGCTAGCTTGTTGACTAGCTTTCTGGGGACAGTAGCACGCCGTGGTCAGCTATGTCCCCTGAATTATTCGAAGTGGAACGACATGCTTCCTGCATATAAAATAGAAATGCTACGAGTTGTGCAGGTAAAAAAATTAATATATTATTTTATATCTTAGGTTTTTAACAATTGAATTGCTTTTTTCATTTAATATTTATTTTATTGTTTAATTAAATTGTAGAGCAAGTTCGTTCTTCCTTCAGATTTATCTGATTTTGTGCTTAAGTCTCTCAATCACAAGTGGAAAGAATATAGGGCGAAGTTGAAGAGAGACTACAAGCTAGAGGGTAGGACAGAGGAGCAGGTTGTAGCTACCTGTCCTCCTGATGTTCACCCTCATCAGTGGATGAAGCTGGTGCACTATTGGTTCTCCGAGAGGGCACAGGTTGTGTAGCATCATCAAACACTTCAAAATTTATTAATTTTCACTTGTTATAATTATATTTATACAATATATAACATTATTTTAATTTTATTTTGCAGACGTATTTTGATATTGGTAGAGTTGCACGAGCTGCTCAGTCTGTTCCTCACACAGCGAGGTCCAAGAGTTATGCACGGCTCAGGCATGAGTTTGTATGTTTCTCATCCCATAATACTTTTAGTATACTTTTAGTTTTAACATCATGTATCATCATGTATCATGCATGTGCCATGTATAATGGTACGGGGATATAAGATGTGTTATTTTGAATTTTTTTGTAATATTTATTCTTTATATAGGCTGATCAGCAGGGGAGGGAGCTTGGTGAGGTGGAGTTCTATCGGATGACTCATGTTCACCAGGATGGCAGTTTTGTTCGGGACGAGTCCAGAGATATATATGTATTTTTTATTTATGTTATATTATGATTTATATTTTTATTTTTATTAAGTATTAATATATGTGTTTTTTGTAAAATATAGAATAGGGCTACCTCTATGATATCTGAGCGTGCTGGCGAGGGTTCATCATCTACACAGACCAGTCGCATCGAGGCCGAGGTATTCTTGGAGTTGATGGGACCAGAGCGTCCTGGACGAGTGAGGGATTATGGGATTGGAGTTACCCCTACTCAATTATCTGAGGTGCGTAGATATACTCGGGATACTAGAGAGAGTCATGATCAGTTACATGTTCGTCAGCTCCAGGAGGAGATAGCAGAGCTCCGACAGACACGTGATGCAGACGGAGCAGAGATGCATTTACATCTGTGCTGCATATGTTCATGTCATCTTAGGTAAGTAATTATTTATTAATTTTGTATGTATCTAATAATTTAGAATATATATAATGTATGTATTATAATTCCTGATGTATATCTTGCAGGTTCCTGGTGCATCTGCGAGCCGCAGACCTGACGACGACCAGCCTCCCATGGATCAATGATGCTAGATGGTTTTTTTATTATTTATGTATGTCTTTTTGTTTATTTGAACTTGGATTGATATGTTTATATATATATATATATAACTTTTTATATTTGGTTTGTATTTGTGTTTGTGTATGTTGGATGTGATATGTGATACAGGTTTGAATATTTTCATTTGTTTGTGTATGTTGGATGTGATACAGGTTTGAATGTTTCATTTTCATAATGTATACAGGTTATGGGTTTGTATATATGGCTGTTTATTTTTTTTTTAAAAAAAAAGTCTACCAACGCTTTAAAGCGTCGCTAGGTTTGGACCTGGTGACGCTTTAAAGCGTCGCTATACCTGGAACTGGCGACGCTTTAAAGCGTCGCTAGGGTTTAGTCTAGCGACGCTTTAAAGCGTTGCTAGAACTGAAACTGGCGACGCTTTAAAGCATCGCTAAAACTGGAACTGGCGACGCTTTAAAGCGTCGCTAGGTTTGGTGTCTAGCGACGCTTTAAAGTGTCACTAACTGGCGACGCTTTAAAGCGTCGCTAGGATTTAGTCTAGCGATGCTTTAAAGCGTCGCTAGAACTGAAACTGGCGATGCTTTAAAGCGTCGCTAAAACTGAAACTGGCGACGCTTTAAAGCGTTGCTAAATGCCGACACTTTAAAGCGTCATTAGATTTAAAACTAGCGACGCTTTAAAGCGTCGGCAAATGCCGACGCTTTTTTCAAGCGTCGGCAGGTTGCGTCCCAGCGACGCTTTAAAGCGTCGGCAAATGCCGACGTTTTTTTCAAGCATCGGCAGGTTGCGTCCCAATGCTTGCATAGGCGACGCTTTAACGACGCTTTACAAAATATCGGAAGATTATTTAGCGATGCTTAAAAGCGTCGGGAAACGTCAAAAAAAGTATCGATAAAGTCCATATTCACTGTAGTGGCTGGAGGTTGACCTTCAGTAAAAAGAAACTTTTTGTTTATAGAATAAGATAAGGAACGCATCAACTCCTACGCACCGATGCTTCCTTTTTGGAATTAAACTCCAAATGGGATTAGATTATACGTTTAATATATATATATATTATTATAAATTCAGATCCGCAAATAATTTCCCTTTTTATTTATTATATATATATATAATCTTGTTCCTGCTAATGTTGTTCCACGCCAGCAAATTTCCGAGTGCGTAAAGCAACAAGATTTGTGGGGCCCATCTGGGTCGGCCATTCAGTGAACGTGGTTGGCATGGTGGCACGCGGTTCCTCCGCGGTGTCTAAGTGCCCCCATCCTTCCCTTACCCATATGGGAAAATCCTTGGTGGGTGATAGGGATCCCCTCACCTCCTTTCCATTACTCGCACATAGATCCCTCTCGAGCTTCTCACCGGCTGAAGGGTGCTGAGATCTAATTCTCCAACCACGGCTATTTATGTATGACATGATGGTCCATGATTATTGTATGAGTTTTGTGAAAACATGAAGTTTAAAATCTGCGCATCATGTGGAACTCCATGATAAGGAAATGTCATGTCATGTATGAATGGTTTTGATTATGAAATATAACATCTGATTCAATTTTAATATAGAGAGAGTATTCGAATTTATTTGGCTCGGGTATTGTATTTTACATCAATCCCAGGTAAAGTTTTTTGAATAATCTAGATTTTTAGAAAAATATCATTTAATCATGAAAATTTCTGAATATTTTGAACTGATTGTAATGCAAATATGGATTAAATTTGTTGAACACATATGAATAGTATTAACATGTTATAATTTACTTTTATATGCAAGCCACGACGAATATAATTACTTGATAACACCAAATTGCCCCACCTGCATATTTTTTGCCAGAATATAATTTATAACGTGAGAAACAATTCATGGATCCAATATTTGGTTTGTTTGATAGAATATCATGAGATTAATGGAGATCAGGTTTAGCCATGTCATTTGATCAAATTTTCTATAAATTTCTTGTTATTGATTTTTTTTTTTCAATGAAATGAGAGGATAGATGAAAAATATCTATGTTTTTATATGTTTCCTCATTTTGATCAAAAAATTGTATCAACGTAGATTTTGGTCAGACTAAGCTGAGTGCTCCACCGAGAACTGCGGTAACGGTACCCTTCACCCTAGGCGCGGTTGACCGCATCCCTCCAGCTCAGCGGTTGGTATTTGCCGGGCACAATCGTAATCTCCCCCGCCCCGCCGCCCGCGCCCCCCCCCCCCAACTCCATTTTGACAGAAAAAAATCGCCTCTCTATCTCTCGCTGTCCTTTTTTTTTTTAAAAAAAATTCCGATCGATCCTTTTCCTCCTCTCACGGATTTGAAATGGAGATTTCTCTTTAATCCTCTCGATTCGCTCTCCGCGGTAGATAATAGCAGCAGCTGCTTTGGAATCGCTCGCAATGGATCAGGAGGGAGGAATGGCTTCCGACAACCTGAGAGTGAGCAGTATCTATTTTTTATTTTTTTTCGATTAATCTAGGGTTAGGGTTTAGTGTCAGTGTCACTGTAGCTATCCAATTTTCCAGACTTTATCGCTCGTAACATTTATTCATAGATATACGCAATCGAAGGGGTTTTGCTCTCTACTTTTATTGTTATCAGATGAATGATATTTTTGTTTAATAACTTTCTTTTGACATGGTATATTAAAGGATTGAAGGAAAACATTGCTTTTTAAGATGGTCGAAACTAGATTATATAGAGTATAGGTATTTGGAAGTGAAGGGAGCTTATCTAGTTGGGGATTTGTATGTAATGGTTTTAACGATGTATTTCTTTGTTTTGGCTGTCTGTGAAATAGTTTATATTTTGGATGAGGACTCGAAATTTAATTAAAGCTTGGATTTCTAGTGCAACTGGAATTTGGTAGCTTGTGTTAGGGGCACGTCCAGGCTGCCTCACCCCATTCTTGTGAGAAAATATGACTGGGATGGAGGTTGGCACTCCGAAAACCCATCCACCCAGGAAAGTGTATGGAAAGAAAGGAAGGGAAGATGAGAAAAAAATAAATAGTGAAATCTAAGAAGAAGATAAAAAGGAAAGAAAGAAAGGAAAGTAGAAAAAAAAAGAAAGGAAGGAATGAAGGGAGAAAGGAAAGAGAAAGAAGCATAGAAAGGAAAGAAGGAAATAAAAGAAGGGTTAAGAAAATAAAAGAAGAAGAAAAAGAAAAGAAAGAAAGGAAACAACGAAGAAAAAGAAATAAATAAGATAGAAAGGAAAGAAGTAGGAGAGAGAGACAGTGGGTATTTACAGGGATTGCCATTGGGATGGGGTAGGACATTGAGGTGTCCCATTCCAAGGAGAAACTAAGACACTACCATCCCATGGATTTAAAACCTTGCTTAAAAGTATGTTTCCTAAAACTACTATAGGAATGATTAAGCAGTGAAGCATACTTGTGTAATTTTGTGCTAATGTTAGTTTAAATAATTGTAACTTATGACCTGTCTACTTGAGTTTAGGAATTTGATGATTTGAGTGTTACTATCTGATTTTCGTTTCCAAAGCAATGCTTATTATCTGATTTTTTTTTTTTCATGAAGCAATTCCCTTGTTTTGCACCTTGGACCTCCTGAAGTGCAGCCCTTTGGAGGTGAGGTGCCAATCTAACAGTTGTTGGCACCATGTGTTTTTTTTTGGTATTAAAAAATGTGGACAAAGATATTATTAGTGTTCATTTTATAGTAAGAGAGATCTTATGCGGCATGCTTGTGTCCATCAACTATCTCAGTTGATTAGAAATAACAAATTAGCACAGCGGCTGAGATCCATGAATTTGATATCTCACCTTAATGTTCGGCAGTTGCCGGTCCTTCATTACCAAAACCTAATAGTCAGTACTTTTATTTGTTGTCTATAATTTTTCATTGGAACCTGTATCAGGGAGATACATATTATCATATAACTTTAAACAGTCCCCTTAAAAAAGAGATGCTATAAGAAAACAGAGATGCATGAAAGGCTTTCGCTATTTAGATATTACACCTGGATTTGTAGAATTTTTTATCCTTGCATTGAACATTAGTATTTGGTTTCTGCTTCTGGTGCCGTAGAGAAATGGTTGTGGGGGGGTTGTTACATAGAAGGGGTATTGAATGAAGGAAAATACTTTTAAAGTGTCACATAAGCAAAAAGCAATTCAGTTACCTTCTTCTTCCTTTTTTTGGTTTGTTTTGTTGGCAAGGTGCAAGCTCAGGTCAGTGGCTAATCATTAACTGACCTTAGGCTGCATAATAGAAATTTACTGTTTGTAGTACAAATCAACTATTGATAGTAGTATATGATGACTGTGCCTATTATGTTTGAACCATAATTTTGCTTCGAGATGTTCTTAGGAACCTCTCAGTTATATGGTTAGTGTATCTAATAAAATGCAATATTATCCTTCAATAATGGAGAATCTGTTGGTCCATCAACTTGCAGATTTCCTGGAAGGCTTACTACAAAAACCTGTTTCTTTTAGCATATCAAAGTTTTGGGGTGGTGTATGGTGACTTGAGTACATCTCCTCTTTACGTGTATCGAAGTACATTTTCTGGGAAGCTACATGATCATCAAGATGAAGAGACAATATTTGGTGTATTTTCCTTGATTTTTTGGACGTTCACTCTGATCCCATTGCTGAAGTATGTTATCATTGTCTTGAGTGCTAATGATAATGGTGAAGGTGAGCATGGAATATTTCTTTGACATCCAATTATTTTTTTGTTTTCTTGTTCAATTTGTGCTGACGATTTATTGTTTTTTGTTTAGGAGGACCATTTGCTCTATACTCTCTCCTTTGCAGACATGCAAAGTTTAGTTTGCTTCCTAATCAGCAGGCAGCTGATGAGGAGCTTTCTACTTACTATAGACATGGACAAATGTCTCGCAATATGATTACCTCTCCATTGAAAAGGTTTCTAGAGAAGCATAAAAGGACGAGAACGTGCTTACTTCTTATAGTTCTTTTTGGCGCTTGCATGGTGATAGGTGATGGTGTTCTTACACCAGCAATTTCTGGTAACAATTCCATAGATTTGTACTTTTTTCTTTATTTTTATTATTTTCTACATGACGATTGTTAATTTTGATACATGTTGCTTTTTTGTACAAGATAATTATTTCATTGTCATGTTGTCTAATACACTATGCCTCAATTTTAAGTTTTTCTTTTCTTTTCTTTTATTTTTTGCAGTATTGTCATCCATTTCTGGGTTGCAAGTTCGTGCGACGAAATTACATGATGGTATGCATGAACTTTGAACTATCACCCCCACCTCTCTTCAAATATATATGGATATATGCCAATTTAGAATTGCTGGTCATTTTTAGCATAGTCACAAATTCGACATTCGGAACAATTCAGTTAGATGTAATTATTTGGAATTCAGGAAAAATCCAAAAATTTGTCAAAAATTTGAAAAGATATCAGGTAACAAAGAATTAGAAAAATAATAAAACTAAAATATATGGACTTTCTAAAATATTTGTAAGTTTATTGACTTAAAAATAAGTATAGGAGAGGCAAAATAACAAATGATAGCAAAAAACATTGCTGTTTGCAATGATATATGGTATCATTAATTTGTAACACAAAGATTTCTCTAAAAGGTCATAAATATTTCATCAATAAATCATAAACTTTGTGTGTAATTTTAGAGTAATTGAATAGTTTTGGATTGGCTTATTCTGGGGAATTACCAAGAACAATCTGAGAAATTTTCAATACTTCCGAGATTTTTTTTTGTAGCTATGATTCTTAGAAATTTACTTAAAATTTAATATCAAACTTATAGTTTCTAAAACTATAGCTTCTCTTTTCCCTTCTGAGTAAACTGATTCCAATTTGAAGCTTGGAGGTGTTTCTCTAAGTATGGAACCTAGGTAATTCTACTTGCTGGTTTTTTTATCTCTTTTTTGCTAAAAAAGAAAGAAAAGAAAAGAAAAGAAAAAGGTCCTAAGAGATGAACTTTGATACATGGATTGGCTACCTTGCTTCTAAACAAGCAGTCTAATAGTTGTTGTTACTTGTAAACTGGGAAGTATTATGATAGTGGTACCAATGACTTGTGTTTGAATTCCACCCTGTTTCAACTTTGGCCAGCCTTCTTCCCATCCTACTACTTTTTTTTTTTTAAACGTATAAATTTTAAGTATGCATTACTACTAAAACTTAAAGTGTTACTTACACCTTGAATTTTAAATATTCACTTTTGAGTCATTCCTCATATATGCATGCATGTATGTATTTTTTAAAAGTTTGAAGCCATTTGTGATTGTATAATATTGGTCAATCCATCTTGCATGGATGCATATGTGAGTTTGGTTATGTAAGGGTTTATTGGTATTGTATATACATTGTAGTGAATTTACTAATCCACCATTTAGCTTTATCAGCAGACACCAGGAAGAGCCTAAGAAAATTGTGATCATTTGTTTTATGTAATCTTCATTGACATTGAATGCATTTAATGTATGGGTTGTATAATTCAAAAATCCCCTAATGGTTTCCCTATTATGTCAGATAAAGCATTCTTTGGTCATTTCACCACCATAAAACACTTTATTTATGAGTCTATCACCTATATGGTAGGATTTGTCTTTGTACTTAAATGAAGTGCAATAAATATTAATATGTAAGTCAGTAATCTTCTCTTTCTTTAGCCATAAGAGCATTATTTTTGGCCATCCAAAGTGAATCACAATATAAACATTTTTAATCATATCATCCATACTATAGACCAAATTAATTGGCACCCCAAAAATCAAAGAAAAGCTTCTTTCTCCTGTGGTTTTTGATCTTGCTATTATTTCTTTTCTTTCTGCATGCAAATCTCTTGGTTATTGTGATGAACCTACCATCTTACATATCCTTGCTTCCATTATTCTTGCCTTCTCGGTGCTAATTTGCCACCTGTTTTTGCATCTAATCGTCCATGAAAACTCGGGAATTCTACATAGTTTTGTTTCTTAGCAAGAGTTATTATTATTGCTGTGATAAATAAAAAAAAAATTTTTCAAGCAAATATCTCAGTTGTGGTTGGTTGCAAACATGATGTTCTATCATTTAAATAGCATTTTTAATAACACCTGCTTAATATCAACCTTTATGTCTTTATATCTGTTACGGAGAAAATACTCTAGTTTGACTCTGTGCAGAAGTAATTCTAAGTTTTTCTGCATCAGAACATGCTTGTTTGTCGTGGCATCTATATTATCTGTTTATATGACAAAATGTAAAATATCATTCATAAAACGGTTACCATCTAGATTTTCAAAACTTTTTTCTTGATAATTGTCATTATCGTCTTGCTTAATTTCTGAGAATGCTATATTATCTAATGTACAGCTGAGGTGATTATTATTGCCTGCGTTGTGCTGGTTGGCCTCTTCGCTTTACAACATAGGGGTACTCAGAGGGTGGCCTTTCTGTTTGCACCTATTGTCATCCTTTGGCTCTTGTGTATTGGTGTGATTGGTCTGTACAATATCATTCATTGGAACCCCACAATTTATCATGCTCTTTCTCCACACTATATCATTAAGTTCTTCAGAAGGACAGGAAGAGATGGCTGGATTTCTTTAGGGGGAATACTCCTTTGTATTACAGGTTATTTTGATGAACACAGTCCGAGATGCTTTTTGTTTTCATCTATCAGTGGCATCTTATGTTGAATTTTCATGATATGTGCAGGTACTGAAGCTATGTTTGCAGATCTTGGCCACTTCACTGATTCATCCATTAAGGTGTGGTAGCTAAACATATCTGTTTATTTTCTCTTAGAGGTTTTATTCTTTGTGAAGTGATCATGTAGAAATTGTCTAGAAGATGAAAGTGCCATTGTGAATATGATGATATGAATGCAAAATATCTTTTCTTTCAAATGAATATTAACCAATGCAAAAGCTTGTCTTTTATTATTACTTGTCATGACTAAATATAGAGTAGTGCTTGCGATTATTCATATTACTGCCTCCATTGTGTTACCCTGCTATAGTAAACAGCAATGGATGCCCATTACCTCTTTCATTTCCATTTTCTTTGATTCTCAAGAGACGTCACAATTCCTAGTTTCTGATAATTCATAGCTTTGAATATCATATGCAATATTGAAACTCAAGAGGCAAAGTGACAAGAGTAAATACTTACATGCTTGAGGACATTAAGCCAATAACAGAATTAAAGCACACTTTATGAGCAATGACATCACATTCAAGAAATCATGTATAAAATTCATCAGTAGACTATAATTTGGAATTCCCATGCTAGAACCTCTACATAAGATTGAAATGGTATATACAGGCAAAACCTTGAGTTATGTAGTATGATAAGCATTTACTTGCTAATAGACCTACTTTGTCTATGCCTCTTTTGCATCTTAAGGTAGACCATGCATTGTTTTGACGATCATCTGACTTATAGAGAGGTTTTTGTGGCTTAATATTGAATTTTCAGATAAAGCTTGCAGTTCCTTTTCATCCCAACTTGATAAAAAAGCAGACATTTGAGAAATTTGATGGCTTTTATTAGTGATTCATGATCTTATGCAAATGAGTAATCTTTTGAGATCATTCATATTTTATCATATTGTGCTTATTTATTGAGGTGCCTCTTTTAGTTTGCTCTCTCTTTGTTCTTTTATTTTTTTGAGTTCTTAATTTTTTTATTACAATTTGTTTTGATAACATATCTTGAAATATTACTGAGCATGACCATAAAATAAAATAGCCAAACAATGAGAAAGGAGGGTGTGAGAGAAGTGGTATACAAAGACCAGAATGACTGGACATTAAGTGCTTAAGGTTTCTTATATTTAGAATGAAGTTAAGTTGATGTTTGAATATCTAACACCATTAACAAGAGATGAGTGATAAGCAAGACCAAGGTCGGCTGGACTAGTATTGAGGCTTGTACCAGCCAGTGACTCATTCGATACATTAGTCTGTACCGTAGCATGTCGGGGCATGCCAAAAAAGGGAGAGGGGGAGGGAGATAGAGATGAGGGTGGTAGGGGCAAAGAGGGAGGGGGAGAGAGGAAGAGAACTTTAATCCTAACCTTAGGGGAATCGGGGGGTCAGAGAGAAAAAGGAGATGAGAAAGAGGGATGGGTAGAGGGGGGAGAGGGAGGAGGGGGAGTAAGAAAAATAGGGTGTTGGAGTTGCTTTTGGGGTTGATCGAGAGGAGTGTCTGAGTCACCATCACCGGTGGTCTTTGGTGATGCTTACTGTTATATCCCTCTTATCCAGGCCCATTAAAGGCCCAAGGCCCATTAAGGCCCATAAAGGCCCAAAGCCCACTAGGGCCTATTAAGGCCAACCACTTCGGTTATTCTGTTACAACCACTTCGGTTATTCTATTATTCGGTTACAATCACGTTCGATTATTCGGTTATTCTGTTACAACCACTTCGGTTATTTTGTTATTCGGTTACAACCACATTTGGTTATTCGGTTACAACCATATTCGGGTATTCGGTTACAACCACTTCAACCGCATTTGGTTATTACAATATCTATAAATAGGATATGAGGGGACACTCCAAGGGTAAGCAAGGTCTGAGGCCACTCCACTCTACTCACTCCCTTTTCTATCTATGCTATTTTTGAATTCTCCATTCTGTTGATGCCTAGACCACCCACTGACTTGAGTGTCGGAGTGTCCCCCGCTGGAAATCCGGTCTAGGATCTTTTGCAGGTATCCACGCCCGGGAGCAGGATCAGAAGCGCGAGCGGGATGCCCGACACTGCCGAAGTTTCAACCCAGGTGATCTAGCGGCAACAGATTGGCGCGCCAGGTAGGGGCCGTTGTTCCCCGTTGAGAAGGAGAATTTCAACAAAAAAAAAAATCAGAAAAAAGGGAAGAAATAGGATTGACCTCGGATGGATGAGGCCAGAGACCGTGGCACCCTCCCATCGCCAGATCTGATGGCGGATCTCACCATCCTCGTTCTGGGCGATGGGGAATAGTCCGTGGAGCTGGTCACCGTCGGCCACTGAGCTCCAGCTCCTCGCAGCCGCTGAGCTGCAGCCCCACCAGCCACAAGATATGGAGGTTCTTGAAGACGGAAATGGGGCCGAGGGTGAGATCGGTGCATCGGTGGAGATCGAACTCCTCGAGGGTGGTGCACTCATCGATGATCCTCAGGAGGGCGGACTCGGAGGCGGCTGAAATGAACGCAAGCTTCCGGAGGCCCGGGAAGCCACGGGTGAGCGCCTCGAGCATGCGGTCGATGACATCGACCGGGGGGAGAAATGGCGGATGATGCGCTTCTTCAGCTAGTTCTTCTTCATCAGCCTCGGCTCGTTGCTGGCCGTGACGATCTTGGTGTACATCCAGGACAACCTCGGCTACCCATGGGACTATGGCATCTGCGCCACCGCCATCGTGACGGGGCTGATAGTGTTCCTCTCTGGGACCACCAGGAACCAGTTCAAGAAGCTGGTTGTTAGCCCTTTAACCCAGATCGCCGCCGTGGTAGCGGCATGGAAAAGGAATCTCGACTTGCCCTCGGATCCTGCCTTACTCCATGATGTCGATGCCACTGGGGAAGGGGGGAAGAAGATCTGAGGGAAGCAAAGGTTGCCCCACGGCAAGCAGTTCCGTGTTCATTATGGGTGCCACGGGACGGGCGGGCGGCCACATTGCCGTCCCTCTTCGAGCTTCCGGCATCAGTCTTCACGCACTTCTTACTCGCCGGCGCCGCGGGAGAGCTAGCGACCATCGTCCTGCCCTCGTCTCCCATATACGGTGACGGGGAGTCGTCGGATGTCCGATCCGGGAGGGTCGGACGATCGCAAAGAGAGGAGGGAGGGAGAGCGAGAGAGAGCTCGTGATCATCTATGCCTGCCCATGGCGGAGGTGACGAAAAAGGGGGCTCCGAGATCCATAGTGAAGGCGGCGATGGCTGCCCTCTGAGACGAATCCTCGCGTCGCCTTCCTTCTTTGCCCCAATCTGTTATTGGATTAACTTCTTTTCTGCCGTCCTCTCAGTTGTCATCTTCGTTTAATTCCGCTTTGGGTCATGACCGGAGGCACCATCTTTGACCTTGGAAGAAACCCTAGGCTCACTGCATCTTCTTTTCAGATATTGCAGGATTAGTTGGAGGTACATGACTTCCAGTACAAGATGGTTCCCATTCTTCCTTGAGATAAACTTTTTGGCATGGTGATGGTTCCTCCTAGCCACAGCCAGACAGGAGTGTGAAGCAGATCACAATCTATGGGTCGTACATGGCTAGGGGATCTGCCCTTCATATAATGCAATCTGCTCATTCAGAAGGTTTTGAGGAGCCAGTTATTGCAACTCTTCTATGCGAAGTTTTTAAAGCTCTTGTTTATCTCCATATTCATGGGCATATCCACAAAGATGTTAAGGCTGGCAATATCTTAATTGATGCTAATGGAGCTATTAAGCTAGCAGACTTTCGTGTCTCAGCATGCATGTCTGATACCGAAGATAGGAAAAGGTCACGAAATACATTCGTGGGTACTCCATGCTGGATGGCTCCTGAAGTAATGCAACAGCTACATGACCGACCCCAAATGTTTGAGCCATCTCCGCACAGTGCGATGCCACCAGTACTATGGCAGAAGCAATGATTGTAGTAATTTTCGAACCAGAGCTTGTTCTGGACCCATCGGGCGAGAAGACGGTGCTGGCCACAACAGCAACAACCACAGCTGCAACCTTTACCATCGAAGTAGCAGCATACATTTCGGCATTATGGGTTTGAGCTTCTATCCTTATCTTCCCCTTATGATTCTTGAGCCATCCACCCATCATTTTTTCTCTTGGCAATCCCTTAAGGAGCTGGATGTCTTGATGTCCGGGGATAGATACTGATGACTTTGGTGAGACCTTCGAGGTAAGCCCTTGTAAACAAGTCTGAGACTAGCCTACACCTTGTCACTCTGACCTCTTTCTCTATCATTGAGTTTTTCATTTTTCTGAACTCTACTAACTTGAGCATCGGAGTGTCTCCTATCGGAGGAATCTCGGTCAGGAATTTGTTTTGCAGGAACCTCTAAAGGCTGATATTTTCTTCAAGGTTGATATCTTTTTAATGGTCGATTTCTTTCTTGAAGGCTGATATCTTTTTAATGGCCGATCTCTTCTTGAAGGCTGATATTTTCTTAATGACCGATATCTTCTTGAAGGCTGATATCCTCTTAATGACCGATCTCTTCTTGAAGGCCGATATCTTCTTGAAGGTCGATATCTTCTTAAATGGCCAGTATCTTCTTAAAATGGCCAGTATCTTCTTAAATGGCCAGTATCTTCTTAAATGGCCAATATCTTATAAGGGCCCACTGAAGTCCATGGAAAGGTTCACCAAAACCTATCTTATTAGGGTCCACTGAGGTCCATGGAAATGCTCACTGAAGCCTATCTTATCAGGGTCCACTGAAGCCCAAGGGAAGGCTTACTGAAGTCTATCTTATTATCAAAGGCATAAGGATGATCTCCGTGATCTTCCCTATGAAGTGCCGAGTTGGGTTTAACCAGTCCATCTTAATCAAAAAGGCATAAGCATGATCTCCGTGATCTACCTCACGAAGTGCCGAGGTGGGCATGATCAGCCTGTCTTAATTTTATTTTTTGAAAGGCATGAGAATGATCTTCATGATCTACTCTACGAAATGCCGAGATGGGCCCGATCAACCTATCTTAATCTTTAATTAAAGGGCATAAGGATGATCTACGCGATTTACCTTACGAAATGCCGAGGTAGGCCTGATAAACCTGCCTTATTCTCTATCAAAAATTCATAAATAATCCATATGGTTTACACTATTATTTGATGAAGTGCCAAAATGACCCAATCTTTATTCAGGGATGACCTACATGGTCCATCTTGTGGCAAATCCAGCGACACACAAAAGTGCATCTAATCAATATATATCAATCAGCAGCTTATTGATGATATGACTTGTCTATCTTATTTTCTATCACTATCAATCAGCAGCTTATTGATGATCTTATTAGTCTATCTTATTCTCTATCAAAGGCGGATCTAATTGGCCAACTGACAAAGTGCAAAGGCTATTATTTAATACTCCCTTCATTAAAAATAAAGTCGAAGTCGGAGCAGTTCACTAGCAACATTTTTCAGCTCGGGAGTGGGGGGCTGTGTTATATCCCTTTCATCCAAGCCCATTAAAGGCCCAAGGCCCATTAAAGCCCATAAAGGTCCAAAGCCCACTAGGGCCTACTAAGGCCAACCACTTCGGTTATTATGTTATTCGGTTACAACCACATTCGGTTATTCGGTTATTCTGTTACAACCACTTCGGTTATTCTGTTATTCGGTTACAACCACATTCGGTTATTCGGTTATTATGTTACAACCACTTCGGTTATTCTGTTACAACCATTTTGGTTATTCTGTTATTCGGTTACAACCACATTCTGTTATTCGGTTACAACCACATTCTGTTATTCGGTTATTCTGTTACAACCACTTCAACCGTATTTGGTTATTACAATCTCTATAAATAGAGTAAGAGGGGACATTCAAAGGATAAGCAAGGTCTGAGGCCACTCCACTCTACTCACTCCCTTTTCTATCTATGCTATTTTTGAATTCTCAATTATGTTAATGCCTTGACCACCCACTGACTTGAGCGTCGGAGTGTCCCCCGCTGGAAATCCGATCCGGGGTCTTTTGCAAGTATCTGCGCCCGGGAGCAGGATCAGAAACGCGAGCGGGATGCCCAACGCTGCCGAAGTTTCAGCCTAGGTGATCTAGCGGCAACACTTACCGTGGAGCTTTGAGCTCCATCATGGTGGAAGAGGGGGGGAGAGATCAAATGAGGTAGAGGGAGATGGAGAGATTAATTGATATATGTATATATCAAAGGACTGAACCTTCCAGGTTCAGTTTGGTACGGCCCGAACCACATGATTCAAGATAGTTTGGCTAGGCAGGACCATTGCAGTTGTTGAACAAACTAGAAAGTTTGTATCAGCAATTCTGTGATAAATAATACGTGCTAAACAAGCTGAGTTGTCATTCAACAAAACCACAGGAAACATGATTGGTAAGTGAAATTTATTTGCATGATGATAATGACTTAAGAGAGACATTTAAATGCACTCTAAGCTTTGAGGAAAGCAATGGGCAGAGCATGGTATTGAGTAAAACAGTTTGATAGATATAAAGTTTTAGGTTAAAGAGGTTTGGTTACATTAATAAGACGTTCAAGAGGTTTGGCAAAGCATGATCATCCTATGTTGCACCTAAACAACACAACCTTATTTTTTTTATTAGACTTGGGCATCCATATATCTGAATGACATCTTTCTGCTAGTTTAACAATTTGGATGGCTCTTTTGTGCAAGCTCAATATGGGCCTGGATCACTCAAATCTTTTTCTAGAGTCATTTGGATATTGCAACCAGTTGATGCCAAAATTAGCAAGCAATTAATACAATGGAAAATGCTGGGTGTTCCCCTAAGATCTCCCCCAAATAGCTGCAACTCATGGTTTTTCTTCAATTGCCAGGGGCAGAGTTGGTCTTGTGGCTCCAGATTAACAACTCAACCCCCATGTACACCTTGTTTTCCACTTAAAACCAGGTGTTCTGCCTTCCTTTAGAGTTTCTTGGGCAAACATAGCAGCACTCTAGTGCAAATGGGAGATGAGCAGCCAATAACAACCAAGGAAGGAGAGAATGACAAATGTGTCTTATAGCAAGAAAATCAAGATAATGAAACATAGGTGTAGAGAACATAGAAATGTAATGGGCATGAAAAATTAGTTTTTCATGAACCTCTACTAGTATGGAATATGTGATGTCTTTTTTGAGCGTCATGATGGTAATGTGCCCCCACCAGGGCTGGAACCTTGGATCTTTCCCTAGAGCAAAAGCTCTGAGGAGAGAGGGGCCAGCCAACTGAGCTAACCGCTGTTGATTGTCCAAAGATGTTCTATATCATCAAAGAAAGACAAATGAAATAGCAATTGAAAAGTTCAAAGTATCTGGGTTGTGTCAAATTACTAATTGAAGGCTGCAAGTGACTTGGAAAGGAGTGGTATGCGAATCAAAAGAGAGGATGGCATGCATAATCAGCCAAGAGATAGAATGAAGCAACTGATGGGAACTTGCATTATTGGTTGTTGGGGAGGGGTGGAGGGTTGGGGGTTGTTTAATTGTTATGCTTTTTCTATGAATCAGATTCAAGAAAGTTGAAGAAATGCATAGGCTTTTTCATGATGCTCTACTATGTAAGTGGAAGTTCCTTGTATCTGCTCCAGATGGCTCTTTTTGCATACTCATTTACCTTTCCCACAATTTGTTCTAGTCCACCACAATAACCCCCCGAACAGGCTTTATATATATATATATATTGGGAATTCATTCTGCTCCCACCCCTCTCTACCTCATGCTCCTTTGAATTTCTTTCAACTTTACAAGGAATTTCCTTACTTGTCTAACGTTTGTACCATAAAGAATTTACTCTAAGATTGAAGGAGCACATATACTTTGTTTTGGTGGGAGGTTGGAACTGTTTTTTCCACCCGGCAACCCCCTCCTCGCCCTTGCCCCCCCCTGCCCAAGCGGAAAGGTCATATATCCAGCATTACCTACCTGTATTTCACCTATAATCTTTGCATGTATACTTTCTTACCTGATTCATGTAATTTATACTGTGAAAGTCAATGACATTCTTGTTATGTGCAGGTTGCTTTTGTTGCTGTCATTTACCCTTGTCTGGTGTTACAGTATATGGGGCAGGCGGCATTTCTTTCTAAAAATTTCTCTGATGTACCTACAAGCTTCTATGAATCCATTCCAGGTAAGCCTCAATACCTTCAGATTATGCAACATACACATCTCAAACATAATATGTTTCCTTTGTGTTTGCATTTTTCTTGCAGAACCTGTGTTTTGGCCTGTTTTTGTGCTAGCCACTCTTGCTGCTATAGTTGCTAGCCAAGCCATCATCTCAGCAACATTTTCAATTGTTAAGCAGTGTCATGCTTTGGGTTGTTTTCCACGTGTCAAGGTCGTCCATACATCAAGGTGGATCTATGGTCAGATATACATACCCGAAATAAACTGGATTCTCATGGTCCTTTGTCTGGCTGTCACTGTGGGTTTTCATGACACAACCCTTATTGGAAATGCTTATGGTAACACTGACTATGTCAACTTGATAAATATTATAAAGCAAAAGCACAAAAATTTCTCTCATTGCTGCATATTTTCATGGTTGTCCCAGAAATATTTCTTACGTATCTTTGCATATATTAATGCTACCATCTACACTTAATTTGTGTATTAATATTTTCTCTTTGGTATACTTAATCCTAACTAGTATCACCAGTCACCCTCATATATTAATTTCTAAGCTGGATACTTGTTTTGTAATTTCAGGCATTGCATGCATAACCGTGATGTTCGTGACCACATGGTTGATGATGATGATTATCATCTTTGTATGGCAAAAGAATGTCTTATTTGCCTTGTTGTTCCTTATATTTTTTGGGTCAATCGAGGCTGTTTATCTTTCATCTTCAATTATGAAAGTTCCCCAGGGAGGATGGGCACCTCTTGTGCTGTCCTTTGTTTTTATGGTCATCATGTATGTCTGGCACTATGGCACTAGAAGAAAATATCAATTTGACCTACAAAACAAGGTCTCTATGAAATGGATCCTCACTCTTGGCCCCAGCCTTGGAATTGTTCGTGTTCCTGGAATCGGACTTATCTACACAGAGCTGGTTACAGGAGTACCAGCTATCTTCTCTCACTTTGTCACCAACCTTCCTGCTTTCCATCAAGTTCTTGTCTTTGTTTGTGTGAAGTCAGTGCCAGTCCCATATGTTCCAGCAGACGAATGCTATCTTATAGGTAGGATTGGTCCTAGGTCCTACAGGATGTATAGGTGCATTGTGAGATATGGGTACAAAGATGTGCGGAGGGATGATGACAACTTCGAAAACCAGTTAGTGATGAGCATTGCCAAGTTCATTCAGATGGAAGCTGAGGAAACATCCTCAGGGAGCTATGACACATCTCCTGAAGGAAGAATGGCTGTTATACGAACTTCTGAGACATCTGGCTCAAGGTTGGCAATGAGGGATGCTGATGAGAATGCAGGTGACTCTACCATTGTGAGGAGTAGCAAATCAGAAACCCTTCAAAGCTTGCAATCACTATATGAGCAAGAATCACCAAGTGTGAGCCGAAGACGGCGGGTTCGATTTGAGGTGTCAGAAGCAGAGTCTATGGATCCACAGGTTAGAGAAGAGCTAATGGCCCTTGTGGAAGCAAAGCAGGCAGGAGTTGCATATATCATGGGTCACTCTTATATAAAGGCCAGGAGAACATCATCATTTTTAAAGAAGTTTGTCATCGATGTTGCCTACTCTTTCCTTCGAAAGAATTGCAGGGGCCCAGCAGTAGCCTTAAACATTCCTCACATCAGCCTCATTGAAGTAGGTATGATCTACTATGTTTAGCTCGGTGCTCCCTTTCTCATGAGTACCTTTTTGCATGGCAGCAGAAAGAGGTAAGCTGTTCAGGTAGTTAAACTTTAGCTGTAGAGTATCTCCTGTTCGTTTCTTTTCCTTTGCCTCCTAAGTCTTTTAAATGTCTCTGTATTTAGTAATTTATTTTACTCAGGGAATTGTGACAAAATCAAAATAAAGGACTGAACATTGTTATGTGTGGCCGGATGTGGCATATAACTTGAGCAAGTATTCCAGTTTTTCACATGTTACCTAGGGAAGTGTAATTTAGTTGATAGCATGTAGTTTGCTGTGGTTGGGTGTGGCAAATTAATTGCGTTGGTAAGTTTTTTATAAATCCTGTCTCAGTAGCTGCAAATTGCTCATCAAGTTACTATGATACCCAGGCTAGTCAGTAGTACAGCTTACCAGTGTGGTGATAAAATATCCAAAGTTTCTCAGCAAAATGGGCATGGAGAGACTATAATGCACTATTGAAAAAAAGACTCATTTTTATACACAAATTGCTCACGGGTTATGCTAGATTTGGTGGCTTGCTTGATTAGAAACCCTTTGAGAAATGAAGAAACGATCTGTCTTCAGGTAACTAGAAGTAAGAAAGAACTTGGATTGGTTGCTAAGAGAGCTTTTAGATTGAAGGTCATGTTTTCAGTTGTTAAGCTGCTGCGTCAACTAGAATAATTATAAATCTTGTTGATACTCTAGTCATTGCAGTGCAAACATGAGATAGGTGACTGCTCGAGGGAAGAGGAGAGATTTTGAGTCTGTTGTGGTGACTTAGAGTTCTGACAAGATAAAATGTTTATAATGGTTGACATGGAGCACTGTTGCTAACCACATAATGGTAAATATCATGTCAATTCTTGCGTACAGCTTAAAAATGACCGGTTGAGGAGTTGGGTGGAAGAACCATCACAAATTGGCTCATAGATCATAAATTATGTCCTGCTTTTGTGATATGATAGACATATACTAAGGATAAGGCAAGCCGAAAATCAGCAAGATTTAACGTAAGTACGTCAAGTTTGTAAATCCAAGACCTTTCTTTCCATGCAAGACATGAGTAATTAAGACTTAGGAGGAGGTTGTTCTCCTATACCATTTTGGTTGGCAACTAAAACTTTGGGTATGAATCATCTCCTGTTCCGACACCGTTAATATCCTTTTTCAGCCGAAGATAATCTGGTAATGATGAAGAGCGTTTAGTCCAGCTTGATTTAAGGAGCTGGCATTAACTTACTGCGCAATTTAGAGGTCGTTGGAGCATCTTTAACCTTGTCGACTTCAATCTAATTTGATCTATTGCATCCAATGGTTTCTGATGTACCATTGTTTTTGGTGCCCAACTTTCTATGATAATGGGCCTGTTAAAACCCAACCATTTGGTTGCAACAATGCGGGTTTTCTTTTGTTATTTGTGCCAGCATAAATACAGGTTTAACATCCTTTCTCCAATCCTGCTTGCTTGCACTAGTTTTACTCGATCATTTCCCAAAATGTTAACCCTGCTGGGAACTGGAAACAACTTTGGCTAGCATGGTGAGCCTTACTAGCAAACTGTTGTATCAGGGATGCAAGGTTGGCATGTCGCCAGTATCTTTGAGGGGACTAGATCACGGCGCATGGGATGGATGTTGGAGCATGCGAAAAAATGCTCCCCAAGGAGTAGCTAGAACTGATATGAAAATAATTGAAGTTGCCAATGGTCTTTTCATGGCATGGGACGATCTTTGCATGAGCCTATGCAAAGTTCAGGTTGGGTATGGTTTGGAAGCCTTACGAGAGGTTCGGCATATGAAATGTAAAATATAGCTGGCAAGTGGCAACATGGTATACCTGCACTCCGTGGAATTGTTAATTGCTCAATAAAAAAAAAATAAAAGAGAAACATCAACCATACTTCTGAAAGTTAAATTTTATAAAGTCATGAAAATACTATTTGACTCCTGATTTATGGTATATGGTCATGTTTTGATTAAAATTACACTCTTACCAAATTATGAAGGAGAAAACTCCGAACCATTAATTATCTTATTATTTTGCCAAAAGAGTTTAAATATACTTGTCAATACGATGCAATATCAACAAAAATACAAAGGTGGTCAAAAAGAAGTCTAAAAAGAGTTTAAATACACTTTTTAACTTGATACAATATGCACCGAAGTACAGGAGAGGTAAAATGGAATAGCTATGTAAGTCCAAGTGCAAAGGCATCCTGTCCATGGAATGCTACGCCTCTTGATAGGAAGAGAAGCTGACCTCTTCGGATGATATGCCTACCGGCAATGTTGATGCGGTTAAGATGGATGTACTTGGTAACCGGAAATTCAGTGTTGTGTGCTAGTCCGTGGCTGAACAGATGTATCCATTATCTTTAATTACCCAAAAAAGACACATGTATCCATTATCGGGACTGTTCTCAGATATTAATGATCTTGAGCTATGGATCTCTCCTGAGGATGCCATGGAGCACTACATCTCTAATATACTTGCAGGTATTATCGATGCGGCCAGCATGGACGTACACGGAACCACAAACTCGATAATCGGAAACTTGATATTACATAACTAGCCCATGGATGAATAAATATATGCATCCATCATCATGATTGTTCTTAGAAATTGATGATCTCGAGCCATGGATCTTTTATGAGGATGCTCGGAGATGCCAAGTTGATGCAAGATGATCTTGAATGATTGGTCGGTCAGGATGACTATTAAATGAGTTTACTTGATCTTTGCATCATGAAGTGCTTGGCTAGTATAGTAGACGGATTTTTAGGCTCTTTTATCGTCCATTCAAACAAGTACAGAGCTAATTTCCTCTAAAAATGTGATGAGGTATAGGAAGAGCTCCTCTCCGACATCGGGTTTTGACACAATAGTGATGGAGATGCGAGAAACTTCTTCAACTTCTCAAAAGCATTCCTTTGTCCACGTAAAGTTGTGCATTCAGCACGGAACCTTAAAAAAAGATAAGCAACACTCAACCGATCGCGAGATGAATCAACTAAGCACCGCAACCCACCTGATCGGTTGCTGCACTTATTTTTTGGAGGTTAAATGCCGCATGTTAAAAATTGCCTAGATTTTTTTTGGATTCGTCTCAATGCCCTATTGGATAACCAAGAATTCGAGAAACTTGCCAGTTATAATACCAAAGGTGCATTTACTTGGATTTAGCTTCATTTGGTATCGGCGAAGGATATTGAAGGCTTTTTCCAGGTCTTTGATGTGGTTGGCCTCTTTAGAGCTCTTGACGAGTATGCCATCGACGCAGACCACCATTTCTGATCGATCCAGTCCTTGAAGACCTTATTGACCAACTATTGATAAGTATCTCTTGTATTTTTAAATCAAAAGGTATCTTTGTATCAATAAATATCTTTGTTGGTTATGAAGGTATTGTTCTCCTTGTCCTCGGAAACCATCCTGATCTAGCTGTAGTCCAAGAAGGCATCCATAAAGTTGAGTAGCTTGTATTCGGACATTACATCGACTAGTTGATCAATTTTCAGTAATGAAAAGTTGTCCTTGGGGCATACCTTGTTAAAATCGATGTAGTTGATGCAGATTTTTTATTTTTCATTGACTTTCTTGACCACGACGTTGGCTAACCAGTCAAGATAGTGGACTTCTCAGATAAATCCCATAGTGAGAAGTTTATCGACTTCTTTATCGATTGCTTTTTATCTCTTAGGGGCAAAACTCCTCTTTTTCTACCGGACTAGCTTGTACTTTGGATCAATATTCTGAATGATCACTTCTAGAAAGATCCTCGCCATGTTTGACGCGGACCAAGTAAATATGTCAAAGTTGATCAATAAGAAGTTTAGTAGTTGATTCTTTTTCTCCACGGGTAGAAGAGCCCTGACTTGGATGGACTTCGCCAGATCGTCCCTCAACAGGAAGGAGAGTAGCTGCTCAGTTGATTTGGCTCTTTTTTCTGGCTCTCTCTAGTCCAGTTGTTTAATAGTCATACCTCATTAGCTTTTTGTACTTTGGGCGCCATCAGGAAATACTGATAGGCTAGTTGTTAGTCTTTACACATCTTGTTGACTTTATTCCTTATCAAGAAGTAGATGAGAAGGTGTTTTGTTGAGATGACAGCATCTAGCTGATTCAACCCTGGTCATCCGAGGATGATATTGTATGCCAAGGGTACGTGGACTACTATGAATGGTGATTTCTCCTTCGACCCCGATCGAGTCCCCAGTGAAGCTGATTAAAGATAAAAAAACTGGCTCTAAGTAATTTAGAGGCAAGTTCATTCAAACAAAAATATTATAAAATAAAACGTCGGCTGATGATGAGGGCATCAGATCAGACATAGACCTCAAGCTTCAATTTATTCTCTAAGTTATGTGTTGGTCAATTTTGAGTCCTTTAATAATGTGTTAAGTCCTGTAATAAAGTTAGTCCAACAATTGAGTCCTGTAATAAGTTGAGGCAAGAAGTCCAGTTGAGTTGTCTCAACCACATGAGTCCGTAAGTTTATTTGAGTCCTGTAAGTTTGTTTCTAGTCAAATTTTGTACAAGAGAAGGATTACCAGACCAGAGCATTTACAAGGCCACTCCACCAGAGCTGAGTTCAAGTACCTGGATCCCTGCTAGGCCCCTCCTAGCTATGCCGCCCAAAAGGTGGGCCTTCATGCTGCCAAGCCCAGGAGGAGCACCCTCCCAGATTGGCGCCCTACCTAGTATCAGCACCCAGGCCTTGGTGTCCTACCCTAGCCCACTAAAGCTGGCACCCCCCCAGGCCCTTCAAGATATGGCGCCCCAGCCCAAGCCCCTTTCATGAATGGCGCCCCATCTAGCCTAAGTCCAAGCCCAGTAGCAAGTGGAAAAGTCAAAGCAGCCCAAGAGGATTTCATCCCAGCCCAAGCCCATGGAGAAAAGTCAAAGCTTCCAATTTCTACAAGGAGTCCAATGTCCAAGTCCTAGAATTTAGGCCTCCTAATTCTATCAAACTTTGTACTCCTAATTCTAGTTAAACCTTATACTCCTTGTCCCATACAAATTTGTAATCCAATTTTTACAGGGACAGGGCCCTGGATGAATCTATAAATACCCCACCCTTCCCCCTCTTGTAATCTAATATCTTATTCATGAATTAAAACTCTGGTAAATTTTCTTGTGACAACTTGTGTTCTTCTTTGGAAGTGCATGTGAGACTTGAGTGCCCTAACTTTACAAACCCTAGTCACCTCCTGCTAATCTCTCTCCTCCCTTTAAGCCAAGCCGTCCAACCTTCTTCCTCAAGCCAAGATGCCCTCCTTATTGCCAGGCCACCCTCATCCAAGACCAGACGTCCATCTTCTCAAGTAGACCACCAGCCTCTCCAACAGCCCCTCTCTTCTCCTCTTTCATCTTCTTCCAATTTATTATTTTTCTCATCAACCGTGACCCTAACCCCTGACATTTGCAGGATCCCTCCGGTGAAACCATCCTTGGATGGCGTCTTCTTTGCCCTCGAACGAAGCTGATAAAAAGCCAACGGATTCGCGAAAAAGTGACCAGATCATCTAGGCACCGATCTGAGCAGAGAGATCTCTTCTACAGTAACTAGAAATCATTATCTGGTATGCCAAACCTAATTCCCATCTCACTTTTTCTTATTTTTTTAAAGATTGAACATGCTCCTAATAGGCCTTCTTAGACCTAGGATCATGATTATCTTTTCTCTTTGATTGATCTAGCATGTGGGTAGGATGCTAATTGATACAGGATAATCCTAACATAATATTGTCTAGTTTCGGGAATTAAACCATAAACAAATCTGAAAATATTTGCTTGCTTTAATCTGATTTTCTTCATGTTCATCCCTTGCATATCATCCTGCATCATATTAGAATCCCGTCCCTCATCAATTTTGGTATCAGAGCAGGTTAGGGCATGTTCTTGCATCATAGTTTAGATTTCTGCATGCTATTTCCTGCATAACCCTTCAGAACATAGGACTCTTTTTCCCATCAAACATTTTTATTTTTCTCTAATTTTCATGTCATTTGGTATCTGTCTTGTCTTATGTTTTCTGTGATTTTTTCTGAATTTTTAATATTTTATAAAATAGTCAAAAAAATTCGTGAGTCAAACCCTGACTGTATTCTGAAATTTCTGCATCTCTGAATTCTGCATCAGGAGTCCACACTTTGGTCTGTTTCCCCATCAAAACTTTATTATTTTTCTCTGAAACTTTCTGCACGATTTTTCTGTTGAGTCCTCTATTTTTTCAGCATTTTTTGTTAATTTTTACAGGTCAAAATAAATAATTAAAATCTGCATCTTAGAAACTTTAACCGGAATTCTATTTTTCTTGCACCCAGTTAGAAACCCTAGGATTTGCATCATCATACCATTCTTGTTTTGCATGAAATTTGGTAGAAATCATTCTCATACGTCATTCTCTGCTCTATAAATTTTTTAGAATTTTTCTGCATTGAGATCCATGCTAACATCTGCATCAAAATAGATCCATAATTTTAGTTTCTGTGATTTCTGCACACCTGACGAACCTAAACTTAATCAACTACCAAACCCCACTTCACCCAAGCCAATTTTGTTTGATAACTTAATCAACTCAAATTTAAGTTGCCACCTCATAAAAGAGTCAATTTTTTTTTTTCTGTTTGTTATTAGATTGCATTAGGGTTCATCGATTGTGCATCATATCATTAAACTAATCTTAAGGATAATTTTACTCTATCAGATCAGGGCAGGAGGTCATTACCTGTCCTAGGTCCAAAATAACCACCTTGTATACGTACCCAAACCTTAATTAAAATCAACTAGCAACCTGATAGATTTAGGGATACCAACAGGTCGGGTCCGAGTTGTGTGGGTAAACTAGTGCATTCAATTCCTCAATTATTACTGGAAACTGATGTCTAAGACTAGAGGTCTAGAGGCAAATGCCCTAAGTGGACTGGTGGTTATTTAATTAGGACCCTGTTACAGGTAGGGAGAGCCTCCCACCACCCCACGTCTTACCTGGCTAGTGGAAGGATTAGTTGTTGAGTTGGGTATAAGTTGAGTAGATCCATTCAACTTTGGCTCTAAGTCTAGCAAACCCTAGTACGTATTAATCTTGTGTGCTTGACTGCATCATAACACCTTGATTAATTGATTTTATGACCACTAGGTTAGGAACCTAATACCAACGGTCTAAACCCCAACCCAGTTCCACCATTGAATCCAATTTTGAGACTTTCATGAAGACCATCACTGATCAGTTTGCCCAAATCAATCATAGATTTGACCAAGTGGACCAAAGATTTGACCAAGTGACCCATAATCACAATCAATTGATTCATAGGTTTGATGCGTTAGATGACCAATTAGAAACCCTAGTGAGAACCCATAGGATCCATATTAGACCCAAACCCGAGTCACCTTTGCCCACAGCTCCCAACCATAGAAGAGCCCCATACCCTAAATCCGGATCCTCAGAACCTAGACCCTATATACCCATATCCTATGAACCCAAGGAACCCATAACCCTTAGTAGACCTGAACCCCGTAGGATCAATACCCCTAGGTATCAGCCAAGCATTAGTCAAGATCCCCTTCGTCAACCTGAACCCACCAGGACTAGTGCCCATAATCAGAAACTAGGATCTAGTCAATTGCCCCTTAGTCGACCCCCCTACCACCCTGTTGGTTCACGAGGAAGGCATTAAAGAGGAAGTATATGAAGCTGATGTGAACTTAGTGGACGAATATGAGGAAGAAAAGGAGATACCTATAGATGACCTAAAATTAGTTGACCCAGTAGATACCCAGACTAAAGCCAACCCAGAATTAGTTGACCTTGACCAAACCCAAATAGAAACCAACCTAGGATTAGTTGACTCTGACCACACCCAGACTGAACCTGTAATGGAAGTACAGTTGAAAGAAGAGAACCATAAGGAACCCAACCCTACTGTTAGAATTATACTTGAGGAGCCACTAGAAGAAAGCCTAATTATAGAGTCTAGTCCTGAGATTCAAGGGCCAGAAGAATTTATTAAGGACCTGATCTCTTTAAATCAGTACCCTTAGGATGAAGTCACTCCTTTGACTCTAATTGATCTCTTCCTAATGATCCATTCTTCAATAATGCAGACCCTGTAAGTATACATCAACCCCATAAGGTCAACCTTATTAGTCTAGGACTAATCCTTGACATCCTTTTCTGTATCCTATTCTATCCAATCAACCCCGAACCCTTTTCTTACTTTCTATCCTACCAGACTAACCTTGAATCCACCTCGTATTTTCTACCTTTTCTTGAATCTTCTTATGTTTCTTTAACCATTCATCTGCATTTTGTTGAGGTAAGCATGTTGCATACACCCATTATGCATGTCATGTTTGCATTTTAATTTTGGAGGACCCTATGGCATGTAGTAGGAGTCCATGCACCATTCTCATCTGCATGTCACCCACCTAACCAGGGGACAAACTAATAGTTGTAGCTTAGGGTTTTGTTGAGTCTGCATATCAATAAGTATGGCATGAGTCATTTGCCTGCATTAGGTGTTATGAGTTTTTGCACTGCATGATTAGAGATTTGCATGAGGAATTAATCATAAGATTAATGTAAGCAAAGATTTTACAAAAATATGGTTAATTCCCAAAAAGAGTCTAAGAGTTCACTAGAAAAATCTTGTGATGATTAGGCTATATACCCGTAGAGCTGGTCCATCAAAGTGATAAAGAAAGTTGGACCTAGTGCCTGAGTTATCTAATTAGGCATTAAGCTCAGCCTTCAATATCTCAGACTTAGTAGAGTATAGGGAGCCAGCAATGATACCCAGTGAGTTTGAGCCTGACCCTTTATTTGAGAGCGAACCCAACCTTGAGTGTTCACATCAAATTAGCCTGTGAGAGAAAATGATTGAGCGTATTCTGGACGACCAAGCCATTAGTACCCGGATCAATGGCTACCATGTCACTTGGTTCGTTGGCAAGGTCAACCAAGATCCGAGGATTTGTGGATCACTTGAGAGGATCCGCAACGCCTCAACCCAGACCCGTCAGAGCAATCCCGAGCCAGATTGACCTTCACCCGTCAGAGCAATGCCATATCCAAATCAATTCTTACTCGACAGGGTCGAGTTCCTCCCATCCCAGGAGAATTGATGAGGATATCAGACCATACATAGACTTCAAGCTTCAATTTATTCTCTAAGTATGTGTTGGTCAATTTTGAGTCCTTTAATAACGTGTTAAGTCCTGTAATAAAGTTAGTCCAACAATTAAGTCCTGTAATAAGTTGAGGCAAGAAGTCTAGTTGAGTTGTCTCAACCTCATGAGTCCTTAAGTTTATTTGAATCTTGTAAGTTTGTTTCTAGTCAAATTTTGTACAAGAGGAGGATTACCAGACTAGAGCATTTACTAGGCCACTCTACCAGAGCTGAGTTCAAGTACCTAGATCCCTGCCATGCCCCTCCTAGCTATGCCGTCCAAGAGGTGGGCCTTCATGCCACCAAGCCCAGGTGGAGCATCCTCCCAGATTGGCGCCCTATCCAATATCAGCACCCAGGCCTTGGCACCCTGCCCTAGCCCACTAAAGCTGGCGCCCCTCCCCTAGGCCCTTCAAGATATGGCACCCCAGCCCAAGCCCCATTTATGAATGGCACCCCATCTAGCCCAAGTCCAAGCCCGGTAGGGAGTGGAAAAGTCAAAGCAGCCCAAGAGGATTTCATCCCAGTCCAAGTCCATGAAAAAAAGTCAAAGCTTCCAAGTTCTACAAGGTGTCCAATGTCCAAGTCCTACTAGAATTTAGGCCTCCTAATTTCTATCAAACTTTGTACTCCTAATTCTAGTTAAACCTTGTACTCCTTGTCCCATACAAACTTGTAATCCAATTTTGATAAGAAAAGGGCCCTGGGTGAATCTATAAATACCCCACCCTTCCCCCTCTTGTAATCTAATATCTTATTCATGAATTAAAACTCTGGTGAATTTTCTTGTGACAACTTGTGTTCTTCTTTGGAAGTGTGTGTGAGACTTGAGTGCCCTAACTTTACAAACCTTAGCCACCTCCTGCTAATCTCTCTCCTCCCTTTAAGCCAAGCCGTCCAGCCTTCTTCCTCAAGCCAAGATGCCCTCCTTACTACCAGGCCACCCTCATCCAAGACCAGACATCCATCTTCTCAAGTAGACCGCTAGCCTCTCCAACAGTGCCTCTCTTCCCCTCTTCCATCTTCTTCCAGTTTATTATTTTTCTCATCAACTGTGATCCTAACCCCTGACGTTTGTAGGATGCCTCTGGTGAAACCATCCTTGGATGACATCTTCTTTGCCCTTGAACGAAGCTGATAAAAAGTTGACGGATTCGTGGGAAAGTGACTGGATCATCCAGGCGCTGATCTGAGCAGAGCGATTTCTTCTACAACAACTAGAAATCATTGCCTAGTATGCCAAACCTAATTCCCATCTCACTTTTTCTAATTTTTTTGAAGATTGAACATGCTCTTAATAGGCCTTTTTAAACCTAGGATCCTGATTATCTTTTCTCTTTGATTGATCTAGCATGTGGATAGGATACTAATTGATACAGGATAATCCTAACCTAGTATTGTCTAGTTTCAGAAATTAAACAATAAACATATCTGAAAATCTTTGCTTGCTTTAATCTGATTTTCTTCATGTTCATCCCTTGTATATCATCCTGCATCATATTAGAATCCCGTCCCTCATCAGCTGAGCTTCTACTATTGACCAAAATTCATTTTATATCATGCTTTACTATCGTTATGGATCGATGACAGTATCATTATTGGGTTGTGAATCCCGATAAGATCTTTATCAGAAAAAGGGATTATATTTTCTTTTCTTCCCTCTCCTCATGGTCTCTTCGTAGAGTGCTCTGGTCCTCCAAGATATCATGCCAACTTGCCTCTTTATTGATTGGTTGTTGATCTCAGCATGAGTTAGCTACTGGTTAGGATTATGGGCATTGGGCTAGACTCCTCCACGAGCATACTTCCTGAGATAGCAATGCTGAATAAGTTCTTCAACTTCTCTCTTCAATTGGTAGTGCTATTTGGTGTCATGGCCCTAGTCTCGAAAGAACTAGCACTACTTGCTATTATCATAGGTGACCAAGGGTTGTAGTGGGCGGGCCTTTGCAGGTACTGCTCGCCCTTTATCTTCATTAAAATCTTAGTTCTGGGGGCAAGAAGAGGGATATAGTAATTAAGTTTGCAGGCAAAGTTCTTTGACTTGGGACTTTGTCAATGGGATGAGTTAGACTTTTTCACTTGGGCTTTGCTTGGCTCTCCTCGAGCTAGCTTCTTCTTTGGCTTTCTATCGATCTCTCATTGAGTGAGAGCTTCCTCATCTATGTGCGGGCTAATAACTCTGAATAAGACTTTAAGTGATTCTTATCTAGAGAGTAGGTAAAGTGGGAGATGCAGAGTCCTCTTTTTATGGCCAACCTGGCCATGGACACATTCAAATTGCACACTTCCAATGTGGTAGTCTTGAATCAGGCCATGTAATCCTTCAGAGACTCTCCGTCTTACTGGTGGATGGAGAAGAGACCATTGGCTTCTTGTAGAATTTTTTGATAAGCATCAAAGTAAGCCACAAATTGCCTCTCTAACTATCTGAAGGAGTCAATCATTACAAAAAAATATATTTTTAGCGATGGCAATTAGTGACGGCAAGCTTCCCATCGCTAATAAAATATTTTAGCGACAACAAATGATGACACAAGAATTTGCCATTCGTTGACCCCTGGAATGATTTTGATGATAACAAAATATTGGGGCATGCATTTGATTACTAACTATTTTCAAGTATTTTTTAAGTTTTTGCAGGATGTCTTAAATGTAAAACCACTCTTCTTACAATCTTGGTGTATGACAAGCTTATTTTGTTGAAATATATTATGTAGTGAAGAGCCCAAAGAAAAATCTTTTATGTATTTATAAAAATGGGCTACCTCTATGTAATTTTCTAGTTTAAATCTCTTAGATTTAACTTTGATGGAGTTGGAAAGCTTTTGGAGTTGATTAGAAGTCTTTGGAAGAAATCTAGAGAAGTTTGGACAGTTTTGGACCTAAGTCACAAGAGCCGACTCAAAGTAGGAGAGCCGACTCAAAGTCTGGCACATCACTCAGTTTTCTGGCATGCAGACATTTGAGCCGGCCAAGAGTGAAGAGCTGACTCGGGCAGAGTTCAACTTCTGAAGTTCTAAGAATTCAAGCCAACTTGAGGGAAGTCGAGCTGACTCATCCAGAGTGAAAATTTCTTAGACAAACAACCGAGCCAACTCAAGTACAGATGAGCTAACTCTTCTAGAGTTTATATGTTCTCAAGGGCTGTAACTTGGGATTTAGAAGCCTTGAAGAGCATTCAAAGAGCAATCAAGAGGGCTTCTCAAAAGCTACAACTACAACCATCCGACAATGATCGGTTTGCCATAGAGTTGCTTTGTTTTTATACTCTTTATTTGAGTTGTTCCAAGTACAGCAGGGGTTGTAACTTAGGGTTTATATAGGTTATTGGTGAGCCTTTTAAAACCAAGTGTGGGTTGTTAGTGAGCCCGGTAAAACTAACATTGTATTGAATTTTTGGTGAGCCCATGATAAAACCAAGTTTGGATTTTTGGTGATCCCAGGATAAAACAAAGTTTGGATTTTGGATTGTGAACCCGTGAAAACAATCCGACTGTATTCCGAGGGTGAATATAGTGGAAATCCCAAGTGATATCTTGGATAGTGGATGTAGGAGTGAGGTTGTTCCGAACCACTCTAAAATTGCTTGTGATTGTGCTTGTGTGATTGTGCTCTTTAATTGCTTCTGCATTCTATACTTGATTCATATCACTCACCATACTAAGTTAGTTTAAAAGAAGAACATACTTGAGAAAAATTTTAAATACACAATTCACTTCCCCTCTTAGGTAAGCCACATGGGCAACAACTGGTATCAGAGCAGTGTCTCTGAATTTACTTAGAGTAAAGATAAATGAAGAATCCCATAAGTATCTCTTTGGTCGAAGGCCAATCCATAAATAGACCTCCACTGTTCACAGGCACTAACTACGCCTACTGGAAAGCCCGAATGAAAATCTACACTGAAGCAGTAGACTTTCAATTATGGAAAATGATTCTAACAGGACCTCACACACCCACAAATAAAGTTGATGACGTGAACGTCCCAAAACCTGAAGAGGAATGGGATGAACACAACATGAAAATGGGGGAGCTGAAAGCCAAAACCACATATCTGTTATATTGTGCTTTGGATGCAAACAAGTTTAACCAAATTTTTACTTGCAATTCAGCTAAGAAAATTTGGGATAAACTTGAGGTAACCCATGAAGAAACTTTCTAAGTAGAAACATCTAAAATTAATCTTCTTGTTCATAGCTATGAACTGTTTAAGATGAAACTGAATGAGACTATATCTGCCATGTTCTCATATTTTACAGATATTACTAACAATTTAAAGAGTCCTGGCAGGATATAATCCAATACAGATCTCGTGCAAAAGATTTTGAGATCACTTCTAGATAAATGGGACTTGAAAGTGACTACAATTCAAGAGGCCAAGGACCTCAACACATTACCACTGGATGAACTATTGGGTTCCCTGATTACACATGAGCTCACTATGCAGTATAGAAATGAAGATGACATCAAGAAAAAAAAGTCAATTGCCTTCAAAGCTACTGCAGAGTTGAAGAAATAAGAAGAATAAATTGATGAAGAAAGCTCCTCCTCCGAAGATGAACTAGAAGACGATGATATCACACTCGTAGTGAGGAGATAAAGAAGTTTATGGGCAAGAGAAAGGGAAGATACTGGAGGAAGTTTCATAGAAAGGAGAATACAGCAAAGACAAGGAGAAATAAAAAGAAAAGGATAAAGAGCAATAGCACATTTGCAACGAATGCTAAAAACCAGGGCACTTCAGATCAGATTGTCCAAACTTAAAGAAAGCATATAAGAAGAAGAAGAATAAAGCAATTATTGCAACTTGGAGCGACAACGAGGAGTCAACTTCAAATGAAGAAGAAGAGACCATAAAAATAGCGAACATATACCAATGGGTCTTGAAAATGAGGTAATGTCTCCCAAACCTCAGGATGAATTCACTTTTAAAGACTTAAATATTGCATTTCATAAATTATTATCTGAATACAAAAGGTCGATCTCAAAATTAAAGCTTTGAAAAACAGCAATGATGCTTTAATAAAACAAAAAGAAGAAATTTCATAAAAGAATAAAATTTTGTAAAAATACTTGAATGGCTTTTCTGAAAAACTTGAAGTATTGCAAACTGAGAAGAATGATTATCTTGAGAAAAATAAAGCTTTGTATGAAGAAAATGTTGGCTTGCAAAAGGAAATTGAAAAGCTCAAGCCATTGGTTGAAAAGTTAATATTGAGTTCAAACAAGCTAGAGTTAATTTTAAAAGATCAAAGAGATTCAAGTAACAAGGCTGGAATTGGTTTTAATCCTCTGCATACAAATGGAGTTTCAGCTACAAAATTTATACCTTCAAAATCTTTTGCACCAAAGTTTTCAGCACCTAAATTTTGTGCATCAAAGTTTTCTATAACAAAATTTGTTACTTCTAGAGCTTCAGCATATGCATCAAGATTTGTTTGTTATTCATGCAATGGGGTTGGTCATAAAGCATTTGAATGCAATTTCAAAAGAAATGTTAGACGTAAGATTAGAAAGATTTGAGTTCCCAAAGGAACCACTCCTACTAACCTATAAGGATCCAAGAAAGCTTGGGTACCTAAAAGAACTACGTGATTATTTTGCAGGAATGTCTTGCAGCACAGAACATAAAGAAAAGATGGTATCTAGAAAGCAGCTGTTCAAGATATATGATGGGTGACAAGGAACAATTCATCACCCTAGAGATGAAGGATGGAGGAATGATCACTTTTGGTAACGATGATAAGGGAAAGATAATTGGCATCGTTAAGATCAGAATTATCCCTTCCATATTTATTGAAAATATATTGCTAGTTGACAAATTAAAGCACAATTTATTAAGTATAAGTTAATTATGTGATAGAGGCTTCAATGTTGTCTTTGAATCTTCAATGTGCATTGTAACTAACTCACTCGATTCTAACACTAGGCTCATTCCATATAGACTTGGAAACATATATGTGATAGCTTTAAATGATCTAGCCATGTCTAATAGTATAAGTCTTGTGGCAATGAATGCTAAAACCAAAGAGTCTAGCTTACTTTAGCATAGGAGATTAGGTCATGCTAACATGCATACTATATCTAAATTGATTTCCAAAAATCTAGTTAGAGGTTTACCAAAATTCAAAGTTGATTTTGAACATGTTTGTGATGTATGCCAATTAGGTATACAAACTAGGGGGAGTTTTAAATCGAAAAATATGGTTTTCACTTTTAGTCCACTAGAGCTACTACACATGGACCTATTTGGACCAACTAGGACCACAAGCCTAGGTGGTATGAAATATGGACTTGTGATAGTGGATGATTTTTCAAGATTTACTTGGATCTTATTTATTGCATATAAAGATGAAGCTTTTAAAGTTTTTCAAAAATTTTACAAGAAAGTTTCAAACCAGAAAAACCTTTCAGTTATTTCTATTAGGAGTGATCATAGCACATAATTTGAAAACCAATATTTTGATGATTACTGCACTGAGAATGGTATTGATCACAACTTCTCCACTCCTAGAACACCACATCAAAATGGTATTGTAGAGAGGAAGAATAGGATATTGGAAGAGATGGGCCAAACAATATTATGTGAAGGCAATCTTTCAAGGTACTTTTGGATAGAAGCTGTGAACACTGCTTGCTATATTTTGAACCGTATTTTGATAAGACCAATTTTGAAGAAAATCCCCTATGAACTTTGAAATGACAAAAAATCAAACATTCATTATTTTCATGTATTTGGTTGTAAATGCTTTGTGTTAAACAATGGAAAGGATAACCTAGGAAAATTTGATGCTAAATTTGATGAAGCTATATTTCCGGGTTATTTAACCAATAGCAAAGCTTATTGAGTTCTTAACAAAAGGACATTAATAGTAGAAGAATCTGTTCATATTATTTTTGATGAATCTAACCCCTCACTTTCTAGAATAGAAGAGTGTATGACAATGATGCAGGTACACTTGATAAAGCTATGAAAGATATGAGCTTGAAGGACAAACCAACTCAAGAAGGAGAAAAAATGGTAAGTAAAGATCATGATGATCTATCAAGAGAATGGAGGTATGTAACTTTACACCCTAGAGATTTGATTATAGGTGATCCCTCACAAGGTGTTAGGACTAGGTCATCACTTAGAGAAGCACATGACTATCTAGCATTTGTTTCACAAGTATAACCACATAGTATAGAAGAAGCTGAAAATGACCCTAATTGGATGATGGCCATGCATGAAGAACTTAATCAATTTGAAAGAAATAATATATGGACCTTAGTGAACAGACCCTCAGATTATCCTGTAATAGGAACTAAATGGGTTTATAGGAATAAGTTGGATGAACAAGAAAAAGTAATTAAAAATAAAACAAGATTAGTGGCTAAAGGATACAATCAAAAAGAATGAATAGATTTTGATGAAACTTATGCACCCGTAGCAAGATTAGAAGCCATTAGATTATTCCATGCATTTGCTTGCTACATGAATTTCAAATTATTTCAAATGAATGTAAAAAGTGCATTTTTGAATGGATTTATTTCGGAAAAAGTTTTTGTAGAATAACCACTAGGTTTTGAAAATCATGCTATTCCAAATCATGTTTTTAAACTTAATAAAGCATTGTATGGATTAAAACAGGCACCTAGAGCATGGTATGATAGATTGAGCAAGTTCTTACTTGAAAATGATTTTGTTAGGAGTAATGTAGATACAACATTATTTATTAAGAAGAAAGAGAATGATTTGTTAGTTGTACAGATTTATGTAGATGCCATTATTTTTGGTGCAACTAATGAGGATCTATGTAAAGAATTTGTTGAGTTAATGCAGGATGAATTTGAAATGAGCTTGATGGGTGAACTAACCTACTTCCTTGGACTCCAAATTAAGCAAACAAATGAAGAAATTTTTACCAACCAAGCAAAGTACATCAAGGAGATCATTAAGAAGTTTGGTATGGAGTCATCCAAAGAAATAAGCATGCCCATGAGCCCCTCCTGTAGATTAGATAAAGATGAAGATGGTGGCAACATTGATCAAAAGCTTTATCGAGGTATGATTAGATCACTGTTGTATTTAACTGCTTGTAGGCCTGATATCTTATTCAGTGTATGTATATGTGCTAGATTTCAATCAAACCCTAAAGAATCACATATACTTGCTATTAAAAGAATCATAAAATATCTAAACGGAACAAGTAATCTTGGTCTATGGTATTCTAAGCAATATTTATTAAATTTAATTGGATTTTTTGATGATGATTATGATGGATGTAAAATCGATAGAAAGTACTAGCAGTACTTGCAAGTTTCTAGGGTTGAACTTAATCTCATGGCACTGTAACAAACAAAACTCTGTAGCACTATCCACTGCTGAGGCAGAGTACATGACTGCAGGTAGTTGTTGTGCACAATTATTTTGGATTAAGCAATAACTAGAAGACTTTGGTGTTATTCAAACAAAAATTTCTATCAAATGTGATAACACAAGTGCTATTAATCTGATAAAAAATCCTATTCAGCATTCAAGAACAAAACATATAGAAATTAGATATTATTTTATTAGGGATCATGTACAAAATGGAGAAATTGAACTTGAATTCATTCCAACAGAAAACCAACTTGCTGACATCTTTACTAAGCCACTTAATGAAGAAAGATTTCAAATGATTAGAGGAGAATTAGGATTATGTGACCCTTTTTAGAATTTTTGATCTAATTTCTTCTAAATTAAGAAAAATTATCTAGAAGACCTCCTTTATCAATTTAAGGATAAGACCACCTTACCTAATGTGCTACTATCATTAGAAACCTTGTTAGAGAGATTTAGAACCTTTTTGAAAGTTTTTGCCCAAGCCGACTCGGATGCTGGGATAGGTGTTTTTATATAAAAACCGTAGGACCCTAACTAGGGCACAATCTTTCTTTTAAACCCTAACTAAGGAATAGAACCTTCCTTTCCAACTAGGGACTAGTCCATCTCTACCCTACCTACCCGTGATTCTTTTAGATTTCTCTCCCACCTTTGATTATCGGCAATGGCACCTAGAAAAGCAGTGTCTAAGTGATCTCGTGGTGTTGAATCAAGCACATGAGGGAAAGGAGATCCAAGAGAAGAGAAGAGGAGTCGACCCGTGGCCAGCAATAGGAGGAAGAACAGAGGAATGAGTCTCCATCTCCACCTAGACAGGTAATCTCCATGGCAAATCATCCTGTTGCTAGCGGAAGGAGAGTAGTTTTTTCATTTCTTGAAGAATTAGGGCTGAGGATAGGAGACTGGATAGAAAATCAAGGTTGGAGTTATTTCTGCTCATTGGATACTTTCACTTACCCTAATATAGTGAGGAGTTTCTATGAAAACCTTACCTTGGGAGAATATTATATAGAATCTACTGTCAAAGGAGTAAGGTTGATTGTTGATGAGGACAGGTTAAGTAATGTGCTGCAGATGCCCAATGATGGTCTAAACCATTTAGTCTTAAAAGACAAGCAAAAAACTTTAAGAACTATCCTAGAAAGAAGAGATGTGGATGGTATTGGAAATGTGCAGGCTAACATGCTGTCATTGAAGATGAGGCTTCTGCACAACATGATTAGTAGGATCTTTTTACCAAGGACCGGATGCTTTGACTAGGTGAGCGAATGGGACATGGTGTTTATGAGGCACATGATTAAGGGGGAGGCCCTCAATCTCTCTATTGCCCAGGTGGCTTCCCAAGAGGGGGGTGAATTGGGATTAAAAACTTTTTGCAAATATGTGCACTTTGAAATTCTTTTAGTGTAGAAGTGAAGTGCAAAGTGGAAGTAAACAAATTAAAGCAATCAAGCAATGAAAGCACAATCACAAACACCAAGAAGTAGAGAGGTTCAGAGCAACCGGCTCCTACATCCACTATCCAAGGATCACTTGGGATTTTCACTATATCCCCTAACCGGAATACAGTCGGATTGTTTTACTAGGCTCAAAATCTAAACCTAAACACTTTGGTTTTACCGGGATTACCAAAGAAACCCAAACTCCCTTTGGTTTTACACGGGATCACCAAAGAAAACCCAAACTCTCTTTGGTTTTACATGGGATCACCAAAGAAAACCCAAACACTTGGTTTCAAACCAGAAAAATCAAGAACCCAAATTTAGGTTTTACAAGGTTCACCTAAAACCTTCAACTCTCTCTCTAGATACAACCCCTTGCTGTTCTAAGAGAGCAAACTAAGATAAAGAATGTAAAATAAGCAACTACAACAAACCAAAGTTGTTTTGATGTTGCCGATGAAGATCAAAACGAAGTCAAGCTTTAAATACGCTTCAATGCTCTTCAAAGCTGCTTCTTCTCTTCTTCAATGAGTGGATTCAATGATGGAGTGGAGTTGGTGAAGCTTTGAATCTCACTTGAATACTCTTTGAGGTAGGTGAAGGAATAACGTGGAAGCTCTTCTTTTTCTCAAGAATATTCAGCAATAAATCTTCATTAATTCTTTAATCCTTCAAAAATGATCCCCTTTATAGTTTTTCATGTGATATGGCCGTTGTAGGGCCTTGGGAATCGTGAAATGGCCGTTGGAGGTGATTTGGTATTCAAATTTCAAATTCTGCAGCTAGTCGTTGAAGTGCAGACAACGGCTCTACAGCCAGCTCGAGCTCCAGGAGTTGGCTCGAAACCTCAGGAATGCCAAAATCAAAGTTCTGTAGGAGCCGGCTCTTGGACTAGGAGTCGGCTCTCGGCTTCAAGCTTTTACTCTTGACAAACATGCATACCTGGAGTCTGCTCTTGATCTGGGAGTCGGCTCTAGGTCTCAGAACTTCAAAAACTATATTTCTGTAAGAGTCGGCTCTTGAGCTGGGAGTTGGCTCTTAGTTCTGAAACTCTGAATTCAGCCTCCGTGCCGTGCCGCTTTGAGTCGGCTCTTACAAGTCTTTAAAATTTGCTTCAAGCTTCCCAAAAACTTCATCATTGAAACAACTAGAAGCTACTTTACATGCTTTATCAAATTATTTACACTTTTAAGCCCATTTTTCATGATTACAACATTCATAACTTAGGGCATTTACAAACTCAATTGAATTTCCTTAAGTGAATTTGAATACCATTTTAAAACCAAGGTAATTCATTCATGCAAAAACTTTTTAAACATTTGTAAAGAGTTGGTATCAAATACATGCTCCAATATTTTGTGATCATCAAAATCATTCCAGGGATCAGCAATCTCCTCCTTTTTGATAATGACCAAACATTGGGCATGATCAAAAAAATGGAATCACTTTACAATTGCAGTATTGTCAAGTCTATACTTATCATGTAGGTTAGATATTAGTGTATCAATACAATGTGTTATAATGTATCAAATGTACATGACTGAATACCAAATATCATGTATCAAGTGTATCGAAACATGGACTTTCATATGTATCACAACATGATGTAACGAAACATGATGTATCAAAGGTATTAACTATATAAAGTGTATCGAAACTTATAAAATTTTCAACCTTTTGAAGTCAACTTAAGTTTCATCAACTTTCTATGAATCAAACATTCATTTTATCAAAATTTCATAACATTCAATTATCTATATAGCTTTTGTAACCAATTTTTGAATAATTTTCATGAAATCAATAGCAATTTTCAGAAATCAATAGCAATTTTCAGAAATCAATAGCAATTTTCATGCCCAAACATACATAGTCTCCATTCTCTCCCTTTTTATCATCAACAAAAGGTAGATGAGAAATAGAGAAACATTCACAACATATATTCATAACAAATAAGAAATATTGATTCAATCATAACCAAGTATGTATATAAGAATGTATGAAGATAAGGGAATATGTACCAAGACAAGTGAAATATAGATATATAAAGTCAATACATAGTGTATGTGATACTTTACAAACGTGCCACGGCATAACAAAATAGTATCACATAACCAAAATACAACAACAAAAAGTCTCAAAAGATAAAACCTAACCATCAGAAAGAGGTGCTAGGACCACTGTCAGATTCTTCCTCATCAGAGGAGGAACCGACCTCTAAAATACCTGGACTAGGCTTGAATTTGGAAAACCTAGGGCGGAGATCCCTAATCCTAGTCTTAGTGGGTGTAGAAGTCCTAGTAACTTTAGATTTAGGTTTAGGTTTGGTTATTGATTCAGATGAAATGAAGATGGGTGTAGGTCTGGCAGTAGGTGGATCAAGAGATAGGGCCAATGTGCTGGTGGAAGAAAGTATCTGAATGGCCGGAGTCACTCCAATATCAACAGATCCAGCTGCCTCCATACCATCCTGAGGCTCACTAACAGTAGGTGTGTCATGATATGGTGCCTCGGTGCAGTGTGCCTCCTGTCCCTGCTCAGCATGTGTGCCAGTATCAATCTCGGTGCCCGTGCCAGTCCCTGCTGATAACTACCTCAATATAACCATGATGTTATGAAAGCCCTGCTGCATCTCAGATTGTAGAGAAGTGATCCTCCGGTCAGTATCAGTCTTGAGACTAGAAATCACCTCCAAAACTTGGTGGAGTCTATCATTAGTGTCAGCTCTAGCAGTAGTAGGAGTCCTGATAGGTGAATGTGGTGAAGTAGGAGCTGGCTCTGAAGGCCTATCCTCATCTGTATGTCCCTCAGCCTGCTCACCAAGATCCTGTGTAGCCTGAATGTCATCATCTGAGTCCTCAGAGTGTGCTACAGGTACTCCTGAGGTCTTCCTGATCTAGTTCCCATCAACCTTGACAAATCCCATCCTAGTCAGGGATTTCACTGTATACTTGTCGGTGTGCAGCAACAATCGACAATCCTCTCCAGTAAGATCTATGCCTGCCTCCTGAAACAACAAGGTGAAAACCATCCCGTAGGGCAAACAGGCTCGTGCCCTATGTACAGCCTCTCTCATCTGTGAGATCATGATGAATGGAAGGATGAGGGGCTCCCCCTCAATCAGTCGTCTCATGAATACAAGATCTCGCTCACTAACCCAGTCAAATCTGCCTGTCCTGGATAGGAAAATCCGACTAATAATGTTGTGCAACAGTCTCATTTCTAATGAGAGCTGATTTGCACGCACATGAATGACTCCTTTTACATTGGATCTTCCTAAAATAAGTCTGAGAGTCTTCACCCTTTCCTTCATTACCAAATAACAGTTCCCTTCCTTAGGAATATTTAGTAGATTTGCCAATTTTTGCTCATTTATCTCAATCAATTTCCCTTTTACTGTTCCCTCAATATGAAAAGCTCCTAGGGACATATTTTCAAAGAACTATCTAACCAAATTTGGGTAGGTTGGAACATTTAACTGACAAAGCTCTTTCCAACCCTGTCTTTCAAGCTACATTCCAATATTTAACTGTTCTTGCTCAATAAAATTGAAATCAATGTACCTACCGGGTGTCACTTGATGATTTCCCATTGAAATGATCTGCCGGGATGCTGGAACAACTTCTTCTTGCTCAGGTTGCTGCTATTCTTGTGGAAATAATGTATCTAAATGCCTCTTGCTCCTCCTTTCCTCTGATGTAGTCCGAATAACCCATGTTGCCTTCTTTGCCACCGCCTTGCGAGGCCCCATTCTCCAAGGATTAAGTATTTGAGAAGGTAGAAAGGGTTTTGGAGTGGTTTTTTTGGTGAGAAGAGAAGAGTCGGCTAGAGAGAAATGGTTGAAATATAGAAAGAGTGGTGAATAGGGAAAGTGGAAACCCTATTAAAAACATTCGGTCCGTCTTATGAGTCGGCTCGCCAGAATACTGAGAGTTCGAGTCGGCTCGAGCTAAAATCTGTTCTAAAATTCAAAAATGGTCAAACTCAATTTCCTAGGGTTCCTAGAGTCCAAATTAGGTTGCCCTATGCTCTAAAGAGAATTTTGAAATTTCTAGATAATCTTTTCTTAATTTTCAAGAATTAGGTCAGATAGGTTCAAAATGGGTCACATAACCCTAATTCTCCTCTAATTTTCTCAAATCTATCTTGACTTAATGGTTTAGTAAAAATGTCAGCTAATTGGTCTTCAGTAGGTACAAATTCAAGTTCAACAACATTATTTAAAATATGATCACGAATAAAATGATGTCGAGTTTCAATGTGCTTAGTTCATGAGTGCTGAATTGGATTTTTTGATAAGTTAATAGCACTAATATTATCACATTTGATAGGAATTTTAGGTTGGACAACACCATAATCCTCTAGTTGTTGCTTGATCCATAACACTTGAGCACAATAGCTCCCAGCAGCTACATATTCTATCTCAGCAGTAGATAAATCTATAGAGTTCTGTTTGTGATAGTGCCAAGAGATCAAGTTAACACCTAGAAATTGACAGGTGCCACTTGTGCTCTTTCTATCTATTTTGCATCCTCCATAATCAGCATCAGAATAACTAGTTAGTTTCAGTGATGTATGCTTAGAATACCACAATCCTACATTACAAATGCCTTTCAAGTATTTAATAATTCTCTTAACAGCTGTGATGTATGATTCTTTAGGATTAGATTGAAAACGTGCACACATACAAACACTAAATAATATATCAAGTCTACTTGCTGTTAAATAAAGTAATGATCTGATCATACCTCAGTACAGCTTTTGATCAACATTTGTGCCATTCTCATCTTTGTCAAGCCTACATGCAGGACTCATTGGTGTTCCAATTTCCTTGGTTGATTCCATGCCAAATTTCTTGATTATTTCTTTAATGTACTTGGCTTGGTTGATCAGAATACCTTCTTTAGTTTGTTTAATTTGAAGTCCAAGAAAGTAACTTAATTTGTCCATCAAGCTCATTTTGAATTCTCCCTGCATTAGCTTAGCAAAGTCTTGACACAAAGATTCATCAGTAGATCCAAAGATAATGTCATCAACATAAATTTGAACAACCAAAATATCATTTTTCTTTCTTTGAATAAACAGTGTGGTATCAACACTATCTCTAACAAATTCATTTGCAATTAAAAATTTGCTCAGTCTATCGTACCAGGCTCTAGGTACCTGTTTCAAACCATATAAAGCTTTATTCAGTTTAAAAACATGATTTGGAAAAATATGATCGATAAAACCGGGAGGTTGCTCAACAAAAACTTTTTCAGATAAAAGACCATTCAAAAATGCACTCTTTACATCCATTTGAAATAACTTGAAATTCATAAAACATGCATAAGCTAGTAGCAGTCTAATAGCTTCTAATCTAGCTACTGGTGTATAAGTTTCATCAAAATCTATTCCTTCTTCTTGATTATATCATTGTGCAACCAATCTAGCCTTATTTCTAATTACATTTTCATTTTCATCTAGTTTATTTCTATAAACCCATTTAGTGCCTATAACAGGATGATCATTGGGTCTTTCAACTAAGGTCCAAATATTATTTCTCCTAAATTGGTTTAATTCATCATGCATTGCTAACATCCAATTAGGATCAGTTTCGACTTCTTCAATATTATGAGGTTCTACATGAGAAACAAAAGCAATTAAATCATGTGCATCTCTATGTGCAAATCTAGTTTTAACATCTTGAGATGGATCTCCTATAATTAATTCTTTAGGGTGTGAGTATACATACCTCCATTCTTTAGATATATCATCATGCTTTTTACTCACCTCTTCTTCTTGTGGTTCACTTGATTGTTTGTCTTTAAGATTCAAGTATTTTATTCCATGTTCTAGTGTACCTGCATCATCATCAGTAAAATCTTCCTTTCTCGAAGATGTAATGTCAAATTCATTAAAATATATATATATAGATTCTTCAACAGTTAAAGTTCTTTTATTGAAAACTCGATAGGCTTTACTATTTAAAGAGTAACCAAGAAATATAGCCTCATCGGATTTTGCATCAAATTTGCCAAGATTATCTTTTCCATTATTGAGAACAAAACATTTACATCCAAAAACATGAAAATATTTGATATTTGATTTTCTATTGTTCCAAAGCTCATAGGGGGTTTTTCTGATAATAGGTCTAATTAAAACTCTGTTTAAAATATAGCATATGGTATTAACAGCTTCTGCCCAAAAGTATTTTGGAAGATTTCCTTCACAAAGCATTGTTCTAGATATCTATTCCAAAGTACGATTCTTTCTTTCTACAACACCATTTTGCTATGGTGTTCTAGGTGCAGAAAAGTTATGATCAATATCATGCTTTATGCAAAATCGATCAAAATATTGGTTTTCAAATTCGGTGCCATGATCACTACGAATTGAAATAACAGATAAGTTTTTTCAAATTTGTAACTCTTTTGTAAAACCTTTTGAATACATTAAAAGCATCATCTTTATGTGCAATAAATAAAACCCATGTGTATCTTGAAAAGTCATCTACAATCACAAGTCCATATTCCATACCACCTAGGCTAGTAGTCCTAGTAGGTCCAAATAGGTCAATGTGAAGTACCTCTAAAGGTCTAGAAGTTGAAACTACGTTTTTAGATTTAAAACTCTCCCTCACTTGTTTTCCTAACTGACATGCATCACAAACATAATCAAAATTAACTTTAAACTTAGGCAAACCATTGACTAAATCTTTTGCAATCAATTTAGCTATTGTGTCCATACTAGCATGACCAAGTCGCCTATGCCAAAGTAAACTTGATTCCTTGCTCTTGTCATTCATTGCTACAAGACTTGTATTACTTGATATAGCTAGATCATTAAGATCTACCACATAAATATTACCAAGTCTGTGTCCAATGAACTTAGTACTAGAGTCAAGTGGATCAACTACTATACACATTGATGACTTGAAAAGTACATTATAACCAATGTCACATAGCTGATTAATACTCAAAAGATTATGCTTTAATTTTTCTACAAGTAATACATTTTCAATAAATGTAGAAGGAGTAATTTTGATGTTACCAATTCCGATTATGCCTCCTTTTCTATTGTCCCCAAATGTTACCATTCCACCATCCTTCTGTTCTGGGTGAAGAATTGATCGGCATCACCCGTCATGTGTCTTGAACAGCCGCTATCCAAATACCATCTTTTCTTTATGCTTGTGGCTGCAAGACATCCTTGCAAAACAATCATTTAATAGATTTAGGTACCCAATCTCTCTTTGATCCTTGCAAGTTAGTGAAAATGGTTCCTTTTGGAACCCAAACTTTCTTTTTTTTTTTTTGTCATTGTTTTAAATGATATTCAAAAGCTTTATGACCAACATTATTACATGCAAAGCATATAATCCTTGAATTTGAATAATAACTACGAGATGATGCAAATTTAGGTCTAACATGTTTAAAAATAATGAATTTAGGAGCATATGAAGTAGAAGTAGAAAAAGTATTTGAAATAGAGCCTTTATAACCAATTCCAAATCTATTATTTGTTTCTTTTTGATCTTTCAATATTAACTTAAGTTTGTTAGAACTAAGGATTAACTTTTCAACCAAAGGTTTCAATTTCTGAACTTCTTTTTTTTAAATCATCATTTTCATTTTTCAAATCCTTATTTTTATCAAAAAGTTCTTCTTTTTCAATTTGAACAATCTTAAGTCTTTCACAATTCAAATTTAGTTCTCTTTGTAAGATTTTATTTCTTTCACAAGATTCATTTTTATCATTTTCAAATACATCACATTTGCTTTTCAAATATCTCAATTTCAAACCAGCTTTTTTATATTCTATTAATAATTCGCAAAAAGCATTATGCAATTCATCATAAGTGAATTCTAAATTAGATTTATAAGTACTTACCTCATCCTCCAAACCCATAAGACATATTTGCACTGTTTTTATTGTTTCTTCATCCTCTTCAGTAGATGTGGTATCATCACTGTCACTCCAAGCAGCTAGCATTGCTTTCTTCTTCTTTCTAGGAAATATCTTTTTCTTTCTTTCAGGGCAATCAGGGCGGATGTGTCCTGGTTTCTTACATCCATAGCAGATAGGTACTTGATCTTTATCTTTCTCTTTATCTTTTTCTTTATCTCTTTCCTTTTCTTTTCCAAAGTCACCTTTTCTGTAATGCTTTCTCCATCTATTCATTTTTCTTCTACCTATAAACCTTTTGAATTTCCTCATAACTAAGGCAATTTCATCACTTCCAAGATGATCATCATTTGATGAATCATATTCTTCATTCTTATCTTCCTCAGTGACTTTAAATATAATGGCTTTCTTCCTTTTTGTATCTTCTTCAGTCCTTTGTTGCATAGCCAGTTCATGAGTGATTAAGGAACCAAGCAGCTCATCTAGTGGCAGTGTATTTAGATCTTTTGCTTCTTGAATTGCTGTCACTTTGGCCTTCCACTTATTTGGCAAAGATCTTAAGACTTTTTGGATAAGATCAGCATTAGAGTAAGTTCTTCCTAGACTCTTGAGACCATTTATGATATCAGTAAAACGAGTATACATGACAGATATAGTCTCACTAGGATCCATCTTAAATAACTCATAATTATGTACAAGCAAATTAATTTTAGATGTCTTAACTTGAGAAGTGCCTTCGTGTGTGATTTCTAATTTGTCCCAAATTTCTTTAGCAGAATTGCAAGTTAAAATTCTGTTAAACTCATTTGGGTCCAAAGCACAATACAATAGATTCATCGCTTTGGCATTTAACTCAGCTAGTTTCATATCATTTTCGTCCCAATCCTCTTCTGGCTTGGGAACCTCTACATCATTAACTTTAATTGTGGATGTGTGAGGCCCTTTCATGATAATTTTTCATAGATGAAAGTCTACAGCTTGAATGTATATCTTCATTCTTGCCTTCCAATAAGTGTAATTAATTCTGGTGAAAAGTTGATGCAGAACGAAAGAGACGATGCGATGCGGAAGTAAATTAAGACTAATGTTTTTTTTTTTTTTAGAAGTCGGCTTTGACTCAAAGGAAAGTTAAACTAAATTGAAAAAAACTATATAATAATTAAAAGCACAATTTAAAGGAACTAGATTATCAGAGTAGTTCAGAAGTAAAGGATCGCTGGGGGTTGAGAAACTCCCAGACCTAGGGTTTCGCTCTGAACTTTCAACAGGACAGAAGTAAAGAGAAGAGAAGGGTTACAGACCAAGCAGTGATCTTCACAGAGTTTAGTGGAAGGACTCTCTTAAGCAGATTGTTGGATCCCCGGATTTAGATATCTTCGCAATGGATCCTCCAATACTGGCCCTTTGGCAGAATTGGCTTCTTCTGAACTCAAGATCTGGGAAAGAAGAAGAACAAGTTATGGAACCAGATACTCAAGGAAGGATTTACCAGATAGTAGAACTTGAAAGCTGATGTTGCTGAAATCCTGATTCTCCTAGAATGCTTATCTGACTTCCTCTGGGATTTGCTCTGTCTTCGAAGCAGTCGAACTAGACCTGGATGCTGGTGGTCAGCCTCTACTTGGAGAGAGGGGCCATGAAAGATGGGGTAGGCTAGGGTTTGGTGGAGTGAAGAGGATGATGGGCGGCTAGGGTTTGGAAGTGAAGTGGCTAACCTAGGGTTTTGGGGTTGGAGATCTCACACCTCCTCAAGGTTCCTAGGGAACCCGGATTTACTCCCTCACAGAGCTCAACACCTGGATGCAAGTGCGGAAGAGAGAAACATAAAGTTGCTCACACAAAATTTGAATTCATTCATTAGTTGTTTTTTTAAAACTTATAAGAGGGGTTTATTTTATAGGACTTTACAAGAGGTCAGGGTTTTACATCTTCCCATGTGGGACTAATAGGAGGGATCTTCAAATTAGGTTTGTAGAATCAATCTCTTCTCATATGGCCGGCCAAGAGGTTCCATAAGTGTTGATTGATGGCTCCAAATGGTAAATAGGTGGCGCCTCCTAGCCTTGCTCTTCAAGAAAATTTTTTTTCCTTCCATGGCTCAACTCTTTTGGACACCTCCTTTCCTTTCTCCCCAAGTCATGGCTCTTCCCAACTTTGCTTTGGGCTTTTTAGGCATGGATTGGGCACCCCCTTGAAGTGCTCCCCAAGAAATGCCTCTTTCCTCCTTTAGCTTGGCCTTTTAAGGTACATATGGGGCGCCTCCTTGATTTTGGCTTCAAGAAAATTTCTTGCTCCCTTGGGTGTGGGGACCAAGACACTGGGATGGATTTGTGGTGCCTCCTGGACTCTGGCGTGTGGCTGGGTGTGTGGCGCCCACTTGCTTGGGCTTGGGAGAAAATGTGGCACCCTAGAGAAGACCTAGACCACTTACTAGGACTTGTACTGAGTCAACATGACTCAACAAAATTTAAATTGCAGGGAAATACAGACTCAAAAAAATTGAGTTGACCAAGTCAACTTTTATTACAAAATCAGAAAATCCTAATTCTTCGGGCAAGGTTAATCAGAGATCCAGATGGAGCCCTGAAGTCTTCTTCTGAGTCTTGTGCCCGCACTAATTCTCCCGGGGTGGGAGGAACTCAACCCTGTCGAGTATGGATCAAGTTGGCTCTGGTATCTCTCCAAGAGGTCTGGGTCCAATTCTTGTAATTCTTCTTGGGAGATCCAAGAGTCATCAGAATCTGGCCTTCCTCGCCAGCGGACCAGGTATCTTTGGTATCCTCGATTACGAGTAGAGATAACCTGATCATCCAAGATCTTTTCAATCTGCTCTTTCCTCACAGGCCAGTTTGTTGGTGGACACATAGGGTTGGGTTCACTCTCAAGAGCAGGATTAGGCTCAAAAGGCTCACTGGGAATCACAGCTGGCTCTCTGTACTTTACTAGGTCTGTAATATTGAAAGTGGAGCTAATGCCTAGTTCTGAAGGCAACTCGAGCATATAGGCATTGGACCCTACTCTCTTCACCACTCTAAATGGTCCAGCTCCTCTAGCATGTAACTTTCTAACGGTTCCAGGAGGAAACCGTTCAGGCCTTAACCTAATCATTACATAGTCTCCCTCAACAAAAGTTTTGACTCGCCTTTGAGAATCAGCCAACTTCTTATAAGTTTCATTACTTAAATTTATTTTGGCATGAATTTCTTTATGCAAGTCTTTTATATGCTGTGCAAAAATTTCAGCAGACTCGGAGACTCGTGTGTGGACTGGTAAAGGAGCTAGGTCAAGAGGTGTGTGAGGTTTGTAACCATGCACAATTTCAAATCGACTCTTACCTGTAGACCTATTGACCGAGTCATTGTATGCAAATTCAGCTCTAGGTAAGTACAAATCCCAGTTCCTAATATTTTCACCAACAAGACACCTTAACAGATTGCCTAAACTACAGTTCACTACTTCGGTTTGGCCATCAGTTTGGGGATGATAGGCAGTTGAAAACTTAAGTTTTGTCCCTAACTTATGCCAAAGGGTTTTCCAGAAATAGCTGGTGAACCGGACATCCCTATCTGAAACAATTGTCTTAGGTAGGCCATGGAGTCGAACTATCTCATTAAAGAACAGGGTGGCTACCCTAGACGCTTCAAATATTTGGGAACAAGGAAAGAAATGGGCCATCTTGGAAAATCGGTCGACTACAACACAGATAGAGTCATGCCTCCTCTGGGTCTTAGGCAAACCTAACACAAAGTTCATGCTCACATCTTGCCAAGGACGATCCGGGACAGGGAGTGGGGTATAAAGGCCGGTGTTCTGTTTTCGCTGTTTGGCAACAGCGCAGGTCCGACACCTAGCCATAATGTGTACTACATCTCTTTTTAAGCTAGGCCAGAAAAAGTGGTCTTCAATAGCCAGGGTGGTCTTGTCTTTTTCGAAATGGCCAGCTAGACCTCCAGCATGAATTTTCCAAATCAAGAATTCTCTAAGAGAAGTTCTAGGGATGCAAAGCCTATTTTTAAAGAACAAAAAGCCATCTAAAATGGTATAATCCTTATGATCACTAGATGGTCCTTGAGCTAGATCCAGGTACATAGTCTTAAAATCCGGACATGACTCATATTCCTCTTTGATCTGCTCAAACCCTACGACTTCAGCCCTAACAGAATTCAATAACAAAGATCGACGACTAAGGGCATCGGCTACCTTATTTTCAGTCCCAGCCTTATGTTTTAAAACAAAAGTATAGGACTGGATATACTCTACCCACTTAGCATGCCTAGGGTTAAGCTTCTTCTGGGAATTCAAGAATCTAAGAGCCTCATGGTCCGAAAACATCACAAATTCCTGCGGTAGCAAATAATGTCTCCAGTAACGCAAAGCTTGCACTACCGCATAAAATTCCTTATCATAGGTAGAATACCTAAGCTTAGCATCATTAAGTTTTTCACTAAAGAATGCTACGGGATGGTTCTCTTGGCTTAGGACTCCACCTATACCTACTCCTGAAGCATCACAGGAAACCTCAAATACTTTAGAAAAGTCGGGTAACCTCAAAATGGGTGCCTGGGTCATCCTATCCTTAAGATCTAGGAAGGCTTTATGGGCTGCTTTAGTCCACTGAAATTCTCCCTTCCTAATACAGTCTGTGATAGGAGCAACTATAGTACTAAACCCCTTGATGAATCGCCTATAGAAGGTAGCCAAGCCGTGGAAACTTCTGACTTCATGCACACTGGTCGGCTCTGGCCATTCTACTATGGACCTAATATTTTCTGGATCGGCAGCCACGCCGTCAGGGGTTACTACAAAACCAAGGAAGATAACTCTACTAGTCATGAATTCACATTTTTTGAGATTACCGTAGAGACTATCATTCCTTAAAACTTGGCAGACTTGTCTAAGGTGGCCTAGGTGGTCTGCAGGGGTCTTACTATAAATCAGGATGTCATCAAAATAGATCACTACAAACTTCCCTATAAAAGCTCTAAGCACTTGGGTCATAATCCTCATGAAAGTACTAGGGGCATTGGACAACCCAAAAGGCATAACAACCCATTCATAGAGACCATCCTTAGTTTTGAAAGCGGTTTTTCACTCATCCCCTGGTCTAATCCTAACCTGATGATAGCCACTCTTGAGATCAATTTTGGAAAATATCATTGCACCGGCCATCATATCTAGCATGTCATCTAGTCTAGGGATGGGGAACCTATACTTGATTATGATTTTGTTGATGGCACGACTATCAACACACATCCTCCATGTGCCATCCTTCTTTGGGGTCAGTAGTGCAGGGACTGCACAAGGGCTAAGACTCTCTCTAATGAACCCCTTCCTCAACAATTCTCCAACCTGCTTTTGCAGTTCCTTATGTTCAGATGGATTCATCCTATAATGGGGCAAGTTGGGTAAAGTTCTCATTCATATCCTGACTCAATTTATTCATACTTTCAGTAAGAGTTCTAACCATGGCCTCTAAATCAGGTTGGGTTTGACCAGGTTGGTAGGGTACTCCATTCCGGGTAGACATGATGATGCAAGCAAACACATCAAATGAGACTCGACTGAAACGACTACGGGCTAACTAGACCTAGAGCCCAAACTAGATGCCCAATCAGAGTGGCAAGCTAGCCTGTAGTAACTCGGGACTCAGCCAGGCAGGTGTAAGGGGAGTGTTAGGTCCCTAAATGCCAATCCTAGACACCAATCAGAGATTGGCCAGGTAGGCGGACCAGCACACAAGTCCTTCGGGATAGAATCCCTAAACCATCGTTCTAGACACTGAGTACAAAGCACACACAGAGTAACTAGACAAACTGACTCAACACTAGCCTAGACCCGACTTGTTGGTGTCCCTAGCCCACTAGGGCAAATTAAGTCTAATAAATTTTAAAATTAGGCTTAGGATCAAATGAATGGGTGGTGGTTTTGGGCTAAGGAGAGGTTATCAACTCCTCCCCTTATCTTAGATGCTCAATTGCCCTTAAGATGAATTAGGAGATGATCACTCAAAAAAAAATTGAATTGCAGAAACACAAAAATAGAGTTGCTATAATTTAACTCTCAGAAATTTCACGAAAACCAATAAATTACAGTAAAATTATGTAAAATAGTTTCAATTATACTGGTTCCAGAAAAACAAAAATCATGTAATTTGGAGTTACTTGTAATAAAAAACAATTCCTGCAACAGGATAGTTACAGACTGAAAATAGAATGCTTCCCCCGTTTACAATTCCTGCTACGAAGTTGTAACCCAGCGGATCCCCTACACGCCCTAAGAACACCCCGTGGAATGGGAAGAGGAGGTTTGCACCTCGCTTCATTCCTAGGACCGGATGTCCTGGGGAGTCTACTTCGAGCAGACAAAGTAAAAAAGAGAGACACTCAAAACATGCAAGCAAGTCAGAAACCCTAGACAGGGCTCTGATACCAAAATTGATGCAAAACGAAAGAGACGATGCGATGCGGAAGTAAATTAAGACTAATGTTTTTTTTTTCTTTTTTTTTTTATATTTTTAGAAGTTGGCTTTGACTCAAAGGAAAGTTAAACTGAATTGAAAGAAACTATATAATAATTGAAAGCATAATTTAAAGGAACTAGATTATCAGAGTAGTTCAGAAGTAAAGGATCGCTGGGGGTTGAGAAACTCCCAGACCTAGGATTTCGCTCTGAACTTTCAACAGGACAGAAGTAAAGAGAAGAGAAGGGTTACAGACCAGGCAGTGATCTTCACAGAGTTTAGTGGAAGGACTCTCTTGAGCAGATTGTTGGATCCCCGGATTCAGATATCTTTACAATGGATCCTCCAATACTGGCCCTTTAGCAGAGTTGGCTTCTTTTGAACTCAAGATCTGGGAAAGAAGAAGAACAAGTTATGGAACCAGATACTCAAGGAAGGATTTACCAGATAGTAGAACTTGAAAGCTGATGTTGCTGAAATCCTGATTCTCCTGGAATGCTGATCTGACTTCCTCTGGGATTTGCTCTGTCTTCGAAGCAGCCGAACTGGACCTGGATGCTGGTGGTCGGCCTCTACTTGGAGAGAGGGGCTGTGAGAGATGGGGTAGGCTAGGGTTTGGTGGAGTGAAGAGGATGATGGGCGGCTAGGGTTTGGAAAGTGAAGTGGCTAACCTAGGGTTTTGGGGTTGGAGATCTCACACCTCCTCAAGGTTCCTAGGGAATCCGGATTTACTCCCTCATAGAGCTCAACACCTGGATGCAAGTGCGGAAGAGAGAAACATAAAGTTGCTCACACAAAATTTGAATTCATTCATCAGTTATTTTTTTAAAACTTACAAGAGGGGTTTATTTTATAGGACTTTACAAGAGGTCAGGGTTTTACATCTTCCCATGTGGGACTAATAGGAGGGATCTTCAAATTAGGTTTGTAGAATCAATCTCTTCTCATATGGCCGACCAAGAGGTTCCATAAGTGTTGATTGATGGCTCCAAATGGTAAGTAGGTGGCGCCTCCTAGCCTTGCTCTTCAAGAAAAAAATTTTTCCTTCCATGGCTCAACTCTTTTGGACACCTCCTTTTCTTTCTCCCCAAGTCATGGCTCTTCCCAACTTTGCTTTGGGCTTTTTAGGCATGGATTGGGCACCCCCTTGAAGTGCTCCCCAAGAAATGCCTCTTTCCTCCTTTAGCTTGGCCTTTTAAGGTACATATGGGGCGCCTCCTTGATTTTGGCTTCAAGAAAATTTCTTGCTCCCTTGGGTGTGGGGACCAAGACACTGGGATGGATTTGTGGCGCCTCTTGGACTCTGGCGTGTGGCTGGGAGTGTGGCTAGGAGTGTGGCGCCCACTTGCTTGGGCTTGGGAGAAAATGTTGCACCCTGAAGAAGACCTAGACCACTTACTAGGACTTGTATTGAGTCAACATGACTCAACAAAATTTAAATTGCAGGGAAATACAGAATCAAAAAAATTGAGTTGACCAAGTCAACTTTTATTACAAAATCAGAAAACCCTAATTCTTCGGGCAAGGTTAATCAGAGATCCAGATGGAGCCCTGAAGTCTTCTTCTGAGTCTGGTGCCCGCACCAAAAGTGGTGGTCTATTTGTGGATTGACCTTCGGCCAATAAAGTGCTCATAGGATGTGCCATATGTCTTTACTCTAAGTATCTTTCAGAGACTCTGCTCTGATACCACTTGTTGCCCAGGTGGCTTCCTAAGAGGGGGGTGAATTGGGATTAAAAACTTTTTACAGGTATGTGCACTTTGAAATTCTTTTAGTGTAGAAGTGAAGTGCAAAGCGAAAGTAAACAAATTAAAGCAATCAAGCAATGAAAGCACAATCACAAATACCAAGAAGTAGAGTGGTTCGGAGCAACCGGCTCCTACATCCACTATCCAAGGATCACTTGGGATTTCCACTATATCCCCCAACCGGAATACAGTCGGATTGTTTTACTAGGCTCAAAATCCAAACCTATACACTTTGGTTTTACCGGGATCATCAAAGAAATCCAAACTTCCTTTGGTTTTACACGAGATCACCAAAGAAAACCCAAACCCCCTTTGGTTTTACACGGGATCACCAAAGAAAACCCAAATACGTGGTTTCAAATCGAGAAAACCAAGAACCCAAACTTAGGTTTTACAAGGTTCACCTAAAACCTTCAACTCTCTCTCTAGATACAGCCCCTTGCTGTCTAAGAGAGCAAACCAAGATAAAGAATGTAAAATAAGCAACTACAACAAACCAAAGTTGTTTTGATGTTGCCGATGAAGATCAAAACGAAGTCAAGCTTTAAATACGCTTCAATGCTCTTCAAAGCTGCTTCTTCTCTTCTTCAATGAGTGGATTCAATGATGGAGTGGAGTTGGTGAAGCTTTGAATCTCACTTGAATGCTCTTTGAGGTAGGTGAAGGAATAACTTGGAAGCTCTTCTTTTTCTCAAGAATATTCAACAATAAATCTTCATTAATTCTTTAATCCTTCAAAAATGATCCCCTTTATAGTTTTTCACGTGATATGGCCATTGTAGGGCCTTGAAAATCATGAAATGGCCGTTGGAGGTGATTTGGCATTCAAATTTCAAATTCTATAGCTAGTCGTTGAAGTGCAAACAACGGTTCTATGAGCCGGCTCGAGCTCCAGGAGTTGGCTCGAAATCTCAGGAATGCCAAAATCAAAGTTCTGTAGGAGCCGGCTCTTGGACTAGGAGTTGGCTCTTGGCTTCAAGCTTTTACTCTTGACAAACATGCATACCTGGAGTTTGCTCTTGATCTTGGAGTCGGCTCTAGGTCTCAGAACTTCAAAAACTATACTTCTGTAAGAGTCGGATCTTGAGCTGGGAGTCAGCTCTTAGTTCTGAAACTTTGAATTCAGCCTTCATGCCGTGCCGCTTTGAGTCGGCTCTTACAAGTCTTTAAAATTTGCTTCAAGCTTCTCAAAAACTTCATCATTGAAATAACTAGAAGCTACTTTACATGCTTTATCAAATTATTTACACTTTTAAGCCCATTTTTCATGATTACAATATTCATAACTTAGGGCATTTACAAACTCAATTGAATTTCCTTAAGTGAATTTGAATACCATTTTAAAATTAAGGTAATTCATTCCTGCAAAAACTTTTTAAACATTTGTAAAGAGTTGGTATCAAATACATTCTCCAATGTTTTGTGATCATCAAAATCATTCCATGGGTCAATACTCTTTTATATCATGTTGGTTCAAATAAGGGAGGCAGCTAGGAGAGTGAAGGCCTGCCTACCCTATGGGATGGTATTTATCTTATTTTTTCAGGAGTCTAGCATTGATTTAACTAGAGAGGACACACGTCCACTACATCATACTGACACCTATTCAGTAAAGTCCCTATAGAGGATGGGCTACCATCTAGTTGAGGGAGTTTGGTCGAAGAGGGTGTCAGGTCAGAGAGTAGTTGACTCGTCTTCAGATTAGGATGAGCAGGTAGAGCACCACATGGCCAACACTGAGATTGCTACTGTTAGAGATGATGATGATTCAAAGGATGAGACTGAGGAGTAGAGACAGTCAGAGAGACAACTTGGTAGTCCTAGGACTCCACCAGGACCTTCAGTTGCTCCATCAGCACCATCATCATCGACTACTGCTCTGACTGCTTCATAGGCCTTCATTGCTTAGCAACTCATACAGCTTTCCGAGTCTCTGACTAGTACTTTCAGTTCGATGTTTGGTGAGCTTCGTTAAGCAGTCGATACAGGATTTCAGGAGATCAAGACAGAGCTGAGAGCGTTGACCTCCAGGGTTGAGTCAGTTGAGAGCCATCAGTAGCCACAGGATAATGTTCAGTCAGATATTAGAGATCTACACTCGGATTTTGGATGACTAAGAGGAGCAGCGGATGCCCTTAGTGCCCAGCAGATTGTTGAACTTCACTATTTATAGAAGGGAGTTCAGGGAATCACTAATAAGCTTCGAACAATCTAGGTGTTCTTATCGAGGTTGTCATTTACAGTTAGAGAGCCACCTCAGTCACCACCTCCTACTTTTGATCCATCACCACTTGCTTCACATCCTCCTGCACCACCTACAGCCGAGCCTAGTTTACCTATTGATATTAAAACTGAGCCTGTACCTATTAGGGCAAAACCCAAATTTAGGCCTAAACAAAAATCTATGGTACCTAAGGCCCCAACCAAAACTAGATCTTGAGATCTTAGGTTCAAACCCTTGAAGACTAAGACCTCCTCCACTGTATTAGAGATTGGCTCTTCCTTTAGTGAGGAAGAAGAGTAGTTAATGTATCTTTTTATTATTTCTTTTTGGATGTATCTTGTATTATATTTTGATGCACTGTACTTCTTTTCAAAAGTAATGAAATGTTTATTTGCAAAATCAATATGTACATTGCTTCCTTATTATTATATCTTCTTATCTCAATGATTGATCTCATTAATTAACCTATGGGAGTAACACTTCAATAGAATTTTAATGAAGAATTGCAATTTTTAAAAAAATCTATGAGAAGGTGAAATTATCTCAAACAATTTTATTGATCTTCTTATTCTATTTAAAAAGGAAAAGTAATATGCTTTTGAAAACCTTTTTGATTAATGACAAAAAGGGGGAGTAATTGTATGTGTATGGAAAACTAGCAAATCTATTAAAAATGTGCATTGTAATGAATGAAACTGGGGGAGTTATCCTATTTTTGCTTAAATTTGCACTGATCATAACTTGCTCTGATTCATCTCTAGCTACTAATAGCTCTGATACATTCTTGCTATCTTTAATACTTTTTGCTACCTTAAGCTCTATTGCCCAGAGATGATGCAACCCAAGAGGGGGGTGAATTGGATTTTATAAAACTTTCAAACTATTTGCAATAAACTAAAGCAAAGTATGTACTAAATCAATTCAATGCTTGTGTTTTGGCAATGTATTTGTGTGCTTCAAAATAATATGCAGCGAAATTAACAAAGTAAATGCATAAAGAAAATAATCACACAAGCAATCACAAACACAAAGATATATAGTGGTCCGGTGCACTCTAAGGCACCTACATCCACTCCCCAAGATCTCTTTGGAAATTCACTATAATCCAATGATTACAGTCGATTAGTTTTTCAGGCTCACTAATCAAAACCCGACTTATTTTTACAAGGCTCACAAGTCACAACCTCACTTGGTTTTACGGGCTAACCAAGAACCTAATTGGTTTTCACAAGGCTAACCAAAAACCTTCCTTGATTTTTCGAGCTAACCAAGAACCTTAGTGGTTTTGCGGGTTAACCACCAACCTAATTGGTTTTCCAAGGCTTACCAATAACCTCACTTGGTTTTACAATAGGCTAACCAAGAACCCTTACAAGAAATATGAGTTGAAATAAAGAAACAATGAAAGCTTTCTAAAATAAAGCAAATATCTTTTTGAAGCTCTTAGATGATGTTGAAGAAGCTTTGTTTTCAATTTGTTGAAGCCATTGAATGAAGCTTGATGTTGTGGACTTGGAAGCTCTCTTTGAAATTGGATGCTTGAAGGCTCAACTCTCTCAAAATATGAATCCTTAAGGTGTATGGAACTTTTCTTCTCAAAGGATTACCTTCCCATTTGATTTGTGTTGATTATATAGCTATCCAAACCTTAAATGACCATTAGAGACCGTTGGAGAGAAAAAAACTAGCCGTTACAAATATTTTGGGAAAGTTCAGTTCTTTAGAAAACTAGCCATTACTGTTGTCAGAATTTCATGTGTCGACACTTTCTCTTCTTGTGTCGACACATTAGGTCGACACATGTTCTTCTTGAGTCAACACATGACCAAACCTTGAAATTATCTCGTTCTGTCTTCTGTTTGGTCTCAGGCCTTGAGTCGATACTTCACTGTTCATGTGTCGACACTTTGAGTTAATACTTGGTTTCCATGTGTCGATACTTCATCATGCCGGAAAAAAAAAATTTCTGTGTATCAGTCCATGTGTCGACACATCATGTGTCGATACTTTCATGTGTCGACACATGACTTGACTAGTGTTGAAACTTGTCCAAATTTAATATTTGAGTCCTTCAAGGTCTTCAATATATGTTCCAAGGTCCATAACTTGAAATTTCATGACTTCTTCAACTGAATGACAATCTTTTCAATCTTTCAACATTTAATGAGTACCTGAAACTACAAAACACTTTTAACATGCATTAGTACTCACATATACTTAAATGTTTTGTCAATCATCAAAATTAAGACCAGAGTCAACAATCTCCCCCTTTTTGATGATAACAAAACCTTTAAGTATAAAAATAGGATAAGCTTAAAAATATTAACAATAGTATAAACATGTTAGCTCAAAATTAATAAGTATCAAGCTCTCCTTCAAAATATGATCCAAAAGATTTTCAAAAATTCTTTAAAACATGCAAAAAATCTTAAACATTCTCCCCCTTACTAATTCTTCCCCCTTTTTGCACTTTCTTTCATTTCTCATATGCTTTTTCATGTTTACCCAATCTTTTCCTTTTTCATACTTAACATTTTTCTCTCCCTTTTTGTCATCATGAAAAAGGGTGAAAGGCAATACAAAATAGGAATGAAGGTGGAAAAAATAGCAAGTAGATCATCAAAATCAATACATAAAATTAATTAATCATGACACCAATTAAATTTGTTACAGATTGAACATGATATAGCAATTGAAATATGATACCACTTGAAATATGAATTGAATATGATACCATTTGAATGTAACTCCCCTCAAAGAATTAGATTTGAAAATAAGGAGGAGTATCAAAGCAATATAAGTACAGCATGATATCAAGCAAGATATTCAAAGCATCAAATATGATAATAAATTTTTGGATGCTCCCCCTGAATGTTATTCTCCCTTAAAAATATGCATTCATTTGAGGAATAAAACATGAAAGCACATGCATCATAATTTTAGACAATTTTAGATATGACCATAAATTTTAAGTTTGATAGCAAAGATTTGAAATTTTCAAGATATTCATGATTTTCAAAATACAAAGCATTTATGCCACTTAAAAACTTTTAGCATGATTTCAAATTTAAAATGATTTGATATCCATACAAATGCTAGAAGTAATATGATATCAAGTCTAGCTACTATATCAAGGGTTTATCAATATGCATATCTTCTTCTTAAATGTAACCCTCAACTACCAGTTCTATACTTGATTCAAATCAATTCTAACTTAAGTATAGATGACAAAAATTAAAGCATATAAATCATAACATTTTACTTGAAATAGTTTAAAAAACTATATTAATCAAAATCAAGTGAAAGTCTAATAATTACAAGTTTGACCATGAGAGCTTGAAATCCATCAATATCAAAATGGTCATGATCACAACTAATGACTATTAATCTAACTAGATTCTAATCAATCACTTAAAATATTTTTCAAAGCAATATGCATCTTTAAAACTATTTTTCATGAAATACATTAATCAAAATGAAGTGAAGGTCTCACAATCACAAGTTTAATCATGATAGCATGAAATTCATCAACATCAAAAAGTTCATGATCATAACTAATGATTATAAGTCCAAACTTGATTCTAATTAACCATTTAAAATAATTTTTCAAAGTAATTGATGCAATAAAAATTTAACTACATTTTCAATTATGGAAGGAGATGTTTAGAATTTACCAATGTACATAATCCTTCCTTTTACCATTTAGTTCAAAATAAACTTGACCACATCTTCAAATTATCTTGTACAGCCATTTATCAAAAACTTTTCTTCAAGTTGGGCTGCAAGACATTCCTGCAAAACAAACTAAATGGACATTTTTGGTATCCAAACTTTCTTGGATCCTTTATGATTAGTAACTATGGTTCCTTTTGGAACCCAAACTTTTCTTGATCTTGAAGGATAAGCATTAAACTCAAATTTATCACAATCAAAGCATGCAACATTGGAAGAAGGAATAAGCAAAATTTTCAAAATTTTTTGCTTCTTTTCTTCAATCAAGATATTTTTCTCATTCAAAACTTTATCACATAAATCTTTCAAAACAATATTTTCTTTTTCTTTAGAAAAATTATTCTTTTCATTTTTCAAAATATCAATCTTGGCATTTAAATCATCATTTTTATTGGCAAGATTGGTGTTTTCAAGAGAGAGAGAATCTACATATCTTTTTAATTTCTTGTGCTCAATTTTTAGCAATTTGTATTCATGCACAAGATCATTGAATGCATCATGTAGTTCATCAAAGGTAAAATCATAATCATTTTCAGAACATACCTTTTTCTCATTTGCCATGAAGCAAAGATGGGCAACTTCATCATCCGAACTTGAGTTTTCGCTATCGCTCCAAGTTGCCATCATTGCCTTCTTTATGTATTTCTTTTTGGCCCTTTTTCTTATAAATCTTTGAAATTTATGAGCCAAAACTTTCGTCTCATCTTCATCTTCAATGTCTTCCGACTCTTCACTTAAAGACTCATCTTGTGTAGTGGATTTAAAAGCAATTATTTTCTTCTTTATATCAGCATCCACTTCCTTTTGCCATAAGTTCAACTCATAGGTCATGAGTGAACCGATGAGCTCCTCCAAAGGTAAGGTTTTTATATCTTTAGCTTCTTGGATCACCGTCACCTTTGGATCCCATGATTTTGGCAAGGATCTAAGAATTTTGTTCACCAAATCAGCATTAGTATAGATTTTGCCAAGACGTTTCAATTCATTAATAATAGTCATAAATCTAGTAAACATGTCAGAAATAGATTCATAATGCATCATTTCAAAAATTTTAAAAGAATGTACAAGTAAATTAATTTTTGTATTCTTCACTTGAAGAGTACCCTCATGAGTAACTTCAAGTGTATCCCATATTTCCTTCGTCGATGTGCATGATGAGATTCTATTAAATTCATTTAAGCCCAATACACAACAAAGCAAGTTCATTGCTTTAGCATTAATTTCAGATTGCTTAATGTCATATTCATTCCAATCCTCTTCGAGCTTTGGAATGGAAATGCCATTAACTAACATGGAAGGAATATGAGGACGACTAACAATAACTTTTCAAAGATAATAATTAATAGATTGAATATGAATGCGCATGCAAGTTTTCTAAAAAGCATAATTTGTGCCATCAAAAAATGGTGGTCTAACACTAATACCTACAAGGGTTGCCATAAACTTTAGCTCAAAATCGTTATATTTTCAAACAAAGCACCGAGCTCTAATACCAATTGTTGTCCAGAGATGATGCAACCCAAGAGGGGGGTGAATTGGGTTTTATAAAACTTTCAAACTATTTGCAATAAACTAAAGCAAGTATGTGCTAAATCAATTCAATGCTTGTATTTTGGCAATGTATTTGTGTGCTTCAAAATAATATGCAGTAAAATTAACAAAATAAATGCATAAAGAAAATAATCACACAAGCAATCACAAACACAAAGATATATAGTGGTTTGGTGCACTCCAAGGCACCTACATCCACTCTCCAAGATCTCCTTGGAAATTTACTATAATCCAATGATTACAGTCGATTAGTTTTCGGGGCTCACTAATCAAAACCTGACTTATTTTTACAAGGCTCACAAGTCACAACCTCACTTGGTTTTACGGGCTAACCAAGAACCTAATTGGTTTTCACAAGGCTAACCAAAAACCTCCCTTGGTTTTCCGGGCTAACCAAGAACCTTAGTGATTTTACGGGCTAACCACCAACCTAATTGGTTTTTCAAGGCTTACAAATAACCTCACTTGGTTTTACAATAGGCTAACCAAGAACCCTTACAAGAAATATGAGTTTGAAATAAAGAAACAATGAAAGCTTTCTAAAATAAAGCAAATACTCTTTGAAGCTCTTAGATGATGTTAAAGAAGCTTTATTTTCAATTTGTTGAAGCCTTTGAATGAAGCTTGATGTTATGGACTTGGAAGCTCTCTTTGAAATTGGATGCTTGAAGGCTCAACTCTCTCAAAATATGAATCCTTAAGGTGTATGAAACTTTTCTTCTCAAAGGATTACCTCCCCATTTGATTTGTGTTGATTATATAGCTCTCCAAACCTTAAATGGCCATTAGAGACTGTTGGAGAGGAAAAACTAGCCGTTACAAATATTTTGAAAAAGTTCTGTTCTTCAAAAAAAAACTAGCTGTTACTGTTGTCAAAATTTCATGTATCGACACTTCCTCTTCTTGTGTCGACACATTAGGTCGACAAATGTTCTTCTTGAGTCGACACATGACCAAACCTTGAAATTATCTCGTTCTGTCTTCTGTTTGGTCTCAGGCCTTGAGTTGACACTTCACTGTTCATGTGTCGACACTTTGAGTCAACACTTGATTTCCATGTATCGATACTTCATCGTGCCGGAAAAAAAAATTTTCTATGTATCAGTCCATGTGTCGACACTTCCATGTATCAACACATCATGTGTCGACACATGACTTGACCAGTGTCAAAACTTGTCCAAATTTAATATTTGAGTCCTTCAAGGTCTTCAATATATGTTCCAAGGTCCATAACTTGAAATTTCATGGCTTCTTCAACTGAATGACAATCTTTTCAATCTTTCAACATTTAATGAGTACCTGAAACTACTAAACACTTTTAACATGCATTAGTACTCACATATACTTAAATATTTTATTAATCATCAAAATCAAGACCAGAGTCAATAAGCTCTGATACATTCTTCAATACAATTGCAAACTCTTGATACGTTTTGCCTTGATACATTATTACTTCAATTCATTAATAGCTTTTAATAAATGTTAACTTTGGTACATGTTGGATATATTTCAAAAGCTTTGATACCTTGTTGATAAGCTCTAATACTTTCTGATACATATAGATATATATTAGTTTAAAGTCATACACAAGTTACTTTGATATGTTTAAATGTTTATATACTCATAACTGTAAAGTTTTTCCATGTCCAGTATTTTGTCATCATCAAAAAGTGAAAGATTGTTGACCCCTGGAATGATTTTGATGATAACAAAATATTGGAGCATGCATTTGATTACTAACTATTTTCAAGTATTTTCTATGTTTTTGCAGGATGTCTTAAATGTAAAACTACTCTTCCTACAATCTTGGTGTATGACAAGCTTATTTTGTTAAAATATATTATGTAATGAAGAGCCCAAAGAAAAATCTTTTATGTATTTATGAAAATGGGCTATCTCTATGTATTTTTCTAGTTTAAATCTCTTAGATTTAACTTTGATGGAGTTGAAAAGCTTTTGGAGTTGATTGGAAGTCTTTGGAAGAAATCTTGAGAAGTTTGGATAGTTTTGGACCTAAGTCACAAGAGCCGACTCAAAGTAGGAGAGCTGACTCGAAGTCTAGCACTGCACTCACTTTTCTGGCATGCAGACATTTGAACTGATTCGAGAGTGAAAAACCGACTCGGGCAAAGTACAACTTCTGAAGTTCTGAGAATTCGAGCTAACTCGTCCAGAGTGAAAATTTCTCAAACAGACAACCGAGTCGACTCAAGTATAGACGAGCTGACTCTTCCAGAGTTTACATGTTCTCAGTTCTGAAGAACCAGCCATGCGAGCCGACTCGATCAAGAAGAGCTAACTCGACCAGAGTAGTGTTTTGACCTGTCTGAGAATCCGAGCCGACTCGAAGTCCAGTTCCAGGTTCGTAACGGATAGTTCCAGAATTCTCTTTTTGAATCCAAAATGGTCTCCAGCGATCATATTTCGAATCCCAACGGTCTACAACGGTTATATCTACTTGAAATCAGTTAAAGGGACTATTTATAAGGGATTTGAACCTTTTTTGGAGAAGAGAATTAGCAGTTAATGAAAAGTTAATGAGCTTTTGAAAGAACACTCAAGAGAGCATTTAAGAGAGCATTCAAAACCACACTAAATTTCTATCTGATTTCTTAAAGCATTTATTGAAGAAGTTAGAAGCCTTGAAGAGCATTCAAAGAGCAATCAAGAGGGCTTCTCAAAAGCTACAACTACAACCATCCGACAATGATTGGTTTGTCATAGAGTTGCTTTGTTTTTATACTCTTTATTTGAGTTATTCCAAGTACAGCAGGGACTGTAACTTGGAGTTTATATAGGTTATTGGTGAGCCTTTTAAAATCAAGTGTGGGTTGTTAGTGAGCCCGGTAAAACTAACATTGTATTGGATTTTTGGTGAGCCCGTGATAAAATCAAGTTTGGGTTTGTGGTGAGCCCGAGATAAAACCAACTTTGGGTTTTGGATTGTGAACCCGTGAAAACAATCCAGCTATATTCCGAGGGTGAATATAGTGAAAATCCCAAGTGATATCTTGGATAGTGGATGTAGGAGCGAGGTTACTCCGAACCACTCTAAAACTGCTTGTGTTTGTGCTTGTGTGATTATGCTCTTTAATTGCTTCTGCATTCTATACTTGATTCATATCACTCACCATACTAAGTTAGTTTAAAAGGAGTACATACTTGAGAAAAATTTTAAATATCCAATTCATCCCCCCTCTTGGGTAAGCCACCTAGGCAATACCATTGCTAATAATATTAGCGATAGCAATTAGAGTATTAGCGATGGTATACTCCGTCGCTAATAACATTTAAGTTTTATAACTTTTTTATATTTTAAAAGTTTATTAGCGATGGATATTTCTACTTTTAGTGATGGGATTGCCATTGTTAAAAGTTTTTTAAATTTTAAATCATTTTATTTTATATTAGCGATAGAGTTTTTTTTAGCAATGGTATTTACCATCACTAATAATATTTAAATTTTAATACTTTAAATTTAATTTTCTTAATTTTAAATTTTTAAAATATAGTATTAGATAGATAGTAGCTTATTAGTAATGGCAATAGCTATTGGTATTATGTTCACTATTTTCAATTCATTACCAACAACATTTAGCATTGACAATTTTATCGTCACCAAAAATGTAAATAAAACCTCCATCCGGATAGGAGATTGGCCAAAAATTTTTGTCTTTGCCCTCTTCCATGCTAAATCCCTCCTCCCCTTGCTATCCGGGCCCCTTCTTGTGCTGGACACCTCCCCTCATTGTTCGACCCCCTCCCTACACCATTCGACCCTCCTCCTCATGTTGTCTGGCCCTCTCCCCACCTATCTAACCCTCCTTCCCTCTTAGTCTGGACCCCTCCCTACATTATCCGGCCTCCCCTAATTGTTCGGCGGCCTCTCAATGTCGTCCGATCCCCTCCCCATGCCCTCCAACCTCCCCGCACTATCCAGCCCCCCTCTTGCATTGCCCGGTGCTCCTCCCCTCACCATCTAGTCCTCCTCCCCTCGCTGTCCAGCCTTTTCCCCATGGCTCTAGCACCCTCCCCACATCGTCCACCCTCCCAATGCCATTCAGCCCTCCTCCCTATGCTGTTCGGCCCCCTCCCCATGCTGTTCGACCTCTTCTCATCATCCACCCCCCTCCCCTCACCATTCAGGTCCCCTCCCCTCCCCATGCCCTCCAGCTCCCTCCCCACTCAATTTTTTTGGTGCCACTCCCAGCTGCCGCCATTCATGCCTCGCTTCAGTACCCCTACAGCAGATTTGTATATAAATTTTTATTTTATTCTCACTAGGTCCATCATCTGTATGTATTATGGTAAGTATTAGCAATGGTAGTAGCGACAATAATAGAATTGTCACTAAAAATTTAATTTTTACTTAATTAATCAATCAATTATTTATTTGGTTAAGTAATTATTTATTAGTTATTTAGTCACTTAATTAGATAGTTATTTATTTAAATAAATAATTATATAATAATAAGTTATTTATTTATTTATGTAATTAAATATTTTATTATTTATTAAATTAATAAATTATTTAATAATTAGTTTTTTTATCAATTATTTAGTTGTACATTAATTAGAAGTTTATTCGATTAAGTAGTTGTTTATTAATTAATTATTTAGTTATTTATTTAAGTAATCAAGTATTTAATAATAACTTATTATTTTAATTAATTGCTTATTAATTAATTAATTATTTATATAATTACTTAGTTTCTTGTTTAGTTAATTAATAAATTATTTAGTAATTAGTTTTTAATTTAATTAATTAGTTATTTATTTAATTTATTAATTTTTTATTTAATTAAATAATTGATTATTTATTAATTAGTTATATAGTTCATTACTTAGATGTTTATTAATTAATTAGTTAATTAGATGTGCATGGAAATGTGTCCTACATGTATGGGACTCGAGTTTTGGTATATAGAGTACAAGTTAGGATCCTATGCTGCTTTGGTGCCAAGGCGTGCTCATGGACATTTATGTTGGAATGGAAGGTATAAAAAATGGCTGGTGATCTAGCTACCATCACTGGTTAGTGGATATAGTATTAGAAAGGATGTCTCATATTAGTACCCCTTCTCCACCAAAAATCATAGACCCGTATTTCCGAACCTTTCAAAAAAAATATTTAGTTGTTATATATTTACATGTATTTGATTGTCATCATCTTCTTGTATTATCATGTTTTAATATATATGAACTGTTGTTATTAGTGAATTAATATTTTGTGATATTATCATATTGAATTAATTAATTGGATGTTTATTTTTTCAAAATTTGCATGGCATAGAACTATAGATTCGTCAATTGATTCATATACAATTTCTATGTCATCCATATATTTATATATTTTTATACAGGTATGAGAATTATATATATTGATCAATTGATTATCCATTTTGGACAGTTTGAAAAATGCAAATAATTTTATAGGTTGTTACATTAATGAAATAATATACTAAGGGTTTCACAGAATTTTTGGACAGTATTTTTCTTTAGTTCTCCTCACACATCTTCAGTCATGTGGGGAGAACTAAGAAAAAATACTATCAGAATTTTTATCGATTCTTATTGCATATCATTTGATTACTATAATTGACTTATATAATTAATGCAATTCCTGAATAAGATAGGGCCTTTACCTATTAGTTGATGATAGGATGCATTAAATGATACTAGAAAGTTATTGGGATACTGAGTTTGTATCCCATTATTAAAGATAAAATTTGGAAGCATGAGAATGATCGGAGGTGGCAATCTAGATGCAAGATATAAAAGCTTGGATTTTCATCTCCGGTTCTTAGTTTGTCGAGTTTTGATTTTAGTGATAATTTTATCTCATGCATTACTTTTAATATTTTAAATACTTGTCTTGCTATGTTACATGATAAAATAATTGATAAGTGAGGATGTCTTGTATTTATATATGTAGAGTTCTTAGATAGTATATCATGGATCGTAGTTGAATAGATTATCGCGTTGTTGACTAGATGATTTCTGTTGAACATAAAAAGGGTGTCAAGTATTTCTATAAATATGCTTTGGAAATGCAACACTCTTTTTTGAAGGACGGCCTCATTATCCTTGTAATTTATGTCAATAGAGAAATACTTGATAGGGATACAATAACTATCTATTTATATAGGAATAGATTTATGCCAAACTACAAGTACTGATATTTTCATGAAGAGACGTGGGAGATAGTTGCAAGGGTTAAAAGTCAACAGGATAGGGACATAGATAGAATGGTAGACATAGTTATGGATACAGTTGATCCTGAATTTGACTAAAATATAGAGGACAATCTAGAAGTTGATAGTAGAGATTTCTATTATGTGCTGAAAGATGCTGATAAACCATTATGATTGGAATGTGAAACACACACTGTACTATCAACTATGTTAGAGTTATTAAATTTGAAGGCTGAGTTTAATATAATGGTCAATTGTTATGATATGATGACAGTAATAATAAAGAAAATGCTACCAAAGGATGAGAAATTTGTTGGGAGCTTCTATACTTCAAAAAAATGATGAAAGGGTTAGACATGAGATACAAAAAGATAAATGCACGCTGCAATGATTGTATGCTTTTCTACAAGGAGAATCAACTGAAATGCTCATGTGATATATGCGATGAAAGCCGATTTAAGTTAAGGCAAGAGGGTAAAAATCAAAAGGATGTACCATATAAGGTTCTTCGATTCCTTCCACTAACTTCTAGGCTTCGAAGATTGTACTTGCCCAAGAGTACTGCAGGGCAGATGAGATGCATAAAAAATGGATTCGCAACCACACCAATATGATGTCATCCATCAAATAGTGAGGCATGGAAGAAATTTGATACTTGCCATCCTTTATTTGCTTAGAAATCATGTAATGTCCGATTGGGTTTGTCTATAAATAGGTTTACACAATTAAATCATGTAATGGCTCCTTATTCATGTTGGCCAATTTTTATTACTCCGTACAATTTGTTACTTGGGATGTGTATGAAAGAACATAACATTTTTCTTATTTTAGTTATTCCTAGACCATGATACCCTGGTAGAAATATTGATGTATACAAAGACCTCTTGTTGATGAGTTAAAATTCTTATGGTTTGATGGCACATATACTTATGATATAGTAAAGAAGCAAAATTTTGTATGAAGGCTGCACTGATATACCTATTAGTGATTTTCCTACATATATGATGCTATCCGAATGGAGCACTCATGGAAAGCTAGCATATCCATATTGCATAGAGAATACAAAATTATTTCAGCTTGAGTATGATTGGAAGTCCTGCTGATTTGATTATCATCATGAATTTCTTTTAGAGCATAATCCCTTTTGAAAGCAGCGGGATAGTTTCAGAAGGAATAAAATAGAGGACCATAATTGGGTGTTTCAGAGAGTATCTCAAGTTGATAAAGTCCAGTTTCGAAGGACCATAATGGTATGAAAGTATTTCAGAGGGTATCTCAAGTTGATAAAGTCCAGTTTGGTATTACTATTTGACAAGCAAAAATTTCGGGGGTTTGGTAGAACTCATAATTGGGTGAAACATTGCATCTTCTAGGAGTTGCCATATTGGTTCATCAATTTGATCCATCATAACCTTGACATCATTTACATTGAAAATAATATATTCGATAATATTTCTATATTATTGTTAATGTCAAGGGCAAGACAAAGGATAATCCCAAAGCTTGAGCACATATGAAGAACATATGCAGGCGTCTTCTATTAAAACTGGTTGAGATATCACCTAAAAAATTTTTGAAGCCAAAAGCATCTTGTATCTTAACGAGGGAGCAGTTGAAGGATGTATATGAATGGTATAAAAATCTTAAATTTCTAAATGTTCATGCAAGTAATCTTGCTTGGTGAGTTAATATTAAAGATTGTAGGTCTTATAGGTTAAAGAGCCATGATTGCTATATCTTCATGCAATGATTATTGCCACTAGCTTGGTATGATCTCCTTCCTAACTTATATGGATTCTTTGATCAAGCTCAATCTTTTTTTCAAAGACATTTGTGCTACTAAGCTATGTGCCAACCACATCTCCAGTATTGAGGCTAGCAGTGTAGAGATGATATGCAAGTTGGAGAAGATATTCCCTCTTAGCTTCTTTGACTCTATGGAGCACCTTGTAATTCATCTAGCATATGAAGCTAGAATTGGGACTAGCATAGTATAGGTAGATGTATCCATTTGGAAGAATATGCATAGTCTCAAAAAGAAAGTGAGAAACAAGGCTAGAGTTAAAGGTTCGATTATGGAGGCTTATATAATATAAGAAATTTTAAATCTTAGCTGACACTACTTTTATCCTAAAGTACAGATAAAGTTGACTCAAGTTAGCCAAAATGATGATGGTAGTGGTGAGGAATCAGAGTGAGAGATTTCAATATTTATCTATCCCACTTGTGAATTTGGCCACGAGGTTCGTCAGATTTTAACAAATATTGAATTTTGATAAGTGCAGATATATATTATGCTAAACTACAGCAAGGTCGATCCATACATTGAGTAAGTCTCTATCACAATCCAAACTCTTTAATCACTTATTATAGTATACTAATTAATCTTATACATGTTTAGGGATTATGATTGAATGTTGAGATGGGATAACTCGAGAATAAGAGAGCAAGAAATTTTTACACGGTGCTTACAAAATTTTGTAGATTGGTTTCATCAACTAATAAGCATCATTGACTTTTCATTAGTTTTAATTTTTCATAATTTATTTTTTTATTCTATGCAGGCCATGCAAGGGGAATCTATTCCTAGAAATCTAAGACCATTAGCTTACGGACCATCAAAATACATGACATATTAATGGGTGTAATGTTAATGGTTTTAAATTTCATTCCCACAAATATAGATATCATAAAAGCACAATGAATAGTGTTGTGTGTATAAAGGGTAGTTAGTAGGAAGGGTCGAAGAGTAACTACTATGGAATTCTCAAAAGTGATCAAGTTAACATATATCGGAGGTAATAATATCATTCTATTTAAGTACCAATAGTTTGATAATAACAATGATGTGAGGTTGATCCATGGCATGGGCTTATTGAAATTAAATATAGATCAAAAGTATGTATTGACAAGTTATTTGTGCTAGCTCAACAAACTGCTCAAGTATATTATACTTCTTTTCCATCAAGGAAGAGAGGAAGGAAATATTGATAGGCTGTATATAAGATTAAATCTCAAGTTGTTCATTATGAGCTTAAAAAAGGAGAGCCCCATTTACTAGAATGCTTTCAAGAGGATGAAACACTAGAACTCCATTAATCCTACATTGTCACAGAGTTGGATGCTACATGAATTCCCTACATGATAGCCAGCATGAGGTGATAGATTATATTGATTTAGTTTTAGGAGATAATCTTGTCCAAGAAGCAGGGGAAGAAGAGGAAGAAGAAGAGCTAGAAGAGAAAGATGAAGATGATGGAATGGAAGAAGAGGATGAATTGAAAGAAGAATATGAAGGATATCAAACATCTGAAAAGGTCAATGAGTAATGCTAAGTATATATTCCTTGAATCATTTTAAGTACTTGTCTTCTATTATTTTAAGTTTTACATTACCATCCATAATTGTATAATTAATTCGGTGAATATATTTATTTTTAATTTTCTAGATCATACATCATGTTTTCTAGAGTCCGGAGGAATGCCAACCGAGGAGAGAGCTCTCGAGGAGCGAGCGATCATGCTAGCAACTCACATGGCTCTGCTCCACTCACATCACACGATAAACTAAAAAATTTAGATAATTTTTATATTATTTTATATATTATTATCTAATATAATATTCTTTATATTAGATATTTTTTGTTCAGGTTTCGAGGACATTGGGTCACCGGTGACCCCACGGTCATAGATAGTGGTGATCGGCTCATCTCAGACTTGGCATCATAGTTGAGGACCTGCCCGACTTGCAGCACTTTCAATTCGACCGGAGTATAGACAACTCATCCACATTCAGAGCCAATCATAAGTGCTATATTTTTATATTAATATATTTATAATTTAATCATTATAAAGTTAACAATTATTATTAAATTTTAATTTTGCAATACATTTAAAGAGACTAGAGTTTCTCAGGTGGTTACTGGGATCATGTATCAATTGATGCAAGGACTGGTAAATGAGTTCTCCAGTTGGCCATCGGGAGCTCGTGATGCAGCCTGATAGATATTCATGGTAAGTCAAATAAGTTTAATTTTTAAATTCATGAAATATTGATATTTTATTTCTTTAATATAAGCTTGCTTTTATTTATAGGAGTACTACTGATTTGAGACTTCTTAGGATTAGGAGATTGGCTATTTGATCTTTAAGGAGGTGGCCACACATCATATTCAAAATGAGCTACATAGCCTCGGGATGATCACCAAAAAGCATACCAATTCCTAGTCTCCATCAGACTAGAAGAGTTACACGGATCATTGAATGCGAGCGGACATATTGGTGGCCCTCTACGACATGTGGAGCATTGAGGAATACTCCACTAGGTGATAGAGGGCATGACAAATTCGTACTCCACTAGGCGTCAGAGGGCACGATAGATTCATATCGCTTGACAAGATCTGATCAAGCATACCGGTAGCTTTGTCAGCACACATATTGTGGTCGATAGATTGATAAAAATCATATACTTATTTAATTTAATTTCATATTAAATTAATGATATATATATATATTTTTAATTTATTTTTTTTATTATTTATTTATTATTGACATGATAGTTGGGTCATCCACTAGTGCAACTGCAACTATGGGAGGCTACACACTAGTCCAGGAGGATTGGTGATTATTTAGATGAGAGATCCCGATGTATCATAGTAAGAACTTAAAATTTTAAATATTAGTTTTTATATATACTGTTATGTATAATTATATTAATCAATTTATAAAATGTACAAGCAAATTACGTAGAGTACATCATAGCATTGCACGGTAAGGACCTATCATCTTCACTCCTCCTTGACCTTAAAGGATGGCTTAGGGTCACAGAAGGGGTGAGTAGGAGCTGGGTCCTCAGATTCGACCATAGCTTCGCTCCTCCAGTAGCTCAGTACTCTTTAGCATCATCTTTTCAGGCTTCGATGATCCAGAACATGGAGTGATGCACACGTCAAGGATATTGTGAGGCATATTCTTGCCCAGTGATCTCAGCACCTTTAGGACACCATCTGTAATATGGTTGTCGAGTTTTTCTAGGATCCGTGTTTGAGTGATCAACTGGCCTCACTATCACGACCATCGCAGTAGGTAAGTCTATAAATAAATTTCTTTACTTGTTTTAATTTTTTAGCTTTAAAAGTTTACTAATTATATTTTATTTTTCTTCGTTACAAGATATTGGGATATTTGGATCTCTTCCATCAGCTGCTGGAGAGGACATGCAGCAGGAGGACAATGATATAGATTTCACATGATTTTTTTATTTTGATATCATGTATTTACTTTTTTTAGCAGTGTAAATATATGAAATTATAAAATTTATACTTTTTATTATAATATAATTAGATTTTTTATTTATAATTATAATTATTAATTATTATTTTAGTTTTATTATTGTTTAAGAATTCTAATTATTTATTATTATCATTAAAATTAAATTTTAAAATTTTAATTATTGCTTTTTGAAAAAAATAAAAAAAGATTAGTGATGGCATTGGTGATGGTATTTTTGTTGCTAAATAATTATTACCAATAGTATTTTTTGTCAATAGATTTTTTTGGCAGCTAATAATTTTTGTAATTATTTCTTTAAAATGAAAATATTATTAGCGATGGCAGATTGCCATCGCAAATACCGTCTCTAATAACCCTCATTAGTGATGGTCTAAAAACCTATCACTAATAATGGTTAGTTGCGACAAGGATTTATTCGGCAGTTTATTAGCGATGACAAATTGAGTGTTAGCGATGGCCTTTAGCCATTGCTAATAATCTTTTTTCTTGTTGTGGATACTCCTCGACTTGAGTTGGGAGTACCATCCTTAGACCGCCTTGCAAAAAATGGCTATGAAGACGATGCAGAGTAGAGCATTGGTGATGCACTAAATTTGCATGAGAACCTTGTGGCTTTCTAAGTAGTCTAGCAGATTGGTGGTGCCATCGTACAGATCAGCTGGGACATTTTGAACCGACTAGGAATCGGTTCCTTCATGATCTAGCAAGTGAGAGGAGGATAGGTGTTGTAACTCATCAATTTTTGACTTTCATTGAAGATCAGCAAGTAACGGTTGATGTCATTCAACTTGTGGTCATACTCATCAAGGCATTGCTCGGCCAGTCACTGAATAGGCTTGTCAGTAGATCCCTCTTCAAAAGACTTGAGCAATGACTTGGATGAGGATCATGGATGCTTTTGCTTTAGCTCTTTTCCTAGTCATCGCTCCTTGTGTGAGGGATCGACTAGTGCAATGTGGGAGACTATGACTGGTGGACAGTCTGATAGTGATGGGACCTCTCCTTGGGGGTTCAATAGCTCACTCGATGGGATGAAGGATATCATAGTTGATGGTGAGAGGATCTCCCCCGAGAAGATCGATGGCTGGGACAAGCAATAGCAACAGGATTGACTAGGATCTCCGACTACTGCCATGTAGCTATAGACTGCTACTACTATTGTAGCTCTTTGGCCACCATGGCTAGTGATTGGTCCTACTACATGAGGGTTGTGAGCAAGTACTATTGGATTGCCTGTGGTAGAGGTGGAGTGAGAGGCTCCACTCCTAGCTATGCTGTTCATCATGGCATGAAGGATTTTCGATATTGCCGGTCGAGGTGTCTTGAACATGGGTGACCACCATTATGCTCCAAGCTCTGGAAACTCAATGCTTGCTTACTGTCCCCTACCTGGCATACCAATCTGTTGCTGTCAAATCACCCTCCACTAGACTCCGACGGTGATCGAGGATACTCTAATCTTCTTGAGGTGCAACTGGGTCTACTCCTGATAGCTCTTAGATGGAAATCTACAAGAAAGGTTCCTGGACCGAGGTTTTCGGTGGAGGACCCTTTGATGCTCAAGTTAGTGGATAGGAGAAATGGGCTATAGTAGCTGGAGCTGGGAGCCAAAGTGGTGGTCATTGAATAAGCATATGTGTGGTAGTAGTGTAACGTTAGTATAGCATACTTTGCCGGGATCCCCTCTTATGAATTTACAACACTACGCAGAGTAATATAATGCTATTGTAGAAGTGGCCTCTTTTGACAAACATAATAAATTCTGCTAAGGTGGTAGGATTTTATCTTCTGGAATCTTTTTCATTGGCATCTTTCTATTAGAATGGTAGGATCTATTAGGATCTTATCCACTATGATCTATGCTGGAACAGTTGTGATCGGATAAGTTATCACCTACCGAGCATCATGGACCATAAGCAGGTAGTCAGCTTGGCCATTGCCAAAAGGAGGGCTTGACCCTGTACCCTAGTGCACTCGGCTTGGTTTACTCAGGTAACTAGTTGGTCCCGAGTAAGTTGTTGATATTTGGCTTGAAAAGGAGCAGCTACTTAGTCTAGAAATAGAGTAGTTATTCGGTCTAGGAAGGACCAACTACTTTGTCTAAAAAGGAGTAGCTACTCGATCTGATGGTCGGTCTCATCTTCTCCTTGCTAGTCGATAGCTTGATCACTCCGAGTCAGATTTTCCGGTCCTCCATAATTGGTGGTATAGTTGGTGGTCAAGTAGGTCCTCGAAGTCGAGTTAGTAATTGCCATAACAGGAATCGGAATGACCATATCCTGTGAAGTATTTGGTTTGTGATTGAAATTAAAATCGATAATTCTCATTGTTGTTGTTTAATTCATTTAAAGATACAGATCAGAATTAATCTAAATTTTTACTTTTATCTTTGAGCTAAAAATTCTCAAAAGTTGATTGTTTTCATCTATTTTTAATATATTTATCTTATTTGACATAAAAAAATATATATTAAGGGATTTGAAATTATATATAATTTATTAATGGATCATCTAACTCAGAGATGAGTGGGCTAGTTTATGCAGGCCATTCTCTCCAACTTGGTTCCAAAACCTTTGCAATAATCAATCATTTATCAAAGATACCTTTCAAAGAAAATCATACATAATAAAATATGATAATTAGTTAGATTTTTCGATAAAGGATATATTAGTCAAAACGATTATATAGTTGCTAATTTTTGTGGCTAGACCTAATCACCAAAAACCAAGGCGATGCTTGCTCTATATAATAAGATATAGAGAAGGAATTTCTTAAAATTAGTAAAAAGGTTAAGCACTCTATCAATAATAGCATCACATAAAAAGCTAACATCTAAAACCCAGACTCTACATCAAACTATTTCACAATACTAAATATTAAAATAAACAAGCACGTAAACAAGTAGAACCATGATAACAAATAATTTCATAATACACAAATAATTGTATAACAAGTCCATAACATACATCAAATTCTCTAATATTCACCTTACATTCTCAAAACGGAAAAAATACAAAACACAATCAACTCCTAGAAGATGTAGATCTCCAATTGCTAAACATTTGTGGAGCTAGAGTATTCCTGAAATTGGTCGAATGGTTAGACGTCTCAAGAGTGGTGATTAACTCAACTTCCTCTTCTTCTTCTTCATTCTTTGCTCTTCTTCCTCTTCTATATGGTCTCGTTGTGAAGGAGATAGCAAGCCATGATGATGCAACATTGGTTCGAATAGAGAACGAAGGGCTTCTAAGAATTGTCTAGTGTCCCTTGAGCAGCCCAAAACATATTTCAATCACACATGACGAGCTGATGGGCATCTTAAAAAAGAAGAGGCCGAGCAACACCAAGCCTTTTGAGGAGGAGGAAGAAGAAGAAGGTCGTGGGACCATCTTCTCTAGTCACGAAGTCATCACCCAAGTCCAATCCCGTAGAACATACTACCATCGAGGCGAAGGCTACCGAAGCAAGGCACACCAAGATAGAATCGCTAGAGGTGGTGTCTGTTGGGGTTACCCTTCCCGGGGCGGGCATACTGGCTCGTCTTGGATGTTTGTCTGTTGTCTTCCATCCCCATGCCGAGGAGTCCACCTGGGGAGACCCAAGAGGCAGTCCTAGAGGCACCAAAGGCGGTCTCTGAAGTATCGAAGATCGGGACTACTTCTCTTGTTGCCCCCGAGCCAACAACTGCTCTAAGTAGCATTTGCAAGGCCCTCCCAGACTTCGCCCTTTGCACCTCCTTCCCAATTGAGTGAGTCCGAGCCAGCGATCTTCCGACCTGACTTGTCAATTGTTGTCATCGAGTCGATGCTCAACAGCTGGGGTGAGTCCGGGCTATGCTAGAGCGTGCTCAACGGGCTCGTGCTTCCTCGTGACAAGGGGCTGTTGAAGAAGCAAACTCTAGAGAATGCCATCGTTGCTTCAAGCTGCACCACTATTGAGTTGAGTCGGAACCTTTATAGTCCGAGGTTTGTCCTTGATTTCTTGAACAAGCTGCTTATTCTCTTTTGCTTGTAGGTAGCTTACAATGCTCGGGCTTTGGCCCACCTTGCTCAGTTTCTACAGAAGAAGATCATGCAGGCTCAGCGCCGTCTTTGAGAGGTTGAAGGAGACAAGGTGCTAGTTGAGGAAGAGCTGCAGACGACAGTAAAGTATTCACCCATGCAGATCACAGGAAAATAGTATTCAGCAGCTGTCTATAGAAGAGACATCTTTCACCTTGTAAAAGAATTACAGCACTTTGCCACTGTTTCTGTTCCCTTGTTTTCTTGTTCTCTTTGTTTGCATTTTCCTTTGCTGCTTGGATCCCTCCTTACCAAACATCCAGTTCATCACTTGGTCATGAGTACAAGATTCATGATTATTTTCTCTTTTAATTTATGGTTCTTCCATACGCACCATACTTACCTTCTTTACAAGGTGGCTTCACTGTTTTACTTTATTATTTTTTTCTGTCCATCTTATAAGCTTTCGCTTGGCAAGGTCTTGAAGGCAATCATGTAGCTTGGGACGCCCCTTGAACAGCAAATTACAACACTAATAGTTTACGTTTTCACTTCTATATGAAGCAAGATGCCACTCAAATCTGAGCCACAAATTTATCCATTACCAAATCATTTGTCGTCATCTCTTCCATTAATATGCCTCTCTCTGCCATCTCCTTCTGTAAAGAAAGAAGCTTGCATTCATCTCCATAATTTGCATACCCATATGAAAGTAAGTTATAAATGCCCCAATTAGGAGTCATTTTCCTCTGCAACATCTGCTGATGTAACTTATCAACTTCTTCTATCCTTCATTACACATTGCACTTATTAATGCAGGATACGTGATTAGAGTTGGTTTGATTCCTAACTTCATCTCTTCATATACCTGCAAAGCTCTATGTGTATCGCCCATATTGCAGTGTTCCGAGATCATTATATTGCACATAACCACATCAGGCATCAGACCTTCATCTTCTAAACAAAGTGTCAGTTCTTCAGCTTCAGATATACGCCCTTCTTTACAGAGACCTTTTACGAGAGCATTATAAGTAACGATACTGGGAGAGATCCCTCTTCTCTTCATGTCCTCAATCAGTGCGCGAGCTTTCTGGATCTTACCTACTGCACAGTATGCACCGATAAGCATGTTATAGACCTGCACACTGGGCGAAATTTTTCTATTCACCATGTCATGGAAGATTGCTTCTGCTTCAAGGAGCTTTCCCTTCTTGCACAGGCCATTCACCAGAGAGCCATAGGATACCACATTTGGCTTAAGCCCCATCTTCTCTTGAATCTCATCAAGAATTTCTAAACATCTCTCGAACTGGCCAGCCCGTCCATAGGCATCAACAAGGATATTGTAAGTTTCCGCACTTGGGGCCACTCCATTCTTTCCCATCTCCATCACCAATTCCTCCGCTTCAGCCATCCACTGCAACTTACACAACCCATTCACAAGCGAATTGTAAGTTATACAATTTGTTTTCAGTCCATGCAATTCCATCCGCCTCACTGCTGAGAACGCTGCCTCCAGGTCACCAACCTGGCAGTGTCCATCGACAATGGCATTGTACATCACCGTTATCGGAACCATCCCCTTCTTCACTAGCCTCTCTAAGACCTCTTCTGCCTTTGAAACCTTCCCATCCTTGCAAAGCCTATTCAACAGAATGCTACATGTGTAGTCCCCTATCTTGACACCTTTCCTTGCCATTTCTGAATTCCCACACTTTGCATGATCGTCGAGCAAAATACTATGAGTAAAACCGTCTGGCACGAGCCCATTCGCCTCCATCTCTTCCAACACCCTTCTGCACTCCTCCATATGGGCGGCACGACAGAGCACGGAAATCAAAGCATTGTAGGTTATCATGTTCGGCTTGAATCCTGCATTCAACATTTGGTCACGAAGCCCAAAAGCAGCATCCAAATTTCCAGCTTTGCAGTATCCATCAACCATGGTGTTAAAAGTGACTTGGGTCGGTGCAATTCTTCTCTCAAGCATTTTGTCAAACAGCTTGACAGCATCCATCCCTCGACGCTCCTTCCACAGACCAGAGATCAAGACATTGTATGTAAACGCATTGGGCTTTAGCTGATTTGTCCTCTCCATCTGGTCCAACAATGCTAATGCTCCATTGACATCGCCCGATTTGACCTTGGATTGCATAAGCTTGTTATAGGTAAAAGTAACAGGACTAGTCCCAGAGGCCACAATCTGGGAGAAGAGGGATTGGGCATCGGAGTACCTTCCGAGAGAGATGAGGGTTTCGAGAAAAAAATTACAGGAGGTAAGAGAGGGGAACGGATGGCGGCTCTCGGTGACGTGTGAGACGAGATGGAGGCCGTCTTCGGGCAATTTGAGGTGGGCGCAGGCGGCAACGAGGAGACTGGCGGCAGAGGGGATTGGAGAAGGGAAGGAGAGGGAGAGGGCTTGGTAAAGGTGGAAAGGAGAAGGGATTAGGGTTTTGTTGGAACGAATAAGGGCTTTGGCGAGGGTTAGAGAGGCCTGGAATCGCCCGCTCTGGAGGAGGACCCCGAGCTTCCTAACCGGCTCCTCTGCTCCACCTCCTCCTCCCCCTCCGCCGCCGTTGTCATCAGCGCCGCCGCCAGCAGGGACGCCGGAGCTCAGAAATCGCCATCGGGGGAGATTGGGGGGTCGAGGACGAAGGTGAAGGACAGCGACGGCCATGCGGGATTAATCGAGCGCATTTCTTGGCAGCCAAACCATTTCTTTCTTCAGCGAGAAAGGTTTTTAGCACCGGAAGGACAGCGACGGCCATGCGGGATTAATCGAGCGCATTTCTTGGCAGCCAAACCATTTCTTTCTTCAGCGAGAAAGGTTTTTAGCACCGGATCGTTTTAACAGAATACATATAGTCCCACATCTAAAAAAAAATTTCCGAAAATAAGTGTTGTAGCATCTTTACTGTTTTTGGTTGACGAGGATGCTAGCACCAAAAATACCTGAAAAAATTGGCTTTTCAAAAGATGTTTTCTCCACGTGCTTCTTTTTCCAAGCTATCCCAGTCAGGATATGTGGTGATCAAAAAAATTCTTTGCTAAATACGATTTCTCAGCTCATTGACAAAGCCGATTTCTTCGCGTACCCTAGCTTCCCAGCCGTGACACTTGATAAAGTGAACTCGTTTTGGCCCGTTGATTTTTTACTGAAATAAATCATCCTTGTCAAAGATGATTTCATGCTGCTTTGAAATCGTTTTGACAAAGATGATTTCAAAAGTGATTTTTTTTTTTGAATTTTTTGTTGAATAACATGGAAATTTTTTTTTTTAAATTTTTTGTTGAATAATATGAGAAAAAAAATATCTATGTTCCTAGCCCGCTTTTTAAGTTTGTATTGAATAATGAAAAAAAATAAAATAAATAAAATTTTGAATTTTTCTCTGGTCTGGTTTACGAAATTTTTTTGAATAATATAAAAAAATTACAAAAATAGGTTTTCAAGTTTTTCCTGAACCCGATTTTTCAATTTTTTTTCTCTCTTTCATTCTTATCTTTTTCTCCTGCATGCCCCACTACGATTTCTTACTTCTGACAAAGACGATTTCAAGAATGGTTTTTCTTTTTTTTTGATTTTTTTGTTGAATAATGCATGAAAAACCTTTTTTTTGAATTTTTTGTTGAATAATGTGGAAAAAAAATATCTATATTCCTAGCCCGGTTTTTAAGTTTTTATTGAATAATGAAAAAAATTAGAAAAATAATTTTTTGAATTTTTCTCTGGTCCGATTTATGATTTTTTTTTGAATAATACGAAAAAAAATACAAAAATAGATTTTTGATTTTTTCCTGAACCCGATTTTTGAATTTTTTTCTCTCTTTCATTCTTATCTTTTCCTCTCGCATGCCCCATTACGATTTCTTCCCTCTGGCAAAAACGATTTCAAGTGTGGTTTTTCTTTTTTTTTGAATTTTTTGTTGAATAATACGGAAAAAAAAATATCTATGTTCCTAGCCCAGTTTTTAAATTTTTATTGAATAATGAAAAAATTAGAAAAATAAATTTTTGAATTTTTCTCTGGTCCGGTTTATGATTTTTTTTTGAATAATACAAAAAAAAATACATAAATATGTTTTTGAATTTTTTCCGAACCCAATTTTTGAATTTTTTTTTTCTCTTTCGTTCTTATTTTTTCTTCCAGCATGCCCCACTACGATTTCTTCTCCCTTGACCCACTGCCGCTCCTTGCCAGAGATGATTTCAAATTATGCCCATAAATCCTAAACACGCGATTGGTGATCGAACCCTAGATGCTGAACAGACCATAAGACCAATGGCAGGACTGGAGGCCAGACCGGTGTCCTGACCCTGATGCGCAGATTGGTGGTACCAGACTCTAACCGTCGGATCGACGATAAGACCGATGGCAGTAAGGGAGTCGGACCGATATCACTGAATTTTTTTTTACATTATTATTAAAAAAATTTCATGCATAACGACTTATCATTTTCACTTCCATGACTCGATGCAAATAATTTTTTTTACTAACACTAAACCCTAAACAGTTAAACCATAAATTATCCATCGAACTGGTACCGAACAGGAAATCGTACTAACACCGGATTGTCTACCAAAGTGGTACCGGGCTAGATATCATTTCAGTCTATATATCTTCTCTGTCTTAATTATTGTATTACCACATAAGAAATCATGAATTTTATAATTAAATTTTATTTCAAAATATAGTTTTACAAATACAACACAAAAAAATAATATCCTAGATCCCACATGATGGCCGCCTCCTCTTGCGTTGAGGTTGGACACGACGAAGTGGAGGTACAACTTCAGCTGGTGGCTGATGCTCTGTCATATGCTCCCCGACCTGGGATGCCTGCTGTGCCGACACGTGATGCGACGAACCCTCACCATAAGCATATCCTAGATGTCCGGAATAATCGTGCTGCGACATGTAGTCCGATGCAGCGGTAGCCTCAAAATGTGCAGCAACAACATCAATATATATGAAGTCAGGCATCGGATATGGAGATGTACTATAATGTCGAGTACCTCGTCCATGCTGGAATGGAGGTGCTCTCGATGAAGATCCATAGTGGTAAGGCGAAGGAGTCTCGTACTCTCTGTCGACCCCCTGATAAAACTCTTATAACGGGACACGTGCATGCTCGCTGACAGTATGAAGGACAGAATGACAAACCTCCGTAATAGTCTGGGAGTTCATCGCTATGCAATTTGGATGAGCCAGCTGAAGTATCCGCGTAATGGCACTACTCTGTAAGAAAAAATAAACAATGAATTTCAAAGAATATAAAATTTAATATTAATAAATAGCAGAACTTAAATTTCTTACCATATAATCATCAACCGTGCCAGGACGACTGATAAATCGATGCGTGATGCTGCGGTACCACTGTATTTAGGGATTGTGATAATTTATGATACCAGCATCTGAAGCACCATCTACAATATGATCAAGTCAACTCATCCATAAATGAATGAACTCGTGATGAGTGGCAGACCAGTCATGGTCAGGTCGTCCTCTCAGATTGATGTGGTGCAGAGCCGAACGTGTATCAACCGGCTTAGGCACGACCTGTCGAAACCCGTACTGGCACATCACTCTATCAGGTAAGTGCCATTCCACTATATGAAAACAGATAAGTGGCACTCGTGCACACCAAATATGCTGCCCATCTAGACAGTAACCTGGTAACTGTGCAAGTAGATCGACAGAATATGGCTGCCATATCACCTGTTCATAAATAATTTAAAGCATAATTCATTAAACAAAAATATATAAGACTAATCAACCATTTTAAAAAGAATAAGTACTAATGATTATCTCGTCTAGTCTAAAATGATCAATCAAGTAACGGTAAGAGGAGACCATATGTGTCGGTACCTGGGTCACACAAAAAACATCCCTCCACCTACAAAATAAATTTATTAAATTTATTTAATAAGTCAGTAAATATCATATATTATGAAATTTAATATGAATAACGAACTCACCACATCCCTAAAGGATCTTGTGGTAAACCAGCTCCATCATCATTGAAATCAATCATCGGATTTGGAGCTTGGCACTGTAATCTACGTGGTGCAAGGATCATAGGGCTGAAAATGGGCCGACCCAAAGCCCATTGGGCCGGCCAAAAGATTATATTTTAAAAATTTTTGGACCGAATCCAGGCATCCCTTTGGTCCAAAAATTAAATGGACTCTATTTTACAGCCCTAAGACTAATCGAATATGTTTAAAATTTCGTTCGCAGCCTAAACCAATTTCAGACCAACTCGAAGTTTATTGAACTGGCCCAGCCCAGTTCCAAATAATAGGCTTTTAAGCCAGCCCATTTCCAGCCCTAAAGGATCGTGAATCTATCCCATGCCCACAACTGTAGCAGTAACAAAGGACCGGCAATGCCACTGGCATCTCTCCTGCTCACCCTACACATCTCTGTATAACCATGCGAGCCCTGCACTACCCTAACTAAAGTGTCCAGCATCATCCAAATTTGCCAGTAGGGGTAGAAACATGAGACGCATCATATTCCCGGATTTATCCATAAATAAACACCTACCCATCAGCTGTAAAATGTATGCTCAAACATAGCGCTGTATGGCTATCTTGTCGGCATCAATATGTAACTCCTGAAATTGCTCGGTAAGCCAAACCAGACTCAACCGCGACCCCTGGAGTCTACCCTGTGCTGGGAAGCCTAATAAATCATGACAGAGCTATCCCCAATATATCCCTGTAGAACCTGTCACTAGTAGACCATCCTCCGGCAAACCAAGCTGAATGGCAACGTCCTGAAGGGTGATGCTGAGCTCTCCCTGCGGGCAATGAAAAGTGTACGTCTCTGGACGCCAACGCTCAACAAGTGCAGTGATCAGATGCCAGTCTAATTTAATGAAACCAATCCGTGCTAGTCCATAAAAACTGGAATGAATCAGCAAAGGTACTATGCACCGATCTAGCGGTATCAATCTCCGCATAACGTTCTCTCGTCGACAATAATGTAAAACCGTACTATCCTATCCATCCCATACTACAGTTGATCTATGTATCTCCTGATCATATAGTATACTATGATCGGAAGGGCCGGGATCCATAACTGTAATATACAATAACTAGAAAGAAACGAAATAAGCAATCACAAAGATGATAAATATAATACAAATTCTTACATTAAAAAAAAGACATGAAGCATAATACAAAGTGTTAACATGAACCATGAATAATTGTGTTACAATAATAATTGTATTACAACCCTAACATATAATTGTATTACAATTCAACACACATAATACAAAGGGACAACATGAACCACGAACATGCGATAGAACTCCCGAAGCAACAACATAATGCAGTCCTGAAACTACAACATAAATTAAGCGATGAAAGCATGACGCTTAATAGCCCTCAACATCCATTGACATCCCGAATCTCTGTTCTTACATTTTACAAGCCATAGATTTGGATTTGACTCAATAACTTTGAATTCATAATGTCTTTCAACAGAATACTGCTTTACTACAGTTGTGATTTGGCCTTATCCGTAAAGCTAAGTCCTTTACGCAATTCCTCATCCCTTTGCCATATAACGTTTTGTTCCTGAAATGAAGAATATATTGAAACATTCGCAGCATCACAATCAATCTGGGTGAATATTCTGGATGGAGCTTCAAATACAGAATAGTTTGGAACATGTGTTCCCTCTGGACTTCGTACTGGGTGTGAAGTTCCGGTCAGTGGAACGGGTTCATATTTTATAGATGTCGGCTGGACAATTTTTGGATATCTATAGATGATCAATATTTTATTTCCAGTTCTATCAATATGCAGGACTCTACATATTTTGTTCTCCAACTCTTGAAATGTCATACCAGAATTTATTCTAATTACCTTTTTCGGACCCTGGTTGTACTCAATCCCATTTGGTCCATTGATAATACAATCATTAATATAACATAATGCGGTGATTGTTTCTCCCATTATGCCCTACGTATTTAACCAAGAAAATATATTTAGAAATATCCAATGCATCTTATCATCAACTAATAGGTCATAGTTCCTATCCCATTCAAGAATAGTATTAATATTACAGATCACTTACATCAATGAAATGATATGCAATGAAGATCAAATGAAATTTTGACAGTATTTTTTCTTAGTTCTCCCCAAACAAATATTTATGTATGCGGAGAACAAAAGGAAAATGCTGTACGAAATTTCATTCGAACTCCATTGCACATCATTTTATTGCTGTGAAGTGATCCATAAAATTATTTGCAATTTCCAAACTATCCACTTTGGATAATCAATTGATTAATGTGTATAGTTCTAAGATCCATACAAAATTAAAAATAATGTATGGATATTATAATTTATACATATTAATCAATTAATGGATCTATGGTTCAATGCAATGCAAATTTTATTAAACTAATTTCGAAATATGGAATTAGTAAACTACCAAATTATATATAAATTTATTTTTTGATGTTTATATCATTATATAAAATTTTTTAATTAATCATGTATAAAATATTTTAAAATATTGATGTAAATTTAATAATCAACTCAAAATATAAAAAATATAATCATAATTATTAATTAATTTTTTAATATTTATATTTACAACTTTAGTTTATATTTAATTATTATTTATTCTAGCATTATCAATAAATATATTATTATGATTATATCAAATAATAATAACATAATTAAATAACTAATACTAACATTTAAACAACTAACATAATAAATTCTGAAAATATTACATCTTTACATATGCTTAAAAGCTGGCCCAAAGCACGTATCGATTTTAGGCCAGCCCGAAGCCCATTGGACTGGCCCAGCTCAGTTCCTTCCCTAATCAAAACATAAAAAAATATATTCATAATTATTAATTAATTATTTAATATTTATATTTACAACTTTAATTTTTGAATTTAATTACTATTTATTCTAGCATTATATATTATTTTTTAATATATTATCAATAACAACAACATAATTCAATTACTAATAATAATATTTAAACAATTAACATAAAAATATCTATAATGATTATACTAGGTTTTTCATAGATTATTTTAATTTAATCATGATTAGTCAGTATATTAACTAAAACAACAACATTAAACTTAAAAAACTACAATAAATTCAAACAACATAATTAAAAAAATTTCTAATCTTATTTAATTTAATCAACATTATTCAATATTTTAACTAAAACAACATTATATTCAAAAACTTACAACAAAATCATGCAACATAATTATATTACAAAAAAATAATATTTACACAATAAATATAACACCATCTAAAAAAATACCTATATTTTTCTTAGATTATTTTAATTTAATCATGATTAATCAGTATATTAACTAAAACAACAACATTAAACTTAAAAAACTACAAAAAATTCATACAACAAAATTAAAAAATTTTCTAAGTTTATTTTAATTTAATCAACATTATTCAATATTTTAACTAAAATAATAATATTATATTCAAAAAATTACAATTAAATCATGCAACATAATTTCGAAACAAAAAAAATAATATTTACATAATAAATATAAGACAATCTAAAAAAATGCCTGCAAAACAATGGGGACGGAATATATCGAATGGAGCCGGAGAGGAAGATCTAGCAACCCCGGTAGACCGGATCCAACAAAAATTAACATAAGGATCTAAATAAATTTAAAATATTGTGGGACAAAAAAAATACTTTAAACCGAACCGGACCGGCAGTAATGGAGTCGAACTAGATGGAACCGGGTGTTACGGCCGTAACGAAGACGTGGCATGTCTCAGATTTTGTTGGGCGTGATTCGAGCCACGTGGAGTTTTTTCGGCCAAGTCAGTTGCGGCTCCGCCCCGGCCGAGGTCGAGTTCGGCCCGGGCCCTCCTGCCGCTCTGCCAGGTGTCCACCCAGGAGGGGTCCACCTCGGCCGAAGCCGGCGGCTCCCCCGCTCCCTCGCCAGGTGGCACCCTGAGACGGTCCCACCTCGACCGAGATCGAGCCGGGCCCCTTCGCTCCTTCGCTAGGTGGCGCCCGGAGACGGAACCACCTCGACCGAAGTCGAGCAACCTCCTGCCGCTCCGCCAGGTGTACACCCAAGAGGGATCCACCTCGACCGAAGCCGGCGGCTCCCCCGCTCCCTCGCCAGGTGGCACCCTGAGATGGTCCCACCTCGATCGAGGTCGAGCCGGGCCCCTTCGCTCCTTCGCCAGGTGGCGCCCGGAGACGGGACCACCTAGGTCGAAGTCGAGCGACCTCCTGTCACTCCGCCAGGTGTCCACCCAGGAGGGGTCCACCTCGGCCGAAGCCGGCGGCTCCCCCGCTCCCTCGCCAGGTGGCACCCTGAGACGGTCCCACCTCGGCCGAGGTCGAGCCGGGCCCCTTCGCTCCTTCGCCAGGTGGCGCCCGGAGACGGGACCACCTCGACCGAAGTCGAGCGACCTCCTGCCGCTCCGCCAGGTGTCCATCCAGGAGGGGTCCACCTCGGTCGAAGCCGGTGGTTCCCCCGCTCCCTCGCCAGGTGGCACCCTGAGAAGGTCCCACCCCGGTCGAGGTCGAGCCGGGCCCCTTCGCTCCTTCGCCAAGTGGCGCCCAGAGACGGGACCACCTCGGTCGAAGTCGAGCGACCTCCTGCCGCTCCACCAGGTGTCCACCCAGGAGGGGTCCACCTCGACCGAAGCCGACGGCTCCCCCGCTCCCTCGCCAGGTGGCACCCTGAGACGATCCCACCTCGGCCGAGGTCGAGCCGGGCCCCTTCGCTCCTTCGCCAGGTGGCGTCCGGAGACGGGACCACCTCGGCCGAAGTCGAGCGACCTCTTGTCGCTCCGCCAGGTGTCCACCCACCAGGAGGGTTCCACCTCGGCCAAAGTCGGCGGCTCCCCCGCTCCCTCGCCAGGTGGCACCCTGAGACAGTCCCACCCCAGCCGAGGTCGAGCCGGACCCCTTCGCTCCTTCGCCAGGTGGCGCCCGGAGACGGGACCACCTCAGCCGAAGTCGAGCGACCTCGTGCCGCCCTGCCAGGTGTCCACCCAGGAGGGATCCACCTCGGCCAACGCGGGCCAGCCGTTGCAGAAAAGGTCCCGAGGAATGGAAGCGCGAAATCTGAGGTTGCCCCTCGAGCCGTGCGCGCCGCACTCCGAGAAAGGCGCCCTGTACGGTCGGCGGCGACACGCGAAACATCACTTACGTCAGCCCGACATGTTCCGCAGTCGAGAGACGAGGCCCTGACAAAACAGGACCCGATAACGGACAGTGTCGGTGCCTGGAAAGGAGAGCGCTCATGCTCGGCCCAAGGTCTGGTCGGCAGTCTGGCTAGCGCCCCCCTCCCCTACTCTTTCCCCGCTAGGCTCGGCAAACAAGGCCGAAAAGCCGCCCGGCTCTTTGATCCAGAAGGGGAAAGAGAAAGGGGCGGAGGGGAGGAGATGAAAGCAACAAAGGAGCCTCCCAGGAGCAGAAAACAAGGGGGCAACAGGAGGAGATAAAAGGAAAGAGAGAATAGACGACAAGGTAGGTGAGCGAACAAGAAACGAAGGCTGGAGACTCCGCTCCAAGAGCAAGATCCAAGGTCCCGAGAGGGGGCCCTTGGCGTGAGCTCGGTGAAGGAACCCAGCCGGGTTTCTGGTCTCTCTGGCACCTTTCTTGCTAGCACGTTCTCTGAGTCTGGGACTCCTTCGGGGGCCCGTCCCAGAGAATCTGTTCCCTCTCGCCGTCTACTAACTTGACCGTCGGAGCTCCCTCGCCGGAATCCCCGGCCAGGGTTTCTGACCTTGCCTTGCAGATTTGATCTAGCCAGGAGACCCCAGGGGCGAGACGGTCTAAGTCGGATCGGCGGCTTCGAAGCCACAGGCGCGGCGGCGGGATCAGCAACAGATTGGCACACCAGGTAGGGGAGCAGGACAACACCCCTAGTGGGAGCTAGCTTTCTGTGAACGAAGCGCGCTCCAACCATGGTGGTCACTCGTGGACGCGAAGCGTCCACCAGCCGAGTAGGGGAGGTCCCCTCCCCTCAGGGGCCCCCCAGCTCGGAGAGGGAGCTCCCCGCTCCCCCTCCTCTTCCACCACAGCCGGTCTCGGCAGACGGACCTCTCGCGACCGTCATCCAGCCGCTGCAGACCTTGACTACGGCGGTTCGGCAGCTACAACATCAGCAGCGCTCCCTGGCCACGCAGCCTCAGCAGGGACCCCCGTAGCTCGGGCCGCGGGGCCGCGCGGGAGCCTGCGCTCCATCCAAGGCAGGCCATCCCAACCGCGGGCAGCCTCCAACCCCCGCGGGAGTCACCAAACTCCCGCGAAAAGAAATTACTCCGGCTCGGCGGGTCACGAGAGTCGATCCCCGATCGATGAAGCCGAAACAGCGCGCCGCAGCAAGCGACGCCGAGGCAAGTCCTGGCGCCGAGACTGATCGGTGCCCCCTTCACCAGCAGCCTCGATGGAGGATTCCACCGACGAGGCCATCAGGCGCCAGGCCGAGAGGCGCCTGGAGGAGCACGAACGCAAATTGGCGGAGTTCGCCCGCCAATTTGCCGACCTGCAGAACTCCTCGGCGGACCCGGCGAGCTACGACTCCCGTCCCCCCTTTTCCGAGGAAATCCAGGCGGAGCCGATTCCAAGCCGGTTCCGCATGCCGCAGTTGGACCCCTACGACGAGACCACCGACCCTCTAGACCATCTGGAGAGCTACAAGGCTCTCATGAGGGTCCAGGGGGCCATGGACGCTCTTTTGTGCATCGCCTTCCCCGCTACCCTCCGGAAGGCCGCTCGAGTCTGGTTCACCCACCTCGAGCCCGGATCCATTTGCTACTTCCATCAGTTGGAAGGAAAGTTTGTGGCACACTTCGATGCTTGTCGGAAGGTGCCGAGAGAGGTGGACAGCCTCTTCTCTATCCGCCAGCAGGACCAGGAGCTGCTCCGGGACTACATCACCCGGTTCAAGACCGCAGCCTTGGAGATCTACAGCCTGGACGAGCCCGTCGCCATGCTGGCTTTGAAGCGCGGGCTCAAGACGTCCCGCTTGACCTATTCCCTAGACAAAAAACCCCACAGGACGTATTCCGAGCTCCTCCTCCGCGTCCACAAGTACATTCGAGCGGAGGAGGCCGATCGCACCCGTCGAGAGCTAGACGGGAAGACTTTGAAGAAGCCGGCCCCGAGGGATATCCCAGGATCCTGGAGGCCTGGGCCATCTGCCGACCCTCGCCCAAATTCGAGGTTAAAGGGCAAGGCCACCCCGGAGTGAAGGTTCACCCCTCTCCTCGCTCCCCGAACGAAGATCCTCATGGAAATCGAGGGCGAGCACCACCTCCGCCGACCTCCTCCTCAGAACCCGAGAGGTACCCGAGACAAGTCGAAGTACTACCAGTTCCACCGCGAGCACGGCCATGACACGGAGTGTCGTAACCTGAAGCGAGAAATTAAGGAGCTGATCAAAAGAGGATACCTCAGAAAGTTCATCAGGAACGAGGTCCCGGCGGAGGGATAGCCGCTCGCGGCCTTACCCCCGATTCCTGCAATCGACAACCGCCCAACGGAGAAGCCAGTGGGCATGATCTCATGTGGGATCGGGCGGGCGGCAAAGAGAGCTCGGGAGGTCAGGAACCCAGAGGATGTACCCCATGCTGAGAAGGGGAGTGAAAATAAGAATGAAAATAATGATGCCGTAGTGGTCGAGATGACCATCGCGAAGCATCCTGTACACCGAATTATGGTAGATAGTGGGAGCTCGGCTAACGTGCTTTTTTATGATACTTTCTCTCGAATGAATCTGTCCCATGATCGGCTGAGGCCGGTGCATGCCCCCTGGTAGGCTTTACCGGGGACTCGGTGGGGGTCGAAAGGGAGATCACTCTCCCGGTCACCGCTGGATCCCCACCTCGGCAGTCCACAGTCATGATAACGTTTACCGTTGTCAAGCTCCCTTCACCTTACAACGCGATCCTCGGGCGCCCGGGGCTCAACCAGTTGGATGCCATGATTTCTACAAAGCGACTGCTGGTGCAATTCCCCACAGCCTCCGGACCTGGGGTGATGAGGGGGGCAGCCCAGCCAATCCAGCATTGCCTTCAGACGGTCCCCGGTGCCCGGGGCGCAGAGCTCGGCACCAACGTCGGCGACCTCGACCTAAGAGAGAAGGAACCCAGGGGAGGACCCGCGGAGTGCCTGTTGACTTATCCCCTCGGTTCGGACCCTTTGAAGACGATGCAGGTGGGGGCCCAGCTCCCGGAGGAGGAACGGACCCGCCTGCTGGAATTTCTCCGTATGAACGCAGACGTGTTCGCCTGGTCAGCGACCGACTTGCCGGGCATTCCCCCCGAGGTCATTACGCACAGGCTGAACGTGGACCCGAGGTGCCGCCCGGTCCGCCAGAAGAAGAGGAGCTTTGCCGCGGAGAGGCAGTGGGCCATCAACGAAGAAGTGGAGAAACTCCTCGCAGCCGGCTTCGTGCGGGAAGTCCAGTATCCCAGTTGGCTGGCAAATATGGTCATGGTGCGGAAGAGCAGTGGCAAGTGGAGGATCTGTGTGGACTACACCGACCTCAACCGAGCTTGCCCGAAGGACAGTTTCCCTCTCCCGAAGATTGACCAGCTGGTCGACACCACCTCGGGGCATCACCTCCTCTCTTTCATGGATGCTTTCTCCGGGTACAACCAAATCCGAATGAACCCGGAGGATGAAGAGCACACTGCCTTCCTCACCGACCGCGGAACTTTCTATTACAAGACGATGCCATTTGGCCTCAAGAACGCCGGGGCCACGTACCAGCGACTGGTCAGCAAGGTCTTCATGGACCAGATCGGCCATAACATGCAGGTGTACGTAGATGACATGCTGGTGATGAGTAAGCCCCTCTCGGACCACGTCGCCGACCTGGCGAAGACTTTCGGCAACCTCCGGCTTTTATCATATGAAGCTAAACCCGACGAAGTGCGCCTTCGGAGTCTCCGCCGGGAAATTCCTGGGGTTCATGGTAACCCAGAGAGGGATCGAGGCCAATCCGGAGAAGGTCCAGGCCATCCTAGAGATGGAGCAGCCCGCCTCCAAGAAGCAAGTGCAGCGACTCACTGGCCGGATAGCCGCTCTGAGCCATTTCATCTCAAGGTCGACCGATCGCTGCCGGCCCTTTTTCAAAGTACTGAGGAAGATGAACGACTTCGCCTGGACCGAGGAGTGCCGGGAGGCGTTTGAAGAGCTGAAGAAAATGCTCGCGTCGCCTCCACTGCTTTCCAGGCCCGAAGAAGGAGAGGAACTCATCCTCTACCTGGCGGTCACCCCGGAGGCTGTCAGCTCGGTCCTAGTTCGGACCGACGACCAGGGAGTCCAGTGGCCGGTGTACTACACCAGCAAACTTCTCCGCGATGCAGAGCTCAGGTATTCCCGGTCCGAAAAGATCGTTTTTGCATTAATAGTGTCTCCTCAGCGTCTCAGGCCTTATTTCCAAGCGCATCCCATCACCGTCCTGACGGACCAGCCGCTGAAAGCGATCCTCAGCCGACCCGACGCATCTGGGCGGTTAGCGAAGTGGGCACTCAAGCTCAGCGAATTCGATATCGCTTATAGGCCGAGGTTGGCCATGAAGGCGCAAGTGCTAGCCGACTTCTTGGTCGAGTGCGCAGGACTAGGCAAGGAGCCGGAGGAAGACTCTCTGCACCTGCAATTGAAACCAGGATCCGAGGAACCCAAAGAGGAGGCGTGGATACTCCACGTGGATGGGGCCTCGAACTTTGGCGGGAGCGAAGCCGGACTCATACTTACCAACAGCGACGGGGTCGTCACCAAATGTGCGCTCCGTTTCCAGTTCGCTGCAACCAACAACCAAGCGGAGTACGAGGCGCTCCTCGCCGGGCTGAGAGTCTCCCGTGAGTTGGGCGTGGCCAACCTGAAGGCCTTCACTAACTCCCAGCTGGTGGCCGGACAGATTTTCAGAGAATACGCTGCGCACGATCCTCAAATGGCAAAGAATCTGGACCTTGTCAAAACGAGCGCGGCCGGATTTTGACGTTTCAGTATCTACCATATACCCCGCGGGGAAAATGCCCGTGTGGACGCTTTCTCCCGGCTGGCGACCCTGCCGGACTCGTTGTTTGGTCGCGCTCATGTGGAGCGCCTCAAGGCCCCGAGCTACGAGATCCCCGTGGCGGTCCAACAGGTCAGCCAGGAGCCCAGCTGGATGGACAAGTACGTCGAGTACATAACCGGCGGTACCTTGCCGGAGGACTGCACAGCGGCCCGCCTTATCAAAAAGAAGGCCGCGCGGTTCGTCCTGATGGTTGGACAACTGTATCGGAGGTCTTACTCCTATCCCCTCCTCAAGTGCCTGAGACCCGCGGAAGCCGCACTCGTGCTTCAGGAAATCCATGAGGGCATCTGCGGGAATCACGTGGGGGGCAGAACGCTAGCCTACAAGGCCCTTCGCCAAGGCTATTTCTGGGAGACGATGAAAGAGGATGCCGCCAATTTCGTGAAAAGGTGCGATCGGTGCCAGCGGCACGCCGTGGTGCAGCGGCAGCCTTCCACTCCGATCTCCCAGCTCTCAGCTCCGTGGCCGTTCGCCCAGTGGGGAATGGACCTTCTCGGACCGTTCCCCCCAGCGTCTAGGCAGCGAAAGTTCCTGATCGTCGCCATCGACTACTTCACGAAGTGGGTAGAGGCCGAACCCCTGGCGCGGATCACTGAGACAAACGTCGCCAAGTTCTTCTGGAAGTCAATCATCTACCGTTTCGACCTCCCCCATACCGTGATCACCGACAACGGGCGTCAGTTCGACTGCCGCGAGTTTGAAGAGTTCTGCAGCGACCTCGGCATCCATAATCGCTTTACCTCGGTGGCACACCCTCAGACCAATGGAGAAGCCGAGGTCACGAACATGACTATTTTGCAGGGCCTCCGCACGAGGCTGGACCAGGCCAAGGGCAGGTGGGCGGTGGAGCACTCGAGCATCCTCTGGGCGTACCACACCACCTCGAGGACGGCGACCGACGAGACCCCATTCAACCTCGTCTTCGGAGCCGAGGTGGTTATCCCGATTGAGCTCAGTCTACCCACGCTGCATGTGGAACAATACGACGAGGTGGAGAACCCTGCCAGAATGATGCTCAACCTGGACCTTCTTGAAGAGACGAACAAGGCCCGAGTCCGGATGGCGGCGTAAAGGCAGCGAGTGGTCAGGTACTACAACTCCCGGGTTCGGTCAAAGTCCTTTCGCCCCGGAGATCTGGTGCTCCGGCGTGCTGAAGCTTCTCAGCCACGAGAGTGCGGGAAGCTCTCCCCGAACTGGGAAGGCCCGTACAGGGTGGCGGAGGTCCTCCCTCACGGGGCCTATTATCTGGAAGAATTAGGAGGATCCAGGTTCCCTCGAACTTGGAACGCTTCGAACCTAAGGATGTATTATCAGTAATGTAAGACTCCTCCAACTCCTGCAATAAAATTTCTTTACTCCAAACACTTTTTCTCGCCTCGTAGGGAAAGAGAAGCCCAGCTCCGAGTTCTGCAAAAATGGATGTGGTCGGATTCCCGAGAAAGCGAGAAGTCCCAGACTTCGGTCTGGAAGGCGGGGCAGAGCCCAGCTCACCCACGCGATCACGGAGAACAGCTCGGCAAGCCGCGCAAGGCTTGAATAAAGCTTGCGGCCCCGGGGTTCAGTCCGGAAGTCCCGGACTTCGGTCTGGAAGGCGGGGCAGAGCCCAGCTCGCCCACGCGATCACGAAGAACAGCTCAGCAAGCCGCGCAAGGCTTGAATAAAGCTTGCGACCCCGGGGTTCAGTCCGGAAGTCTCGGACTTCGGTCTGGAAGGCGGGGCAGAGCCCAGCTCGCCCACGCGATCACGGAGAACAGCTCGGCAAGCCGCGCAAGGCTTGAATAAAGCCTGCGTCCCCGGGGTTCAGTCCGGAAGTCCCGGACTTCGATCTGGAAGGCGGGGCAGAGCCCGGCTCGCCACACAATCATGAAGAGCAGCCTGGCAAATCCGAAGGACTCGTGCAAGGAAGTTCCGAACTGTAACCTGAACGCGGGATGGGACTCAGTCGACCCGCGAAGCCAGCCCGGACAAGCCGCGGGACTTGGTCTCGGCTCTCAAAGCAAATATCTCAACAAGGCTTGGAATAAAAAGAAAAAAAGGATGGGACTTAGCAAAAAACTGACACTTTCATTGAGCTTAAAGAAGCATTACAACGGAGGAGTCCCGATAGGCCGGGAGCCCCGAAGAAAAAAGAAGGAAAAGTGAAAGGAAAATACAGTCGAAGGCCTAGTTCGGCGCGATCGCAGGCTCCTCGGGCAGGGTTGCGGGTTCCCCGTCTTCACCTGCGACGGCTGGCTGCTCGGAAGGCCGCTCTGGAGCTGCCGCCTCATCTCCCGCTGCGGCTGGGCCTCGCCGGCAGGTTCCTATCTCCTGCCCCCGAGCACTACCCCGCTAAGGTCGAGCTCGGGGTAGAAGGCTCCGACCTTTTCCCGGGCCACCCGGAACCCCTTCAGAAAGGAGTCCATGGTGGCCTCCCGGACCTCCGAGACATATTCGTCAAAGGACCGGAATCTCGGGACGGCCTCCTGCGCCTCCCGCTTGGCCGCTTCCAGGAGCCCGTTGACGTTTGCGCTCCTCTCCTTGGCCGCGCTCGCCTCCTTCTGGGCCTCCTCCAGTTGGCGCTCCAGCGACTGGGTCTGGGCTCGAAGGCGAGCCCTCTCCACCAGGTCCTCTTCCAGGCGCCGCTGGGTGGAGATCCTCTCCTCGGACAAGGTCTCCAGGTCCTTGACCCGCCCCTCGGCGCGCACCAGGTCGGACTGCAGCGCCTGGTTCTTCCCCCGCAGCTCGACCCCCTTTTCCATAAGGTCCTTCACGTCGGCTGCGAGCTTGCCGAGTTTTTCTTCCTTCTCGGCATCCTTTTTGGCATACCCCGTGAGGAAGTTCCTCAGCAGGAGCACGTCGGTCCCGATCTGCATGAAAAAGTCAACTGTCAGTAAACATTCGCCGAATCTTCAAACCAGAAGGTTTTGGGTTCGGACTTACCGTGAAGAGCTGCGGGAGGATCCCGAGCAAGGCGTCGGCGTAGTCCCGGCCGCCCCTCAGCCGACGGTCCCGGGGGGTGCATGCGTACTCCATCAGCCTCTCCGCGAGCCCCTGGTCGCGGGTCAACGAGCACCGGGCCGTGAGGAGTGGCGGTGGAACGGTCAGGTCGGCGACAGGGATGACCGGTGCCCCGGGTGGTGCCGCCATCGTCGGGGCGGCTAGAGTTGCAGGCGGCGCCGTCGGAGCTGCGGCGGTGACGGGCCCCGCCCGGGAGGGCACCGCTGCCGTTGGGCCTCCCTCTTCTGCAGCCCTATCAGGACGGGCGGCAGGAGCGTCGGTGGCCCGGGCCCGAGGTAGCCTGGGCACGATAGTTGCTGGGCCGGAGACTGGTGTCGGCACCACCTCCCGACTCGCCTCTGTGCGAGCCCTCTTCGCCGCCGGCTCGTCAACCTCGGCAATATCTCTCTGAGCCGCGCCCTCGAAGAGGTTTTCCACCGAGAACTTCATACCTGCAAAGAAAAGGAGGTCGGTCAACCCAGTCAAAGAAAGAAGGGGAGAGAGGGGGGAAGTACAGATTAAAAGAAAAAGTCGAGCCTCACCCGGCTCTCGGATGGGGCTGATCCCCGCCTCAAACAAGTTCTGCTCCGAGAGCAGAACATCGAGCACGGGGACCACATCGCTCAACAGTTGGGAGTAAGCCTCCTGGTCCGCCAGCTCAATCTGAGAGTTCCGGTTCGGGGACCGATCCGGCTCGCTCCAAGCCCAGTCGACATCCTCGACCGAGGCAAAGAAGAACCGGTTCTTCCAACCCTTGATGGAGGAAGGGAGGTCGAACCGGAGACACCTAGGCCGGGGTGAGATGTACCATCAGCTGTCATCAGTGGAGCACCGCTTCAGGGTAAACAAAGCCCTGAAGAGGGAGAAACGGGCAATAAACCCGTGGAAGTGACAGAAGACAATGAAAGAGAAAATGACCCAGATGGCATTGGGAGCCAACTGGGCCGGGACTAGACGGAAATGGCTGAGGAAGGAAAGGAAGAAAGGGTGCAGAGGAAACCGAAGGCCCGCGAGGAGGAAGTCCTCGTAGAAGGCTATGCGGCCGGGGCCACTCGAGGTGACGCGATCCCCGGGCCGCGGAAGGGAAAGGAGGACAGACCCCGGGATGCCATAGACCTCCCGGAGCAGGGAAAGGTCGCCTTCGGTCATCGTGGAAACGTGACCGGAGGGACCGACAGAAGGAATGGTCGAAGGAGGAAGAGAAGAAATAGGAAGGGAAGACACGACGGGAGGAGACCTGACACCCCTGGGGATGCCTATGGTGATACCCCCAGGCTGGAGTCGCCTGCGGGTCTCCTCCGGGATCACTTCCTCCTCCGAGGAGGAAGACGATGGAGTCCTCGGCCGGGACGGACCGGCCTCGTCCGGGTTAGAAGAAACATGGCGGCGACGCGCCATGGCAAAGAAAATGGTGAGGAAAGGACACTAGAGGAAAGGGGTGGAGCGAAGAAGGGAACGGAAGCACTCACCAAAATACACTGAGCAACACGGGGGAGCGGGAGATAGCCTGCAGCAAATCACCGACGGAGCAAGGGAAAGGGCCTCGTTCCGGAAAGTCCCCCCTTTCAAACTCAATTGACAGTAGCCGTACCCGTCATTCCACTCCGGGCCATCGAATGATTGCTGCGTGGATGCACGCCCGACACCGACGCCTCGGTAGCAGGGAAACGGCCTCTGTTTCGAAGCGACGCATTAATTGCGGACGAATAGGCGACACGTGGCAGCCTCCTATAGGGCTTTGGGCGCACCAAGGAACGGTGACGAGAATCGTGGCAATTATGATGCAAGATCTTCGACTCCCCACGTCATCTCCGCATTTAATCCCCACGTCCCGTTCCACGACGCCCTAACGGAACGGTGGGTTGGGGGGCAACTGTTATGGCCGTAACGATGATGTGGCATATTTCAGATTTCGTTGGGCGTGATTCGAGCCACGTGGAGTTTTTTCGGCCAAGTCAGTTGCGGCTCCGCCCCAGCCAAGGTCGAGTTCGGCCCGGGCCCTCCTACCGCTCCGCCAAGTGTCCACCCAGGAGGGGTCCACCTCGGCCGAAGCCGGCGGCTCCCCCGCTCCCTCGCCAGGTGGCACCCTGAGACGGTCCCACCTCGACCGAGGTCGAGCCGGGCCCCTTCGCTCCTTCGTAAGGTGGCGCCTAGAGACGGGACCACCTCGGCCGAAGTCGAGCGACCTCCTGCCGCTCCGCCAGGTGTCCACCCAGGAGGGGTCCACCTCGGCCGAAGCCGGTGACTCCCCCGCTCCCTCGCCAGGTGGCACCCTGAGACGGTCCCACCTCGACCAAGGTCGAGCCGGGCCCCTTCGCTCCTTCGCCAGGTGGCGCCCGAAGACGGGACCACCTCGGCCGAAGTCGAGCGACCTCCTGCCGCTCCGCCAGGTGTCCACCAAGGAGGGGTCCACCTCGGTCGAAGGCGGCGGCTCCCCCGCTCCCTCACTAGGTGGCACCCTAAGACGGTCCCACCTCGACCGAGGTCGAGCCGGGCCCCTTCGCTCCTTCGCCAGGTGGCGCCCGGAGACGGGACCACCTCGGCCGAAGTCGAGCGACCTCCTGCCGCTCCGCCAGGTGTCCACCCAGGAGGGGTCCACCTCGGCCGAAGCCGGCGGTTCCCCCGCTCCCTCGCCAGGTGCCACCCTGAGACAGTCCCACCTCGGCCGAGGTCGAGCCGGGCCCCTTCGCTCCTTCGCCAGGTGGCGCCCGGAGACGGGACCACCTCGGCCGAAGTCGAGCGACCTACTGCCGCTCCACCAGGTGTCCACCCAGGAGGGGTCCACCTTGGCCGAAGCCGGCGGCTCCCCCGCTCCCTCGCCAGGTGGCACCCTGAGACGGTCCCATCTCGGCCGAGGTCGAGCCGGGCCCCTTCGCTCCTTCGCCAGGTGGCGCCCGGAGACGGGACCTCCTCGGCCGAAGTCGAGAGACCTCCTGCCGCTCCGCCAGGTGTCCACCCAGGAGGGGTCCACCTCGGCCGAAGCCAGTGGCTCCCCCGCTCCCTCGCCAGGTGGCACCCTGAGACGGTCCCACCTCGGTCGAGGTCGAGCCGGGCCCCTTCGCTCCTTCGCTAGGTGGCGCCCGGAGACGGGACCACCTCGGCCGAAGTCGAGCGACCTCCTGCCGCTCCGCCAGGTGTCCACCCAGGAGGGTTCCACCTCGGCCGAAGCCGGCGGCTCCCCCGCTCCCTCGCCAGGTGGCACCCTGAGACGGTCCCACCCCAGCCGAGGTCGAGCTGGACCCCTTCACTCCTTCGCCAGGTCGCGCCCGGAGACAGGACCACCTCGGCCGAAGTCGAGCGGCCTCGTGCCGCCCCGCCAGGTGTCCACCCAGGAGGGATCCACCTCGGCCAACGCGGGCCAGCCGTTGCAGAGAAGGTCCCGAGGAATGGAAGCACGAGCTCCGAGGTTGCCCCTCGAGCCGTGCACGCCGCACTCCGAGAAAGGCGCCCCGTACGTTCGGCGGCGGCACGCGAAACATCACTTACGTCGGCCTGACATGTTCCGCAGTCGAGAGACGAGGCCCTGACAAAATAAGACCCGATAACGGACAGCGTCGGCACCTGGGAAGGAGAGCGCTCACGCTCGGCCCAAGGTCTGGTCGGCAGTCTGGCCAGCGCCCCCCTTCCCTACTCTTTCCCCGCTAGGCTCGGCAAACAAGGCCGAAAAGCCGCCCGGCTCTCTGATCCAGAAGGGGAAAGAGAAAGGGGCGGAGGGGAGGAGATGAAAGCAACAAAAGAGCCTCCCAGGAGCAGAAAATGAGGGGGCAACAGGAGGAGATAAAAGGAATAAGAGAATAGACGACAAGGTAGGTGAGCGAACAAGAAACGAAGGCTGGAGACTCCGCTCCAAGAGCAAGATCCAAGGTCCCGAGAGGGGGCACCTTGGCGTGAGCTCGGTGAAGGAACCCAGCCGGGTTTCTGGTCTCTCTGGCACCTTTCTTGCTAGCATGTTCTCTGAGTCTGGGACTCCTTCGGGGGCCCGTCCCAGAGAATCTATTCCCTCTCGCCGTCTAGTAACTTGACCGTCGGAGCTCCCTCATCGGAATCCCCGACCAGGGTTTCTGACCTTGCCTTGCAGGTTTGATCCAGCTAGGACACTCCAGGGGCGACACGGTCTAGTCGGATCGGGGGCTTCGAAATCACAGGCGCGACGGCGGGATCAGCAACAGATTGGCGCACCAGGTAGGGGAGCAGGACAACACCCCTAGTGGGAGCTAGCTTTCTATGAACGAAGCGCGCTCCAACCATGGTGGTCACTCGTGGACGCGAAGCATCCACCAGCCGAGTAGGGGAGGTCCCCTCCCCTCAGGGGCCCCCCAGCCCGGAGAGGGAGCTCCCCGCTCCCCCTCCTCTTCCACCACAGCCGGCCTCGGCAGACGGACCTCTCGCGGCCGTCATCCAGCAGCTGCAGACCTTGACTATGGCAGTTCGGCAGCTACAACATCAGCAGCGCTCCCTGGCCACGCAGCCTCAGCCAGGGACCCCCGCAGCTCGGGCCGCGGGGCCACGCGGGAGCCTGCGCTCCATCCAAGGCAGGCCATCCCAACCGCGGGCAGCCTCCAACCCCCGTGGGAGTCACCAAACTCCCGCGAAAAGAAATTACTCCGGCTCGACGGGTCACGAGAGTCGATCCCCGGCCGATGAAGCCGAAACAGCGCGCCACAGCAAGCGACGCCGAGACAAGTCCTGGCACCGAGACCGATTGGCGCCCCCTTCACCAGCAGCCTCGGTGGAGGATTCCACCGACGAGGCCATCAGGCGCCAGGCCGAGAGGCGCCTGGAGGAGCACAAACGCAAATTGGCGGAGTTCGCCCGCCGATTTGCCGACCAGCAGAACTCCTCGGCGGACCCGGTGGGCTACGACTCCCGTCCCCCCTTTTCCAAGGAAATCCCCCCTTTTCCGAGAAAATCCAGGCGGAGCCGGTTCCGAGCCGGTTCCGCATGCCGCAGTTGGACCCCTACGATGGGACCACCGACCCTCTAGACCATCTGGAGAGCTAAAAGGCTCTCATGAGGGTCCAGGGGGCCACGGACGCTCTTTTGTGCATCGCCTTCCCCGCTACCCTCCGGAAGGCCGCTCGAGTCTGGTTCACCCGCCTCGAGCCCGTATCCATTTGCTCCTTCCATCAGTTGGAAGGCTCTCATGATTGCTGTCGGGCAAGCCCCTCATCCATCCCAATCACATGTGCTCCAGATCACCTCTCTCTACTCTATCAACCATGGTTGGCCCCTGCTTCGGGCATGCTTGCAATAACTGGGATATGCCGACACTATTCTTTAGCAATGCACACTATACCATTAGGCGTCATGTACATGCCTATAAACTTGTTCCCTAAGACCCTCTAGTTAAGGCCATGGCAAGCGAACAAAGAGAAGAATAAGGAGAGGAATTTGAGACGAAACAAGAGACCTCGCCCTTCTTGAGAACCCTTCCTTTCAGACGAAGGAATCCTCTTCTCAAAGCATGCCCTAAGCTCCATGATTCTATGAGCATCCATATGATAATTCATCGAGACATTTATAGGCCACCCTATACACTTTCTATCTCCCGCAAAGTATCTTGGCCTATGCAATTCCATTCATTAAAATGCCATCTCCCCAGAAGCGGATCTCATATGCACTAAGAATCCCTTCTTCTACAGATCTCATCTTATCTCCCTCCTTCATTACTTCTTCTCCCTCTGCTCTACTTAAAACTTTGGAGGGAACTCCAAATCTCCTCCATTTGCCTTTCCAGGAGACTAGCTTAGGTATCAAAGGGTCCACCACTTAGGAACCCCATGGCGTGTGGACTTTTTAGTCTTCTCTATCTTGCAAGACCCGACTCCTAGTAACAGGATCCTATGAGACCCAACTCCATACTAGTAGCCACCTTAGCTCCAACCTCATCTGAGTTGAGCCTAAGTCAACCCATCTTCCAGTACATCAATAGATTGGCACCGGAGTAAGGGTCTATGGCCTATAAACTTCATTAAGGTTTGGAGTTTGTCTCTGGACTATTCTTATCCCTAGTCCACGTCATGACCAAGAGAAAGAATAATCATGTCTGCTCTTGCCAAGGTGTCCACAACCTTGGCCACCCCATCTCTTGTTCCTCCAGAGGTAGGAGAGGCTGGACCATCAACTCTCCAACTATCACTGTCGAGCAATTCCAGCAACTCTCCCAACAAGTCTAAGCATTGATGACTTTGGTACAAAACCTACAGCAAGCCCTACCAAGGTTAGAGACGGAGCCGGTCTGCCACCCATCTCCAGTGTGCCCATCCTCCCTCAGACAAGATGATCAGCCCGGGGTGTGAGGTAGACTTGGGGTGCAAGGAGAGCCTGGACTCACTCCCACTATCGAGGTGATCAGCCTAGAGTGCGAGGCAAGCCTCCCATCGAGCCTCGCCCCAGCCCATTGCATTGCACAGTCATCGCTCCCACCAGGAGCTAGATGAGGTGCATTAATTTGACTTTCCTATTTCTATTCCCCCTCCTCTATGCAGGATCTTCATTAGAGAAATATTCGAGCCACTGCCCCACCCGATAATTTGGACAACAAGGTGAGCTGACCCTTAAGCTCCAGGAAGTGGACGGCTACTTGAAGGAGCTTGCCCCCTATTTATATTCCCCCTCCTCTATGAAAGCCTACAACAGCACCATTGATCCTTTCGACTATTTGGAGAGCTTTAAGTCTCTTATACTTCTTTAGGGGATATCTGACTCCCTCATGTATAAATCCTTCATGACCACCTTTAGGAAAGTGGCGAGAGCTTGATACATCTGACTCCTGCCAGGATCGATCCATGCTTTCAAAGAGTTTTGCTGCAAGTTCGCAGCCTAAGTCTAGAGCAACAAGAGGCCTGAGTGAGGCTCTGACTTCCTCTTCTTCATTTAGTAAGAGGAGGGTGAGTCTCTTCACCACTACATGGGTTAGTTCAAAGTAGCCATACTAGAGGTTCGTGGCCTCTAACCCTCTGTCACCGTGTTAGCCATGAAGAAGGGGTTGTGTAGAGGTAGCTTCCGCTTCTCTTTCTCCAAGAAGTTCTCCATAAGCCTTCCTAAATCCCTAGTCCATGTAGAGAAGTATATCAACACTGAGGAAAGCATGGCCGAAAGCATCCCTAAGAGGATTGCCCCATCCTTCCCCTCCTTAGCCATAGCAGTAGTAGAAAAAGCATGACAAGGAGTTTTGTCGTCAATCTGGAAGTCCCAACCTGCCTCGCCATGAGGACTTGACCCCTTTGAATTCTCTCCAAGGGCAAATCCTGATGAAGATCAAGGGTCAGGATATTATCCAATGGCCTGAAAAGAATCATAAGAAATACTGCAAATTTCATCAGGATTATATACATGACATTGATGATTGCGTCTCCCTGAAGATGGAGATTGAGTCTCTAATTCGGCGAGGCTACCTGCATGGCTACATTAATTAGCCCAGCACCTCAGAGGCCATCGACCGAAAGTCCCAATTAGTGGCGAACCCCCTAGGAGAACAATATCCTCATTGACACTATCACAGGTAGATTGGCTACTAGGGGGCAAGCTCCTTTGGGTAGTGAGCCTATGCTAGGATGGCCCATACAAATATTCCTTAGCCTAAACACTAGAAAGCGGAGGAGGAGTCCATTACATTCTCCACTACAAATGCAGATGGAGTTTTGTTTTCACATGATGATCTTATGGTTATTTTCCTTACTATCTTGAACTATGATGTAAGAAGAATCTTGATGGCTAATGGAAGCTTTGCATATATTTTATTTTACGATGCTTTCTCTCAGATATGCCTGTCTAAGGATCGTCTCTGGAGGGCAAGCTCTTCCTTGATTGCTTTTTTGAAGATGTCATACCTATCGAGGGCATTGTTGCTTTTCCTGTGACTGTTGGCCGGGCACTGAGGTGGGAAATGGTCCTTCTGGAATTTCTAGTGGTCAGGATCCTAACAGCCTACAACATTATCCTGGGAAGACCCGATCTAAATGCTATATGGCTGTAGTCTCAACCTACCATCTACTTATGAAGTTCCCCACTTCCTACGGTGTGGGCAAGGTTTAAAGCAACAAAGCCTTGGCAACATGGTATTACATGGTGACCCTTAAAAATAAAAAACCGAGGGAAGCCATGTCCATTGAGAGCCTTGACCTCCGAGATCAGTAGAGGCTATACTATGGGGAACCCGCAAAAGAGCATATCCTTGTTCCCTTGGCTCATTTGACCCCTCTCATGTGGTCTACATAGGGAGCAAGTCGAGTGAGGAGTCCAGGGCTTGTCTGGTAGAGTTCCTCCATGCAAATGTGGACATCTTTATGTGGACAACTAGGCATTGACCTTGAGATCATGGTGCACCACCTCAACGTTGACCCGTTGCATCCCCTAGTTCACCAGAAAAACAAAAGCTTTACCCTTAAGCAGTAGTGTACCATCAAGCAGGAGGTGGGGAAGCTTCTGGAGGCTAGTTTCATGCATGAAGTCCAGTACCCAGAATGGCTTGCCAACATGATCTTAGTGAGGAAAGTCAATGGCAAGTGGTGGGCATGCATTGACTTCATCGACATGAACAAGGCATATCTAAAGGATTGTTTCTCTTTGCCTAGGATTGATCAGCTTATGGACTCAACCTCCAGGCATGAAACCCTCAGCTTCATCGATGCCTTCTTCAGCTATAACCAAATTTGGATAGCATATGAGGATGAAGAAAAACCTGCATCCATCATGAACAAGGCCTATATTGCTACAAGATCATGCCCTTTGGCCTGAAGAATGCTGGAGTTACTTACCAGCGTCTTGTTAATAAGGTTTTTAAAGATCAGGTTAGGCAAAACATGAAAGTTTACATTGATGACATGCTAGTAAAAAGTTGCAAGGAAAGTCAATACGTGGACTTAGAAAAAACCTTCTAGATGCTATGGAGATATCGAATGCGGCTCAACTCAAATAAGTGCGCATTCAGAGTTTCTTTGGAAAAGTTTCTAGATTTCATGGTCTTACACCATGGAATCGAGGCTAACCTTGAGAAGCTCCAGGCGATCATGGAGATCTCACCCCCAAGAGTTGGAAAGAGGTTCAATGTTTTGCAAGACGGGTCTCCTCACTAAGCCGGTTCATGGCTAAGTCTGGCGACAAGTGCCTACCCTTCTTCAAAGTCTTGAGACAAATTAAGGACTTTCAATGAATGGAGAAGTGCCAGGCTTCCTTTGAATTGCTCCAAACCTACCTCGCCACCACATCGCTTCTCATAAGGCCGATCATGGGAGAAATGTTATATCTCTATTTTGCAATCTTCCCTATGGCTGTGAGTTCTATGCTTGTTTAAGAAGAGGATAGTGTAGAAGCTAGAATATTATATCAGTCGAATCATGAAGGATGCAGAGACTCGAAACTTAAAGGTATAGAAGGTTGCCTTTGCCCTTCTAACCTTAATGAAGCATCTTTGTCCATACTTCCAAGCCCATTCTATCATGGTCCTAGCTGATCAGCCCTTGCATTAGGTTTTACAGAAGATCGATGCCTCTGGGAGGGTCACCAAGTAAGTGGTAGAGTTGGGCAAGTTTGATATCCATTACCAACCTTATCCCTCCATCAAAGCCCAGGTTTTGGTAGACTTCCTTGGTGCAGGCACCAGAATTAGACAGAGGCTCATCAACCCTCTATGAATTTCTAATTAGGATTCTAAGTCTTTATTGAGTCCTGTAATAAGGTTTAAGACATTTAAGCCTAAGTAATTTGTATTCGAGTCATGTAATTAGTATCTAATTAGTTTCAATTTTAATTTAGTCTTGTAATTTGGCCAAATTCAGTTAATTTGGTCAAGTTATGATCAATTGGTCCTGTAATTGCCAAGTAGGTTCACAAATTCAAGTCAATTTGAAGATGGGTTCACACATTCAAGCTAATTTGAAGATCGGTCTACAAATAATCAAACAAGTCAAGCCTAATTGAAGAAGAATCAAACCACTTCTTCTCCACGCCAAGTTGGATTGCCAACTCATCTTCCAAGCCATGGGGAATGCCACATCACCAATGCCACATGTCATGAGAGGCGCCACATCACCAAGACCAAGTCAAGCACCTTGGGCGGCCAAGCTCCATGAAAAAATTTCAAATTCAAACTCTAAGTTGGGTGCCTACTAACCTCCCTTGATTCATGCAAGCAACCATCCTCATTCAACTCCACAAATCAATCTTGTAACCTCTTTCAATTTGAATGAGGACCTGGGAGCTTATAAATATGACCCTAACCCTTTTGTAAAGACTTAATGATTAATGAATGAAATTCTGAAATTTTTTTAGCCCTTGTCTTGTGACATGGAGCTCTGTGAGAGAGTGAGCCTTTGCTGCTTAGCATTGAGGGGTGTGAGGCCCTAGGTATCTTCTTCCCACACAAGCCAGCAACCCACCTCCCAAGCTTGGATACCCCACTGGAAGCCCCTCCTAGACGCCCCACAAGAAGGATCTCCTCCTGACCGCCACCGTCAACTTCACCCCTCTTCATTGTTTATTATCTTATTTTTCATAATTCCCTCTTATTTTCTAACTCGATTCTAGGTTGCTCACAGGTTCCTTAGGTGCCACGCATAAAGGAGTCGACCTACCTTGCCTTCAGGACCATCTGACAGAAATCCGACGAATCCGCGGGGTCGAGGGCTTGACCTTCCAGGCCGCATGCGAAAGTGTGCGCGAACTCGGTATCGGGCGCTTTAGAGTTTTAAGAGATTTGCATTTCCTAATCTTCTGGGTAGAGTTATTGAATTAGAGCTAAGTCCTATCGAGATTTTTCAATCCCGGGATCCTACTTTATCTCTAGTTATGACCTATTTCTGCATGCTAGAGTTTCTTGATCATTATGTGAGTCTCCAGATTTCTTCTTAGTTTGATTTCGAGAAACTCATTAAAACATAAAACAACAAAACAATCACTTGCATGCTTTTAGTCCCACATCATTTGGTATCAAAGCATGTCTAGGACTTAAGCTTTGTCCTCTTTAAACCCTTCCATTAAAGAATTCACGCCTCCTGAACGAGGTATACGCAGGTATACTATCTGTCCATATAAGTAATGAACTACGGCCGGACGTAAATTCCTTAGGGTCAAGGTCCTAAAGAACTTTCTGCATAATTAAATTATGCAGGTTAATTTATGCATCTAGAATTAATTTCTGCATGATTAGATTTCTGCATCATATAGTATTTCTACCTAATTAGATTTCTACATCATATAGTATTTCTGCATCATATAGTATTTCTGCATGATTAGATTTCTGCATCATAAAGTATTTCTGCATCTTTAGGTTTCAACAAGTTAGTTTCAGCATATAGTTATTTCAGCTTCATTAAATTTCATCATACTATCATTTATGCATACTTAGGAGTTAGTTTGCATGATTTCTGCATAGTTTAATTGCTGCACTTTAGGTTCATATTATTTAATTTCCAGCAATTTATATTTCTACCAAAATACATCAAAATATACAAAAGAAAAAAAACTTAGGTGCATCTTATTAGATTTCATATGTATGCCATCATATGCATAACTTACTCTAAGGGTGACAATATCATAAGATAGGGGAAGGAGGTCATTTCCTTTTCTTGGCCCAAAAATAACCACCCTTGCATTCGAACCTAAGCCTAACTTAAAATCTATTAGCAACCTAATGTAGTTTAGGGACACCAATAAATCGGGTTTAATCATTATGAAAAACTAGTACATGCAACCCTTCAATTAGTACTGGAAAGCTGGTGTCTAAGACAAGAGGTTCAGTGGCAAATGCCCTAAGTGGAATGGTGGTTCTTTAATTAGGACCATACGATTAGTAGGGGGAGCCTCCCACCACCCTACCTCTTACCTGGCCAGTGAAAGAACTAGTTGTTATGTTGTGTGTAATCTGAGTTAACCTATTCTGTTTGAACTCATAGGTCTAGCAAATCGTAGTACCTTTCATTGTGTATTGCATGTCAACTAGGTCAGAAGTCCAGTATCACCCACATCACACTCAGTCTGAACCCATGATAACAACCTCGAAAATCAAATTAGGACCCTCACTGAGCAAATTGTCCAAATGACCCAAAGATTTGATAGAGTTGAAACCAGACTAGGAACTCTAGAGGGGGTCCAGGAGCTTTACACTGAACCAGAGTTTGAGTCACCTCCCCACCCTAAGAGATTCCCATGAAATGATCCCTTCTTAGAGGCTGAGCCCAGAAGAGTTCCGCACCCTGACCCAACCCAAGAGGTTCACCCTAGGAGACCCAATCAGGAATTCATGGACCAAGAAGAGAGAGCTATCAGGAACATCAAGCTAGAGGCACCCACCTTTGATGGCAATCTAGATCCTAAGGCTTACATAGATTGGGAGGGAGAAATGGACCAATACTTCGAGTGGTATACGATGTCGGAGGGGACAAAGTTCAGATTTTCCAAACTTAGATTAGTCCACCATGCTAGGTTATATTGGAATAGTATTGAGAGGATGATCAGACAAAGAGGACATGAACCCATAGCAACCTGGAGGGCCATGAAAATTAGACTTAGAGAGAAGTACCTCCCAATGTCTTACCACCAAAAGTTATTGGATCAATGGCAAAGATTGACTCAGAGAAACAAGAGCGTGACCAAGTACATTGCAAGGTTTGATGAGTTTGTCATGCAATGTAACATAGACGAATCTGAATCAGTGACCCTGTCTAGGTTTAGGGCTGACCTATATGAGGATATCCAAAGGGAGCTTTATTTTAGAGAGGTCTATGACTTAGAGCAGGCTTACCAAGTTGTTAGGAATTATGAGCGATTCCGAAAGGCACCCACATATCGTAGACTTGAATCCATTAGAAACCCTAGCCAAATCCCACGATCTAATCAAGCCTACCCGAGCCGACCCAACCCGAGCCGACCTAGTCCGAGCCGACTTGATCCAAGTAAACCCAGTTTTAGTAGAGAGGATAAGGATAAGTCAATTGAGGTACAAAGAAGCCCCAATCCTCACAACACGTGCTTTAGATGCCACAAACCTGGACATTATGCTAGCCAATGCACATCCAAAACCCTACATATAGAAGAGCTAGATGAAGATGAGTTAAAACCCACTGCTGAGCCAGAATGAGAGGTTTATGAAGCAAAGGATCAATTGTTAGAAGAGTTTGATGGAGGGGAGGAAGTGCTTAAGCCTAAAGACCTGTTAGGAGTAATTAGGTGCGTCTTGACCAAACCCAAACTAAGAAAGACTGGCGTAGGACTAATATTCTACAAATCTTTGTCAAGTTAGGAGGTAAGGTATTCAAGATTATAATAGATAGTGGGAGTTATGTCAATGCTATCTCTGCCAGTACAGTCAAATCTTTAGAATTGACCATAGTACCCCATCCTAGCCTTTATAAGGTCTCTTGGGTAGATTCTACCTCCATCCCAATCAAGTCTAGGTGCCAAATCTTGATTAAACTGCAATCATATGAGGAGAAGATTTGGTGTGATGTCATTTCCATGGGAGTCAGTAGTATTATCTTAGGTCGACCATGGCTTTACAATCATGATGCAACCCTATTTGGTCGAACCAACATCTGTGCCTTTAGTCACCATGGGAACAAGTTTGTGATCCATCCAACTCCATCCAGAGATCTAGTTAAGAGAGGTTCTAGTAGCCTTAAGGAAAAGAAACCAGGAGTTAATATGATTAAGGCTAAGAAATTTGAGAATGAAATTACTGAGGGTAACCCTATTTGAATCTTGACCACCAAAGAAATTCATGAGCTGATCCAAACGGAACACCCTCCAGAAGTAGTTGAGACTCTAAAAGAGTTTGAGGATGTCTTTCCTGATGAATTATCTGATCAATTACCATCCCTTAGAGACATCCAGCATACCATAGACTTGGTCCCAGGAGCCACTTTACCAAACCTTCTCACTATAGAATGAACCCCATTAAGCATCAAGAGTTACAAAAATAAGTGGAAGAATTGCTTAGGAAGGGTTTCATTAGGGAAAGCTTAAGTCTATGAGCGCTCCTTGCTCTACTGACCCCTAAGAAAGATGGTACCTGGAGGATGTGTGTAGATAGTAGAGCCATCAACAATATTATGGTGAAGTATATGTTTTCCATCCCCCGATTGGACGACATGCTAGATATGATGGCTGGTGCTACAATTTTCTCAAAGATCGATTTTAAGAGTGGCTATCATCAGGTTAGGATTAGACCTGGGGATGAGTGGAAAATCACATTCAAAATTAAGGATGGCCTATTTGAGTGGGTTGTGATGCCTTTTGGACTTTCTAATGCACCAAGTACATTCATGAGGATCATGATCCAAGTTCTGAAGGAATACACTGAAAAAATTATTATGGCCTATTTCGATGATATATTGATCTATAGCAAAACTAAAGAGGACCACCTTAGTCATCTCAGGTTAGTGTGTCAGACCCTTAGGGAGAATAGCCTCTATGCCAACCTCAAGAAGTGTGAGTTTATGATATATAGGGTTATCTTCCTAGGTTTCGTTGTCACTCCAGATAGAGTTTTCGCAGACCCTGAAAATGTTAGGTCTATTATCGAGTGGCCTGTATCCTCTAGTGTCCACGATGTTCGTAGCTTCCATGGCCTAGCAACCTTTTCCAGGAGATTCATTAGGGATTTTAGCACCATCGTCACACCCATTATAAACTGCATTAGGAATGGCACTTTTGAATGGACCAAAGTTGCTAATAAGACCTTCCTAGAAATTAAGAGTAAGATGACCCACGCACCTATCCTTAGATTACCAGACTTCTCGAAGGTGTTTGAGATCGCGTGCGATGCATCGGGAGTAGGAATAGGTGGGGTACTGAGTCAAAAAAATCATCCAATAACCTTCTTTGGTGAGAAGCTGAATGAGGCTAAACTTAAATACTCTATCTTTGACAAGGAATTCTATGCAGTAGTCCGAGCCCTCAGATATTGGAGACACTACTTACTGCTGCAAGAGTTTGTCTTATATTCTGACCATGAGGCACTCCGGTTTCTAAACTTCCAAAAGAAGCTCAACCCTAGGCATGGTAAATGGATCGAGTACATCCAAGCTTACACTTTTATCCTAAAACACCGTGCCGGGATAGAGAACAAGGTAGCAGACGCCCTTAGACGTAGGTCTTTGCTTTTGAGTTCAGTCAGCATTAAAGTCATAGGGTTCGATCGATTAAAAGATGAGTATGAAGCCTGCCCTGACTTCGGTGACATTTACCAGACCATTAGGGTAGGACCATTCAGTATCCATAGCGAGTATACCATTCAGGATGGTTACCTGTTCAAGAACAATAGGCTCTATATCCCCGGAACTTTATTTAGATAATTCCTGATTTGGGAGACCCATGCTGGAGGATTAGCTGGTCACTTTGATAGGAATGATACCATCTTAGCGATAGAGGACCAGTTTTTTTGGCCAGGACTGAAAAGACATGTTGCCCAATAGTAACCAGGTGTAGAACTTGTGCTGTTGCAAAATAGTACCACTCTATACACCTTTGCCAGTGCATGATCACCCTTGGCAAGATCCCAGTATAGACTTCGTATTAGGATTACCTAAGATCCAAAAGAGACAATTCCATCTTTGTAGTAGTCGATATGTTCTCTAAGATGGCTCACTTCATCCCATGCTCCCAGACCTTCGATGCGTCAAGAGTAGCCAATATTTTTCTAGACAATGTGGTTAAACTCCATGGCCTACCCAAGACCATCGTATCTGATAGGGATGCTAGGTTCACCAGTTATTTATGGAAGATCCTTTGGCACCTATTAGGGACCAAACTCAAGTTTTCTACATCCTACCACCCCCAGATAGATGGCCAAACCAAAGTGGTGAACCGTAGCCTAAAAAATCTCCTTAGATGCCTGATAGGTGAACACACAGGAAACTGGGACTTATTGTTGCCCTGAGCAGAGTTCACCTACAATAGCTCAGTGAATAAATCTACGGGCAAGAGTCCTTTTGAGATAGTCCATAGATATAAGCCTAATCGTCCCATCGACCTGATTCCCTTATCCATCCATGCATAAATCTCAGAGTCTGCAGAGTCATTCGCACAGCATATTAAAGACTTGCATAAGGAATTAGCCAAAAGATTAATCTAAGTAATGAAGCATATAAGAAACTAGCTAATTCTTGAAAGAGAGCCAAGAAATTTAATGTAGGGAATTCTGTTATGATTAGGTTTAGACCTGAACGGTTCCCATCAGGAACCATTAAGAAGCTTCATGTTCACAGAGTTGGATCCTTTAGAGTGATAAAGAGAATTGGCCCTAATGCTTATGTTCTTGAGTTACCACTGGACTTTGGCATTAGCTCAACTTTCAATATCTCAGACTTAGTTGAGCACAAGGAACCAGCAGTAATACCTAGAGAGCCATTTAGACCTGACCCATCCTTTGAGAGTGAACCTAATCCTGAGTGTCCATCTCTAAACTTACCTGAGAGAGGAGAACAGATCGAGCGTATCTTGGATGATCAAGCTATCACAACCCAGGGCAAAGGCTATCAACGTTACCTGGTCCGTTGGCAAGGCCGATCAAAATCTGATGATTCGTGGATTATCCGAGAGGACTTGCAGGGCCTCGACCCCGATCTTCTTGGAGATACCAGAGCCACACCGACCCTTACTCGATGGGATTGAGTTTCTCCCATCCCGGGAGAATTGGTGCAGGCACCAGGATTAGACAGAGACTCCTCAATCCTCTGTAGATTTCTAATTAGGGCTCTAAGTCTTTATTGAGTCATGTAATAAGGCTTATAACATTTAAGCCTAAGTAATTTGCATTTAAGTCATGTAATTAGTATCTAATTAGTTTCAATTTTAATTTAGTCTTGTAATTTATCCAAATTGAGTTAATTTGGTCAAGTTAGGATCAATTGGTCCTGTAATTAGCCAAGTAGGTTCACAAATTCAAGTTAATTTGAAGATGGGTTCACACATTCAAGCTAATTTGAAGATGGGTTCATAAATGAGCAAACAAGTCAAGCTTAATTGAAGAAGAATCAAACCACTTCTCCTCCATGCCAAGTTGGATTGCCAACTCATCTTCCAAGCCATGGAGAATGCCACATCACCAATGCCATATGTCATGAGAGGCACCACATCACCAAGACCAAGTCAAGCACCTTGGGCGGCCAAGCTCCATGACGAAAACAATCTCTCATTATCGACCTTTAGACGATTTAGCAAACAACTGTAATTTCCACGGTCTTCATTCACCACCTACTACCCCACCTACTATGAGGGGAACTACTTCACCCTCCTTTGTGACGACCTCACTAGCAATACTGGTGCCATGCTTTGCCTGTGAAGCATAACTCCCATTGGGGGATCTAGGCTCTCTAGCTGTGGATCTGCATCCCTACTACCATTGAAGCATCGCCCATGGCTTGCCTTGCTCTGAGACCGTCGCTGGCTGTGAGCTTTGCAATCCTCTGATGGGTGAACTCAAGCTCTCAGGTCAGCTCCTCGATCCTAGCAGTGGAGCAATCGAACTGATATTGGGCCACCTCCTGGCATCTTTAGTCATAGCTCGATCAAGCTTTGCATTAGCTTGCCCAAGCTCCATGATTTCTAACTTACTCTTGACCTAGGTGAGCTCCTCCAAGCTCTTGCCCCGGTCCCATATTTGCATGATGCAGGTCTCTAGTATCTGCTAGAAGGAAGAAACTGTCAGCTAGACTAATAGGAAAGGCTTGCGATCCAACAAGTGTGACCCTTCTTATAGGCACTGGGTGGCACAATCAATTGGCCTTCTAGGCAATGGATTAGACACTTGGCTGGAAAGGGGTGGAGAGCCTCAAAATTGGCTGCTGTTGCCTGCTACTACCATAGGGAAAATATTGGCTAGGGGATCGGCATTGGGTGAAGCCTTCAAAGTTGTAGTCACCTTGCATGTACCTGTAATTGCTTCACCCATTGCCTCTCTTGTAGCCTTGTCTATTGTCTCCCATACCATCTCTCCTGTCAGCAACTAATCGATAGCTAGGAGGACTTCTATTGTGGCCTAGATTGCTAGCAGACCCACCATGCCAGACCCTCTCCATTAGACTAGGAGAACAAATGACTGCATCTCCTTCTCCTCCGTGATTGTGAGGAACACAAGCACTGCGATTGCCAGGGCCATCTCTGCCACCTCTCGATCTCCATCAGAACAGGAGGAGCTACCTCCACATCTCCAGTTGAGTTGTCCACCTCTGGCTCTATGGCGGGCAGCCCCAGGGCCTCCTCCATGGTGCTCTCCAGGGGAGTCGGCACCCCGCTAATCACTATGGTGACCTCCTTCCTTGCATTAGCTTCATTGTTGTCCCTCCTTTTTCTAGTCTTTCTCTTCTTAGTGGGATGCCCAATCAACTCATTGAGCGAGTAGTCCATCACCTAAGCAGTACAATGATAGATCCGATTAGCTCACAAGCAAAAGGAAGAAAAAGACAAGTTTGATGAAATGAGAATTTAACCAAAAAACTTCATTTCATTGAATTTTTAAGCATTCTTTACAAGCCTCGATAGCCATTTACAAAAGAAAGAAAAAGAAGAACAAAAAAAAGCATGAAGTCATGGGAGGCTGGCCAGAACCTCGCCTTCCTCCAAATCTTCTTCGTTGTAGCCTATGGATTCTTTTTCGTTGCCTAAAGGTGACTCCATTGTTAGCTCCCCGATGTCCATGTTTGAGAACTGCTCGGTGACCCTCTTCTTGTAGAGCTCGAAGCTTTGCCAGAAAGCCTTTTGGAAGGATTCAAGTATCATTTGGCGATACCTTCTCCTGCCTTGAAGCTCTACACGGCTTTTGCCATTGCCTTGGACGTCCATGCCTTTGCCACTTGCACCTCCTCTCTCATGGCTGAGGCTTGACTCCTAGCCTTGCTGAGTGCTTCTTCAACCTTGGCGACCCTCACCTCTACCTCGCCAAGAGCCTCCCAAGCTTCAACGAGGTCTTTCCCCATTTGGCTTCATGTCTCCACTAACATGAGGCAGAGCTTCACATTCTTTACCAAACTCTCATCAAGGCAAGTGGACTGGGCTGCCAGGGAGTCTGTCATTGCCTCTACCTTCACCCTCTTAGTTGCTAGCCTTTCACTGGTCAGACCGAGCTCCTAGGTCGCGTGGTCATGCTCCTCTTTTATCACCCTAGCAGCTTTCACAGCCACTCCAACTTGCCAAGGAGGCAATCCATATATTGAAGCAGCCCCCAGGTCTCCAAGAAGCCCTGCATCCAAAAGGCATGTTTAGCAAGGTCCCCTTGGTGAAGAATCAATATTAAAGAAGACCCTAGAAAAAGAACTTATTGACATAGTGACCTGGGCGAACTGACGTAGGCCCTCACTAATAGACCTCATCAATGCCTCCTCCTTGGCCTCTAGAAAAATGGAGTCCTTTAGGAGCTTAAAGCACTCCACTCCGGGGTGGCAAGCCTCGCTTGGGATGGAGGTAGTCTTTTGGGAGATAAGAGACCTCACCCCTTCTCTGTCCATAGTGGGAGCTATCGCTTGCTGTACCTTGGCAACGACCCCTTTGGCCTGCATGGTCAACTGGTCACCCTTGCTGGGTCTCCATCACTAGTGCCTAGGCCTCACTGGCCATCGCTTGGGCCTCCATAGTAGTTGCCAGGCCTCTCTTACCCACCTTCGGAGCCCTGCTCATGCTCGGCAGGGCAGTCCTTGCCAAGTCTTGGAGTGCCTCGCCTTCTGCCTCTACCTTTATGGCAGGCACCTCGTTGGGGCCTGGTACAAGGTTCAGGGGAAGGGATGACCCCTTACTCTCTTCACCTTCTTCACAGGCAATGGGGAGTGTGCCCACTTTCCCTTTGAATCGATCGGAGGTGGTGAAGGCAACCTCTTGATAGTTGCTGCCCGAGGTCTGCTATGGGTCACCAAGCCTGCACCAAGATGTGAAGTCATTCTACCTGTCCAAAAGAAGTTGAAGCCCATTCACCGAACAGTTAGAGGATGACTTACCTTGGGATAGGGAAACCCTTGTTACATAGAAGGCCTTCAACAAATCTTCCAAGAGGAGAACATCAAGTGGTGGGATCTGGACTAGCATCAGCTCATTCGCCATGATCCTTTCATGCTCCTGAAGCACCGGGACTCTAGCAGTTGTATGGTCTAGACCTCACTCCATCGCCCCATGAATGGCCATGCCATTTGGGAAACTGCAAGATGAACCGTAACTTCCAACCACAGAGCTTCGATGGACCAGACAAGAAGCTGAACCTCTTACGAGGGAAAATGTACAACCATCCTTGGCTCCTAAGGTGGGCCTTCACTTGGAAGAAGGCGCGGAGCACCCATGCCCTGGGCTCCATGTTATGCTGAACCATTAGGCCGAGGAACTCGATGATGACCCTCCAAGCATTAAGGACCAACTATGCTGGGCATAGCTAGTACCACTAAATAGCTCTATCATTACCGGGAGCATGAAGATCCTGAGCCCTGCATTCAAGAACTCCTCATGAAGGGTGACCTTCATCGTCGTCCCCTTGATGATGCATTCATCCACCCCAAGAGCTTCTAGTTGGAGGTCCACTGTGAAGTCAAACTTCTCCCCGAGCTAATGGATGTCTTCTTCCATGAAGGGAGAGGCTGCAATCTTAGGTGTTAGATCCGACTCTTCTACCCCCTTGACTATCATGCACTAGACATAGACAAGAAAGAAGTGGAGGTACAGAGAAACCCATTGATAATTATTTCCGATGCACTAGGTCGATCACTCGGATGCTCTTCACTCTGTTGCTTTTCTTCTCGATTGTTTGAATGTTACAAAAATGGAGGCCCAATCGACTCCCTCTTTTATACTCATCGAAAGGACCTATCCCTTCCTCGATGAGGAGGTGCCAGTTTCAACCCTATGATTCAATGCATCCCACGTCGATTCGTATTAAACGTGCCATTCTGTGAGGTGCATTATAACATTCTAGGAGTTCAAATCATCGTATCAATTTTTAAATCAACAGCCACTCTAAGATGATGTCACCTCCCGAAAGCTGTGCCTGCTCTCCTTCACCATGTGCCAGTCCTAGCATGGATCTTGATAGATGTAGCCTCTCTTGCCTCATCGTGAGCTGCCTTGCTTAGCATAGCCTCGCCCACATCACCGCAAGCTGCTTCGCCCAGTGCAGCCTTCTTCGCCTTGCCATAAGCTACCTCACCCAGTGCAACCTCACTTGCCTCATCATGAATTTCCTTGCCTCGGCATAACAGGTTACTATACCTCGCTGGATTGATTGAGTCTCTACTTCCTTCACCCAAGACAGGTGCCACTGCTTGAGCTTGGAAGTGGGGGACAACTGATATGTCAAAATTTTATTAGTCCATCATGGCACTGAAGCTCTGTGCCAGTCATGTGTCAGCCAGCTTGGAAAGCCAGGCCAGCTCTCAACACCTAGCCACCTGGACATTAAACCACATGCTTACCAACCCTCTGCCGGGATGTTGACCACTACCAGCTCGCCCCTCATCCATCCCAGTTGTGCATGCTCCAGGTGTGGCAGCCATTAATGCATGTCATCTAAGGGATGCCCCATCATAAGGACATGCCGTGCCGATCATCTCTCCCTATGCCACCAATTACGATATGGCCTCTACTCTGGGTATGCTTGCAATAAATGGGATATGCTAGACACCACTCTCCTATAATTTATACCATACCATTAGGCATCAGGTACATGCCTATAATCTTATACCTCAGGACCCTCCAAGTAAGGCCATGGTAAGTGAACAAAGAGAAGAGCAAGGAGAGGAACTTGAGACAGAACTAAGAGACCTCGCCCTTCATAAGAACCGTTCCTTTTGGATGAAGAAACCCTTTTCTCAAAGCATACCCTAAGCTCCTTGATTCTGTGAGCATCCACTTCAGTGTTCATTTAGATATTTACATGTCACCCTACATACTTTCCAACTCGTACAAAGTGTTTTGGCCTCTGCAACTCCATCCACTGGTATGCCATCTCCCTAAAAGCGGGTCTCATATGCATCGAGAACCCCTTCTTCCGTAGATCTTGTTCCATCTTCCTTCTTTGTTACTTCTCTCTTTACTTTACTCAAAACTCTAGAGAGGACTCTAAACCTCCTTTATTTGTCATTCCAGGAAACTAACTTAGGCATTGTAGGGTTCACTATCGAGTAACCCCCTTAGTGTATGGACTTTCTGGTCTTCTCTGTCTTATAGGACTCAACTCTTAGTGATAAGATCCTGTAAGGCCCATCTCCACACCAACAGCTATCTTAGCTCTAGTCCCATTTGAGTCGAGCCTGAGTTAGCCCATCTTCTAGTATGACAATACTATTATTTTATATTATATTAATAATAAGTTATAATAATAAATAATATTATATATTATATTGGTTGTGGTTTTGTTTGAGACCTACTAACATTGTTGAAGATGGCTACTGAGTTAGATGGCTCTAGATTTCCTTCAACGAATGTGGATGTTTTAAAACATGCAAAATGAAGACATAAAAGTTTGGCTACGATGGGTGGTTCCCTGTGATAGATCCTCTAATGCCTAAGTTAGTTTTTTATGAAAGTAAATAGACAAGAGAAAAAACTGTAGCTTCTAGGTGGATGGTGTAATGGTAGAGTAGAAGCGAGCTAGGTAGTGAAAGTGGTGGGCATGTATGATGGAGTGTAGGTAAGGTAGTAAAAATGAGATTAGCAAGGCTTAGGAGAGTAGGCGAGGCAAGATAGTTCTAGCCTTCACCTAAATAGGAGGTTTTAGGTGGCTTTGAGAGAGTTATTGAGTCTCTCGGAGAGCTCAGGACTTTTAGGGATGCTTGCCTAGAGAACTCTTATGGGAAGGACTTTTTGGTGTCAAAAAGACTTACCTAGAGGGTTTGGAGAATAATATTTATAAACGAAGTATATGGAGTACCTGACATCTAAAAAATATTATTAACTCTGATATTGATTTTGATGAATAACAAAATATTTGAATATATATAAAGTACTAATATTTTGTTGGAGTTGTGAGATTAATGTTTCAGGTATTGTTCAAACTTAATAAGTGATGAACTAAAATAATCAACTATTAAGCAAGAAGAATTTCATGTTTTGGATGTCTTCACAAGTGAAAAGCCAAGAAAACCTTGAATTATTAGAATTTTGAAGGGTGGAATGAAAAAAAACATGTCCAAGGTTCAAAATTCAAAGTTTGGCATACATTTCTTAAATGGCACATGTCAGTATCAACTCATAGAAGCTAAGTGTCGACCCTCAAAAAAGACTCAAAAAAGAAGGAAGTTTAGCTCACAGAGTTTTAGTTAGCATGCTTCAAGTGTTGGCACTTACTATTCAAGTATCAACTTAGGGATCAGCTCATGCATCAAGTGTTGAAGTCATAAAAAATAATAAAAAGACAAGAAATTAAAGAGAATCAAAGGCAAAGCTAATACTTCCAAGAGAGAATCTTTCAAAACATAATCTTTCAAATAAAAGCTTAGTTTTTAAAGAGTATACCTTTAATTCTCAACAATCAATAATTATTGCAATCATTAGAGGCTTTCCAAGAACCTTATCGACATTCTTTTTGCTCTGTTTAAGAGCTTTTGATTTCAATACTCTTGTACTTTATTGTTTTGAATTGTAACTAGTTTCAAGGAAATTGAAACTAGGGGATAAGCATATCTAAGCCTTCGAATTAGATTATAAGCCTAGGATTAGCTTGTTGCAAGATTGTGATTAGTCAGCCTAAGGAAAAAATCAACTGGATATTAATTTGTGAGCCCAGAAAATAAATCGGTTATAATCTTGAGAGATTATAGTAAAACTTTTAAGAAAATTTTGAAGAGTAGATGTAGGTGTTAGGAGTACACCGAATTGCTATAAAACCTTGTATTTGTGTACTTTGCTCTTCTTCTCCTTTTTTTTCATTTCAAGCATCACATATAGCTAAAATTTGTACACATATATTGCAACACAATTACTTCAATATTTTTCAAATCCAGTACATACTTGCTAAAAATTTTGAAAAATTTAATTCATCCCCTTTTTGGGTTGCTTTGCTAAGCAACAAGTGATATCAGAGCTTGGTACTCGGTGAATTAGATCCAATGATTTTGAGTCAAAGATCGAATGGTAGCCTAATTTGGTGCTTGTGTTACCGAAGGATAAGCTTTAAACCATCTATCACTGTTCAATAGAATAAACTACATATATTGGAAAATATGCATGTGCATCTACATATAAGTCATAGATTATAATCTTTGAAAGACTATTATTAAAGGCCCTCACAAATCCACAATTATAGTAGATGGTATCGTTGTTCCCAAGCTTGAGGATAATCGGGATAAGCAAGATATCAAACAAGCTAAATTAAATGCTAAAGTTATGAATTTGCTTTATTATGCTTTAGATCCTAGTGAATTCAATAGGATTTTTCCTTGTTCTTTAGCCAAAGAAATATGGGATACATTAAAAGTTATCCATAGGAGTACTAATCAAGTGAAACAATCTAAAATAAATATACTTGTTTATATTTATAACATATTTAGGATGGAGCATAGTGAATCTATAACTGAAATATACACTAGATTTATTAACATCATAAATAGTTTGAAAAGTTTGAGCATGTATATCTCTAATGCTGGACTAGTAAACAAAATTCTTAGATCTCTTTCTACTGCATAGGATGCGAAGGTTACCACTATACAAGAGGCCAAAGATGTTGACTTACTTTTCCTTGAGCAACTCCTAGGTTCTCTTACAATCTATGAGCTATCCTTGAAGCAAAAGATGGTTAAAAATAAGAAGAAAAAGAAAACTCTCTCTCTAAAGTCTACAACTACCAAGAAAAAATCTAGTAAAGACTCGGATGAGGTTGATGAAGATGATGAAACGGCCCTTGTATTAAAGAAGTTCAAAAGGTTTATGAGGAAGAAAAATCATAACTACAAGAAGAAGTCTCATAAAGAACAAAGCAAGGAGAAAGATTAAGAAAAAGAGAAGGAGCAATCTATTTACTTCGAATACAAGAAGTGGGGCCACTACAAGATGAACTATCCCCTTCCCAAGAAAATCTTAAGAAAGTATTAAAAAATAATAAAGGCAATATGGAGCGAGAGTGATGATTCTAGCTTCAATAAAGAGATATAAAAGATTGCAAATCTATGCTTCATGGCTAATGAGAAAGAGATAAGGCCTGAAACCAAAGTAGATTTTATATTTAAAGAACTTCAAGAAGCCTTTTCTAAACTTATGGATGATTTTAAGAAGCTAAAACCTAAAAATAAAGAAATGAAGAAATAGGTTCTTCAATTGACTAGTGCAAATGAGAAGCTATTAAAATATAAAGATATCTTGACTCAAAAAAATAAAAAATTAAATAAACAAAAGCTTACCTTAATTGCTAAAAAGGAAGAACTAATAAAAGTAAATAAAAGTTTAACTCAAAAAAACAAAAATTTGGAAAAGTAAAAGCTAGTATCAATGAATGAAAAGTTTTTAAAAGTAAATAAGGCACCAGTACAAGACAACAAGAAATTAAAAGAAGATCTTGAAAAGATTAAGCTCTTTATTAGAAGGTTTATATATAGTTCTAAAAAACTTAACATTTTTTTGAATAGTAAATATGCTGCTTTTAACAAAGTTAGTTTGAGATATAAATAACAAAAAATAATAATAATATTTTAAAAAATTTTTGATTCCTACATCTTCTAGCATTACTTGTCATTGTTATAGTAGATTAGAATATAATGCTTATTTATGTGTTTGTAAATAACATAAAGAAAGTTTGCATTTCAAAAAGAACTATCTCTACTAATTATAAAGAATTTAAGATGGCTTGGGTACATAAAATTTTTACTTGTCTTGTAGGTATGTTTTGCAACCAAGGAGAAGAAAACATTATAGTATCTTAATAGCGATTGCTCAAGATACATGACCGAAGATATGAGGTAATTCACATTTCTTGAAGCATGTAACTTTTGAAGATAATGGAAAGGGCAAAATCATTGGAATTAATAAAGTTTGTATTACCCCCTCTACTTATATATATATTATTTTACTTATAGATGGATTGAAACATAATTTATTTAGCATTGTCAATTTTGTGATAAAGGATTTAAAATAACTTTTGAATCTTCTTTATATATTATTTTTAGACTTAATAATAATGAAATCATATCCAGTGGATATAAATATGGAAATATCTACATAATAGATCTTAATGATCTTTTGATGCAAGATGGTCAATGTCTAGTTGTAATAGATGCCAAAATCAATGAGACTAGTTTGTTATGCTATCGTAGATTATGATATGCTAGTATGCATTTACTTTCTAAATTAAATAAAAAGAATCTTATAAAATATTTACTAAAACTTAATTTTTAAAAAAATAAAATTTGTGATTCATGCCAATTTGACAAATAAATTAAAAGTTCTTTCAAATCAAAAAGCATAATCTCTACTTTAAGACCTTTGAAATTATTTCATATGGATTTATTTAGACCCGCAAGGAATATTAGTTTAGGTGGAAAGAAATATAGGCAAATCATTGTAGATGATTTCTCAAGTTTTACATGGATGATATTTTTGGCATATAAGAATGAAACTTTTTAAGCTTTTACTAAGTTTTATAGAAATATTTTAAATAAGAAAGGATCTTCAATTGTTTATATTCATAGTGATAATGGAATTGAGTTTGAAAATCAAGACCTCTTATAAGATGAAGGATTCAATTTACTTTAACCACCAAATCCTTCTTCTTATACTAGATCTATCGGATCAATCGGATTTGATGAAATTTATTGGAGCCATGCTACCCAACCTCTATTAGTATCCACATGGAGCCTTCCTGAATGAATTATTAAGATTCCAAGATTGCTAGATCCTTATAGGTCTTTCTTTAAATATAGAGATGGACCTTCTTCTTCTAGTCGAAGATCTAGAATCCTATGCAACCCTTCTCCTCTTCTATAGGAAATAAAACTACCAAAAATACTTAGAACCTATTTCTGATTTTTCCTATCTATAAACTAAAGACTCACAACTTTCTTTTGAGGTATAATCTTAGATATTGCATGGAGGAAGAAAAATGGGATGGCCTCTAGAATTTTGTGCAATAACTTGAGATCATCATGCCTTGATTTTGCACCCCTTAAAACTCCATGTTAAATCCCAATTACACGCCACCTTAAAATCCACATAAATTTGGATTCTAATCTAATTTGAATAACATTCAAATCATATAAGAGTCTAGTCAAATCTGAAAGGAGAGAGAGTCTCAAATAAAGAAGAGAGGTACCAACTTGGCATCTCTCTCCTCTCACCACGTGCTCCAATAGGAGGCGTGCATTTTCATACCCTCTTGGTTTTTGCATGAATAAAAGAAAGTGACTTGTCAACTGGGTCTCCTAGCTGCTATTCCAGTTTGACTTGATTTTTGATTGATTTTAAATTCATTTCATGCTCGAATTGAGTCAAATTCAAAAAGGCTGTTGGCCCAGTCAACTCAGTCAATAATTCAGGTCAAACTTGAATTATGAATCCAATTAATTTTAAATTAAGTTAATAATAATTAAATCTAATTTAATTGAGTCAAATAATAAAGTCAAAAATATTATAATATTTGTAAATAGGTCTACATGCTAATATTAACAGGTGCAAAAATCAATAGGTATCTAAATTAGTAGATACCAAAATTGATAAGTACTAAAATTAGTAGGTACTAAATATATAACTCTTGTATAAATCCGTACTTAGATTAGGTCACTCATTTTATGTATGACCCCTTAGATTTTATTTTATCTGATAGTGAGATATACCATCATCTCTATCATAGTATCATCAAAATTCTTCTAAGAAACTTAAATAATTTCAGCTCAACCCTAACTTGGATTGTTGATTTGAAAATGATCCTAGTGAGCTCTCACAATCTACTAGTAATATCTAGCAATATATAGTAACAACCCAGTAAATAGAAGTGAACTCTTAGGTATAGTTACCATGTGATAAAATTATTAGATTTAATTGGTTTGAGTCCAATTATGATTTTCTTGAAAACTCCTTTTAAGAATGACACTACTATTGTCATAGATTTAAGGATTTAACTTATTAGGCCATATAGGACTATACCTTTAACTATTAAGATCGATAGATCCCTTATAAGTATTTTTTTACTCCTATAATGAAGCTACTACAACCAACGAATATCACAAGGTTCCAAATGGGCTAGAGACCATGTTTATGTGCCGTCAAACTACAACAAACTCACTGTGAGTAACCGAGACATAACAGGACAAGGAATTACTCACATAAATACAGCATTTGAGAAGTCACTGATGAGTGAGTAGACATCCATATTACTTCTCGAACTTGGTCATGCTTAGTGCCATTGTTCTCTAACAATCACTTGTACTCTCACTTTAATATCTCTATATTGTAGACTCAAGATTCATCTACTTAGAAGGGAAGCGATTCATGTATCGATCTTGATGGATCAATCACCATCTCCGTGATGATCTAATGATCGGGAGCTTTTTAAGAGTTAATCTATAATGATACATGTTTCAAATTCTCAACTCATAAGAATATGTTTTATTATCCATTAACTCTATGAACGATTCATAAATACATTAGATATGATTAAAAGAATAAAGTCTAATTTTATTGATTTTAATAAATTAAATACAAAATTATGTCCTAGAATAAATATAATGTGTCATGCCAATTTGGTTTTTAAGATATACATTTAACAATTACAAACCAGAAAGGAAGCATCGAATACACATAATGCACATAGTTGTAGTAGGGCTGGAACTGGGCTCAAGCTGGCCTGATGGACTTCGAGCCAGCTTGAAATCGGGTCGAGCTTCAGGCCAAACCCAAAATAGATCAAGTCGGGCTTGGGCTTGATTTTTGAGTTCGTTCAATTTTTGGATTGGGCTTGGGCTTCCCTTTGGCTTAAGATCAGCCCAAACCTAGCCTAGACACAAGCCCGACAACGACTCGAGAATTTAGGTTATTACCCGTTCCACCTTTTTCTTTCTCCTTCCTCCCTTTGAGACAAAACCCTTGTTGTCACCACTTCCGACCTCTCCTTATCAAACCTCTCCTCCCCTCTCCACCGGGCCACACTCATCCAACCTCTCCTCCTCTCTACGCTACTTCCTTGTCAAGTGGCTTTGCACTAAGGATGATCTCTCACAATCCCTCGACCTCATGGTGGAGCCATGGCTTTTAGCTTTCTCTTCCTCTACCATCCCCTTGTTGCCGTCGTCGCCCACTACCCTTGCCATGGACTCTGTCACCGCTTGGAAGCTCACCCATCTTAACACCATTGACCTAGAGATCCACGACCTGATCGAGCATAAGAAGCATCGACAGAGCCATGACATTAAGCTCATTGCCTTTGGTGGATGTAGGCCGATTCTCTCCCCTCCATGGCTAGTCATCCCATCCCCTTTTTAGCTCTCTTCCTCTACCATCCCCTTGTTGCCATCGTCGCCCACTACCCCCGCCATGGAGTCTGTCACCGCTTGGAGGCTCACCCATCCTAACACCATTGACCTGGAGATCCACGACCTGATCGAGCATAAGAAGCATCGACAGAGCCATGACATTGAGCTCATTGCCTTTGGTGGATGTAGGCCAGTTCTCTCCCCTTCATGGCTAGTCATCCTATCCCCTTCCCATCCTGCAATTTTTTTCCCAGTTGTCCCTCGGGCTCTTGTTCGGGCCAGCGCTCTTGTTCGGGCCAGCGTAATTTGGGCTGGCCCTATTGGACTCGAGCATGATTTTTTTAAAAAAAAATGTGCTTATGTCCAGCCCCGAAGCCCAAAATTTTTTCCTGAGCCAGGCTCAGGTAGCGATGTAGCCCAGTCAGCCCGGCCTAGTTCCAGCCCTAAGTTATAGTAACAAAATACCACCTTGATGCTAACAAACCACTCATTTAGCATTTTTGCAATCTCTTCAATCTCAAATGACTCCACCTCCATGTGATGACACCTATAATAATCAATCAATAAAAGAAAATGGTCTCTCAATCATCACCAGTCTAATAATGATCAATCAATAAAAGAAAATACTCTCTCAATCATCACCAATCTAATAACAACTATATACTCCTAAAGTTCCTTGCTAATGTGAAATTAAATAAATGAAAAAATGAAAAAAATCTTACAATATGGCAGGTCAGCAAAGAAGTAACATTTTCTAGCTTTAGTATCAATTCAACCATCGTGGAAGAAGAATATGAGAGAGATTTTCTGTCGACGTTTCAAGGAATCAAGTCAATGCATCAGCAAACACTGGTTTACTACTGGATAGATGCATGTGTATGTCTCAGACCTATAACCTATTTATTTGTTAATACGCGCGTGATATGCTCAGATGCATGAAATTATTTGAAAATGGAAAAACAAATGTAAAGACTATATACACTCACCAATCACCAAACGGCATGTGCTATATCCACCTGCACCACACCCCAGCGACATCCAATCCAAGTAGACCGATGCATTGACAAGCATCCACAGATCAAAACAAATGAAAGAACGTTTCCCATTAGCACTCGCTGGGTGACAAGCAGAAAATAAACATTAAAATTCATAAAGCTAAAGAATTGAGAAGTAGATGGATAGGAACACCACTTTTGCGAGCTTAATTGGTCGAACCATATCTCTCCCAATCAACCTTCAACATCAAGGGAGGGGAGTCTTTTTTTTTTTTTTTTTGAAAAAATAGAAAAAAGAAAGTTAATTTGATGCGGGCTAAATCTAACTTACGTATATATCATGGGCTAATATGTAGCCTAACAAGAGGCCAATTTTAATGGCTTGGAGGGCTTGACTGGAGTCATCCAATTGAGCTTTTCTCTTCTTTTCATGTGGGTTTTTGGGCATTTACTGAAAGCAAAGGAAGCAAGCACCTTTTTCGAGAAAGAGAGATAAATGGACTAATCCAAAATATGCAAACTTAATTAAATAATTCTAGCTAAAACCTGGTATAAAGATTACATGAAGACTTACAAAACTCGTTGATTCTTTTTTTTTATTATTATTTTATAAAATAGATATATTATATTATATTATATTATATTATATTATATGTGAATAAATATATTTCTGAGAATCAAAAACATAAAGTATTTAAAAACTGAACAGGAAGATTAGCTGTACAGTTCCATAGGTTTAACTAAAAAAACACTATGCAGTCAGCAACACCATTGACCTCTCAAAAAAAATGAGAAACATCAAAAGTTATAAAAGATCTCAGCATCAACAGTCTTGTAATAATGAATGCCATCTATTATCATCTAATAGTGGATTAAAAAGCCATCTAACAACTGTCATAAAATTATTCTCCATTCAAATTGGTAAAGCTTGTAATTTGTAGATAGCATATGTCAAACATTTGCATGCAGCACACAGCTCTGCCATAGGAGTTGTAGCATATATCAAAATTTGAACACCTCCTATTGCAATAAATATACCAATAGTATTACAAATATTAAAACCAAATCCATCAATATTGCTTTGATTATGTACATTGCCATCAAAATTAATCTTGAAAAAATAGGGGGTGGAGGCTTGCAAGAAAAATATATTAATTTAAAAGACAGAGACAGCAAAAGAAGAGCCACAACTTTTTTTTTGTTTTCAAAGATCCTCCGGTGACAATCAACTAATAAAACTTTTGAACATGAGCTGAAACTTTTAGAAAAATCAATATAGCACTAAGTCTTACATCCTGAAATATGTGAGCATTCCTTACCGGTCAAATATTATAGGCAATATAATAGCACAAATAGCTTTGAACTTTTTAACATTAGATGAAATATTCTATTTAACAGTCTGTAAAAAATTTCTAATTGACAAGGATGAACTAGTAGATATACTGCAATGAAGCAATTCTTCATACTTGAGAAGCAATGCGACAATGAAGTATAACATAAAATACAAATTCCACTTCTTTTGAACAAACATCATAGTAACTTGCAATATGATAACCATGCTGAGCAAAAACTGCTATGCACGGAAGCCAAAACCAGGCTAATTTTCACATAAATAAAGCAAGTTTGGGATGAGCCTCTAATCTCTAGACACATGCAGAATTCAAAGTTCTTTGGGGTTTAACTAATAAGATATAATAAAGATCATAAACTTTCCCCGTTAATCCAGAGGATGCATCCTAACCGAACCTATCTCGAAACTCATTACAGGGGATAGGTACAGATATAATTTTATCCACCAATTTGCCAAAAAAAAGCTTGCGCCAATGCAGCCTAATTCCATATATGGTCACCAACAAGAAAATCTTTAACCATAGTACCTTTAATTGCCCAAATATTTATTAGTGCTGGCTATTGTTCCAAAGATAAAAAAGCACAACCAAGCAAGTACCATTCCCTATACACCATTTAATATTAGAACACGTAGTAGGAACATAAAAAAAAAATTTCTTCTAAACTAGAGAAACACTATACGGACATGTTGGAAAAGATGTCATTCACCACAAACCATACTTAGTTTGCATAAACAACTCCAAAAGCAATCCTACTACAAAAGGTATCTCACAGTATGCTTAGCTATAAGAGCATCACTTCTAGTAAGCAAAGAGAAAATATCCGAACCACCATCTTGAGTTGATCGACAAATTTGATACCCAGAAATAAGATGCACTATTCTAAAATTATTAGTTAAACCCTATAGAAAATTCTAGATAATGCTTTCTATTGCCATGCCAGGAGATGGTGCTAATTCAACTCGACTCGAATAGGGCTGGAGATGAGGTGGCTGTTGATAGGGAACCAGGTCTCATAGGATTCTATCATTGTGAATCGATCCTGCAATACAAAGAAGGATCAGAAAGTTCACACCCGGAAGGGGTTCCCCAGTGGTTGACCCTCCGATGCCTAAGTTAGTCTCTAGGACAGGTAAATAGAGGAGGCTTGGAATCACTTCTAGAATTCAGAGTAGAGCAGATGGAGGAGCCGAAAAAAGAATGAAGGAGGGATACAGAACAAGATCTATAGAAGAAAGGGCTCTAAGTGCTCGTGAGGACCACTTCCAAGGAGATAGCACACCAGTGAGTGGAGTTGCAAAGGTAGGATATTTTGAGTAAGGCAAAAAGTATGTGGGTAGGCTTGCAAATATCTTGATGGATACTCAGGTAGATACTTGCGGGATCAGGGAGCGTTAGGATGTGCTCTCAAAATGGCAAGCTTTCTTAAGAGTTGTAGGTTCTTAGTTCCATTTTGCCTCGTCCCTGTTCTTCTCCATTGGCTTGCTTGCCATGACCTTCAGCTTCTTCTTGGCTTGGCTTAGCTTACCTTACCTAGAGTGTTTCTGGGGATCAAGTTTACAGGCATACACTTGATGCCTATTACAGGAAAGATATTGTGTGCGGTATAGGGGAGTGGCATCTGGCATGTCCTGATTGTTGCAGGCACACCAGTGGTAGGGGCCGTACTATGGTTGGTGAAGCAAGGAATGGTGACCAGTATGGTACATCCCTATGACTAGGTATTTTTCAAGATGTGAGTATTTATGTCAGTCATTTCTGGAGCATGCATGACTTGGGCAGACCTAAGGTGGACTCGGCAATTGTCGATGACCAAGTAGTGGGTAGGTGAGTGCGAGGCTTGATGTCCATGTGGCAAGGCATAGAGAGGTAGCCTGGTCGTCTGAGTTGGCTGGCATGCATCCAGCACGGATTGGTGCTCTAGCACCATGCTGAACCAACTTGACCCTGCTATATCAGTTGCCTTCTACTTCTAAGCCCAAGTGGCACTATTTTTTCTCGAGCCTTGGACGAAGGAAGTAGAGACCTAACTGGTATAGCGGGGTATAGGAGCCTATCATGCCAAGGCAAGGTTGGCAAGGTTATGCTGGACGAAGCAGCTAGCAGTGGCCAGGTGAGGCTATACCGGGGGAGGCAGCTCGTGGTTAGATAGGTAAGGCAACGCTATGCGAGGCAGCTCACAGCTAGGCAGGTGAGGCTATGGTGGGTGAGGTAGCTTATGATGAGGTAGGTGATGCTGCACTAGGCGAAGTAGCTTGCGGCTAGGCAGGCAAGGTTACGCTGAGCGAGGTAGCTCATGGTGAGACAAGTGAGGCTATGTTGGATGAGGTAGCTCGCAGCTAGGTAGTTGAGGCTACATCCGTCAAGATTTGTGTCAGGGTGGGCACGTGGTGGAGACGAGCAAGTGCATTTTTTTGGGAGGTGGCATCATCCGGAACGGTGGTAGATTTAAAAAATTATTATGGTGGTTTGACATTACGACGTGCCTCCCAAGACAATGCCTTTAATTACAAGTTAAGGTGGGATGCATCGATTGTTAAAGTGAAAACCGGTACCCCTCATCGACAAAGGGATGGGCCCTTTTGACAAGTATAAGAGTGGAAGTCGATTGGGCCTCCACCTTTGCAACATCCAGGGGACCAAGTGTAGTAGAGTGACAGTGAGAAGAGTCTTTGGGTGATTGGAGAAGTGCACCAGCGGCAGGAAACGATGGGTTTCTCTATGTTTCCCTTCTTTCTTTTCTCTTTCTCCGTGTCTGGCACATGGCGATCATGGGGGCAGTGTTAGGATGCCAACTTTTGCGTGCATGTTCAGAACTCAGCAATGGATGCCTCTACCAAGTTTCATGTTGATCGGACTTCTTTTGTGCAGCTAAACAACAAGCCCTAATAGCTCTTCATATCCTTCCTAGGTGCAGAAATTTTTTACAGCCTAGTATTTCATGCATCGATATCCAAATCCTACTCCATTTGAGCCCTTGACTTCTAGAACATATCTTCATTGGTTTCAGGCTAGAAACCCTTCTTTCCATATCCTAGAGATGGCCCAAATCAATATGGACAATAGCAAAGTTTAAATCCTACTTGGAATATGATTCCCAATTGCATAGAATTCTGTAGAACTTTGTTCTACGACCAGCAACTTGTCGATAATGCTAGAACTTCTCCGGAGGTCTTTTAGGCATGAAATTAAAACTATAATATCACCAAGAAGTGCCCTCGTTGTTTTAATTTTATCCAAAATGAAGTTCTATGGAGAGAGAAATAGTCCTAAGAATAGGGACCTATTAGTGTTGAAAATAGAATACTGAAATTTATTTGGATGTCTTGCTTTCTATTGGCATTGCTTCTTCTTGCTACATGTATTTCTTGATGGTGCGAGGAGAGAGATATAGGGGAGAGAGAAGAATTTAGAAAGAATTAGAGATCTCTTGATTCTATTACATTAGATTAATATGAAGGGCCCTTTTATAGACCAAAAGATTCTCTTAATCCAAATAGGACTAGAAACATAAATCTAAATCTAATTTTAATTCTTCTAAGGCTAATCCAATTAGGAGAACACTCACCAAGTCCATGTACATCCATGTCTTGACCCACTCTCATACCCACTTGGATCCAAACCCGATCCAACATTGAAGTAGCCCCCTCAAGATCCAAAATCCTGGATTTCAAGCTTGTAAAGGGCCAAACCTCCACCATAGGACCATATCAATCTTGTGAAGGGTCGGTCCTAGTCCTATTCCTATGATCCAAATCAATCTTAGAATCCTAGAGCCATTGCCATAGCTCATTTTGACCTCCCAAGACTTGGGAGCACCATACTTGCACCAAAGAGCTACTAGGACTTGGTGTTTGGCTGTCCAAACAAACTCCAATCGACATAGAATTTGGTAAAGGTCCAAAACTGAGTATCGAACATCTACACGAAGGTTGACAGTCCTAACAATTGGTATCAAAGCCAGGAAATGTATGAAAAGTGAAGGCTATTATCCAGAAATTCTGTATACCCTATTTCAAGTTATTTTCTTAATTTTACCTTGTAGTTTATTTGTGGCTGATTTTTGGTGTTACCATGAGTAGCAGATGAAGGTGAAGTTTGAGAAGTTTGACGAGAAGGAAAGCTTCCCGATATAGAAGGTGAGGGTAGAGGATTTGCTAGTCTAACTTGAGTTGGATTCCCGATATAGAGGGTAAGGGTAGAGGATTTGCTGGTCTAACTTGAGTTGGATTCGGCTTTGGAAGAAAAGTAGAGGATATGACAAAAAAGCAATGTCCGAGAAAATGTAGTCTCTCCACAAGAATGAGATATGGTGATTGGCACAGCCTGGGAGCACTGGTGAGCCCTAAAGGGGATCTTTAGGGCATAGTTGGAGTTGGCATCTACTATGGATAGCAAGGAGGTATTGAGGGACTCTCCAACATGCCTAAGGAGGCTTAGGAGCTAATAGGAGGGTTTGTGTACTTGACAGGCATAGTTGGAGTTGGCATCTACTATGGATAGTAAGGAGGTGCTGAGGGACTCTCCAACACACCCAAGGAGGCACAGGGGCTAATAAGAGGGTTCTTGGATGTAGATTTTGGTGGAGACATGAACACCCACCATTTGACGATAGGTTTTGTTTTCAGCCTGATTGGAGGTTCCGTTTCATGAAGATTATGCTTGTAGCCCATCATGGCCTTATCGACCATAGAGGTGGAGTATATCGGTGTTGCGAAGGTGGCAAAGAAGGCCCTATGTCTGAAGGGCTTAGCATTGGAAATGGGCTTTGAATAGGAGACCGTTAGGATGCACTGCAATAGCTAGAGTGTACTCCTGCTTGCACATAACTCTATCTACAATGCTCAAATGAAGTACATCGGCATAAGTACCACTAGATTAGAGAGCTCGTAGAAGATAGCGAGGTAGAGTTGGTAAAAGTACATAACTAGAAGAATCTAGCAGATGCACTAACAAAGGTTCTTCCATGTGACAGCTTTCGCAAGTGTTTGGGACTGATGTAGCTGATGGATACGATAGAGTTGGCTGATTGCTTGGGTAACCAAGTTGGAGATTGTTGGGCCTCAAGTGATGCTCCCAAGGATTGAGGGAACAAGGCTAAGGCCAAGGTCCAAGGTTTGTGATGTATTCATGGGGTTTCTAGGGCTAATTTGGGCCCTAGGGATGAAAGGCTACCAGCCTTTTAGGTCTTGAGGTTCAGGAAACTTAAGTCTTAAGGGACTAATTTGTATTGGACTAGTAATGAGTCCTACGTCTTTGGATTGGATAAAGGGCTCAAACAGAGTAGGATTTGGATACTAGTGCATAAAGTACTAGGCTACAGAAAATTTCTGCACTTAGGAAGGATGTGAAATAGTGCTAGGGATTAGTATTTGGCTGCCCAAACAAACTTTGATTGATACAAAATTTGGTAGAGGTGTCCATTACTAAGTTCTAAATATTCATGCAAAGGTTGACTGTACTAATAGGTAAAGGAGCCAGATCTCATGCTCAAGACTACATCCTCTACCTTGATGGAGAAGGTTTGTCAGCTCGAGGAGAAGTTCCACCTCATGGTAGACATCCGGCTAGAGGTTCTCATCAAGGATGAGCAGGTCACCGACGGGATGGCGAGGAGGGTTGCCATTCATGATGAGCAGGTCACCGACGGGATGGCGAGGAGGGTTGCCATTCATAAGGAGTCCTTGAACATGGGGATCCTGCCATTCATAAGGAGTCCTTGAACACAGGGCTCAGGATCCCCATGCTCCCAGCAATGGCGGATGAGCAGGTCACCGACGGGATGGCGAGGAGGGTTGCCATTCATGATGAGCAGGTCACCGACGGGATGGCGAGGAGGGTTGCCATTCATAAGGAGTCCTTGAACATGGGGATCCTGCCATTCATAAGGAGTCCTTGAACACAGGGCTCAGGATCCCCATGCTCCCAGCAATGGTGGATCTACTGTGGTGGTATCGACTATGTCTGGTATAGTTGGTTCCCAATACCTAAAAGGCCATTATCAACTTTTTTAGCCTGATGGTCCATTATCGCTTGGAGCCCAGGATGCAGGTGTTCCATGCCTTCTTCCAAATGAAGTCCAATCTGAGGAGCCTAGGATGGTGGTATACTACAAAAAAACTGAGCTACACTCACGTGGAATATACGTGAATAAAAGCTTAAAAAATGTAGATATATGCCTATACCGATGTTGGTACACATGTTTGGTTAAATATGGATATGTTCGGGTATAGCTTATACCCACGTTTTTTTTCCATGTGTATAAGCGTGCTTTATCCACGTAATATCTAACACAGGTAAGATTGTATACGTGCATATAAATCTAGTCTATACCCTCCTTTATAAAACGTAGATAATTAAATACACATGAATTAAAATTCATTGAAATTAACAAAGTGTGGATATAAATGAACCTATACTATCAATAATAAAACGTGGATATATAATTACATATAGTCATGCTCAATCTAATTTCAAAATATAGATCACATGTAATAACAAATAAAAATATAAAAATATAAAATAACTACAAACACGATAATTTTCATCATTATATTAAATATAGTTGAACATGCATAGTGATAGCCTTACAAAAATATTGTCTCAACAACTTTATTAATTTCATCAAAATCCAAAAAAACAAGAAACAAAACATAGTACTGATTTCAAAAGAAAGTAAATACTAGAACTCAACATATCATAAAACAAATTCCAACTATTTTGCTACACCATAAAAAGAATAAAGATAAAGTAAACTCTATAAAATCTCCATATCTTCCTTGACACCTTCCATTATATCTAAATCTGCAAAAGAAATGAATCATATAAATATTCATCATTTCATAGCTAGTATAAATTATTATTAAACCAATAATGTACACAGATACATAATTTTTTACCAAATAATGTAAGTACCCACATGTTTCATTAAAGATCGATTTTTGTCCTTTATAAGTAATGGAGCATCGAGCTTAATTGCATAAGAAACAGAAACCTCACAAAACACATCTCCCAAACTTTTGTCCATCAACATATTATCTTTATCATCACAAATAAATATTCCGTTGCTTACTTCTTTCTATGAGATATCCAATAAAATTACTTCTTCATCCTGCAAGTACTGATTTCATATAATATAATGAATAAGTCCTGATGATTCACCACTTAATAACATGGAACCATTTTATTAAAATCTATAAATTTATTAAAATAAATTTCACTTACAATTTTAGACGATTCAAAAATGGATGATATGTTCACTTGAGATGAGCTTAGTTCAACTCTATCACCATTATAAAAATAATAGAAAGTTAGCTAATTTTTTTAAAAAATATTAAATTACAAGTATTGCAAAAAATAATGATATCATAGATACCTCTGGATTATGTTTGCTACTAACAGATGACATTTTATCTATCTTTGATAAATGATCATCAACTTCTTTCATGTTGGCAATACCATATTAATAAATAAGTACAATAACAAGTTAAATTCATCAATCAAATAGCAAGTAGAATGAATGGTCATCGGGTTCTTTCATGATATTTTTATATTTTCAAAAAAATGAGAACAATTCTGAAAATAAAGATTAAATTATCCAATCTCATTCATATAGAAATAAAAAAAAATTATATATTTAACTAAAATACTCACCAAAATTATTGAACCATAAAAATTTGCTACTTGGACTTAGGAAGTTCTAACTTGACCTACCAAATCATTAACCATTTTACGTAAACTCTTATTTTCCTTTTTCAAGACTTCATTTGTTACTTTAGAGCCCCACAATGAACTGAAAATTGATCCTATCCCTAAGCAACGTATCATGCTTGGATTTCCTTTGCCAAATTGTTTAGAAAAAACTTCATCTTCTTCTGCATCTTTAAACATTTTCTTTTGGTTCCAATAAACAAATATGTATTATTTACAATAAATAAATATTACAATAAAAAATAAGATAAACTTATAATTTAATTGACTAATAAAGGATACTTACAACTAGTCCAGCAGCAGTATCATTTACAGGTTTACCATTTTTTCTAGTACGAGTCTTCACCCACATGCAGAGAAGGCTCAATTTTTTTCCTGTCCTTTTGAGCAGGGTATGCAATATAAAAAAAAATTAGTTAAACATAATACACATATTTCTCAAAGCAAGCACTTAAAAAAATTTGGATGGATTTCATATATAAATGATTGATTTACGTGAAGCTCCTTATTCCTGCATAATGAGAATACTTGTACTTTTTCTTGCGGTCAATGTTGATAACTGCCATTTTCTATCATTCCATATATACCAAAATTTAAAACCGACATTAATTATTATAAAAAATTGATCTCAACCAATAAAAAATAATAATTTCTATATACCTACCATTGTAGAGTAGACCAACTGTCTATAGCTTCTTTCCATTGAACCTCAGGGACATTCTTAGGTACTTCACCATGTCTTTTCCTATTCCTATTATAATTTCTTATTAAGTACTTCTTTTCTTAAACGGTACTTCATTCCTCTGTATTTTTTTATCAAAGTCTTCATTGCAAAATTATAATGCTCATCTCCTACATCTTACTTTTTCTGAAATAAAAAAATATTATTAATACATCATAAAAAAAAGTACCAAATCATTGATGAAATAGAAATCAATATTACCTTCGTGTATTCCCAAAGTTCAAGTTTAGTGGTCTTAGATATCTTTCGCCAATCATTCATACTAACTGGTAGCTGCTCATAAAATTTTGTTAGGTTAGTCAAAAAGCTCAGAAATGATTGCCCATCATTCCATCATTCCTAATTGACTGTCCATACTCATTCCACTCTACATAATCATCTTAACAGTATCTATCATATAGAGATCTTTCATTTGTATCTTACCAGACTTTTTAGGAGGTGGCTCCTCAGGTTGAGATATCTCTTCCTCTTTTGAGGCTACACCAGTATATCTTTATGTACAATACTCTGCTCGTCAATGACTTGCCTAATTACCTCCTTTTTGCACATCCAATAGAGTCTAAACCAGCTACAAAGAAATCCAACTCCGCCATTGTAAACTAGTAATCATGAAGCTAAATAAATAAAAATCAATAAATAATTTTAAAATACATATAAAAATTTGATAAGAAGTTAAGAAGATTAGAATATACAAAAGAAGGAATCTTGTTTGGAGAGATAGTTGTGAAAGCATCCTGCATAAAAAGATGGATATAATATAAAGCAAAGTATCCACAATTATTTTCATTTGATTGCATTGGTATCAGTTATTATTGAAATATAAACAAAAAGATTAATGACTATTACGCTCTATATTTCATGTAAATAAATCATTTTGCTTAAAAAATATAACATAACTATCTTTGAAGCTATCAGCGGCATATTTCATATTGCTCTTGCATCTTTTGATTTTTTTTACAGTCATATATGTCAAAAACTAGGTTGCAAGTAGACATACAAACAGTCTAAATATATTAATATGAATCGACTATGAAAATCAAAGTTAAAAATAGAAATCATATTTATTTGATTACCATTTTATTTTAATTTCGTATCTATCATAACTATTATTTAGGAGAGAATCTAATAGCAACATGCAGGATGGACTAGTTCAAATAAAGCTCTCACCAAAATTACAAAAAATCACGACAAGCCAATGATCCCTGATATTAGAAAAAAACAAGTATACATCATTCCACATAATATTTAATAAATTAAAAATAACTAAACCTAATAACCCACCAAATGCAAATATGAATGATAAGATATTTTTTTAAAGACTTCTTTGTTCCTTATCCACTTTGAAACTTTCTTTTTTGATGGCTTACTCACATACAAGCTAAACAATAAGTAATCAAAACAATGAAACCATGATTATCTTTCTGAACTTAGCTTGCTCCATATATAGCTTAAAATAATAAAAATAAGCAAGTAAAAAAAAGTAAATGTTTAAATACTATTAAAAACTAAGTATCCATTCATCCTTGATATATTAAGTATAAGAACATCAAGAACTAAAATCGTACTCATCCCATATAAGTAGAAAAGCAACTAATTACCAATCTCCTTCGTCTTGAATTATTTACCGGTTCAAATCCCATATAAGTAGGAAAGCAACTAATTGCTAATCTTCTTCGTCTTGAATTATTTACCGGTTCAAGTAACATTCCCTCATTTGATTATTTATCTTCAGCATCACTATCTTGTATATCTTCAAGGTCAACTACTTTATGATCATTGTCCATTGTTGGTTTAGAATCATGTACTTCACGATAAGTAGACCTTATTCTCGGTCTATCTTGAGCTCTTATAATTACCATATTTTTTTTCTAGCCCTACAAAAAAAATTAAAATAATCATCACTTTTGTTTATATAATAAATATTAGATTAAGGTAAAAACTATGTCACTTACATAGACTTTTAGTTGAGGTAACAAATATATTTGTAACAACATCTATAATTAGAAGGAATGATGTTAGTATAGTAAAACCAAGCAATAAATAGAAACATTGTTTATATATGTATCAAAATATTAAAAAAATAAGAAATACCATTCAACCTAATCAAACAACCTTTCCAATATAATTAATAAAAAAAGTACGAATACCATTCGATATGTAATTAAAAAATAATAACTAATACCATTCAACATAACCAAACAAGTCTTCCATACATAGTTAACCAATATTCAAGAAAATACATTATTCATATATAGATATATATATATATATATATGGATAACTATTTTACAATCTCAATTCCTTGAATATTATCTCTTTTTCATATTATATTCTCATCCTCTACATTAATGTCATTGTCATAATTGCTAGTATGGAGATTTATTTGTTGCTCAATTTTTAAGCCTTCATCAGTATCATTGAAGTTCTCGTTCATATCAAAGTAATCCCTTGGCTTTATCTTTAACTACATGCCATCCACTTTCTTTTGAATCTTTTACATACCATACTTGCTTTACTTGATTAGCTAATACACCACGATATTAGTAGTTAAAAAATTACATCTCTATACAAAATCATAAATCGAACATTTTGATCCTCTGTAACAGAAATATTTTAGTATGCATTGCTGATATATGATACCCACATTATAATAAAATGCTTCTGAAAAAACTTTAATATCAAAAACTTCGAAACATGAACAACTCGGTACAAAATTGAAAATGAAAGCTTTTGTTATCCGTCATAGAACATTTCAATCGTGCATTGCTTGGATAAGATTGTTAGATTGTGATAAAAAAGGTCAGAAAAAAAATATTTTTTAAAAAAAATTTAAGGAACGATATTCCTAGTTCAGAAGTTACGTCATCCTAGTTAAAAGATTATGATACCCGATCATAACACATGAAACTAAATATATTAACCTCTACTACCATGATAACCTATCACTTATGAACTGAGTTATGATTCATAGGATGTCATAACATGCTACGGATGCAAAAATGATCATAAATATATGCTGAAACAGTATCACGACATCCCAATTCAAACACTACAATATCGTAGTTATAAAACTATGACATCCATGCAGAAAATATGAAACTATATTTATTATCCACTCCTACCAGGAATACCTATCATCTATGGACTGAGTTATGATTTCCAGAATGTCATAAAATTTCATGGATGCTAAAAGAGTATTATATATTTTTCTATATTATTAATTTTTCTAACTATCAAAATAGTTGATGTAATAAAGAAACTATAAAAAGAAAATTAAACAAGATTTTATGAATGCTTGGTTTACTTTCTATTGGAGATAACATTTTGTCTTAAAATTATAGAAGTTTTCGATGGCTTATTCTAATTTCAGACAAAAACATAGCACTTTTGCAAAGCGAGGAAGAAGCTTATATTAATATTCGAATGTTAATTTCTACAACAGAACTTTCAGAACACATTTCATAACGAGAAAAATTCTTCCTTCAACCTTTGAAGGATTTCTTGGACCAAAGCAAGTGTATGTTTCAGACTGAAACGTTTAGCTAGAAGTATTGAGAACAATATTTTAGATTCACCAAAATCCAAGCAAGATGGCAAGAAAATATAGGCCGGAGGAAAAGGATATTTTGGTTTGCACCAAAAATTTAAAAAAAAATTGAACGATAATTAATGAACGTCATGCTCAACTTTTAAGCTATTATACGTCCCGTCTCGTCAAACCAGTTAGGATACATGTGGACAAATAAGAAATAGCGATGCAAGCCACGTTGGATTTCCTGCACCGCGTGCAATGCACAAAGACTTACTCATGTTATACAAATAAAAATAGAGCAAATAATCATTACAACAAGATATTTAGTATTATAAGATTTCACTATACCATGAAGATATATAACAGCCATTCCTATTTTTAAAAATATTTTTCATTCTGCATTAAAGACCAATTCAAGATAGTACCTCTAGACCTTAGATCGAAAATGCTATCTGATTACTATCTTTCTATGCTAAGTTATGGAAAATACTAATGTGATCTTAGAGTAAATTGCCACATTAGCCAACTATGATAGTATTATTAGACATATTTTATTTATTAGTTATGTTCTTCCTTTATATTTATAGGTAGGGAAAAAATTAGCAGACCAAAATTTAGATTTGACCATCTTTTGAAACTTGACCATTTTTGTCCATTCAAATAGTCATTAAAACAAAATTTAAAAACACCAACAGTGCGAGAAATTGCATACCTTCATTTTCCAAATCCTCCCAAGCCAAAACTAAGTCATCAACTGCATGTGAAGTTTCCATATGTGATAGTAGGCCTGCCAACATTCAGATTCACACTTAACACTTGCATCATAGCAAGGAAATTAAAGAAACCCAAAATAGCAAATTTGAAATCCTAGTTTGCCATGAATGTTTTCAACAGCAACACCAATCATAGCAAAGAAATTAAAGAAACCTAAAAAATACAAAATCTTGAAAAAGAAAACCCAGAAATTAGAAAAATAGAGAAGGGGAAAGGGAAAAGAAGGCTTCACAATTTTCCCAGAAACTAATAAATCACAACGGCTTCAAACGGTTGCCTGCGGAAAAATAACCGTTTTCCGCTCAACAATGTAGTGAAATCCTCGTCCAGAAATCATCACAGCCTCCTCGTATAGAACCCAGAAGCAAAACAAAGAAGAAGAACAGAAGCGAGAAAGAAGATACACCAAAGATCGCAAGAGGCACAACATCGCCTCCGTCACCCACCTTGAAGACCAAGAAGATGACGAAGAATAAGAAAGAAAAATCCAGCCAATCTTGAGAAAGAAATCTAGAAGCCAACCTTGGGAAAAGATCCCTCCCACATTGTCTTCTACTCCTTTACATCTAACGATGGCTGCAGGCCAGTTGTCTGAAGAACAACAGACCTTCCAGATCTGCTTCGCCTTATCCCTAGAGAAGGAGAAGGAGGAGGCATGCAAAGAAGAGGAGAAGAAGAACAACCCCTTTTATAACCCACCCATCATCATCGCCTCAAGAAGAGGAGAAGAAGAACAACCCCTTTTATAACCCACCCATCATCATCGCCTCAAGAAGAGGAGAAGGAGGAGGAGGAGAGGAGATAAGAGAGGGTGAGCGAGCAAGCCAGAATCCTGGGGGAAAAGCCGATCGCTCCTTGCTCTCCAATTCCTTCTTCTCAAATCAACTTAAAACCTAAAGAAAAAAAGGCAAAAGAACCGAGAATCCAGAGGGAAAAGCCTAATCTGAACCCTAGAACCGGCTATTCTCGAACCCGAGGGCCGCAAATTGAGCGCCGATTCCCAGATCATGGAAAAAACCGAAGGAAAAGAGAGTGCTCTGAACAGAGAGAATGAGCAGGAGATTGAAGGCTTACGGATCGAGGCAGGTGGGTTTCCCTCGGGGCGGAGATTAAGCGAGGCTCGGCGACCTTCGAATGCGGCGGCGGAGATGATCGCGGCCGTGGGCGGCGCAGTCTAGCGCCATTGCGAGCAGAGGAGGAGGGGAGGCGAAGGGCGAGGTAGCCAAAGCAAGGCGTTATTTTGGGTTGGAGAAGTCGAGCATGCTCGGTTTGGAGCCGACGCTTCTAGAGGACCCGATCGACGTGATTAACAAATATATATAACCGCTAAGGTGGCATCCCGATTGCCAGGGACTTAAAAATTTTGTTCATCGATTGTAAATTTGAGGCATAAATTTTATAAATAATTTAATTAAATTCAGGATGTATCTTATAACATATAATTAAAATAAAATAATATATATTTGGGTATATATAATTAAAATAAAAAAATATATTATTTTGTTAATTTAATGAGATCAAACTGATATTCTTGCGTGATAAAGATATACGAAAATATACGATCCGAATTAAATATGATCGGTAGGAAATGGGCTAGTAACAAATAGATATGATTGGATTTATCTTTTTTTTTTATCTTATAAAAAAATAACTATAAATAAATATATATATATATATATATATATTATAAATAATATGAATTTTATAAATAATTTAATTAAATTCAGGATGTATCTTAGAACATATAATTAAAATAAAATAATATATATTTTGGTATATATAATTAAAATAAAAAAATATATTATTTTGTTAATTTAGTGGGATCAAACTGATATTCTTACATGATAAGGATATACGAAAATATGCGATCCGAATTAAATATGATCGGTAGGAAATGGGCTAGAAACAAATAGATATGACTGGATTTATCTTTTTTTTTATCCTATAAAAAAACAGCTATAAATATATATATATATATATATATATATATAAAGTAAACAAGAGCAATTTAAGTAATCAGATCGGTCTTAGTGGGAAAGCTGGGAGAGAATTTTTATGCTTGGGTTGGATAATGTAATTTTGGCCGGTTAACATGAGCTAAATTTGACATCTACTTTATTGGATGGACTAAAAATTTTATACAAGGATAAAAACCTGATCAAAAATTCATCCTTATTATTTTAGTATTGTTGATTCGATTTAAATATAAAAATAATTTGTTTAAAGATTTTGGTTGAGTATAACTTGGCCTAAAGTTTAAAACGAATAATACATTAGCTGATCAAATACGATTTGACCCTGAAAGTAATTATTTGCATGTTCAAAACTTTATTGAAATTTGAGTCACAATGTTGATAACTTTAATTATAGCAACTTGCTCTTGCATCCCTTTTAAGCTTTGCCTATTGATGTAACCGGATCGCTGACGTGGAGCAAGGAGCCTGACGTGGAGCCCTCATCGGATGCCTTGCTGGATTTCGAGCCCGATGTCGGGTCTCGTGGCCGGAGCCGAGCTCAAGCCTCCTTCGCCACGTGGAGCCCCTTCGAGGCCAGGTCCCCTGGACTGCGCGCACCTCGTCCACCTCTGCCAGCCCGAGCTCGGTCAAAGCTGGGCTGATGTAGAACAAATAAGATGATGCGACCGAGCTCGGGCTGATGTAGAACAAATAAGATGATGCGATGCGGAAGTAAATTAAGACTTTTTTTTTTTTTTTTTTGTTAGAAGTTGGCTTGACTCAAAAACAATGCTAACTAATATTGAAATAAAATATGCATTGAAAGAAAGCACAATTCAAAAGAGTAGATTATCAGAGTAATAAAGAAGTAGGATCGCTGGGGATTGAGAAACCCCCAGACCTAGGGTTTACTCCTCTTTCAAGAAACAGACGAAGAGAGAAGAGAAGGTTTTATACCTGACTGTGATATCTCTCTTTGCTTCAATTAAAGGACACTCTCGAGCAGATTGTAGGATCCTTGGAGACGGGGTATCTTCGCAATGGATCCTCGGATTGTAGTCCTATGGCAAGGTTGGCCTTCTTCTCGTACTCTGGATCTGGAAAGGATGAAGAACAAGATAAGGATGTAAGAAACTCAAGGAAGAGACCTTTACCTGGGATAGCTCCGGACTGCTCGAACTTTGAAGATGAGGGAAGAGTATGGAGGTGGCGGTGGAAGATGGAGTGGATTTAGGGTTTGGCTGGTAGGGCGGCGGCTTGCAGATGAAAGGACCTAGGGCTTGATATAGTGGGCGGTGGCTTGGAGAAGGAGATGGCGGCCTTGAATGAAGTGGGAATAGGGTTTAGGAATTTGGGTGTTGGCGGCTAGGATGATGAAAGGAAATTAGGGTTGGGGCCAGGGATGAAAGCGGGGCAGGGTTTTGGTAACTTTGGAGATCTCTCACCTCCTCAAGGCTCCAATGGAACCCGGATTTACTCCCTCACGGAGCTCAACACTCAAAGAAGTGTGGAAGAAAAGAACACAAGGTTGCTCAACACAAGAAAAGATTTCATTTTCTCATTTTTTTTCAAAAGATTACATAATGGTCCAATATATAGACCTTGCAAGAGAAACAAAATTACACTACTTCCCATGTGGGACTAAACATTCATCCTAAGCATGAAAAACTTTTCCTTGACCGACCAGGCTTCTTTCCTTGGAGTGGGCGGCCTCAAATGCAAGGTGATGGCTTCATATGGCAGGTATGTGGGGCACCTCCTAGTTCTTCTCCTTAAGTCATGGGTTTTCCTTCCATGACTTGCTCTTTCTTGGAAGAAAATATTCATCTCCTAGTCTTTCTCCCCAAGACTAGGCTCCTTCCATTTATAGCCAGGTACTTTAGGCAGGTGTGGGTGCCTACCTTGAAGTCCTCTCCAAGAAAAATCCCCTGCTCCTTTAGCTTGGTTACTTTTGGCAGCTTGTGGGCGCCTTCCTTGACTTCTCCTAAGAAAATTTTCATGCTCTCTTGGGCGTGGGGACCAAGGACACTGGGATGAAATATGGCACCAACTGGTCCTGGGAGTGTGGTTGGGAGTGTGGCGTCCACTTGCATTTGGCCTTGGAAGAAAAAATGACGCCCTAGGGAATGGCGCCAACCAGGACTTGACTTGGACTTAGACTGAGTCAACATGACTCAACAAAATGAAATGCAGACTCAAAGAAATAAAATAATCTGGTTGACCAGGTCAACCCTTATTACAAACCCTAATCTTCGGGCAAGGTCATTTAGAGATCCAGATGGAACCCTGAAGTCTTCTTCTGATTCTGGTGCCCGCACCAATTCTCCCGGGGTGGGAGGAACTCGACCCTGTCGAGTAAGGCTCAAGTTGGCTCTGGTATCTCTCCAAGAGATCTGGATCCAGCTCTTATAATTCATCTCGGGAGATCCAAGAGTCATCAGAATCTGGCCTTCCTTGCCAACGGACCAGGTATCTTTGGTATCCTCGATTACGAGTAGAGATAACCTGATCGTCCAGGATCTTTTCAATCTGTTCTTTCCTCACTGGCCAGTTTGTTGGTAGACATACAGGGTTGGGTTCACTCTCAAGAACAGGATTAGGCTCAAAAGGCTCACTGGGAATCACAGCTAGCTCTCTATACTCTACTAGGTCTGTAATGTTGAAAGTCGGGCTAATGCCTAGTTCTGGAGGCAACTCGAGCACATAGGCATTGGATCCTACTCTCTTTACCACTCTAAATGGTCCAACTCCTCTAGCATGTAACTTTCTAACGGTTCCAGGAGGAAACCGTTCAGGCCTTAACCTAATCATTACATAGTCTCCCTCAATAAAAGTTTTGACTCGTATTTGAGAATCAGCCAACTTCTTATAAGTTTCATTACTTAAATTTATTTTGGCATGAATTTATTTATGCAAGTCTTTTATATGCTGTGCAAAAACTTCAGCAGACTCGAAGACTCGTGTGTGGACTGGCAGATCCTCGGGAAAAACATTCTCAAATTCTTTTGACAAAGGCCTAACTTCCTGAGGAGGCTCTGAGGGTGTACGAGTCCTAAGTTCCTTAGCAGTCAACATCCAAATGGGTGAACCACTATGAATCTCTTGTTCTAGATCCTTAGCACTAATTAGGTTCACTCCAGTCTTCATCTCTTTGACCTTATTGGGTCCTTTAGCTATCTTGTCCTTAGGAGGGACTGAATGGATTGTGATCTTTTTCCCATTAAAACTAAAGACACAGGTATTGGATTTTCCTAAGAGGGTGGCATCATGATCATATAACCAAGGTCTCCCAAGAATTATACTGCTCACCCCCATGGGTAAGACATCACACCAAATCTTCTCTTGATAGGATTGCATCTGGATTTGGACTTGACATCTAGACTGGATGGGTATAGAGGTAGAGTCTACCCAAGAAACCTTATAGGGGTTGGGGTGGGGGACTGGGGTTAAGCCTAACATTTTGATAGTGCTAGCAGAAAAGGCATTCACACAGCTCCCACTATCTATGATGATCTTACATACTTTATCCCCTAATTTAAGGAAAGTCTGTAGGATGTTAGTCCTACGCCAATCCTCCTGAACTCTACTCTGGGACAGGATGCATCTCACAACTCCTAACTGGTCAGACTCTGTGGGTTCCTCCTCTCCTTCATACTCATCAACCAAGTTCATTTCGGCCTCATAAACTTCTTCTTCAAATTCCTCATTGGGCCCGGAATTCTCTTCCTCTCCCTCTTCTATGTAAAGGGATCTACGTGGGCACTGGCTAGAAACATGACCTACCTTATGGCACTTAAAACAGGCTATGGCTGTACACTGGCTGGAAATATGACCTGGTTTCTGACACTTAAAACAGGTGATACTAGAACTAGGGGTTCTCTGGGTGTCAGGTGCCTTACCTTTGTCCATGGGCTTAGGGATGGGAATACCCTGAAAAGGTTTGCTAGGGGTAACTTGGCTAGGTCCATTTCTTGGGATTGGGGCACTAACCCTAGAAGATATAGGTCCTCTCTGAAATTTCTCAGTGTTCAGTTCAATCTGATAGGCTTGGTCTAGGTCAGTAACCTCTCTCAGAAACAACTCCCTCTTAATGTCTTCCCTAAGTCCAGCCCTAAATCTAGACAAAGTGACCTTATGGGCTTCACTCACATCACATCTCATCAAGTACTCATCAAAGGTGGCTATGTAGTATGAGACAGATCAGTTCCCTTGTTTCAAGGTTTGCCATTGGTCTAACAGATTATGCTAGTATGAAATGGGTAGGTACTTATCTCTAAGCTTCTCTTTCATATCCTGCCAAGTGGTTATGGGCTCAACATTTCGTCTCCTGGTGGTTAGCTCAATGTTTCCCCAGTATAACCTAGCTTGACACACTAACTTCATTTTGGCAAACTTGAACTTCCTTTCCTCATACATGGTATACCACTCAAAGTACTGGTCCATCTCACCCTCCCAATCAGAATACACCTTAGGGTTTAAGCTATCATCAAAAGTGGGTGCATCTAATTTGATGTTCCGAATGAACCTATCATCTCTATCTTCAGGCTCTGGGTCAGGCCTCCTATGATTAGGTTCAGGATCTCTGTATAAAGGTCTTCTAGGCTCCTGGTGTGGGTGAGGTTGAGGCACATTAAAATCTGGGTCAGGAGTCCAATTCTGATGTCTAGGTTCCTCAAGTACTTGGACTCGATCCCTAAGCTGGGTAAGATCCTCACGGACTTGATCCCTAAACTGGGCAACAGTATCAGTCATATCCTGACTCAATTTGGTCATACTTTCGGTAAGAGTTCTAATCATGGCCTCTAAATCAGGTTGGGTTTGACCAGGTTGGTAGGGTACTCCGTTCCGGGTGGACATGATGATGCAAGCAAGCACACCAAATGAGACTCGACTGAAATGACTACGGGCTAACTAGACCTAGAGCCCAAACTAGATGCCCAATCAGAGTGGCAAGCTAGCTTGTAGTAACTCGGGACTCAGCCAGGCAGGTGTAAGGGGAGTGTTAGGTCCCTAATTACCAATCCTAGACACCAATCAGTGATTGGCCAGGTAGGCGGACCAGCACACAAGCCCTTCGGGATAGAATCCCTGAACCACCGTTCTAGACACTGAGTACAAAGCACATACAGAGTAACTAGATAAACTGACTCAACACTAGCCTAAACCCGACCAGTTGGTGTCCCTAGCCCACTAGGGCAAATTAGGTCTAATTAATTTTAAGATTAAAGACTTAGGTTCGAATACACAGGAGGTGGTTTTGGGCTAAGGAGAGGGTCTCAATCCTCCCCTTATGTTGCAACTTCGGTGCCCTTAAGATAGATTCAATTTATGCACACTCAAATAAAAAAACAGCTTGCAGAAAATAAAAAAAAGCAGAATAGCAGTAAAACTGATCTCAAAAAATCTACAGAAAATAATAAATCATGAAAATTTTATTTAAATTACTTTCAATTATACTGGTTCCAGCAAAATAAGAATTACTTAATTTAGAATCTTTTACAGGGAGAAACAATTTGAATAACAGGGCAGTTACCAGCAGAAAATAGAATGTGTGTCCCGTTTATAATCCCTGCCTAGAAGTTATAACCCAGCGGCACCCCTACACGCCCTAGGAACCCCCGTGGAATGGGAGGAGGAGGCTTGCATCTCGCTTGTTCCTAGGACCGGACGGCCAGGGGAGTCTGCTCCAGGCAGCAAAAATAAAAAGGAACGAAAAAATAATCAAACAAGCAAGAACCCTAGACAGGGCTCTAATACCAAAAATGATGCAGAAACAAATAAGATGATGCGATGCGGAAGTAAATTAAGACTTTTTTTTTTTTTGTGTTTTGCTAGAAGTTGGCTTAACTCAAAAACAAGGCTAACTAATATTGAAAGAAAATATGCACTGAAAGAAAGCACAATTCAAAAGAGTAGATTATCAGAGTAATAAAGAAGTAGGATCGCTGGGGATTGAGAAACCCCCAGACCTAGGATTTACTCCTCTTTCAAGAAACAGACAAAGAGAGAAGAGAAGGTTTTATACCTGACTGTGATATCTCTCTTTGCTTCAATTGAAGGACACTCTCGAGCAGATTGTAGGATCCTTGGAGACGGGGTATCTTCGCAATGGATCCTCGGATTGTAGTCCTATGGCAAGGTTGGCCTTCTTCTCGTACTCTGGATCTGGAAAGGATGAAGAACAAGATAAGGATGTAAGAAACTCAAGGAAGAGACCTTTACCTGGGATAGCTCTGGACTGCTCGAACTTTGAAGATGAGGGAAGAGTATGGAGGTGGCGGTAGAAGATGGAGTGGATTTAGGGTTTGGCTAGTAGGGCGGCGGCTTGCAGATGAAAAGGACCTAGGGCTTGATATAGTGGGTGGTGGCTTGGAGAAGGAGATGGCGGCCTTGAATGAAGTGGGAATAGGGTTTAGGAATTTGGGTGTTGGCGGCTAGGATGATGAAAGGAAATTAGGGTTGGCGGCCAGGGATGAAAGTGGGGCAGGGTTTTGGTAACTTTGGAGATCTCTCACCTCCTCAAGGCTCCAATGGAACCCGGATTTACTCCCTCACGGAGCTCAACACTCAAAAAAGTGCGGAAGAAGAGAACACAAGGTTGCTCAACACAAGAAAAGATTTTATTTTCTCATTTTTTTTCAAAAGGTTACATAAGGGTCCAATATATAGACCTTGCAAGAGAATCAAAATTACACTACTTCTCATGTGGGACTAAACATTCATCCTAAGCATGAAAAACTTTTCCTTGATCGACCAGGCTTCTTTCCTTGGAGTGGGCGGCCTCAAATGCAAGGTGATGGCTTCATATGGCAGGTATGTGGGGCACCTCCTAGTTTTTCTCCTTAAGTCATGGGTTTTCCTTTCATGACTTGCTCTTTCTTGGAAAAAAATACTCATCTCCTAGTCTTTCTCCCCAAGACTAGGCTCCTTCCATTCATAGCCAGGTACTTTAGGCAGGTGTGGCGCCTACCTTGAAGTCCTCTCCAAAAAAAATTCCCTGCTCCTTTAGCTTGGTTACTTTTGGCAACTTGTGGGCGCCTTCCTTGACTTCTCCTAAGAAAATTTTCTTGCTCTCTTGGGCGTGGGGACCAGGGACACTGGGATGAAATCTGGCGCCAACTGGTCCTGGGAGTGTGGCTGGGAGTGTGGCGTCCACTTGCATTTGGCCTTGGAAGAAAAAATGACACCCTAGGGAATGGCACCAACCAGGACTTGACTTGGACTTAGACTGAGTCAACATGACTCAACAAAATGAAATGCAGACTCAAAGAGATAAAATAATCTGGTTGACCAGGTCAACCCTTATTACAAAACCTAATCTTCGGGCAAGGCCATTCAGAGATCCAGAAGGAACCCTGAAGTCTTCTTCTGATTCTGGTGCCCGCACCATGGGCCCCCTTGGCCCGGAGCCGAGCTCGACCTCCCTCCGCACAGCTGAGCCACCGCGAGGCGGGTCCCCTACAAGTGGGCCCCTTCTTTCCAGCTCGGCCCCCAGCTCGGGGCACCAACCACCAAGGGAGCAGCACGCCCCCTCCTGAAGATGGTGACAGGCCCCCCGAGGACCGTTCGATAGCACCCGCCATTCACACCAGAAAGAAAGGAAGCTCACATCAAGGCACCATGCCCTCCACCGACCTGCCATACGACCGGAGAAAAGACCCTACCAAGGAGCACAGTTCCCGAGAGCGGTGGCACAACAGTTGAGATCCTGCCAGGCTTTCAGAAATGGCAAAAAGAAGGAATGTCAGAGGCATGTTGAAGCTTCCCCAGCTACCCAATAAAGAAGGCGTTCCGTCTACGGCACGATACCTCGTCGTACCCATCTGACAGCATGAGAGAATCCCAAGGCAAGTCAATTAGAAAACTCGGTTAGAGTAAGCAAAAAGGAGGTAACAGCACTCATATTGCAACATAATAACATTCTCTCAACAAGGGAGGAACCAATTTTTCCAACAACACAACCACCACAAAGAGAAAGAGGAGAAGGGGGAGAGGCCAGACAGGAAGGCAAGACCACCTCGGCCACCACATCCCCCAACTCATACTCAAACTCTCATACACTCCACTCACTCCTCTTATCATGGAGCTCATCTAGAGGGGCTCGACCAGGAGGATCTGTTCCCCTGGATCGTCACTGACTTGACCGTCGGAGTGCCCCCGCCGGAATCCCTAGCCCGAATCATTGACGTTGGCTTTTTTGCAGGTCCCGAGGCACCGGAGGCATCTCCCGCGGGCGGACGCGAAACACCCGACGCCACCAGCAGCTACGGGCCATGGTGATCTGTGCGGCAACAGATTGGCACACCAGGTAGTAGATGTCAGAACGACACTTGATCCAGTTCAGGCCCCGCTTAGCCAGTCCATCGGGAGGATGGTGACCACCCGGGCTAGGAGAGCGTCTCCTGGCCGTGCGGAGGCATCCCCTTCCCATGGGAACCCGCACGGACCGAAGATGGAGCTACCTGCCCCGATTCAACCACCCCCACTGGAGACCCAGCTGACCGCACTTGCCCAGCAGATGCACACTCTCACTGCAGTAGTGCACCAGCTCCAGCATCAGCACCAACATCGGTCTCTGGCTATCCACCAGCAGTCGAAAACCCCGTGGCCCACGCCGCAGCACCCCACGACAGCCTGTATTCTTTCTACGGAAGGCCTTCGTAGCCGTGGGCAGTTATAGACCCTTGGGGTACCCATCAGGCCCCAATGAAGTGACGGCGGGCCAGCTCTACTGACAAAGAAAGCTGCTCGGCGCACCTTGACCAGGGGGCACCCAAACCCCGCCAAGGTAGGAGGGGCAAAGCTCATCGCCATGGGCGCCGTGCGTCCGCGTCACCTTCCCCGCCCCTCTCAGCGAAGGGGTCCACAGACGAAGCCATCAGGCGCATGGCGGAGAAGCGCACCTAGAGGAGCATGATCGTAAGCTGGTGGAGTTTGCCTACCGGTTCGCCAACTTGCCTGGCTCCACTAGCGAGCCAGTGGGCTATGACTCCCGCCCCCCATTCTCCCAGGAGATCTAGACAGAGCCGATTTTCCGTCGGTTCTGTATGTCGCAGGTGGATCCTTACGACGGGACTACCGACCCCCTGAACCACCTAGAAAGTTACCGGGCCCTCATGAGGGTCCAGGGAGCCACTGATGCTCTCTTGTGCGTCGCATTCCTTGCTACCCTTCGGAAGGTAGCTCGGGTATGGTTCACCTGTCTCGAGCTGGAAGCATCAATTCCTTCGCCCAGCTGGGGCAGAAGTTCGTAGCTCATTTTGACGCCTGTCGGAAGATGCCACGTAAAGCAGACAGCCTCTTCTCCATCAAGCAACAAGACCGTGAGCCGCTGCAGTACTACATGGCCCACTTCAAGGTCGCTGCCTTGGAGATCTATAGCTTGGAGGAGCCAGTTGTAATGCTGGCCCTAAAGCGAGGGCTCAGGACTTCCCGCCTAACCTACTCGCTTGATAAGAAGCCCTTGAAGACCTACGCCGAGCTACTCTTCTGGACTCAGAAGTACATTCGCGCCGAGAAGGTGGATCGTACGAGGCGGGAGCTCGATGGGAAGCCGCTGAAGGGGCCGGCACCCGCTGAGGCACCTGGGGCGCGAAGGCTGGGACTGCCAGCTCAGAACTCCCGACCAACACTAAGGCCAAGGAACGCTCCCGTCTCTCCGGGAAACTTCACTTACCTTCTCGTTCCAAGGACGAAGATCCTCATGAAGATCGAGGGCGAGACCTATCTGAGGCGTCCCCCGCCGTTGAAGCCATCCTTCACCCGGGATAAGACGAAGTGCTGCCGCTTCCACCGTGACCACGGCCACGACACCGAGGAATGCTACAATCTCAAGTGGGAGATCGAAGAGCTCATCAAGAGGGGCTACCTCAGAAAATATGTGGGGGGCAGAACTCGACCATAGTCCCAGGTGCTCATTGCTCTCCCGCCAGCTCCAGTCATCGACAACCGCCCCACCGAGAAGCCGGTGGGCATGATCTCCTGGGGAGCTGAGCGCACGTCCAAGAGGACCCAGGGGGCTGGGGACTCTGAGAATGTACTCCCATTTATGAGGGAGGGGAAGGACAGGGAGAAAAATATAAATAATGATGCTGTGGTCGTTAAGATGATGATCGCAAAGCATCCTGTAAAGTGCATCATGGTAGATAGTGGAAGCTCCACGGATGTATTTTTCTACGATGCTTTCTCTAGGATGAATCTCTCTCCTACTCGGCTCAAGCCTATATATACCCCCCTTGTTGGTTTCACGGGAGACTCCATAAGGGTGGAGGGAGAAATCACTCTCCCAGTCACTACCGGGACCCCACCTCGGTAGAGCACTGTCATGATGACGTTCACGGTTGTCAGGCTCCCTTCGCCTTAAAACGTGATTCTGGGCCGACCTGGGCTCAATTTTCTCGATGCCGTCGTCTCCACTAAGAGGTTGCTCGTACAATTCCCGACCCCTTGCGGTGTGGGGGAGATGAGGGGTATACCTTAACCAATGCAGCACTGTTTCCAAACCCTCCCCGGGGCCCGGGTGCCCGAGGAGGGCTCCAGAGCAAACGAGCTCGACCAGAGGGCCCAGGACCCCAGGGGAGGTCCGGTCGAACGCTTGCTTCCCTACCAGCTTGGGGTCGACCAGACGAAGACCGTGCAGATCGGAGCCCAGCTGCCCGAAGAAGAGAAAGCTCCATTGTTGGAGTTCCTACGAGCGAATATGGACGTATTCACCTGGATGGCAGCGGACATGCTAGGTATTCCCCCTGAAGTCATCACCCACAAACTTAATGTCGATCCGAAGTACAGACCGGTTCGATAGAAGAAGAGAAGCTTCATCCCAGAAAGGCAAGCGACCATCAATGAGGAAGTTAAGAAACTTCTAGCCACCGACTTCGTCCAAGAAGTATAGTATCCGAGCTGGCTGGTGAATGTGGTGATGGTGAAAAAGAATAACGGCAAGTGAAGGATCTGTGTGGACTACACCAACCTCAACAAAATGTGCCCGAAGGATAGCTTCCCTCTACCAAGGATAGATCAGTTGGTAGATGCCACTTCAGGGCACAGGCTACTCTCCTTCATGGATGCATTCTTCGGGTACAATCAGATCCAGATGCACCTAGGGGACGAGGAGCACACTGCCTTCATCACCGATCGGGGGACATACTACTACAAGATGATGCCCTTTGGCCTGAAGAATGCTGGGGCCACGTACCAATGTTTGGTCAACAAGGTCTTCAAGGACCAGATTGGCAGGAATGTGCAAGTGTACGTTGATGATATGCTCGTTATGAGCAAACCAAGCTTGGACCACATTGCCGACCTCGCTGAGGCCTTTCACAGTCTCCGGAAGCACTAGATGAAGCTCAATCCAGCGAAGTGCGCCTTCGGGGTGGCAGCCGGAAAATTTCTCGGCTTCATGGTCACCTAGAGAGGCATCGAAGCAAATTTGGAGAAGGTCCAAGCAATCCTTGACATGGAGCACCCAACATCCAAGAAGCAAGTTCAATGCCTAATGGGAAGGGTCGTAGCCCTAAGCCGGTTCATCTCGAGGTTGGCTGACTACTGCCTCCCTTTCTTCAAAGCGTTGTGCAAGATGCACGACTTCACCTGGACTGAGGAGTGCAAGACGGCCTTTGAAGAGCTGAAGGAGTTCCTGACCTCCCCACCTCTGCTGTCCAGACCAGAAGAAGGAGAAGAGCTCCTGCTCTACCTGGCGGTCACACTAGGGGCCGTCAACTCGGTCCTTGTCCGTACAAACCAGGATGGATCACAGAAGTCGGTATACTATACCAGTAAAATACTCCATGATGCGGAGATTAGGTATACCTGCTCCGAAAAATTTATTTTTGCACTAATAATGTCTGCTAAGCACCTCAGGCCCTATTTCCAAGCGCATCCCATCGAGGATGTGACTGATCAGCTGCTGAGAACCATGTTAAGCCACCCCGAGACTTCCGGAAGGTTGGCCAAATGGTCCCTAACGCTGAGCGAGTACGACATCGCATATCGGCCGAGGTCATCGCAGAAAGCCCAAGTCCTAGCCGACTTCATGGTCGAATGTACAGGGCTTCCCGAGGAACCAGAGCGGATGGTCTCGAAGATCCAAGCTGAGCTCGGCCCACCTGGGGACCCTTGGATCCTTCACGTGGACAGAGCCTCCAATTCTTGCGGGAGCGGTGCAGGCCTCATCCTCGCCAATTTCGATAGAATGGTGACGGAGTGTGCACTTCGCTTCAAGTTTTCCGTCACAAATAACCAGGCAGAGTATGAGGCGCTCCTCGTGGGCCTGAAGGTGTCCTGCGAGCTGGGCGTACAGAACCTCAAGGTTTTTACCGACTCCCAACTGGTTGTTGGACAAGTTTCCAGAGAGTACGAGTCTCGAGATCCCCAGATGATGAAGTACCTGAAGAAGGTCCATTCGAGCGCGGTAGGCTTCCGTTACTTCTGCGTTTCCCACATCCCTCATGGAGAAAATGCTCGTGCGTATGCACTATCGAGGCTCGCAACCCTACCGGACTCATCCCTGGGACGTGCCTACGTCGAATATCTCGAGAATCCAAGCCATGAAAGCCCCGAGGAGGTGCAACAAGTAGCCCACGAGCTGAGCTGGATGGACAAGTACGTCAAGTACATCCAAGACGGCCTACTGCCAGAAGACCACAGAGAAGCTGGCCTCATCAGAAGGAAGGCCACCCGCTTCATCTTGATGGATGGCCAGCTCTATCGCCGATCTTATTCCTATCCCTTCTTGAAGTGCCTCAGGCCCACGGAGGCAGCCTTCAAGCTCTAGGAGATACACGAGGGCCTCTGTGGGAATCATGTAGGAGGGAGGACTCTGGCGTACAAGACCCTTCGCTAGGGATACTTCTGGGAAACGATGAGGGATGACGTCGCCGACTTCGTCAAGAAGTGTGACAAGTGCCAGCGCCATTCACCCATTCAGCGCCTACCGGCTGCACCGATCTTCCAACTGTCATCTCCCTGGCCTTTCGCACAATGGAGGATGGACATCCTGGGACCATTCTCCACCGCGCCTGGGCAACGGAAGTTCCTAATAGTGGCGATCGACTACTTTACCAAATGGATGGAAGCAGAGCTGCTAGCTCAGATTACAGAGGCCAATGTTCGCTAATTCTTTTGGAAGTCCGTCATCTGCTACTTCGGGCTCCCCAATTGCATCATCACCAATAATGGATGATAGTTCGACAACCGGGAGTTCGAAGAATTCTGTACCGAGCACGGGATCCAACACCGTTTCACCTCGGTTGCTCACCCCCAGACCAACGGCGAAGCCGAGGTGACAAATCAAACCATTCTTCAAGGACTCCGCACCAGGTTGGACCAGGCGAAAGGCAGATGGGCAGAAGAACTTCCAAGTGTCCTGTGGGCCTACCACACAATGCCTAGAATAGCAACGGGCGAAACACCCTTCCACCACATTTTTGGATCTGAAGCGATGATCCCAGTCGAGCTCGGCGTGCCCACACTCCAGGTGCAGCAGTACGATGAGGCCCAAAACTCGGCACATCTCCTGCTCAACCTTGATCTCCTCGAAGAGACGAGGGACAAAGCCCAGCTCCGAATGGCGACCTATCGGCAACGAGTCACCCGATATTACAATACGCGGGTGAAGCAGAAGATCTTCCGACCTGGTGACCTGGTGCTGCGTCGGGCAGAAGCATCCCAGCCCCGAGAGAGCGGCAAACTTTCGCCGAACTAGGAGGGCCCTTATAGGGTGGCCGAGGCCCTCTCCTAGGGGGCCTACTACCTCGAAGATTTGGATGGCACCAGATTTCCTCAGACCTAGAGCGCTTGTAATCTGAGGAGATATTATCAGTGATGTAAGTGTCCCCTCCATGAGAAATAAAGATTCCTTTCCGCACAACAATATATCTGCCTTGCAGGAAACTCAAGCCTCGAGCCTAGCTCCTCGGTGACAAAGCCCGAAGAAAAGTCCTCCATCATGAAGACCTGGGAAGCCCTCAGGCACTCAAGCCTCGAGCCTAGCTCCTCGGCGACAAAGCCCGGAGAAAAGTCCTCTGGCACGAAGACTTGGGAAGCCCCCAGGCACTCAAGCCTCGAGCCTAGCTCCTTGACACCAAAGCCCGGAGAAGAGTCCTCCAGCACGAAGATCTGAGCCATGCCCTCAGGACATCAAGTTCTCACGTCTTCGAGCCCGGCTCCAAGACGATAACTCCCGAGCCATGCCACTCTCAGCCATTAACGTCCCCGAGCCCAGCTCTAGGATGCTAACCCAAGATCGGAGCTCAGATCTCCGGTCAAGGAAATTTTCTAGCCACACCGCTCTCAACTGTCAAAGTCTCCGAGCCCAGCTCCAGGATGCCAACCCAAGACCGGAGCTCAGATCTCCGGCCAAGGGAATCTTCTCAGCTATCATCATCTTCAAGCCCAGCTCCAAGACACCACCTCCTGAGCCACATCCTCAAGCAATCAAGTTCTGAAGCCCAGCTCTCCAACAAGTAAGCCACGAGCCTAGCTCCTAGGCACCAAAGCCCAGAGAAGAGTCCTCTAGCACAAAGACCTGGGAAGCCCCCAGGAACTCAAATTGCGAGCCTAGCTCCTTGGCACCAAAGCATGGAGAAGAGTCCTCCAACACAAAGACCTGGGAAGCCCCTAGGCACTCAAGCCGCGAGCCTAGCTCCTTGGCACCAAAGCTCGGAGAAGAGTCCTCCGGTACAAAGACCTGGGAAGCCCCCAGGCACTTAAGCTGCGAGCCTAGCTCCTCGGCACCAAAGCCCGGAGAAGAGTCCTTTGGCACAAAGACCTGGGAAGCCCCCAAGCACTCAAGCCCAATACCGGAGCTCAGATCTCCAGCCAAGGAAACCTTCGAGCCAAGCAGCTCTCTAGTCAACAACGTCCCCAAGCCCAGCTCTAGGACGCCAGTCCAAGACCGAAGCTCAGATCTTTGGTCAAGGGAACCTTTGAGCCAAGCAGCTCTCCAGTCAACAACATCCCCGAGCCCAGCTCCAGGATGCCAGCCCAAGATCGGAGCTCAGATCTCCGGCCAAGGGAACCTTCGAGCCAAGCAGCTCTCTAGTCAACAATATCCCCGAGCCCAGCTCCAGGATGCCAGCCCAAGACCGGAGCTTAGATCTCCGGCCAAGGGAACCTTCAAGCCAAGCAGTTCTCCATTCAACAACATCCCCGAGCCCAGCTCCAGGACGCCAGCCCAAGACTGGAGCTCAGATCTTCGACCAAGGGAACCTTCGAGCCAAGCAACTTTCCAGTCAACAACGTTCCCGAGCCCAGCTCCAGGATGCCAGCCCAAGACTGGAGCTCAGACCTCCGGCCAAGGGAACCTTCGAGCCACATAGCTCTCCGGCTAGTGCATCCCCTAGCCTGGCTCTGAGGCGATGTTCCTTGGGCCCGACTTCTGAAGATCAAGCCCCGAGCCTAGCTCCGAGGCATTCAAGATATGGGCGGCCCTCGGGCACCCGAGTCCAAAACTCCTCCCTACACCCTCCTTGCATCGAAAGGAAAGAGAAGAGAGGGGAGAAGAGGAAAAGAGAACATTCATATCACAGAAAGAAGAAAGACTACGTTTATGAAGACCATTTCTATTACTTTGAAAAAAGATGTACTTCATTTTCCGGGCCCTGACAGACCAGGCAGCCGGTTCAAAGAAAAAACAAATAGCAGAAAGTACAAAAAGAAAATAAAAGGGGCATAAGAAAAGTCCTATACTACGAGGCCGACTCCTTCCCTAGGCGGTGCATGGCCGGGACTTCCCCTTCTTCCACCTCCGGTGTAGGTTTGCGTGCCTGAGCAGGCTCTGCTGGAGGGATGGACTCAGCTATGGCTGTCGAGGAGGCCAGCTCGACTGCCTTCTCCTGTGATGCTGCCCCGGCCATCGCCACAACCGAGGTTGGCTCGGCAGCCTCCGGGGCCACTTGCGGAAGTGACCCGAGCGGAGCGGCCCCTTGCCCTCCTGCAGCTACCTTCGGAGCAGGAGCTTTCTTCCCCGGGGTCCGGAGCACGGCCAGTCGCTCCTCGGATAGGATTTCCCGTATCTGTTGGCGGCAGTAGCGAACCCCTTAGCAAAGGAGTCCGTCGCGCCTCCTTGAAGTCTTTGATATATTCGGGGGAGGCCTTGAAGGCGGCCACCGCGTCGGCGGCCCTCTTTCTCACAGCCCCCTCCCGCTGCAAACACAAAGTTTATAGTGGTTCGGTGCAAACCTAACACCTACATCCACTCCCTAAGCCACCCTTGGGAATTTCACTATAATCCAACCAAGATTACAGCCAACTTGTTTTTCAAAAGGCTCACAAGTCAAAATCTATGTTGGTTTTATCACCTAGGTTCACCAGCAAACCTTTACACTTGTTTTGTCTTCGGGCTCACAAGTTAACCCTAGTTGGTTTTATCACCTTGGCTCACCAACAAACCACAAGAACCTTCTTTCAAGACACCTTTGAAAGCAAGGTCAAATCACGAGATAAAAACAGATATACAATTTCAAAAATAAGACAAACTTTCTTCAAGAGTAGAAAAGAAGCTTTGAAGCTATAGTTGATGCTTTGTCTTGTCTCCTCGGAATATTCTTCAAACTCTTCTTTTGGAATGATGTAAGGATGTACTTGTAAGTTTTTTCAGGGAATCAAACTTTAAATGGCTCTTGAAGTGAAGTTCTTGAGAGAATCTTGACTTTTTGGCTTTCAATGGACTTCAATGCCTCAAGAATGAAGTTGGTGAAGCTTAAATACAATGAAAAACTTCCAAAAAATGGTTTGTGACAGTTTAAGCATCAAATCTAGCCGTTGGGAGCTTGAAAAGATGTTTCTGCAAGTCAAAAAAATAGATCTGTTAGGCCTGTCAGAACCTGAGTGTCGACACTTGGCTGTCAGGTGTCGACACTTGGCTATACTTGGCTGTCAGGTGTCGACACTTTAACTTTCAAGTGTCAATACTTGATTCATGGATGTCGACACTTGACACAAAAACACTCCATTGGCCAAGTTCTGTAAATTCAAAAAATCTCAGGCCTTGAGTTGACACTTGGAAACTTAAGTGTCGACACTTGAGTTTCAGGTGTCGACACTTGAGTCCTGGGTATCGACACTTGGCATGCCAAGGAGTTTTTCTGCGTGCCAAAAGCTGAAGTGTTGTCACTTGACTTTCCAGGTGTCGACACTTGGTTCTGAAAAATTCATAATCAAGTGCAAATTAAGCCGAAAACACAAGCATCAATTTTAAAACTTAAATGGAACATAAATAACCAATAATTAAATATGTAAAATCCCTTTTTGCATCTAGAAGATGTCTTAAGTTGTGAAAAATATTCCGTGCCATGGCGTGCCATGATACTTAAATTTTTGAGAATTTGAGATGCTTGCTTCCTGAAAACTCATAACTGAAAGTAAACATTAGTATACAATATGTACTTAAGGTTTTGGTATTTATCAAAATCACTAGGAGAGCCAACAAACACCTATAATTAAAAGGAATGATGTTAGTACAATAAAACCAAGCAATAAATAGAAACATTATTTATATATGCATCAAAATATACAAGAAATATTAAAAAAATAACAAATACCATTTAACATAACCAAACAACCTTTTCAATATAGTTAACAAAAAAAGTACGAATACCATTCAATATATAGTTGAAAAAATAATAATTAATACCATTCAACATAACCAAATAAGTCTACCATTCATAGTTAAGAAATATTCAAGCAAATAAATTATTCATATATGGATATATATGCATGGATAACTATGTTACAATCTCAATTTCTTGAATATCATCACATTTCTATGTTACATTCTTATCCTCTACATCGATCTCATTGTCATAATTGTTAGCATGGAGATATATTTGTTGCTCAATTTCCAAGCCTTCATTAGCATCATTAAAGTCCTCGTTCATATCAAAGTAATCCCTTGGCTTTATCTTTCTAACTACATGCCATCCACTTTTTTTTGGATCTTTTATATCCCATACTTGCTCTACTTGATTAGCTAATACAAAAGGCCTCTGAAGTATGCAAGTTATAATTAAAATTTATCAATGTCAAGTCCCCATCTTGTTTGACATCTCGATTAACATCCACCCATTCATATTTAAAGAGCAAAAACTTCATCTCACCATAATAATTTAACTCTATAATCTCATCAAAGACTCCATAATTGGTCACATTAGTGTGTATTGGATTATTATCTCTTGTACTAGTGAAGCTTGCTATTTTAGCTAACATCACAATGTCATTATTTTGAGTTTTCCTTCCATGATCAGAGCCCCTTGTATAAAATCTAAATCCATTAATTAAACATCCATTGTATTTGTTGACTATATTAACTAGATGTTTTGTTAGACAATGTATAATAGCTGGTAGATCTTCTTTTCCTTGATCTTGTAGCCCCTAAACCTATAAAAAAGATAATATATTATTCACTTAGTAATCATACACCTTTTTTCATAAGATAAAAATTAAGAAAATAATGATACATTACATACATGTCTATGAAACCATTGTAGAAACTTTCTTATATGAATAGTTTCAATATCTCTTTTTGATAAATGAGATCATTCTCTTTGGATCAACTCGAAGTGTATCCTTAATATAGAAAACAATATTGTGTAAGTTTTGTAGTAACAACTACAAATTTCACAATATCGTGAAATAAAAAAATCACTTTTTACTTACAATGTATGTGGCTGAACCTCCTTTTTAATTGAATAATATATATCGATGAGCTTGATCTAACTCCACATTATCCATCTTACAAGAACTCCCAGCACCTAAAGGCCGGCCTATGTTAATGCACATCTATCCTAAGGTATCAACTTCGATACAATCATCATTTTTTCCACGTCTATTTAGCCATGTCTCAACATCATCATTTAAGAATCTTGATGCAAAGGCCACTATTTCCATAGCCAAATACAATTTGTAATTGAACCTTCTGGTTGTGCTTTATTATGCATATATGATTTCAATATCGTCAAGAACCTATCATCATGACCACTAAATTTTACTAGTCTACAATACATAAAAAACTAAAAATGTAATAAACTAAAATATATCAAATTCAAAACATACCTTTCAATTGGATACATCCATCGATAATTAACTGGACTAGCAAGTCGAGCTTTATATGGCAAATGAACAAGCAAGTGAACCGTCACATAAAAAAAACTAGGAGAGAATAACATCTCCATATGATATAAGAGAACTGGAATCCTTTGAACAAGGAAATCAAAATCATTTGCTGATGAAGTCTTTGAGTACAATAATAAAAAAAACTTGCTCAATTCAGTGACTACCATCTTAACTTCCTTGCTTTTTATAGACCGGATTGTAATTGAAAGTAGTTGTTGCGTAAATACATGACAGTCATGACTTTTTAGCTTTCATATCTTCCATGAACTGGGTCAACATGCCTAGAGATGTTAGCTGCATACCCATCAGGAACCTTCACATCGTTAACAACTTGGCACATGCTTTCCTTCTTTTTACTTAATGTAAAGTGAGCTGGTGGCAACAAGGTCTTTTTTGGACCTACAAATTTGGGATGAAGAGATGGTTGTATATTTAATTTGACTATGTCTTGTCGAGCTTTCAAGCCATCCTTACTTTTACTATCAATTCCCAATAATGTTCCAATTAAACTGTCAAAGACATTCTTCTCGACGTGCATTACATCAAAGTTATGCCGAACAGGTAATAACTTCCAATATGGCAAATAAAAAAAGATACTCTTTTTTTTCCATGCCAGGTATTTATCTTTTTCAACATTATCAGGCTCTTCTATAGTATTTCTTTTCTTTGATTTTTTTTGCTTGTTTCTCTCTTCAAATTCTTGCTTGAATTTTTTTTATTTTCTTCAAATTTTTAGAAGTTTCTGAGATAGAAGTAAGACTCTCTAGTTGCTGGAACACATCACTCTCAGAAGGTAGAGTAGGTGCATCTCTCATATCTTCTTCCTTATTAAAAAATCTTAACTTCATTTGTCAAAATTTATGGTCCTTGTCCAACCATTGTCTATGACCAGCATAATAATGTTTCCCACATGAACGTAACCAATCAGAACATATAACTTTATTACATTGTGGACAGGCCAATCATCCTTTCATGCTCCAACCTATAATAAGTATCCGTATGCAGGGAAATCATTTATGATCCACAATAATGCAGCACGCATGTTGAACCTCTCGCCTCTCGAAGCATCATATGTGTCAACCCCATTCTACAAAATATTTAATTTATGAATGAGAGGTTGTAGGTAAATATCAATATTGTTACCAGGTCCATGTGTACCTGGTATAAGTAAGGATAGGAATATATTAGGCCATTTCATACACTCCCATGGTGGCAAATTATAAGGCAGTAAAATAACCGGCCAAATGCTATACCTTACACTCATATTACCAAAAGAATTAAACTGATCGCTTGCTAAGCCAAGATGAACATTTTGAGAGTCAAATCCAAAATCATTAATGATATCAAGAGATTTCCAATAAGATAAATTAGCTGGATGTCTCAAGATGCCATATACTTTTCTTTTTTCTTTATGCCACCTCATTTTTGCAACCAATTCAAAGCACAGGTACATCCTCTGAAATCTTGGGATTAATGAAAAATAGCAAAGGATCTTTTTGGACTTTCTTTTCCCTTTATGGTCATAACAAGTTTCTTTTTCAATTTATCTATCCTCTCTACATTTTGGACAACTTGTACAATCTTTATTCTCCTCCCTCTAATACAAAATGCAATCATTCGGACATGCATCTATCTTTTCATAACTATAACCTAATGCAGCAACAATCTTTTTAACTTCATTATAAGAATTTGGATGTGCATTGCCATCTGGAAGAAGGGGTTTATACAACTGCATCATCAAATCAAAAGCCTTTTGAGATATTCCAATCATGCACTTAATGTTGAATAGATGGAGAACAAAAGAAAGCTTCTTGAAATTCTTATAACCTTCAAATAATGATTTTTGTGTATCTTCAAGCAACTTTTTTAATTCATTTAAAAATTCATCTCCATCTCCTAGACTAGTATCACCATATTCAAATTTCTTGTCATCATCAGCTATAGCTTTAACTACATCTAGTACCATTTTATGTATGCCATCATCCTTAGTGCAATCTCCACTTATGCTATTTATATTAGAATGAATGCTATGAGCTAAAATACCAGAATGCAACTCCCAAAGTCTTTTATCTCTAATAACTCTATCAAAAGCTAAATATACTCTAATTGTATCTTTGTCATAGGTCAGACTACAAACACACTGTAGACAAGGATACTTAAATATATCTCTTCCCAATCTCCAACATGCATACTTGATAAATCCATCAACTCTTTTCAGGTACTCTACTGTTCCCCTAAAAAGAAAAATATTGAGAAAAATGAGAATCTAAGTATTATACATATACAAATTCTAGCCTTATAAATCAATCTTCGATACCTTGGTAGATTCAACCAACTCCAATCTATGTCCATATATATATATATATATATATATATATATATATATATATATATATATATATATATATATATGTATGTATGTATCTAAAATACATATAAAAAAATAAAAATAAATAAAGGATACTGAGATAATTTTTTTTGAAAGGCTAATATACAATGATCAATAACAATAAGTGATCATACCTTGAGCTGCGCTCCTTCACTTGGCAGTAACAAAGCAAGGAGGACAAAGGTCTCAAATTTTCATTCAAAAGCCTCCTCCTGATGGAGATCAGACTCAGGCGAGTAGTCGAACAACCTCATCTAGTAGATAATTTGAACCATCACAATGATTGCCACATCATAGCCATTCATCTAATCGACCAATCAAATTGCAAAGCAAATGTACGGTAGGTAATAGGCATCTCTCAATTGATTTTGAATTATTTAAATACAAGAGGATAACATGGCGAGTGACCATAGGATTAGTGCACTAACCCTGGTCTATTTAATGATTAGACATCTCTCAATAGTTGTTAGTCAATTTTTGTGACCTTCTCATTGCTGCACAAGAGTGCCTAAACAACCTAGGGCCTGCTTGGGTTTTGTGCTGGATATTTATATGTAACAATTTTAAATGATATAAATATATTAACAATCAATTTAAAAATATATATGAACCTTGGTTAGTGGTCGGGCCAAGGTTTACTTGGAATGGAGTAGGATTTTACCTACGGAAGAGGTGTCTAGAATACAAGAGGTGTTTGGAATGGAAGAGACGTGCAAATGGAGAAGCTTGGGTGGTGGAAAAGAATTAAGTTATTTTTATAAGAAGGGCTTTAATTAGTTTAAATATTATACCATCAAAAATTTTATATCATTACCATAATAACGTAGTGGTTATGGTTGTGAATGGTTTGTTATAACAGATAGCAGGTTCAAATCCTCCTATCAACTTATAGCTATTAACGGGTTGGGTTTGGGTCAGAACCTAGATATCCAGACTTAGACCCGATCTTAGCTACTAGACCCAGACCCAGACCCAGACTCGAATACCTGATGGGTCTAATTTTAAAGTACCAAACCCGGACCCGAATGGATCTTGGGTATCCAGACCTGAACCTGGACCCGAATGGAAGGTACTACCATGGGCTTGTAAGAGTGGAAGATTCTATTCTTTTTTTCATTCTCTAATAGCAGGAATGGCAATGACAAAACTAAAACATAGATAAAATATAAGAAAAATTCCATTACTTGTTTTGATATTTTTTTTAAACTTTTAGCATGACAAAATCATAGTCCAGCTACATAAGATATTCCAACAATAACCGAACTATAAAGATATGACAAACCAAATGAGGATACAAAACTAACATCATCCAACCCCATCTATCCATCATGCAATTATTTCAAGAGAATGGCAACAACCATAGCAATATTAATATAAAACAAGAACAAGGCAACAAGCATCAAACCAAGGCATTGTGGCACTATAGCAGGGGCTCGGATTTGAGGAAGGCAAAGCCTGGGAATGATATCGGGACAGGGGCAGTGGCAGCTGGCGGGGGAGTGGAGATGATCGACGTGTTGGTGGCCGGTGGAGCTTGGATTCAAGAACGGTAGCTGCGGGGGGACAGGGGGTTGATTTCGAGCACTCGAGCTATGGGCCAAGAGGTCTATGTTGGGGTAGTGCAGCCGGCAGGGATCAGATCCAACGAAGGCAGTGCTGCTGGAGCTAGAGGATGATGTCCATGTAACGGCGATCGGTGAGGCTCGGAGCTGAGGAAGGGAAAGCCAAAGGGCTGACGTTAGAGCAATAGAGCTGCTTGCAAGGGAAGATGTCGGTCATTGAGGGGTCAACCATCAAGGGGGGGAGGCATCGGCTTCGAGGGGGGGAGGCATCGACCATCGAGGGGTCGGCCATCAAGGGTGATTTGGGGATTCGATGGAAGAAGGGAAGAAGGCTAAGGCACGAATGGACTACTGGAGGGCTTTTATAGTAAAACCAAGGGTTGATTTCGAACCCTTGGATCATGATCTAACGTTTCATATATATTTAAATATATATAAATATATAAATATATATATTATTATTTTATATAATCAGGTCTTGGGGTTGTCATGTCTGGATATTACATATCTAGTCCTAGATCCATTTAATTATGACTAAATGGGTCCGGATCCGGATTCAGGTAAACGGGTCCAGATTCAGACCCGGACCCAGACCTGTTGAATAAATACCCATGGGTCTCGGGTTCGAACCCGACCCATTGACAGCTATATATCAACTTTTTAAAATTTATTTTATAAAAAATTAAATAAAATAATATAAGATCAAATAAATATGTGTAAAATCATATAAAATAATCTAAAATAAAAAATCATATCAAATCATATAAAATCATGTAAAATCAAATTAAATTATATAAAAATATTATATTATTTACTAATATATTTTAATGTATTTAAAGTTAATATTTGATAATATATTAAATATAATAAAATATAAAATAATATGTCATGTTATAATATATTATGACATATTATAATATATCATAATATTTTTAATTTTTGAAAATATAAAATATAACATAATATATTATAATAAATTATAGAATATGCTATATTACATTACATCATATTATTTTATATTGCTTTATATCATATTATGTGATTTTGTCATACAAAATCATGTAAAATCATGTAAAATCAAATTAAATTATATAAAATAATATTAAATTATATATTAATATATTTTAATATAATTAAAATTAATATTTGACATTATATTAAATTTAATATAATATATATAATATGATACATTATAATTTATTATGGTAAATTGTAATATAGTATAATTATATTTTTAATAGTTCAAAATATAAAATATAACATAGTATATTACAATAAATTATAAAATATGCTATATTATATTATATTATATTATATTTCTTTGTGTTATATTATGCAATTTTATAATATAAAAGAATATAAAAGAATATGATATATTATAATATAGTGTAATATTTTTATATTTAAAAATATAAAATATAAAATAGTATATTATAATAAATTATAAAATATGCTATGTTACATCATGTTATATTATATTATATTATATCATATAATATTGCTTTATATTGTATCCGAGTTTGGAATAGCTCTAGACCAGGGATTAGTATTAATTTTTCTAGATACTTTTTTCTTAGTATACCAACGTTTATCTATTATATTTGATCTACTCATGTTTAATAGTTGAAATGTAAGTTACAAATTGTTATAGCATTTTCATGTTTGGCCAAATATGGATATATATAATCTTTTTATTAGAATTTGAACTTTTACTTATGTATATATTTAATGCATCTAAAAAGTGTGGGTGTATGTGACTTTTTGTAGCACCTCTCCCTGCCAGGGGTTCAATTTTCCATTTGGCTTGACAAAGCTATGCGGCTGGAAATCATGATTCTTCTTTATGATCTTCTAGATGTCATCATCATTCCTAAGATGGTGAGGGGAGGTTGAAATTGCACAGCTGCTAGATCCCTCAATGCTACAAGAGTAGGAGCAAATTATGATGGAGGAACTGATACCAGTCCAGATCCCACCATATGACATTTTTCTCTTAGAGAGTTGGTTGGGGGCTCTCTACACGATAGCAGTTTCCTTATCCCAAAGTGGTCGCCCTTAACAATTTGATGAATAGTCTTCGGCTTCTTCGACTAAATGAAGTAACCTCACATTCTAGTATAGGCTTAACGATCCAAGATGGGCCATAGGTGGTGGTTTTGAAGAAATCATCTCCAATTCTCCCTATTGATCCAAAGGTGAAGTGAGCTCACTCCCCATCTCCAGTGAAGAAGAATAAGAGATTGTCCCACCCTTCAGACTTTACTCCAACCCTGGCGAGGCATTCGCCATGGGGGTGGAGGTAGAAGGCAGGGCTCCAAAGACTTGGCTGGGACTACCCCACCAAGCATCTGTGAGGCTCCGTAGATGGAGGAGAGAGGGTAGGTGCTACCGCAGAGGCCTAGGCTCAGTTAGTAGGGCCCAAGCATCGGTGGTGGAGTCTCTGAGGTGGGTGACCAGGGTGGCTGCAAAGGCCAAGGTGGTGGTTACCAAGATGAAGTGGGCAACGATGCCTCCAACAAACACCGGTGAGGGCAGAGAGGTGAGACCCTCCACTACCCAAAAGAACATCTCCTACCATAGTGAGGTTCACCTGCTAGGGATGGAGAGGTGTCTCAGGCTCTTGGAGGACTCCGTTCCTTCAAAGATCAAAGGGGAGGCATAGGGGAGGCCCATGAGCAAGGGCTTATCGAGGATGCCATATTAGTAAGTTCTTCCATCGAGGATCCTTTTGGTTGTAGGCTTCCCTCTAGGGATGAAGATTTTACCTAACATGGCCTTTGGATGTAAGGCTTCCTAAAGACCAAGGGGCTGTTGCAATATATGGATCACCTCCTCAGTGAGGTGGAGCAATCATAGAGGCTTGCTGAGATGGCAAATGGAGAATGCAATCAGGAGGTCCAGGAGCTCAGCCTGACCAACAAACTGCTATTAGCTGAGAAGGTGAGGGCAGAGATAGTGGAAGCCTCTTTGGCTGCCAGTCCATCCACTTTGACAAGAGCACGACTGAGAGTGTGGAGCTCTACCACCTATTGGCGGAGGCATGGAGCCAGAGGGAGAAGGACCTTGCTAAGGCAGAGGTAGCTCTTAGCAAGGCTAAGGCGAGGGCCTTCAAGGTGGAGACGGTGCTTAGCAAGGTAGAGATGAAGGTTGCCTGGGTCGAGGCAAGGGCCCGAGTGATGGAAAAGGGGCTTTACAAGGCTAAGGACTAGGCCTCGATTACAAGGGAGGAGGCATGAGCAGTAGAAGCATGGGCCTCCAAGGTAGTGGAGGCCTTCCAATCCAGGGAGGAGTACTGATGGGGGATAGATGGGTAGGATCGTTGGTGAGCCTAAAAGCCACCTAGATTAGGGTACTCTCTTCTTTTTTTGGATTTTGTATTTTTTTAAGGGGTGGTGAAGGAAATAATGGGAATGGGATATTTTTTTGGATTTTTTTTTGTAAGGGTTGGTGAAGGAAATAATGAGGATGGAAGACAGGGATCTAGATCTCATGGAATTTGGGACTTACACTAACGAAAAGACCTCTCACCTCTAGGGTATTCCACCCTCCTCGATACTTGGAGGCATTAGGGTGAATCTCAAAGGTCATGAGGGGATAAAAAAAATGGAATGAAAAGGGGGATAACTAGACATGACCTCACATCATGTCCTAGGGTTGGGTCTCACACCCTGTCCTCACAGAGTGGAAGAAAAGAATCTCTCTTTCCCTAAAAATTCATCCTTATTGACTGAACTTTGTTTTTACAAAGGACTGAGGGTGGTATTTATAGACTTTTTCAATCCTCATTTGAATTTGAATACAAGATAAATAAGGAATGATTTAAATTCAAATACAAGATAGGAAAAGATAAGCCTATCCATATATCAATCATAACCAACTAAATCCTAATTCAAAATTCAAACAAAAGATAAAGATAAATTCCAAACTAATTTATTCTGTATATCCTCCGAGATTTGTGCAGCTCCAAGATTCGTGCTTGCTCCAGGATCCATGTTGGCGATGTTTCCATCATTCCCCTGAGGTGGGGAGAACTTGACTCCGTTGAGTTTGGATCAGCAAGGACTCTAGTGAACCGCACCCAATCCAAAGAGGCTTCGATGTTTCTCCAACTTTGTGTTGTTTCTTGTTTGACATTCACAGCCTTAAGATGGCCCCTTTCATGAAAGACCCATTTACTGATTTCAATCACAAATTGCTCATTTCCAGACTTTTCATATTTAGCTGAGCTCCCAGCCTTATGCACACCAGATCTTAAAATCTGTTGCTAAAGAGGTCCGGAGATCCAGAGATCAATATATGAGCATTATTTCTTGCCTGCACTATAGAAACCAATGAAATAGCTTTGCCTGTAAGCGAGAGAGGGCTTGATAGCTTGCTCTTTGGATTTGCCGAATATGCTGAAGGAGAGGACGAGAGAATTTTCAAAACTAGGCTATTAGCAGGATTAACTGAATGGCCAATTCCACGAAAGAGTATAGGAGCATCGATTTTTCTTGCTTTAAAAAATGTGCGATCCCTTAAGTGAAGTCGGCAGCAAGGGGGGAATTGCATTCATGTTCGTGCAATCCCTCAAAGCACATTCTTCCTTGGTTCCGATGGAGGTGGAGTAGGGGATGGATATGGAGAAGTCCAACATCATCGACGGCTTGGCCAGAGTCCGTTAGGGGGCGGCGGAAGTCGGGTGTCACAGTAACAGGGAGATCGGACAAAGGCAGGAGGCTTCTTCATGGAGCGTTGCAGGGTGGAGCAGGGGAGGAAGTGTAGGCTCATGTGTGGCGCACCCAAAGCCTAGGGGAGCCACACAGGTTTAGGGGCTTAGGCTTATAAGTCCCCAGGGCCCCAGAGTCATGTTTGGGTCAAGGGAATTTGATCCAAGGATTAGGATTTTCATATGTGACTTGTTGGGAAGAGTTTTTTAGAGATTGTATCATAACCAGTTGGGTTATGGGGTTTTATTTTAGGTCCAGAGCTGTAGCCTATTTCTCTTGATTGGTGAAAGGGGCTAAGTAATTAATTAGGTAGGTGGTTAGAAAATTTGTTGGTTAGCCCAACCATCTAGGATTATAACTAATTATGTTGGACCAACACCAAGATCAAGGAAGCCCATGTGAAGAAAGACCGCACCCCATGTGGAAGACCGTATGCACATGTGCATTGGAGAAAAAGAGGCCACGGTCTTTTCTTGAGAAGGGCGTGCATGAAGGAAGTGGCACGCATGAAGGGAGGAGGCCATGATTTTTCTCCTGAAAAAAGTCTCTCACGGACGTGAGAGAAGGTAGAGCATATATTTCCCTTTGTTCGGTTGTTGGGCATTCTTGGATTGAGGAAGGGAGCGGTTTCCAGAGTCTGTAACAGAGGCTAGGGCTTCTTCTTCAAGTAATAAAGAACAATCTCTTATTTTGTTCTGATATTTATTTTCTTCTCTATTCTGTGCATGGTTTTGGTTCTTGATTCCAAGAAATAGTTTGTGCCGATTATTTTTCCGTATTTCTTCAAGAAGTCGGTTGCTCTCTATTTTTCTCACGGAGAGTTAAGGTCCCAACAAGTGGTATCAGAGCGGGGTTAGTCTGTGAGAAGGATTCAAGAAGGAGGCGTCTCTCTCTGGTTCATCCCAGGATCCATTTAGGATATTTCTCAATCTTGAGTTTGAGTTGGTTTTCATATGGTATTTAGGGTTTCATCCCAGGATCCCTTTAGGGTATTTCTCAATCTTGAGTTTGAGTTGGTTTTCAGTGGCTTGATCAACTATGAGTACCAACAACTAGGTGGAGTTTGAGAAGTTCAATGGAAAGGGAAGTTTCACCATGTAGAAAATTAGGGTTGAGGATCTGTTAGTGTAGAATTCCCTGGATCTGGCTTTGGAGGAAAAGCCTGAGGAGATGGCGGAACGGGAGTGGCTATCGTTATAGAAGAAGGCATTTGCAACCATCAGAGGGTGTTTGGCTGTTGTGGCACTGTACAGCATCTTGGAGGAGAAGACACCAAAGGGTCTTTGGTCAAAGTTGCACGTCCTGTACATGGAGAAGAACATGTGCAACAAGCTGATGTTGAAGAAGCAGTTATATAGCCTTCGGATGCAGGAAGGTGGAGATGTACTTCTTCATATTCAGAGATATGACCAAGTCTGCAATGACTTGCTGACCCTTGGAGTGAAGATGGAGGAAGAGGATAGGTATTTACTCTTGCTATGCTCGTTGCCGAGTTCATTTGACCCACTTGTCACCACTTTGCTGTATGGGAAGGAGACACTGGTTTATGAAGAAATTGTGTCAGTGCTTAAGTCCAATGAGCAAAGAAAAAAGATGACAATGGATGGAGCACCTTAGGAGGGACTCTCGGTTGGAGAGAGGACCAGGAGAGGAAGGGATGGTAGCAGGCACAGGGGGTGGTTAAAGTCCTGGAAAGGCAATAGAGAGTTCAGATACTTCAAGTGCAATCAGGTTGGGCACATAAAGAGAAACTACCCTCTTTGGAAGAAGCAACAAGGGAAGAAGAGTGATAAGGAATCTGTGAGCACAGTGGCTGATTTGGGGTATGAGGAGGATCTCATGGTTATTTCGGATCTGTACCAGAAGGCGGTGGATAGTTGGATCCTTGATTCTGCATGCTCACATCACTACACATCGCATCGGTCTTGGTTCACTGACTATGCCAAAACCGATGAGGGGACTATGACACTTAGGGACAACCATCTTTGTAAGGTGGCTGGAGTCGGTACAATCAGAGTAAGGATGTTTGATGGGGTTGTGCGGACTCTCATACATGTGAAGCACGTCCCATAGTTGAAGAAGAACCTAGTGTCGCTGGGGCACTTAGAGAGGAGCGGTTTCAGCTTTAGTTGCCATTCCGGGAGTGGTGTCCTGAATATCATGAGAGGTGCCATGGTAGTGATGAGAGGGAAGAGGATGGATAATAATTTATATTAGCTTGAAGGGTTCGTAGAGAGTGGTGGATCTGACACAGCGTTAGCAGTACAAGATCAGCAGGGTTTGTACCAGTTATGGCATTATCACCTTGGCCACATGAAAGAACGCGGTATGAAGGAGCTGATGAAGGATGCATGGATTCCAGACCTGGATACGGGTGTTGCAGAGGAATGTGAGCCATGCTAGATGGGGAAGCAACACCGGATGAAGTTCTCCACAAATTCAGTGTGCAGCAGAGGGCCCCTGGACCTAGTGCACACGGATGTTTGGGGTCCGCTCCAGTTTTGGGGAGAAACGAAGCTAAGTATTTCATGTCGCTAATTGATGACTTTTCAAGAAGAGTGTGGGTATTCTTTTTGAGGGAGAAGTCAGAAGTCTTCACCAAGTTCAAAGCCTGGTTGGCAGAGGTGGAGAAGCAGAAGGGACGGCATGTGAATGTTGTGCGATCAGATAATGGTGGAGAGTTTACAAACAAGAAGTTCCTGAGATTTTGCCAAGATGGTGGGATCAGGAGGCAATTTTCGATAGCCAGGACTCCTCAGCAAAATGGAGTGGTCGAGTGGATGAACTGGACTCTCATGGAGAAAGCGAGGTGTATAAGGTTGCAGGTAGGGTTACCTAAGGTGTTTTGGATGGATACAGTTGATACAGCAGTCTACTTGGTGAATCGGTCTCCTCATACAAAGCTTAATAGGAGGGTTCCAGAGGAGCTATGGTCGGGAAGAAAGGTGGAGCTTGGTCATCTCAGAGTATTTGGGTGCACTGCATTTGTGCACATTGATCCCAATCAGCGGAGCAAGTTGGACGCCAAGGCCTGGAAAATGGTGTTCATTGGATATCCATGAGGAGTCAAAGGATACAGGCTATGGGATCCTTTGGAGAAGAAGGCCACGATCAGCTGAGATGTGGTCTTTGATGAAGAATCAGTCCTCAAGAGGCAGAAGGAGATGGAGGTTCAGTAGGAGGTCCAATCGGACATGGTTGGGCAGGATGCAGCTCAGCAGGGTGCATCTGAGCAACAACTAACCTCATATACAATTATACCTTTTGCAGGTACATTGGGAGGATCTTAGATTCAGGTGGAGCACTCTTCAGTGATGCCTCCACATGTAGAGAGCAGCAAGACGAATGCTCATGGCCTAGATGAGCAGGGAGAGGAGCCACCTCCCAGTCCAGGGGTCGGAATCGCATTGCATAAACCTAGGCGAATCGTGAGGCAGCCAGTACAATATCGTTTTTACGAAACCATATCGTATGCTTTGGTGGCTGCTAGTGGTGGACCGGAGACCTATGAGGAGGTGGTGGCAAGCCAGGATCGTGATAGGTGGGTCCAAGCCATGGCAGAGGAGATGCAGTCTCTACATAAAAATAAGACTTGGCAGTTGGTTGCACCGCCAAGTGGAAAGAAACCCATTGGTTGCAAATGGGTATTTTAGTGCAAGGAAGGAACCTCAGAGAAAGAAGGACCAAGGTACAAGGCCAGGTTGGTGGCCAAAGGATACTCCCAGAAGGAAGGCATTGACTACAATGAGGTGTTCTCACCTGTGGTTCGACATACATCTATCATATTATTATTAAGCATTATAGCAGTGCAGGATTTGGAGCTGGAGCAAATGGATGTTAGGATGGCCTTCCTCCATGGGGATTTGGAGGAGAGAATATATACGGAGCAGCCACAGGGGTTCGAGGAGCCAGGGTCAGAAGGAAAGGTATGTCTTTTGCAAAGATCATTGTATGGATTGAAGCAGTCGCCGAGGCAGTGGTACCTATGGTTTGATGCATATGTGAGGAGCATTGGCATGACCAGATGTGAGTATGATCCATGTGTGTATGTTAGAATTCTTGAAGATAACTCTAGATTATACCTACTTTCGTATGTAGATGATATGTTAATAGCATGCAAAAGTAGACGAGTTGTAGAGGACCTAAAGGCAGCTTTGTCACATGAATTTGAAATGAAGGATTTGGGTCCTACTACAAGGATACTAGGGATGGAGATCTTCAGGGACAGAGCTAGGAGGATGCTTCATTTATCTCAGGAGAATTACATCAAGAGAGTCTTAGAGAGATTCAGCATAGATGGTGCGAAACTGGCAGCATTGTCTCTTGCCGGTCATGTTAAGCTTTCTAAGTTGATGTCGCCCAGGATTGAGGTGGAGGCCGAGGAGATAACAAGAGTACCATATGCTTCAGGAGTTGGGAGTCTGATGTATGCAATGGTGTGTAGTAGGCCAGATCTTGGGCATGTAGTTAGCCAGGTCAACAGGTTTATGGCCAATCCAGGCAGAGAGCATTGGAGAGCTCTAAAAGGTATCTCAGGTACTTAGTGGGCATAGCTGGAGTTGGCATATGCTACAGGCAACGTAGCGTGGAGGACGACTCTAGGTTGTTCATGGAGGCTTAGGACAGGATGCTTGGGTTTGTGGATGATGATTATGGTGGTGATTTGGATATGAGACGTTCCACTATAGGTTATGTGTTTATGATGAATGGTGGTCCAATCTCGTGGAGGTCAAGTCTACAGGCGATTACAATATTGTCTATTACAGAGTCAGAGTACATTAGTATTTCTGAGGCAGCCAAGAAAGCTATATGGCTGAAGGGGCTTGCATTGGAGATGGGCATTGCACTGTAAGCAATCAAGATTTATTCAGATAGCTAGAGTGCATTGTGTTTGATCCAAAATCTGGTCTATCATGCTAGGACCAAACATATTGACATCAGGTACCACAGGATTCGGGAGCTGGTGAAAGACGGTGAAGTGGAGCTTGCCAAGGTATCTACTGCAGAGAACATGGCTGATGCATTTACCAAGGTTCTTTCAAGGGATAGCTTCTTCAGATGTGGAGCACAGATGGGATTGATGGACCGGGGAGAGCTTACTAGAGCTTTGGAGCGCCAAGGTGGAGATTGTAGGCTCATATGTGGCGTACCCAAAGCCTAGGGGAGCCATACAGGTTTGGGGGCTTAAGTTTATAAGTCCCCAGGGCCCCAGAGTCATGTTTGGGTCAAGGGAATTTGATCCAAGGATTAGGATTTTCATATGTGACTTGTTTGGGGGAGTTTTTTAGAGATTGTATCATAACCCAGTTGGTTTATGGGGTTTTATTTTAAGTCCAGAGGTGTAGCCTATTTCTCTTGATTGGTGAAAGGGGCTAAGTAATTAATTAGGTAGGTGGTTAGGGAATTTGTTGGCTAGCCCAACCATCTAGGATTGTAACTAATTATGTTGGACCAAGACCAAGATCAAGGAAGCCCATGTGAAAAAAGACTGCACCCCATGTGGAAGATCGTATGCTCATGTGCATTGGAGAAAGAGAGGTCATGGTCTTTTCTTGAGAAGGGTGTGCGTAAAGGAAGTGGCGTGCGTGAAGGAAGTGGCGCGCATGAAGGGAGGAGGCCACGATTTTTCTCCTGAAAAAAAGTCTCTCACGGATGTGAGGGAAGGTAGAGCATATCTTCCTCTTTGTTTGGTTGTTGGGCATTCTTGGATTAAGGAAGGGAGCGGTTTCCAGAGTCTGTAACAGAGGCTAGGGCTTCTTCTTCAAATAATAAAGAACGATCTCTTATTTTCTCCTGATATTTATTTTCTTCTCTATTCTGTGCATGGTTTTGGTTCTTGATTCCAAGAAATAGTTTGTGCCAATTATTTTTCCGTATTTTTTCAAGAAGTTGGTTGCTCTCTATTTTTCTCATGGAGAGTTAAGGTCCCAACAGGAAGTCCGGTGGGGACGGGCGGACTTGGATAGGTGAAGATCGACCGGCAGGGCGAACCAAAAGGAGGGCCGAAGGTGGGGATCATGAGGAAGGATTGGAGGTCACGGACGTCCCAGATGCGGGCGGTGCAGTCGCCGGAGATGGATGCGAAGACATTGGAGTGGCGGGGCTCCAGACGGTGGCGTAGACACAGTGCGAGTGCTGGAGGGGCGGTCGATGGTCCAGAGCTTGGCAGAGTCATCCCAGGAGGTGATGAGGAAGGTGATAAAGACATAATTATACATTGTATTTCTCCATATATTTGGTTTATTTGATATAGTTATTATCTCATTGTGATGATTAATGCATAAGTTTATGTTTGAGGATTAATTTTCAGAATTGTTTATTTTCATCCTTTGACTTCTCGTAGATTTTTTAAAAATCATAGAGTCAGAATTGAAAGAAATGGTCTTCAATGAAGTTGTAGAGCGTGATTTTTGGAATCCAATGGTGTGAACGATGTGCAAATCAGACTTCAATTGAGCCAGGAAATGATTTTTGAAGGAATTAGTAAGTTGTCATGAATTAGCATGCTTTTTAAAGCATGGGATTTAAAGCAAGTTGGTTCACGACGCAGCAGATGGTCCATTTTCCTCCATTACCGCTGGTCCATGGAACAGATCCATGGATCACAAGCCTTCTCAAGCCATGATTTTGCCGAGGTAAGATGCCATAATTCTTCTCTTATTGCCGGGACCCTCCTCACCGGTCGGAAAAGACATTCGAAGCCGGAAAAACTCCCATTCACTGTTCGTCTTCCTCATCGCATCCTCCCAAGCCACCAAAAAATTCCAGCCACCGTTCATCACTTGCACCATTCGGTCTACCATCCTCGAAGCCGGGAACTAGCCGAAAAACCCTCTCATGCCAGAGAAGTTCCAAAGTGACCGGTTCTCATTTGATTGATCTTCTTCCGATCTTGAAGTCGGCCGCTCCATCGTCATCAAAAATTTGGCGCCATTGCCGGGGACTAAATTTTTTTTAATCAAATTATTTGTGGTTTGCAGGTCTTGAGTAAGCACTTTGTTGGTAATTCCTGCTGGTTTATGGTTTATGACTCGAACCTCTCATTCGGCTGAATTAAAATTTAATTCAGAAATTGAAAGAACTTTGCATAGTTTAAGAAGAGAAGCTAGGCAAACTTCGACAGAGCGAACTTCAACATCTACGAGAGCACTTGTGTCTTCATCGGGCATCAGTATAGCTCTTGAATTAGATTCTGACAGTGGTTCAGAAATCGAGAAAGTCCTGGCTGCAAATAACAGAACTTTAAAGGAGTTGGCTGCCCCTGATTTAAATCAACAACCTTTGTGCATTGAGTACCCTACTTTAGATGTTGCATTTGAATTGAAATCGGGATTAATACATTTATTACCTATTTTTCATAGTCTTGCAGGAGAGGACCCACACAAGCACTTGAAAGAGTTCCATGTAGTGTGTTCAAATATGAAACTGCAAGGAATTTCGAAAGAACAAATCAAACTACAAGCTTTTCTATTTTCATTAGCAAACTTGGCTAAAGATTGGTTGTACTACCTTCCATCTGGTTCTATTGATTCATGGAATGAAATGAAGCGGTTATTTTTGGAGAAATATTTTCCTGCATCCAAAGCTGCCAACATAAGGAAAGAGATATGTGGTATTCGGGAGAATAATGGGGAAACGTTGTATGAATATTATGAGTGATTTAAGAGATTATGTGCTAGCTGCCCTCATCATCAGATTAGTGATCAGCTCTTGATTCAATATTTTTATGATGGTTTGATACTAATGGACATGAGTATGATTGATGCTGCTAGTGGAGGTGCCTTGGTAAATCTAACGCCGGATGCTGTGAAAATTTTGATTTCCAACATGGCGACGAATTCTCAACAATTTGGGATAAGAACAGATCATATACTTAAGAGAGCGAATGAGGTAAGTACATCTTCCCTTGAACAAAGAGTAGAAGAACTAACTTCTCTTATGCATCAATTTGTTATAGGAAATAGGCAGCAAGTTCAGGTATGTGGTATTTGCTCGGTCACGGGTCATGCTACGGATATGTGTCCAACTTTGCAAGAGGGAGAACGAGTTCAGCAAGCAAATGTCATAGGTAGCTTTGCAAGGCAACCTCAATGTAGATATGATCCATATTCCAACTTGTACAACCCTGGATGGAGAGATCACCCTAATTTGAGCTATGGAAATCAAGCTACTCAGAATCGGTACCAACCTCTATTTCAAGCTAGGCAGCAAGTAAATCAAAGTCCGAATATGCCACTTGATGAGATTGTTAAGATGTTGGCAACCAATACACAACAATTTTCAACATGAAACAAGAAACAACATTCAAAACTTGGAGAAGCAAATTAGTCAGCTAGCAACATCGGTGAGCAAGCTTAAGGCTAAAGACTCTGAAAAATTGCCCTCTCAAATGATCATAAACCCACGTGAGAATGCGAGTGCTATTACACTACGAAATGGAAAAGAAATTGAAGCTTCCGCTCAGAAACCTTTAGAAGTGGCTAAGAAAGATCCAGTGGAGAATGAGACCAAATTCAATGTTAAAAATTTTTCCAAGAAAAAATCTCAAGCTGTTGTACATAATTCTACTAATTATGTTCCTCTTCCTTTTCCTAGCAAGTTATCCAAATTTAAGAAGGAAGATGAAGAAAGGGAAATCCTTGAGACTCTTTGGAAGGTAGAAGTAAATATTCCTCAATTAGATGCAATCAAGCAAGTCCCAAGATATGCAAAATTTCTAAAAGAGTTATGTACTATGAAAAGGAAGCTAAAAGGTAATGAGAAAATCAATGTGGGAAAAAATGTGTCTACAATGATTCAACATAAGTTACCTCCAAAATGCAAGGATCCAGGTACGTTTACAATTTCATGTGTGATTGGTAATACTAAGTTTGAACATGCCATGCTAGATTTAGGTGCATCCATAAATGTTATGCCATATTCAATTTATGCATCTCTGAATTTGGGTCCATTAAAAGAAACAAGTGTAATTATCCAGTTAGCTGATCATTCTAATGCATATCCTGAAGGGATAGTTGAGGATGTTTTGGTTCAGGTGAATAAGTTGATTTTTCCTGTTGATTTCTATATTTTGAATATGGAAGACAATACCTCCCAAAATCCTGCCCCAATTTTGTTAGGATGACCATTCCTCAGGACAGCAAGAACAAAGATTGATGTTTATGATGGTACCCTTACCATGGAATTTGATAGGGAGATTGTAAAATTTAATATTTTTGAAGAAATGAGATATCCTAGTGATAGTCAATCTGTATTTTCTATTGACATGGTAGATATGTTTGCACAGGAGTCTTTTGAATTGAAAGATATGGATGAAGCTGGGGTACAAAGAAGGTTGCAATTGCAAGAATTGGAAGAGTTACGACTTGAGGCATATGAGAATTCAAGAATTTACAAGGATAAGACAAAGGCATTTCATGATAAAATGATTGTTAGGAAGCAATTTGTAGTTGGACAAAAAGTTTTGCTTCATAATTCATGACTTAAATTAATTCCTGGTAAATTACGTTCTCGTTGGATTGGTCCTTTTAAAGTTACTAATGTGTTTCCTTATGGTGTAGTTGAAGTGTAGAGTTTCAAGACTAATAAAGTGTTCAAGGTGAATGGACATAGACTCAAACCATTTTATAAAGGTTTTAAGGAGCATACGATAAATGAAGTGCAACTGAAGGATCCAGTTTATTCAGATTGAGGAGAACTGCAATGTTGGGCTAACGACGTTAAACAAATGCACTGCTTGGGAGGCAACCCAAGGGAGGCCAACTGGCCATGATCAGATTTGCATTCTTTATCCTTTCTCTATTTATATTTTTAGGCATTAAATTTATTTTTGTCTTTTCTTTGCATTTAGGCTTTGCATTGAGAGTTGGATAATAATAATAATAATAATAATAATAAAAGAAAAAAATATTTGAGTGTTTTTAAGATATTTTCTCAATGATATCTATGGATTTATGTGCTATAAACTTAGACTAAATTAAGATAAGAGTGTCATAACATGATTGAATAAATAACTTGCATATTTAGACTAAAAATTGACTTGACCTTGATTTTGAAACATATTAACTTGTTTTGGTAAACCAAAAACATGTTTGGGTGAGCTTTTGGACCTATACATATACATGTTTCTATTATGAGGGTGTTCATTCATACTAGGTTACTCTAGAACTTGTTTGTAAATGCTAGTCAAGGTTACTAAATTCACATATACACATAAAAATGACAATGGCATATAGGATTTTATACCACTCAGCTTAAATGGCCAACCTTGAATCAATTAACTTTAGTGAACCCGCTTTGATCTTTAAAACTCTTTTGTTGATTGAAGTCCATATTTATGAGCCTTGAGCCAATTTATTATCCTTATATTTTACCTACCTCAAGGGCTAGTAGAGCATTGAGATTTGTTTGATGGGTTTTGAGAAAAGGATGTGTATTAAATAGGTGTGGGAGAGCTACTATTGATTGCTATACCTCTCTTTTGAGCAAATGGAATGTAATGGGAGTAAGATGTTCTTGCCATGTTTCAATATCTCTTTTTGCTAAAAAAAAAAGAAAAGAAGAAAAGAAAACAAAGAAGAAAAAAAAAAGAAAAATAGAAAGTTATGATTGGTGAGATAATAGGGAAGATCACAAATGTATGCGGAGTTCAATGTATCACTAAGACCTCCGACAGCAAGTTCAGTTTAAGAAATCCACATGTCTTATCAATTGTGCACAGTGTATATAGACATATGCTTCTTCATGATGAAACATTTTCAGTCTATGCAGCAAATAAGAAGAAGAAACTAGAAGGGTTGAATAATGGAGCATTTAATGTCTTGATTTACTCAATTTATGTCTTGATGCTCTATTAGTGTCTTAGGTTTTAACCTCAGTATCCATTTTTATTCCTATCCTAAACCTAAGCCTTATTACAACCCTGATTAAAGACCATTGGATTTATGTGCGACAAGTGATACAAGTGATGGAGATTGGATGAGCAAGCAAGTCTATGGTAGTGATTTGGTTTGAATTAAATTTTGAGTGAAATTCTTCTTTCATCCTTCAAATACTTGAGTGAATTGAGAGTGACCTATGAGTGTTTACCAAACTTGTTAATTACTTTTTAAATAAAGATTTCTTGTTAATTTGCTAAGTATATTTAATTCATATTGTATTATGGTATTTGAATTCTTGATTCTATTTAAGATTTATGGTATATAATATCTGTATGGTATTATTGGAAGAATTTAGTGAGTTATGAGTTATCTAAATTGTATAGCTAGTTGCTCGAGGACGTGTAAAAGTTAAGTATGGAAGAATTTGATAATGACATAATTATACATTGTATTTCTTTATATATTTGGTTTATTTGATATATTTATTATCTCATTGTGATGATTAATGCATAAGTTTATGTTTGAAAATTAATTTTTAGAATTGTTTAATTTCGCTCTTTAATTTTTCATAGATTTTTTAAAAATTATAGAGTTAGAATTGGAAGAAATGGTCTTCAATAAAGTTGTAGAGCGTGATTTTTGGAATCCAACAGTGTGAACGGTGTGCAAATCGGACTTCAATTGAACCGGAAAATAATTTTTGAAAGAATTAATAAGTTGTCATGAATTAGCACGCTTTTTAAAGCACGAGATTTAAAGCAAGTTGGTTCACGAAGCAGCAGATGGTCATTTTCCTCTAGTACCGCTGGTCCACGGAACAGATCCGTGGACCACAGGCCTCCTCAAGCCACGATTTTGAGGGGGTAAGATGCCAGAATTCTTCTCTTATTGCCGGGACCATCCTCGCCGGTCGGAAAAGACATTGAAAGCCGGAAAAACTCCCATTCACTGTTCGTCTTCCTCATCGCATCCTCCCGAGCCACCGGAAAATTCCAGCCACCGTTCATCAGTTGCACCGTTCGGTCTACCGTCCTCGAAGCCGGGAACTAGCCGGAAATCCCTCTCATGCCAGAGAAGTTCCAAAGTGACCAGTTCTCATTTGATTGGTCTTCTTCCCATCTTGAAGTCAGCCGCTGCATCGTCATCAGAAGGAGTCACAGCGGACGGGGTTCCAGTCACTGTCGTCGGCACTGGGAAAACAGGGGGGGCGAGGTAGATGATGGTGGGAGCGCTTGTGGCCTCCGAGGGCTTGGCCGGAGCCGAAGACATGGAAGCAGAAGGAACACTCTTGGACCTTGTTGGCCTCCCGATCGGCATTGCCCTCGCAGGACTCCACGTCATGGATCTGGGCCTGGACGGCCGGGATGCACCTTCTTGCACGTGCCGCACTGGAACTTGCTTCTCCCCCTCGCCGCACCAGCTGCCGGCGGTAGTGGCAGCCGCCACAATCGAGCGGAGACAATCTGCCCCTCGTTCTCCTCCTCCTCTGGGTCATTTTCTTCATCCGGGTCATTTTCTTCATCCCAGCCGTTCGATCGCTGCTCCATGTCTTCGTCCTCTGCTTCTGTCTTGGTCTTGTCTAGAAGTCGCGGGAGATCGTGCGGTAGGAGTTCGGAAGCATATGGGCGGAGGTCCGTGGTGGATCGGTGATGAGATGGTGGCCGGTGATCTCGGGAAGGGTTGATCGCTGTGGAAAAGGAAGTTCCGTTGGCACGGGAGCCGTCAGTGTCCGGAAGATCAGGTGGAGGTGACGATCTGAGGAACTTCGACCGCAGATAAAGACGGTGGCTGTTGGCAGTGGAGCAAGAACCGGGAGAACGGCAAAACCGGTGAGATAATCTTGGGAAAGAAACATATCCTAACTTTGACCTAAGGCTCTATACCAATTTGCTGGGGGAGGAGGGTAAAATCATTAGCGAGCCTAGAAATCATCTAAATTAAAATATTATTTTTTTGATATTTTTTTTTAAGGATGACGAAGGAATAATGAAGATGAAAGACAGAAATTTAAATCTACAAAGAGACCTCTCACCTCTAGGGTATTCCATCATCTTCGATACTTGGAGACGTTATGATGAATCTCAAAGATCATGAGGGATAAAAAAAAAATGAAATGGAAAGGGAGATAACTAGACATGACCTCTCACATCCTCTAGGGCATTCCATCTTCTTCGATACTTGAAGGCGTTAGGATGAATCTCAAAGATCATGAATGATAAAAAAAAAATAGAATGGAAAAGGAGATAACTAGACATAACCTCTCACATCCCCTAAGGCATTCCATCCTCTTCGATACTTAGAGGCGTTAGGATGAATCTCAAAGATCATGAGGGATAAAAAAAAAATAAAATGGAAAGGGAGATAACTAGACATGACCTCTCACATCTTGGAGGCGTTAGGATGAATCTCAAAAATCATGAGGGATATAAAAAAAATGGAATGGAAAGAGAGATAACTAGACATGACCTCTCACGTCATGTCCTAGGGTTGGGTCTCACACCCTCTCCTCACGGGGTGGTAGAAAAGAAACTCTCTTCCTCTAAAAATTCATCTTTATTGACTGAACTCTTTTTTTCTCTAAAAATTCATCTTTATTGACTGAACTCTGTTTTTCTCTAAAAACTCATCTTTATTGACTGAACTCTGTTTTTACAAAGGACTGAGGGTGGTATTTATAGACTTTTTCAATCATCATTTGAATTTGAATACAAGATAAAAAAGATAGGGATAACTTAAATTCAAATACAAGATAGGATAAGATAAGCCTATCCATATCTCAATCCTAACCAATTAAATCCTAATTCAAAATTCAAATAAAAGATAAAGATAAATTCCAAACTAATTTATTCTGTATATCCTCTGAGATTTGTGTAGCTTCAGGATTCGTGCTTGCTCCAGGATTCGTGTTGGCGATGTTCCCCGTCAAGTACCGCCAAGAGGTATTGGACTCTTGCAAGGTTGCTTTTCGATAAAGCTTCCAACTTTTCAAGAGGTGGGCCACCAAGCAATTCCTAGGTATAGGCATTGTGAAACTGATGATGGGGTTGCCTTTAGGCAATGGGGAAGGTTTTGCAAACTCTGACAGGGAAGGCTCACAAGAGGACAAGGATCCAACTAGCTTCCCGTGATCAGCGCGTCCCTTTTGCTTTATTCTGTTTGTCTTTCTTTTGTAGTGGTCATTGAGGCTTGTACAAACATTTGGAGAACCAATGAAATGAAACCTTTTTTTTGCTGAATTCTGATTTCATCAATCTACCCTTCCCTTCCTTCTTACCAGCATATTAACCAGGCTTGCTATCATTTAGGCAATGAAGTTCATACTGGAGGAACTGATCTAGTATCCCACCAAGAAGAAATCTTGGAAGAGGAAGAGGGATGATGATGAGGCTAAGGTGGGGAAGGAGGGCACCGTGGTAGTTGGGGAGGCACCAATTTCCTTGAAGGGCATCGCTGAGGAGGTCTTGGAGCCACCCGCCATCAATCCCGAGGTGGGCATCTAGGCTAAGGGGGCAGAAGCCAGTCCACCTACCCTAGTGGGTGCTGAGGTGGGGAAGGAAATCCTGACCGATGAGGTAGAAGGGCTCCACCTATTTTGATGGGCGTCAAGATGGTGGAGACAACTTCGGCTATTGCCTTGCTCACACTCCCCATCATAGCAAAGGAGGTGCAAGTGGCCGAACTCTTGGTACTTGCACTACCAGCAAAGCTAGCCATCATTGAGGTGGTCGAAGAAGTAGAACTTAACATGGTAGGTTTATAGGTGATCGAGACCATGGCTGAGGTTCTCTTGGCTACCACCATGTTGTTATGGGCAAGGCGATAGGAGAAGCTATAGGCAAGGTGGTAGAGGAGAAGGTAGCAGGCGAGGCTACTATAGGTGCTTGTGAAGCGACTACGACTCCTGTCATGAATCACTTAAGGTGGATCACGTGGCAAGGCTGCTCCCTACGGTGACCATGGGCAGTAATAGTTAGCTACATGGCTCTCCTCATGCTAGCCAAATGCCCGATCCACTACCTGGGAGGCCAATTGATCGCCTTACCCAGTGCTTGCAGGTAGTATCGTACCTATCGTTATTGTGAGTTTCTTCTTTTGATCTGGCTGACTGCTTCTCCTTCTTGGTAGGTGGCGGAGACCAGCGCTATGCAACTCTATGAGGAGATCGAGAGCACAAAATGGGAGCTCACCAATACTAGGCACAAGTTGGAGGTTGCCAAAGCTGGGTGCGCTATTGCAGAGCATGACTAAACCATAGCAGAGGCGACTTGGCAAAGGCTCTAATGTTAGTTGGATCTGTACATGGACATGAATGAAGAACTAATCAGGAAACTGAAGGCCGCTCATTGGAGGATCACCAGGCTCATGGTTGATAATGGTGCAGGGATGAGGCCAATCATTGATGGGGCTTTAGTGGTGGTGGCTAAGGCCTCCCTAGGTGCACAGGTGAAAAATCTTGGGTTGCAGACACTCAGTCCACTGGACCCTCAAGGGTGCATCCTCAAGTTAAGATTCCGGCAGGCAATGACATGGCAACTCAAGAAGAGTGTGCTGGCAAAGAGGGTGCATATTCACAGTAGGGGCCCCTACTCTTCCAATAGAAGATATGCCTTGTGGACGAGATGCATTGTTCGGCATCACTGGCGAGGCTCAGTAGAAGAAGTACTGATAGGTTCACAATATTGTCGTTAAGACATCATGGCTATTAGTTTAACTAATGGATTTTTAAAGAAAATTAAAAATACATAGAAAGGATGAGTCAGGTCGAATCTACGAAGAAGGCAGTGCTTAGGATAGTTTGAAATCTTTGATTTTTATAAAAAAATAGTTCAAAGATGGTAAAATGAAGAATTAAAGCATAACAAGGAATGAAAACTTGGTATGTTCGATCTGCTAGTCAGATCTTAGCATCTATTTGCAATAAAAATAAATAACAGAAATTTAAATGACGTAAAAATAAACTTTACATCAATTAAAATCTAATTACAAGAAATTAAAAATAATAATTAAATAAACTACAAAAAGTAATAACAAAGAATATGAAGTTGATTGCAATAGCCTCGTTGGAAAGTCGGTTGATGTCACATCTCCTTCTTTCATGTTCCATGGAGCAAACTGGGCTTCCTCTTTGGGCCTTGATCTTGAAAATGGAATAGAATTGAAGATGGTATAGGGGCAGAGCTCTTCTCTAATAAATCTCACTCTTAGAGGCCAACCCGCAACCTAGAGCTAAGCCCTCTACCTTGTACTGTACTTTCTCTCCAGGATGCTTTCTTCTGTAGCCCAAGAGTCATTTAAATAGAGTTGGGAGTATGACTTCTAGTAGAACTCTTGAAATTAATTTGGACTGTCAGATCCATTGATCATCAACAAATCAAGTCAGAATATTTACTAGCCATTGGATTTGGTTTCGATGGTTAGGAATTGTCGATAGCCACGGATCAGGGAGGAGACCATGAGACGGATCACAGCAACTTCTTAGGATCTTGGCACTTGGGCTGAGCACTTGGATGGTTGGCAACGGTGTGGTGGCTTGAGATGGCAAGGGGGCAGCAATGAGAGGGAGGAGTAGTAGTGGTGTTGAAGAATGGTAGCATTAGGCATAGGAGAGGAGCAATGAAGGTGACCGATGGTGGTGGATTAGACCGAGAGAGGTGTCCGACCAAGAAAATGGGTCTCCCAGTGATGTTGGTGGCCGTGGTAGGAAAGCATGGGGAAGACGGAAGAAGAGGAAGATGGTGATGGCATTTGGGTGGTTCCGAGCGGCTTCTCCAACCGATGGCATTTTGGATGGTTTCGAGCAGCTTCTCCGATCGGTGAGAAGGGAGGGCTGTGGCTTGGAGCAGCGGGATGGTGGCTTGGGCGGTGAAATGGTATCAGGTGGTGAAAGATGACAGAGAAGAGAGGGGAATGGTGGTCGGCAGGCAAAAAATGATCTCCACTGAGCTCTTCATCCCTGAGGGCGCTCCCAGCAACAAGGGGAACCATGGATGACACCTCTGGTTGCCGGGTAGCATGAAATGACATTAGCAATCCATGGGAATGGGTCATGGACCAGTAGCAATGGCTACCGGTGGACCATTCTGGTTCATGTAGACCAAGCGCCCGGTCTATGGTGGACCAGCTATTTCAAAAATCATGCAATTCATTAATAAAATTCAAACATTGATTTCGGGCTCAATGGAACTCCAATTTGAGTGTCGTTTGCATCGTTGGACTCTAAGAATTGAACTCTTTCTATCCATGGACTCTTTTTTAACAAAACACTAATAAAAACATTAATTTTTAATAATTAATTAATACTTATTTTAATGGTTAAATTAGGATAATTGATAGACTTATCGGGTACCTCATGAGCAAGGTACGTTGTCTAGCACTACTGGTGAAAGGCCTGTAAAGGAAGATGAGGTGGCCCCTCCCTTTGTAAGCGAACCTATAGGTGTTGAGGAAGGCTTGAGGAAGACATGTTGGTCTATCGAGCCATTCGAAGTCCTACAATGAGAGATAGCTCTCTTGCGAGAGAGGTTGATTGACGTAGAAGGAGTAGCCACGTCCAAGCAGGCTGCCAAGGTGGATGAGGTCAGACACTTGGCGACGATGTGGGCTCGAGTGATTGAGGCAGAGATGATAGTTGACCTTTTGGAGGTGGAGCTTATTGGCGCTTTAAAAACCAAGGGGGTTCGGGGTTCCCTTGAGGTAGCTAACAAGGCATGCTTGCAAGGCTACAACTTTGACTTCGATTTGTGCAAGTTCATCATATAGGGGTGTTATCTTGAAATAGGTGTAGCAATTGGGCCACTCATCCTTCTCAATGCCACACTCGAAGAAATTTAAAACTCTATAAGGTGGAGGCAAGAGTGACTGAGAAAGGCCTTAGGGCTTGCAGACATTATACTCCCTCCATCACCCCCTAAGAAAAGAAAAAAAAATTCTTTTGGTTTCATCTCTTGGTGTCTGGTGTCTTGTTCATTCGATTTGCTCCATATGATGTCATGTGTGCTTTTGCACTGCCTGGGGCAATCTTGCCCAGGGCTAGATGCGCTATCACCAGAGAACATCTTTGCATGAATCTCGAAGCACTGTGGGATCTTAGAGCTTGGCCATGCTCTGGGGGCAATGGGAAGATCCGACTTGCCCCCCAATTATGGGGTGCAATGTGGCCTAGTTTGCCACTTGGCACAGACCTGATCCTAGCGAAGCTTCTTATAGGGTATGACTCCAACATATTTATGGCATAACGTCAGTCAGCGTGCAGAGAACCATGAATGTGTGACCTCCCGAGGGAATGTCAACCCTGGGAGAGTCACATGGCACTTCATCTTCTAGTTCTAGGAGTAGTCACCTGGCTGATGGGATGCAGCCATCTATCGCATGTCGGTTAGCCAAGGGCACAATAGTCCTTCCCTTAGCCTTTCTATGAATAGAGGGCCAAGGGAGTCGATCTTTGCCAAGCTCCTCCAGGACCATCTATTAAGAAGATGCCAAAGTGATGATTGTCCTTCTACAGCAGTAGTGCAGTTAGGTTCTCCTTCTTGATGGAAGGGTTCTCCCCTATGTTAGTGATAGGATTATGATGTTATCATTAGGACACCATAATTATCAGTTTAATTATCCAACTTCTAATTAATTAAAATTATGTAGAACATAGTGAGTCGGGTCGAATTCATGGAGAAGAAAGTGCTTATGATAATTTGAAATCTTTGATTTTTTTAAAAAAAATAGCTTGAAGTCAAGAAAACAAAAATTTAAAGTATAAAAAAAATTAAAACTCAAGTATGTTTGATCTGCTAATCAGATCTTAGCATCTACTTGCAAGAAAAGTAAAGGACATAAATTTAAATTACTTGAAAATAAACTTTATATAAATTGAAACAAGAATCTAATTATAAAGTATTAAAAATAATAATTAAATAATCTAAGAAAGTAGTAATAAAGCATCCAAAGTTGATTAGTGCAGCCTTATCGGGAAGTTGGTTGATATCATGTTGCCTTCTTCCATTGTACTCCGTGAAGTGAACTAGGTTTCTTCTTCCTCTTTGGTTCTTGATTTGAAAATTAGTGTAGATGAAAAGATTGCATAAAAGATAGAGCTTCTCCTCTAAGTAACCTCACTCTTAGATACAAACTTGCAATCCAAAGCTAAGCCTTCTATCCTGTACCGTACTCCTCTCTCCAAGATGATTTCTTTTATAGCTTGGGATCCTTTAAATAGAGGAAATTAGATAGACTCCTGTACTCATGACCATCAGATGGTTTAAAATCATGGTGGATCATGTTTCGGCAAGCCATAATAGGTTAGAGTCTTCTTTCACCATCCGATTGGCTGCTTTGGATAGCTAGGAATTATTGGCATTAGTTGCCACAGATCATACTTGGGACTCCCGAACTCCTTCCTCCATTCGGGACTCATTTGATCTTTGATTTAACTCTTGTTTGCATTCCTCAACCTACACATCGATCTCTTTATGTTGGCAAGTGCCTTAATTATTAATTCAACCAAATTTCTTGGGTTCCAAAGTTTCAACATCTTCACCAAATTAATTGTACCTGTCAAAAAAAAACAAATATAAATTAATTTTTTTAAAATAATATTTTAATGGATATGCGGTGCTTCGGCTCGATATCTATTTTTCATAAATATGCTCTAATTTCATATTTTTCAAAGATATTCTAAAATTAGTTAATTTTGTAAGAAAGTTCAGTTTTATTATGAAATTAGAATTTTTAGAAGATGTTAGCGCCAATAATTACTCAAAATGCTTAAAATAAATGTATAAATATGTGATTTATCATACCCCCTGACTTACTCAATTGGTAGTCCTTTAGCAATGTAATAGATATATAAGTATTAAATTATCACTATATATCATTAAAGGCTTCTTTTACAAAAATAGATCTAGGATTGAAAGTAAAAGGATCTAGCAAGTATCACTAACTATGTATTGAGTTTTGAAATAAATTTTGTAGTCAGCATAATTAGAAGTTTTCTTAGAATTCATCCAAAGATCTACCGTACTTGTGTTTTGATAGCTTACTTAGCATTTTGGTGTCAACTTGTAAGGGATAAATGTTTCTTCGCTTATCACCTATTTTGGTTAATTTTTTATACACTCCCATATCAAGCTCATGAATGTAAGATAGCTTTCACACTATCTTTTTTTTGAGTGCTGAGCATCATTGATTTCCCTTTACCATCCAACGCAAACCTTACACTTGACTTAGGTGCAGAGATTGGTTATTGAGGTTAGGGCAATCCACATATACTCTTATATTTTGTACTTTTATTTTAGGTAGGTAGTTCTTTCCTCAAATTCAAGATAGCTTTTACACTACCTGATTTTTTTTAAAGATAGGTAGCTCTTTTCTTAAATTCAAGTTTTTTTAATTGGAATGTATATCCATTATCAATTTTTAGTAATAATTGAGTTCTCAATTAGCCTTACAGCTAACACCTACTTTATCTCATCAGTGTGCATGTGCAATCAAAAGTGCTAATAGCCTTTAGGTGACCTAAGTATGCCACTAAAAGTCTAACCAACTAGTCTACTCCTTAACTTGCTACAATCATTAGCAAATACCTTCTAATTATATTACTTTTTCCTAGTATATTTAACTTAAAATTTTCTTTCTTGACACATGGTTTATTCAAAATAAAATTTTTCTATTTTTAAGATTTTTTTAAAAAAGTCTCAAAAATTTTTAAAAAAATTCAAAGGTTTTTAAAATTTTTAAAATTTTTAAAAATTTAAGAAATATATAGGGATAGATGTTATCTGAGAAGACGAGCTTATCAACAAGATAAAAGCTGCAACAATCAATTTAGATTGGGTTTTTTTTATTTTTTTATTTTATTTTTAAGAGCATAAATAATGGATTGCCTCCCAACAAGCATTAAGTTTAATGTCTTCAGCCAGACATTATAAAGGAGTCTAGTGGATAATTAATTTTAATACGTCCCTCGTGATATTAAAAGGATAGGGCTAAAAGGAGGCCTTGTCATCATGGCAAAAAATCATTTATAGAGCACTCTACAATGATTAGCTCAAATTAATAAAGTAAACTGGGCAAATATATTATTCCGGGATTTAAAAATATTATTATAGTTCATACAATACTTAGGAAGGGATTGGATTTGTTGGATAGAGATTGGAGGTGGTAGTTTAAGAAATTCTTCACTTATGAGTTGATTTACTCTACTCCCTTTCTCGAGTATGATGTGTTTGGTCAATATTCCTTTCTATTTTAAAGCTAGACACCTTTTCTAGATTAATATTAAACCTATCTCCATACATCATTTTAATATCATGGAAAGATTTTGAAAGCACTTCTCAAGATTAGTGCCGAATGCAAAGAAATTGATTATAAAATTTTTAAAATCATGATCCCTTATTTTAGTAATATCCCATCTAATAGCTTCTTTATGTGCTTTTGAATAACTCTAAGTTGGGCTTTCTGGGTAAGGTTCATTGAAAAAGTTTTAATTGGTGCATCAAGAAGTGGTTTCGGTTCTAGATTAGGTGGTAATTCTAACAAAGGAGCTACTGGTAGGCTAGGTGATGACTCTTGTTGTTCATCAATCCAAAGTGGGGTAGTTTCCAAGTAGGGTGTTTGTGTTAAGTTGTGAATTTCCATGGTATATCCATATGCATAGAATTGTTTACCCCGAATTGAGCCAAACAGAGATCTATTAAATTCTAGGAGAGAACCTTGGGGCTAGCTTCCTCTATTAAGTTATGCATTTATGCTTCTTGGAAAGTCTCTACTAATTCCATCATTGTATCTATTTATTCTCCCATTCCATTAAGAGGCATTGATGATTCTAGGGCACTAGGAAATGGGGCCATAAGTAAGTGGGATAATAATGGAATTGGTTCATCCTACAAGTTTAATTTCTCTATACATTTTTTTGCCTTAGCCAAATTATCTATATTGGTCTTAATAGTTATACAAAGTTGTTCTAAGACCCATTCATTCGCGAGAGTTAGAGTTGATTGTTCAGGAAAAGATAGAGGGTTATTAAAAGTTTGAGCTAGGTATGGTCCCTCTAGGTTACTCTCGAGTTGACTAGGCAGTTCACCTCCCTCCTCTCTATTGAGCTCAATTAATCGTTGGTTAGTTGGATCTATTAGTTTATCGATAGATTACTGTTGGGCTATAATTATTTATTAAAATTGAGCAAATCTATTGACATTTAGGTTGGTCTGTACGGGAGGTGTGTATGATGCTTGCTGAATCTTCTCTTCAAATAATGGACTATAATTAGTTGAAGAAGGTTGATAATGTAGATAGGGCTGATCATAATATGGTGTATCTATGAACATGAATTCTTGGGTTACCAGGGTAACCATTGGTTGTGGTTGCCATGAAAAATCTGGTTGAGCCTCCCAACCTAAATTATAAGCATTAAAGTATAGGTTATTTCCTGAGCTATAGGCCATTGGGGTTAATCGTAATAAACTTGGTCATACATAGATTTAAGAGGTTGGTACATGATTGGGCATTCACTCTCAAAGTGGGTAGGGCTCGAATAAACTTGGTGTGCTGGAAAAAATGGTACTCTACTATAAGAATTCATGCTCTTGGCACTGATTTAGTTCATCGGATTATTTTGATTATTTGAATATGCAATTAGGTTGTTAGATTAGAACAATCCTTATTTACTTATATATTTATTTATTTATTATTTTTTTAAGAAGAGATGTGAGACGAAGAAAGAAGAAAGATAGAAAAGAGTTCTAAAGATGAGAACCTATGGAGTCCTAAAGCTAAGAGAGAGAGAAAATAATTAGTTAGGGTTTGATGTTATTTACAAACAAGTTAGCATAACATGGACTTTCTATCCTAGGATTATCCTAAATCTAGACAGCTCCTAACTGCCAAGGCTACCTTGGAGCCCTCCAAGTCAGAAATTAACTAATCAACTGGCTAGGTAAGGACAAGATCGATAGGGATCCCCCCGTTACTTTTCTTAGACACTAATTAGATTGGTCAAGTCAGTTAACGAAACCAATTAAAAATCATCTTTCTTTAGGGCTACACCATCCTTGAACTCCTTTCCTAGATACTGGTCAATCAGCCAATCTTGATCCAGTCTAACTCTTCTAGGTGCCTTGTCTTATTGAGCTCGAGTTTCTTAGGAGATAACGTCTAATTAATTTTAATTAACAAGCTTAGGTATGCTAAATATGGGGAGGTGGTTTGTGGCCAAGGAAGGGTGATCAAATTCATACCTTATCTTATTAATGGCTTGTTGCCCTTAAAATATCTTATGGAAATATGCCATACAAAAATAAAGAGATGTCTGAAACAAGTAATAATCTTTTAAGTTTTAATTTGTTACTTTATTTTAGTTAAGTATTATATAATATTTTTTGTTTTCTTTTTATGTTATGATAATTCAAAAAAGAGAAATAAAAGGTTGTTGACTCCTGTCTTGATTTTGATGAATAATAAAATACTTAAATATATTTGAGTACTAACTGTATGTTATAAGTGTGTTCAGCAGATCAAAGTACTCATCAAATTTGTAATGTGTTGAAAGTTCAAATGTTTGTTATCTTGTTGAAAAAGTCATGAAATTTTAAGTTAAATGGACATTGGCACATAAGAATGATCTTAAAGGACTCAAATCTTAAATTTAGAGAAGTTTCAGTAGAGTTTCAGGAGAGTTTCAGCTAAGTATCGACTCATGGAAGTGAAGTGTCGACTCAAGAAGTCGACTCACAGAAGCTTAAACTGATATGCAGAAGAAGTTTCAGATGGCACATATGAAGTATCGACTCATACGTCGACTCAAGGCCTGAGACCAGAAATAATACAGAACATGCTGAATTCAAGTTTTTTCTCAAGTATCGACTCATCAAGATAAAGTGTCGACTCAAATGTTGACTCACCAAAAGAAGTGTCGATGCACCAGAGTACTCCAGAGAGCTTCAGAAGATATTTTGACTTGATGTTGACTCAAGTGTCGACTCATGAGTCGACTCATTACCTGAAGTGTCGATACTTGTAGGTCTGGATGAGCAATAACGGCTAATTTTTTGAAGCATAGAATTGGTCCTTTTTGACTTTAACGGCTATATTCTTCTCTCCAACGATCATTTAAGGCTTGAAAAGGTATTTAAAGTGGACCAAACTCAAAATGGAAGAAACTAATGAGCAACTAATGAGAGTTCATTGAATATTCATTAAGAGATCATTATTTTTTAGTGAAGTTGAGCCTTCAAGCATTCAAGAGCATTCAAAAAGTATTCAAGTCCAATCTTCAAGCATCTATTAAAGCTTCAACAACTTGGGGACAAGCTTCTCAACTACAATAAAAGAGCTTCGAAGAGATATTTGCTTTATTTTTGAAAGCTTATTGTATCTTTACTTTGTACTTGAATTTATTATTATTCCTAATTTCAAGTGGATTGAAACTAGTGGTTTGGTTGTTGGTGAGCCTTGTGAAAACCAACTAGGTTGTTAGTGAGCCTTGTGAAAACTAACTAGATTTTTTGTTAGCCTTGTGAAAACCAAGAAGGGTTTTGATTGGTGAGCCTGAAAAAACTAATCTACTATAATCAAGTTGAGATTATAGTGAAATACCCAAGTGAACCTTGGGGAGTGGACGTAGGTGCTTTCATGTACACCGAACCAGTATAAAATATTGTATGTTTTGGATTGCTTCTACTCTTCTTGCATATACTTCTTTATTTCTGCTGCATTTTAATTATCAAGCACACATACTCTTTAAATCATTAGCACCTTCATTATTATTGAATTGGCACTTATATTCAATCTTTGCAAAAACTTTTTAAAACCCAATTCAACCCCCCCCCCCCCCCTCTCGGGTTGCTTTAGTGGGGCAACAAGTGGTATTAGAGCCTTGTACTCAGCTTATAGGTTTAACCGCCCTGAGTTAAAGATCTATGGCAGCCCCTATAGGTTTTAGTGTTGTTGAGGGTCAAGCCTCAAATAGATCGTCCTTTTTTAATATCACTAATTACACATATTGGAAAACCTGAATGAGAATTTATATGCATTCAATAGATTATAATCTTTGGAAAGTTGTAGTAAAAGGTCCCCATGTTCCTTCAACGATGGTTAATAACGTTTCCATTCCAAAACTAAAAGAGGATTGGGATGCAAATGACATTAAGCAATCGGAGCTTAATGCTAAAGCTATAAACTTGCTTTATTGTGCATTGGATCTTAGTAAATTTAATAGAATTTTCACATGCACATCCACGAAGAAAATTTGAAATACACTTGAGGTTACTCTTGAGGGTACCCATTAAGTGAAGAGTACTAAAGTTAATATGCTCATTCATACATATGAAATATTTAGAATGGAGCCTAATGAATCTATTACCGATATGTATACTAGATTTACTAATATTGTAAATAGTATGAGAAGTCTTAGAAAAGTTATGACTAATGCTGATCTTGTAAATAAAATTCTTAGGTCTTTGCCAACATCTTGAGATCCAAAGGTCACAACAATTCGAGAAGCAAAAGATGTTGAGACACTTCCCTTGGAGTAACTTGTCGGTTCACTCAGGACTTACGAGTTGAACTTGAAATGAAAGTGGTGGGGACACCAAGACCAAGACCAAGCCTCAAGAACCCATCTAGATCACAGAACAAGAAGAATAGGAAGAAGGAAAATTTCGCCCGTCGAGCCGACTCGAGCATCATCCGAATCGACTCGAGTATCCTGCTGAGCGAGAAGAAAGGCTATTCTTCAAGCCGACTCGGCCTGGGCACTCTGCATCCGAGTCGACTTAAGTCATGGAAGACCAGAACCTCAAGTTCCAGAGATTTTCGAAAAGCTTCCAGAATTTTTTCCTTTTATTTCAATTTTTTGGCAATTAAAAAAAAGTATAAAATCCCTTGGAATCTCGTTGTAACAAATTTCCCCGCCACCTCTTAGGATTAGTTTTGTTTTGTAACTAATCCTTGGATTAGTTAGCATAACCCGTTGTTTAGAGTATTCTAGAAACCACTCCATGAGCCTATAAATGAGGCTCGTCTTGTACGAAGGAGGCATGATGAATTTGAATTAAAAATACCCAGTTCTTCTTCTCCAATTGCCTTCGTTACAGTCGTTAACGTCGAGGGGTACAAGGCTTGTCCGAGCCTTCGTCGTGACCGCGACGTCGAGGGGTGCGAGGCCCCATCTATCTCCATCGTTCCACCGCTGCTCTCTTCCACGATCGTCTATCCCACTGCACCTCCCTCCCACGACCGTCTCCATCATCCCACTGTGCCTCCATTCCTGCCGTTCTCCATCAACTTCTCCAAAACTCCTTTGTCTGCCCCAAGCATCTCCATCTTCCCCAAGCCCACTGCTACCCCACCACCAAGAAGAAACGCTTGCACCGCCCACTCCCTCCACAGTCGATTGAGACACCGCAACCTTCATCCTCAGCCTATCCGATCGCATCCACCATGGCCCAAGCCACCCGACGCCGGATCTCCCTCCTCCGGTCCACCGCAACACCATCACCAGCCCCGGATCACCTTTTCATGGAGTTCTCTCCAGAACCAGGCGCGCCTCCCCTGTTCCCGAGCTCACAGCGTCCCTTCCGGACGTTCCTGAGCTCCTAGCTCCTTTCGGGCATCTGCCCTGCCATTCTCCCACCGTAGCCCGACTCTCCATCGAAGAACGAAGCCCCGTCCTCCCTCGGAGCTCGACCCGATGTCGGCTTCTTCTCCGGACCACCCCCCCAATGGAACTTCTGCTCGGTTCGGTATCATCTCCTCCAGGCTCCCGAGCTCTCGGCCTCATTTCTAGACGCCTACTGTCGTTCTTCCACCGAAGTCTGACTTCCCCCTTCTTGAATGAAGCCCCAACCTCCTCGGAGATTGCCATGATGCCAGCTTCTTCTCTGGACCACCGGCCATGGAGTTTTCGCCCAACTTCTAGCTTACGTCCTCTGTTCCACAAAGCTTTCGATTTTTTTTTTTAAATTTGGGCCGTGTTTTGATTTTGGGTCGTATGTTTTGGCTTTGGGCTGTTCACTTAAGCTAAGCCGTGATTCAATCTTGTAGGGTCCTTTCCCGGTACCTAGCCCTTTGAAGGGAGCCTAGCCACCAACCATTGTCCCTGATGCCCTGCGTTGGATGGCTAACCGTTGATCATCCAGGCCGCATCTTCTGAGGATAAGCGAACTTATCACATAGGAAAGTAGTTATTACTGTCGTAGGATTTTATTTCTCCTTCCTTGCTTTAGATCTGAATCTTTGAAACGTGTGCATGTCCTTGATCAGGGATTTCTCAATCTCTGAGTCCTGATTCTTTCTCATTTTATTTGAGCTTAGCATGAGGGAATGCATAACCTAAAATCTTCCCTATTTGAATGTTTCTTTGAATCTGTGTTTATTATAAGCATCGGTATTCGTATTGGTTCTTAGGATGATTTTTATGCATGTCATCCCCCATCACCCTTCTTTTGGTATCAGAGCATAATTAGGACATGCATTTTGTTTAGCTCACTCACTGTTTTTCTACAGCATTTTGTTAGCTAAAATTCTATTCATATTAGTTCTTTTGCATTTCTTTATTTTAGTTATTTTATCGCAAGCATACAAAATATATATATATATATATATATATATATATATATATATATATATATATATATTATATATATATATATATATATATATATATATATATATGTTTCATTTCTGTTTTCTTAGTTTGCATTAAGATCATGGAATGTGCATTTCATATTTTGCATTAAGCTACTTAAGGACGGCAATATCATAATATAAGGGAAGGACTTCATTACCTTTCATTAGCCTAAAACAACCACCCTGCATTTCGAACCCAAGCTTTTAATTAAAATCTAGTAGAAATGTACTTTTGCTCTAAAGATCTTAGAGACGCCAACTGGTCGAGTCAAGACTAAGTGTCTATTCATGGCGTCAGCCCATTCTGTGTGTGCTACTGCTCTTGGTGTCTATGATTGATGATTCAGGGCTAGTGAGTTCGTCCGCCTACCTGTCCAATCCCAGATTGATGTCTAAGGTTGGCGTTCAGGGACCTACACTCTCCTACACCTACCTAGTCAAGAACAGAGTTACTACAGACTGGTTTGTCACCTTGACTTAGGCAACTAGTTGAGATTCTAGGTCTAGTAGATCGTAGATGATTTTTGCGTGCTTGACTCATGCCCACCAGAGCAGGAACTTCATATCAACCTGAGTCATCCATGGACAACCCACAAGAAGCCCTGCCTCTTTAGGGGCCTCCTGTCGAGCTCCCTCCTGGTGTGGTCGGCCTTCTCCATACGGATGTACTTGTGGGCTCGGAGAAAGAGCTCCGAGTAAGTCTTCCGAGGCTTCTTATCAAGGGAGAGGTGAAGCGGGAGGTCCACAACCCCCTCTTTAGGGCCAACATAACGACTGGCTCATCAAGATGGTAGATCTCCAAGGTGGCGGCCTTGAATCGAGACACAGTCCCGGAGTGACTCTCGATCCTGTTGACGGATCAAAAATAGGCTATCAGCTCACATGGCATCTTCCTGCATGCATCAAAGTGCACCACGAACCTCTTCTCCAACTGGGAGAAGAAGTCAATGCTTTCTGACTCGAGTCCAGAGAACCAAGCTCGAGCAGCCTTCCGTAAGGTGGCCAGAAAGGTGATGCAGAGGAGAGTGTCAGTAGCCCCCTGGACTCTCATAAGAGCCTTGTAGCTTTCCAAGTAGTCCATGGGGTCGGTTGTCCCGTCATAGGGATCAACTTGGGGCATATGGAACTGGCTAGAGATCGGCTCCTCTTGGATTCTGCGGGAGAATGGGGGGACGGGTGTCATAACCCACAGGCTCGCTGGGAGAGCCCTGGATCTCTACAAACCAGCGGGAGAGGTTAGCCAGTTCGCGCTCCTGCTCTTCGAGGCGCCTCTCCACCTAGCAATGGATGGCCTCGTCAGTGGACCCCTTGGCAGAGGCCGTTAAGGATAAAGGAGGTGCAGAGTGGGAGAACTCTCGCCTGAGTTCCCGGCCATGCCGGTGCCGCTGGTGAGAGTGAGCACCATGGTCCGAGACCGGGGAGCGGCTCTCCCGACTAGTCGAGCCATCATGCTGCCTCTTTCCAGCCGCCTGGTGGTCTCCTCTCTGGTGGGAGACCGCATGCAATGGCCCCTCCCGAAAAGATCGAAGGCTAGTACGGGGGTCGATGGCATGAGTCACCGGCATCCCTGGCTGCTGCTGTGTTGCCAGGGACCGGTGTCTCTAATGAAGCTGGCGCACCATCGCTGCTAGGGCGTAGACCTACTGGGCCAGTGCCGTGATCTAAAGATCTGTTGGAGGCGATGGTGGTGGAGCGGGGAGCTCCCTCTCTAGGCTCTGATCACCATTATAGGGGGCTCCCGCCCTGCTTGCGGAAGCCTCGCGCGCTCGGGTTATCACCGTAGAGCTTTGGGGCTTCTGTGAAGGCTTCATTAGTGGTAGGGCACGCACTGCTGGACTTCCCACAGTCATTGGAGTTCTAGTACTCCGCCCTCCTACCTGGTGCACCAATCTGTTATCGCCTGGATCATCATAGCATGCAACTTTGATGTGTCGCAGATGCGTCGGGCTCCTGTAGGGCGCTTGGTCCTCTACTTTGATGCACTCCTGGGTTGGTTGCCCTACAAAACAAAGGAGATCCGGGCAGGAAATTCTGGCGGGGACACTTCGACAGTCAAGTCAATAGGATGATCTAGGAAAATAGAGCCTCTGTGGTAGAGAGCTTGGAGACTCTCCATGCATAGAGGGTGAAAGACAAAACTGGGATGTAAAGAGGTGGAGTTGGAATCAGAGAGCTTGGGAGGTCCTGCTAGCTAGTTCCTTGCCCGTTAGCTCTCTGTCTCTTACCAATTACCTTTCCTTCCCTTTCAGGCATTCTTTCTTCCTTTTTACATGAGAATGATTGCCCAGACCAGGTCTGGGCTTCCCTGAGATGTCCTTTTCCCGGTGCCCTCTTTGGAGAGGGTCTTTCTGCTGTTCGCCCTCCTCCCCCCTTTGGACCGGTCCTTTAAAGGGGATCCTCCTATTGCAGGGTGCTCGCCAGCATGGCACAGACCTTGTCCCTTAGGTGGTGCAATTCCTCGTGGGAGGGGTGGGCGCCGTGCCGTTGAGCCCTGAGTCATGGTAGGACGTTTCTATTCCCGAAGGGACCATTGGAGTATTGCAGGGCATGTTGCCTTGATGGAATACTCTTCTTGGGAGAGGTTTAGGTTTTGTGTCGTGAGGGTTGAAACTCCTGGTTGCACGGTCGTCGACATGGGGGCATGCTACAGGGCCTAGGGCCTGGAGGAGCATACCTTGTATAGAGCATGCGGGTGGCGCGTTGTAAAGCTTAAATTTATGGCACGGCATGCGCCACCTCCCAGAGATTGCAGGTGGCCGGGAACCTCCTTGCTATGGTTTGAATTCCTGTTGATCCTTTCCTCTTTTGCCATTGGTGGGAATTCTGACCTCTGCAAAGTGGGAAGGGACCTCACTTTGGGAGCCCCACCTCAGTAAGCATGAGCACGATCCCGGTTGGGAGCTAGCCTTAGACGAAGTGCTCGCCTTATGAGCACGATCCCGGCTAAGAGCTGACCTCGGTAGGAGGGCTCGCATTGACAGCATAAGCATGACCTCGGCCGAGAGATGGCTTCAGACGGAGGGCTTGCCTTATGAGCACGACCCCGGCTGGGAGCTGACCTCAGCAGGAGGGCTCGCCTCGGCTCTTTTGCTTGGCCACCGTGTCCAGTGGCGGATCTTTTGCCAGCGCAACCGCCAGCGGAGGCTCCACATCAACGAATGTGCCACATCAATACTATTCCAGTCTGAATTATCAATTTTCTTATTATGGCATGTTATGACATTGTGGGAGTCATAATTTAGTGCACGGATAAAAAAAAGTACTAGTAGGAAGAGTTAAATACATTCAATTTTTTTTCATACCGAGATGTCATAATATTTAAACTAGGATATCATAATTTTTTAATAGGATGTCATAATATTATTTCAAGCTAATTATATTATTTTTTTCACCATAGCATGTTTTGACATTGTAGAGTCATAATTCAGCCCATGGATGAAAGAAAGTTCTGGTAGGAATGGTTAATATATTCAGTTTCTTATTTCGTACCGAAATGTCATAATATTTGAACTAAGTTGTCATAATTTTTTAACTAAATTATCATAATTCTGTTTCGGACTAAATTATATTATTTTTTTCATCATAGCGTGTGATGACATTGTAAAAGTTATAATTTAGTTCATGGATTAAAAAAAGTTTTGATAGTAAAGGTTAATGCATTCAATTTTAAGAGACATGAAGATGTGGTGATGTGTAGATTTTGAAAATTATCGATATGGCATCTCATCCTGTCCCATCAAGTCATGCCGGATCGCGTGAATTAATAAAGAATCATAATATAGACGAGCTCGAATTTCTTGTATCGCACGTGCTGCACAAAGAATTTTCCCAACACACTACGACCTCGACTCTCACACCTTTAAAAGCCCAAAATCAAGCCCTCCTTGCCGGTTATCATGAGATCGATATTGGGCAGCCTTGGTTTTTGCACCCATCCGAGTCAACCAGCAACAATCCATATGACCTTGGCAGCTACCATGGTGAACTTGGCCTGGATGAAGATGAGTTGAGACCCGATGAGTCCGGGTTGGACACGAGCTCCTTCCTCCCCTTCATTCCACACCTGGATGCCCTGGGTTGTCACTGCTTTGCAGTGAGCAACCGCATGCCAAGACAAAAGGTAGTATGCCATAGATTTTTGACTCACATTGCCACTATCATCAATTCTTAAGTCGCCCGCAGTATCCATCATCATTGGCGATGGGGTGCCCCAACTCCGGCTGCCGTGCTTCACCTCTACAAAATCAGGATCCATCAATCAAATGATCCCTTTCGACTTTCGATTAGCTATCGGGAATCGGCATCCCTCATCCGTGTTCTCTATTCGTCCACATCTACACTCACGACTTCAATGGCTCCATCAAGTTGATTTCAACCTGAATCATGGAATACCCTAATTTCTGGAGTTGGTCTGTAGCAACTGGTTTCCCCAACAACTCAGCCACCATGCCCAGAATCATCTTTGCACTCCAGTACTTGATCGGGAGCCCTGATAAGCCTCATCAAGACTACCGTTCTCCTGACCACGTTTGCCCTCGGTACAAAATCAAGTATCCAAGGTTCCAAGGTCGGTAGTCCGCTAGCAATGAACCAAGGACCTCCTGCGTTGATGTTGGCATCATGCTCAACCTGTCTGGAATTGAAATAATTGGTGGTCTTCAACTAGAGAGTAATCTTCTACATCCTGTTGCAGTTTTCCTCTTTCGTTGAAGTCTTCGGTAATCCATTTAATAGGTACTCTCCATCCCAAGCTTCGGGTGATCACACCTTCTCTCATTTCTATCTCCAAATATCCATCTATCTTCCAAAAATACCTCTGTAACTTCTCCGAACCATGTTCCGAAATCTTATGCAATATCCACAATGGTTGTTGAGGGAAGACCTAAGCCGGCCTAGCCCATGACCGACCTCTTGCTGGAGCTTGAAGATGACTAAAGATGAGTAACCACCTGCTTCCAGCTCCAACCTTCGCCTCCATCCCCCGATCACTCATTTCGGTGCCCACCACCTGCTCGATGAAATGCCAAGGAGTTGCATAAAAATTGATGCGATAGCTCGTATACGAGCACTCTCCCCTCTCCCACTTTCTAAACGACACTTGGGGGGGGGGGGTTTCAAAACCTTATAGATATATATACATAACAACTACAAGAATTAGAGGTGATAATCAATCACCAATGAATGCTCGTAGATGAACAGATAGTACAATTAAATTAGAATTGCACATAGGGAATATCGATCAAGATGGTTGATAAAGTTCGCATACATGTCAATAAAATACCAATTTATAGATCAACTTATTTTTATTTTTTAAAATAAATATTTTTTACAGAAAAAATAATTGTTAATATAAAAAACCCGATTCATAGATTATAAGGATTTAAATTAAAAAAAAAAAAACGAACTCAAAACATATCCCGAATAGGGATCTAAATATAGGTCAAAATCTAAATCAAATCCAATTCAAAACCAGACCGAATATGGTTAAAAAAACTAGCCTACATTGGCCCGAATATCGGTCGGTGTATCATGGACCACCCGCCCGACCACAGGAAAATTTTATCATGGTCTTTGTCACGGCGTTTGGGAATAGGGATGCTGGAGCTCGGTTTTGTTGTATCGCATGGTTGTGGGCGATCCAGGACTTGATCCAACAATCCAAAATTCAACCGACTGAGAAGGATTCTAACGGGTGATTTTCTGTACGATTCGACAAACGGCCAGTGGATCTAGATCCCATGGCAATGGATGACCTCGGGCTTTGCATGACGCAATGAATTTTGAGACCATTTGATCTCCATCCAATGGCTACAAGGCCCTACGCCGGTCAAAAATGAGTTGGAGAAGGATTTAAAAGCCAAGTTCGATGGAAATTCAGCTCTCTTCACGGGAAACATCCCTCTCTTTCTCTATTTATTATTTAATATCCACCCAATCATTGATTCCTTGAAAATTAAATTATAGCCCTTCATCTATTCTTTTTCTTTAGTCCCACATTTGAAAAACTTAAAAACCTTCTCCTTTCTAATATCAATAAAAAGATTCTTGTACCTTTTTCTTAAAAATTAAGCTTAAATTCTAAAATCCTCCTGGAACCTTGCATAGAGAAAGAGAAAGAATAATCTATGAACATCTAGTTCAGCAATCTCGAAAAGAAAGAGAATCCAATAACAGAGCAAAGTAGGTTCTATTATTCTAAATTTTTTTTATATCTCTTTTATTTTATTCAATAAATAAAGATTATCTTTGCTTATTAAAATGTCATGAATTTTTTATTTATTTTATTCAACAAGAAAGATTATAGCTTTATTTATTAAAATATCCTAAGTTTTTTATTCATTTTTATTTATGCTTACATGATAGATTAAAATTAAGGACAACTTATATTTTTTAAAAATATATCGTGATCTACGGCTACGAAACATGCTAAGAAAAGAAGGGATATATTTTGTACTTTCCAGTAACATACTATGATCTATGCATACAGGCATGCCAAGAAAAAACAAGTATTTTTTTTAAATTTAATTATAATTACAAAAAAATATAACTTTATTTAATTCAAGATTTATTAACTCATAACTCCAAAGATACTTTCTATGAAATCCAAATTTTAGAATAATCTATTTTCTATTTATTTTTATTTTTCTGCGATAATATTTTTTATTATTTTTTTTGTAATTACAACCTAATCCTGATTTTCTAGAATTTCTAAGAATACGATCCTAACTCATCATATTTTATATAGTTTAAGTTAAGTTTACTTTAACCACCTACAACAACGATCAATGATACATAATAATTCAATTGTTATGCAATAACAATTTAGAAACATACATGAATCAATGATACATGATAATTCAATTGTTATGCAATAACAATTTAGAAACATACATGAATCAATGATACATGATAATTCAATTGTTATGCAATAACAATTTAGAAACATACATGAATTATGTACGAGAGCCGCAGGTAGATCATGCATTACGTATTCCCATCCTGCATTTCAGTCCAATAAAAATTACTGTATCTTATATCTTGGTAAAATGTATCAATTTATGTACGAGGGCCGCAGGTGGATCATGCATTACATATTCCCATTCTGCATTTCAGTCCATTATAAAATACTGTATCTTATATCTCGGTAAAATGTATCAAATTTACTTCATCAAAATAGAAGAAAAAAGCCATCAAGCTTGAAGGAATTTATCACCCGACCATGGAAAGATCATGATCCTTTGCTTCTATTGATTAAGATACTTTTATCATAATGAATGCAACAAAAACAAATGCCAACTAGTTCACCATGAAGCTTAAAAGACCACCATATAAAAGTTATTTTATTTTAAAAGTAATATTCAATTGTCTAGAAAATGATTAAAAGATAAAATTATATTGTGGGGCTATTTATTATTAAATAACATGCCCAAACCCAAAGAAATCATGAAAATAAACCAAGAGAAACACAAATTCGTATCCGAGATCTCTGAAACTTGACCTTCGTGGATCTAACTAATTTATACATCCAAGCACCACAGAAATGGATAGGATTTTCCTCTGCTGATTAAATTAAGCATTCAGAATTTCTCATGATAACACCGTCCCTTGCGTCAGCTGGACAGCAAATCATATATTACATTTGAGTTCTATAAAGTTCTGCTCAAAATAAATATGAAAAATAATACAAAAGTTAAGAACCTGGACAACTGGGAGAGGCAAAAACATGGCAGCCTTACATGTGCAGACGTGCTTGATAGCCAGAAACTGGTAGGCTGCTCCGTGTAGAATTATACAACCAGAAGGCAATGAAGCTAAAACTGCTAAGTAGGGAATGTAGAGAAGCCAAGACATGTATGATCCTTTCTCATTTCGAAAAGATCAAATCATGAATGGACACCAGCAAGCAGACACAGTTGGCTTTTAATTTATCAAAGGGCTTCCTGTTGCAGTTATTGGGAAGAGAGGTGGAAGACCCTAGTGCTTTGCTATGCCTCTTCTGTGTTGACTATAGCTTATTTGAGTGGCAAAAGTTGGGCTGATAAAGATTGTATGAACACAAGGACTATCAGAACATGGGATAGACCAGGGAGAGACGATAGAAACATGAATAAAAATGGAGACAGTCTGAAGCATCTCCACTCGTGTCAAGAACAATGTAAAACCTGTTGGGAGTTCCAAACTTGTCTTGAAGAAAAATTTGAAAAGAATATGCTTCAGATTTTCTCAGCTTGAACTAGATATCTCACCACCATGACCTATGCTGCTGCTGCTTCTTGATGTAGAAGCTTGTGGTTGAATAAGGGAGTGGGGGAGGAAACTCCCCCTTGAAAAAATTGAACCAACAGAACCACTAGGTATGTTCTCAGATGATGGCATTCGGGTAGGGAAAGACTCCTTGCTAGAAATGAATTCAGGCCGTAGATCTGAAGATGATGAGGAAGGAGCCAATGTTGCCACAGAGAATCCAATCGGGTAGGGAGCAACGGGCATATCAGAAAGAGAAGAAGCAGAAGGACTGTAGCTCAAAGTTCCCATTGGATGATCAAATTTGCATGTTGGCCCAAACTTGCACACTCCATGTTGAGCATAGTATGCACAAGGCTGAGCCCCCTGTCATAACAGCAAGATGTTCATTACAAGTATGAAACTATTACAACTGTCAGCTAATACCTTTCAAAAGAAAGAATGATAAGTCTATCGTCATAACAAACAGAATTCCAGAACCGATAAACACTAAAATGTGAACAGAATATTTCATAGTAGTTATACATAAAGGAACCCTTTTATTTCGAAAGGTAAAAGAAGGAATATGTTGATACAGGACTTTATACTATGGTTCGTTGGCAATTTATTTTCGCATTCCCCATTACTTTTTCTTTTCATTCTTCACACTGAAGATCCTGCCAATGCAAAATAATTGCGTTATGCTGAGAGGGCAATGTAAGCATCTAAACAGACAAGCTTGATGTGAAATTACAGAGAATGTTCTTTTGCCTAAGATAATTCTCTAGCATGACATTAGAAGTTTGGAAGTACAATGACTGGGCTTATTTTCTAAAGCTACTCTCTAAGATCTCATTGCTCACGGATCAAGTTAACAGATTCTGCCATGGAACTACACAACCTCTGGTACTCTCTTTACTAAAATGGAGATGTTGAATCAGCTATAAGAATGTTATAGGCCTGTTATGGCCTGTTTCACAGGCTTCGTGAGAAACAAATGGCCAAGTCAAAAACCTAGATTTCATCATATTTGGAGACAAACTAATAAAAGCTTGCAATATATTATGGATTCCTTTTTTTGTTGAGATAGAGCTTCTACAAAATTTACCAATAATTCTATTAGAGTATTATTGTATTTATGGCATCAGATGTATTCAACAAAGTAGCATATTAGGCTTTTTTTTTTAAAAAAAAAAATGCCGTATTTATACATATCGACATCTGCTAAGCCATCTGTACATATCTCTATAAATATTAATACAACTCTAGAGAAGGGTATATGGCTTTTATCCACATTTTTCATGATATCAAAGTAAGGTTGAAGGTTTGAGTCCCTTAGGTGTTGCTGGGAGGAGATTGTTGGCCTTATGCGGGTCAGCATCTCCCGTGGACTCACTGGCAGTGTGTGACAGCCCAACCTGCCGATCGTGCTTGTGCACATTGCGAAGGGCCTCAAGTCCACCTGCAGCACGTATAGACACAGGATTCTACGCAGACATCATAAAAGAAAAAAAAGCCTCGTTTACCCATTAGCAATTGCTTTTGGAAAAAACGTATGCAAATGTATTGACTAAGCCTCTATCATGACAATGGTTCACCTTTATTCATTCCAAGATAGGTATTTCCGATAAATCTCCTATCTTGCAAGGACATATTGATGAGAATCATCCTTTACCATTATTACAATCCAAGGATCATAAAAAGTCAATCTAATTAAAAAATTCTTGCAATTCAAAATTTTTTCCTTAAAATATTAACATATACCTTTAATATGCTACTACTATTAATACATCTAATACCATAAATACAATAATACTCTAACATCCTCCTACGATCTGAACATCCCGTGATCAAATGTAAAGATTAGATCGAAGTAGAGTAAACCAAGAAGTGGACAATGGCTTCGTGAAGATATCAGCAAGTTGCTTGTTAGATGAAATGTGAAGAGATAAATTGCCTATTTGAGTTTCTTTCATAGAAAAATGATGATCAAGCTCAATGAACTCAGTGCACATATAAAGAACTGAATTGGTAACAATCTTGTGCCAAGATTGTCACAGTAAATAGAAATAGGCTATACAAGGGCCATGCCAAGATCTCGATAAAGATAGCAAATTCAAATAGTGTCAGCAAGTGTGAATGCAGTGGAATCATATTTAGCTTTAGAGCTTGACAAAGATATAGTAGATTGTTTCTTAACAAATCAAGAAATAAGATTTAGATTCAGAAAGATACAAAAACTAAAAGTGAAGCACCGAGCATCAAGACATCCTGCCCAATCCACATCTGAATAGGCTACTAAGGATGAATGCTGACATCGAAAAAACTGATGCCCATAGGACAAAGTATCATGAATGTAGCGAAGGATACGCTTGATAGCTTAGAAATTTGGTTTATACGAAGCATGCAAAAACTGGATCACGAGATTAAAAGCATAAGAGATGTCTAGGTGAGTAAAAGTAAGAATAATACAAAGCTCCCATGATTTGACGATAAGTGTAATCATACTCATTCGGATTTTTAATTATTTCAACAGTTTTTATCAAATCCACCTTTGTTAGGTAATGATCCCTCTACCCTTGAAGCAATCTTATAATTTGATTTTTTCCTAATAACAATTCTGCTTTGAATTCTTCTAGATACTCTTCCTAATGTTTCACCAGATCCCTCATGATTTGAAGCACTCCCTACCAATGAGATCTCTTCCACCCCTCCACCTAGGACCAAGACACATGCCTCATTTGATAATCCGAAATAATTTCATGTCTATACTAGAAGACCTCATCCTCCCAAATCTAGAACTGAACTCTCAGCCACACCCGAAACCACACTCAAGCCTGCACTCCCAAATTGGACCAGTTCCTCTGATGTGACCAAACCACCACCCTCATCTACACCTTCTATCGCTCCTGCTTTATCTCTTGTTTACACCCACCCTATCCTCATGAGATCCCTTGCTCGAAAGCAAGATGTGTCCTCTTCCCTCCTGGCTTCCATGCCTTCTAGTTTACCTACTGAACCTAACTCTTTCTCTAAAATATTTCAGCATGCATGTTGTCGACAGGCAATGTTAGATGAATATCAAGCCCAACTCTCCAATGCTACTTGGGATCTTGTGCCTTTGCCACCCTCTAATAATCTCATCGGCTACAAGTGGATCTTCAAAGTGAAATAGAAGGTAGATGGCTCTTTAGAATACCTCAAGGCTTGATTAGTTACTCAAGGCTATAAATAGCAACTAGAGATTACTTTGATGAGACCTTCTTGATAATTAAGTCTACTACTATTCATACTATCATGTCTATTACTCTCTTCTAGGTGGTTTCTTCAGCAATTAGATATTAAAAATGCCTTCATGGAATGTTGTCTTTGCTAGGATGAAGCAACCATCTAGTTTTGTACATCCATCCAACCCCCACCATGTTTGTCACTTGTGAAAGGCTATTTATGGGATCAAACAGGCACCCCATGCTTGGTTTCAATGATTTACCTATTTTCTTTCTGAGTTGGATTTTCAGGAGAGTACGGCTAACCCTTCCATGTTTGTGTCCCGTTCTACACAAGGGATCATTATCCTCTTATTATGTTAATGATATTATCATTACTGGTAGCTCCCCTCTATTGGCTTTTCTAATTTCTACCTTGCAAGCTGAGGTTGCCATGAAAGATATGGACCCTCATCATTACTTCCTAGGAGTGGAAGTATCTAATTCGACAAGTGGTATATTTCTTACTCAGCAAAAATATGCTCATAACCTCTTGGGGCATCATGATTTCTTCTCTAGCAAGCCAGTCTCTACTCCTGCGTTTAACACAAATCTGTGCGCTCACGAAGGTCACCTGCTTGAGAACTCTAAACTCATCGTCAGATCATGGGAGCTTTACAATATCTTACTTTCACTCAACCAAACATCTTTATGCTATCAACCTTATGGTCCAGTTTTTGCATACTCCGTGTGAACCACATTTCCAAGATATCAAGTATATCCTTCACTACATTCATGGTACTTTATCCTATGGGCTTTAATTTTCTTGATGTCAGCATCCATCCTTAATGGCCTATTTAGATGCGAACTGGATAGGATGTTCTGATACTCAATATTCCACTTCTAGTTTTTGTATCTTTCTGGGTTTAAATTTATTTTTAATCTGCTAAAAAATAATCTACTATATTTTGATCAAGCTTCGAAGCCAAATATCGCCGGTTATATTTACACTTACTAAGATGATTTGAATTTGCCATCTTTTTTAAGATCTTGGCATGGCCCTTGTTCTGCCTATATTTATTTATTGTGACATTTTCAGCACTACTTATATTACTGCCAATCTGGTTCTTCATGCATACATGAAGAACATTGAGCTTGATCATCATTTTCTACGAGAGAGTTCAAATGGGCAATTTGTCTCTTCTTCACATTTCTTCTGATAAGCAACTTGATATCTTCATGAAATCATTGTCCACTTCCCGGTTTACCCTTCTCCGATCCAATCTTCACATTCGATTGCAGACTATTTAGATTGCAAGAAAATGTTAAAGTATCATTGTATTCATGGCATTAGATGTATTTATAGCATTAACATATTAAATTTATTTTTTTTTTTACTTCTATGTCTTATTTGTATATGTCCATTTATGCTAAATCATATGTACATATCTCTATAAATATTAATACAACCTTGGAGAAGGGTATGTGGCTTTTATACATATTTTTCAGGTTTAAATTTACTTACATTCACTACTAAATAAAACACTCATTCATCAAACTGTATCGCATTGAATGTTCTTAAGCTACACAAATTTATACAGCTGATGCCGAAACATTTCTGATATATTTTTCCATTTACATATCATGTTTCCATCTAATTATATGTGCTGTGTATCTATAATTTTTAAGTTCATTTTTTTTAGAGATTTCCATTCGTAGCAGCCTGAAATCACATGAAACTAACAGAAACGGACAATTTATGCTTTTGAACAAAAACTTCCAACCTTGAAATAAACTACATAAAATTAAAAGATAGGAAACAATACAAAATAAAGGGGACAACAATAAGAATTTAATAGGTGTTCTTCTTCATACAAGAAGAAAACTGAAAAATATCTCATTCAAAGACTCAAGTTTTTCATCCTGCCAATTATTGTGATAATTTTGTCTTCCATGATGCCCAAAACAAGGATAAAACTTCCAGACAAACACAATAACTAGAAGCTATTACCAAGACTCATATCCGCTAAACAATAAGGTAGTTCTGATTTACAAGTAGAAATTTGTTCAAGTGCATTATTCTGTACCAGAAACTTAAAAAAAGACTTAATTGTAGAGGTAGAAACAACTAATGAAAATAATCAGTAGCTGGGAACACCTTTACTGCCATAGTAAAAAAATGCCATAGAAGTAAACTGTGTTTTACCATAAAATTTGTTCATCCTTGTTTTTTCAATAAAATCTCTGGATATTCTGTAAGTTTGATAACTTTGTTCAGCAATTTACTTTCTGCAATATGAAAAGGGGGATCTTCTTTCACACTAAATACTTCATGCAGCATAGTCTTCAGAAATAGTCTTCCTAATCACCTCTACCTTTTTCTAAAAAAAATATAAAAAGACAATGAATAGATAAAGTATGATTCCCAAAGATAAAAGCATTGCAACCCGCGCAAAAGATGCCTCAGATGAATGGACTTAAGCGACCCAGAATTATAAGCATCCACTTGAGCTCGATTCTAGGCCAATTAGGCCTGCAATCATAATGTTCATACTTGTCTTTGAATCATCCAATATCCAATCTTGGGCTTCAACATGGCCTGGAGCTGACCTGAAACCAGACTCAAGCTTGCTAGCCCGTGCATACGAACATTGTTACTGTCCAAACCAAGAATACATGGAGAAGGAAAGAGATAGGGATGGAACCGAGGGAGAGAGCACTCCAAAATCAGAGCCAAACATACTATCCTGAACATCTTAAAATTATATGCTTATTAATAATCTGAAATTTCCACAAACCTTAAAATCTTGCTGTGAAATTTTAATGGACCAAAATTTTAAAAACAAATTCGGATTTCTAGATTTTCTTTGGTACATAATATTCATGTACAAAAGAAAAGAGAGTGGGAAAGGATTCAAGCCTTTATTGTTGACCAGCCTGCTCCCCATCCAGTAGCCTTGAGAAAAAACATAGGAGAGGAGAGCAACCGAAGACAGTGGCTGGCTAGGGAGAAACTTGAGAGAGGAAAGAATTAAGGGTTTTCCTCAAAGAGCTAGTTGCGAATTAGATAACACTTTTTGTAGTGCAATACAGCTGGACTCAATTTTAACATAAAACTCTAGGTTCCAAAGACCAAATTTCATGTTAAAGGCTAGCTTTTAGACTCGCGAATACAAAATCACAATTTTTACACTGACCCTTCAGGCCAATCAGGTAAGCCCAAATGACCAATGCCCCTGGTCCAGTCTCTTTAACCAACTAGATGACCTGATTTAACTTGCTGATCTATGCAGGAACATAATTTTGGCAAGAAAAGTGGTCAACCTCTCTTAGACCGAGTGTATCTTACATCGGTCAGTCAGAAAAACAGAAAACAAACATTCAAACAGACATGAAATATTCAGTTGCATAGTGCTGACTTGCCACGTCAATTACTCAAGTTTTATTTGGTTAAGTAGGCATCAATTTTTTATGACCTGACAAATATTCTAGTCGCATCCTCAGAGCTCATCATTGGAATGTAGTGCATAAACAATTTGCTTCTTAGATCAGGCACTATCCCTTTATTCATCTCATAAGCAAATTCAAGGATTTTTAATATCATAACATATGCCATGATTGATGCCAAAAGTGCAAATACACAAATGGTGTACATATACACTCATTTATAAAGAATAACCAAGTAATCAGGTAATCATTAATCAGAGAGTCCCAAAAGAGAGATCTAGCCACAGATTGTCAATCAAGGTTGTAAAAACACTACTGGAAAGCAGATATTGTAAAGTAAAAAAACAAAATGAAAAGGAGATTGAACCGGATGCAGATGATATCAGGCACCATCCCTTTATTCATCTCATAAGTAAATTCAAGGATTTTTAATTTCATAACACATGCCATGATTGACGCCAAAAGTGCAAATACACAAATGGTGTACATATACAGTCATTTATAAAGAATAACCAAGTAATCAGGTAATCATTAATCAGAGAGTCCCAAAAGAGAGATCTAGCCACTGATTGTCAATCAAGGTTGTAAAAACACTACTGGAAAGCAGAGATTGTAAATTAAAAAAACAAAATGAAAAAGAGATTGAACCGGATGCAGATGATGTCATAACAAAATAGCAATTTAGTCAACGAAGTTGGAACTGTACACTCTAATGTGTCGTAGATAGGGTTTCCTAAACTGTGCCATATCGACCGATTTGGGATGTGTTGAACCAGACTGGTTGGCTGTCGGCATGATTTGGCTATGTAAAATGGCACAACCACCAATCCGCGCCCAACCCCCTGAACCGACCGAAATGGCATGGTTTGGCACCCAAACCGTGCCATTTTGTCCAGTTCGAGCCTAGTTTGGCCTAGTTCGGGTCCAGTTCAGGAATGAACCGATTTTTTACTATAGCAAGGGGGTAGGATATTTTTAACTTAATTGAGAGCTCTCAGTTTGACAAAGAAAGCTTGGGAAGCATCATTTGACGGTTCCAGTTGATCTAAATACCCGAAATTAAGAAAAAACATCGATTAGAGGTATGTACATCAATCCTTTCCCCCTTCTCCCTCTCCACTCTTTTTTAAAAAAAAATCATAGAAAATGAAAAAACAAGAAAACTCTGTCAATTTTTTTTATTTTGACATAATTTTAAAGTATGTTGTAGATCTATGAAAGATCTACACAATGATATTAAAATCATGATTTTTTAAATATATAATTTTTAAAATTAAAAAATATTATTGGATTAAAAAATTATTAAAAATTAAAATAAATTATTAAAAATTATAAAAATAGATTATTGTTCTAGGATTTCTAAGTTGCTTTCACCATAATTTTCGATAAATTTCGTATCGATCTATCAAGTTTTAATGCATTGTATGAATAGTATCCTAGATCTAATTTTAAAAAATGTGGTCTTTCATGCCTGTCCACTATCTTAAAAAAATATATACAACATCCATAATAAGATCCTACATGAATCTAAGATCAAATTAATTTTTTATAATATTATATTTTTTATATTTTTATTTTAAAAATTAAAAATTTATATAATTAATTTAAAAAATAAAAATAGATAGATAAAATATTGATTAATTTTATGTAATTATTGAACTTATGTGATTTTTAAATTTTCAGGAATGGATCCATCGAGGAGAAAAAAGAAGGATTCAGAGCATGACATTGATGGGATATATAGATAAATGCTCTCGAATCAATATCATTGGAGGTGCAAATGATGAAATATATAATTCAAGGGTGATGGGTAATAAGATTGAAGCAGCACTTGATTGACGGCTATTTTAATATATTTGCATGCCGACGGCATCCACAAGAGGTCCGTCAGTTGATGAAGCACTTTGTTGATTTCAAAACAAGAAAAAAAAATATTGAAAAAGAAGGCAGAGATGGACCGTCGAACCATAGAACCACATTCATATCACCCCAAGAAGAGGGAGCATATATTCTTTTCGATGAGACACAAATGGAGGCTACCATTCAGGCGAGCTTGTATGAGCAGATGCAGCCAGAAAAGATGGCCAGGCAGAGGGAGTGATTTGGACCATCAACTTTTGAATCAGAGTTAGGATCGGGCTCTAAAAATATTGCAGGAGAGTCTAAGACATTTTAAGAGTACCTCCTCAATTAGAGAGTCCACCATGAGAGGAACCAACCGTATTGTATTCATGTTGAGAACATTTGACAAAAAAAAGAAATCTTTCAGAAATATTCCAACAGGAATCACTATCTACAACATCAATCCACATACCTTTTCTAGCAGAGATTCTAAGCAATAGAGGATTAATACTATGCTGAAAAAGGATAAGAAGACGAATATGTAACAGGTTATCGAATCCTGGTTTCATTTCAATCATATCATGTGCATGCAACAAATAACCTATATTATCACTCTACTATTGCATCTATTAGATTGCTGGTACAGATATAAATCCTTCAAAATCGAGAAATATTTATAGTCAGCTTCTTGACAATAATGAGCTAGAAAATTGGATTGCCTCCTATTAGAATAAATGGCCCATGTATAGATTAACAATGATGCATGACAGTTAAACTAGTCCTATTAGAGAAGCATCATCAATTTCTTAACTTATTATAATGAAAAAAATTTCATAAATCTATAGATGCTTCAGGTGCATGACACCAACAATATCCTTAGATTGATAAAGGTGATTGATTAGGTGGGAGAGTAGACTATCATACAGGTCATCACAGATAATAGATCACAGTATAGATCCGTAGGATAGCTTTTGATGCAGTAACGACCGCATATTTTCTAGATCCTGGATATTATATTGATCTTATATTGATGGATATTGAAAAAATCCATGTAGAAGATAATTGAAGTAGTACAAAGTATCATCGGATCACCTACAACCATATATAGATCTTATTATTGATACGAAACTTTACAGGAAAAATATTGAGATCAGGAATTATACAATTTGCTATAAATTATATAGCACTTGATAGACTTCTTGGTAAGAAAGTAAAACCGCGTCAGATATTTATCAGTCTAGAGTGATAGCAGAACAGATATGCTCGGACAAATACTAAGAAAAGCACTGTAGAAAACTTAGTGATGAGACAGACATTCTGGTAGCGAACCGAGAGAATAGTGGAGGCTATCAAGCCTCTACTTGAAATACTTCGAATCGTGGACTCAGAACGATATACTCAAATGAACTTTCTTTATTACATAATAGATAGGATAAAGAAAAAGATCAAAGAGACGATCTATCACATGCCAATGAGTATATCCAAAGTATTGATGGATGGTGAAGTTATCAAATAAATTCGGATTTGCATCTAGCAGGTATACAGTAAATCATGAAGGCTTTAAAAATTTAAATTGATTTATATTTATACAAGTATATATGCAGCTTACTATCTTAATTCAAAATTCCAATACTTCATACTGGACATTGCTATTGATGAGCAGCTTATATATACCCTATGTAATGTTATATATAAGATGGAACTCGATCCAGATATCGCTGCTATGTGCCTAAAATAAGTTAGATTGAAATTGTTAACTGATTTTTATTAGTAACTTCCACAAGTAATACATGATAATAATATTTTTTTCTAAATACTTTTTTAGAAATGACGGATTCTTTTGGATACAATATAGTCATCAAAAGTAAATCAAAGATCAGTCCTAATAAACACTAATAAGTCTAATATTAGATTCAAAATGATTTTTAATTTTACTGAATCTGAGATTCTAAATAATTTAATATCTTTTGCAGCTGAATGATGGATGCATTTTGATGGATTAGCAAAATATTTGAAAAATCTTGCTATTAAGATTCTCTCCCAAACGGTATCATCGAGTAGATGTGAGCATAATTGGTCGGCCTTCGGCTTTATTCACTCCAAGCAGAGGAACCATCTAAAATAAAAATGCCTTAACAATCTTGTATATGTACACTATAATTTGAAATTCAGGCTAAAGTGCATTGAGAAGAAAATTGATTTAAAATACTCCAACCCGAATGTGAGTAATTATATTGATGAGTATGAAGATTCGATAATTGGATGGGTCGTCAGTCAGCAGCAGGAGTCAGTGCTTGATAAGCCAGGATCGCTTCCTTGACCAGCCAGTTTTGTAGCGAGCAAGACTGGGATGGATGCTGAACAATGGACAAGAAGCAATATTCCTCACAGGACTCAAATAGATAAATCACATCATTCCTCCCCACCATCTATTCGATGCAGAGATAGAGAGGAAAGGCATTTGCATCCCCTATTGAGCATTTAGTTCATTCAGATTCAGACACTAGGAAGAACAATGCTAATACTTCTGATAGTCAATGATCTAGTTATCAGAGAGGGACCAGAAAACAGGAGATATGGTCGGCTATTGATCTTCAATTCACTGGTGAGTCAGTTTATTCATACGACACAAAATACGAACCATAGTGCATCAACTGGTAGAGCTCGCGGCGATACAATTCCATACAGGCGATGGGTTCTGCGAGGCATTCCAGATACAATGCAGCTACAGATCTCGCACGTGGAATAGCATCCATAGATGTATCAAGCTCATCCTCGTATTCTGGATCTTATCCGTATGCACTGATAGCTTATGATCTATATGGATATGGTATATCCAAGACATCATCTTCTAGTGATTATTATCCATGCACCTCGGAACATCTTACAGATCTGATTTTGCTATAGTATATTCGGATGGACCTCTCCATAGTCATATTATCAGTCTCTGAATAACTATCACAGTCAGGATCTCAACGAGGGATTTGCTAAGAGTTACGATCTATCATGCATATCTCTTGGGATGAGCTTACAGAATTACCATACTGCCTGGCTAGAGAGATTTACTGATCTCCTTACTAAGTACATTAATGATCTCGATATTTATAGACATCAATACTTGACCTAATTTTATATATCGATATGTAACTATATTTATAATTCTCATTTTTCTTCAATTAATTATTCATAATCTTAATTTATAAATTTTTTTAAAAATATATTGTAGCATAGAAAGATGCTAAACAACATTTCATAGTGATTTTTGACAAATTAGTCTTGATGATATATATTTGAACCTCAAAATATTCAATAAATTTTAAAAAATTAATTTGATTTCCATAAGAGGACACTACTAAGGAATCATCATCCATAATAAAAAACAATATTATTGAACCAGGTATTAATAATTCAGGAAATGTTGATATTAAAAGAGATGTCATTGATTGAACCTTTCAGGAATATGAGCAATCTGAAGCTGTGTTGAAAAATTGAAAGAAGCTTATGTTAAAAAAGATATGCCAATCATTGGATCATCAAAAATTTTAAATACAAGTTTAAGAAAGCTGTTCAGATCAATGAATATCCCAGTTCCTCAATCATTTCTATCATTGATTCAACTAATGCAAGCATCTAAATGAGTGAAGATCTAATTCAATTTCAGTAATAAGTGAATTATTACTAGAATTTACTTGACTTCTTGTCTTTGATAAAAAAGAAATCTAGTGAGAAAGAAGCCAATTCTAGAAAGGTATTATTGACCATGTTAGTATTCATGATCCTATTTATGTCATTCCTTTTCTAAAATTCAATTCAATTCTTTATTTAGATTTCTTTTTCTAAGGGAATCAAATTTACATTTTACATCATTAAGAGTGTTTTGAAGAGATGCAAATATCAATTAGTATCAACAAACATCTATTTGTACCTAAAAATAGCTAATAAATCTTTAAAAATCTATTTGAGATTAAAAGAACTAAAAAATAAAAAAAATGGCGTGCCGGTCCTTCATGCCACATGTCAGTACAATACCGGTACCGGTACCATACCATACCGGTCGGTGATCGATACCAGAATCCTTGGTCGCAAGAGTAATTGGTCAGCATTAACCTGAAATGATTGATGTGGCAAGAAGTTGAATGGCAAGAAGTTAATTCATGGCTGTAATTAGTGGTGGAACAATATAAGATGTTATGGACATGTAACATGACAACCAACTTTTCTTCACTTGTAACAAGCACATGTATCTCATCAAGGCCTGTTTGGCATCATTATAGGTAGCAGAGCTTTTGTTCATGGAGCTTTGGTTAGTAGAGCTTTTACTAATAGAGTTTTTTATAAAAAATTGTTTGCTATTTAGTAACTAGATTTTTGAACTTCGTGGAACTTCAATATCCATTTGGCAACAAAATTGATAAGTGCTTTCAGTATTGGAAAAATGATAAGGGATACTACATAATGCTATAAATTGTTAACTATTTGTATTATCAAAAACCATTATTATAAAGTTTTCTTGGTTTATGAATTATTTATTTTCATATTTAACCAAAATAATATAAATTTATTATAACACAAAATAATATTTTCATAATATTATTCGATTATAATAATATCATAATATAAATAACATGATATTATTGTTTTACTATATTACAAAGCATTACATTATGATATTATTATAGTATAATAGTATTACATTATTATAATATGATCAATATATTATAATAATAATGAATAATCTAATATTAGTATAATATAATATAATATTACTATCAAGATTTGTTACTATAAGTGATTATCAACTTGTAAATTATTTGAAATTAATATTTTTTAAAAAAAACTTGATTGCCAAGACTTAAATTCAAGTCTCTAGAGTGAGCTTTTGGCTTCTTTTTTTTTAAAAAAAAAGTGCTTCCCGATGCATATTAAATAGAGCTCATGCCACAAAAGCTTCAATTTAGAGCTTTTCCCTGGTATACCTTTCTCTGCTTTTGAAGGAGTGGAAAGTTGCTTCAAAGTCTTTACCAAACACCTCGAGATCACCCAACAATGTCTGACCCTCCAAAAGCAATGCCAAATTGAGCCTAAGAATCACTATACTTTATGAAATGTGATTATATAATTTTTCCAATAATTTATTCTTTTAAGGCTTGAAAAGCATGCCATTTCATACTCAATCAACAATAAGAAGTGCATTCACTAACAAAGGCGAGTTGTCAAGTAGGATATTGAGCAAATTTTTAACATGATGAAAGGTTGAGGAAAATATGCATGTCATAAATCCAGGATTTTTCATGCAAGGAAACAAGAATTCACAGGTTTTGGGACGTAACAATGCATCACAGTAGCATCTATTACACAGGAAACAGGACAAGAAAGGTCAAAGAGGGCAGAAGTGGGACAGTGAATCATGCAGATGAGATAGGTTTTCTGCAATTCATGCATTCTACAGGAAAACTTAACTGACAATACAACATCAACTTAATCCACTGAAAATAGCTACTTGGAATATTAAGCTTCAAGAGTTGCATTAGATAAAGCTTTATTACAAAACCAGAAGTAACTGCAAAAGCATATTCTGGTGTGGGAGTTGAGAAAGTAAAATATTAGAATGAAAAGCACACATAGGAAGCTGGTATGGTAGCAGGATACTGAAGAGATTATAAAAGAAGGTACAGCACTTTGAGACTTAAAAGAAAAACTTATAGCACAAACCAGAATTTGCGCAAGCACTTATGTTAAAAAATATCTTATTTATTCTTTTTAAAATGGGCAGATATTAAGTGCATATTTTGTACATGCTTTGAAAATAATATATCCTCCATAATTTGCTCATGCTATGGCATCTGCTTGCAGAAAATCATAGCTTGTTCCATTACTTGGGGATTGTTCATTCAGTCCACATCATTCTACTGGCATCAGGGGAGATCAATATTTTAAGTTCCACTCCATACCAGGCTTACCATTTTGAAGTGAGAAATTCGTAGGCAGGACACACCCTGTACTGAGTGTCACAGCAATGTACTGCACTGACACTCAATAAAACACACACCCTGTACCGAGTGTTATAGCAATGTACCACACTGACACTCAATAAAACCTATACCAGTTGGGTTGCCTGTATAGGTGCTGAAACTGGTACTTAAAACCTTGATTTGTTACCATTCTACCATTCCGACTCACATGGCTCATGTTAAAAGTCTTTATGGGAAAATATGGCTCATTTTTTTCATTGATAGGGCCATCTTCTTTATTGGTCCGAAAATTGATTTCTTTATGGGATTATGTGGCCTATTTTTTCATTGATAGGGCCGGCCATCTTCTTTACTGGATCTAAAAATTGCTTTCTCCTCTCGTCTGGAAATGTATAACCCTTAAAAACATATTTTTCTATATCATGCGATGTATGGTGCTTTCTTAGAAAGTATGGTCATAAATCGGAATGGAGGAAAAGGATTCATGTAGCCAAACCCCACTAGTTTAGATTAAGGCTTAGTTGAGTTGACTTAGTGCAATATGTGTTGCTATCATTCATTAAAACAATCATGTATGCATAAATAATTTACAAGATTTACAAAGAGATTCTAATAGCTCTATAAACAAGCAGAGCTTGAGCACACTGGGCCTAGCTCAAGCTTAGCTCATTCTGTAAAGTTGAGCTCAAGCCACCCATTTAGTTCCTAGCTACACCTGAGCAGCTCACAAACAGCTCATTTAAGAGATCTAATGAAAGCATGACATCTTTCAATACTATCACACATACAAAAACATTCAAATACATAGATACATATGTATAAATATGCATATACGTATATTCAGCTAATTTCTACCATTAAATTTTGATATATAAACTATATTATTTTTAATAACTATAACTAAAAATAAAATTTAATTAATATGCAATATAAATTTATTAAATATTTATTCCTATTTTAAAATTAAGCGAGTCAAATTTTGAGAAGCACAAGCTGTTCATCATTTGACAGCCCTAGTTTTTAAGTTTTAGCATGTCTATGCTTTATGATATGGAAGTGTCATTGACTCAAGCAAGTTAACATGACTTGGAATTCCTTTTAACTTTTTGTACACAAGTATTATTAGGATAAAACATTTACAATGACTTATTTATAGTCATCTACTCTGGCATGCCATAAGAATTCAACTTTCTTGGGATTATTTAAGCACATTGGGTTATCTTTTTTTTCCCCTTCTTTATGCAGTCAGGAGGTGCTGCTTCACAAGAGAAAATCCCAGCTTAAAGATTGGAGATTCACATCTTCATGTCTATTTTCATACATCAAAGTGATCTTCAGTGATCATTATTCTTTATCAAAAAGGGCAATAATAAGATTCAACTTCCTAGTATGCTTTAAATTCAAATAGATTTTCCCCATTACATCACCAAACACCCCACATAACTTAATCATTTACTTTTAATTTATTGAGGTTTTTCATGAGATCCCTTTTTCTTCTTTCACAAAGGTTGGGTATGGTGCTTGGTTCCCTCCAGCCAAAGAGAAGGTACATACCTAATTGATGAGGACATGGTTGGCAGTATCTTCTCTATAATTTTCTTTAACCTTGATGCCTAATTTAACAAGTAACTACCATCAAGGCTAATCTTGAAAAAAAAAAAAAGAAGATGGTTTCACAAGCTGGTGCCTGTCTATAAAGATTATTTAACAAGCATAGAATTGGCAATCGCAACAAGTATTTTATTCAACCAGCTCAACTTCCTCAAACTCATCCTAGTTATAACAAACTAAAGGTGCTTCAAGTTTACAATGTAGTCACTTCATTTGACAAACTTATCCTTTCTTGTTTTGAATATTGATGGTTCCAGGAAATAAAAATGACAGTGATGATAAACATTCATCGAATAAAAATGCCATGATTTGAAAAAATACATTTACAAATTAAAGGGTCTTAGCTCTCTCCCAATTTATTTCCCTGTTTTATAAATGAGAGCAACAAGAATGGTTTACTCCTATTAAGGATGTTCAATCATGATAAAATCCATAATTTTTTTGTTGCATAATGCTTGATAACATGCCAAAATTGATTTACCAAAAATGCAAATTAAATCCCTTCAATTCAAATTTTATCATTTTTAATCTCTTTCTTCACATCGCCGAACTTGCTGGACCTACATAAACAACATGCCTCATTTCCAGACTATTAGTAATGAATTAAAGTCTGGCATCTCATATCATCAAGTTCACCATTATTAATTAAGACATCAGAAAAAACCAACAATTCCTTTACACACTTCTTCGTCTACATGGTCCTTATGCTTTTCATCTTGAACTTCTGAACACAAGGAGGATTTCTTTTCCCACCAGCCATCTTGCACAAGTTATTTGGTAATCCCTGCCTAGCCATTTTTTAACTCAAATCATTCACAGAGTCATCTCCCTGTCAAGACTTTTTCTTTAAATAATTCAAGATAATGTGATTTAGAACATCTGATATACACTATCACACTCATCTAAATTCCCACTCGCAGCTTTTAAGTCAAACCCGTGCATCTCTCACAGGGTGTGAGATATAATTGTCTATTAAAAGACAACCATTCCCAAAATTATGTCTCTTAACACAAATTTGTGCTTACCTTCTCCAACATATAGGTATCCTTTCGCAAATGTGAGTTTATTAATTAGAGGTTGCTGTGGAAGAACTCTCTGTATAACAAAAGATAATGTGATTCATAATTATTCAAAACAAGAAAATTATCAATCATAGAAGTGACAAGATTCCCCCTACAAATGGACCTAATGTAACTTTCGTAGTGAAGCAATAATGGAGGGGAATGCAGTCAAACCAAGATGATAACTTAAATGCCCCAGGTGAACATATATACCTCAACCATTTTCTCCAACTAGGTCTATGATTTGTATTACCTGATAGCACACCCTTAGATCATAATATGTTTCAAATGTTCTAAAGTTAATCAGTTCCACAAGAAAATCAATTTATGTTTAACATCCAGGACTTTTGGGCAGAGTACTAAGAGAATAAAAAATTTTCAGCATGCTCAAGATTTAATAAAAGTTACACATTGTACTACAACTTTCAGCTTAAGCAATGTTACTAAATGCAAATATCACATCAGCCGAGACACCCCAGTTGACCTTTAATGTCTACGATAATAATTCAATTGCTAGATAATCAAAAGTAGAATGAGGGAATCAGCCCACATTTTATATTACAAAAGAGACTAACAAAAGGTGGCGATGCATACCGGACGAAGAGGGAGACCTAGAGGGCTAAGAGCACAGTTTGTTTTTGGCATGCTCCACTCTCGTGGATGATGGTATCTACACGTGTTTCCGAATTTACAATCCCCTGTCCTCATGTAGAACTGGCACTCAGGTTGTCCAGGTCGCTCTGGAAATGTATGTTCCCTCTGACTACTGCTTGAAGGCCCAGCAGAGGAAGATACTGGAGTATAAGGTCCTGGGTAAGCAGGGACTGAAGCAGTTACCTGGCTGGACAACCCATACAAATGTCCTGCTTGAACAGTTTGTTGCCCACCGGGAGACACTACTGGACTTACAGGAGCCTGCTCATATAGAACCATGCAGAATAAGGGATCTCAACTTCACTTTCTTGTCACTGCACACAAAAATAAGCATTAAGGAAAACTTATGCACCAAAAGAATTTTACAAACCGGATAAGGACCCCAACCCTGAACTGGAACAACTCCAGGAGAAAGAAGCATGGGACCATATGACCCTGGCATGTATGAACCAGGCAACACTGAAGGCCTTCCCCCTTGCCAACCGGCTAAAGGTGGATATGGATGAGGTGAAGGTACTGTAGGAGGCTGCACCGTCGGATAAAATGTAGGTGCAGGTGAAGGCACCGAGGCACCACCAGGTTGTGGATGATGGAATTTACAGGTTGACCCAAACTTGCACTGTCCTGTTTTCATATAGTAGGAGCACTCTTTTTCACCCTGCATTTTGTAATCCCACTACTATGATCAGCAATGCCAAAACAAACTACATCAAAATAACAAGAAAGCACCCACTAAACAAAGAAAAAAGTAGTCAACACAAATCTAGAACAAAAGAAAAAAATGGGTCACTGACCGGCCGTAGAGGGTATCCACAATAATTTAACAACACTGGCCGCACAGATCCACCTCCTTGTCTCGGGTGGTGGTACTTGCATGTAGAACCAAATTTGCAAGTTCCAGTCCTCATGTAATACTGCAAAACATTGGGCGTGTCATAACTGAAAGCAAAACAAAGTTTTTCTTATCCATTGAACCACCATTTCCATCATGACAATGGTCCAATTTCAATTTGTTTTGATATACCAAGTTCCACAATTAAACAAGACCACATGCCAAACTAAGCATAGTACCTCACACACAGGTTGGCCCACGCGCTCTGGATACTCTCCCACTCCAGTCCTTCCACCTCCGCTTCGCTAGATAAGGTATCCATAAATACCATAAATTCAATGAAAAATGATCTAATTGTCCAATTATCAGCAAAAGCTATCAACCATAGAAACTTCAAATCTTGCCGCATTCAATAGCCCAAAAATGCAAACTTGCTTCATTAAATTCACATTTAACACTCCATAGCTCAATCAAAGAACTTAACACACTTCCAACTTGACTCGAAAGCAATAAAACCACACACATTACAAGCAAAATAGCTTATATGACATCGAAGCCCTAGTTGAATCAATTGCAAAGGAAACATCCAAAGAACCTTACCGCTCCGCGATCGCGGGGGTGATTGTAGCGGCACTTCTCGCCATAGCCGCACGATCCAGTGCGCATGTAGTAGGCACAGTCAGGCTCGCCAGGCCGCTCCGGGTACGGCGAATCGCCGCCACCGCCGCCGCCCAATCCCAACCTCCACATCGATTCTACCACAGCGGCCAACAAAAGAAACCACCATCTCCCATCAGCCCAATTCCACACCCAAACTCTAAACCCTAACTACTCCCCCAAATTTCAACCCCAAAATATCCCAAAAAAGAGGAAAAAAAAATCTGAGAAAAGAAGTAGCAAACTACCTTCCAAACCAGTGTCGGGATCCGGATGGGCGCCCTCCGTTGCGGTGCTCCGTCCGTGCAGCTCCATCCCGGGAATCGCGGGCGGCCGTGCGTGCTGCCCTTCTAGAAGGCTCCCGAGGGTTCTGGAAGCCTCCGATCGAGCAGGATTGGCCGAATGAAGAGGGATTGGAAGGATCGATTCCCCTCGTCTTCGACCGCGTTCGCCGATTTTTCCCCTTCTTTACCTCTTTTTTTCCTCCCTTTTTACTCTTTCATTTTTTTTTTCTTTTTTTTTTTTTTAAGTTTTTCCAGTCTCTCTGTCTCTACTCTCAGCTGCTTTCTTTTCCTTCCTCCCCCGTTTTCAAAGCGCTCTGATCTTTTCTCGCTCTCTCGCTCGTGCCTTCCCGTCTCTTGGTTTTCATGCCCGCCAAGCACAAGGCAAAGTTCGTATTTATTAATTGCCCCCTCTCGAGCCGTAATTCCCCTCAATAAAACTTAAAACTAGTCCTCGGATTAAACTAATCCCTTCCCGTTTTACCGACGGCTCCTCCCCGCCACCCACCCCCAACATTTATAGAATTACTTTTACGCCCCTATGGTAGGTTTTTTAATTGGACGGTATTGCCCCGGTGCTGACGCGGCGTTTAATTCTTCGCTGGTGGATGCTGTCAGGGATGATTCCCCTCGCGGAGAGGGGGGAACCGCTGCGAAGGGCGCCTATGGCGGGATACATGAGCAAACGGGACACGCGGCGAATGATCATGCGTTGATGTAGTTGTCCTTCGTCCTTCAGGATTCGAGCGGATCCGGCGAGTCCCCGGAGAGATGGAGACTGTCGGCGATGCGAACGAGGGGGTAGTTTGGTAAGTTTGGACCGAGCGACTCAAGGTGGCAGGGCGGTGGTTTTGGCGCGACGGGTACGGACACGGAGTTCTCGACGGTCGGCAACGACCAATTGGGAGGCGACGCGTGGGCATCAGGCCGCGAGGTGTTGCTCGGCTTTCCGGTCTAGGAATGGACCGGGCGGTTCGGGAGGAGGAGATCGTGGACGGATGATGGAGAATGGACCGTGAAGATCGAGTCTAGATCCGCATTGATGCACTCGAGTTGGGGAGTGGGTGGATGTCGGACCGGGAAACGCCGGTGACGGTGGAGGGGGCGGCGTTGCGGAAGCGGGTGCGGGGGGTTCGTTACCGGGAGCAGCCGGTATGCGGGGGAAGAATTGGTTTTGACCTGTGAAAGCCACGGGCTCCGATCCGGTCTCGGCCCTTGACCAAGAGCAGCTGGTGTTGGTGTTTGATAATGATTGGCTGTAGAGCCTGCCTGCTGCACTATGTTAGACAGCAGTAAAGACCGAGCAGTGGTTGGCTCATTGGCTGCTCTATCCGGGCCGCCGGATCAATGGATTCCGCGAGATACCGTGTGGGGGATATTTCGAAGGCTTGGGTTCATTAAAGAATATCATTCTACTTTGTGTCTTGCTTAATTAAGGCTACATACCGATCTAATATCGACGATCCGTGCTTAAAAAAAATTAAACACTGCGTTGGGTCTGAATCTTGTGTCCTTCAACCATTGAATTGGACCCATCAGCATATCATCCAGGCTTAATTTAGGTTTTACCACAAAAAATAATAATAAAAAATAGAGAGAATCCAAACTGAATCGGGCCTGATCTAGCCCGCCCCAAATATCTTTCTCAATTCATTAGCTGAAGTTTTATACATCCTCTCTTTTCATCTCAATAACTACATTTCGCATGTATGTTCACTTTATCATATTTAAATATTTATATTTTATTATTTATTTAGTAACTTCTTATTTATAATATTCTAAGTATATATATTTTGAAAAATATAGTTTGTAAATTTAAAAATGAACGATTACTCCAATAAAATTAAAAGTTTGTGAATGAAATTTAAATTTAGTATAGATTTTTTAAATTTTATTTTTTAAAGTAATTTTGTATTTAATTATTAGTGATAGTATTTTAGTCATAAATAAGATATATGCCGCGTGTAAATTACGAACTTGATCCGTCCATTCCAATCCCAATTTGAGCCTAAACATTTTAGGTTAGCCTTTCCAGGACCTAACCCAACTCAATCAACTAATGAGTTAGACTGGGTTTCAAATTATGATCCAAATATGAAATGAAGTACGGGAGGAGGGGAGGGGGTACATATACTGGTCCAACCCGACTCATTTATAGCTTAATATTTATCAGCAAAAAAACTAAAAAATGTCATTTTCTAAAGATACTTCTATGTTTATTTATTTAAATATAATAAGTATAAGAAAGGAAAGGATATATCAAAATGATCGGAATAATATATAGTATTATTAATTTATAATATTTTTTAAAAAAAATTAGTTATGATTGTATAATTAAAGAGTAAACAATTGGTTTTGGATCAATTCATTTTTGGTGAATAATTCAAAGAATCATTTGGTCAAGAAAAAATTGAGAATAGCTCAGTTTTTTTTCAAAAAATTGGAATATATTATCATTATGACTAGAAGATAATAATTATCAAATATTACATAACTATCTTGTCCAATGCCTATATGAACTATCCTACATTCGTGCATATTTTTTTTATCTAAATTGAGATTTTGCCGGACATGTTGATACACCCCAATACAAGTTATACAAGATCCCAAGCTTTAATATTACAATCAACTAATACTTTAATCTTTGAAAGCTTCACTTTCACTTCTAAAATCATCAATCTCGTTAAGGTATCCAAGATACCCCATGTTCTTCTAAAACTCAACTTCAAAATAGCTTTTGATATTGTCTCCTAGAATTTCCTATTTAAGCTATTGGCGATAAGAGGCATTGGTTCTAATTATCTCTCGTGGTTGGCAAGCACCATTAAGAACTTGACCTCTTCGATATCCATCAATGGCAATTTAGGCAATTGGTTCTCAATTAAAAAAGGTTTACAACAAGATAATATGTTTTTCCCCTTCTCATTCATCTTGATCACTAATTTTCTATATCGAATGATAGATCGAGTCATTAATGAAAAGATCCTTGACCTTGTCGATCTCTCGAGCAACATGCATTCAACCCAATATGCTGACAGTATAGTAATTTTCTACAGATCTTCAAAGCATTAACTCAACATAGTTTAGTTGATACTGTATCTCTTCGAACTCCTGTCCAGGCTCAAAGTAAACTTCAACAAAATCCATCTGGTTGGTATGGGACTTAAGCATCAAGAGATGTTGGGCTGGCTATAATTCTTGGCTATAAAATTTCTAAATTTCCTATTCAATACCTTGGTATTCCTCTCCATTTCAAGAGTTTCCCTGTAAACTCTTGAAACTTTGTGGTTAACAAGGTTGAATATAAATTTTCCGAATGGAAGAAACATTACCTCTCCTTTCCAAGTCAACTCATCTTAGTCAACTCCTTTCTAAGGATGATACCAAGCTATTGGATGTCTATGCATCAACTGCCACTATCGATCGTCAAGAAAAATTGTATTTGTAAGAATTTTCTATGGAATGGGGGAAGACAAAACAGTAACTTCAGGAACCTGACTAGTTGGTCTATGACTTGTTGACCTAAATTAATGGGGGGTCTTGGAATAGTCATGTTGCTGCCTAAGTCACTATGGCTTGTAGCACTTGTCCGGCATCAGTTAATGGCGATCCCGTCTGGCATTTGATGTGTGTGCCCGAATATGCAAAAGAAAAGAGATCTGGACCGGGGATTCCGGGAGCACTCCGACGATCAAGTCAATGAGCGACCTAGTGGAACAGGTCCCCTCCCGGGTGGATCCCGGAGCGATTTCCACCCTCGGAGATCTCTAAGAAAGAGATAAAATGAGAGGTTAGGTAGAGAAGGAGGGCACGAGTAGTGGTGGCTATCGGAGCTCTCTCTGGGGGTTCTTGGATGCTCTCGGTGTGCTTAGCGCTTTACTGTGGTGCCAGCACCTTCTCGCTTACCTTTGTCGAAGACCCCTTCGGATTTTCTTATAGACGAGCTGTGCCTTCTATGGGGTACGGAACTTTGTCTCTCCCGACCCTTCCGTCTGCCATCTTCGCGAGTGGGACGTGGGCTTGTCTTTTTCCCTCGGGTGGTCGAGGACTAGCCACTAACTGAGCTCCCGGAGAACATAGAGGGGGCGTGCCTCCCTCGTGGCAGAAGATTCACTACGAATCCTGAGCCCTGATAGGGAACTGCTCCCCATTAGTACCGCTCCACCATCTAGCAGAGCACTAGTTCGAGGGTAGGTGCTACAAGGCCTAAATTTTCTAATGAGCCCTTCCTTTTCTAGGTAGTGCAGATAGTGGGTAGTGGAGCTCCTTTCCCCGGTGGCACCGATAATGGGTTGGTAGTTTTGTTGCTCCGGCAGGATGCTCCCCCATAGACGATGCACCCCGACAGGACACCGTTTCGTAGGGGCACAATTGGTGCGCTTCGAGCATTTCAGGCGGCGTGCCATCGCCCATCAGACATGCTAGTCTCCCCAGGCATGCCGGGGGGAGGGTGATGGTGCCACTTACCAGCATCGCTGCTTGCGCGCTCGGGAGAGGTTGACTTTGACCATGGGAGTGGCCTCAAGCGGGGGAGGGGACTTCTCCCGCATGCGCGAAGAGCGAGGGCCTGACCTCGATCGGGACTCGACCTTGATGGAGCCGCTCTGGCATGAGGGGCATGAAGAATGAGGGCCTGACCTCGACCGGGGCTCAACCTCGGGGGAGCTGCTCCGGCACAAGGAGTGCAAAGAGCAAGGGCCTAGTTTCGACCGGGGCTCAATCTCAGGAGAACTGCTCCGGCACGAGGGGCACGAAGAACGAGGGCCTGACCTCGATCAGGGCTCGACCTTGGGGGAGCCACTCCGACACGAGGGGAACGAAGAATGAGAGCCTGACCTCGACCTCGGGGGAGCCGCTCCGGCACAAGGAGCACGAAGAACGAGGGCCTTACCTTGATTGGGGCTCGACCTCGAGGGAGCCGCCCCGGCACGAGGCGAATGAAGAACGAGGGCTGCACTGGGACGTCCGTCTAGTTGGTGCCGACTGCTAACATGGTCGCCAGTTAGGTCTGAGAGTGCTCCACGTCAACGATCTTGCCGCATCAGTTATCCCCCACTCTCGAGTTTCGATGCGACATGGTGCTCAGGACGAAGGAAGTTATAGAAAAGCTTACATGAAGAAGACAGACATCCGGTGTTATTAATGCCATGATCGTCGATGATTTGCAGGTCGTGCCTTGTAGCCACTATAAAGATGCCACATCATCAAGTCGCCGGGCTCAAGGTGATTCTCGAGATATCGAGGCATCATTTTAAGCCGATTCTGACATGTAGCACGTATCCGATGGTGCAAGGGTCGAAAAGATGCACAGGCACAGTCCAGCCATTTTGAAAAGGAGGAAAGCTTTCCCCAAACTACCTCTTTCGAACCTTCACACTTCACAGGTAGACCAGAGCTCTTCTTTCCCAATCCCACCTTTTTCTTCAAGGCATCCAGGTCAGTCTTCCTTATCTTCTTCCTTGCTTCCAGTTAGGTTGAGAGGGTTCTACCTTAGGGCTCGTAGGCTTTCTCTTTGTCTTCGATCTTTCTTGCTTAAAATGAGTTCTTCCGTTTGGCGTCGCCCCCTTATAGTAATCCGAACAAGGCAGGTCCTTCCCAGCCAAGGACCCCATCCTCTGATGAGGAGCATGAGGCTCCCCTGAGCCTTAGTATCTACAGGAACCTTAGGCCAACAGGGATAGTCATCAATGGTCCGAGGGCCCCTCCTCCTGCTCCCCCCTTCTAGTCCTCCAGTTCCTCCTTTGGTTTGACCGGTCCTTCCGGCATCACCTCGGTGATGACTGGAGAGGATCTTTCATGGCTCCGGAAGATATATAGGATCCCGAACTCTATCCAATTCTCGGTTCCGGGGCCGAGGGAGCAAGTCACCTCCAGTAGCCCTTGTCGAATAGCTCTTTACGAGGACTTCTTTCTCAGAGATCTTCATCTTCCTCTACATCCTTTCTTCCTTTCCTTCATTAGCAATTTTTGTTTAGTTCTGGCCCAACTTGCTTTTAATGCCATTAGAGTCATCTCCTACTTCATTGTCCTTTACCGTTTCCACGAGATTATTGCCCGTTTTTTCCTCTTCAAGGCATTTTTCATCCTGAAGCACCACTCAACCGATGAGGGTTGGTGGTTCGTTGCCCCCCGCCCGAAGGGCATTAAGTTCGGACTCCTTTCTTCCATCAAGGGATGGAAGGATAGGTACTTTTTTGCCTCTATGAAAGGGGTCAACTAGGTCTGGAGCGATCCAGACCGGTCTTCAAAACGAAACTCCCAAGTGGAGATTATTGACCGGGAGGTGTATGACCAGCTCCTCACCGTCCAAATTCCTTCTCTCCAGGTTTTGCTATATGAGCAGAACCTATTTGATGCCGGGGTCAGCCCAATTCCAGCCTTAGGTGAGCCTTCTTCGACCATATTCCTTTTCTCCCTTGAATCATCTTCGGCCTCGATGCTAACCTGTCTTCCTTTTCTTTTGCAAGCATGAAATTTTCTCTGGATCAAATTCTGGAGATGACCCGGAAGAGGGGCGTGTCTCCGGGTCCAGAGAAGGTCCAGCAAAAAGGGCCCGCAAGGAACCCAGTCAAGGGCCTAGATTGACTGCCCCATCCAGCTAGAAGAGTGGGGTGGCTGGGGCGGCCTCCTTGTCACCCGGGCTATAGGCCCAACTCCCAGCCCGGGGGCCTGATACAGCGGTGTGGGCTGGGCCTGTGGTCGCTATGATAGTTGAAGGCCAAAAGGTAATCGAGGTGGAGGGCAAACGACAGTGAGGGAAAGGGTGCCGTGGCCACCACCACCATTGGCGACTGAGGCGGTGGGCCCATCCCTAGTGGCCCAAATTCCTCCATCGATGACCACTCCGAATCCGGTAGTAGACGCGGCACCATCGGCCTTGAAGAATGCCAGGTCTCGATGATCTTGCCCTAGAACTCGGTAGTGATGCGGGACTATTTATGCATACCAATTATTTTTCGTATATTAGGTATTAAGTTAGGAGTTTGTATCTCGAATTCAAGCCAAGATATTAAGTAGGAAACTCTATAGAAAATCTGAAGCACAGGCATGTAGAAATAAACCCTAAAAGTGAAGAAACAGGACCGCCAAGGCTAAGAAGCCCTAATTAGGACTAGCTCTTCTGCAATATCGCTACCAAAAGAGTCTAGGGGGCATACCTGGCAAAGATTTAGAGATCAATCCATGAAGAGTTCGCTCTGTGCTCTCGGATGCAGCCTGGAAAATAAAGCTATCGACCTTGCGGATTCGTGGCTTTCAATCCGGTGGCTCGAAAGTTGGTCAGATGAAATCCTTGAATTTCTGAACTCTGAGGGACCTACAAATCACCTAACAAGGGTTAGAAAAACAAGAAAAAGTATGCTAGATGGCTGAAAGAAGAAGAAGGAAAAGATATTTGAGGAAGGCATCTCATATATGAAGAGGGATGGCGGCTTGGAGGTAGGGCACAGGGATCACACTGAAATCCTGAGGGATCACACAGATACCCTTAATCATAGAAATTCACTCAGAATTTTGAGAAAAACTCAAGAGAAATTCATTCATAATAATTCATAATAATTGATCATTAGTTATAAGAGGGTGGAAGGGTGAGGTATTTATAGATATTCCCATACCCTCTCCTAGTTAGGATAGGAATACAAAATTTGATAGGGAGAAGGATTACAAAGTTGCTTAGAATTCTGAGTATACACTTTGAATAAAACTAGAACATAATCTCCTTGTTGACTTGGGAAGGGACTTCCTTGTTGGGTTGGAAAAGAATATTCCTTCCTTTGACCTGGTCTTCCTCTTGGGTGCCTGGGCTTATCATGAATGGGCCTGGGGCGCCAACTGCTTATGGACTTCTGGGCTGGGGCACCTGGAGGGCAGTATATTCCCTTGGAATCTTGGTCTCTTGGGGCTTGGACGCCTTATTGAACTTGGGCTTGACTTTAGGGCAGAAAAGGGCCCATGGGCTTGGTCTTGGGTGGCCTCCAAGGTTAGGCGCTGGGTTTTGGTGCATGTCCCCTGGTGGGCTGGAACTCCTGGGCACCAACTTAGAAGTGGATTTATGAAAACCTGGGGTGCCATGGCCTTTGGACTTAAAGATCTACTTTGGTGATCCTCCTCTTGTATGAAACTGGTACTTGACACAGACAAACTTGCACCGGACCTACAGGACTCAATTGGATTGGTTGAAATGCTCAACTTATTACAGGACTCACTTCAACTTAACTGGACTAGACTCAATATAAAACTTACAGGATTCATAGGATTCAAAATTGGCTCAACATGAGCTGACTGAACAACTAAGCTCAACTGAACCGAACATATCCCAAAACTTGACTCATAAATCCTAATTATGTGAGTCGACTCTAAATACAAAACTTAAGTGTAACAAGACCTGAAAACAAAACTCAAAGCCCAAATACAGGATTTAAATGGCTAACATAGCCAGATTATTGAACTCAGAGACAAAATTTGAATCATGGCTAAGGGACTCAAAACTCAGGGACCCATAGTGAACTAGGGTTAACTTGATGTCTCCATCAATTCTCCCGGGGTGGGAGGAACTTAGCTCTATAGAGTAAGGGTAGCTCTAGCTCTGGTATTGCTCAAGAAGGTCTGGGTTGAGGTATTGCAAGTCCTCTCGAGTAATCCACGAATCGTCGATTATGGTCGACCTTGCTAATGGGCCAGGTAGCGTTGATAGCCACGGTCCCGGGTCGTGATAGCCTGATCGTCCAGGATATGCTCGATCCGTATTCCTCTCTTGGGCAAACTTAGTGGACACTCAGGTTTCTCTCTCAAAGGATGGGTAAGGTCCAAAAATCTCACTAGGAATCACTGCCAGTTCTCTATACTCAACTAAGTTCGTGTTAATGAAGGTAGAGCTAATGCCTAAATCTAAGGTCAGATCAAGCACATAGGCATTGGGATCCACTTTTTTTGTCACTCTAAAGGGTTCAACTTTGCAAGCATGAAGCTTCATAACCATAACAGAATTTTTTACATTAAATTTCTTGGCTTTCTTTCAGGAATTAGCCAGTTTTTATAGATTTCATTATTTAAATTAATCTTTTGGCTAATGTCCTGATGCGAATGCTGTGCAGAGATCAGTGCAGGTGTGGACAGATGAATTAGGTTTAAAGACTTATTAGACTCAAACTAACACTTAATAGACTCGACTAAACATTCTTATCGAAGGAAATTTATTGGACTCTTTGGACCTAAACCTAACAGAATTTAGGCTCTCTAGGTTTGACCCTGGTTTGATATGCACATAAAAATTTACAATGAACTTCTAGTAAATACCATTGAGTATGCTAGAAGTAAGATGCGAACCTAACATGTACAATGAATGTATGCAGTAGGCTAATCTTAATAAAATGCAATCTAATGATCCTAGAAATATTGAAGATTTCTGGAAAGGGCAGAAAATAAGAGGTGGATTCAGGATTAGTCTGGTAAGATAGAAAATAAGAAAAGGATTCGGGGTTGATTGGAAAGAACAAGATACAAGAAGGGGTTTTCGGGATTAGTCCTAGACTAATGAGGTTGACCTTATGGGGTTGAGGTATGTCTAAAGAGTTTGCATAATGAAAGAATGGGGCACTAATCTCAGGGAAGAGATCAATTGGAGTCAAAGGAGTGACTTCATCCTGAGGGCACTAATTTAAAGAGATCAGGTCCTTAATAAGTTTTTCTGGTTTTTGGATTTCAGGACTAAGCTCTATAATTGGGCTTTCTTCTAATGGCTCCTCAGGTAAGAGTCTAATAGAAGGGTTGGGTTCTTCATCCTCTAACTGCTCTTCCACTACATGTTTAGTCTGGGTGTGGTCAAGGTAAACTAACTTTGGGCTGGCTTCTATCTGGGTATCTACCTGGTCAACTAATTCTAGGTCATCTATAGGTATCTCTTCTTCTTCCTCATACTTCTCTACTAAGCTCACATCAGCTTCATATATCTCCTCTTCTAGGTCATCCTGGTGAACCAATGGGATGGTAAGAGGGGGTTGACTAAGGAAAAACCGACTGATGACTAGGGTGGTAGGGGTGGGTTGGCTAAGGGGTTCTTGACTAATACTAGGCTTACATATAGGAGTATTAATCCAATGGGGTTCAGGTCGACTAAGGGAAATTGGACTGGCACTAGGATGATACCTAGGGGTACTAATCCTATAGGGTTCAGGTTGACTAGGGAAAACCTGACTGGTACTAGGCTGATACCTAGGGATTAGGGGTTCCTTGGATTCATAGGACAAGGGTTCAGCTATATGGATCTTGAGTTTATTGGGCTCTAGAAGGTGGGTGCATAGGTTCTAGAGTCATAGGCTTTGGGCTCAGATCTATAGGTTGTGGCTCTCTTATCCTGATCAATGAAATCATGATTAGGTTTCCTAGGGTTAGGCTCCTGGTATGGGTCAGAGTATGGGGTTCTCCTAGGATTCGACTTAGCATGGATCCTACAATCAGGCTCAGGCTTAGATATGGTATAGGGCTTAGGGGTTTTCTCAAGATTTCCTAATTGGTCTCCTACCTGGTCAAACTTATGGGTTGTTTGGGTAGCCGATTGGATCAATTGGTCAAGTCTATGATTTATCTGGGTATTGGATTGGTCGAACTTGAAGTTCATCTGGGCAAACTAGTTTTGGATTTGGGTATTTGATTGGTTAATCTGGGTGGTTAATTGGGCAACCATCCATTCATTCATGGCTTTTAGAAGAGTTTCAATTGGGTTCCATGGTTGAACTAGGTTTAGGTTTTAAACCGTTGGTATGGGGTTCCTAACCTAGTGGTCATGCAATCAATCAAATAAGGTGGTAGGATGCAATCAAGCACACAAAGTGAAAATGGACTATAGCTTACTAGACCTAAAGCCAAAATTGAATGGGTCTACTCAACGTACACTTAACTCAACAACTAATGCTTCCATTAGCCAGGTAAGAGGTGGGGTGGTGGGAGGCTTCCCCTGCCTGTGATAGGGTCCTAGTTAAAAACCATCAATCCACTTGGGGCGTTTGCCTTTGGCCTCTAGTCTTAGACACCAGTTTTCAGTAATAGCCGAGGAATTAAGTGCACTAGTTGGCCCACATAATTCGGACCCGACCTGTTGGTGTCCCTAAGCTCACTAGAGCAATTAGGTTACTAATTGATTTTAGTTAAGGATTGGGTTCTGATGCTGGGTGGTTGTTTTGGGCCCAAGATAGGTTATGATCTCCTGCCCTGATCTGAGATATTAAGATTGCCCTTAAGATTAGTTTAATAAGATAAAGACATTCAATGAACCTAATGCAATCTAAAACAATCAGAAAATAAAATATTTTTTTTGGTCTTTTATGAGATGGCAAATTAAGTTTAAGCTAGTTAAGTTAGCAAACAAAATTTGGACTTGGGTGAGGTATGGTTTGGCAGTTGATTAGATTTGGTTTAGTCAAGTATGCGGAACTGAAATTAGGGTTTATTTGGAAGCAAAATTTGGTATGGTTTTTGATGTAGAAAAAAATCAAAAAAATTTAAGAAAATAGGATGAATAGTGTAGATAATCCCTACAAAGTTTTATGCAGAACAAAATTCAGATGATGGTGCAAAACCTAGGGTTTTCAGACTATATGCAGAAGTTTAGGATTTTCATTAGGGTTTCTAAGATGTAGATTCTTTTATATATTTTTGTTTCTGTAAAAATAATTAAAAATAATTAAAATTATCAAAACTAAACAAAGAGTATGTCATGCAAATTTCAATGAAAAATAAAATCTTTAAGTTGATGAAATAGACCAAAAATCAGATCCCTAATACAAAGATATGATGCAGAAGTTTTCTAGGGCAAAAGAAAATAGGCGTGCAAAAATTCTACAGACCAAAATAAATCATGAAAAAATTTTGAAAAATATTATCAATTATGAGGCTATAAAAATAAAAATAAAATTTTTTTGACCTATCTACATGCAGAAATAGTAAAAACAATAAACTATGTATAGGAATTATGGGATTTAGAAACTAGCCCTAAAACATGCTCTGATACCAAATGATGCAGGACTATTAATGTATGCCAATTATTCTCATGTATTAAGCATTAAGTTAGGAGTTTATATCCCGAATTTCAAGCCAAAATATTAAGTAGAGAATTCTATAGAAAATTTGAAGCATAGATATACAGAAATAAATTCTAAAAGTGAAGAAACAGGACTGCCAAGGCTAATAAGCCATGGTTAGGACTAGCTCTTCTGCAATACCACTACCAGAGGAGTCTAGGGGGTATACCTGGTAGAGACTTGGAGATCAATCTATGAAAAGCTCGCTCTGCGATCTCGAATGCGGCCTAGAAAATAAAGCTATTAATCCTGCAGATTCGTAGATTTCAATCTGGTAGCCTGAAAGCTGGTTAGATGGAATCCTTGGATTCGTGAACTCTAAGAGACCTGCAAATCACCTAACAAGGATTAGAAAAATAAAAAAAGTAGGCTAGATGGCTGAAAGAAGAAGAAGGGGAAGAGATTTAAGGAAGGTGTCTCAGATATGAAGAGGGATGGCGGCTTGGAGGCAGGGTGCAGGGATCACACAGATATCCTTAATCACACAGAAATTCACTCAGAATCTTGAAAAAACTCAAGAGAAGCTCAATCATAATAATTCATAATAATTGATCATTAGTTACAAAAAGGTGGAGGGGTGGGGTATTTATAGATGTTTCCATATCCTCTCCTAATTATGATAGGAATACAAAATTTGATAGAGAGAAGGATTACAAAGTTGCTTAGAATTATGAGTATACACTTTGAATAAAACTAGAACATAATCTCCTTGTTGACTTGGGAAGGAACTTCCTTGTTGGATTAGAAAAGAATATTCCTTCCTTTGACATGGTCTTCCTCTTGGGTGCCTGGGCTTGTCATGAATGGGCCGGGGGCACCAACTGCTTAACGGCTTCTGGGCTGGGGCACCTGGAGGGCAATATATTCCCTTGGGATCTTGGTCTTTGGGGGCTTGGATGCCTTATTGAACTTGGGCTTGACTTTAGGGCAGCAAAGGGCACATGGGCTTGGTCTTGGGCGGCCTCCAAGGTTGGGCATTGGGTTTTGGTGCATGTCCTATGGTGGGCTGGAACTCCTGGGCGCCAACTTAGAAGTGGATTTGTGAAAACCTGAGGAGCCATGGCCTTTGGACTTAAAGATCTACTTTGGTGATCCTCCTCTTGTATGAAACTGGTACTTGACACAGACAAACTTGCACTATACCTACAGGACTCAATTGGATTGGTTGAAATGCTCAACTTATTATATGACTCACTTCAACTTAACTGGACTAGACTCAACATAAAACTTACATACTCATAGGACTCAAAATTGGCACAACATGAGCTGACGGAACAACTAAACTCAACTAAACCGAACATATCCTAAAACTTGACTCATAAATCCTAATTATGCGAGTCGACTCTTAATACAGGACTCAAGTGTAACAAGGCTTGAAAACAAAACTCAAGGCCCAAATGCAGGACTCAAATGGCTAACATGGCCAAATTATTGAACCCAAAGACAAAATTTGAATCATGGCTAAGGGACTCAAAACTCAGGGATCCATAGTGAATTAGGGTTGACCTGATATCCCCATCAGGTAGTCTATCAGGATGTCATGTTAGCAGAGCAAATGATGGAGTTTGCTTTCCAGTCTCATGACCGCTGGGAGAGGAGCGGCAAGGTGTTCTCGATGGCCATCGCCGGCATCCTCCTACAACTCTTCACGGAAAGTTCCTTCCTCACTACCACTTTCTTTCACTGTCGATGGAGTTGCGTTTGCTGGTGCTTCTAATACAGATTGGCACTGATATTCTCCTCATCTGGGACTTCTGTGCCCAGTGGGAGAAACGGGAGGCCCAGCAAAAGGTGGAGATGGAATCACTCGGGGAGGAGGCCGAGGCCCAGGTAGAGAGGGTCCGGGCCCTCGAGGATCTGAAACGGGCCCTCCTCGCCGAGCTAGCCGATGCAAGGGCAACGACAACCTGAGCTGATAAGTGGGCCACGGACATGGAGGTGTCCTCAGTCGCTAAGAGGGGAAAGGCTACCAGCCAGGCAGAGATGTCTGCCACGGAGGTGGCATGTCTAGAGGGGGAGTCTCGGGTCCTCCAAACCCACCTAGAGGTGGTGCTAGCACGAGCGGTGTCAGCGGAGGAGAAGGCGACCACGACGGTGGCCCTGATTGAAACCTCCAAAAAGGAAGCAACAGAAGCAGTGCCAAGGTTCGAGGCCTCGATGGAGTTTATTGACGAAGTCCGGGAGGCAGTCATGGACTCCTTTGTTCAAAGGTTCATGATATGCCGGTCGAAGGTGGTGCAGGCCTTTTCGGAGCTAGACCTGGAGGTCATCGTCATTCTGACAGCCCCTGGCACCAGTGTTGAGGAAGTGGAAACTTTGGTCGGAGTAGGCGAGAAAGCGAAGCCTTCAACAGGAGTGGACGAGGAGGCGGAGCCTATGGCTGGAGCAGACGAGATAGCATGCCCGCCATCATCTTCCGAGGCAGCACCCCCACTAGTGGAGACTTAGGAGGATGCCAACAACCCCCCTTGCCATCTCGGGAAGAACCCGCGGAGCAGTAGTTGCACTTAGGACTATCACTTCTCTTTTCACCTTTCTTGGGGGCTATCCGGCCTGTCGGGGTCTCTTTCATTGTAAAGGAATTTTGATTAATGAATTTCACCTTCTTCCCATTGAATGCACTTCTTCTCTTTTTTTTCTTCCTTTTTCTTTTCCTTTTTTTTTGGTGCATGGGTCTGAACCTTTATTGTGACCACTGCACCGGCACTTCTCGGGTTCCAATTCCTGCCAGTAACCCTTTAGAGATGATTGGCGACCGAAGGGTGCCTAACGGCCCTGTTGGCTGCCTTCGACGTACCAAGAACCTTGCCAAGGGTCTTCAGGGGCTTAGCCATTTATCTTGGGGCCTTCAAGATTCTACGGCTCCTTCCCTGATCTGGGGTTGGAGGATAGCTGGAAGGAACTTAAAGGTTCTCGTGAGTTGTCCCTATCGAGCCGGAATGCCATTGGTTCTGCGGGGTAGGCATTCCATACCTGTCGCTGCCGGCCTGGGATCCCACTTGCCCTTGGAGGACCAAGAGTCCAGTAGATTGAATGTGAGATATTTGAAATGCCCCAGCTTGCCACCGTCGAACTAGGAGTCCAATGGGCTGAATGCGGGACTTTAGGAGTTTCTTTAACGTGCTAGGATTTAGGAGTTTTTCGGCTTTGAAGTGAGGGGCTTGAGGAGTTTCCCGGCCTTGGAGTGTGGGGCTTCAGGAGTTTTCTTACCTTGGAGTGCAGGGCTTCAGGAATTTTTCAGTTTTAAAGTTCGGGGCTTCAGGAGTTTCCCAGCTTTGAAGCGCGGGGCTTCAAGAGTTTCCTGACCTTGGAGTGCGGGGCTTCAAGAGTTTCCCGGCTTTGAAGTGCAGGACTTCAGGAGTTTCTCGGCTTTGGAGTGTGGAACTTCAGGAGTTTCTCGGCTTTGGAGTGTGGGACTTCAGGAGTTTCCCGGCTTTGGAGTGTGGGGCTTCAGAAATTTCTTGGCTTCGAAGTGCGGGGCTTCAAAAATTTCTTGGCTTCGAAGTGCGAGGCTTCAAGAGTTTCCTAGCTTTGATCACTAGACTTGGAGTCGAGCAAAAATTTCCCTGCACACATAGAAATGGTGTTGCACCGAAGAGGAATTTGCAATTAATGGAAGGAAATCTTACTTTATGATACATCCTTAGGTTATTGGCATTCCAGGTTCATGTGAATTGGACACCATTCAGTCAGACGAGGTGGTAAGCTCCGTGGAGAAGGGCCTCGACTACTTTGTAGGGGCCTTTCCAGTTGGGGGATAGCTTGTCGTATTCTCCAGGCTATGAGACTTCAGTCCACCATAGAACTAAGTCACCTGGACGGAAGGTCTTCGGCTTCATGTAAGAGTTATAGTACTTGGCAACACGCTGCTGGTAGGCCGCCATGCAGAGCCGGGCCTTGTCTCGTGTCTCCTCCAAAAGGTCCAAATTGAGCAGAAGCTGAGCTGGGTTCTCGGCTTCATCGTATTGTTCTACCCGAAGAGTGGACAATCCCAGTTGCACTGGGATTACCATCTTGGTGCCGACAACAAGATTGAAAGGTGTCTCACCTATTGCAATCTTGGGCATGGTGTGATAAGCCCAAAGAATGCTGGAAAGTTCTTCGATCCATCGGCCCTTAGCCTGCTCCACCCTGGTTCGGAGCCCTTGTAGGATGGTCCGGTTGGTCACCTCGACCTCACCATTGTTCTAGGGATGAGCCACCAAAGTGAAATAGTGGTGGATGTTAAGGTTAATGTAGAATTCTTCGAACACCTGATTATCAAACTACCATTCATTATCGGTGATGATAGAGTAGGGAAGTCCGAAGCGGTAGACGATCGACTTCCACACAAAAGACCTGACCTTGGCCTCAGTGATTCGTGCCAATGGCTCGACCTCGACCCACTTGGTAAAGTAGTCGATCGCCACTATTAGGTACCTCCACTGTCCAGACATGGGGAAAAAGGCCCTAAGAGATCCATCCCCCATTAAGCGAATGGCCAGGGGGTAGAGAGCTGGGAAAGTGTAGCCGGTTACATTATATGCAGGCTTGCCATTGGCAGCGGTCGCACTTCTTGACGAAGTTGGCTATGTTCTCTCTCATCATCTCCCAGTAATAACCTTGGTGGAGGGCTTTGTACGCTAGGGTCCTGCCCCCACATGACTCCCGTAGAGGCCTTCATGTATTTCTTGGAGCATGAAGGTAGCCTCCGAGGGTCTCAAACACTTCAAAAGCGGGTAAGAATAGGACCTGCGATAAAGTTGTTCGTCCATCAACACAAAATGTGTGGCCTTTTTCTTGAGAAGGCCGACCTCTATGCGGTTCTCGAGCAGGGTACCGTCTATGATATATCTGATATAATGATCCATCTAGCTGGGTTCTGGAGTGACTTACTGGACCTCGACGGGCAAATCATAGCTGGGGGCCTAGAGGTATTCGATGTGGGCATGCCCCAACGATGAATCCAATAGAGTCACGAGCATGGAGAGGGCATCAGCATGAGCGTTCTCTCCCCGAGGGATGTGGGAGATGCTGAAGCACCGGAAGTTCACTGCGCTTGTGCATACTCGCTCTAAGTACTTCATCATTTAAGGATCTCGGACTTTGAACTCCCTCGAGACCAGACCAGCTACCAGCTGTGAGTCGATGAAGACTCTTAGACTGGACACTCCCAGCTCGCGGGATATCCTTAAACCCACGAGGAGTGCCTCATATTCTGCTTGGTTATCGATGGCATCGAACAGGAAGCATAGCGCACTCTCAACCATGACCCCATCATGATTGGCGAGGATGAGGCAGTCTCTGCTCCCTCCTGCATTCAATGCGCCTTCCACGTGGAGGACCCAGACCTCCTCATCGGTCGACAACTCCGTCGGGGCTTTAGGGGAGCTTCTTCTGACCCTTCGCCCATGCCGGTGCACTAGACCAGGAGTCTACCATCACTTGTGCCTTTTGGGATGGCCTTGGGCAGTAGGTGATGTTGAACTCACTAAGCTTCAGCACCCATATGGCCCTCAATGGCTGGTCCGTCAAGATCGTGATCGAGTGGGCTTGGAAGTATGGCCTGAGATGTTGAGCAAACATAATAAGTACAAATATCAGTTTCTTAGAGCGGGTGTACCTGATCTCCGTATCTTGGAGGAGCTTGCTAACGTAATACACTGACTTTTGGACTCCGTCACTGTTCACACGGACGAGTACTGAATTGATGGCTCTCGGGGTGACTGCCAGGTATAGGAGGAGCTCCTCCCCATCCTTCAACCTAGAGAGCAGTGGAGGCAACGCCAAGAATCTTTTTAGCTCTTTAAAGGCCTCGTGGCATTCTTTTGTCCAGGCAATGTCGTGCATCTTGCGCAACACCTTAAAAAAAGGTAGGCAGCGGTCGATAGAGCACAAAATGAACTGGCTCAGAGCTGCAATCCGTCTGGTCAAGCACTATACTTGCTTCTTTGAGGTGGGGTGTTCCATGTTGACGATCACTTGAACCTTCGCTGGGTTTGCTTCGATTCCTTGCTGAGTTATCATGAAACCCAGGAATTTCTTGGCCGCTACACCGAAGGTGCACTTGACCAGGTTCAACTTCATCTGGTGAAGGCAAAGATTATGAAAAGTCTCTGCCAGGTCCGCAACGTGGTCAGACTCCGGTTGGCTCATAACAAGCATGTCATCCACGTACACTTGCATGTTGTGGCCAATTTGGTCTTTGAAGATCTTATTGACTAGATGCTGATATGTAGCTTCAGCATTTTTCAGGCCGAATGGCATCATCCAATAGCAGTATGTCCCACGGTCCATGATGAAAGCAGTATGCTCCTCATCTTCAGGGTGCATTCGGATCTGATTGTACTCGAAAAATGTGTCCATGAAGGTGAGTAGGTGGTGCCTAGAGGTGGCATCCACCAGCTGGTCGATCTTTAAGGGGGAAGCGGTCTTTTGGGCAAGCTTGGTTGAAGTCAGTGTAGTCTACATAGATCCTCCACTTCTCGTTGGCTTTCTTGACCATGTCCATGTTCGCCAGCCAACTGAGGTATTGGACTTCGTAAACGAAGCCGGTTGCGAGGAGTTTCTCCACCTCTTCATTCACCATCCTCTATCTTTCTGGGACAAAGCTTCTCTTCGTCTGCTGGACCGGACGACACTTCGAATCGATGTTTAGCTTGTGGGTGATGATGCTAGTGGGGATCCCTAGCATATCCGCCATGGTCTAGGCAAATACATCCACGTTCACCCAAAGGAAACTCAGTAAGTGCTCCTTCTCATCTCTCAACAGTTGGGCTCCTATCTGCACCATCTTTAACGGATCGGTGCCGAGCGGGCATGACAACATGTGCTCAACTGGACCACCCTTAGCATCTTGTGCCCTTTGATCAAGATTGCTAGTAATGGGATCTTCCTTGGCATACCTTGCTCCGGGGATGGCCTGCAAGCAATGTGGAACTGGTTGGGGTGGCCCCCTCATCTCTCCCATGCCATAAAAGGTCAGAAACTGTACCAGAAGCCACATTGTTGAAATGACCACATCGAGCAGATTGAGCCCAGGTTGGTCGAGAATCATGTTGTAGGTCGAGAGGAGCCTAACAATCGTGAAAGTCATCATAACTGTACTCTGTCAAGGTTGTGAGCTGGCAGTGACCGGGAGAGTAATCTCCCCGTCGACTCCCACCGAGTCTCCAGTGAAACTGATGAGGGGGGTGTACACTAGCTTCGGTTGAATGAAGGACAAATTCATCTTGGAGAAATCATTATAGAAAAGGACATCGGTTGAACTTCCACTATCGACCATAATCCACTTTATAGTATGTCTCATGATGAGGGACAGACACTAACTAATGATGGATGACATGCAAGGGATGAACATGAAGACAAACCAGATTAAAGAAAGCAATGATTTTTTATGTTATTTTGGTATAGTTCCAGAAAACAGCTAAGACTATGTTAGGGTTTCTTGCAACAGTTAGAATTCTACCCACATGCTAGAAACTTCAAAGAAATAAAAATATTAAGGATCCTAGTGTTAAGAAACACCTATTAGGTATATGTTCTCCTTCAAAAATTAGACAAAGAAAGGAGGGAATCAGGTTTAACATACCAGGCAATGATGTCTTGTTGCTATAGATGAGATCGCTTTACTCGGATCGGTGCCTGGATTTCCGATCACTTTCTCGCGGATCCATCAGCTTTTTATCAGATTGGTTCGGGGGCAAGGAGGACCTCATCCAATGCCTGTTTCTTCTGAGGGATCCTACAAATGGTACAAGTTAGGCATGTAGATTATAGAAAAAATAATACACATGATGAAAAGAAGAGGTCTGGCAAAAGAGTTGGTTGCAGGGCTGGCGGCTTTGGAGGATGCTTGGGCATCTAGATGGATGGAGGGGTGGCCTGGGGCTGATGGGATGGGCATCTTAGGGTTTATAGGAAGTGGAAAGAAAGAAGCTAGGGTTTGAAAAAAAGAAAAACTTGGGCCTCACACCCGTCGATGTTCAAAGAGAACGAAGGCAATTAAAAAGAAACACTCGATAATTTTCATTCATCAAAGTATTTATTCATTAGGTACAAGAGGGTGGAGGGGTGGGGTATTTATAGACCAACTAGCCATTTCTCTGTCAAAATAGGAGTACACGGTATAATAGGATTAGGAGAACAAAGTCGAGTAGAATAAGGAGTACATAGTTTGAATAGAATTGGTAGACAAAAATCCTTGTAGGACTTAGACATCAACTCCTTCTTGGACTTGGAAGTTTTTACTTTTCTCCATGGGCTTGGACTGGTATGAAATTCTTGCTAGGCTTGGACTGGTTGACTCGTTGTTGGGCTGGGAGGTTTGACATTTTCACTCCCTAGTGGGCTTGGACTGGGGTTCCCTTTATGTAGACTTTGACTGGGGTTGGGTGCCAAATGGAAGTGGGCTTGGAAGGGGCGCCATGCATGAGTGGGCTTGGGGCGCCAAGTGGGCATGGGGTGCTATGAGTGGAGGCCTAGGCACCATAAGGGGAGGCCTAGGGCACCACTTCTTCTTGGGCTTGGGCTGCAACCTGGGCGTCATTCCATGTAAGCTTGGGTGCTGATTTCAAGTAGACTTGGGTGCCTGAATGGGGGGTCCAGGTGCATGAACTTGGATGGCTTGTGTGAAGGTCCAATAGCTCTCCTCTTGGTCTTGATTTGAATGAAAAAGTCATACTACATGACTCAAATTTGACTGGACTAAAATAATTTGACTCAACTAGCACTTGACTGAACTGAAACAAGTGGACTCAAGTGACAGGACTCAATTGACTTAGAAAATTCAATTAGACTCAATTGACTCACTTTATTATAGGACTCAATTGAAAAATTATAGATTTCCCAACACATGAATTAGAGAACAAAATTGAAATCTTGAGATTCTGGTCAGCTCCTAATATCCTCATCACCTCGCTATCATCATCTTGACGGCAACGATATCATTATTTACATTTTCCACCCTGGCATTCCTTCTCCTCGCAAAGGGGAGTACATTTTCTGACCCCTCCCCCACCCTAGTTGTTGGCTCCACCCAGTGATTTTGATGAATAACAAAACATTGAGTACATATTGTATTCTAATGAGGATTCCAAGTTGTGAGTTTTCAAGAAGAAAGCACCTCAAAATTTCAAATATTTATGGTGTATGGCACGCAATGGCATGGAGTAATTCTCACATATCCGGGCATCCTCTTCATTGAAAAAGGGATTATAATTGCTTAATTATTATGTGTTTATGCATTCATGAACATTATTTTTGATTTCAAGGCTTTTACTCTTGATTCTGGATGTTTTCAGTCTCAAGTATCGACACCTAGACAGTCAAGTGTCGACACTTCAGCATTTGGCACGGACAAAAATCCTTGGCACGTCAAGTGTCGACACTTATAATTCAAGTGTCGACACCAAGTGTCGACACTTAGGTTTCAAGTGTCGACTCAAGGCCTGAGAATTTGAAAATACAGAACTTTGTTGGTTCAAGAATTTTTGTGTCAAGTGTCGACACCTGTGCATCAAGTATCGACACTTGAATGTTCAAGTGTCGACTCCCAGAAATCAAGTGTCGACACCTGACAGCCAAGTGTCGACACCTGACAGCCAAGTGTCGACACTTGCAGCCTGACAGCTCTAACGGATCTATTTTTCTGGCTGGCAGAAACTGGTTTCAAGCTTCAAACGGCTATTTCCAATGCTCCAACGGTCACAAACCATTTTTAGAAGGTTTTTGGTGTATTTAATCTCCACCAACCTCATTTTAAATAAGGAGATGAAAAGAGAAGTGAAGAATAGAAAAGAAAAGAAGAGAGAAGTCTATTCAAGAGCATTCAAGTCAACTCAAAAGCCAATATTCTCTCCAAACTTCAAATCAAAAGCCTCTTCTAGCTTGATTCCACTGAAAAAGCCTACTAGCTCAACTTTACTACATTCCAAAAGGAGGCAACTTGAAGAAGAGTGAAGTCAAAGCATCCTTTGGGCTTCAAAGATTCCAATCCACTCTTGAAGAGAGTTTGTTGTAGCTTTTAAATTTCATATCTGTTTTATTGTGCTTTAACCTTGCTTTCAAGGGTGTCTTGAAAGAAGGTTATTGTGGTTTGTTGGTGAGCCAAAGTGTTAAAACCAACTAGGATTAATTTGTGAGCCCGAAGATAAAACAAGTATTTAGGTTTGTTGATGAGCCTAGGTGATAAAACCAACTTAGGTTTTGACTTGTGAGCCTTGTAAAAACAAGTCAACTGTAATCTGGTGTGGATTATAGTGGAATTTCTAAGGGTGGCTTGGGGAGTGGATGTAGGTGCTAGGTTTGCACCGAACCACTATAAACCTTGTATTTGTGTGTGATTGTTCTTTTCCTCTCGTACTCTTTAATTAATTGCTATCATCTTGCATCTAATTTATTATTGCTCACAAGCACCACTAGACCTTCACTTTATTGTGTTAATTTTTTTAAAGACCCAATTCACCCCCCCTCTTGGGCTCCATTTCTGGGCAACAAGTGGTATCAGAGCGCCGGTACTCTCTTGTAGGTCCAAGGATCTTGAGTAAAAGATCATGGCAGCCCCAATAGGAATGGGTATTGTTGAAGGTCAAGCTTCAAACCGACCCCCACTTTTTAATGGCACAAATTACACATACTGGAAGACACGCATGCACATATTTATACAAGCTCTTGATTATAATTTGTGGAGAACAATAGTAAAAGGTCCTCATCAGCCTACAATGATGATTAATGGCATTCTCACCCCTAAAATGGAAGATGATTGGGATGAGAGTGACATTAAGCAAATTGAGCTTAATGCTAAGGCAATGAACCTTTTATTTTGTTCTCTTGATCCTAGTGAGTTTAACAAAATATCAAACTGTCTCTCCGCAAAGGAGATTTGGGATACACTTGAGGTTACCCATGAGGGTACACACCAAGTGAAGACCACCAAGGTTAACATGCTAATTCACACTTATGAAATATTTAAAATGGAACCTACTGAGTCTATCGATGAGATGTATACTAGGTTCACAAACATTGTGAACGGCATGAGAAGTTTAGGAAAAATAATTTCTAACGGTGAACTTGTGAATAAACTTCTCAGGTCTTTACCAGCTTCATGGGATGCAAAGGTCACTGCAATCGAAGAAGCAAAAGATGTCAACAAACAACTGTTGGGTTCTTTGATGACATATGAACTATCCCTCAAACAGAAGAACGGAGAGGTGGACAAAAAAAAAAGACAATAGCATTCAAATCTACTACCAGAGAAGACTCGAGCGAAGACTCTGAAGAGGATGACGAAGAAGATGAAACTGCTATGTTAGCAAAAAAATTCAGAAGGTTTATGAGGAAAAAGAAATTCAATTACAAAAAGAAACCTCTGAAAGGTGAGTCCAGTAAAGAAAAAGATAAGGAAAAGAAGGAGGAGTAGCCCACATATTTTGAGTACAAAAAGCCAGGGCATTTCAAGGAAGACTGCCCCTTACTAAAGAAAAGCAGAAGAAAGCTAAGAAAGAAGGCCATGATGGCAACCTGGAGTGAAAGTGAAGACTCCAGCTCTGAGGAAGAACAACAGGAAGTAGCAAATTTCTGTCTAATGGCCGATCAAGAAGAGGTATGTTCTGAAACCGAAAATGAATTATCTTTTGATGAGCTTCATGAAATTTTTGATGAACTAGTCATAGAATTTCAAAAATTAAAGTCAAAACATAAAGACCTAAAGAACCAAAATCTGGAACTAGCTAAAACAAATAACAACCTATCAAATGAAAATGAATACCTTCTAATACAAAATAAAAATTTAAATGATAAGATTATGGCTCTTGAAAATGAAAAGAATATACTTAAAAAGAAAAGTAACTTACTTTCAAATGAAAAATTGTCAAGACATAACAAAGAAATTTTAATGGAAAACAAAAGATATAAAGAGGAAATCGATAAACTAAAGCCTTTTGTTGAAAAATTTACTTACAGTTCTGAAAAGTTAAATTTACTGTTAAATAACCAAAGAGCAGTATTTGACAAAGCTGGATTAGGATTCAGAACTCATAAGAAACAGAAACTCCTTAAAAATTTCTTTATGCCTGCATCTTCATCAATTACATGCTATACTTGTGGTGTTACAGGACATAAATCTTACATGTGCAACAAAAAAAATTAAGAAAAACTAAGAAAGTTTGGGTTCCAAAAGGAACCAATGCCACTAACCAAAAAGGACCCAAGATGGCTTGGGTACCTAAAGTCTCCACTTGATCTTTATTGCAGGTATGCCTTGCAACCAACAAGAAAAGAATGTGGTACCTTGATAGCGGTTGCTCAAGGCATATGACAGGAGATGTGGAGCAGTTCTCATCACTCACATATCAAAATGGTGGCAATGTAACTTTTGGTGATAATGGAAAGGGAAAAATCATCGGTATTGGTAAAATCCATATCACCCCTACCTCTTATATTGATAATGTTTTATATGTTGATGGATTAAAACATAACTTGCTTAGTATTAATCAATTTTGTGACAAAAATTTTAAAGTTGTTTTTGAATCTTCTTTGTGCATTGTTTCTAGTCTAGATGACAATGGCATTAAATTCATCGGTCATAGGCATGGCAATATTTATATGGTTGATCTTGATAATCTCCCTATTCAGAAAGGTCAATGTCTAGTAGCAATGGAAGCCAAGATCGATGAAACTAGTTGGCTTTGGCATCGTAGACTAGGACATGCTAGCATGCATTTAATTTCAAAACTTAGCAAAAAGAATTTAGTAAAAGATTTGCCTAAACTTAATTTTGAAAAAGATAAGATTTGCAGTGCATGTCAACTTGGAAAACAAACAAAATCTTCTTTCAAACCTAAAGGAGTAATCTCTACATCTAGACCTTTAGAATTACTTCATATGGACCTCTTTGGGCTTACTAGAACATCTAGTTTGGGAGGTAAGAAGTTTGGTCTAGTCATTGTAGATGATTTCTCACGTTTTACTTGGATCATGTTTTTAGCACATAAAGATGAAACGTTTTCTGAATTTATAAGATTTCACAAAAGAGTTTTAAATAAAAAAGGTGTTTCAGTAATTTCTTTAAGAAGTTATCATGGAACTGAATTTGAAAATGCCGATTTTAATAAATTCTGTATTGAAAATGGAATTAATTACAATTTTTCTGCACCTAGGACACCTCAACAAAATGGGGTAGTAGAAAGAAAAAATAGAACTCTTGAAGAAATGGCACGCACCATGCTCTGTGAAAATGATTTACCTAGATACTTATGGGCGGAAGCCATAAATACTGCATGCTATATCTTAAATCGTGTTTTAATTCGACCGATTTTAAAGAAAACTCCTTATGAGCTTTGGAAGGGTAGAAAACCTTCAATCTGTTATTTTCATGTTTTTGGTTGCCGTTGTTTCATCTTAAACAATGGTAAAAACAATCTAAGTAAATTTGATGCCAAATCAGATGAGGGAGTCTTTCTAAGCTACTCCATATCTAGTAAGGCATACAGGATCTTCAACAGAAGGATACTTGTTGTTGAAGAATCCATTTATGTAGTATTTGATGAAACTAACCAAAAATCTTCAAGAAAAGAAGATGTACTTTTTGATGAATCAGGTAACAAGAAAACTGAAAAAAGAAACAACAATGAAGAACTTACCAAGGAACAGAATGATGATCAAAACACTGACAGAGATCAAGCACAAGGTGATGAAGATACCTCAACTGTTGATCCTTTACCAAAAGAATGGAGGTATGCTCATGGATACCCAAAAGAACTAATTATAGGTGATCCATCTAAAGGTGTAAGTACTCGATCATCTCTTAGAAATATTTGTGATTACTTAGCTTTTGTGTCTCAAATTGAACCTAAAACTATTGAGGAAGCTGAATGTGATAGTAATTGGATAAATGCTATGCAAGATGAACTTAATCAATTTAAAAGGAACAATGTTTGGACACTAGTAGATAGGCCCTCAAACACATCAATTATTGGCACAAAATGGGTTTTTCGAAACAAACTTGATGAAAATAGAATAGTAATTAGAAATAAAGCTACACTAGTTGCCAAAGGATACAATCAGGAGGAAGGGATAGATTTTGATGAAACCTTTGCTCCTGTGGCTAGACTTGAGGCAATTAGGCTATTGTTGGCTTTTTCCTGTTTCATGAACTTTAAACTGTATCAGATGGATGTTAAAAGTGCTTTCTTCAATGGATTAATTGAAGAAGAAGTTTATGTTGAACAACCCCCTGGTTTTGAAAATTCTGAATTTCCAAATCATGTTTATAAACTTCATAAAGCTTTATATGGATTAAAACAAGCTTCAAGAGTTGGTATGATCGTTTAAGTTCTTTTCTGCTGAAAAATGATTTTACTAGAGGTAATGTAGATAAAACATTATTTTTAAAGAAAAAGAATGATGACTCTTAGTAGTACAAATCTATGTTGATGATATAATATTTGGTGCTACTAATGAATCTCTTTGTCAAGATTTTGCAAGTCTAATACAGGGTGAGTTCGAGATGAGCATGATGGGAGAACTGAATTTCTTCCTCGGACTCCAGATAAGGCAAATCAAAGAGGGGATCTTCATCAACCAAACAAAATACACAAGAGAAATACTCAAGAAGTTTGGGATGGAGAACACTAAGCCATTAGGTACCCCTATGAGCTCTACATGTAGACTTGACAAGGATGAATCAGGTAAGTCAATATACCAAAAATTATATCATGGCATGATTGGTTCATTATTATATCTTACTGCCAGTAGGCCAGATATCATGTTTAGTGTCTGTATGTGTGCTAGATATCAGTCCAATCCTAAAGAGTCTCATCTTTTGGCTGTTAAATGCATACTTAGATATCTATCTGACTCAATTGAAATTGGTTTATGGTACTCTAGATATTCTTCATTTGATTTAATTGCTTATTCTGATGCTGATTTTGCTGGGTGTAAACTTGATCGTAAAAGTACTAGTGGAACATGTCAATTTCTTGGAGTAAATTTGATCTCCTGGAGTAGCAAGAAACAGAACTCTGTTGCTCTATCTACGGCGGAAGCCGAATATATAGCAGTTGGGAGCTGTTGTGCTCAAATCCTCTGGATCAAACAACAACTCGAAGACTTTGGCATTAATCTAACTAAGACACCCATAAGATGTGACAATACTAGTGCAATCAACCTATCTAAAAATCCAGTACAACATTCAAGAAGTAAACACATTGAAATAAGACATCATTTCATAAGAGATCATGTACAAAACTCTAATGTAATTCTTGATTTTGTTTGTACTAATGATCAGTTAGCTGATGTGTTTACAAAGCCTCTGAGTGAGGATAGGTTCTGTCTGATTAGAAGAGAGTTAGGTGTAATTGATCCATTCTCCTAGGACTCTCTTAGTATCATTTTACCTAGTCCTAAAAGCTCAAAACTTATTGTTTAAAATCCCAAGAAATTTGTCAAAATTTTTTCCTAATTTTTTCGGATTTTCTCGAATTTTCTTGGTCAAGTGTCGACACTTGGAAAGTGTCAAGTGTCGACACCTGACCAAGTGTCGACACTTGACAAATCCGAAGTGTTGACACTTACGAATCTGAACTATTTTATACGGACCGAACAAAGGGTTTTTGAAAATTTTCTTCCCCCCAGGTTTCTTGGAATAGTGGTCCCCCCTGTCCAAATCCATCCTTTCACCGCTCAATCCTTCACAAATCAGGTATTTTCCCTCTCTAATTTCGTTTTTATTTTTCTATGTTTTTAATTTTATTGTTTTCAAACCAAACGATCATGTTTTAGGTTTTCCGAACATTTTTCTTGAATCTAACCAGATTTTTGCGTGTTTTAGTGAATTTCTAAAACTCCATTTGAGGGAATCATGTTTTAGATTTGTTTTTCTCGGATTTCCCTCATCTTTTGGACGTTTTTCAACCCTTTTTCACAAAAATCACTGTTTCATCAATTTTGGGCAAAATAAAATGGGTTTTCATCTAATTTAAGCATACTAAATCCTTTTATTGATGATTTAGAAGGATTTTTAGTAATACATTTTGAACATTTTTGCCTATTTGCAAAAACCCTAAGTGATTAAAACCCAAATCCCATGGTTCTTTGATTTTTTGGACCTTACAAAAATAATTCTTTTTGGGATTCAAATGTGCTCCACCTAATACAAATTCTTCCTACAAATTTTACTCAAAAATTTTGTCATTTGATCAAAACTTATTGATTCTGGTTTTCGAAACCTATTTGAACTCTAATCTCAACCTATAGCCAGTCCTTTGTTCTGAACCCTTTTTCATTCTTCCTGGTCAGTTGGCTGATATGGGTCCTAGGAAGAGACTTGCAGTTAGGGCGAGGCCTAGTCAGGTTAGTGAGAGGAGGTCGAAGGCCAGATTTGATCCCGCATAGCCGAGCAGTACAGCCACTCTGAGCTCCCCCCCTGCAGAGGGGATGGCAGGGAAGTCAGTAGCTTCAGGGAGGAGAGTTGATCTACAGTGTTTCGACAGGTACCATTTTGGCATTAGGGAGATACTCACAGATGCAGGACTAGTACCCTTCTGCATCATGCAGGAGAGATACTATCCTCACCTGGTGAGGGAGTTCTACGGTGCACTGGACTGTCGATGACTTTTTTGGACGACATCCATCAGGGGTACACAGATTTCTTTGACTGATGAGTTGCTGAGCCTAGTATGAGAGATACCCCGGAGAGGAGTCTGTGCATTTTCAGTTGATGATAGAGAGGCGGATTTCAGATGCATCCTTGAGTGAGAGGATGTTCGCGGTATCTCAGTGGTTATCGCGAACCAGTTATCATTAGAGATGCGACTGCTGCACCACATTACCGCACGGATTCTTCTACCGAAGACTGGCAGATTCGATTTCATCACAGAGAGAGAGCTGATGTTGATGACCAGTCTGATCGAGAGGAGACCGGTTGATATACCCGCCTTGATGCTGTCACAGATGCATGATGCTGCCACTCAGCGTCGACACTGTTTGCCATACGGGATGGCACTGACCCGTCTTTTCAGAGCCTGTGGAGTATCATTGGAGGGGGAGATCCCCAAAGAGATACTACACACGGATGTATATGATGAGAGGTCACTGCACCGGATGGGATTCAGGATGGTTGGAGGTCGATGGGTTCGGAAAGAGTCTGGCCAGGAGCCAGATGAGGAGGATGAGATTCGAGAGGCTGAGGCTGGACCATCTGAGCCAGCAGTTCTTCCTCCAGTAGATATGCCATCGACACAGGCAGAGCACCTGTCGCCTGACACTTCAGCTCCACCTCCATCTACCGGATTATCTTTTGAGGAGCATGCCAGAGCACAGTTCACACAGATCAGAGGTGAGGTGACTCAGCTGCGTAGCGAGGTCGAGCTTCTACGAGCACAGACTAGCTCGGAGCATGCTAAGATTCGCAGATCCATGGAGGAGGGATTTACACGCCTTGAGAGTCTACTGAGATCACTTATACCTCCTGCTGCACCTGCACTTGCTCGATCTGATGATGATGATGATGATGATGATGACGGCGGCGATCACCAGAGCGACCATGCTGATTTTGCTGACGGAGGTGATCAGGATGTTGACCGAGCCACTGAGGTAGTGGGCACTGACAGCGATAGTGTAGGCGGAGCTGATGCTTATGAGGTGGTCAGTCGAGATCCTCCTACTACACCTGCTCCTTCTACTGCACTGGTTGACTTCGTTCTGGATCCTATTGAGCCAGCTGATCGTCTTTCACCTCCTTTTACCAGATCTTCTAGGGTTGTACCCGCTTTTGGTCCTGCCGGCCGTACCAGGAGTCTTAGAGCTTTAGCACCTCCTAGGACCTTAGCCACCAGATCTAGGATTAGTGCTCCTTTCAGTCTTGATGTTCCATCTGATGAGGATTAGCCTCATAGATGTCTGTTTCAGATCTTATTTTGTATGTTTGATATATGTATGTTTCAGCTCTTTTGTACTGAAAATTTATCTCATATATATATGTTTGTTATCTTGAAACTTTTGTACTTCAGTTTATCATATTTTAGCTCTGATATAATGGGATATTTTAACTCTGATATTCCTTGATACTAGCATAATTTCAGCTATGATATTTGTTTCTCTACTCTCTTTTTGTATCCATGCTAATTGTGAGGGGGAGGTTATTTCCTTTTCTTATGATTGACAAAAAGGGGGAGAAAAAGTGATGTTAATTGTTATTGAGAACAAGTATTTGATTTTATGAAGAATAAGAATATTGATCTTTATTAAGAAAAAGATGCATTATATTGATTATATTGATTTGAAGTTTACCTTAATAAGAAGTATCTAATTAAGGAGGAGATTGTTTCCTCCTATCTATAAAGTTGTTATCTCTATTGTGACTAGAAAGTCATGTTTATAAAAGTTTGAACTATATTGTCTCTTTTTCTCAAGGTTTTGTCATCATCAAAAAGGGAAAGATTGTTGGCTCCACCCAGTGATTTTGATGAATAATAAAATATTGAGTACATATTGTATTCTAATGAGGATTCCAAGTTGTGAGTTTTCAGGAAGAAAGCACCTCAAAATTTCAAATATTTATGGTGTATGGCATGCAATGGCACGGAGCAATTCTCACATATCCGGGCATCCTTTTTATTGAAAAAGGGCTTATAATTGCTTAATTATTATGTGTTTATGCATTCATGAACATTATTTTTGATTTCAAGGCTTTTACTCTTGATTCTGGATGTTTTCAGTCTCAAGTGTCGACACTTGGACAGTCAAGTATCGACACTTCAGCATTTGGCACGGACAAAAATCCTTGGCATGCCAAGTATCGACACCTATAATTCAAGTGTCGACACCAAGTGTCGACACTTAGGTTTCAAGTGTCGACTCAAGGCCTAAGAATTTTGAAAATACAGAACTTTGTTGGTTCAAGGATTTTTGTGTCAAGTGTCGACACCTGTGCATCAAGTGTCGACTCCTAGAAATCAAGTGTCGACACCTGACAGCCAAGTGTCGACACTTGCAGCCTGACAGCTCTAACGGATCTATTTTTCTGGCTTGCAGAAACTGGTTTTCAAGCTTCAAACGGCTATTTCCAATGCTCCAACGGTCACAAACCATTTTTAGAAGGTTTTTGGTATATTTAATCTCCACCAACCTCATTTTAAATAAGGAGATGAAAAGAGAAGTGAAGAATAGAAAAGAAAAGAAGAGAGAAGCCTATTCAAGAGCATTCAAGTCCACTCAAAAGCCAATATTCTCTCCAAACTTCAAATCAAAAGCCTCTTCTAGCTTGATTCCACTGAAAAAGCCTACTAGCTCAACTTTACTACATTCCAAAAGGAGGCAACTTGAAGAAGAGTGAAGTCAAAGCATCCTTTGGGCTTCAAAGATTCCAATCCACTCTTGAAGAGAGTTTGTTGTAGCTTTTAAATTTCATATCTGTTTTATTGTGCTTTAACCTTGCTTTCAAGGGTGTCTTAAAAGAAGGTTATTGTGGTTTGTTGGTGAGCCAAAGTGTTAAAACCAACTAGGGTTAACTTGTGAGCCCGAAGACAAAACAAGTATTTAGGTTTGTTGGTGAGCCTAGGTGATAAAACCAACTTAGGTTTTGACTTGTGAGCCTTGTAAAAACAAGTCAACTGTAATCTGGTGTGGATTATAGTGGAATTCCCAAGGGTGGCTTGGGGAGTGGATGTAGGTGCTAGGTTTGCACCGAACCACTATAAACCTTGTGTTTGTGTGTGATTGTTCTTTTCCTCTCGTACTCTTTAATTAATTGCTATCATCTTGCATCTAATTTATTATTGCTCACAAGCACCACTAGACCTTCACTTTATTGTGTTAATTTTTTTTAAAGATCCAATTCACCCCCCCCTCTTGGGCTCCATTTCTGGGCAACACTAGTCCACTTAGAGTGGGGATCAACTCTTTTTGGATTTCTTGGGAGAAAGGGGGGTGGGCATCATAGCCCGCAGGCTTGCATGGGGAGCCCTGCATGTTGGTAAATTGATGGGATAGCTCGGCCAGCTTACGCTCTTGCTCTTCTAGGTGCCTCTTAGCAAGCGCCTGATGGCATCGTCGGTGGAACCTTCCACCAAGACTATTAAAGAAGAGGGAGGCGACGATCATGGGGAGTCATGCCGGGGGGCCTTACCCTAGAGGTGTCTATGTTGCCTAGTGGCGACACGGTCAAAGGCTGGGGAGCGGCTCTCCCGGTCGACCGACCTACTCCATTATCTCTTCCCCAGTGTCCAAAGGCTTCCCTGGTGATCAGATGTGGCCCGCGGGTGGGATGGCCTCCCCCAAAGAGAACGCATGCTATCGCGGGGATAGGTGGCCTGAGCCATAGGGGTTCCTGGTTGCTGTTGGGTGGCCAAGGACTGGTACTGATGGTGAAGCTGTTGCATTACCACTGTTAGGATCTGTACCTATTGGGTGAGTGTGGTGAGCTGGATGTCCACTGGAGGCGGCGGTGGTGGAGCTTGGAGCTTCCTTTCTGGACTACATGAGCTTCTATGGGGAAGAGCATCCCCTACATGGTTGGTGGAGGCTTCCCGCGCGCGTGTGACCACCATCTTGCGGGTGGAGCTACTTTAGCGGTGGGAGACTGGCTCAAACTGGGGACCGTTCATGACACCCCTACCTGGTGCACCAATCTGTTGCCGCCTAAGTCGTTGTAGCTTGTAGCACTTGTCCAACGTCGGTTGATGGTGCTCCCATTCGGTGTTTGATGTATGTGCCCGAACCTACGAAAGAAAAGAGACCCAGGCCAGGGATTCTGGCAGGAGCACTCCGATAATCAAGTCAGTAAGCGACTTAGGAGAACAGGTCCTCTCAGGTATATCTCGAAGCGGTTTCCACCCTCGGAGGTCTCTAAGAAAGAGATAAAATGAGAGGTTAGGTTAAGAAGGAGGGTGCAAGCAATAGTGGCTGTCGGAGCTCTCTCTGGGGGCTCTTGGATGCTCTTGGTGTGCCTAGCGCTTTGCTGTGGTGCCAGCACCTTCTTGCTTACCTTTGCTAAAGACCCCTTCGGATTTTCTTATAGGCGAGCAGTGTTAGGAATTGTGTCCCAAAGCCAATCGTCTAGGCTGTAGACGGTTGTACTATCTTGTATTTTGTATATGAATTCTTTAATAAATAAAAATTATTTTTGGCTGTTCATTATGTTTATATTTTCCTGAAATGAACTCTTGTATGATGAAGTCCTTAGGACTACATTATTTGATATAGAGAGGATATATTAAGTAGTTCTTAAACTGGTTCACAACCAAATGATACATTGTTATAGGACGACGATATATCAAGTGTAGATTGTTGTATGCCACATTTATTGGTAGTCCTCTTAACCAAAGAGTGTGGAGACATTGGTGTGACATGCAAGTGAAATGTGTGACGTTTCACTAAACATGACCATCTACGAAGCTCCCTTCTACCAAAGGGTTGCTTGTGAAGGGATATGGATATATGTGTCCCTCAGACCTGAGGTCACCATGGTAGCTTGCAAGCAACTCACTATACTTTGGTGCCAAGCTACCTGGATTTCTAATCCAGTGATAGAAGGTTTCTGGGTATAGTCAAGTACTTAAGGAACGGTGGTGGATCACGATGGAATTGACCTCTCCAAATATTTGGAGTGAATGACTCACTAAGTCTCAATTCAGCAAAACCTTGGCCAGGATAGTTCTTGTGAGGAGTCACAGAACTTGTGAGATTGAGACATGATCTGGATAAACCAAATTTGAGTTGGTAGTCTAACCCTAGGTCATCCTGAGCATTGTGAGGTCAAAGGGATTAATTATGCGGCAACCATATGCCAGAGTTTCTTGTGGGGTGCTCTGCATCTTTGACATATCCGGATATTGGGTATCATTGCTAGATGAGGACTTTAACTGCTACTGGAAATATTTCAGTGCTACCGGCTTAGTATTCGAACCTATGGGGTCACACATCATAGAGAATTTCTATCTGATCTTTTGGCTAATCAACGATTGAGAATCGTTTGACATCGCCAGAGGTCAATTTGATTGACCAGGTTCTAAGTGTCGATACTTGAAATTTTGCAGGTGTCGACACTTGGCAATTTTCATGAGTTGACACTTCTTGTGATGAACAGAATTCTGGAAGGATTTCATGGAAGGATTTTGGGCAAGTTTTGACCTGGTTTGAATTTTGAATTCAAACCAATTTTGACTCCAAGGTTATATAGTATGAAAGTCATACTTACCGTAATGGGTTGGACCCATTTGGTATGGTCTTGATCCTCTCCCCCATTCTCTTCCCTCATCTATCCTCCTTCCTCTTTCTCCTTCTCTTGGCTGCACCTATAAATGAGGGTCATTATATAGGTTGCAAAGGTTACAAGTTACAACACTACTAGAGAGAAGATAGAGAAGGGTTGTGAGAGTTCTAAGGATTGGGTTTGAGCAACCTAGCAGTCAAGCTAAGTCTTGGGAAGAGAGATTTTGGGAAGGGGTTCCTGCTCTCCTCCTAGTCTTCCTGGAAGAAGAAGATCAGCCATGGATCTCGAAGAGCTAGCACTTCGAGGGAGTTGATCAAAGTCGAGCCCAGGTATGGATATCTTATAGAGGCCAGACACGTGGTTGGCTCAAGCACCCTCCTTCTTATAGCACTTTCACTGCTTCTCTCTTGGTATAAAGGTATGGTACTTTTATATTTGTTGTTTCTCTTGCTTTGATATTATATGCATGCTAGATCATTATGCTAGATCTTTTTGCGAACAGATCGGTAGATCATTTAGATCTATCTACCGAGCCTTCCGTTGTGCATGCTTTAAAAATATTTTAAAATTCATATCTTTTTGTCTTGTTTTCTTGCATATTGTATGCTAGGTGTAGGTGCTTTTGACCTTCAATGGTATCAGAGCAACAGGTTTCTTTTTGTAGTATAATGATGCTAGCATGCTAATAACATCTCCTTTCTTTCTTAAGTACTTGGATTGAGTGCTTCACCATGGCCATCCGATCATAGGAGAGAAGTAGGGCTGCAAGACCCTCTCTTCCCATTCAATGGGCTCTCCTATGGCATGTATGGGTGCCGCTGTGATTGACTATAAAAAAGGAAAATAAGAAGAAAGAAAATTGTAGGTTAAAAATATTTTAATCTAATGATATGATCATAAAATAATTTTAGATAAGATCTAAAATGATTGTTTTGATCTATTTTGATTGAAAGTTTTGTGAAACTTTGGATTTGAAATCATTGTTTTTCATTGTCTCGGGCTGTGAGTCGACACTTGGCCTTTGAAGCGTCAACTCATGGAGAAATTTCCTGAGATCTGGTTTCTATTTTTCTTCCGAGATAGGTTGAAGTGTTGACACTTGACCCTGAAGTGTCGACACTTGACCTTCGAAGTGTCGACACATGAGCATGTCTAGAAAATAGATCGTTCTGTTTTCTTTTTCCTGTCTCATGCCTTGAGTCGACACTTGCTCCTGAAGTGTCAACACTTGAAATGAAAATTCTAAAATACAGTGAATTCAAATTTTGATTTCTTGTAAAATTATTTTACATGATAAATTAAAATTGTTTTAATTTATTTGAGGCTATTGAACTTAATTGAGAATTAAGAATGACTAAGAACTCTAAGAATATGTTTCAAAAGATTTTAAGTCATTTCAATATGCCTTAAGGGTCATGGGTTAGCTTCTATTAGATCCTTAATTGGGTTAGACCTAAGTTTAGATGCATTTGACTAATTAGAAAACTAATCTAATCAAATATTGAGTTAGGATTTCTTCTCTATATCTATCTAATAGTTAGATTGATTAGTCTATAATCTAAATGGACCTAATTTGTGGCTCAATGGAAAGTCCGAGTCTTTAGGCTAGTATAATCGAGTATGATGAATCGATTGGTGTCGAAGTAAGTTTGGCATTGTGATCATTGTTCTTTGGGGCTACCGCTTACTTGGCCAACTCTGTTGGTGTCTAAGGCAAGACGGTTAATGGCAGAACCCAACCCATGATCTCACTTACCTGGCCAATGTGGTCAATCAGGATTGATTAGATAGCTCATTGGCTTGTGTTAGCCCTTATCACCCAAGGTTAATCAGTCTTGACTGATTTTAGATGCCCATGGATCATTAGTTATGTGTAACCCTCCTAGATTACTGATGTGGTCAATTGGAGGTTGATCCATGTCTTCTCATCTCTTCATCTGTCACATTATTTAAAAACTCTCTAAATTATTAGATCCTTAAAAGGACAAAGTTATGGAGATAACCAAGTCCTAGCCTCCCATTAAGTGGGTAGTAATGTGTCCAGTAGTTCGGTGTTCATCGATAGATCCAAAGATCGGGTGTTCATCGGACTATTAGAATTACTGTTCCTAATATGATGGCTCAGTGCAACTCTCTTAACAGTGATCAGGTGAGCCGGTCAAAGTCGGGCTTGACTATTTGTTAGTTAGAAGCATTGAATTTTGTCATGTTAATGGTTGGACCTAACCAGGACCTTCAATATGAAGCCCAAAGGCCAATTGAAGTGCTCCTTGGGGCAAAACCTAATTACTAGAGGTTACTTGGAGAAGTAATCGGTTGAAGAATCTACCTTTAGACATGCATGGATGGGCCGGCCAAAGTCGGGCTCATGTGTTGTCTATCGGACTCTAGTACCCACTAAGGAATTAAAATAATTCCTTGGATTAGAGGTAGAGGCTACCAATCTATGCAAAATAGTGGGAGGGACCTTTAGACTAAAGTCCTTATCTTCAGGTTAATAATTCATATACACTAATTAGTTTTGGTTTTCCTTTCAGATGTCTTCCAACCTATCACTCCGGTCTCTTCTCGACAATGAGAAGCTCAATGGACCCAACTTCGATAGTTGGTATCGAAGGCTCAGGATTGTCCTGGAGCATGAATGGATCCTGTATGTGATATCGGATCCAGCACCTGAGATCCCTGCTGCCAATGCTCGGGGTTTGGTCAGAGACACTTATCAGAAGTGGCTCTCTGACAGGACCACTGTCCGATGCATTATATTAGTGGTGATGAACGACGAGTTTAGTCGCAAATTCGAGGAAGCCCAGCTGGAAGAAATCCTTCAAAGGCTGAAGGAGTCTTTCGGGACACCAGACGACGTTGAGAGGTACAGGGTCTCCTGTGCCATCTACAACGGTGGATGCATGATAGGGCCTCGGTCACTGATCATGTATTGTACATGATCGAGATGATTGAGCATCTGGGCAAGCTTGGATGTCCCTTGCTTGAACAACTTGGAAAAGAAATGATTTTGAATTCTCTCCCCTCCTATCTAGACTTTCTCGATCATTATAGAATGAATAAGCATGCAGTCAACTCCATATTTGTTGGGGTTGCTGCAGACTTATGAGAAAGACCACCAATTGAATAAAGGGGTGGTGAATCTAGTGGGAGGTTCTTCGGGAGGGCGTCATCCCTTTAAGAAAGGGAAGAAGAAAAATAATAAAGGGAAAAAGGTGCTTAGTGCTTCTGGGCCCAGTCAGGCCAAGAAAGTGAAGGCTGATTAAAGCCAAGCAAAGTGCTTCTTCTACAAGAAGCGGGGTCATTGGAAGAGGAACTGTCCTCTTTACATTGCGTCCCTTGACCCGAACAGGTCCAAGAAGGGAAAGCTGCAGGATGGTCCTGGACAAGGTATTTATATGATAACACCTTGTAGTTTCTCTGTTTGCAATACTACTAACTGGGTACTGGATACAGGAAGTCCAATTCACATTTGCAATTCTTCACAGAGACTTCAAGTTAGTAGAAGATTCGAGGATGGCGAGAGGTTCTTGAACATGGAAAATGGAAGCCAAGTTCCAGTTCTGGTGTTGGGAGTCCTTAAACTTATTTTTGAGTCCTGTATTATCGTTTTGAACGAGTGTCATTTTTGTCCTTCTTTTAGTTTGAATGTCATTTCTTTAGGCCAATTGGCCATGCATGGTTACGAACTATCAATAAAGAATGACATTTGCAAAATCATTTGGAATGGTTCTACACTTTTGAATGGACAAATACGTGATGGTATTTATGTACTGTCGCGACCTGTTAATGTAATATACACGTCTAGCAAATGCCCTGGGATAGATAATGTCAGCAAAGCGTACCTATGGCATTGTAGGCTAGGTCATATTAACAGAAATATGATAAACAGGATGAAAACTGAGGGTCTTCTCGATTTTAGTGAAGATAGTTCACTTCCAACATGTGAGTCCTATCTTCTTGAAAAAATGACTAAGTCACCTTTTACTGGAAAAGGTGAACGAGCCAAAAAAATTCTGAGTCTGGTACATACTGATGTATGCGGGCCCATGAATGTTAGTGTCAGGGGTGGGTACATTTATTTCATTATGTTTATAGATGATCTTTCGAGGTACGGTTATGTCTTCTTGATGAGACATAAATCTGAATCGTTTGAAATGTTCAAACGATATCGTAATGAAGTAGAAAAACAAACCAGAAAGTATATCAAAACCCTTCGATCCGATCGAGGCGGTGAATACCTTTCCGGCGAGTTTCTGACATATCCCGAGGAGAATGGGATTCTCTCTTAGTGGACACCTCCAGGGATACCTCAATTAAATGAAGTGTCTAAGAGAAGGAATCAAACCCTGTTAGACATGGTTCGGTCCATAATGGACTTTACTTCTCTGCAGATATTCTTTTAGGGATATACTCTAGAATCAGCCTGTTACCTTCTGAATATGGCTCCAAGTAAGTCTGTTAGTAAAACATCATATGAGATGTGGACTGGATGTAAGCCGATACTTTCACACCTTCAGGTCTGGGGGTGCCCAGTTTATGTAAAATGTTTGAAAATGGACAAACTTGGACCTAGGTCTGACCGGTACCTATTTGTTGGGTATCCAAATGAGTCTATGGGATGTTATTTCTACTTAGCTAAGGAACAAAAGTTGTTCGTCAATCTTAGGGCTATCTTTTTGGAAAAGGAGTTCCTTGGTGAAGGGATTGTAGCCGCTAAGATTGAACTTAGTGAAGTTCAACAAGTAGAAGAACTATCACACTTAAAAGACAACATAGAACCACCCTGACCTACTCAGGAACCATTAAGGAGATCCGATAGAGTACCGAGTCGACCGGATAGATACTACGATTTCTTGGTCCGGGACGGTGATCCCATTGAACTCGATGAGAACAATGAGGATCTGAACACCTATATGGATGCGTTGCAAAGGTCCGACTTTGAGAAATGGCTTGGAGCCATGAAATCCGAAATGGAGTCCATGGAGATCAATAATGTATAGATATTGGTTGATGCACCTGAAGGGATAAAACCCATTGGGTGCAAATGGATTTTCAAAAGGAAAAGGGGCGTAGATGGAAAGGTGGAGACCTATAAAGCCCATCTGGTTGCCAAGAGGTATCGTCAATATTATGGTATTGACTATGACAAGGCGTTCTCTCATGTGGCAATGCTCAAATCTATTCGAATTATGCTTGTTTTAGCAGTACACTTTGATTATGAAAATCTGGCAAATGGATGTCCGAACAGCTTTCTTAAATAATGAGCTTGAAGAGAAGGTGTATATGATACAACCTGAAAGGTTCACATCCACAGACGAGTCAAAGGTGTGCAGGCTTCAAAAGTCCATTTATGGACTGAAGCAAGCATCAAGGAGTTGGAACATGCGATTTGATAAGTGTATCAAGTCTTATGGCTTCATTAGAAATGGAGAAGAGCCTTGCATTTACAAATGGGCTAATGGTTCTGTGATTGTATTCCTTGTGCTGTATGTGGATGACATTCTCTTAATCAGGAATGACATCGCAGCACTGCAAGGAATAAAGGTCTGGTTATCATCTTAGTTCTCTATGAAGGACTTGGATGAAGCCTCTTACATACTAGATTTGAAGATCTATAGAGATAGATCTAAGAGGCTTCTAGGATTGTCCCAGTCTACCTACATCGACACTGTGCTGAAACGGTTCAGCATGAAAAATTTCAAGAAGGGCTATCTCTCGATAGGCACTGGAATTGATATATCCAAAAGGAATTGTGCGACAACTCTTGAGGAGAGAGAGCGCATGAGTAGAATCCCATTTGCTTCGGTAGTGGATTCTATCATGTATGTCATGACATGTACTAGACCAGACGTGGCATACTCACTAGGTATAGTGAGCAGATACCAGTCTGACCCAATTGAAGCTCATTAGAAAGTGGTAAAAACTATCTTTAATGATGCAGGACAATAGGGTCTAGGAACTAGGATCATTGGTGAGCCTAAAAGTCACCTAGATTAGGGTATCCTAATTTTCTTTTTTTTGATTTTCTAATTTGATGGTGAAGGAATAATGGGATGGATGATAGGGATCTGGATCTCATGGACTTTGGGACTCACCCTAACGAAGAGATATCTCACCTCTAAGGCATTACACCCTCCTCGATACTTTGAGGTGCTAGGATGGATCTCAAAGGTCACGAGGGGATAAAGAAGATGGAATGGGAAGGGGGATAGCTGGGCATGACCTCACATCATGTCCTGGGGTTGGGCCTCACACCCTCTCCTCACGGAGGTAGAAGAAGAATCACTCTTCTCTAAAACAAAAATTTCAATACTCAATTATTTTTTTACAAGAAGGATTGGAGCCTATTTTATAGACACCATGTCATTTTGAAATTCAAATTTAAAATTTAAATAATTACAAAATGAGGGGATAGAATGGTGGAGAGAATGGTGGGCATCTTCATGAAGAGGGGCGCCATTTGTGGAGGAATTGTGGCCATTTCAAATTTGAATTCAAACTCCTCCCTGCTCTGTAAGCTGTGTAGGTTGTTACTGCTCTAAGATCCATGTAGAAAACTCCTCCATGTGACCGTGGAACAGGGGCATGGCGGATGGATGGGGGAGAGCGGCTGGGACTGATCCGGCAAGGAGGGATGGGACGATGCTGATGGATGGAGAGTAGAAGAGGTGGGGCTCGTGTGGAAGATGTTAAGGAGGTAGCGGGCAGGATGCTGAGCTTCGTTTCATCGTTGTCTGGGGCTCATCAGATTGAGACAGAGGGAAACAGCATGCACCCTTCTCGAGTTTCTGGCCTTGCATCCATTGAGCAATCTATTGGCTTTCGCCTTTCGCATAGAGGATGCGGTTGATCTAAGTAAAAATCCTTTGTTTAACCCAAAATCAAGTGGCCAATTTGTTCATTCTGATCCTCTTCAATTTGGTCGCCTGGGAGGAAGACGGCGTCAATGGGAAGTGGACGGTGCTTGATAGGGGCGGACGGTGGCGGAGTGGGAGAGCGGGGTGGTGGTCGAGCAGTCGAGGCCGTCAGTGGTGGAGGAGGGGTGCGACACGTGGCAGCAGGGGCGGCGGTCGACGACGCGGTGGAGAGGGGCGCGGCATGGGTGGAGCCACATGGGGAAAACAGTCGTGGATAGTTCGTGGGACTCGCCAGCGTTCCCATGAGAAGATTATCACCGGGGAAGGTGGACGGACGTCGGGGGGGCACCGGTGGTCGGGCGTGGCGGATCCGGGACGAACGGGAAGAAAAATGGATAAAAAAAGGAGGTTCTGGGAGTTTTCTGGGAGGAAGAAGATGATTGGAATAGCATAGGGATAAAATGGGGATAAGTCTGGAATAAAGCTAGAATAACAGAAATAGGTGGAATAGCTAGAATAAGAAAATATGAAATAAAAATATAAAAATCTAGAAAAGAAAAAAAAAACATGGATGGGTTTTGATGTCCCCATCATTCCCCTGAGGTGGGAAAAACTCGACTCCGTCGAGTCAGGCTTGCTGCAATTTTTTTTTCTCTTTTTTTTCAACTTTTTTTCTCTTCTTTTTTTTTCAACCATAACCCTAACCCGCTCTGATACCAAAAATTGATGCGGGACAACGGGGACTAGGAGCTAGGATCATTGGTGAGCCTAGAAGTCACCTAGATTGGGGTATCCTAATTTTTTTTTTTTTGATTTTCTAATTTGATGCCGAAGGAATAATGGGATGGAAGATAGGGATCTGGATCTCATGGACTTTGGGACTCACCCTAACGAAGAGACCTCTCACCTCTAAGGCATTACACCCTCCTCGATACTTGGAGATGCTAGGATGGATCTCAAAGGTCACGAGGGGATAAAGAAGATGGAATGGGAAGGGGGATAACCGGGCATGACCTCACATCATGTCCTGGGGTTGGGCCTCACACCCTCTCCTTACGGAGATAGAAGAAGAATCACTCTTCTCTAAAACAAAAATTTCATTACTCAATTATTTTTTTACATGAAGGATTGGAGCCTATTTTATAAACACCAAGTCATTTTGAAATTCAAATTCAAAATTCAAATAATTACAAAATGAGGGGAGAGAATGGTGGATAGAATGGTGTGCATCTTCATGAAGAGGGGCGCCATTTGTGGAGGAATTGTAGCCATTTCAAATTCGAATTCAAATTCAAATTCAAATTTGAATTCAAACTCCTCCCTGTTCTCAGTCTGTGCAGGTTGTTCCTGCTCTGAGATCCATGTAGAAAACTCCTTGCTATGACCGTGGAACAGGGGCATGGCAGACGGATGGAGGAGACCGGCTGGGACCGATCGAGGGATGGGATGATGCTAATGGATGGAGAGTAGAAGAGGTGGGGCTCGTGTGGAAGATGTTAAGGAGGCATCGGGCGGGATGCTGAGCTTCGTTTCATTGTTGTCTGGGGCTCATCAGATTGAGACAGAGGGAAACAGCATGCACCCTTTTTGAGTTTCTGGCCTTGCAGCCATTGAGCAATCTATTGGCTTTCGCCTTTCGCATAGAGGATGCGGTTGATCTAAACATAAATCCTTTGTTTAACCCAAAACCAAGTGGCTAATTTGTTCCTTCTGATCCTCTTAAATTTGGTCGCTGGGGAGGAAGATGGAGTCAATGGGAAGTGGACGGTGCTTGATGGGGGCGGACGGCGGCGGAGCAGGAGAGCGGGGCAGCAGTGGAGCAGTGGAGGTCGCCGGTGGTGGATGAGGGGCATGGCACAGTGGCAGCAGGGGCGGCAATCGGTGGCGCGATGGAGAGGGGCGTGGCATGGGCGGAGCTGCATGGGGAAAATGGTCGTGGGCAGTTCGTGGGATTCGCCGGCATTCCCACGAGAAGATTGTCGCCGGGGAAGGTGGACAGACGTCGGGGGGGCGCCGGTGGTCGGGCGTGGCGAATCCGGGATGAATGGAAAGAAAAAGGGAGAAAAAAGGAGATTTTGGGAGTTTTCTGGGAAGAAGAAGATGATTGGAATAGCAGAGGGATGAAATGGGATAAGTTTGGAATAAAGATCGAATAACAGGAATAGGTGGAATATCTAGAATAAGAAAATATGAAATAAAAATATAAAAATCTAGAAAAGAAAAAAGAAAACCCAGATGGATTTTGATGTCCCCATCACTTAAGTATTTACGAAATACTAAAAACCAATGGCTTATTTATGGAGAATCTGACTTGAAACTTGTATGGTATACTGACTCTAGTTTCCAGTCAGATAAAGATGATAGCAAGAGTGTGTCTGGTTTTGTCTTCACCCTGAACGGAGGAGTTGTCTGCTGGAAAAGTTTTAAGCAGCCTACTATGGCGGACTCAGTATGCTAAGTAGAGTACATTGCAGCATCAGATACAGCGAAGGAAGCTGTGTGGTTGCGGAAGTTCCTTGGCGAGCTGGGAGTGGCACCTTCCCTTGATGGTCATGTTCTGGTATACTGTGACAACACTGGAGCCATTGCTCAAGCCAAAGAGTTGAAGTCTCATCACCGCACAAAGCATATTCTGCAGCACTATCACCTTGTACGAGAGATCGTGGAACGAGGTGACATTGACCTTCAGAAGATCGATGGAAAGGAGAACCTAGCTGACCCCTTCATTAAAGCCGTCGGAGTTCAAGAGTTCGACTATTGTAAATGAAAAATGGGAATGAGATTCTGTACCAATTGGCTTTAGTCCAAGTGGGAGTTGTTAGGAATTGTGTTCCAAAGTCAATCATCTAGGCTATAGACGGTTGTGCTATCTTGTATTTTGTATATGAATTCTTTAATGAATAAAAGTTATTTTTGGCTGTTCATCATATTTACATTTTTTTGAAATGAACTCTTGTATGATGGAGTCCTTAGAACTACATTGTTTGATATAGAGAGGATATATCAAATAGTTCTTAAACTAGTTCACAACCAAATGATACATTATTATAGGAGACGATATATCAAGTGTAGGTTGTTATATGTCACATTTGTTGGTTGTCCTCTTAACCAAGGAGTGTGGAGACACTGGTATAACATGCAAGTACAATGTGTGACATTTCACTGAACGTGACCATCTGCGGAGCTCCCTTCTGCCAAAGGGTTGCTCACGAAGGGATATGGGTATATGTGCCCCTCAAACCTGAGGTCACCATGGTAGCTTGCAAGCAACTCACTATACTTTAGTGCCGGATTATCTAGGTTTCTAATCCAGTGACGGAAGGTTTCTGGGTATAGTCAAGTACTTGAGAAGCGGTGGTGGATTAAGATGGAATTGACCTCTCCAAATAGTTTGGAGTGAATGACTCGCTATGTCTCGTTCAGCAAAACCTTGGCCAGGGTAGTTCTTGTAAAGAGTCATAGAACTTGTGAGGTTGTGACATGATCTGGATAAACCAAATTTGGGTTGGCAGTCTAACCCTATGTCATTCTGAGCATTATGAGGTCAAAGGGATGAATTATGCGGCAACCATATGCCAGAGGTTCTTGTGGGGTGCTCTACATCTTCGACCATCCGGATATCAGGTATCATTGCTAGATGAGGACTTTGACTGGTACTGGAAATGTTCCAGTGCTACCGGCTTAGTGTTCGAACCTATGTGGTCACACAACATAGAGGATTTATATCTGATCTTTTGGCTAATCGACGATTGAGAATCATTTGATGTCGCCGGAGGTCAATTTGATTGACCAGGTTCCAAGTGTCAACACTTGGAATTTGGCAGGTATCGACACTTGGTGAAGTGTCGACACTTGGCAATTTTTGTGCGTCGATACTTCCTGTGACGAATAGAATTCTGAGAGAATTTCATGTGAGGATTTTGGGCAAGTTTTGACCTGGTTTGAATTTCAAATTCAAACCAGTTTTGGCTCCAAGGTTATATGGTATGGAAGTCATACTTACCTTAATAGGTTGGATCCATTTGGTATGGCCTTGATCCTCTCCCCCATTCTCTCCCCTCATCTCTCCCCTCATCTCTCCCTCCTTCCTCTTTCTCCTTTTCTTGGCTGCACCTATAAATGAGGATCATTGTATAGGCTGCAAAGGTTACAAGTTACAACACTACTAGAGAGAAGATAGATAAGGGTTATGAGAGTTCTAGGGATTGGGTGTGAGCAACCTAGCAGTCAAGCTAGGTCTTGGAAAGAGAGGTTTTGGGAAGGGGTTCCTGCTCTCCTCCTAGTCTTCCTGGAAGAAGAAGATCGGCCAAAGATCCCGAAGAGCTAGCACTCCGAGGGAGTTGATCAGAGTCGAGCCCAGGTGTGGATATCCTGTAGAGGTCAGACACGTGGTTGGCTCAAACACCCTTCTCCTTCTTATAGCACTTCCACTGCTTCTCTCTTGGTATAAAGGTATGGTACTTTTATATTTGCTGTTTTTCTTACTTTGATGTTATATGCATGCTAGATCATTATGCTAGATCCTTTTGCGGGCAGATCAGTAGATCGTTTAGATCTATCTACCAAGCATTCCGCTGTGCATGCTTTAAAAATATTTTAAAATACATATCTTTCTGCCCTATTTTCTTGCATATTGTATGCTAGGTATATGTGCTTTTCACCTTCAAGCAATGCCTTTTATGGGGTACAGAACTCTCTCTCCTGACCCTTTTGTCTACCCTCCTCGTGAGTGGGACATGGGCTTGTCTTTTTCTCTCGGGTGGTCGGGGACTAGCCACTAACTGAGCCCCCAGAGAACGTGGAGGGGGCGTGCCTCCTTCATGGCAGGAAGATTCGCTGCGGACCTTGACGCCCGACAGGGTGTTGCTCCCCATTGGTGCCGCTCCACCATCTGGCAGAGCACTAGTCCAGGGGCAGGTGCTACGGGGCCTGAATTCTCTGACGAGCCCTTCCTTTTCTGGGTGGTGCGGATAGTAGGTAGTGGAGCTCCTTTTCCCGGTGGCACCGACAGTGGGCTGGTAGTTTTATTGCTCCAGTAGGATGCTCCCCCATAGATCGACGCGCCCCGGCAGGACACATTTCATAGGGGCATAGCTGGTGCTCTTCGAGCGTTTCAGGCGGTGTGCCATCACCCATCAGACGTGCCAATCTTCCAGCCATGTCGGGGGGAGGGCGATGGCGCCACTTGCCAGCATCGCTGCTTGCCCGCCTGGGTGAGGTTGACTTTGACCATGAGAAAGGCCTCGAGCGGGGAAAGGGACTTCTCCCACAAGCATGAAGAGCGAGGGCCTGACCTCGGTCGGCGCTCGATCTCGGAGGAGCCGCTCCGGCACGAGGGACACGAAGAATGAGGGCCTGACCTCGACCGAGACTTGATCTCGGAGGAGCCACTCCGGGACGAGGGGCACAAAGAACGAGGGCCTGACCTTGGTCGGGGCTCGACCTCGGGGGAGCCGCTCCGGCACGAGGGGTGGAAGAGTGAGGGCCTGACTTCAGTCAGGGCCCGACCTAGGGAAAGCCGCTTCGGCATGAGGGGCGCGAAGAACGAGGGCCTGACCTCGGCCGAGGCTCGACCTCGGGGAAGCCGCTCCGGCACAGGGGCACGAAGAATGAGGGCCTGATCTTGGCCAGAGCTCGACCTCAGGGGAGCTGCTCCAGCACGAGGGGCACGAAGAACGAGGGCTTGACCTCGACCGGAGCTTGACCTCGGGGGAGCTGCTCTGGCACAAGGGGCATGAAGAACGAGGGCCGCACCGGGATCTCTGTCTAGTTGGCACCGACTACCAATGTGGCCACCAGCTGGATCTGAGAGTGCTCCACATCAGCGGTCTTGCCGCATCAAGTCAATTTGCGAGTCTTCAATTAAGCCTTACTATTCAAATGGTGGGATATACTTTTTTTTTTTATTATGCAGAGGCCATGTAAATCTCTGGTTAACCTGAACTATTACTCCAAAGAGTAATCTCAAACTCAACTTCCTCCTTCACCCATAAAGTATCATTATTTTGGAGAAATGTTATGATAGTAGGTAATTTAATACTTCTCTTCAGTTCTATTTCTGTTGGCAACAGGCATCAAATATTATTTTGCCTAGCTGCAAACAGTCATGCAGTGCCGCAATGTTCATGGGCAAACCAAATAAGTATGACAACTTCAGAAACCTATTACCTCATTAGGTAACCACAGAACTCTATGAATTGTCACAAATTCTGGACGAGATACATTTGACAGAGATTGTAGACCAAAGGTAATGGAAATTACTTCCCAATCAATCCTTCTATGTTTCATCTATTATAGTTGTTTAATGCATGGTGGCATAACGCTCTAGTTTGGAAACATCATCTGGAGGCTCCCCATACCAGAGAAGTACAAGGTATTTAACTAGCTATGTTATAATAATAGACTACTATAGCAGATGTCCTAGCAAGAAAAGGCTTCTTTGAAACCACCATTTAGTGCTACAATGTTCATTCTCTAGAGTAGTTTAAAATACCATCCTCTGATACTACAGCACACCCAAGCTCTCCAATGACCTGAACAAGCTTTGGAACAAATGGAGAGTAAAGCAAAGATTTATAAAATACACACTGGTAGCAGACATCCTCTTCACAATCACTTACTCGACCATGTGGAAGGAGTGTAACAATCGCATTTTCCATTTTAAAACTTATACCTGTATAGAATTAGTCAAAACAATCATTTTTTGGTGGGAGATTGGACAAAATTTGTTAACAAGGAGCACCTGTTGGAGGATCTACAAAGACTTCTTATCAAACTTTTCTTCAACTAAAATTTTGATAGAAGAGATTTCATAGTTTCCCTGAAGCCTTTTGCGAGCTTTCATTAGTTTCCTGATAAGGCATACATCTTAAGATTCCTAGAGTTTTCAATTACCTCATCCTCCGAAGTTCCCACACATAAGATACATTTATGGTGCCAGGCACTTGGGTTCAAGCAGGAAGGATACACTCTTCGCATCTTGTCAAGCTTTGCAAGGACCTTTTGAGACACTGCCTACGTCACTCAAGCATCATCCCACCTCTGCTTTATGTAAATCTTTTTATCGGGGGGCCCAATAGAAAGATCGATATCATTCTTTGCAATGATCTTTAAGCTCATAATATAACTCGGGGAAGCATCTTACTTCCTTCTTGTTCCTCAAAAAATAAAAAATAAAAAAATCCCAAATCAATATAATGGAATATATACCAAGTTATTATTCAATAAAATTATAAATATCTATTGATATTTTTAAATCACTTTCTTTTTACTTTCTAATTTAGATTTTAATTAATGAACTTTAAAATCAATGACCTAATAAAGTTATTAATCTTGAATTCACCCTATTGACCAAGATTTTAATATCCTAGATTTTAAAAAGCTTTGAATTTTTTGTAACATATTTATTAACATTCGTGGCTGAGATCTCCATTCATCTTGTTCTCACCTACCCACCAAGACCATTGAAATCTTGCACACATTCTGACAGCCTGGGTTTTATTAAAACTATCTGCAAAAGACAAGTGGTGAAAGTGGTCCATGTACATCATGTTGATGCAATGATCCATAGGTACGGTAACTTTGGAACAAATGTCCATGAGCAAAGAAACGTATTACTTTGGAAGAATAATGCGAACACAACCATGGAGATGACGATCGTTGTTGAGAATGATAGGGTAGCTGGCTAATATACATGTCTTATAAAACAAACTTATAATATTCCATTATTTAGTATAGACATGTGTATATGAAACTATCTTATCAAAAAAAAAAAACTTAGCTAAGCGACAAAACAAGGCAAGACAAACATGGTCTGAATTCAATTACCATGTTCAAAACATTCTATTAAGACAAAGGTTTTGGCCCACGTAGTTTCACACTTGGTAGGTGTTATGGTAGCATTAAATCTATTCGGTCTCGATAAAGCAATACACCATTGTGGTAATCATTGATAATAAAATTCTTTCTCAATATGTGGGTACTATGAAATTTAATAGAGCTCAAGTCATCATCATAACTCATGCCCCGTCATCCCTCCACTTCCTTCATCTAAGGAGTCAAAAAGGAAAAAGTTTTCCTTGCTCCCAAGAGAGACATCATCAATACAGCCAAAGTAATGGTGGTGGCATCAAACAAGCCAGGGCAAATAACTTGTGGCCAAGTATTATTGGCTGAATAACTTGATAGAAATCCTCGGATCAGAGTATATGCCGTGCAAGCAACGTATGAGAGAGATCATGCACACCCCTCTTAAATCAAAAGGGAACCGACTATACCTCTGGACCTAAAATCCCATAACCCACAAACCAGGTTATGTTACAATCTCTCAAAAACTCTCCCCAAGTCACATTCATGAGAAAACACTCAAACCTGGGTCAAGCCCCCTGACCCAACTGACTCACATGTTTTCTCAACCTCAGACTCAGCGTATCCCCTGGAGCACCTCCAAGACCCACTTGGGACGCCCCCAAGCCTCAGAGATCCTCGAACATCCCAGTCATGGCCTCCCAAGTCTCTCCAAGACTTGGGAGCACTACAAAATCCCTACAATCTTCACCTTTGTGCCCCTAAGCCATGGCAAACCCGACAATATTCTCCTACATAACCCCGCTGTAACTGCATATCCTGACAGCTCCTTGTGTGAATCTCCTTGTCTCTGCCAACACCCTTCAGCTGTTGCATGCCCTTGGAGGCCTTTGGGATGACCGCCTCCATAGCTGAAGACCCTTGCTTATACATTAGCACCATCATTGTAGCTTTCCTTCTGCCTGGCAACTGCTTCAAACTTTTTCTTGGACTTTCCTGGAGAGAACCCAGCGAACCTGAACTAGCACTTGCTGCAATTGGAGCTCTACCTGACACCATCTCCTCAGAGCCATGCCTGACTACCTGTGCACACTGCTTTATCTACCTCGATGTACCCCTGGCGCTAGTGCTGGGATGTGACTCCTCCACGTGCACCCCTCCGCTCTGATCTTGTATCGAATCCTGCTCCACCCATGAAGCCACCTCTCCCCGGTGCTCCACTTGAGACTGAAGTCCCCCTGATGCTACAGAAAGAAATCCCGAGATCAGCAATTCAACACTGCCTTGCTGAGCCTGTCCCTGCACCTCGAACCCTGTCGCTGCCTCCTTGGACCCTTCGCATCCCGTGGATCCCTCTGAGACTGTTTCGGATACACTACCTCCCGCAGGCACCTCCGAAACTAAGAGCTCATCCGACTCTTCCTTTGACCCAGCGACTGAACCTGAGAAATCTGGGCTTTCCTTTTCTCCATCCTTGCACTTCTTCCTAAGCGAACACTCCTGCTTAAAGTGCCCTGCTACGCTATACCTGTAGCACTTGCCAGCCATGCTGCCTTTCCTAGACTGTACCCGTCCTACCTGTTCACCTTTCTTCTTTCATTTTATTGGCCTCTCTGATACAGCTAAACCCTCCTGGAAGACCTCCGTCTTCGTCATCCGTTCTCGCTGCTCATTGGACCTTAGCATTGATATGATCTCTTCATACACTAGTGTCTCCTTTCCATACAGCAGTATAGTCACCAACGGATCGAAGCTCCCAGGTAGTGAATATAAAAGCAACAGACTTTTATCTTCCTCTTCTAAATCCACCCCAATGTTGAGCAAATCCATGCTCATCCGGTCGAACCGCTGAATGCATCCCGCAACATCCTCACCCTCTTGCATCCGAAGGCTATACAGTTGCTTCTTCAGCACCAACTTGTTGCACATATTCTTTTCCATATACATGGTGTGCAACCTCGACCACAATCCCTTGGGTGTCTTCTCCTTTAACATGCCATACAAAATCTCAACTACCAGACAAGCCCTAATCATGGCACATGACCTTTTCTCCAAGGACATCCACTCCTTGTCATTCATACCCCTGGCCTATCTTCTAAAGCCAGATCTAATCCCATCTGAACCAGCAAGTCTTCCACCCTAACCTTCCACATGGTAAAACTCCCTGTCCCATCAAACTTCTCCACACCATTCTTCACCTTGCTGCCTTCCATGATCCAAAGCAATCACAAAATAGAGAAAGATTGATAAAAGCCTTGAAGAAGATACCTGATATAAAGAGGGTGTAGACAGTAGTCCCAGATCTTATCCTTCCTCTCAACCTTGAAAAAACCCTAGATCTGAACCCTTCTCCAAAATCCTGGAGAAATCTGATCCAAAAAATATCTTGATTAAGAACACCTCAATAGAATCCTGGGATAGAAAACTCCTCTTTCCATGCTCGAACCTGCTCTGATACCACTTGTTAGAAATCCCCGGATCAGAGTATATACCGCGGAAGCAACATGAGAGAGATCACGCACACCCCTCTTAAATCAAAAGAGAAACGACTACATCTCTGGACCTAAAACCCCATAAACCACAAACCAGATTATGTTACAATCTCTCAAAAACTTCTCCCTAAGTCACATACATGAGAAAACACTCAAACCTGGGTCAAGCTCCCTAACCTAACCGACTCACATGTTCTCTCAACCTCAGACTCAGAGTATCCCCTGGAATACCTCTAGGACCTGCTTGGGACATGCCCCCAAGTCCCAGGGATCTTCGAACATCCCTGCCATGACCTCCTAAGTCTCTCCAAGACTTGGAAGCACCATAAAATCCCTACATAACTTTGGTCAAGTAAGTTATAAAGCTATCATGGTAACCTCAACAACCTCCAGCTATCTCAATAGAAGGTTATGGAAGATAAGATCCTAACATTGCAACGAACACTATCTCAACAAAAAAGATATAAGAGATAATATCCTGATACCATTCTAGCATATCCTGATATTCTACCAGAACATGTCAGAAAACATCACCTCTGTAATAGATCTCCATCATCCCACATGATACTATAAATTGTTAAGAGAGACACTCGATAGGTAGGCGGGTGACCCCCACTATATGCTTATTTTTCATTTGGGCTCTCTCGCCATTCTCTTCCTTAGCTTAGCTATTACACTGATCACCCTACTAACTTAAGCATCGAAGTATCCCTACCAGTAACCCTATCCACAGGACTTCTTTGTAGGTTTCCGTTCAAGAGCAACCAGTTATAGAGTGTCCGATCTTGCCGGAGAAGATCAAAGGACCCCCTGGCACCGTTGTGATCCATTGGAAGGTGATCTGGCAGCAATAAATTGGCACACCAGAAAAAGGATAAAATTCAGGAGTTGAGAGAATCTTGACGAGGATCAAAGATTGATGTTTTTCGACTAGTAGATCAATGGCAACTTTTGCAAGTCTAGGGGACAGATCAGGAGCTCAAGTACTCCTTCCCCGGGATCCATGGGGTGATCTCAAAGATAAACTTGGAGCCATTAGGGAGCACCACCAATTTCCGGCATGGCGATGAGGAATAGACCAAGTTGCCATCTTCGATCTTGCTATGGCCTGTCAAAGCTTGCGAGGATGTGCCATTGCTCATCGGAGGTCATAATGACTCACCTTCGCTCGCCTTGGCCCGTTGGGGCTCACATGCAAGAAGGAATAAGAAGGTAGCAAGAACATTCAAGGAAACATGAATGTACTCAAATTCCTGGGGAGGTCCTCTCCATCACTCTTTAGGATAACCATGTCCCTTTCTTCTAACCTCAATCCAAAGGCCATTGCTTCCCCTCTCACCAACTGCAGCAGGGAGTTGTGTGGGGAATAAAAAATGAAGGTTAGGTCAATGATACCTCATTCCTTCAACTTCAATATGGGAGCTATCACTCCCTTTCTCTCATAGAGCTCTCTTCTTCATAGAGAGTCCTATTGAGAATGAAAGAAGAAGAAAAGAGACATTTGCGAGCTAAGTGAAGACTTTCATATGCCACTCTTCACGAGAGGATCACACCCCCCCTTATTGTTAGGTTCTTCTTCTAGCTCTGCACTGATCTCCTTAATGATGGCTCCTATCACCAAGGTAATGCATGGACTCATTATCCAAGTGAGGCATTTCCTCCTTCAATGTGCTGCATGGTTTCCATGTGATGCATGCATCACTCATATTCAATTGAAGCCTCCATTGGTATGACAACTAAGCTGGAGAGTCAAGCCACTTATAGTCGAGTAATTTGGATGAGCAACCCATGGACAGGCACCACCAATACCTATAGGCCCTTACCCAGCCGACTCTCGACTAACTCTCCATAGTTCATCCCCTCAGTGGTTGACCTTCAATGATCGACTCTCCATGGTCCAGCCTCTCAATGGCTGACCTTCAATCGTTGACCTTCAAAGGCTGACTCTCCATAGTCTAGCCCCTCAATGGCCAACCTTCCATGGCTGACTCTCCACAATTCAGTCCCTTAATGGCTGACCTTCTATGGTGACTCTTCACAATCTAGCTCCTCAATCACCGACCTTCAATAGTCGTTTTTCCATAGTCCGGCCCTCCAATGGCCAACCTTCTACGATCGACTCTTCATAGTTCGGCCTCTCAATGATCGACCTTCAATGACTGACTTTTCATAGTCTGGCCCCTCAATGGTAACCTTCCATGACCGACTCTCTATAGTTCAGCTCCTCGATGGTTGACCTTCCATGATCGACTCTTCATAATTCAGCCCCTTAATAGCCAACTCTCCATAGTCCAGCCCCTTAATGGGTGACCTTCAACAACCAACTCTTCATAGTCTGGCTCCTCAATGGCCGACTCTCTATAATTCAGCTCCTCTATGATTGATTTCTGACAGTCAAGTTGACTTCCAATAGTCAGGCTCCCATCTGGCCAACTAATTGTCCGTCGAAGAAGATGGTTAGCTAATCACTTCCACCTTGGATAACTCTCACTAGGATAACTCCTTACAAAGATAATTCTTGCTAGGATAACTCTCATTCAGGTGACTCTTTACAAAGGTAACTCCTACCTTATTCAGGTAACTTCTCATAAAGATAATTCCTATCTCATTCGGGTAACTTTCTATAAAGGTAACTCTAATCTAATTCGGGTTTTATACCTATTATTCATATTTTTCTTAGGTCAGGTTTTACTCCTGTTCTCATTCGGGTACAATACCTGTTATTCGAATTTTTCTTAAATCGGATTTTACTCTCGCTCTCATTTAGGTAGAAACATGTTAGATTTTTCTTAAGTCAAGTTTTACTTCCGCTCTCATTTGGATATAAAACCTATTATTCGGACTTTTCTTAAATAGGATTTTACTCCTGCTCTTATTTTGGTACAACATCCATTATTTCTCTTAGTCGGATACAATTCTCATTATTTAGATTTCTCTTGGATGGGTTTTACTCCCATTATTTAGATTTCTCTCTGAGTCGAGTTTTACTCTTACTCTCATTTGGATTAAAGCTAAAAAGGTAGCACTACTCCCTTCATCTAAAAAGTAATAAAAGTTGAAATCGACGGTGTTTTTGGACTCGGGAGTAGGGGGCACTATTATGGTAGCATCAAATATGTTCAGCCCCGATAAAGCAACACGATATTGTAATAATCACCGATAGTAAAATTCTCTATCATTATGCGGGCACTATGAAATTTGATAAAGATCAATTCATTATCATAGCTCGTGCGCCATCATCCCTCCACTTTCTTCTTCACCCAAAGGGTCAGAAAGGGAAAAGTTTTCCTGGCTCTTAAGAAAGACCCCACCAACACTGCCAAAGTCATGATGGTGGCATCAACACGAGCCAGGGCCAAGCAACTTGTGGCTAAGTACCATTGGCTGAATAACTTTGATCGAGTAAGTGATAAGCTGTCCCAGCAATCTCAACAACTTCTAACTATTTTAGTAAAAGATCATAGAAGACAAGATCCTGATATTGCAACGGATACTATTCCAACAAAAAGATATGAGCGACAATATTCTGATACCATCCTAGCATATCCTGACATTCTATCAGGACCTATCAAAAAGCACCATCTCCCTAGTAGCTCTCCATCATCCCGCATGATGTTATAAATCGGTAAGAGGGACACTCGATAGGTAGGGGGGTGACCCCACTATCGTTCATTTTTCATTTGGACTCTCTCGCCATTCTCTTTCTCAGCTTCGATTATTACACAGATTACTTTATTGACTTGAGCGTCGGAGTGTCCTTGCGATAACTGTTGGGATGCGTGCAACGGATTGAACCGGTTTAAGCTTCCAATTAATTCCCGTTTACTCACTTTAGCAATTTACTAATCACAGAGGCAGATATCAAATTAGAAGGAAAAACGAGATTTAACATGGTTCAGCAAATTTGCCTACATCCACATAGGGGAAGGAGCAATCCACTATAATCTTCCCCCAAAATTGGGCATAAAAGAAATACAAATATCCTAATAACAGTTATAAATTAATCACAAAGAAGCATACAAATCGAAAGGGAAGAAGATAACAAGAGATATCACAGAATACCAGGCCTCTAGCCTCGCTAAATCCTGTCGTGGATTCTCTGTTATTTTATTTGCTCTCTGGATCGTCTTCAATATTTTTCTAGACCTTCTACAGCTTTCTATTGCATCTCAGAAAAATATTTTGACATCTTGTGTCGCAGGGCGTCTCTGATTTTCTGGCGATAATTGACCCCCGATTCCAACGAACACAATGGAGGATAAGATTTCCGAGAGAAGACGGATTTCCTCCGACGATGGTTGGCGGCTGGTGTTTATGGGTTCGAAGGGCTTGATCCCTTTAAATAGGCTGGATGGAAAAGTCCAAGTCCTTCCCGACGTCAAACTCCTCTGCAATTTCAAGAGGAAAGGGAATTTTGTCGGTTGTGGCTAGAGTTCTTGGAAGACACGAAATCGGAAGGGAAAGCGATCATTTGAGAGCAAAACACGTAACAATCCTCCTCCTTACGATAAAAAAAAAATGTCTCTATCAAATATGGATTGTAAAGCCTCGTCCTCATCACTAGCCCCGAAGGGGGCATCACCAAGTACTCAAACCAATCAAGTTCAGGAATGTCCTGAACTTGACCACTGGAATTGGTTTAGTGAGCATATCAGCCGGATTAATAGCAATGCTAATTTTTTGAAGTTGAATATCACCATCCTCTACCAAATCTCTGATAAAGTGATACCTGACATCCACATGCTTAGTACGTTCATGATACATCTGATCTCTAGCAAGATGTAAAGCACTCTGATTGTCACAGTGAATAACCAAACAATTCTGCTTAAAACCCAAATCTTATACTAACCCTCTTAGCCAGATAGCTTCCTTTGCTGCCTCTGTCAATGCCATATACTCTATCTCTGTAGTAGACAAAGCAACTGTAGATTGCAAAGTAGCCTTCCAACTAATTGCACAATCAGAGAGAGTAAATACATATCCGGTCAATGACCTCCTCCTATCCAAGTCACAAGCATAATTTGAATCACAAAATCTTGTAACAGTGCAACCACTCTGTCCGGAGAATACCAATCCCAAATCAGAAGTGCCTTTCAAGTATCTAAGAATCCATTTTGTAGCTGACCAGTGAGTTTTTCCAGGCTTGTCCATATATCTGCTCACTACACTAACTGCTTGTGAAATATCAGGACGAGTGCAGACCATTGCATACATATACTGCCAACTACACTCGCATAAGGCACTTTAGACATATACTTCTCCTCATCCTCAATATGAGAAGAATCCCTGGCAAACAACCGAAAATGACTGGCAAAAAGAGTAGTGATTGGCTTAGCTGTAGACATACCATATCTATCCAAGACTTTCTCAATATAATCATGCCGAGTAACAAATAGTCTACATAATTGCCTGTCATGAATGATCTCCAACCCAAGTATCTTCTTTGCCGGTCCAAGGTCCTTCATCTCAAATGCAGTACTAAGCTCAACTTTCAGCTTCTGAATGACTGACATATCCCTAGCTGCAATCATCATGTCATCCACATATAATAATAAGTAACAAAATGACCCATTTGTAAACTGTCGATGATACACGCAACTATCATATGGAGATCTTTTAAAGTCATGGTCGACTATAAACCTATCAAATTTGCGGTACTATTATCTTGGAGACTGCTTCAAACCATACAAAGACCTTTTGAGCAAGCATACATGATCTTCTTTATCTAGAGCCTCAAAACCAGGTGGCTGTTGCATATAAATTTGCTCCTCCAAATTATCATGTAGAAAAGCTGTCTTGACATCTAGCTGTTCTAACTCCAAATTCTGAGAAGCAACTAAAGCAAGGAACACACGAATAGAAGAGTGTTTAACCACAGGAGAAAATACCTCCTTATAATATTGTTGGGATGCGCGCAGCGGATTGAACTGGTTTAAGCTTCCAATTAATTTCTGTTTACTCACTTTAGCAATTTATCAATCACACAGGCAGATATCAAATCAAAAGGAAAGACGAGATTTAACGTGGTTCGGCAAATTTGCCTACATCCACACAGGGGAAGGAGCAATCCACTATAATCTGCCCCCAAAATTGGGCACAAAAGAAATACAAATATCCCAATAACAATTGTAGATTAATCATAAAGAAGCAAACAAATCGAAAGGGAAGAAGAAAACAGGAGAGATCACAGAATACCAGGCCTCTAGCCTCGCCAAATCCTGTCGTGGATTCTCTGTTATTTTATTTGCTCTCTGGATCGTTTTCAATATTTTTCTGGACCTTCTGCAGCTCTCTATTGCATCTCAAAAAAATATTTCGGCGTCTTGTGTCGCAGGGCGTCTCTGATTTTCTGGCGACAATTGACTCGCGATTCCAACTAACACAATGGAAGATAAGATTTCCGAGAGAAGACGGATTTCCTCCGGCAATGGTTGGCGACTGGTGTTCATGGGTTCGAAGGGCTTGATCCCTTTAAATAGGCTGGATGGAAAAGTCCAAGTCCTTCCCGACATCAAACTCCTCCGTAATTTCAAGAGGAAAGGGACTTTTGTCGGTTGTGGCTAGAGTTCTTGGAAGACATGAAATCGGAAGGGAAAGCGGTCATCTGGGAGCAAAACACGTAACAATAACCCTAGTCCCGGGCCTTCTTTGCAGGTCCCCATTCAAGAGCCACCACCTATAGAGTGTTTGATCCCACCAGAGAAGATCGAAGGACTTCTTAGCACCGCCATGACCCATCAGAAGGTGATTTGGCAGCAACAGTGGGCATGCTTGTATTATTATTATTTTTGCCACTGCAAGATCATCATAGTAATTATAACACTTAAAAAAAATTAATAATATTCAAAATACAAGACATTTGAGGTTTCATGTACGAGTAGAAAAGTATTTGTCGTAATTTATAAAGTATTTTTTTGTGATTAAAAGCCATTGTGTCCGCTAATGTTTATTCTATCTTCCTCGTTCTAAAATTCTTGATGTTCTTATACCACAAGTACCTAATGTACGATTACTAAATCCATATCAGCTTCAATCCCTGTAATCATTATTACACATTTTGATGGCATTGGGTTGACTATTATTAATTCAAAGCAATGCTTTTCTACTTACGCTCATGTGGATGGCAATAATTTATTGCCATCATCATTTTTTAACTTTGCTTTTCTACTTAAAGTGAAGGTGAAAGAACGCGGAGATCCAAGAAGGAATGTGAATGCGGAAAGCTTCGTGGAAACTTGGAAAGCAAATTTTTGCTAGAGCAAAGTGGTTCTAGGTGAAAATATTTTTGATCACAATGAGTATATAATCATTCAATCTGGACATAGTCTATATATCGCCCACACAAATCCAACATCATAAAGGTGCGATCCATCAAGTTCTTTTCTTGATGTTTAATTTGATACCGTCAAATTTTTAGATACATGCTAGCGCACGTGAATTTGAATAAATTATCCGTTAGCATCGCAAATTGCAATAGCTAATTGTTATGTGCTCCATGTACAATTGTTATAAGGGTTCTAACTCATATAAACTGACCTCTAGTGGAGTAGTCTCTATACTTGTATAGCATTATGAATTTGTATATTAATTGTTATAGCAATTTATCAAACTCCAATGTTCAAACATTTGGGTGCATGGAAGGGTGAAGTGCACTTACAAAGGACAGGTGCCCGGAAGCAAATTTCTTCATCTTTTGAAATATAATTCCCTCGTGAATAGGGAAAGAACACTTTCCTTTCACTTCATAAAATCCACAGATACAGCTATTCTATGAACTGCAAACGGTATGATCAAACATTTTGCTTACTTTCTTCAAATAGCTTTTAAAATTTTGGAACCAGAGAGTTGGAAATATAGACTACCAAAATCGAAAGGGCGAAATGTCCGCCAGACTTTCTTCAATAGCTATACAGGCTGAGGCATGCAAATGTCTATCATACAAGGTAGAAAACAAGAATTTATGGGCCAAACTTTGCTGGTCTAGTCTGAACAAAGATGCTTTCTCTGGTGAGGCCCATCAAGAGCATCTGCACTGGCCATTCTCTTGAGATGAGAAATGGACCTAGTTATCATGGTTGATTTCGTGTTTTCCTTTTCCTTTGGCACATTACATTAGTGAAGTCAGAATTTGTACAAAACTTCTATTATTCTTTATTTTCATTTTTTTTAAAGAAAAAAAAAAGCCTCCTCTATCAAAAGCTTTAAAGATTTTACAAATAATTTAGAGGAAGAAAAGGATTTTATCGTGCAAGTCGTTTGGTTTTCTTCATTTTTCCTCTTGGATTTTTGAAAGCAAAAATAGAAAACAAAAGCTATCAAATGGGTCCTGTTATGATAAGCCGGCTCAATGAAAACACATTACTGGTTCAGAGGCCCAATTAATCCATTCTGAACCGGCTGTCCAAACCAGAAGACCTGAAGATTACTCCGAAGCCCCATAAAGCGAAGATTCGACATTTCTATACTATTCACAGTATAGGAACAATCTTTGGCCTGCACCGAAGAGGACAGTGCTGAAGTACATCCCTGATCCACGCTACCCCAGAATAATTAGCCAGTCTTTCTTCGCCTCAGTCCGAAGAAGACTGGTCTAGAGAAGACAGTTAATTCATCTCCCAGCTTACTCCAAAGAGGACAGTCCGAAGTAGACACTCCAGCCCACTTTGAAGAAGACGGTTCCGAAATGAATGGCTAAGACATCTTCGGCTTACTCCAAAGAGGATAGGTACGAGACAAATGGCCAACTAGATTTCGGTCCCTTCTAGAATAGTGACTCTGAAGTAAATCTTTGGATAATCTCAACCTAAAGCTACTGGAAGTGGGTTCGGTTGTTATAACCAACCACGTGGTCAACAGCACTAGCTTCAACAATATTGAGATAACCAACATCCGACAGCAACTACTTTTAGTTACGGGGATGTTAGACTAACTGACTCCTTTAACTGAAATCAAGTGGGCTCAACCATATTCGGTTACGACTACACCTATAAATATCGGTAAGAGGGAACCCCTAAGGTAAGCGATCTGAGAGCACAACAGAGCCAGTCTAGAGCTCACTCTCGGACACTGCTCAAAGCTCACCTTTCTTTCCACTTCACTTCACTTTACTCCACTTCCTCATAACTCTCCATTTTGTTGCTTGGATCCTTACTGACTTAGGCATCGGAGTGTCCCCCGTCGGAGAAAATCCAGCCATGGACTTATTTTATAGGGACTCCAGGAGGTGAACCAGCAATCCAGCCGCTCCATCCGGTCCGCGAGGGTTCAGCACCAACAGATTGGCGCACCAAGAAGGGAGAACATCACAACATTTCTCTCTTGGAAAGAAGAATTCCGGAAAGTAAGAATGGTGAAAGAAAAAGTCCAAAATACTTCAGCTGGCAGGGGATGCCCTTCCTCTCAAAGGGATGATCCTCCGATGGAAAACAACATGCCACTGCCTGTACTTGTTGTAGGACAACAGCAATTTGAGGTTCTCATGAACCAGGTTGATGCTTTAACAACCATGGTTTAGAACTTCCAAGAGGCGGCACTCCAAGCAAGGTACCCACCAGCCACCTCCAGACTCAGTCACCGATCTAAAACGAAAAGAGATCATCATCACAAATTTGCACGGCATTCTCCTTGAGACCGACTCTCTCGTGAAGGGAGAAGTTCCCAGCATCCAAGGTAGGCCGATGGCTGACTCGATAGGAAGAGGACCAGGCGATCTCCCTTGACCTCTTCCAAAGACTCTACGCCTGAAGAGGCTGGGCGGAAAGAGACACATTATGATTATGAAGAGAAGTTCAAGATACTTGAATCACAGATCGCGAGGCTCCGTGATCAATGAAGGGATAACGAGATCATGGTTTATGACTTGCGGCCTCCTTTCACTTCCAGAATAATGGAGGAAATCATCCCTCGGCACTTTAAGGTCCCTCAGATAGAATCTTGCGATGGGACCATTGATCCTCTTGACCATCTGGGTAGCTTCAAAGCCCATATGATGGTGCAAGGAGCCTCCGATGCATTACATTGCCTGGCTTTTTCTGTCACTTTGAAGAAGATGGCTTGAATATGGTATTCGAGCATACGCCCAGGTACCATCAGCTCTTTTTCTAAATTAGAAAAACTATTCATCTCACATTTCAGGACCTATCATAAAGCACCCCGCAACATGAATAGTTTGTTCCTCATTCACCATAATGAATGGGAGAATCTTAAAGATTACATTGCAAGGTTCAACTCCGCCACCCTTGAGATCTCCAATCTCAATAAGTACGTGGCCATGTCCATCTTGAAAAAAGGCCTTCGATCATCCAGGTTCATATTTTTCCTGGATAAGAGATTTTCGACTAGTTACACCGTACTCTTATCAAAAGTCCAAAAGTACGCAGATGCTGAAGAGCAAGCGGCTAATCGGTGCCTGGTGGAAGGGAAGTCCATTCCCAAGAAGAAGAGCAACAAGGGGTCAAATCCCCCTGTACCCCCCAATAATGACAACTCTACTCGACGACGCAATCCAAAGCCCAAACCATTGGGTGGAAGATTTGATTCCTATACCCCTCTGAACTTCCCAAGGGAAAGAATCTTAATGGAGATAGAGAAAGAAAGCTACTTGCAGAGGCCACGCCCTATGAAGACATCCTCCACTATGAGGAACAAGAACAAATATTATCAATTTCATAGGAATCACAGCCATAATACTGAAGAATGCTTCCAACTAAAGGATGCCATAGAAGACTTGATCAAGAGAAAAATTTGGAAAAGTACATCAGCCACCTAGAACCCAGAACCGAAGTTACCACCCCTCAAAGGATTGCGGAAGAAGCTGAACTACCCAACCAGAAGCCAACCGATGGAAGGGTAGGCATGCTCCACCGACGAACTAGCTGGAGAAGTGAAGTCGAAGAAGATGCTCCGAAGAGACTCAAAATGCAACATTCCATATGCTTTTCCAATGATGATCTACAAGGAATCCATGTCTCCTATGAAGACCCTATTGTAATTTCGGCTGTCATAGCCAAATACGATGTAAGGAGAATCTTGGTGGATAATGGAAGTTCTACTGAAATTTTGCTGTATGATGCCTTTCTTCGAATGGGTTTGTCATGAAATCAACTACAAAAATCTTCTGTGCCCCTCTGACTGGGTTCAAAGGCAACCGAGTTAGAGTCGAAGGAGAAATAATCCTACCTGTAATCCTCAGCACCGAACCATATCAAAGAACACTCCCCATCAACTTCATAGTAGTGCAAACACCATTGGCTTATAACGCCATCTTGGGATGGCCCGCTTTAAATAAATTTCAAGCCATAGTCTTGACATATCATCTTCTGGTGCAGTTTCCCACTAGAAATGGTATTGGAGAAACAAAAGGAGATCAGTGAGTTGCCCGACAGTGCCTTCTGATACAAGACAAGCAATCATCTGATCTCATGACACTATATCAATTGGGTCCAAGAGATTGGATTGAAGATTGTGGGGAGCCCATGGAACGAACCATTGCTTACTTAGGCGAAGGGGCCCGGTTACTCAGGGAGGTACCATTGCTTAACAGATTTCTTGACCTTCTCACCTTTTGACGTGAACCACAATGCTTACTTAGGCGAAGGGGCCCGGTTACTCAAGTATTTTCTCATGGCACTGTTGAACTTAAAGATCCCAAACAAGAAAATATTTTAAAAGTAAATGGCCAACGCTTGAAACCCTATGTTGAAGATATTCATGATGGAGAAATTGTTGAAATTCTTGACCTTATGGACCCAGTACTACCATCAGCTGAGTCTGGCTGAAGACTTTAAACTTAGCGCTCCTGGGAGGCAACCCAATTTATGCTTTTAATTTTTAACTAGTTACTTTTTTTTCTTTTTAGAAGAATAAAGTGAGGGAGTTCTCTATGGTGTGGATTGGAGAAGACAAGGCTTTCTGTGACGGGGAAAAAGAGACAAAGAGGCTTTCTGTGATGGGGAAAAAGAGATAGAGAAGAAAAGCAATGGGAAGAAGAATAACTGGTTGACTGCTCGACTGGTTGAATGACCGAATCCCTCGGATGATCGAATACCCCTCTCTGGCTCCCATAGACCCCTTTTTATAGGCTCTCCCTGCTCCAAAGCCGCTCCACCGTTTGAACCAACCCGCTCCATCGTTGAACCAACTTGCTCCGCCGTTGAACCAACCCGCTCCACCGTTGCACCAACCCAACAGAACAACGGACACCGCTCCACGGTTGCGACGAAGCTCGAGCTCCCATCGATCTCTAGCTCATCCGGCGAAGCTCTAGAATTTTCTCCCCGGTTCGGTCCAACCCAGCATAAAAAATTCGGTTCACAAGTGGTTCAGACCGGGAAGAGACCATCAACAGCTGCAACTCACTATGAGGACCTTCCCGGCGGTGAGGAAGAGCACTCCGCCGTCATCTCCGGCCAGTGGTGGACTGGGTAGGTGGTCCGGCGGCGTGGGATAGTGAGTTTTGATGAGGTTCAGCCAAGAGAAAAGACAACTATGAACAGCCCCCTTCGGACGCATTTTTCTGGCCACTGGGGCTCCTCCGGCCGGCAGTGAGCGTGCCGGCGACCTCCCCGACGATGGAGGCGGCTCTTTGGCGAGTCCCGCGTGAATGGGGCACTATGGTCCATGACTCTGCTCCGTGGACCACGTCAATGGCAGACTGCGGCTTATGGGATGTGCAGTGGACCGAGCGACCGGTCCATGGTGGACCGGCGGCTTTAAACTTCGTGCAAACTCTTAGGAAATTCTTCAAAAATTTATTTTGGGCCCATTTTAAGTCCGATTCGAGTGTCGTTCGCGCCGTTGGACTTTTAAAATCGGGCTCTCCATGTTGGCGATGTTCTTTCCTGTAAATGACATATAAAAGTATTAGTTTTGAAGGAATAATGATATAAAATTAATACTTTTATATTTATGCTTAATGTAGTTATCACCTACCAAGAAAAAGTATGGTGTGATATTATTTCAATAGGGGTTAGCAGTATTATTTTAGGCAGATCCTGGTTGTATGACCATGATGCTACCCTTTTTGGCCAAACCAACTCATGTTCCTTTAACCACCATAGAAAGAGGATTGTCATCAATTCGACCCCACCTAAGGACAACATCAAAAGAGGGTCTAATAATTTGAGGGAGAAGGAACTAGGATTAAACCTAATCACTGCCAAGGAACTAAAGCATGAGATTACTGAGGGTTCACCAGTTTGGGTTTTGACCACTAAGGAAGTTCATGACCAATCCCAGAAGGAATATCCCCAGAAGATTTTAGAGTTTCTGAAGGAGTTTAAGGATGTGTTCCCTGAAGACCTCCCTGATCGCTTACCACAATTAAAGGACATACAACATGCTATAGATCTAGTCCCAGGAGCCACCTTGCCAAATCTACCACACTATAGGATGAACCCTATTGAGCATTTAGAGTTACAAAGGCAAGTAGAGGATCTTCTCAAAAATGGATTTATTAGGGAAAGCCTAAGTCCATGTACCGTTCTAGCTCTTTTAACCTCTAAAAAAGATGGTACTTGGAGAATGTGTATTGATAGTCAAGCCATCAACAAGATCATTGTGAAATATCAATTTCCTATACCCCATCTTGATGGCATGCTAGATAAGATGACCGGTACTACCATCTTTTCAAAGATTGACCTAAAGAGCGGTTATCACTATGTTAGGATTAGACCCGGGGATGAATGAAAAACTACTTTTAAGACTAAGGATGGCTTATATGAATGGTTAGTGATGCATTTTGGTTTGCCCAATGCTCCTAGTACTTTTATGAGGATCATGACTCAAGTTCTAAAAGTTTTTATTAGAAAATTTATAGTGGTTTATTTTGATGATATCCTCATATATAGTAAAACTAAGAAGGATCACTTAGACCATCTTCAACAAGTGTGTCAAGCCTTTAGGGAGGATAATCTTTATGCTAACTTGAAGAAATGTAGCTTCATGACCCCAAGGATCATTTTTCTAAGTTTTGTAGTAAATGCTGAAGGAGTGTCTGCTGATCCTGAGAAGATAAAGTCCATAGTTAAGTGGCTTATACCCAAAAACATACATGATGTTCGTAATTTTCATGGATTAGCCACCTTCTATAGGAGATTTATTCGAGGGTTTAGTATAATTGTCGCACCCATTACTGATTGCCTAAGAAGGAAACCTTTGAGTGGTCCAAGAATGCCAATAGAACCTTCCTAGAAATTAAGGACAAGATGACCCAAAGGTACTGATAACCTCTAAAAATTTTGAGGTTACAAGACTTTTCAAAAGTTTTTGAAGTTGCTTGTGATGTCTCAGGAATAGGAATTAGAGGAGTCTTAAGTCAGGAAAATCATTTGGTAGCTTTCTTTAGCGAGAAGTTGAATGACGTTAGATTGACTTATTCAACTTATGATAAGGAATTATACACGGTAGTCCAAGCCCTAAGGTATTGGAGATACTATTTGCTACCGCAGGAGTTTGTTCTTTATTCGGATCATGAAGCACTTCGATTCCTTAACTCGCAAAAGAATTTAAATCCTAGTCATGGTAAATGGGTAGAATATATCCAAGCTTATACTTTTGTTCTAAAACACCGATCAGGTACTGATAACCGGGTTGCCGACGTGCTTAGTCGATGTTTTATGCTCTTAAACTGTGTTAGTACTAAAGTCGTAGGATTTGATAAGCTAAAGGATGAATATGAAAATTGTCCTGACTTTAGTAACATTTACAAAGTAGTAAAAGGACTACATGGTTTACCTAGAACCATAGTATCTGATAGAGATATACTATTCACCAGTTATTTCTGGAAAACTCTCTGGCACATATTAGGGTCTAAAGTCAAATTTTCAGCTACTTATCACCCTTAAACTGATGGCCAGATTGAAGTAGTGAATTGAAGTCTAGGGAACTTGCTTAGATTTCTAGTTGGTGAGAATACTACAAATTAGGATCTATTGCTGTCTAGAGCTAAGTTTGCATACAATAGTTTAGTTAACAGGTCCACTGGAAAAAACCCGTTTGAAATTGTCCATGGGTATAAGCCAAGAAAGCCTTTAGACCTTATTCCTTTACCGATGCATGAATGCATTTCTAGGTCTACTGAGTCATATGCACGATATATTAGAGAAATGCATATGAAAATAAGTAAAAAGATTAATGAGAGAAATGAATCATATAAACATATAGCTAATTCATGAAAATGACTCAAAGAATTTGATGAAGGAGACTTTGTTATGATCATGCTTTGACTTGAATAGTTTCTACCTAGAACCATGAAGAAATTACATGCTTGTAGTGTAGGACCATACAAAATAATTAAAAAAATTGGACCTGATGCCTATGTACTTGAGTTACTACCTGAATTAGGTATTAGTTCAACTTTAAATGTTTCAGACCTTGTAGAGTATAAGGAACCAACAATGATACCTATTGAGCCTTTTGGGCTTGATCCCATCCTTGAGAGTGAACCTACCCTTGAGTGTCCACCAGCCAAAATACCAGAATGGAGAGACAAGATTGAGCAGATTTTAGATGACAAGATTATCGCTACTCAGAGTAAGAATTATCAACTTTACCTGGTTCGTTGGCAAGGACAACCTGAATCTGAAAATTCTTGGATCACTCGAAAAGATTTACAAAAGATCAACCCAGACTTGCTAGAGCATTACCAGGGCTAAGTTGAACCATACTGATAGGGTCGAGTTCCTCCCACCCCAGGAGAATTGGTACAGACACCAGGGCTAGAAAGAAACGATAGGTTAATCCCGGCTCCTTGTAAATCACCTATGAATAAGCTCCAAACCCCAATTTCAATTGAGTCTTGTATATACAAGCCTAAACCCCAATTTAAATTGAGTCCTGTATATACAAGCTTAGTCAATTTTAATTTTGGTTTTGTTTTGTTATGCCTTAGTCATGTAATTTGGTCAAATTGGGTTCAATTTGATCAAGTTGGGCAAAATTAATTTTAATTGAGTTTTGTAATTAGTGAGGGGGTTCATTAGTATCTTGAATGCAAGCCAAGAAGGGACCCAATTCATGTGCCACATCTTCTTGGTGCCTCATCACAAGCCACATCATCTTGGATGCCTCATCACATGCCACATCATCTTGGATGCCTCATCTTGCCACATCACCATGTCATGCCATGTCATCTTGCCACATCATCACACACCATGTCACATGCCATGTCATCCTCTTGGTCAGCCACAAGGATCCAATTTGGATGCCCATCAAGAAGCTAAGTTCAAGGAAGTTTCATGTTCCAAGAATCCAAGAAATCAAGAATTCAAGGAGTCCTACAAATTCAAGAGTTCCTTATTATTCAAATTCAAGAGTTCCTTATTATTCAAATTCAAGAATCCATCATGGATGTCCAACCAAGGATTCATCTTGGCTGCCCATCATCAATTCAAACCAAAGAAGAAAGGAGTCTTTGCTTGCTACCCACCTTATTTTAAGTGTTGTCACCCAAATGGATGAAGCTTAAGAACATTTAAATGCCAAGGACTCATAATGCCAAAGGGGAATTCAAAATGTGGTTGACACCCAAGGGAAGCCAAATCCAAGGAGATTCTTGCCTTTCCAACAAGAACTCAAGAAGTTGTAACCCTTACTTTTCTAGCTAGTAGTTCATGAGGGTCTATAAATACCACCCTCAAACCCCTCCTGTATTCTATTAGTTTTCATGAAATAAAGTTGAGATATTCTCTTCAATCCTTTGCTGTGAGAGCATCGAACTCTGAGAGGGAGCGGACGTGAGGTCCTTGGGCATGAGGCCTAGTTATCAATCCTCCATCCATCCAAGAAATCCTAAAATTGCCATCCTTCCTTCTCATCTTTCTTTCTTCCAATCTTTCCACCTTCCACGCCATCTAACCTCTTCTTTTGACTAATTCCAGGTGACCAAGATCTGAAGTGAAAGTTTATTTGCCTTGGAACCAACTACATTAAAGATTGGAACTCGAAGATCTATAATCTTGAAGTTCTGTTGCGAATCCTAGAGTGCTGAAATTGATCTACATCAAGAGAGCTTCAAATCTTCGTTGGTAAGTAAAACCACTCCTCAATTCTTTAGTTCTATTTTTTGAAAGCATTAATCCTAGTTTGGATGATTTCTTAATCATCAGATCCTATTTTCTTAATTAGTTTTGTGAGTTTACATTGTGGGTATAGTACTAGTTGCCTAGTTGATTTCATCTAGGTTCTTTGAGTCCTTTATTATGAGAATTGTTGAAACTAATTGATCATTGCTCACACTAAAAACTTTAAGATTGTTAAAATTAGTTTTGCATCTCTTATCCCGCATCAGAGAGCCAGAGCCTTTTCTTTCACTCTCGACCCCCTGACCCAAGGCATTCTATAGGTTAGTCTCCCTCTTCTTCTTCCTTGCTTCCCTCTCCCTTGGCCTGTATCGAAGAAGATCTGTTAGGGTCTAGGTTCTTTTACTTCTCCATCCTCTTCTTCCTCCACTGCCATGAGTCCTTCTGGCAGGAGACACCGTTGCCCGGACTATTATAGTAAGGGGGGCCATCCCGATTGAGGCCTCTTTTCTTGGATTGCGAGGTAGAATATGTCCCCCTTAGAATCCATAGGGGTCCCTACCAGATGGGGATAGTTATAGGTGCCCCTGCTATTCCTTCTCCTCCCTCTTCTTCTTCTAGCCATGATTCGGCCGATCCCTCCAGCATTGCTTCAGCATTGACACCGGGGGACACCCTTCATCTTTGGAGTGCTTACGGGATCTCGAACTCCATCCAACTCTCAACTCTGGGGTCAGGGAGTGGGTCACTTCTAGTGGCCCGGGCGGGATTGCCCTGTATGAGGACTTCTTCCTCGGGGGCCTTCACTTTCCTCTTCATCCTTTCTTTCTCTCTTTCTTTAGTAACTACCATCTGGTCCTAGCCTAACTTGCCCTAAACACCGTTAGGACTATCTCTTGCTTCATCATCCTCTATCACTTCCACGAGATTGTTGCCCGTTTCTTCTTGTTTAGGACATTTTTCATCCTAAAACGTAATCCGGTTGATAACGGGTGGTGGTTTGTGGCCCCCCACCCGAGGGCCATCAAGCTAGTCCTACCTACTTCCATCAAGAAATGGAAGAATAGGTTCTTCTTTGCCTTGGTTAAGGGGGTTGATTGGGTCTGGAGTGACCTCGACCATACACCTAACTGCATTGCTTCAGTGGATCCCTCCGACAAGGAGGTGTACGACCGGCTCATCACCTTCAAGGTCCCTCCACTTCGGAATCTGCTGATCGAACATAACTTGTTCAACACCAGGGTCAGCCCAGTTCGATCCCTAGGTAAGACTCATAATCTGGGCTTCTTTTTGGTGAGAGTCTTTCTCCTTCTTGTGACTAAGAAAGGCTGTTCATATTTGCATATACGAGGTTCTCCATGAAGCAGATCCGACAGATGTCTCAAAAGAGGCCCGCATCCCCAGGGCCCAGGCAGGACTTGCAAAAGAGGCTTCGTGAAGAGCCAGAGTGGAGGCCCATCAGAGAGTCCTCCACTAGGCTGGGAGAGAGGAGGCCCTGGACAACCCCGACCTCAATTGGAGTGGTGGCCCAAACCATGGCCCGTGGGCCTAATAGAAGCACCGCAACTAGAGAGGGGGCCATGTAGGTCCCTCAGGCAGCCCCTCTTAGCGTTGAGATCCCACCACCCTTGGAGACGGTGGAGGTGGCGACCAGCATCACAATGAGAGGAAGTCCTATGCCGCCGGCAGCCACAGAAGCATCCGTCACCCAACCAGCGACCCCCGCACCCTCATCGTCTGCCACGCCTAGCATAGCAGCATCTTCCATGGCACCAGGCTCGGGAGTGGCCATGGTGTCGACCTTGGTGCCGCTGAATGCGGTGGTCACCCTTGATGCCATGCTGGCTGAGAAGATGGTGGACTTCATCATCCAACACCATAACCGCTAGGAGAGGGGCGGCAAGCAGCTGTCGGCAGTCATGTCTAACTTGTTCCCCCAACTCTTGTCTGTAAGTTATTTCATCCCTTAGCCTTTCTTTCATTTATGTGAATTTGACTGACCTTCTTTCCTTCATTGTTGCAGGTGGCCATCGATGCCCCCCTAATCAGAAATTTTTGCCTGGTGTTGGCCCGGCAAGACACCATCTTCTACAAGCACACGAAGGCTACGAAGGCAGAGGCCCAGGCCCAGTCTGATAAGGTGCGTGACTTGGAGGGGCAGGCCAAGGCCCTCTAGACTGGCCAGCTTCAGGACCATGGTGATGGAGCTAGAGAAACGAGCCACGAACCTCGAGGTGGCTCTGGCTGTGGAGAGATAGAAGACCGCCTGCCTAGCGAAGGAGAGGGCCCAATCCATCATGGAGGTGGCACACCTGGAGGGGCGGGCGCAGATCCTCCAGGTCTAGCTCGAGGCGATGGTGGCCTGAGCTGCAGTGGTGAAGGAGAAGGCCACGATGGTGGTGGCCCTAATGGAGGCTGCGAAAGAATGAAGCAGCCAAAGTTATCCCCAGATTCAAGGCCTTGGAAACTTTTGTCGACGAGGTGTGGGAGGTAGTCCTCGATTCATTTTTCAAAGGATTCGAGGACTGTAAGAAGAAAGTGGGCTAGGCCTTCACCCTCCAAGTCTTGGACCGCATCATCCCAGACTTGACCATCGATGCCGGGGGTGAGGGGACTTCTTCAATGGAGGCCAAAGCGGGAGCGAGCATCACATCGAAGGCCAAAACCAGGGCTGCTACACCGGAAGCAGAAGTGAGGGTAGCCACTGACCCAGCCACCCCTTTGATCAAAGGCCTACAGGAGATCGACGAGGTGCCCCGTTGACCTAATAAGGCTCCGATGGTGTCTTCGTAGTTTTTCTTTCTTTTTTATTCTTCTTTTGTACTTGATACATTTTAGGAGGACTCCCTGCCTGTCATGGGGTCCTTATTGCAAAGACTTCCTTCATCAATGAAGAACAAAGTTTTACTTTTCTAATGAGTTCCACGTTGTCTCTTCTTTCTTTTCTTTTCTCTCTTCTCCCCCTTTTTTTTGCATGGTGGGAACAGGAACCATATGGTGGCTAAGTGGGAGGTTCCCAAGGTCCCAGCCATCTTTGCCAAGTTTGAATTCTGGCGAATGGCCATGAGGGCTTTGAAAATTCTCTGGCTCTCCTTGCCGGACTTAAGATCATGCAAATAGGAGTGCGGGGCTTCTAGAATTTCTTGGCTTACTTCACCAAACTGGGAGTTCTATGAATAGAGTACGGGGCTTCTAGAGTTGTCTAGCCTGCTTCACCGAACTGGGAGTCTAACGATATAGTGCGGGGCTTCTGGAGTTTCCTGGCTTGCTTTGCCAAATTGGGAGTCTGACAGATAAAGTGCGGGACTTCTGAAGTTTCTTAGCTTGCTTCGCCAAACTTGGAGTCTGACATATAGAGTGCAGGGCTTCTAGAGTTTCCTAGCATGCTTCACTGAACTGGGAGTTCGACGGATAGAGTGCGAGGCTTCTAGAGTTTTCTGGCTTGCTTCATCGAATTGAAAGTCTGATAGATAGAGTATGGGGCTTCTGGAGTTTTCTGGCTTGCTTCACCGAACTTGGAGTCTGACAGATAGAGTGTGAAGCTTCTGGAGTTTTCCAGCTTGCTTCACCGAGCTGGGAGTCCGACAGATAGAGTGCAAGACTTCTGAAGTTTTTTGGCTTGCTTCACCAAACTTGGAGTCTGATAGATAGAGTGTGGGGCTTCTGGAGTTTTCTGGCTTGCTTTGCCAAACTGGGAGTCTAACAGATAGAGTGCGGGGCTTCTGGAGTTTCCTAGCTTACTTTGCTGAACTTGAATTCTGATGGATAGAGTGCGGGGCTTCTCGATTTTCTTGGCTTACTTCATCAAATTGGGAGTCTGACGGGTAGAGTGTAGGGCTTATGGAGTTTCCTGACTTGCTTTGCCAAACTTGGAGTCCAATGGATAGAGTGCAGGGCTTCTGGAGTTTTTCAGCTTACTTCGTCGAACTTGGAGTCCGACGGATAGAGTTCTTCTATGGAGGGGAGATAATGCTATGCCAAAAAGGAACTTTTATTTTTGAAAGAGAGTCTTATGATATCTTTTACTTCCAGTTGGATATTAGACTCTAGTTCAAGTGCTCATATTTGTACTTCAATGCAGGATCTAGTAAGAAATATAGTACTGAGAGAAGAAGAGATGATCCTATATATTGAAAAAGGTGCAGAAGTTATTGCAGTTGCTATGAGAGCATACCTCTGTTGTTATCTTTAGGATTTTGTTTAGTTTTGAAAGACCGCTATTATGTACCTATAGCTAGTAAAAACTTGATTTCTATCTCTATGCTACTACAATAAGGTTATGAATTTATATTCAATAAAGACTTTTGTTTGATTTATTTTAAAAATAAATTAAATACAAAAGCTCTCTTAATTGATAGTCTATACTATTTACACCCTAATGTATCTGTGAATATTATTAACAAATAGTGAATGTCATAGGATATAAATAACTTAACGATGACATAAACTTAAAGTATATGTGGCACCTTAGGCTTGGTCACATTGGAAAGGATAGGATTAACAAACTAAAAAAGGATGGTATCTTAGATCCAATTAATTTTGGATCATACCTAGTTTGTGAATCATGCCTTCAAAAAAAAATGATCAAATTATCCTTCATAGATCAAGGGAAGAGGGGCACTGAATTACTTACCCTGGTGCACACTGATATATGTGGACTATTTGATATACTAGCTAGGGCTGGTTATTAATATTTCATTACCTTTATCTATGATTACTCATGGTATGGGTACATGTTTTTTATGAGATATAAGTTTGAAGTATTTGATAAATTCAAGGAGTTCAAATATGAAGTAGAAAAGCAAATAAGAAAATCTCTTAAGGTTCTCTGGTCAGATCAGGGGGTGAACATCTTAGTGAAAAATTTCTAGGTTATCCCAAGGATAATGGCATAGTCTTATAATGGACCCCTCCTAATATGCCTTAACTCAATGGGATATCTAAAAGGAGGAATATGACCATATTAGATAAGGTCTGATCCATGATGAGCTTCACTGGCCTACCTTTATTTCTTTGGGGCTATGCCCAGCAAACTTTGATTTACATTTTAAATAGGATTCCCTCTACGTCCATTCTTGCCACTCCATATGAAATGTAGTATGATAAGAAACCAAGTCTTGGCCATCTCAAGATTTGGGGATGTCCAGCTTATGTCAAGAGACTAATAGTAGATAAACTATAGTCCAGATTGAAGAAAGCTCATTTTATAGGGTATCCTATAAAATCTATTGGATACTACTTTTCTTCCTAGAGAATCATAATATAATTCTAAGTCAGTATGCCACATTCCTAGAGAAATGACTTGTGTAGGACGATGATAGTGGAAGGTTAATTAAGCTCGATGAGAAAGTCTTTGAAGAGCGGCAAGCTAAAGATCATGTCAAACTTAATGAACTAGTGGATGTGGTTATTCCACCACCTCGTAGGTCTAGTAAGGTCTCCCATCCTTTTGAAAGGTACTTAAGTATGCTTGCAGAGGACATAAAGAAAAAAATTTTATAAGAGACAAGGATCAAATAATTGATTTTAAGACTTAAGATGAGGCGATGTTAAATATTAACTTCGAGAAATGGCTGAGAACTATGAAGTCAAAAATTGATTCAATGCACTCAAACTAGGTTTGGTCCTTAGTGGATCCACCTAAGAGGATAGTATCCATTGGGTATAAATAGATTTACAAAAAAAAGATAGGTGTAGATGGTATGGTAGAGGCCTATAAAGCTATGCTGGTGGTGAAAGGGTATAGTCAGTGTGAAGGTATTACTATTAAGATACTTTTTCATCAGTAGCCATGCTAAAATCCATCTGCACACTATTTGCCATTACAGTATTTTATGATTATGAAATATGATAGATGGATATGAAAACTACATTGTTAATGAATTTCTCAAGGAAGATATCTATATGGAGTATCCTTTGGGTTTCACTTCCAATTATAAAGATCACAAGGTCTGCAAGTTGCATCGATCCATTTATGATTAAAGCAAGCTTCTTAGAGTTGGAAAACTTGTTTAAAAGATGTGATCAAATCATTTGCTTTCATCAAGAATGAGGAGCCTTGTATATACAAGAAGCTTAGTGAGAGGGCTGTGACATTTCCCGTATTGTATATAGATTACATCCTCTTAATTGGGAATGAAATTTTCTTGTTAACTTCGATTAAAAGTTGATTGTTTAAGGAATTATTTATGAAAGACCTAGGTGAAGCATCGTATTTTCTAGGAATTAAGATCTATAGAGATAGACTGAATAGGATTCTTGGCCTTTGATAGAAATTATACATAGAGGTAGTATTGAAAAGATTAAGCATAGAGAACTCTAAGAGTGGATTGTTTTTCCTTAGGCATGGCATATGTCTTTCCAAGAAGATGTGTCCTAGCACACTTGAGAAGATATAATATATGAGCAAGATCCCATATGCTTTGGTGATTGGGAGCCTCATGTATGCCATGTTATGTACTCAACTTGATATTGCCTTAGCTATGAGTGTCATGACTAGGTATCGATTGAATTCAGAGGAAGAGCACTAGATTGCTATAAAGAATATCCTTAAGTACTTAAGAAGAACTAAGGATTTATTCTTGATATTTAAAGAAAGTCCTGATTTACAGGTAGAGGGATACACTAATTTAGACTTTATATTTGATCCTAATGATAGATCTATACTAGGATATATGTTTTTATGTAATGGTGGTTTTACTAGCTGAAAAAGTTCCAAACATCTCATCATTACTAATTTTACTATAGAGGCTAAGCACATCATCACTTCTGAAGCTACAAAGGAAGCTTTTCGGTACAAGAAATTCATTTAAGAGCTCATAGTGATGCCATCAAATGTATCCCCTTATATTGTAATAACAATAGCACCATAGCCTTTGCTAAGAAGCCCAGGTTTCACTAGAAGTCCAAGCACATTGAGTGGCATTTTCAAATCATACGCAACTATCTTGAGAAACAGTATATCAAGGTACGAAGATTAGACTCTATAGATAACATAGTATACTTATTGACGAAGCAATTAAGCCAACAAAAAACTAAAGTCCATCTTGAGAGGATGGGACTTAGATATATGGCCAATTAGCTTTAGTACAAGTGAGAGATTGTTAGATGTATACCTAGAAGCTAAGTTGGCATGACATATTATAACTTTTTTGGAACATAATTTTGTACTAATTCCTTGAAATTAATAAAATTGAACTTTATTCTTTTCATTCATATCCAATGTGTCTATGAATCATCTATAAAGTAGATAAATAATGATATATATTCTCATGAGTTGAGAATTTAAGACATGTTATTATAGATTAACTCCTAAAAACTCCCGATCATCGGATCATTATGAGGATGGTAATTGATCCATTAAGATCAGTGCATGATCGCCTTCCTTCTAGGTAGATGAGTTTTGAGTCTATAGTGTAGAGATACTAGAGTGAAAGTTCAAGTAGTTGATAGTAAATAACGACACTGAGTATGATCAAGTTTGAGAAGTCACATGGATGTCTACGGCACTAAGTATGAGTAATTTTTTGATCTATAGTGTCTCGGCTACTCATAGCGAGGTTGCTATGATTTGATAGCACATAAACATGATCTCTAGTCATTCAAAATCTTATGGTGTTCGTTGGCCATAGTCGCTTCACCGTAAGAGTAGGAAGTATACTTATATGGGATCTATCAATCTTAGTAGTAAAGGTATAATCCTTTACGACCTAATTGGCTAAAGTCCTTAAATCTATGGCTACAGTAGTGTGATATCGAAAAGGAGTTTTCATGCAAATCATAATTGGACTCAAGCTAATTGATAAATCATGTATTTATACATTTATTTTAAGTATTTTAAGTAATTATTAGTGCTTACATCTAAAAATCCTAATTTCATAATTAAACTGGACCTTCTTGTAAAATTAACTATTTTTAAAATATCTTTAAAAAAGATGAAATTAGAGCATAATTATGAAAAGTAAATATTGAGCCAAAGCACCACCACCCATTAAAATATTTAATAAAAAGTTTTATTCATATTTCTTCCTCTTTGTTAGGTACATTAAGATTGATAAAAATGTTTGAAACTCTGGAACCTAAGAAAATTAGTTGAATTACTAATTAAAAAGTTTGCCAACATGAAGAGCTTAATTTGTAGAATCCAATGGATCAAATGGTATGCAAATTGAAGTTCAAATGGACCCAGAATCAAGAAAAGAACAAAACAATCAAGTTATGCATAAATTTTAAAGTAGACAGTCCATCATGGACCGGTTGCTTGGTCTATGGAAGCCTGAGTGGTCCATAAGATGCCATGGATCATGAAGGGATTTTAACCATTTATCACCCAGATCTCTTTATTGCCCGACCTGAGATGCTAGAGCCGACGTGCCACCATCGATCACTATTGCCCATCATCGATTTTCTTTCCCAAATGTCGCTACTACCTCCTTTCCTTCCATCATCGCCCGCTATTATCTTCCCCAATCCATGCCGAGCTGCTCGCTACTCCTTCCTAGTTTAGATACCACTGCCACCGTTGCCACAGCTACCTTCCTCCTTTTCAAGACACCACCACAACCGTTGACTATCCTTTGCTTGATGTCATCTCTCCCTTCTCTCCACTACGATGCCATGGCCATGCTGCCCATCCTCCTCGCCACATACTACCTGGTCGATGCCATTACTGCCGCTCCTCCATCCCATCGCCTTCATCTTCCCCGGCCGTGCCATCTTCCCCTTTGTCCATCTTAAGATCTAGTAACCCGGCCATCATCTCCTCCTTGAGCCACCAAGCCTTCACCCCTTAGATCCAACCCTCGGTTGTTCTTCCCAAGTCACCACCAGCCTTTTTCTACCTCTACCCAAGTCATCATTCCTTCCCATGTTTCGAGCCACCTATCATTGGAGTCTCCTCTCTATTCCGATCGGCCATCATCTCAGTGCCACCATCTTTTTAATCCACGACCTGTCCCACACTGGTTGAGCTGCCCTCTACCTGATGCCACCACCCCATGCTTCCTATGCTGCCTCATCGTTATCCCCTCAGTCTGGCCATCTGACGGTTCTTAGGCAACACAAAATATCCAACGGCTGAAATGGGTTCCAAATCAATGAAGGGTCTTCACATGATCCAAGCATGATCAAAAGCCCACAGTAATTCAGATTCATAGATCCGATGGCTCCTGATTTATCCAACTTGATATGGATGATCTGACACCCAAAATAATTCCAAGAGCTCTATTAAAAGTGTAATCCTAGTCCTACATTAACTCGACTTTCTCCAAGCTATATTTAAAGGATCCCTAGGCTATAACAGAGATCATTCTAAAGAGAGGGCATGGTACAGGATGGAGGGCATAGCTTTGAATTGCTGATTGGCCTCTAAGAGTGAGATTTTTTAAAAGAGAGTATTTCCCCTACACCATCTTCAAGCCTATTCCATATCCAAGATCAAGATCCAAAGAGGAAGAAGAAAAGGAAGCCCAGTTCGCTTCACAGAGTATGACCAAAAAAGGCTAAGTGACATCAACCAAATTTCTTGTGAGACTACGGTGAATCAACTTCAGATACTTTGTTATCACTTTTTTTATTTATTTAGTTATTATTTTCTTGTAATTATATTTTAATTAATACAAAATTTATTTTTATGTATTGACTCCTGTATTAATTTTAATGATTAATAAAATACTTAAGTATATTTGAGTACTAACAGTTTGTTAAAGTATGTTTTATCAAAAAAAGTTACTCATCAAGTTAACTAAATGGATTGCTTGTCAAATAGTTGAAAAAGTTCTCTTTATGGATGAAACTTTGAAGATAAATGGACTTAAGCACATAAGAATGGCTTGGAAGGACTTAAGTTTTAAGTTTAAAGAAGATTCAGCAAAGTTTCAGTTAAATTTCAGAAAGTTTCAACAAGTGTCGACTCAAAGTATCGACTCACTGTGCAAGTATCGACTCAAGGTATCGACTCACAGAAGCCTAAGCTGATATGCAGAAGAAGTCTTAGATAGCACAGTTGAAGTGTCGACTCATGTAGCTTAAGTGTCGACTTATATGTCGACTCAAGGATCGACTCAAGGCCTGAGACAATTTTTTTATAGAACATGTTGAATTTCAAAACTTCCCTCAAGTGTTGACTCATGGAAGCAAAATGTCGACTCAAGTGTCGACTCACCTGAGATTTTCAAAGAGCTTCAGAAAATATTTTTGAACTAAGTGTCGACTCATGGAAACCAAGTGTCGACCCCAAGTATCGACTCATGACCTGAAGTGTCGATACTTGAATTTCTGGTGAACAGTAATGACTAGTTTTTTGAAGTATAGAACTTGCCCTTTTCACCCCCAATGGCTAGTTTCACCTCTCCAACGGTCATAAACTACCATTTAAGCCTTGGGATGGTATTTAAAGTGGATTAATCTCAAGTGGAAAGCAACTAATGAAGAAGAAAAAAAAAAGAAGAGCATTCACTCCAACATTCATTGAGAGCAACTACTTAAAAAGAAGCCTTCAAGCATTCAAAGCAATCAAAAGTATTCAAGTCCAACCATTTGAGCATTGATTGAGGCTTCAACAACTTGGAAACAAATAACTTCAAAGAACTTCAAAGAGATAATAGCTTTTATTTGAAAGCTTTCTTGTATTTCTTACATTCTTACTTGTCTTTTGTTGAGGTTGATTGGCGAGCCTGTATATTAAAACCAACAATGGTTTTTCGTGAGCCTTGAGAAAACCAAAAAGATTTTTGGTGAGCCTTGAGAAAATCAAAAATATTTTTGGTTAGCCTTGTGAAAACCAAGGAAGTTGTTCGTGAGCTTAAGTTACAAAACCAACTAGATTTTTTGGTTAGCCCATAAAATCAAAGGGTTTTGACTTGTATTCCCGATGAAAATAAGTTGGATTTTAATTAATGAGCCCGGAAAACTAATCAGCTGTAATCAAGAGTGATTATAGTGAGTTTCCAAGGGAAGCTTGGAGAGTGGATGTAGGTGCCTTGGTGTGCACCGAACCACTATACTTCTTGATGTTTGTAGTTGCTTATTCTCTCATAACTTGCTCTTACTTTTATTGCATTTACTTATCTATTTTCGCTGCATACTCTAGAAGAGCATATAACACTTGTATTATACTAGCACTTGAATTGTTTCTGAATTGGCATATACCTTGCAAAAGTTTTTGAAACCCAATTCGTCCCCCTCTTAGGTTGCTTACTGGGCAACAAGTGGTATCAGAGCCACGTTCTCAGTTTATAGGTCTAACCACCTTGAGTAAAGATCTATGGCAGCTCCACTCGGGTCTAGTGTAGTTGAGGGACAAGCCTCAAATAGACCTCCTTACTTTAATGGCACTGATTACACGTACTGGGGAACATGCATGAGAATCTATATCCATTCTATTGATTATAATCTATGGAAAGTAGTAGATAAAGGTCCTCATATTCTTTCTATCATTGTTAATAGCATTTCCATTCCAAAACTTGAAAAGGATTGGGATGAAAATGATATTAAACAATCCGAGATCAATACGAAAGCTATGAATCTACTATACTGTGCATTAGATCCTAGTGAATTCAATAGGATTTTCATATGCACCTCTGCTAAGAAAATATGGGACATACTTAAGGTTACTCATGAGGGTACCAATCAAGTAAAAAATATTAAAGTTAATATGCTTGTGCACACTTATGAAATATTTAGAATGGAGCCTAATGAATCTATTACTGATATATATACTAGATTTATAAATATTATGAATGGCATGAAAGTATTGGTAAAACTATAACTAATGCTGACCTTGTGAATAAAATTCTCAGGTCATTACTAATATCTTGGGATCCTAAAGTGACGGCAATCTAAGAAGCCAAAGATGTTGAGAAACTTCCATTGGAAGAACTCTTTGGTTTACTCATGACTTATGAGTTGAACTTGAAGCAGAAGACAATGGACATAGATAAAAAGAAGAAGACTATAGCTTTCAAGTCTACAACACAAGATGAATCTTCGAGTGATGAATCCGAAAAAGAAGAGAATGATAATGAAGAGGCTCTCATTGCAACGAAATTCAGAAGGTTTATAAAGAAGAAGAAATTCCCTTATAAAAAGAAGGCTCTACCAGACAAGAAAAAAGAAAAGGAAAAAGAAAAAGAAAAGGAGAAGGAATTACCAATATGCTTCGAGTGCAAGAAGCCCGGGCATTACAAATATGATTGTCCACTCCTAAAGAAGTCCAAGAGAAGATTTAAAAAGAAGGCAATGATGGCTACCTGGAGTGATAGTGAAGATTCAAGCTCAAAGAAAGAATAATAAGAAGTAGCCAATCTTTGTTTCATGGTACAAGAAGAAGAGGTACAATCTGAATTTAAAATTGATTTTACATTTGATAAACTTAGAAATGCCTTTGATGAGCTTATACATGATTACAAATTGATAAAGATTAAAAATAAGAAGTTGAAAAAGCATGCAAACTCATTTTCTCATGAAAACAATAATCTTTCAAATGAAAATAATGATTTGAAAACTAAGATTGATGTTTTACAAAAGCAAAACAATGCTTTATCAATGGAAATTGAAGTTTTGAAAAGATCCAAGGTCATCATTTCAAATAATGAGCTTTTGAAGAAAAATAAAGACCATGAAAAAGAAAATCAAAAATTTAAAATGAGCTTGACAAAATCAAACCATTTATTGAAAAGTTTACATATAGTTCTGAAAAGTTAAATTTACTTTTGAATAATCAAATAGCAGTTTTCAACAAAGCTAGTTTAAGTTTTAGACCTCAAAAATAGCAAAAATATTTCAAAAAATTTTTCATACCTACATCATCTAGTATTACTTGTCATTCTTGCAAAAAGTTTGGTCATAAAGCATATCAATGTTATATTAGAAAGATAAACAATTCTAGAAAGATTTGGATTCCAAAAGAAAACACTCTTAATGCTAACCTTAAAGGATCCAAGATGGCTTGGGTACCTAAAATCAAAACTTAATTTGTTTTGCAGGTGTGTCTTGCAACCAAAGAAAAGAAAATATTATGGTATCTCGATAATGGTTGCTCAAGATACATGACAGGAGATGTGAAGTAATTCACCTCTCTTTAGGCACTGAATGGAGGGAGTGTAACTTTTGAAGATAACGGTAAAGAAAAAATTATTGGTATCAATAAAGTTTACATCTTCCCTTCTACATGTATTGAAAATGTTTTGTTAGTTGAAGGATTGAAACATAACTTGCTAAGTATTAGTCAATTTTGTGACAAAGGCTTTAAAATTATTTTTGAATCATCTGTTTGCATGGTAGCTAGTCCTGAATGTAATAGAGTGAAATTCATTGGAAATAGGCATGGTAACATTTATTCTGTTAATCTTGACAATTTACTTTTACATGATGGTGAATGCCCGTTACTATGAATTCCACTATTAGTGAGACTAGTTGGCTTTGGTATCATAGATTAGGTCATGCAAGCATGCATCTTCTTTCAAAATTATGCAAAAAGGATTTAGTAAGAGATTTGCCAAAACTTAGCTTTGAAAAAGATAAAATATGTGAAGCATGTCAATTTGGAAAACAAGCAAAAACTTCTTTCAAACCAAAAGGTTTTATTTCAACTTCTAGGCCATTAGAGCTACTCCGTATGGATCTCTTTGGATTAACTAGGATAGCAAGCCTAGGAGGCAAGAGATATGGATTAGTTATAGTAGATGATTTCTTTCGATTTACATGGATTTTATTTTTGGCTCATAAAGATAAATCATTTTATGCTTTCTTAAAGTTTTATCAAAAAGTTTTAAATGAAAAAAGTACTTCAGATGTATATATTCATGGTAACCATGGTACTGAATTTGAAAACCAAGATTTCAAAAATTTTTGTAATGAATAAGGAATTGATTATAATTTTTCTGCACCTAGGACACCTCAACAAAATGGGGTGATAGAAATAAAAAATCGTACTTTAGAAGAAATGGCATGCTAATGCTTTCTGAAAATGATCTTCCAAAATATTTTTGGGCAGAAGCTATTAATACTACCTGTTATATTTTAAATCATATTTTAATTCGACCTATTTTAAGAAAAACCCCTTATAAACTTTGGAAATAAAGAAAACCTATTTTGAAGTATCTTCAAGTTTTTGGATGCCGATGCTTTGTTTTGAATAATAGAAAAGACAATTTAGAAAAATTTGATACCAAGTCTGATAAAGGTATCTTTTTAGGATACTCTACATCAAACAAGGTATAGAGAGTATTTAACAAAAGAACATTGCTTGTAGAAGAATCAGTGCATGTAGTATTTGAAGAATCTGCTGACAAATCCTTTAGAAAGGAGTACTTTTGATGCATGTGCAAGTGCTGAAGGTCTGAAGAAGCTAACTTTGGATGATCCTCCTTTCCAAGAAGATGAAGAAGATCAAAACAAGAATGATGGAAAGGAAGCCACAAAATCCTCACCAAAATATAAGGATCTATCAAAAGAATGGAGGTATGCTCATGGACATCCTAAGAAATTGATCTTAGGTGATCCATCAAGAGGAGAAAGAACTAGATTATTTATTAGAAATGAATGTGATTACATTGCTTTTGTTTCTCAAATTGAACCTAAATATATTGAAGAAGCTGAAAAAGATCGTAATTGGATAATTGCTATGCAAGATGAGTTAAATCAATTTGAAAGAAACAAAGTTTGGACTCTAATAGAAAGATCATCCAATGCTTCGATTATTGGCACAAAATGGGTATATAGAAACAAACTAGATGAAAATGGTATAGTTATTAAAAATAAGGCTAGGCTGGTAATCAAGGGTTATAATCAAGAAGAAGGAATTGATTTTGATAAAACCTTTACTCCAGTAGCTAGACTTGAAGCTATTAGATTACTTTTAGCATTTGCATGTTTTATGGATTTCAAACTTTTTTAAATGGATGTTAAAAGTGTATTTTTAAATGGTTATTTAGCTAAAGATGTTTTTGTTGAATAACCACCTGGATTTGAAAATCATGCATATCCTGATTATATTTTCAAATTGCACAAAGCACTTTATGGTTTAAAACAAGCACCCCGTACATAGTATGAAAGACTTAGCAAATTTTTGATTGAAAATAAATTATCTAGAGGCCATGTTGATACTACCTTATTTCTGGAAAAAAAAATGATGATCTATTAGTAGTACAAATTTATGTTGACGATATCATTTTCGGTGCTACTAATGAATCACTTAGTCAAGAGTTTGCCAAGCTTATGCAGGGAGAGTTCGAGATGAGTATGATGGGTGAACTAAACTTCTTCCTCGAACTCCAAATCAAGCAAACTAAAGAATGGATCTTTATCTACCAAGCTAAGTATACAAGAGAAATCTTAAAGAAGTTTGGGATAGAAACAACCAAGCCAATAGGTACACCTATGAGCCCTTCTTGTAAACTTGATAAAGATGATTATGGTAAAAATGTTGATCAAAAGTTATATAGGAGTATCATTGGTTCTTTACTATATTGACTGCTAGTAGATCAGATATCATGTTTAGTGTTTGCATGTATGCTAGATATCAGTCTGCTTCTAAAGAATCTCATTTATTGGTTGTTAAGCACATTCTTAGATACTTATCTACTTCTATTGATATTGGTCTGTGGTATTCTAGAGATTCTTTAATTGATTTAATTGGTTATTCTGATGCTGACTTTGCTAGGTATAAATTAGATAGAAAAAGCACAAGTGAAACTTGCCGATTTCTTGGAGTGAACTTAATCTCATGGTTTAGCAAAAAACAAATTTCAATTGCATTATCTACAGCTGAGGCTAAATATATTACAGTAGGAAGTTGTTGTGCTTAAATATTGTGGATTAAGTAATAACTTGAAAATTTTGGAATCAAATTAACTAAGACACCCATAAGATATGATAATACAAGTGCTATAAATTTAACAAAAAATTCTGTTCAGCACTCTAAAGTAAGCACATTGAAATTATGCACCATTTCATTAAAGATCATGTTGAAAATAATGATATTATACTTGAATTTGTGTGCACTGAAATGCAATTAGCTGATATATTGACCAAACCTCTTCAAGAAAATAGGTTCTGTATGATTAGAAGGGAACTAGGGGTCATCAATTATTTTGATTAGATTCCGATCATTTCATATCTCTTCAAATTTCCTTGAAAATTTTGTTGATCAAATTTGCTTAAAAAAACTTGTTTAAACCTTTCATAATCCTTTGAAATTAATCCTTTTTTCTATGTTTTTCCTATTTCTTTTGGGTTTTTGGCCAAAGTGTCGACACTTCGAAGTGTCGACACTTGACCCATAATCATGAGTCGACACTTGGCTGGCGGGTTTTTGAGAACAAATTGGAAAACTGTTCATTTTTTCTTCCCATTTTTTTTTCAATTACCCTGAGCCGACTCACCCTTTAAGCATTCCAAACCTTCCATTTCTCCCCAGTCACTATTCCTTTGGCTCGATTCCTTGTTTGAAGTTGTTTTTCCTCTCTTTCGCACTATTCCTCAACCATTTCCCATGGTTTTCACCATGAAAACCCTATCTTTTCTCTCCATATTTGCTTCATTCTCTTATTTCCTTGGAAATGGATCCTAGAAAATAAGTAGTTCGGAGACCTCGACCATCAATTCAGGAGGTAGAGCGACGAACAAAGGCTAGACATGATGATTCAGAGGCAGCGGAGCCACAGGTTCAGCCAGATTTTCCTATTAGATCGCCAGTCCTAGTAGCTGATAGGATGGCCTCTAAGGCCATAGTGGGCAGCAGGCGAGTCGACTTTGATTTCCTGGACCAGCAGCATTTTCGGATTGGTCAGTGATTAAGAGATGCTAGTTTGGCATAGTTCTGCACATTATTTGAGAGGTTTAACCCTAGCTTGATCATAGAGTTTTATGGGACACTAGCCAGAGGTGCTGATGGAAGGGTAGTAGAGGTATGTGGGAGAGAGGTTCCACTTACTACAGAGATCTTGAATCAGACTTGGTAGATCCTAATGAGTGGATCAATAGCAGACTCATTAGTGGACTCCAATTTATCTTCAAGATAGATGATTTTCTAGAGGGAGCCACTATAGTTGCATCCAGATTCTTGCCCGAGATGAGGCTACTACATCATATCATCACCCGGATCTTACTACCGAAGACCGGATGTTTTGACTTTATCACTGACTGAGAGCTACTGGTCATGGTATCACTGATATAGCACACCCCAGTCTACCTACCCATGCTTATAGTTCATCAGATGTCGAAAGCAGCGACCAGCAAGAGGCTTTGCTTGCCTTACAGTATAGGATTGACGTTTTAGGGCATATGGAGTAGTTGTAAACAGAGAGCCATAGAGGCAGCTTCTACATACCAACATCTACGATGAGAGATTTCTTCACAGGATAGGCTATCATCTGGTCAGAGGTCAGTAGAGACAATGCATATCAGGTCAGACCACTGATGTGGATGATGAGGCAGTAGAGAAGAAGGCATTTTCACAGATGAGGCCAGGCCTTCTAAGACACACAGAGAGATTCTAGAGGCACAGCCCAAGCCTACTACACAGCCCGAGTCTGCACCTCAGCCCGAGCCAGCTACTCCTACATAGTCAGAGATACCAGGCACTAAAGATAGCCTGGAGGATAGAGTCACTCGCATGGAGACAAAGATTATGATTATACGATAGCGAGTTGACCAGATCCATATGGAGATGAGAGCAAACCATTAGGGTTTTAGATAGAGTGTTACTGCAATTTTGGCTACTCTGGAGATGTTGACTTTAGCGAGAGCCCCAGCACCTTCATCTCCTTCATCATCTAATTCACCTCTAGCACCTTCAGCCCCAAGACCTAATACAGGAGATGGTCAGGGTGACTCTTCCACCAAGTTTGATGTTAGAGATTTTATGGCAGAGCCCGAGCCTAAGGCTATAGCAAAGGATGATTCGAGGACACCAGTTCAGGATCCTTCCAGTTCCTCATTCTAGATACCAGTCCTCTCTAGTTCCTCACCTACCCTTCCTGACCCACCTATTACTTTTGCTCCTACTCCTGTACTGCACACAGATCCCCTTGATACTGATTTACCTACTCCGATCATTAGCATTCCTACTAGAACTTCACCTATACCTTCCATATCTTCCCTGATTTAGGAACTAGGATTTTTTACTCCTGGTTTTCATATTCTTTCATCTGAACCAGTTTTTGATGACACACCCCCGATCCCTATCACTGCCGCTCCTGCTTCTGATATTCCCTTCTCCTCTTCAGCATCAGCTAGATGAAGGACATATATCAGATGTAGAGGCCGAGGTCGTGGCACTGCATCGAGACCTACTCGGACCAAATTATCTAATCTTCGACCGATGTGGCCGAGACCTAGACCTTCTAGGATTACAAGTCCCATCATTCTTGAGATTAGGTCCTCCTCTGATGAGGAGAGTACACCTTAGGGTTGGTTAGTATGGTAGATAGTTTATATTTCAGTATTTCTTTATGTTTGTATCAGTATCTAATGTATCAGTTTTTCTTGATATATCAAATTTTGTTTCATTCTAATGTATCAAATCTTTTTATATATTTCACCCTTTAAATTATGTGTATACTCTCTCACCACAATGAAATGTTTATATATCCTTCATTCTCTTTCTTACCTTTTTAATGATGACAAAAAGGGGGAGTGAAATGAGAAAGTAATTTTCAAAAAGGAGGAGAATTAATGAAGAGTTGATAAAAAAATAGAGATTCAATGAGGATTCATGCTGATTTTCTTGAAAGAAATTTAATTAAGAAGAGAGCAATGAGTAAGGGGAAGTGAGAAAGAAATTTTCTTAAGCAGCAAGCATTTTCTAGAAAATCTTTCTCAAATTCTTTTGAAAATCAATTTTTCAGATCATATATTGAGAGTGGGTATCTATACCATCAAACTCTTTGTTCTGATACTTCAATTTCTGTGCTCTGATACTCTTTGATGTCATACCTGATACTGTTTGATGATCTATTATCATTTGCTCTGGTATTATCTATTCTATTTTGGTACATGTTTCATACTAAAATGCTTATCTTTTGTAAGTGTTTTGATATACCTCTTGAGCATCATGACATTTGAATATATCTTAGCTCTGATACTCTTTAATCATAGCTTTGACACTTCATAATCACCAACTCTGCTTCATTAAATTCACGACTCTGATATTGAAGTTATGCAAGTTTGAATATATATACATAGCTCTGATACTTTGAAAATGAGTCTTATTTCTTTACAATCAATATAATTTAAGACTCTAATATCCCTTTCATTATTTGCTTTGATACTTAATGAAAAATGCTCTATACTTGTTGAAAATCTTTTGAGCTTTTTATTTGTATATACTTAAAAGTTTTGTCATCATCAAAAAGGAAGAAATTGTTGATTCCTGTATTGATTGTGATGATGAACAAAATACTTAAGTATATTTGAGTACTAACAATTTGTTAAAGTATGTTTTATCAAAAAAAGTTACTCATCAAGTTAATTAAATGGATTGCTTGTCAAATAGTTGAAGAAGTCCTCTTTATGGATGAAACTTTGAAGATAAATGGATTAAAGCACATAAGAATGGCTTGAAAGGACTTAAGTTTTAAGTTTGAAGAAGATTCAGCAGAGTTTCGATTCAATTTCAGAAAGTTTCAGCAAGTGTCGACTCAAAATGTCGACTCTATATGCAAGGGTCGACTCAAGGTATCGACTCATAGAAGCCTGAGCTAATATACAGAAGAAGTCTCAGATGACACGGTTGAAGTGTCAACTCATGTAGCTCAAGTGTCGATTCATGTGTCGACTTAAGGATCGACTCAAGGCCTGAGATAAATTTTTCACAGAACATGCTGAATTTCAAGACTTCCCTCAAGTGTCGACTCAAGTATCGACTCACCTGAGATTTTCAGAGAGCTTCAGGAAATATTTTTGAACTAAGTATCAACTCATGGAAATCAAGTATCGATTCCAAGTGTTGACTCATGACCTGAAGTGTCGACACTTGAAATTCTGATGAGCAGTAATGGATAATTTTTTGAAGTCCAGAACTTGCCCTTTTCACCTTCAATGGCTAGTTTCACCTCTCCAACAGTCATAAACTATCATTTAAGCCTTGGGATGGTATTTAAAGTGGATTAATCTCGAGTGGGAATCAACTAATGAAGAAGAAAAGGAAAAAGAAAAGCATTCACTCCAATATTCATTGAGAGCAACTACTTTCAAGTGAAAAGAAGCCTTCAAGCATTCAAAGCAATCAAGAGTATTCAAGTCCAACCATTTGAGTATTAATTGAGGTTTCAACAACTTGAAGACAAGAACTTCAAAGAGCTTCAAAGAGATAACAGCTTTTATTTGAAAGCTTTCTTGTATTTCTTACATTCTTACTTGTCTTTTGTTGAGATTGGTTAGTGAGCCTGTATATTAAAACCAACAAAGGTTTTTGCTGAGCCTTGAGAAAACCAAAAAGATTTTTGGTGAGCTTTGAGAAAATCAAAGTGGTTTTTGGTTATCCTTATGAAAACCAAGGAGGGTGTTGGTGAGCCTAAGTTACAGAACTAACTAGGTTTTTTTGGTTACCCCAAAAAACCAAAGGGATTTTGACTTGTATTCCCAGTGAAAACAAGTTGGGTTTTGATTAGTGAGCCTGAAAAACTAATCAACTGTAATCAAGAGTGATTATATTGAATTTCCAAGGAAAGCTTGGGGAGTAGATGTAGGTGCCTTAGTGTGCACCGAACCATTATACTTTTTGGTATTTATGGTTGCTTGTTCTCTCATAACTTGCTCTTACATTTATTGCATTTACTTATCTATTTTTCATTGCATACTCTTGAAGAGCACATAATACTTGTATTACACTAGCACTTGAATTATTTTTGAATTGGCACATACCTTGCAAAAGTTTTTGAAACCCAATTCACTCCCCCTCTTGGGTTGCTTACTAGGAAATATTATGCAATTTAAATTCTTGTCTTTTACTTTTCTTATAAGTAGATGCTAAGATCTGACTAACAGATCGAACATACCCGAGTTTAAATTTCTTTTCTTTTATATTTTTTAATTTTATTTTATGACTCAAATATTATTCTTTTCTTTTTATAAAAATCAAAGATTTTAAATCATTAAAATGCACTACCTTCTTTGTGGATTCGACCCGACTTGTTGCTATCTACTTATATTTAATTTATTAGAAGTCATATATTTAATTGATAATCATGGTATCTTAACGACAACATCAAGATTTATCACTAATTAAGTTTGGCATATGACAGGGTTTGACAAGCTTCCATGACCTGCATCCTATCGAGATTTTCGACAGAGAAATTTGAGCACACAATAACTACACCAAGAGATTTATTTTTATTCTACTAGATTGCCACTACATATTTTTAGTTATCACTAGTGGATTATAAGAGCTCACTGGTATCATTTTTGGATCAATGATCTAAGTTAGGATTTAGCTTAAATTATTTTAGTTCATCGAAAGAGTTTCGATGATACTATGATAGAGATCATAGTATATCTTACTACCAAATAGAATAGAACCTGAGTCACATACAATATGAATTTACTTGACAAAAGCATGGATTTATGTAAGAGTTACATATTCAATACCAACCAAATTTGGTATCTGTTAATTTTGATAGCTGCTAAAATTAGCATATTCTAATTTCAACACTTGCTAATTTTAGAATGATGGACCTATTTATAAATGTTACAATAATATGTGACTTCATTATTTTTTTTAATTAAATTAAATTTAATTATTATTAACTTTATTGAAAGTTAATTGGATTCATAATTTATGTTTGACCTAAATTATTGATTGAGTTGACCGGGTCAACAACTTTTTTGAATTTGATTCAATTTGGACTTGAAATAATTTTAAAAATTAGTCAAATTTGACTAGCAACTAAAAGACCTAGTTGACTGGGTCTCTCTCTCTTATCTCATGCAAAAACCAAGAGGAGGGCATAGAAAATGCATGCCTCCTCTAGACACGCATAGTGAAAAGAGGGACGCACCAAGTGGCATCCCTCTTTTTATCTGGGACTCTCTCTCCTCTTTAAATAATATTGGATTCTTTCTAATTTGAAGTTTGACCAAATCAGATAAGAAATCAATTTTATCTCAAATTTTGAGGCATGAAGAAGGTTTTGGCATGGAGTTTTAAGGGGCATAGATTTATGGAGCATAAAATTAATCTTGTCACATCCCTTCATAATTTTGTCCAAGTTTTTCTTCTCCATGAATAATTGAGATTTATATTTCAATAGACTAAGACCCATTATTTCTAGAAAAATATCAAAAAAATATTAGTTTATTCTTTTGATGTTTAATTTCTTGAGAGAATAGGAGACAAGGCTACTAAGTTCTGGTTTCTAGATTAGTAGAAGGTCCATCTCTATGCTTAAAGAAAGACCTACAAGGATCTAGTAGTCCAGGGGTCTTGGTGATTCGGTCAAGAAAACTCTGTATAGATATTAACAGAGGCTGGGCACGTGCATGACTTCGATGAATCCTAGCAGATCTGATCAATCCGATAGATCCAACATTTGAAGAAGGATTTTAGTGATCAAGGTAAGTAGATTCCTTCTTATAATTGTTTATTTTTTTAGATATGATTAGTTTTAATTATTCCAACCTATTAGAGACACAATTTAGTTATACATATGATTTCTTTAAAGCAGCATGCTTTTAGAAAAATTATTTTTTATGTATTTTGCTTTCCTTTCAATAAGGATTTTCGAACTATAATAGCATGTTTATCATCAAATCATGTATCCTAACAATGATGACAACAACATGAGAAAGAAAAATATGGATCACTATATAAAGTGAAGATCAAGAAAGGGAATCCCTTACCTATATGTGAAGGCATAGAGATTTAAAACAAAGAATAACTGCTTAGAAGAAGTGGTAGATATATGTTGTGGGCAGGACCCCTTATTTTTTGCCTCTATGGACCGGGTCTACAAGCCGGTCTATAGACCACACAGTCTACAAACCAACTTGTGGACCATGGGTTTATAGAAGCTCTTTAGACCAAAACAAGGAAGGAGGTATTGATCTTCTTCTTTTTTGGCCACTCTTCTCACCTAGCAAGGGCCTTGGCATTTGGTATTTGGTGAGGTGAAAGGTGGCAATGGCAAGGGGCTCGGACTGATCTGGTGATGGCAAAGGCAATTTGCTCAATGACACAATATATATGGTCAATGATCTGCTAGGTGAGGGTGATGGGGTAGCATTGCTGATGGGGATGATGGTAGATGATGGCGAAGGCGATAGGTGATGGTGGTGAAGGAAAGTGGCATTAAGGATGAGGAACCTCATGATGGTGATGATGTTGATGGAGATCTTGGGGCACTGGTAAAGGTATAGGTAGAGAGGTTAGGCTTAAGGAAGATATCGTAGCACCGAGGGGTAATGAATTTGGGGAGCCGTGACTAGCCTTGGAACCGCTCCTTGCTGTGCTCCTCTGCCATTTAGTTCCCCAAAGCAAGAACTATACAAAACCTATAACCAAGATCTCATCTTCTTGCACCTCAATGATCACCAAAGGGTGGAGCTCCTAGGACGATTCTTGGGTCTTGAAAGAAATGGAGGTATAGTCAATGATGAGGTTGGCGGTGTTGAGATCGGGGCTATGGAGGTGGTGCTAGTGACGGAGAGTAGGGAGGGGAGAAGAGTAGAGGGGAAGGCACTTAAGGGTGGGAGGCTTCAAGACCGAACAGGGGATCTTAGGCATTAGGAGAGATGCTATCCATGGGTTCGTTCAAGCTCAGGAGTCTCAATTGGGGGGACAGAGGGGATTAGTAGACGGTAGGGTTATAGAGGAAAGGAAGGGTCAGATACCATGTTAAGAGAAAGAAAGAGATTGTTCTATTGAAAATAAAGCTACAGAGACCTTTAAATAGAGTACATGATTATCATATATGGTAATATGTAATTCTTAATAGGATTGCAGTAATACTCCTAATATGATTAAGATAAAGTATGTTATTTTAGAGAAAAACATAAGATAAGTTGCTCTCTTTCCTGATTCTAACATAATGAATTAAATAGATCTAAATGAGTTGAATAGGTTAAGTGGTTGGGTTATATGACATGGACTAAGTAAGTTTTAAATAGCTTAAATAGGTTAAATGATTAGATTATGACTTGATTTAATTATTAAGGACTTCTTTGAATGATTGGACCAAAAAACCCAAGAAATTCATGAGTTGGATCGATACAACTAACAAAATCATTAGATTATGAGTTGACCTAGGACTAATTTCATAAATACCAATTACCTTTGGAATGGGCCTTGAATCCCATAGAGAGAGTCAAAATTGAGGGAGAGAGCGAAAGAAGGGGTGAAATCAAGGAAGTGGAAAATGAAAAAATGCTCTCATAGATATGAGCAATGATTCCTCTTTTTATAGTGTAAATGTACACTGTTACAACAAATAGCTTTAATAGAAAAAGATAAAGCCTCTGCATCTATTACAATAAATAGTTTTAATATAAGGAGATAAAGCATCCATGCATAATGAGCGAACATAATCCTATTATAACGAATATCTTTAACGAAGAAAGATAAAGCCTCTATTCATGGTGGACATCATGATGAGGTCAAGTCTGTTGAGGTCTTGCAAAGGGGTACTAGAGAAGGATGATGTGCATGGTTTGGTTTCCATGCACGTTGAGTATTGGCATGCTTCAATATGCCCCTGAAAACTCATCAGCATGTCATAAACATTAAGTTTGGAGTTGAGCAGAGTAGATCATTGCCTAGATAATGGCTTGGTGAGAATGTCAGCCATGTAATCTTTGGTCAAGATGAAATGAACTTGCAGAGACTTGGTCGCAATGCATTCTCAAACAAAGTGGAAATCTATCTCCATGTGCTTGGTGCACGCGTGGAACACCGAATTCACCATGAGGTATGTGGCTCCAATGTTATTGCACCAAAGTATGGGGGTGGTGGTGTGAAGGCCCAACTTGGCTAGTAAGGACTGAAGCTAGACAATTCAATGGTGGCATTAGCCATGGCTTTGTATTTAACTTCGGTATTTGATTAAGATATCGTTCGTTGCTTCTTTGAGCTCCAAGAGTTCAAATTTTTGCGAAGAAAGATAGCATAACTGTTGGTGGAATGCTGATCGGTTGTATAACCTACCTTGTTAGCATCATAAAGGCATATAGTGCAATGGAGGACTCATAATGAAAGAGGAGACTATGCTCTACCATACCTTGTAGATAGCAAAGAATCCACTTAACCTATGCCAAATCAACCTCCATGGGTGAGTCCATGTGCTGACAAGTGCAGTTGACAGTGAAGGCTATGTCGGGCCTTGTGATCATCACGTACTGTAGTTCTCCCACCATGCTATGATAGTATATGACATCAGATAGCATATCATTAGAAGACACTGATAAGGAAGAGGTGGCCATGGGCATGGAAACTGATGCGAGATGATCTAATTTAGGGATGTGTGAGATGGAATTTTATTAAAGGTTTGATGTCAGCAATCAAAACTATAACCCATGCTAATAAATTTAGATCCATTCGACTAGGTGAGGAGATAAAATTATGATCATTTGGTAATGAAACTACAAGTTAAAGAAGTAGATCCCTAGATCTGAAATCTAAAACCATGGACAATTGAGAAATCACCCATCGATTAGACTTATCACATACAAATAATATATGGTTCTGATAAATTAAAAATCAGATAATACTTTTTACTAATAATAATGTATGCTTATTTAAAGTGAAAAGGATGCTCTCAATCACGATCATGGTTGAACCTGGAAGAGGAGGCATTCTATTGAGTCAGGTTGCGATCCTGGTTGGATGGTGAGTCCATTAAAACCTTTGAATCTGGATTACCAAAAAATATGGAGATCAGTCAAATAATAATTAATGCCAAATTAAAAATTTAATTTAACCCAAATAGGCCCAAAGTAAGAAGTCTATAGTGGAGTAGGGATCTACTTTGAGGAGCATACAGGGTGCTTTCACTATTATGTAGGACTTTGTTGGGCTTTAACAGAGTTCGGTTGATGGGGACTTCAGAGGAGGGGACTGGTAAGGCTCACCAGTGGTCTCGAAGGAGTGCAATACCAAGAAGTCTGTAGTGGAGTAGGGATCTACTTTGAGGAGCATGCAGGGTGCGTTCACTATTATATAGGACTTTGTTGGGCTTTAATAGATCTTGGGGGTCATGGGCGATGGGGTTTGGTGGCTCGAATATGAGTTTAAGTTATGGGATTGGCGGTGGCAGATGGTGGCACCAATGCTAGAAGGCGATGGAGAAGGAAGGCAGAATACGGTGGCTCTGCTCGGTGGGTGAAGAGTTTCACGGAGGAAGGATCGGAGGAAGCCACAGGAGATGGGATCGATAGTGTCAGAGGGGTTGCGGGAGGATTCACAAGAACTAGGAGGGGTGGTGTTGGGTGTGGCATGGATGGGAAGGTGGAGGTGGCCATGAGCGATGGGATCAATAATGGGCAGATACGGACTCAGGCATCTTGCAGCGATGGTCGATGAGGGCATTGTATATGGATGGAAGAAGATGATGATTGGTGATGGTGGTGGAGTGTGGGAGTTGGCTGTTTAGGAAAACTTGTGAGTTGGAGTTTTCGAGAGTTTAGAATTGTAGGGGAAGAGGAAAGAGAAAGAAGAAGCAAAGAAAGAAAAAGAGAGGAAGAAGAAGTAGAAAGAAGATGATGATGAGGAAACAGGGAAGGAAGAAGTAGCAAAGAAGAAGCATTGTATTTTATTCATTCATCCTCATTTTTTTCTAAAACAAATGGACTATATATAGAGAAAGAAAATATCAAACCATTCCAAAGTCTTCAATTGCTGGTTTGCTTCAAATACTTTGCCTGGCTTAGATAAGGGACTATCTCTTAAACTTGATAAGCCTTGAAGTCTTCTTGGCAACAGGGCATTACTTCCTTGGAATTTCAATTAAATTGGTAACCAACAGAACTTGAACCTTATGACCCAAAATAATTGGATACAAGACTCTATCTAAATAGACTAACACGGACTCAAATTAAAATTAAATAAATAGCAAATAACAAAGTGACATCAAATGACAAATGAATAAATAGAAGGCTTCATGTCAATCGAGCCACAACAAGGATCTTTGCAAATTATGGGTATCGGTGTCCGCACCAGAATCTGGCTGAGCTACATGTATGTGACAGTGGCAGAGGAGATTGGTGATGGATTTGGACTGGGATAGGAAGTATCCTTCCAAGTAAGGCTTCAGTTGATACCAAGAAGTATGAAGTGGCACCTACATCACAAATAGCAAACTCATTGCTCAGTGAGTTAATGAGATGTATGTTGTCGACATCGCTATCAATGATTAGTATGTCATCAACATAAATGAGAATGTATATTAGTGATCAAAGACATGCATCTGTAGAAGAGGCTAGTGTCCGTCTTTGATCCAGCAAAGCCAAGTTCAAGGAGTGGGGTACTCAAATACTTGAACCAGGTCCTAGGGGCCTGTCGAAGACCATACAATGATCTACGGAGGCAATAGACATGATGGGGCAGTTGTGGATGAAGAAACCTAGTGGTTGCTTCATATAAATTGTCTCCTTGAGGTGTCTGTGCAAGAATACATTGGATATGTCAAGTTGACATATAGGCCAGCAAGCAATGATGGCAACTGAGAGGAGAAGATGGATAACAATAATTTTAATGACCGGGCTAAAGGTGTCCAAGAAGTCAATGCCAACTTGTTGGAGAAACCCCTTGGTGACCAACCTCGCTTTTTGTCTCTCAATGGTACCATTAGGGTGGTATTTTAGTTTAAAAACTTATTTACAACCCACCACATTCATGGCTGGTCATTGAATAATAAGGGACCGGGTACCTTTTTAGAGAAGAGCATTGAACTTGGATGCCATGGTTGCCCACCAAGGAGCCTTCTTGATGGCTTGAGAAAAATAGGTCGGCTTATCAGTTGATTGAATAAAAGTAATAAGAATTCATGGTTGTCGGGTGCTATCTTAGGTTCTTGTCACCATGTGATGAGTGTGACGAGGCACCGATAGTGGCAATTCAGGAGCAGGCCCTAGTGATGGGTATGTAGGAGCGGGAGCTAGCGATGGGGATGTAGGAATGTTGGTGGTAGGATGAGTATGAGATGGTGATGATGGGCTTGCCACATATGATGAATTGGGAGGAGTGGACTACATCAGACCCATGCTAGTGGAGGATTCTCCTGTGGATAAGTCCACATCATGATGATGGATAGGAGTGGAGTGGGACTGGTCCATAGTAAATGACATCCCTGCTGTAGTTAAGGGAGCTGGTGGACCTACACCTGAGATACTTGCACCAAGAATGCAGATGCCATCAAAAGTTGGACAAGAACGACCCTATCCATGTTTAGAAAAATTAAACAAAGGCTTATCAAATATTACATGTCTAGTGACATAAATACATCTAGTGGCTATGTGAAGGCAATGATAACCTAGATGGTTTCTACTATATCCCAAGAATGCACATTGTTGAGAATGGTAATCAAATTTGTGGTTATTGTAAGGCTGTAGCCATGGGTATCATGCATAAATGAAGGTACATAGTATAGTATAGTTAGGGCAATAGCCAGAAAGAGTTTTTAGTATAGAAATATGGTAAAGCAGTAAAGTTGGCAAATGGTTTATATGAAAACAAGCAGTTGAGATAGCATCATCCTAGTATATTTTTGGAACTGATGTAGTGACCATTAGGGCAAGAGTAGTCTCCACTAGATGTCGATGTTTATGTTTGGTAGCCCTATTTTGCTCATGATTGTGTGGGTATGATAAATGGTGAGGAATGCCTTCACTATCAAGATGGCGAGAGAGCAAACAATACTTGCCACCCTAATCAGATTGAACTGTCTTAATCTTGCAATTAAAAAGATGTTCAATGTGTTGTTGGAAATGAACAAAAATATCGAGCACATTGCTCTTACAAACCATAGAAAAAAGTCAAGTGTATTTGCTAAACTTATCTAAGAAGATAAAATAATATTTATTTCTAGAAGATGACTCAACCGATGTTGGCCCCTAGACATTGAAGAAGATGAGGTTGAGAGTGTGAGGTAGTACAAGAAAGAGGAGATGATAGCTTTTTGCCTGTTGGCAAGTAGAACAAAGAAAGTTACCAAGGAACTGAGCGGTGGGTAGTTTATTGGTGGAGATGACATATTGCACCATGCAACATGCTAGGTGCCCTAAGCAATTATGCCAACATAGCCAAAGAAACACATGTACTCATGAATATTGAAGGAGGATGCCCTATATTGGAGATAACTAACTAATAGAGCCCATCCTTAGCTGGTCCATGGAGTATTGTCTTCCCCAAGACCTGATCTTTAATGAAAAAAATGTAGGCATAGATGTGGTGTTCCCAAGCCTCAAGAGGCTAAAAGATAAGCTATGCCCATCCTTAGCTGATCCATGGAGTATTGTCTTCCCCGAGACCTGATCTTTAATGAAAAAAGTGCAGGCATAGATGTGGTGTTCCCAAGCCTTAAGAGGCTAGAAGAGAAGCTATGGCATTGTCTTTAGGAGTCTAGGACTACTTTGGATCCTAGGACTAGGATCGATTTGATCCTAGGATAGAGTTTCGGCCCTCCACGATCTTGAGATCTATGATTTTGGATTTTTAAGGGGCTAATTCATGTTTGGACTAGGTTTGGATCCATGGAGGTGAGAGCATATCAGATCATGGATGTACATGTGCTTGGGTTGAGTTCAATTACATTTGATTTGTCTTGGAAGTTGTTTAAGTTAAGTTTATGTTCATGTTCCTATTCTTATTTAGATTAGGAGTCTTTTGCCTATAAATAGGCACACCATGTAACCTAAGTTATGTGGAATCAATAAAACTCTCCTCCCTAAAATCCTCTCTCTCTCTCTCCTCTCTCTTCTTGGTTTTCATGCTGCCCTAGCCTCTTCCATGCATGCCCAAGGAGCAATCAAGGAGGCGCGTATAGATTTCTTAGGTGCTAGAGAAGTCTAGCACTAAGAATTCTCTTCACTAGGGATTCTCTCTTTGCTTAAGATCACATACCCTAAAGGATTGTGCGCCATCTAAAGGAGTAGGAGAAGTGCCTCCTAGTTCCCCCAAAGAGGAGTCTTGGTTGCATGTGGAGAAGGAAAATGCCAAGGAATAGTGCATAGTCTTTATTTTTTTCTTGGTGCTAGAGAGTCCTAAGCCCCTGGGACACTCTCTCCTTCATGGCTTGCTCTTTTATTTGGCCGACCAAATCACCAACTAAGGGGGCATCCAAGACCCTAGCAAGAGGAGGACTCCTTGTCCGAATAAGAGGTGGAGTGCTAGGAAATATTAGTGCTAAGAAGTTGTAGCGCCTAAAAATTTCTGCCACCCAAAGAATTCCTAATCCAATTAGCATCCTATTTGCTACCACCCAAAACCCTTTGTACTCCTCTTGTTGCTACTATCCAGGTCTCCATGTCTAAGAGGAGAGGTCCTACAAAAAGGAGGAAACTCAAAAATAACATTGTCATCATGAGAGAATTGCTAGACATATAGTAGGTTATAGGTAATGTGAGAAACATGGAGTATATTGCACATAACAAGAGGTTTGGATGAATATGAGAGAATAGTTGAACCTAGGTGAGAGATTGTCAAACCTTTGCCATTGCCAATGTGAACCTAGTCAAGGCCATGATAGGGTGTTGCCATTACAAGTTGTTGATAGTCAGCAGTGATATGGTGAGTTGCTCCCAAGTTGGGAAACTACATGCTGGAGTCTACCTAGGGAATGCCACCACCATGGTAGTGCTACATGGTAGTGATAGGAGGTGTTGGCAAAAGGCTGTCGATGATGGTGTAGGTGCTCGGAGGTGGTGCTTCATGACAATGCTAGTATAGAGAAAAATTAGGATCAAAGTAGCTATGACATTAATCTGTAGTGTGACCATCGTAATGGCAAATTTGGCAGTGATCATGGCCCTGGTTGCCCCGTCCTTTGCCCCAGTCATAATGTGCATGGCAAGGTCTACATCGGAGATGGGGTAGCCAATACCAGCAAGACTCTCATAAATGATTTGAAAATGTTTAATGTATTTGGTTACAAAGAGATTTCCTTTCTAAATAGAATAAAGGTGGGTCTTTAGTTGAAAGACCTGAGAGCAAGAAGCAAAGGATCGAGCAAATGCATCCCAAACCTGTCGCAAGGTGGTGAGACTAGCCATGGTGTATAAGATAGGATCAGAGAGGGAAGCAATAAGCCAACTCATCAACTATTGGTCACACTTCATCCATGAGATGTATGCCAGGTTGGGTTAAGAAAGAACACCATTGGCTATGGGAAGGAGAGTTTTTGTAGGATGTGTTTTACTGCCATTGATCGAGTCAAAGAGCTCATTGCTATGTAGAAGATGTTAGATGTATGCCCTGAAAGCCAAGTTGGCTTGCCACATTTTAATTTTTAGGGCATGAACTTTGTACTTGATTTTCTTTATTAATAAAAGGACATTAGTTTCATTCATATTGATGTGTCTATGAATCATCCATGGAGTTAATGGGCAATGATACATATTCTCAAGAGTTAAGAATCTGAGGCATGTATCTTTATAGATTAACTCCTAAAAGCTCCTGATTGTTGGAAGATCACGAGGATGGTGATTAATCCGTTAAAATCGGTGCACAGATCACTTCCCTTTCTGAGTATATGAGTCTCTAACCTATAGTGTGGTAATACTTGAGTGAGAGTGCAGGTAGTTGATAAAGATCAACGGTACTGAGTGTGACTAAGTACAGGAAGTTATACGGATGACTACTCACTGGTCAATAACTTCCTGATCCTGTAGTCGTGTGAATAGTTCTTTGACCTAGAGTATCTTGGCTACTCATGATAAGGTTGCTATAGTTTGACAGCACAATTACATTGTTCCTATCTATTCGGGACCTTGCGGTATTCGTTGGCTGCAATAAGTTTATTGTAGGAGTAGGGTGTTCACTTGTAAAGATCTATCAGCCTTAGTAATAAAGAAAAATCCTATGCAGCTTAATGAGACTAAGTCCAGAAGTCTATGGCCATAGTAGAGTAATAATGAAAAGGTATTTTCATTAGTTTCACAATTGGACTTGAGTCGATTAAGTTAAGTATATGACTGATGGGTTTGATGAGTATCCGTAACCAACATCAGGTCGGGATTTTTAATAGAGGAACCGAATCACATGATAACTACACCAGGGGTTCTAATCTTATTCTGCTGAGTTGCCGCTACATACTGCTAGGTGTCACTAGTGGATTGTGAGAGCCCATTAGGATCGTTCTCGGATCGATGATCCTAATTAGGGTTGAGCAGAAATTATTTCTATCCATCGAAAGAAGTTTTGGTGATGTATAATGGAGATTATAGCATGTCTCATTACCAGACATGATAGGACCTGAGGGGTCACATACATTAGGAGCTTAAGTAACCAATCAGCAAATCAAAATATTACTAAAATTGACAATTTTAGTACATTTGGACCTAATTATAAATATTACAATCAATTAATTATGGATTAATTATTAATTAAATTAAATTAGATTTAATTTAATTGAGTTAGACTCAGTTAATTGATCCTAATTAAGTTGGGTCAATGGCCTTTTCAAAATGGTTCGATCGGATTTAAAATTAGCTTCTATTTAACTATCAAATCAATTAATTTGGACCATCACTTAGAGTCTAGTTGGATTGGAACTCTCTCTCCTTGTCTCTCCTTATCTCCACACGCCATAGTGGGCCACTAATAGATTTGGCGTGAACAAATTTTAAGAAAGGGAGGAGTCGTTCTCTTTTACTCTTAATTTTCAACCAGTGAAATTAAACACCGGTCTTTGGGCATGGAGGAGTTGGAGAAGGGATTTACCGTAAGAAATAAAAGAAGGTTGGCCGACCAAGAGGCTTCTACTTTGGCATCAAAAGCTTCTCTCTTGGGCATGATTTTTCTTTTGGGCATCTTCTCCATAGAATCCTCTCTTGGGGTGCCAAGTTCTCCTCTCTCTTTTATTTGTTTTCTTCTTCATTGTGTGAGATTTAGAGAGGTATTCTACAAGAGTAAGAAGAGATAAGGAGGTCCTAGATCTTGCAAATCTCAATTTGCAAGATAAAAGCCAGTTCGAGAAAAGCCGATCCAGATTTGGGTCGACACAGTTTTTAAAGTAGCCGATTTACTGCAAGATGAGAGGGCTGCAAGGATCTAGTAGTCCAATGCTTTTTACGACTCGGTTACGCGAGCTCTGTATGGATACCAGCAGAGGCCGGACAATTGCGCGGCTCCGATAGAATCTAGGTTTCAAAAGTAGATCAGTACATTTTTCAGAGCAAGCCAGGATAGCGATCCAAGTAAGTTTTTATATTCAAAAATAATTTTATTTTTCAGATATGATATTTTTCTCATATATTACAGTATGTTAGGAATTTATGATAAATAAATTAGATTTATTTATAAATTGCATCATTAAATATAAAATAGTTTTTATATCTACTTCCGCTGCGTCAGGCTTTTGATGCTCGATTTTATGCAATATATTGTTCCTGGGAGAACTCCAATAAAAGAGGCATAATCTATGTCTTTCACAAGATATAGTTGTCCTTGATAAGTTTGATGGAGACTGCATGGCATTAGCAAGAGTAGTAGTGGAAGCGATTGGAATGGAGGAGACGGAGGAAATGGGAATGATGTCTGACATGGTGCTAGAGAGCTTGGGCTCTGATACCAAGTCAAAATTAAGGGAGAGAGAAAGGAGTGAAATCAAGGAAGTGGAAAATAGAAAAATGCTCTTGTTTTGGTGACTATCTACTCAGCCTCGAGATGCCTTCTGGACCATTGACTAAGGTAGAGTCACCCACTAGACAACCAAGGAGCATCACACCACTAACTATATCACCAATTAAGGAGGAGACGTCAATTAGATTGCCAATTGGGAAGGAGATGACTACCGATTCATCCAACAACCAACTAGTAGAAGATAATCAAGTCAATCGCTACATCGACTATCTCCAACACCTTGCACCAAGAAACTATGAATAGTTAGACCCGACTGATAAATCATCGAGTATTTATTTGGGCTCGACTAACTTCCAAACTTAGTCGGGTATGCCGGTATGCAATGTCATGGTTACTTCTTTTTTAGCAAGGCTCTCTTTTCTCAGTAGAGTTATCTCTTTTTATAACAGACAAATCACCTTGATACTTGGTATCCATGATACCCGAATAGGTGACAACAGTCGATCCTAGCTATTCCAACAATCCTTGTGAAGGTTGTGGCTAACAAGTTGAAACTATTCCAATAGAAGTGGTGGCATGCAAAATTGCCACATCAACCACAATCTCAACTAAAAAGATTTTAGGATATAGATCTCGTATCCTATCTAAAATCTATTATACCTATCAGAAGGTGCCATCCTCCTAACGGCATTCAGTTACCTCATGTAGGTCTAAAAATTGGCAAGAGGGGATCCCTAATGAAGGTATGCTATGCTAATACATTTTTCCTCTTTCTCATGCTCATTCAGTCATCCCTTTTACCATTGCTCTTAGCTCCTACTATTGCAGCCTAGTTCACTCTTTTTTTATTTGAATATCGAAGGGTTCCCTATTGAAAATCCTGGCCCAGGAACTGTCTTTGCAGGTTTCCATTTGAGAGCCACTAACATAGCTTTTCTATCGAAGTAGCCCACAGGACTCTCAAACATTGTTCGAGTTCTAGTGAAGGGTGATTTGATGATAATAGCTCTCATAGATATGAGCAATGATTCCTCTTTCTATAATACAAATGTATATTGTTATAACAAATAGCTTTAACAGAAGAAGATAAAACCTCTACATATGTTACAACAAGTAGTTTTACTAGAAGGATATAAAGCCTCCGTGCACAGTGAGCAGATGTAATCCTATTATAACAAATATTTCTAATGGAAGAAGATAAACGGCGGACGTCATGACAAGGTCAAGTTTATTGAGATCTTGCGAAGGGGTACTCGAGAAGGATGATGTGCATGGTTTGGTTTCCATGCACGTCAAGCATGGGCATGCTTCAATAGGGAGAAAAAAAAGATCTCAGCATTTTTTTTTTTTTCTTTTATAAGAATCAAGCAGGCCCATTTCAAAGATACTCCTGGGTATTTAATATAGGCCCAACCCAATCTATAATTCACAGATTTTATTGGTAGTAATGGCTCAACCTATGAATTTTATGGGGATTTCAACCAAATTATCCAAACAGATCTTAAACAAGTCTAAATAGGCCACATAAATCAAATGTTTATATATAAATAAAATCTATTTAATAAATAGGTTTATGCAGGTTGATTCGTTGATAATCCAAATCTATTTATCTCATATTTAAGCCTACCTAAAATTGGTTGTCAAGTGGGTTGGCTTGATAGGCTAAAGTCATAATTTGCCATCTCCACTTTGCCGTCACACCCCTTTTTTTTGGGGTAAGGTTTGTATTATTCTACTAGATTTTGACCTGTCAGGAATTCACAAGTCAAAGTGAGTGCATGGACCTTCCCTGCCCTTTCGATCTCAAATTTATATGAAACAGTTGTCAGGCAGGAGATGGGCCTCCTTATTTGGGCTTGCACATATTGGGGTAGGCTTAGTGTAAACCCAAGTTACATCAAATAATTTGGATTGAGCTTATTTAACTACCTTGAGCAGTGGATGATATAAAGATGAACATGATCTTTAGATGTTTTTATGAACCCTTACATTCATTGATATCAAGATGAACAGGATCAAGATAATTAGGCCCTCCCTAACTTTCATTGAAAATGACAAGTTCTGAGGTTTATATATATGACCTCCTTTAACTATTAAGGCTGATAAGCCAAATCGGAATCCATATACTAGTGTTTTTTGATATCTACTTTTAACCTCAAAGGTGATGCTCCTAACCTGGTCTTTTTCTTGGGACAATTTGGAGAAAGAAAACGATCCTCGAAAGCAAGAAAAGCAGTTTGTTGGCAATTGTAGAAGAAAAGGAATGATTGCATCTTCGTCGAAAAAAGCAGCCTTGGTCCACTACATAATCATTTCTATTATCCTTTTTCAAATTTTGGGTGCACTCTACAGCCCTAAAATACATATATATGCTTTGATTCATAGCTATACGTACAGTAGACTTGAAAGCTTAATTGCAAAGGGTAACGGTCTATGGCAACCTCTTTCTATACCTCATATACAATATATCTGCATTCCCTCAAGTCTAGTCTAAGATAGTAGGTTAGATAAATTTGAGATTATCAAGATATTCTCCTATCTCAATCAATAAATGATGACCAAGATACCAATTGTCAATCTAATTACTGCATGGATGCTTACTGTCAGAAAATCTCAGCTCATCAATTGACATCATATCGGCCAAAATCTCAAACTATACGTCACTTAAATTATCTGAGACGATGGGGGTCGATACTTCAATTTATTACATTAAACTACCAGTTTGATATCTCATCTATGTTGAAGACCATGTTTAATCATTTTAAAAAATTGGGGTAGGGAAGGAAGCAGCACAATGATCCAACTTAATATACATCCTTCTTTGCATCATAATTAATATTTACAAGAATTGAGAGAGGGAGAGAGACTTTGGTGATCAGTAATGACCATTGTTTTTTTACTGCCAAGACAATAGCCTAGTTGGTAGAGACCTTATTTCATTACCGACTGGTCGCGGGTTCGAAATATGATCCCGTGGATAACTCGATTAAATGGTGGTCCTTTTTGTTCCCGTTCTACTAGCCGGCGTCTTAGTGGTGTCAGGTTGATGTACTCATTTTTAGATGGGACATCTTTAGATGTTTTTGTCCCCGTTCTACTAGCCGGCATCTTAGTGGTTGATGTACTCATCTTTAGATATGGTATCTTTAGATATTTTTGTTCTCGTTCTACTAGCCGGCGTCTTAGTGGTATCAAGTTGACATACTCATCTTTGGATGAGACATCTTTAGATGAAGAAAGGCAATAAAAATCTAAATGTTTTATCCTCCCAATCCTTTTTCTTAACCAAAAATAAAAAATAAAAATGACCACCATTTTCTTTGGTCAATAACCACTTTCATTTGTCAAATTATATCCTTCATGCAAAACCCAAGTTACAAAGTCACCCAAGCCCTTCGGTCCAAAACCCAACTTTTTGGGAAGTTTGTTGTCACTTACGCTCTCACCCCAGGAGTTGCAGTGGAACAGTGACACCTTTCTTTCATTCAACTTCATTCGGGAAGCCCAGAGAGGATATTCTACTCAGACTGCACCCATTCCTCCTGTCATCAATTTGACACGTCAAATCCTGGAGACCCGGCCACAAAGATCTCCCTCTCTCTCTCTCTCTCTCTCTGTCCCTCCCCCTCTACGTGAGCTATCTCTGCTCTATCTATAATATATTAAGGCTGGGTCGCCGTATCTCGCTGTAGCACGCGCAATCGAAACCCCTCCCCTACCTCGGTGGAGATCGAAATCGAACCTACGCTCGCGAGATCCCGCTCCCCACGTACCTACGTACGATCCAGTAGGGCGCTGTAGTCGTCGCCCATGTCCTCCTCCTCTCCACTGTTTCATTCTTTCAATCTACTCAGCATTTCCTTCGGATAAGAGCTTCGCACTTCTTCCAGCCATGCAGACATAAATGAACCAATGCAATAAGATAAAGAAACAGAGAGAGAGAGAGAGGGTGTGATGCAGTTATCATGAGAACGACCATAAAGATTCATATCATGAATTTATCTAACTGTTGTTATATATAAAGAGAGTTTAATTTTAAGCATGATAATTTTAGTAGTTTCACGTTGCTAATCTGACAACATGCAGCATTTTGTACTAAGTTATGCACCATATGCTTGGAAAAAATGTGATGCGACCGGGACTCTTACAAACAATTTTGAAGAAACAGCAGGATTAGCACCTCGTAGCTAGGTTAAAATTAATTTTATTAAGCTTAATAATATTGTTAGCATTAATTGTTTGTGAGGCTTATACGTTATTGTACCCTTTCTCTTAATTTTGTATGACAGAATTCATCAGCTAGTTGCCATCTCGCTAGACGGGCATGTGTCATGCATTTGTTATACGAATTCTTCAAATGAGTAGCATAGATATGGCCAAATACCACAACATGAGACTGATACTATTACTTTTGTTGCACCTAAAGTAAACGTTTAGTTTTAGCTAACCGTTTTGTTATAGTATTTCCAATCCCAAGGTTCTCAATTAACAACAGTTCCAATGGAGATGACAGTATTGAATAAATCGATACCTCATATACACATCTTACAGGTGAGTTAAAAAAAAAAAAAAAAAAAATTTCTTAGAAGCCAACTACGATCCTTCAAATTCTCCATGCTCCTGAATTTCCTAAAATTTTAAACTTGTTAAATGAGAATAATTTATTTTCGACTCATGTCATGTTTACAGATTGATAAGACTTTTTGCTCAAAAAGAAGGCGAGAGACAGAAATCTTAAGCAGTACGAGATTATATGCATATATAAATAACTTTATCATTCCCTAGGCGAGTTTATTGAATGACAAAAGTTGCATCAACTGATAGGGGACTAAATGAGCTTTGTTCAAGGTAGGCTCATGGAAACTTGAAGTGTTGCTGGGCCTACATTGGCTGCTTTTGATGCATAAAAACTTTATCTCAATTCGTTTGGTGATGAATGTGATATTGATCTCCAATATCCATTAATTCAATTTTCCTTTCATTCTTTCGTAGAGCGACGCCAAAATCACTAAACATGTGGTGTTAAAGGCCATTGCTCTGTAAATTAACACATGATATCTGACAAACACTAAAATCCAAAGAAGTTATGGGTACCTTTTAGCATGTACCACATTTTGACCAAGCAATGGGTGTTTCCTGAACTTAGCGGTACATGATGCTAGGCTTGATATGGTTTACCCAAGTCTTGGTTATCCTAACTTTAGTCCAGGACCTCCAGGTCTGGTCCGATATTGAAACCATAACCCTGCCTGAACTAATTAGGCCTGGCCCCATTATAATTTGTGTGTGTGTGTGTGTGTGTGTGTGTGTGTGTGTGTGTGTGTGTGTGTGTGTGTGTGTGTGTGTGTGTGTGTGTGTGTGTGTGTGTGTGTGTGTGTGTGTGTGTGAGAGAGAGAGAGAGAGAGAGAGAGAGAGAGATTCATCATTCATTGCTTAAATAGCACGTATTTAGCACATACACTATGAGAATGCCATATAAATATTGCATGTTACAACATATAATGTCCAGTTTACGGGGCAGAACATTGAACTTAGAGTTAGATAGCTTGAGTATGACATGGATTCAGTTAGACCAGATATGAGATATTATGTCCTACACCATATGCATCATGTGATGGTGCATCATACCGATCACCTTATCTTATTTTTTACAAACTTTATTCATCATGCGCTGGTCTCGGATTGCCACCTTGCTCGTCTCGTCTAAGTTCATTCCTCTGGTGTACTTCTAACATGGATATAGTATATAATTTCTTACCAAATAAAGCACAACCTGGGTCAACTCATGTTCATCTGTTTTAATGAAAGCCATGCAAAACTTCTTGGAGGAAACCCTGTCCTTCGAGACTTTGAGATGCATGAAGCCATGAACATGCTATAATGCCCATCATAATTAGCTTCTTTATGGGCCTTGTATCATCATGCTAATTAAATAAGGAGATTAAGGTGGGCAATCACCAACCATCACTCTCACCCACTTCTTCCTCCCTATTATAACCTAAAGTCAAAGTAGTATAAAGACATCCCCAAAATCCCGGGCGACCCTATAGTGTGGACAAAAGCATTTGTTTTGGGTGTCGTGCCCATTCCATTTCTGCTACAATTTGGTAAAGAAAAAACTCACTCACCATTTAACTTTTATTACTCTCTCACCCTTCCAATGAAACCCCTCCACCCTTATTATTTTCTTCTAATATTTAGTAGCATCATATCCCCACCTAGACCACCTTTCCCTCACACCTTTTTAGATGAGCATGACTCTCCCGTTATAGCTATTATTTTCCACATTTACTAATTTATATAGAAGGGAAGATGTTCAAAATTTCATACAAAAGCTTATATATATACACCCAAGGAAATGATTAACCTTTATGTCTTTCGATCGTCATGCATTGTTAGAGCCTGAGAGCTTGTGGAAGACCCTTTTGTTCTGCTTCAAAGGTTAAAGAGTAGGCAGACAATGCTAAGGTTGAAGTAGTGCTTGAAATGCTGCTTCAGTGAACCAGGCACACAAGAAGTGCAACTTCTCAAAAACATCTCTGCTATCGTGGAACCTCTTCCTTTTTTCTACAATTGGAGAGGATCAAAAGGAGCTCATCATATGCGTCAAAATAAACAAAATACTTAGTGGAGAAGTCAAGGGTCATAGATTCCGAGACAGACCATGTCGTGTCACGGACGATTTAAAATCCAATGAACTTATTCATAATTCGAAGCTCTTGATATATGTTTCTTCTTCCTTTTCTAATCTTATATATTGGTATGATGTGCTTTTATAATGAGACTAGAGACCATGGTAGTGACTTGTGGGGCATTGGGGTGCTTTGGCCATGGATTGCCAAATACAAAGAAAAAGACGTAGCAGGGCCATTGGATTAAAATTTGGAGTTTGATAAGGTCAAGCAAAAAGGATGCAATGGCAACTCCCCTGTTTCCACTTGTTATTGTTCTTACTAATCAAATTTATACGTGACCCACTAAATAGTCTTCATCCTTGGATTAGGCATTATATATGCGATCCTTTTTCTCTCTTTTTGACCCCTTAATGTCCTCATTGCCTTTCCAAATTACTTTTGATGAGACACGAAAGACATGGTTCTCTTCTTTAGCTAATTTTGATATGATTGCCTCTTGAGTTGTTATAATTAGTACTTATACGAGCACGCACCCCCGCACTAATCTAAGCCCCCAAATTTTGTAATCCAAGTTCATAATCCTTCGTGCTTGCCCACTTGTTTCAAGCACATCAAGCAAACAAACCCGGAGGTGGGTCCATTGAGGGAGTCAAAGGGAGGAAACCCATGGGGCCTACCAAGGATCCCCCTCATGTGACAGTCACTTAAGCTATAGATTTCCTCCCCCCTCCCCCCCCCCCCCCCCCCCCCACATAGCAAGACAATGCTATTGGAAAGAATGTCTTGATTTGGTCAAAAATTTTCCACATTAATTATAAGACCATACTAACTGCCCCATTTGAAAATTTTGAAGCAGACAACTAGCTCTCGAGCAACTTGATCCATTTTTATTTGGCTTAAAATGCGGAAGCACATGGCAAAGCTAGATCAGGAAAAGAAGACCCAGTAAATCTGAAACTGATGTGGCCATGAGAATGCAAATTATATGATTAACATATCAATCTCTGCCTAATCTACTTGGCTTGATTCCAACTTTATTCACATCACATTAATGCATCATGATGACAAAGCAGATATATATGTAGGAATCTTGGTCATAGATTAAGCATATCAGGGAAATATAATGCCAGGGCAATCCAATGTGGACCTGACTATTAAACAAGGAAATTAGCTATTGGGAGGTATCCGATGACATTATATGGTTTATGTCAAGAAACTTGTTGATATAAATGCAGAAAGAGAGGAATTATCAGTCTACTTGAATAGAATAAGTGAAGAAGTGAATAAGATTAGCTGACAAAATTATCTAGTAAGTTTGGAACATTGTAATACTAGTTATTTCCCTTCAATCATGCATTCATAATTAACAACTCAAAGATTAAATAGAAAATAAAAACCAGGAACGAAATAGAATATAAAAGAGTTATTTTAATCTGTGATTCTGGTCATTAATCCATGACATCCCCTATCCCATCTACAATGTCCTTTTCCCTCCCAACATATCCAACAGCACACATTTTAAATCCCCTATATCTCTCTTCACCCCCAGCCCACTCCAAACCCAAACAACCACACTCATAACCACCTCTGCCTTCCTCCAGCTCCCTCTCTTCTCTTCTCCTCAGCTTTCCAAACAATGTCTTCCTCAAAATCCTTGGACACCACGGCACAGAATGCTCAAGGCCAAAGCACACCCCTGATGGGCTTCTGTCAAGGTAAGCTATCACACTCGCCATCCTCTCCATCACCATCAACATCATCATCTCCAGCCACAGCCACCTCACCTACTGAGAGGAGAGGAAGGAGAAAGCCCACAGAGCCAGGGAGGTTCCTTGGTGTGAGGAGAAGGCCTTGGGGGAGATACGCTGCTGAGATAAGGGACCCCACAACCAAGGAAAGGCATTGGCTTGGGACCTTTGACACAGCCCAAGAGGCTGCCCTGGCCTATGACAGGGCTGCCCTCTCCATGAAAGGCACCCAAGCCAGGACCAACTTCATCTATACTGACACCCCCATCTCCACTTTCCATTCCCTCCTCACTCCTTTCCACTCCCAGTACTTCATCCCACCACCAATGCCACCACCTCCAACACAACCGCACCACCTCATTGTCCCTACATCCATGCAAACTTCCAATCAGAGTATTCCAAGCGAGCGCCACTCGAGCCACCAATTCTCCTTCCAATCCAGTGCCAACACTAGCACCATGCCCACCTCCAATTCATCGATGGAGACCGACATTGCCGATGACTTCCTATTCTCCGATGACAGAAGATCCGGTTACTTGAGCAGTATAATCCCTGAGAGCTGCCTCAGGTCCTCGCCAAAACACTCTTCTCCAAGCCAGGATATCAGCAGCTCATGCGAGTTGAATGCCCAAATCCTCTCCTCTCCTAACCAAGTTCAGATTCATGGCTCCAACAGTGCCTCCTCTTCTTATTCTGCAACAAATGGGGCTCTTTTTGATGTCTGTTATGGTGGGATGGGTGCAATGAGCTCGGTGGACTTCCCTTGCCTCACCGAAATGAACAGTGGGTTCTGGCTGGATGAGCCATTGTGGGAACTTGGTGCATGCGAGTTCCCTTCCACCAGCGTTAGCAGCATGGGGGATCTTAGCTCTTCCTTGATGCAAGGTCCAGCTTGTGGGTCACTGCCTCAGGTTTCAGGCTCCTACTCGCCACCAGTTTCCTCACTAACCGATGTTTATGACGTAGGTTATTCACTCTTTTGAGCACTCAACGCCTTGAGAGATGCTTGCTTTGTGGCTTAAAGCCTCGAGGCTTTAGTGGTGTTGGACATTTCTTTGCTGTTTTTGTTCCCCTTTTGTCTCGTTCCTTTATGGTTTCACGCAAATCAGGCGCCCAAAAGGCTTATCTGTTCATCATCGTAATATGTACTAGCTGTTGCCTTTTAGTAACCTCCTTTCCCTTTCAACTCATGAATGGCCTTGTAAACACTCTTGAGTATCTTAGTATCTTGAAATATTTTGTTCTTGCTAATGAAGAAAAGGCTTCATTAATTGTGGGGAAGTAAGTGATCACTTCATAATATTTGCTCTAGCTTTCGACATTACTAATGCTTGGATTGTCATTCTTTCTGCGACATATATTTTATAGATTCAGCTACTGGACCATCTTATATATGTTCTTATTATCAGCAAACACTACCTTAAATTCTTGACACGGCTCACAAATTTTTTTAGTTTGATTATAACTTTTCCTGGTGTATATATACATATTCATTACCAAACATCAACAGTGAGGTCTGGGGTTCAGTATGCTAAAATTTGGCTCTTGTTTTTTTTGTTCCGGTTGGTAGTGGGGTGTTATCTTCCAGTTTATATGGAAACTTGGTAACATAGATGAAAGGGATTCATGTGGTAGAATGTTGCCCAAACCTGATCGTTTAGTTTAAATCATGTACACGGTACATGCAAAAAAACAACATGCGCACTTGTTGATGAGTTCTAGCATGATCGAACATATGACAAGCAGCACTGTATGCAGGCATGACAAAATTATAGCATTACTGTTGTTTTGCATGGTTTCCTACATGGCTTGCATTAATACCATGATTCTACCGATGAGATATTTTTCTTGGATGGCGACATGATACTATGGCAAGGAGGGTAGGTAAGAGATAACCCAGAATCTTAATTTGGTCTTGCTTACTCCAATTAAAGTAGGTTACATAACCCATTAGATGTAGTTGATATGGGATAGTTGCATCGTATTAATTTCCACGTACATCATGTACAAATCAACCCTCCCCGTGTACCGGGCACACCTTCTTTATTGGGATTTATCTACTACGATAACTTATAAATTAAGTCTCGTTTAAAAATTTGAAAGAGATTTTACCAGCCAGGCCAGGTATCTTGGTGATGTTAAATTGACGTACTCACATCTTGATGAAAAAATACTGCAAAAATCTGAGCATCTTGAATCGAACATTATCTGATAAAGTGGGAACCTGCAGAATAGCTATACCGGATTTAACCTCCATCCATTTCCTTTATCAAAAAACTAAAATAAAATAAAAGAAAAATTAAGAAATATTTAAAATAAATAAATAAAAAAAAAATTTACCCATTTCACTCGATGCCCTTTGATAAAATGCAAGTGCTCTACCTTCCACAAGGCGGCCTCTTATTTTTTTGCAATGGACACTTAGAGTTTGTGAGATGATGGTATACAGCAAACATCGATAATAATTAAAAGAAGGAAACGTGCGGGCATTGGTAGGGAATCCGAGCATCAGGGCTTGAAAAAAGCCGATCTTTGAGTTGAGCAAACTCAAAAATTTCGATAGGCCTAGATTGACTTTTTTTTTTTTTTTTTTTTTTAAGATAATATGAAAATGGGGGTTGCGGCTAGTACAGCTACCTTATCTGAGACTAATCATAAGGCCCCCATCTACAGTACTTTATTCCAGTCCCATCATGTTATCAACGAGTTCAATAGTTAATTTCATGTATCCACTCTAAACATCCAAGATAAATTATTTTATTTAATCGAATAATCTAGATTGAGTCTCGGCTCAAAACAAAATCATCTCTAGCGGTCCAAGTTTGTTCACGATTTCATGACAATTTCATCTTGGTTTCCTTCCCAGCTCTGAATAACAAAAATTATCAAAAATTTAAAAAGAAAAAAAGAACCAAAGAGTGGATGTATAATTAGATAGCTCTAATGAATGAACAACTTTCTTACTAGTTTCAGGACTTGCCAAAATTTTCAAAACAGAGATATATGCACGGTATATGACAAACAATGAAACGTTGCAGTAAGAGAATCACTGTAGGAATATCATTTGATGACCTTAGGCTGCAGGTGCAACAAACACACTACAGCAAGCAAAAGTCTTTAACTGTCATTCATTTGGTTAACAAAACAGAATCCTTAACTATCATTCATCTCATTAGCAAAGCAGATCAAGCTCGACTCATCCCTTTAATTTCTTGAAACAAAATAATTCAGTTCACACGAGGATATACGAGGGAGAATGTTAGAGCAGTTGATGCACCATTTTGGTCTCATAAATTCTTAGAGAAACTGTTGGGTCAATAAAAAGTTAATTGTGATGCATGTACCCACACACAGGTACACATATATATATATATATATATATACATGTATTTATGCATACAAATATACATACATATATAGGAAAGATGTGGCTGCTAGCATGTCATGACCACAGACGTTGTAGATAAAGTTTGGTCAGCAATTTTCTCTACAATCAGCTGGTCGTAACATGGGGCAGAACTAAAAATCCTATCACTTCAATAAAAAGAGGATTTGCAAACGCTTTTAAGAACATTTGCCAATGCTTAGCTCCTGATGCTTTTTAAAGTATCGCAAAAATATCGGGTATATAAACGTGAGGACGCAACCTGCCGATGCTTTTTAAAAGCGTCGCTATATTTAAATTTACCGATACTTTAAAGCGTCACTAGGTTTTAAACATAGCGATGCTTTTTAAAAGCATCGGCATATACTGACGTCGCTAAGTTTAAAACCTAGCGACGTTTTAAAGCGTCGGTAGGTTTAAATATAGCGACGCTTTAAAGTGTCGGTATTTGTTAGGATAGCGACACTTTAAAGCATCGGCAATCAGTAAGATAGCGATGCTTTAAAGTGTCGGCAAATTTATTTATTTTTTTAAAAAAATATATCTGTATCAATACAAACCTGTATACATCAAATACATATATCAAATACATACACCAACACAAATCTGTATACATTATCATCAAAATCAAATATCATTTCATTCAAACCTGTATCACACATAGCCAAAGACATACAAAATGGAATCAAACATCATTTAAATAAAAATTGTATCACACAAACACAACATTCATACTCCAAACACCAAATATACATGAAGTCAATAAAAAGAGTGCTTTATATATATATAAAAAGTATCAACAGATACTCAAACTCGATCCAAGTTCAAATACATAAAAATACATATAAAAATAAAAAAAAAATAACTAGCATCGATGGCATCAATGATCCGTGGGAGGCTGGTCGTCGTCCTGTCTGCGACTGGCAGATGCATCAGGAACCTACAAGATATACATATATATAGTTACGATACATACATTATATATATTATAAATTATTACATATATACAATATATATATATATATTGTATATATGTAATAATTTATAATATATATAATGTATGTATCGTAACTATATATATGTATGTAGTTATAAATAATTACTTACTTGAGATGACATAAACATATGCAGCACAGATGTAACATGCTCAAGCTGAGCCCTCATAGTTTGCATCTTTGTTCTGTCTGCATCACGTGTCTGTCTGAGCTCTGTGCTGATGAACACGTGAATGATCATGACTATCTCTAGCATCCTGAGTAAATCTACTCATCTCAGATAACTGAGTATGGGTAACTCCAATCCTATAACCCCTCACTCATCCATGACACTCTGGTCCCATCAACTCCGAGAATACCTCGGCCTTGATGCGACTGCTCTGCATAGATGATGTAGCCTCACCAGCACGCTCGGTGATCATAGAGGTAGCCCTCTCCTATATTTTATAAAAAATTTATATATTAATACTTAATAAAAATAAAAGTATAAATCATGATATAATATAAATAAAAAAAATATAAATATATCTCTGGACTCCTCCTGAACAAAACTGCCATCCTGGTGAACGTGAGTCATCTAATAGAACTCCACCTCACCAGGCTCTCTCCCCTGCTGATCAGCATATAGAAAGAATAAATGTTACAAAAAAATTCAAAATGACATATCTTATACCCCCGTACCATGATATATAGCACATGCATGATACATAATGATATATGATGTTAATACTAAAAGTGTACTAAAAATATTATAGGATGAGAAACATACAAACTTATGCTTGAGCCGTGCATTATTCTTGGGCCCCGCTATGTGAGGAACAGACTGAGCTGCTCGTACAGCACTACCAATAGCAGAATATGTCTACACAATAAAATTAAAACTATGTTATATATTATATAAATGTAATTTATATTAAAAATTAATAAGTTTATAAGTTTGATGATGCTACACAACCTGTGCCCTCTCGGAGAACCAATAGTGCACCAGCTCCCTCCACTGATGAGGGTGTACATCAGGAGGACAGGTAGCTGTAACCTGCTCCTCTGTCTTACCCTCTATCTTATAGTCTCCCTTCAACTTTGCCCTATACTCTTTTCACTTGCGATTGAGAGACTTAAGCACGAAATCATTACAATATGGAGGGAGTATAAACTTGCTCTACAATGTAAATAAACAATAAAATAAGTATTAAATGAAATAAGCAATGAAATTATTAAAAACTTAAGATATAAAATAATATATCAAATTTTTTACCTGTACAAGTCGTAGCATCTCTACTTTATAGGCAAGAAGCATGTCATTCCACTTTGAATAATTTAGAGAAATAACTGACCCCAGCATACTACTGTCCCCAAAAAGCTGGTCAACAAGCTAGCCGATTTCTTAATATGGTGGCCTAACTTGTTGCACTCAACGACGATTCTCTCACCCTCAGGTAACTGCCACACATTACGGACTAGTGTGGGTCCTCACCTCCACCTAAGTCTCCCGGATCTATCTATAAAAAAAAATACATAAAATTATATATCAAAACTATTGCATATGTATGAATTGAAATAAGATGAAATTATTAAATTATCCTGTATCTGTATGTCATAGATGATAGGCTCATCATCTAGATGATCCGTAGAAGGATCGTGATGTGCTGATTCGGAGGGAATGTCCTCGGCCTAATATGAAGGAGAGGTACTGGCCTCGGCCTGATGTGAAGGAGAGTCATCGGGCTGCTGTGATGAAGTACCAACCTCGATCTGTGTAAACTGAAACTGTACATCTAATAGGCGCTTCCTTTGAGGCATGGTGTACCTAACATGCATTATTAAAAACCAAGTCAGTCAACATTATAATCAAATTATAACGGAAATGAAGTGCTATTTAAAAGATAGGATAATTATCCATGCAAAAATATAAACCATTTTATAAACTACTTACTTGTCATAATCAACCAGTTGTACCTTTTTCAGAATCCAACCTAACCAAAATGGTTGTATCATTTATATGATCATCCGGCACAATATTATAAGGCATATACTGAGTATAAGTATCATCATCTTCTTCTTCTACCCTTTTTCCTATGTTATACAAGTCTTTGAGTTTTGTCTTAATAACAGTAGCCCATTCTTTATCTTTCGAGTCTTGTACATAAAAAACTTGTCGAGCTTGAGATGAAAAGATAAATGGATCATCCTTCAATAACACACCTGTATGTATTAATCTTGAAAAATTGGCAAGTATAAATCTTTTTGAATCCTTTTTCAAACCTCTTGGTATATTTTATCCACCCAATTGCATCAAAATAATACAACTTTAAAATTTCCATAATAATCCATCTCAAAAATATCTTTAAGTATACCATAATAAGACTTTTCATCTGCTTCTACAATAACTCCACCGTTCTAAGTTTTTCTAAATTTCTTGCGCTCCTTGGTATGAAATTTAAAATCATTTATAATAAACCCATTATATTTGTTCACAATATAAGTAGGACCTCGGGCAAGTGCTATTGTTCTGCTGAACAATTTTTCTCCATCAGTACCAGTACCTAGAAAATATAATATCAATTATCGATCACTTATTTGACATTAAATGTATGTAAAATTATTATAGACTTATATATACTAACATGATTAGAAAGCCAATTAGGGAATAACTCAACCAATCATCTTTGTTCAATCCTTGGATTAGGATAAGTGGAATGATTGGCTTGTCGTTGTACAGCTACAAATTCACTGCATGACAATCAAATATAAGTTTGACAACATTATGTCTAATATTTAGTATTATTCATATGTAAATATACTAATCTGTAATAGTCAGATATTATGCTACTATATAGCAATACATAACGATGTGCTTGTGACAAGGATTTATGGTCAAGAATAATACTTTCAGCTTTTCCTATAAATCTTCCAGAAGATGCAAACTTGTATATATTTGTATTCTCCATAGTATCGCCATGACATTGAGGTCAATTGAATACAGTCTCTATACATTCGAGATATCTTGAACAAAATATTAAACACTCTTCAACAATATATCCCTCTACTATTGAGCCCTCGGGATGGGCTTTGTTTCGTACATAATCCTTCAAACATATAAGATACCTTCAAAAAGTATGATATTTATTAAAATTTTAATATTAATATCACATTAAATAATAAAAAAGATATTTAAATTATGAAATTTTAGTTTTACTACATCACCTCTCGATAGGGTACATCCATCTGTACTGTACCGGTCTATCAAGTTTAGCTTCCGAAGCTCGGTGAATGAGTAGATGAACCATCATCGTAAAAAATCCAAGAGGAAAAATCTTTTTCATTTGACATAACGTAAGTATGACTTGAGACTGCAACTGATCAAGCTCCTCAGAATTAAAAACCTTATAATATAATGCCTTGAAGAATGATGATAACTAAAAAATAACAGTAACAACTTGTTTCGATATTGACGACCTTAAAGCTAATAGAAGAATATCTTGCATTAGTATATGTCCATCATGACTTTTAAGATTTGAAATTTTTCACTCTTTCAGATTCACACATCATGAAATATTTAATGCATATCCATTAGGAACCTTGATATTCTTTAAAACTGTTAGGAAAAGATCTTTTTCTTGACTAGACATTGTATAACATGTATGAGGGATATAAGTTCTATCATTTACAAGCACTTGTGGATGAAGTTCATGTTGGATGCCCATTTCTTTTAAATCAAGACATGCCTTTAGGTTATCTTTAATCTTTCCATCAAGATTTAATATTGTTCCGATCAAATTATCACAAACATTCTTTTCTATATGCATAACATCAAGATTATGCAGGAGTATATTATGCTCCTAATAAGGTAAGTCAAAAAATATGCTTCTTTTCTTCCATAATTGTTTAGTATGTTAATGGATAGATGCTGTCATTATATCATCATCATTTTCAACTTAAAGAAGTTATCCGGATCCTTGAACACTGCTATATCAAAAGTACAAGAATTGACTTCCTCTGATACTTATTCTTGTGCTGAAGTCTCAACATCATCTCTTCCTCACTTTTTAAAGGACTCTATCATCTTATCGTAACGGTGTCTGATACCAAGCATTTGCCTATGAATATCAGAACCAGAAGGTGAAATTGGAGCATATCCCAACTCTATAGTACCATCAAATAAGTACTTCTGAAATCAAAATGGATGATTTGCTTCCAACCATCGACGATGTCCCATATAACAAAACTTTCCTCCATGTTTTAACCAAATTGAATGTGTTGATTCACCACAAGAAGGACATGCAACTCGTCCCTTAGTGCTCCAGCCAAATAAATTAGCATATGCAAGAAAATCATTAACAGTTCATAATAGAGCTGCCCGCAATTTGCATGTTTAGCCATTCGAAGCATCAGTTGCACTGATACCATCCCACAATTATTTCAATTCATCTATTAAAGGTTATAGGAAAATATCAATATCATTGCCTGGACCCTTATCACCTAGAATGACCATTAATGAAATAAGTGAAGATTGTTTCATGCATATCCATGGTGGCTGATGTGGCGAGACCGCTGATGTGGAGAGCTGACAGGCGCCACATCAAAGGAGACCACCGAGTCGGACACCAAGGCAATGCTTCAGCCCGGACTGCTCTGCCGAGCTGAGCTGAGATCTCTCGAGATGACGAGCCAAGCTCTGTTCTTCGCCAGGTCGGGCCTGCGAGCCCGGGACACCTAGGCCGGAGCCGCATTCCGCCCTCCAGAGCGAGACCCTCGGAGGTTGAGCCCTGTGGTCGGAGTCGAGCTCAGCACTCCTCCGCCACGTCGAGCCTCTCTGAGCGCGAGCCCTCTGGACCGGGCCCACACTCCGTCCTCTAGAGCGAGACCCTCGGAGGTTGAGCCCTGTGGTCAGAGTAGAGCTCAGCACTTCTCTGCCACGTGGAGCCTCTCCGAGTGTGAGCCCTCTGGACCGGGCCCGCACTCCACCCTCTAGAGCGAGACCCTCAGAGGTTGAGCCCTGTGGTCGAAGTCGAGCTCAGCACTTCCCGCCACGTGGAGCCTCTCCGAGCGCGAGCCCTCTAGACCGGGCCCGCACTCGCCCTCTAGAGCGAGACCCTCAGAGGTTGAGCCCTGTGGTCGAAGTCGAGCTCAACACTCCTTCGTAAGGTGGAGCCTCTCCGAGCGCGAGCCCTCTGGACCGGGTCCGTACTCCGCCATCCAGAGCGAGACCCTCGGAGGTTGAGCCTGTGGTCGGAGTCGAGCTCAGCGCTCCCCCGCCACGTGGAGCCTCTCCGAGCATGAGCCCTATGGACCGGGCCTGCACTCCGCCCTCCAGAGCGAGACCCTTGGAGGTTGAGCCCTGTGGTCGGAGTCGAGCTCAGCCCTCCTCCGCCACATGGAGCCTCTCCGAGCACGAGCCCTCTGGACCGGACCCGCACTCCGCCCTCCAGAGTGAGACCCTCGGAGGTTGAGCCTGTGGTCGGAGTCGAGCTCAGCGCTCCCCCGCCACGTGGAGCCTCTCCGAGCATGAGCCCTATGGACCGGGCCTGCACTCCGCCCTCCAGAGCGAGACCCTCAGAGGTTGAGCCCTGTGGTCGAAGTCGAGCTCAGCCCTCCTCCGCCACATGGAGCCTCTCCGAGCGCGAGCCCTCTGGACCGGACCCGCACTCCGCCCTCTAGAGTGAGACCCTCGGAGGTTGAGCCATGTGGTCGGAGTCGAGCTCAGCGCTCCTTCGCCACATGGAGCCTCTCTGAGCGCGAGCCCTCTGAACCAGGCCCGCACTCCGCCCTCCAGAGCGAGACCCTCGGAGGTTGAGCCCTGTGGTCGAAGTTGAGCTCAGCACTCCTCCGCCACGTGGAGCCTCTCTGAGTGCGAGCCCTCTGGATCGGGCCCGCACTCCACCCTCCAGAGCGAGACCCTCGAAGGTTGAGCCCTATTGTCGGAGTCGAGCTCGGCGCTCCTCTGCCACGTGGAGCCTCTCCGAGCGCGAGCTTTCTGGACCGAGCCCACACTCCGCCCTCCAGAGTGAGACCATCGGAGGTTGAGCCCTGTGGTCGGAGTCAAGCTCAGGCTCCTCCGCCACATGGAGCCTCTCCGAGTGCGAGCCCTCTGGACCGGGCCCGCATTCCGTCCTCCAGAGCGAGACCCTCAGAGGTTGAGCCCTGTGGTCAGAGTCGAGCTCAGCACTCCTCCGCCACGTGGAGCCTCTCCGAGCACGAGCCCTCTGGACCAGGCCCGCACTCCACCCTCCAGAGCAAGACCCTCGGAGGTTGATCCCTATGATCAAAATCGAGCTCAGCGCTCCTCCGCCACGTGGAGCCTCTCCGAGCGCGAGCCCTCTGGACCGGGCCCACACTCCGCCCTCCAGAGCGAGACCCTCGGAGGTTGAGCCCTATGGTCGAAGTCGAGCTTAGCGCTCCTCCGCCACGTGGAGACTCTCCGAGCACGAGCCCTCTGGACCGGGCCCGCACTCCGCCCTCCAAAGCGAGACCCTCAGAGGTTGAGCCCTGTGGTCAGAGTCGAGCTCAGCGCTCCTCCGCCACGTGGAGCCTCTCCGAGCGTGAGCCCTCTAGACCGGGCCTGCACTCCGCCCTCCGGAGCGAGACCCTCGGAGGTTGAGCCTGTGGTTGGAGTCGAGCTCAGCACTCCTCCGCCACATGGAGCCTCTCCAAGCAAGAGCCTTCTGGATCGGGTCCGCACTCTGCCCTCCAGAGCAAGACCCTCGGAGGTTGAGCCCTGTGATTGGAGTTGAGCTCAGCACTCCTCTGCCACGTGGAGCCTCTCTGAGCACGAGCCCTCCGGACCGGGCCCGCATTCTGCCCTCCTCCACCAAGGCGACCCCACAAGCTCGGAGCGTCTAGATCAGAGCAAGCCCTGCCATCCCGGGAAACCGGCGAGCCACCCAAGGACTAAAAAATGGCGCCCCCAATACCGCCATAACCGCCTGTCCCATCCACGGCACGGAATCCCGCCGCACGCGCCTGCCAGCCCAGCAAGGATCCCGAGGCAAACGTCCAACGGCCATTTTTCCAACTACAAAGAACAATCGACGCCCCCAAAAAAGGGGGAGGTAACAACAACCCACTACAAACACAAGTGCAAGCTCGATCAAGAGGGCAAAGCACCACCACCACCACCACATTTGAAGGAAAATGAGGAAAACAAGAAGAGGCGGTAGAACAGGGAACCCCTCTGTCCCCACTATTATTCTCCCCCTGTTATGTTTTTGCCTTCATTCTCACATCCTTACTCCTCCTAGTGCGGAGTCCATCAAGAGGGGCCCGACTGGGAGGATCTGTTTCCCTGGATTGTCACTGATTTGACCGTCGGAGTGCCCCTGCCGGAAACCCCGACCCGGGTCACTAACCCCTACTTCGCAGGTCCAGGAGCAGAGGACCGCCGGGCTGCGAAGGGAGCGCACTCTAGCACCGGCAGCAGCTACGCGCCACGACGATCTTGGCAGCAACAGTGGCAAATTATAAGGAATCAAAATAACTGGCCAAGTATTATAGATAGAACTTAAGGTCCGAAATGTATTGAACCCATCACTGGCTAAACCCAGCCTGACATTATAAGCATCAGAGACAAAATCAGGATGTCTGTCATCAAGTGCTTTCCATGCTAAACTATCCGCTGGGTATCTCAACATTTCATCTTCTGTACGTCCTTCATCATTCCATCTTATTGACGAAGCTGTCTTTGATGATACATAGATCCTTTTTAATCTAGGTACAAGAGGGAAATAATGCAATACCTTGGTCAGTTTTTTTTTAATTTGTGTTGCATCCAATTTATTTAATCCCTCACTCTTATTTTTTTTTTGCTTCATCCATCGTGAACATCCACACACATGGTATGACTCTTGATCGGCATGTTCTCCCTGATATAATATACAATCATTTGGATAGCTATGAATCTTTTCGTATCCAAGATCCAAGTCCTTTACTAATTTTTTGGCTTCATAACAAGATGTTGGAAAACTAGTACCTTCATGAAATGCATCCTTTAACAACTTGAGCAACATAGTAAAACTCTTGTCAGACCATCCATTCAAGTATTTTATATGAAATAAATATACAAGAAAAGAAATTTTTGAAAAGTTCTTGCAACTGGCATATAATTCTTGATCTGTATCTCTTATCAGCTTCTGATAACGATCTGTTCCAATATTAGTTGGGGGTATCGGCTCTCCATTATGTATATATGCAGTAAATATAAAATTCTCAGGTTGCCCAGTGCTACTTGTCCTCCATTGCAATCTCCAGGATTTTGAATACCATATTCAAAAGCATCTTTGAGCAAATCCCTGATATCACCATCTCTTGTAAGATTTTTCTGTTGGTTACTCGATCCAAAATCAGGTATATGTTTCATGTTAGAGGTTTGGTTACATGTAGATGGTAACCTTGATTCTCCATGAAAAAACCATTATATATAACCTCTTAAAAAATCATTCCATACCAAATGTTCTTCAACAGTATTTGGATATAGAGAACTAGAATTTACACATTTTCGGCATGGACATAGAATCTTCCCATTGATGCTACTTCTCTACATATCAAATTTAATAAAATTTTGAACTGCATTCAGATATTCTTTGTTATTCCTCGATTTAGTTATCCAACTCTTATCCATTATAAGATAAAACTAACTGAAATAAACAAATATTTATAAGAATAAAATAAATTTTAAAAAAATTTATTCAATAGATCAATTACAGTATTATGGTTAAATTGACAGGTCTATGGTTAAATGAAATGCATATTTTGTAGTCCAAATATCCATAAGACTCGAAATAAATCATCCATGTCCATTCATGTCTATTTCTAAATACAAAAAAAAATTATAAATGCAAAAAACATTCTTTAATTAATAATAATGCATCAAGTAATTTTTTTTAATAATATATGAAAATAACATAGATTAACTAATAAATGCACCCTATCACCAACTAATAGGTAAAGAGGTCCTATCCCATTCAAGAATTATATTAATTATATAGGTCATTTACATTAATCAAACGATGTGTAATAGAAGTTCTAGAAAAATCTTGAGAGCATTTTCCTTTAGTTCTCCCCATACAAGTAAATATGTATGAGGAGAACTAAAAGGAAATGCTGTCCGAAATATAGCTGGAACTCTATCCATATCGTTTGATTACTATAAGCACCTATAAAATTATTTGTAATTCTCAAACTGTCCAAACTGGACAATCAATTGATCACTGTACATATTTCTCCCATCCATACAAAAATAAAATAAATGTACGGATGTTATAGAATATGTACTTTAATCAATTGACGGGTCTATGTTTCTATGCAATACAAGTTTTTTAAAAAATCATAATTGATCATAGCAAAGCTATAGATGATATTGAAATAAAAGATTTGCAATAATGAAAATAACCTTAAAGCATAACATGTTCAGTAAGAAGCAGGTATATACCAAGAAATTTATAAAAAATAGAAATAATCTACTAAGAAAAAGAATAATAAATAATAAAAAATAAGAAAGCTCGGATCTATTATTTAATCCGTAACTAAATCAAAATGACTACAATCGGTTGCCTACAAAAGAAGGCCATCCAAGATTGCTATCATTAGAAATAGTTGAATCAGCCAAACATACATCCCAAAATCATCATAGCCTCCATATAGAAATCTTAAACTAATTTTAAGATATTGTAAAAAGCTTCTTTACTCTCCAAGCAGTGAAGCACCTGATAAGAAAAACTCAACAAAACTGGTAGATCTAGATGACATGAAAACAGGTAGAATCATGAATCAAGTAGTGACCATCATCATAAGTAGTCATGTACCTCCAACATCCCTGCCATTATTCCTCCCTCTCCTCCTCTTCCCCATTCTATAACTACCCCACCTCTTCCACTGCCCCTCATCTTATTTCTTCCCTTTTTCCTTCTTTGCTACTATTAATGACTTAATCTCTATTTTGTCTCTTTGCACCAACTGCTCTACTTGCTACCCTCTAAACCATTTTCACTACTCTTGCTCCACTTGCTTCTCTCCCCTTCACAGCCTCCCTTTCATTTTTCCTTGTCCTTCCACCGAATAATAAAAATTTAGCCTCTTTGAATTCATCTGCATCAACTCATGTTGCAAGAAAATAGAACTACAATTAAACTAAGCTATGGTATTTTAATAAGCCCTAAGTTTAAGTCTTTGTTTAATAATTTTTATTAGATATTGTAAGTACTTGTAAAATATGGGAGTTCTCTATTTAGTAAAAGTATAATATGTTGAAATTCAAGCCTCGACCTGTCTCTATTCAACTAATTTAAGTCTTGCCTACGAATCAATAATATTAAGTTTTAAAAAGAAAAAAATGATATTGATAGCATTTGACCCATATGAAGTCAAGATCCATATGTCAAGCATGGATCCCGATCTTCAAATTGAAGCTAATGTCTAGTAATGTTAGACATATATTTCACAACATTGAATATGATTCAATTATCTCCATTAAACTTAGTTTAAGATTTTAGATCTTTCCTTTAAAATTTGGCATGATTTAACATATGATGTATTAGGTTTAGAAACAAATCCTAAACAAGAAAAAATAGCTTAGTGTCTGGTATAGGTCAAGGTGCACATAAAATTGAGCTAACCTAAACATCAACTCCATGTCCTCACCTTCTTGATTACTTCTCAATAGACCTGTCAAAATGGGCTAAAGCCCATGGGCCAGCTCATTTGGCCCTATAAATGGGCCGGGCTGGGCTGAAAAAAATTGGCCCATTTATGTAAGTGGGCTTTTTGGCCCGGCCCCTGTAGCCCATGCACTCAACAGGGTTAGGGCCGGGCCAGCCTATGGGCCATGATATAATAATAATAACTTAGCCTTACAGGTCAGGGCTCACTTAATCTGTTACTGTTAGTCAACTCTCCTACAGTCCTACGGTTTACTAGTTTATGACTTATTAATTACTACTTACAGGGTGAAGACTGAAGGCATTACGGATTTTATTTACTCGACGACGATGAGAGACCGGGAGTCGGGACTCAGGACCTTCTGTTAGGGTTAGGTTAAAGCCGCCGCCCTCCACCGGAGAGAACTAGTGAGTCCGTGAGTGACTCATGAAGAGCCGTCGGAGAATGGAGTCTCAAGTTTGGCTGTTTGGGAGAACCGAAGATGGGAGAACGAAGAACCCCACCCCACGGTCATCATTCTTCTTCCGTGAGACCGTGATGCCGGCCGGAACCTAAGACTTCGGCCGTTCGACGGTGAGGACTCATCATTCTTCCATCTTTTTTTTTCGATTACTCTCAACGGATCATTAGAGGTAGTGACCAGTGAGGCACGGGTCCGAGGGGGCTCGGGGTCGGGGGGTGCTACCGTCGCCGTGCCGGCCTACCATGAGGGCTCACAGGCTTTTCCCGATGTCGTGTCGATCCATCATCGAAAATAGTGTAGATTGGAGAGGGGAAAGTTTGATCTCCGGGTTTCCCCTGCTTCATGGCTCCCACCGACCACCGGCCACCGTTTCGGCCTCCAGGACTGGGAGACCTCCTCCATGAGACCGTTCCGGCTTATGATTGATAGTTCTAGACTTCTAGTCCAGCCTCTTCTTTTTCTTGTTAGATTTATCTATTGTAATACGCTTCTTTTGTCCTCCAAAGATGCCTCTTATCATTGCATCTTCTATCATAGTATCAGCACATATTTCTAGTCCCAAAATCTGTAGAAATGAATAGTATAAATTGATTCATTTTTTTCCTACTTGATATTTTTAGCACGTGGATCCCTAGTCCACGGCCCACGGCCCTAGCCCACGATCCTAGCCCACGGCCCTAATCCACGGCCCACATAGGGGGCTAGCCCGGCCCTAGCCCACGGCCCACATAGGGCCGGGCCAGGTTGAGTTTTTTTGGCCCATTTGTACAAGTGGGCCTAGCCCGGCCCACAAAATGCAAGCCCATATGGGTTAGAGCTGGGCTGGGCCGGGCCAACCCATTTTGACAGCTTTTCTTCTCACATAAAATGTGCTCCACTGCTATTTGATGATATTTTTTGTGTGACTATTTTGGCTATATTTATACTAGATTTTGTATGAGCGCTGTCTTATTTTTAAAAAAAAATATTATCATGCCCCCTCCATATGCAAGAAAGATTCTTTTTACAATATCATAGAGCAATAACAGAATACATAACCAATAAAATAAATCCAAAATTTAACAACAAATTAAAAAAGGATTTACTTATAGATTTCTATCAACAAAAGAAACTTACCTACGGATTTGATGAACAAAGAGGGATCGGAAGATAAAACGGAGGAGGTGGCCGGCATGCGGTGGCAACTATACTCAGGTCTTCGTGACGGTGGTTCGATCCTTCTGATGGCAATGATAGACCCAACATCGATGGAAGAGATGGAGGAGGGAGGGATCGGAGGAGGAGTTACCGGCCAATCGAGTAAGAGGAGGAGGGAGGGATCGGTGGAGGAGGAGGTTGCGGTGGATCGATTATGGGATCTAGGGCTCGAACGAGAGGAGGGATGGATCGGAGGAGGAGGAGGAGGAAGAGCTAGGTTGCGACCAATTGAGCGAATAGGATGTAGGGCTCGGGGCTGTGAGAAAAGGGAAACCTGGCGACGCTAAAAAGCGGCGGTAATTCCAGATTTTAATGATGCTTTTTAGAAAGTCCAGCGACGCTTAAAAGCGCCGGGATACATTGAATACTTGACAATGCTTTAAAGCGTCGGAGGATACCGATGCTTTTTAAAAGCGTCGGTGGGTTTCAGATTCTTCCAAACGCTCCCCCAAAGCGTCAGAAGAAAAGCGTCGCCGTTTATCCTTTTTACTGCAGTGTATGTATCATTTATCATCTTATAATAGGACTTTCCTCCTTGGTCATGGCCATGCATTTCCCATATCACCTATCCAACTATTGTTGCTGCTTCTTAATCGGATGCCAAAAGTCACTGAAGAGGTGGCGCTCATGAGTCATAGGATATATCTATAAGAAAGTCCTGTCTAGAGGTAGATCCGGCAAGAACTCTCTGATACTGAAGTCAGATGATAGACAATAGAAAGGAAGAAAAGAGAGTAGAGTCAAGAGAGAAAGATGTTGCATATCTTGGGAGTTCTCAATGAACCCCCTTTTATAGACTAGAGGTGAGGGCATTTTTTGAAAGAAAAAGTATCCTCAATGGGCTAGGGAAGAGGTGACAGTTCTAGAAATTATGTCTGACGAAACAAGATTATTTTATTTGCCCAGAATGTGTACTCCTAATTAATTGAAAATTTGTCTCTTCTGCATTGCCAACCATACTTCTTAATGGCAATGTAGACCATTGCAAGGGACTAGTTATACTTTTCTTAATTATAAAGATTTGCTGTAGATTATGAGATTTATCTTCCCGATTATGTAACGGATGCATAGAGATGAGCATCGGTTAATTTCTCCTTAGGCTACTTTGAAGAGCACTACTAGAGAGCTTTGCCTGCCCTTGGATGCAAGGATCTAGGGTCGGACCAAGTCCCCTTACCAAGCCAAGGGTCCATTGAGACCGAGGGGCTTGAGATATTATCCTAGCCCATCCGAAGGGTGCCAGAGCTTGATTGCTGAAGGTGGGATGAACCCTTGCTGGGATCAAGGGTCAGCCGGGCTCAAGGGGACCCAATGATACGGTCCTTCTCCATCCGAGAGATGATGGGTGGCCATCAGAGATGAAGCCCGGTCTATGAACCCTCAGGATGCCGAGGCTAGGAGGTTAGCCCCCACATCACCAACCATGTCCCAATTTGTACTACTAACTCCTCTCAACTTAGCTCTATTCCAAATTCCAAACTTTTACCTACTTTCTTCTCTCTGTCATCGCTTCTAATTTCTTTCATTCATTGTGCATCTATTAGATGGAAGGCTATGATCGGAGTGTAGTAGAAGCGGTGGACTTCGAGCAGACAGTCCTAAGATAGGGGACATGTATAGACTACTATACCCCAACCTTCTCCTTCCTATCTTTTGATTAAATCTTCATATTCTAATTTGTAGTTGTGTCCTCTTTTATTTCATTTTTTTTTGTGGTAAAGCATATGATTTAAACCATCCCAAGTATAGATACATCCATGGAAATCAAAAAATAAAATATTTATTAATTATAGCTGTCTTTGGTAGATCATCAACATGAAAGATGACATTTGTAGTTTGTTATATAAATAGCTAGGTCTAGACCTCTTCCTTTCGACCATGCAAGCAGTTAGGAGGTCTCAATCAATTTTGTAAATCAAGTGATGAGTGAGAAGGTTAACCTTAGCAAGATCAACAATCATTGGTCTAGAGTGCTTTAAGCCCATACCTCTTCCATTGACTCCACCAGCACCACACAAAAGGTATATATCTAGGAAATAGCCAAACCTTTTCAATGTTTGAGCATTTTTGGGTGCAATTTGGCATCAAAGCTAGTCCCATATCTAATTTTCGAGTCACTAGAACGACAAGGAAACTGGAATATATATGTTATTCAGATAAAAAAATTGGGTTTTAGAATAGAAGCTGTACACGAAGAGGGCAACCTGCTGACTAAAGTGCAGCCACCACATACAAAGGACCATTCTTTTTGGTTGATATGCAAAAGACTACTAGAATAGGTTGAAAGCCGCAACATGAAGAGGACTGCACAGATCATGGCCTTTAGAGAACAACCTAGACCATAGTTTGAGCTGACACAAAGTGGGCTATGAGGATGAGATGCAAAATGTGATGGTCATTTGATTGATTAGCCATCAACATTTGAGACCCAATTAAGCTTTCTTGACCTCCCATACCTTGGAATCCAGGGTGTATTAGTTTGCTTTGCAAGACAATTTGGTGTCATTCATGTTACTCTCCTCCACAGGCAGCTAGAAGATGTTATCGGGTGGTGGGGTGCGTTATATCATGGATTATTGTATTCCTATAAATCATGTTTTGGCCTATTAATTACCATGTTTAATTAGTGCCAATGGCTTGGTTAATGGATGATGGAGTGCTTGATCTGCCTGGTGCCTCTGGAGAAGTAAGCAAATTTTAGATTTGATATACCTTGATCAAGCTATTATATGTTCATGATCTTGTAGCGTTCCACTTTTATAGGCTTTTCATCGAGATTCTCGTATTGTTTATTTAGTTATATGACAAGCCAACCTTTGCTATCATACCAAAATTGATGCACGAAAGGATTGTATTGGTTAATTTAGGATTTTAATTTGTGAATTGTGTATATCATTTATATTGTACTTGGATGCTGGCTAGATTGTGGATAATATAAGATTAACTAGCCAAACATCATACAAAAGATGCAAATAATATTATCTTGTCAATAGGCCAAAAACGTATAAAAGAAGGCTTAAGTTATTATTTCAATTTCAAGGAAGAGTATTAAATAACTCTGACCACCCCTCAAGCCCGTAATTTCTACCATTTTTATCACTGGATAGGATCTATACTTTTTCTTTATTACCATCCCATCAAATGTTGCAAGATGGCATCGATGATGGACGTGGTGAGCATCAATCAAACAACATACAACTTTATTCGCTAGAGATAGCTAGTTAAGGGATGAATAACGATGACTAAAGTTATCCAGGGGGGTGGTTAACTATTGAATAACCAAACAGAGCCTTGAGATCTAATGTAGAGCATCTGTTATTTCCAAGTTTCAAATTAAATTTACATGTTAATAATATAGACTACCTATAAGAATACAACTAGGCATTGAAGTTGAGATATATATATAGAAGTCAAGGATCCAGGGTTAGACTGAGTTGCTAAGTAGTAGCTCTGGGATTCTTTTTTGCAGCACTGGAGAAAAAGATAGGACATTAGCAAGAAAAGGTGTATATATATGGAGCTACAACCTAGATCTACTAATTTGGGGGACCATTTTAATTGATTGAAGAATGTGATTTATCGATTAAAGCAAGGTCATCTAGATTGACTAACTAGGTTTAATTTATCATCATAATTTCCTGCAGTTTCCAAAGAGTTGTACAGATAATTTAGTATTTATTTTTGAGTAAATAATTTGAAATTTGTTAGATAAATTACATTTGATATTATTGTCATGCTCATCTATATGATGCTATTATCATCACTAGTAGTGATAAAGAAGGTACTGAAAGGTTTAAGAAGTATATATCTACAGATAAACTTGTATGTATGTATGTATGTATATATATATATATATATATATATAAGGAGTCGAGTCTCTTGCAACATTCGTTGGATCAGCTAGTTGTATCAAGGAGTAATGTTCATCATTTGTCAAGAGGATGCCTACTAAATCTTCTTATATAACTGAAGATAAGTTGAGAGCTAATAGTGTGGGACTATGGATATATAACCATATGCCAATTCTTCAATCAAAAATCATTAATCAATTCAACAGTGGACCAAGGAGATTAACTTTGATCGTGAATGGTACATGGAAGGTTGTTTGGCAGGTTCCTTAGTTTGACTGCTATCAACTTTATGCTTCATGTCTTGATATTTATCACTCAATCCATATATTCTCTTGAAGACTTCTCATATATCGTATATCATTGTATCATGAAGGTGCTCCTTTTAGAGGCGTCATTTGTTTAGTGTAATGCCTAGCCTATTTGAGGTTAGTAGAGAGCTGGGCTCGGCCCTGCATCTGTCATTTTGGACAACAATCCATTGGACATGATGACCAAGCCCCTTATAAAAGAGAAGCAAAGACTTTGTAGGGACTTGGTGGGTGTAAAAGCATGGTGAGCATGGGTACTCAGGCATGGAATTCACTAAGCAATGGGAGTTCTTCTCATGGGTCTAGAGGGGGAGATTATTGGGCTTATGTTTTGGGTTAGTCCCATGTAGAGTAAGTAGCCCATGCTTTGCTAATAGGTGTTGGGCATGGGCCTTTTTAATAGGACATATATTTTTAAGTGGTAGCCTATACAAAAAAAAAAAAGAAAAAAAAAAGAGAGGAATACCTTGAAAAAAGGTAGGGTTTTGAGTTCCTCTGCACAACAAGGATTTCTCATACAATGTTCTTCTTGGATTGAAGCTCAAGATACGAAGACTTAATTTTCTTTACTAATCTCTGTTGGAGCAAGACCGCTCCACGGAATGCCCGGGATCCTCCTTGATGCCGCCATGGTGGAAAGGGAACACATCATCCGGGAAGAGATGGGGCATGCCGTCTGCTCCAATCATGGAGGCGTGCCCTCCATGGGGTTACACGCACGAGAGAGAACCAAAGAAAATGAGAAAAGGGAGGCTACGGTTTTGGAGGAGAAAAGGGATCGTGTCTATTTTTCCCGATGTTCCCATCGTTCTTTATATACATAAAGATATAACCCTAGGTCACAACCGACCTAACCCTAAAAAACTCTTCCCCTTTGAGTCACATGAGAAAACTTAAACCCGAGCCCATGTACACCCATATCTCACATGTTCTTTCAACCTTAGACTCAGAGTATCACTGGAATACATCCAGGACTTGCTTGGGACACGTCCCCAAGCCCCAAGGATCACCTCCAGCATCCCTGTCATGATCTTCCAAGTCTCTCCAAAGCTTGAGAGCACCACGCAAATCCCTACAATCTTTACCTTGGTGCCCCCAAGCTTTGGCCAACCTGGTAATGTCCTCCACGCACAACCCTACTATAACTGCATGTCTTGACAGCGTGTGCGGATATCCTCACCTCTGCCAACACTCTTCAACTGCTGAATTCACCTGGAGGCCTTTAGGATGACCGCCTCCATGGCTGAAAACCCTCGCTTATATCTTGGCACCATCGATTGTAGCCTTCCTTCTACCTGGCAGCTGCATCAGACTTTTTCTTGGACTTTCCTGGAGAGAACCCAGCAAACTTGAGCCAGTACTCGCTGTAATTGGAGCTTTACCTGATACCATCACCTCAGAGCCACGCCAATCTTCGCACACTTTGCTCCACCTGGCTAAGTGCACCCCTGGCGCTCGTGCTAGGATATGGTCCTCCCTGCACCTCCCGCTCTGAACTCGTATTAAAACCTGCTCCACCCATGAAGCCACCTATCACCGGTGCTCCACTTGAGACTGAAGTCCCCCTGATGCCACAGAAAGAAATCCCAAGGCCAGCAACTCAATGCTACCCTACTAAGCCTGTACCCGAATCTCGTACCTAGTCACTGCCTCCTCGGATCCTCTGCATCACCGCGGACCCCTCCGAGATCATTTCGAATACTCTGCAACCCCACAAGAACCTCCGAAATCCAGGAGCTCATCCCAACTCTTCTAACCCAGCGACTGACCCAACAACCATCTTTAGCGGCTGCTCCATCATGTCCCAACCTGTCTCCCAGCTACATAATGTTCCTGGAGCTCCCTGAGACCTATACCCTCAGTCTCCCTTAGCTGCCATCTCCATCAACTCTAGTCTCCATCCCTAGGCAAAAGCCGCCATACCAGGACACTCCTGATTGCCTAATACCTCCGGCGCTCCTTGAGAATTTTTCTTGTCTTCCTGAGCTGCCTTTGGCACCGCCTCTGTAGATGTACTCTAATCTTCCTGAGATACCCATCTCCTGAGACCCAACTCCAATCACGCGGGATACCACCCACGTCCAGCTCCATCACGATCAAGATAGCTAGAGTACTACCGATCGCTCTCCTCCATAGTGGCCAAGAACCTGGTCCACTATCGATGGAGCTACCACACATGCTTTGAAAGATCTCCGGTATGTATTGCTCCACCTATGCTAAATCGCAGATCACCCGACCTGCCACTGCTCCATAGCACAGGACCCGCAGCTCTGTACCACCATCATAAGCTCCAGCATAATCGGATCCATCATCTTTGACGAGATCTGCTTCACCAGTAGACCTCCATAATGCTCTCGATACCTCGAACCTATGTCCGCCTGGGAGTGCCGAAGATGGAACCATCTTGCACGTGCTGCCCGTACACATGGCCGTTGCACCGCGATCTCCACATGCAAAACATCCATGATTTGACTCCATCATTGGATTTATCCTAGCTCAACTTAAAGAGCTCGAAAAATGGAGTCCAATGGCACAGACGGGGCTCAAATTGGAGTTCAATTGAGCCCAGAATCACCGAAAATCCATCAGCATGAATTTCAAAGCATAGAGTTACTTGAGATGCCGGTTCACGCATGCCAAGGCGGTTCATAGACGCCATTACTGTCGATCCATGGCAAAGAACTGTGGACCACAGCACCTCTCAGCCACTGCCATCGCCCCCATCCACTGCACCGCACCTTCAGTGATTGCCCGCCGCAATGTCGTGCTTCCGGTGGCTACCCGCACGCGCGACCGCACATCTGGTAGCTGCTCGCATGCATGGCCATGCCTGATCCACTCTGATCAGGACCGAGCACCTCTCCTGTGACTTCCCGCAGTCGATCCTCCCTCCGGTGAACCGCCCGCGACAAGCATCATGCTCAGTGTCGCTCCCGTGCCCTGCGCCCCCTGCATCACAGTCTCCTCGCTGCGCCGCACCAGGGCCTACGCCCTGTGCCCGCGCCTGCGCCCGGGACCGGCGAGTCCGTGCCCTGCGCTGCGCCTGTGCCCTACGCCGCTTCCTTGCCCTAGCCTTGTGGTGTGCCCACGCCGCCGTCTTCACCAGATCTTCCTACACATCCTGATCAAACCGTGAGAAGACCTCACGGCCTTCTTCTCCCTCACGGTGATCAAGCCCTCGAAGGGGGCGATCCCTCATGGACAGCCTTCTCTCTCTGATCCCAGGGAGGGCAGCAGGCCCTCACCTCCAGATTTTTAAACCAGAGATCTGTACCACCATCGCGAATCCTCTTCCCTGCATCCTTCATGCCACCACATCAAGGTTGCTCCGATACCAATTGTTGGAGCAAGACCGCTCCACGGAATGCTCGGGATTCTCCTTGATGCCGCCATGGCGGAAAGGGAACACATCATCCGAGAAGAGATGGGGCATGCCGTCCGCTCCAGTCGCGGAGGCGTGCCCCCCATGGGGTTACACACATAAGAGAGAACCAAAAAAAATGAGAAAACAGAGGCTACGATTTTGGAGGAGAAAAGGGATCACGTCTATTTTATTCGACGTTTTCGTTGTTCTTTGTATACATAAAGATATAACCCTAGGTCACAACCGACCTAGCCCTAAAAATCTCCCACCTCTGAATCACATGATAAAACTCAAATCCGAGCACATGTACACCCATGTCTCACATGTTCTCTCAACCTCAGACTCAGAGTATCCTTGGAACACCTCCAGGAAATCCCTGGAATACATCCAAGACCCGCTTGGGGCACGCCCCCAAGCCCCGGAGATCGCCTCCCGCATTCCTGCCATGGTCTCCCAAGTCTCTCCAAAGCTTGGGAGCACCATGCAAATCCCTACAAATCTCATCTACAAGAGTATTGTTTTAGTGCTTTCAAAAAGTTAAAGATTTTTATCTTAGAGGGTGTATTTACAAACTTTACAAGTTGAAAATTTGTTGATACTTTTCTTGTAGAGATTCTTTTATACTCTTATATTATCTTGTTGTTATGGATCTCTTGTACTCTTCATATCATTGATTAATGGATTCCTACTTGGTGTCCCATAGTTTTTCCTTTTCTTAAAAGGATTTTTGACGTAAAAATTTTAGTGTGTATATTTTTGTTTGCTTGATTTTTCAACTTCTATTAGGTTATTATTTGTCATGTGGATTGGGGTTATGAAATAACTACTAGAAAAGGGTGCTTTATCGAGGGATTTTATCAAGAAAAAAAATCCCTTGCAATTCCGAGGGATTTTCTAACAAAAAAAAATTAACTATAAAATTTTTCGAGAAAAAAAGTTTTCTCGCAAAATCCCTCAGAAATTATTTTTGCGAGAGATTTTTTGAGAACTTTTTTCATGATAATTTGGTTCTTAGTAAAAAGATTTTCAATAAAAAAATTCCTTGAAAAATCTCTTAATTTTTTTTTTTTGTAAGGGATTTTCCGAGGGATTTATTTCTTATAAATGAGTTCTTAGTAGAAATTTTCTAACGAAAAAAGTTTTCTCAAAAAATCCATCGCAAATTATTTTTGTGAGAGATTTTTCGAGGGATCTTTTCATTATAATTTGGTTCTTAGTAAAAAAAAATTTTCATAAAAAAATTCCTCGTAAAATCCCTCAGAATTTTTTTTTGCAAGAGATTTTCTGAGGGATCTTTTCATGATAATTTGGTTGTTAGTAAAAAAAAATTAATAAAAAAATTCCTCGCAAAATCCCTCAGAAATTATTTTTACGAGAGATTTTTCGAGGGATCTTTTCATGATAATTTGGTTCTTAGTAAAAGAACTTTCAATAAAAAAAATTCTCGCAAAATTCCTCAGAAAATTTTTTTGTGAGAGATTTTCTGAAGGATTTATTCCTTATAAATGAGTTCTTAGTAGAAATTTTTCGAGAAAAAAAGTTTTCTCGGAAAATCTCTTGCAAATTATTTTTGCTAGAGCTTTTTCGAGGGATCTTTCATCATAATTTGGTTCTTAAAAAAAAAAAATTCTAATAAAAAAATTCCTTACAAAATCCCTCAAATTTTTTTTTTGTGAGAGATTTTTCAAGAGATCTTTTCATGATAATTTGGTTGTTAGCAAAAAAAATTTTAATAAAACATTCCTCACAAAATCTCTCAAAAATTAATTTTATGAGCGATTTTTCGAGGTATTTATTTCTTATAAATGAGCCCTTAGTAGAAATTTTTCGAGAAAAAAAGTTTTCTCGGAAAATCCCTTGTACATTATTTTTGCAAGAGATTTTCCGAGGTATCTTTTCATCATAATCTGGTTCTTAGTAAAAAAATTTTCAAATAAAAAAATTTCTTGCAAAATCCCTCGAAATTTTCTTTTATGAGGAATTTTTCGAGGGATTTATTCCTTATAAATGAGCTATTAGAAGAATTTTTTCAAGGAAAACAGTTTTCTCAGAAAATTCCTTGCAAATTATTTTTGCAAGAGATTTTTTGATAGATCTTTTCATCATAATTTGATTCTTAGTAAATAAATTTTCAAATAAAAAAATCTCTCGCAAAATTTCTTGGAAATTTTTTTTGCAAGAGATTTTTCGAGGGATCTTTTCATGATAATTTGGTTGTTAGTAAAAAAAAATTAATAAAATATTTCTCATAAAATCTCTCGAAAATTAATTTTGTGAGGGATTTTTTGAGAGATTTATTACTTATAAATGAGCTCTTAGTAAAAATTTTTTGAGAAAAAATTTTTTCTCAAAAAATCCCTCGCACATTATTTTTGTGAGGGATTTTCTGAGACATCTTTTCATCATAATTTGGTTCTTAATAAAAAAAATTAAATAAAAAAACTTCTCATAAAATCCCTCGAAATTTTTTTTTTGTGAGGGATTTTTCAAGAGATTTATTCCTTATAAATGGCTCTTAGTAGAAATTTTTGAGAAAAAAAGTTTTCTCGAAAAATTCCTAGCAAATTATTTTTGTGAGAGATTTTGTGAGGGATCTTTTAATTATAATTTGGTTCTTAGTAAAAAAAACTCAAATAAAAAATTCCTCACAAAATCCCTCGAATTTTTTTTTGTGAGGGATTTGTTCCTTATAAATGGGCTTTTAGTAGAAATTTTCAAATAAAAAAGGTTATATATGTTCATATTTGGCAAACGTGAAAATGCTATAATCAATTTGTAACTTACATTTTAACTATTAAACGTGAGTAAATTAAATATAATGGATAAACGTTGTGTTGCCGCTCTCGTCGCCGCGCTCGCGCCTCGGATCCGTGGATCCTCCCTGACCGCCTGGCGAGGGAGCCTCCCTGGCTGCAGCGAACCTGCAAGAAGGGGTTAGAAGACCCTGGCCGGGGATCCCGGCGAGGGAGCTCCGACGGTCAAGTCAGTAGACGACGAGAAGGAATAGATTCTCCGAGACGGACCCCCTAAGGGGTTCCAGACTTAGAGAATTTACTAGTAAGAAAGGTGCTCTGGGGACCAGAAATTCGGCCGGGCCTCCTTGCCGGGCTCACGCCAAGCGATCCCCTCTCGAGACCTCGGATCTCATTCTCGGAGCGAGGCTTTTTGCCGCTGCTTCTTCCTTGTCCCCAGGCTTATCCGCTTACCTTGTCGTCCCCAGCTTCCTTCCTTTTATCTCCTCCCGCCGTTCGCTTGTCTTCTCCTCCTGGGAGGCTCCCCTCCCCCGTCCCTTTCTCTTTCCCCTTTTCGGTGAGGAGGGCCAGGCGGCTTTCCGACCTCGTCTGCCGAGCCCAACAGGGAAAAGGAAAAGACAGAAAGGGGGGGGGGGGGACGGCGCTGGTAAGGCGGCCGGTCAGACCTCGGGCCCAGTGAGAGCGCTCTCTTTCCCAAGTGTGGGCGCCATCCGTCTATGGGGCCTGTTTTGTCAAAATCGCGCCTCTCGGCTGCGGGACCTGTCGGGCCGATGCAAATGGTATTTCGCGTGCCACCGCCATCCGTACGGGGCGCCGTCTGTGATGCGTACGGCCCGAGGGATGACCTCGGGGCCTGCGCCTCCTTCCCTGGGACCTTCTCCGTACGGGCGGCCTGACCTTGGTCGAGGCAGACCCGTCTCCGGGGGCCACCTGTCGAAGGAGCGAAGGATCGGCCGACCTCAGCCTAGGTGGACCCCTCCTGGATGGACACCTGGCGAGGTGGCAGGAGGTCGCCTGGCTTCGTCCGAGATGGGCCCGTCTCCAGGGGCCACCTGGCGAAGGAGCGAAGGATCGGCCGACCTCAGCCTAGGTGGACTCCTCCTGGGTGGACACCTGGCGAGGTGGCAGGAGGTCGCCTGGCTTCGGTCGAGGTGGGCCCGTCTCCAGGGGCCACCTGGCGAAGGAGCGAAGGATCGGCCGACCTCAGCCTAGGTGGACCCCTCCTGGGTGGACACCTGGCGAGGTGGCAGGAGGTCGCCTGGCTTCGGCCGAGGTGGGCCCGTCTCCGGGGGCCACCTAGCGAAGGAGCGAAGGATTGGCCGACCTCAGCCTAGGTGGACCCCTCTTGGGTGGACACCTGGCGAGGTGGCAGGAGGTCGCCTGGCTTCGGCCGAGGCGGGCCCATCTCCAGGGGCCACCTGGCGAAGGAGCGAAGGATCGGCCGACCTCAGCCTAGGTGGACCCCTCCTGGGTGGACACCTGGCGAGGTGGCAGGAGGTCGCCTGGCTTCGGCCGAGGTGGGCCCATCTCCGGGGGCCACCTGGCGAAGGAGCGAGGGATCGGCCGACCTCGGCCTAGGCGGACCCCTCCTGGGTGGGCGCCAGGCGAGGTGGTAGAGGAGCCCCGAACCGAGCTCGACTTCGGCGAGAGCAGTTTGTCTTAGGAAGTCGTCTGGCGGAGTAGCCTTGCCGAGCTCGGCCTTGGCCATGTGGCGCTGACTCGGCCGGAGAAACCTTCACGTGGCTCGATCATATTTGGCGGTATCTGAGCCCGACCACGTCATCGTTACGGCTGTAACAGTTGCCCCCCAGCTCGTCGTTCCGTTGGGGCGTCGTAGAACGGAACGTCGGGATTAAATGCAGATATGACATGGGGAGGCGAAGATCTTGCATCATAATTGCCACGATCCTTGTCGCCGCGGCTCGATACGCCTGAAACCCTATAGGAAGCCATCACGCGTCGCCCACTTGCCCGCAATAAATGCGTCGCTTCGAGGCAGAGGCCGTTACCCTGCTAACGAGGCGTCGGTGTCGGGCGTGCGTCCACGTGGCGATCGCTCAGTGGCTCGGGGCGGAATGACGGGTACGACCGCTGTCGACTGAGTTTGAAAAGAAGGGGACTTTCCAGAATGAGGCCTTTTCCCTTGCTCCGTGGGCGGTTCGCTGCAGGCTAACTTCCGTTGCCCTGCGTTCGCTTGGCGTATTTTCGGTGAGTGCCTCCATCCTTCTCTAGTTCCCCTCTCTCTTTTCCTCTCTGAATCCTTGTCCTCCTCTTTGCCATGGCGCGTCGTCGCTATGTCTCTTCCAATCCGGACGAGGCCGGTCCATCCCGGCCGAGGACTCCATCTTCTTCCTCCTCAGAGGAGGAAACGATCCCGGAGGAGATCCGCCGTCGTCTGCAACCCGGGGGTGTCACCATCGGCATCTCTAGGGGGGTCCGGTCTCCTCCGGTTGCTCCCGCTGCGCCTCTTCTTTCTCTTCCTGCTCCGCCTCTTCTTCCCGCCGGTCCCTCCGGTCATGCTTCCACCATGACCGAAGGCGATCTTTCTTTGCTCCGGGAGGCCTACGGTATTCCGGGATCAATTCGTATATTTGTTCCGCGGCCCGGGGAGTGCGTCACCATGAGTGGCCCCGGCCGCATAGCCTTCTACGAAGACTTCTTCCTTGGGGGTCTTCGATTTCCTCTGCACCCCTTCTTCCTCTCTTTTCTCAGCCATTTCCGGCTTGTTCCGGCCCAGTTGGCTCCCAATGCCATCCGGGTCATCTTCTCCTTCATAGTCTTATGTCACTTTCACGGGTTCGTTGCCCGTTTCTCCCTCTTCAGGGCCATGTTTATCCTGAAGAAGTACTCCACCGATGACGGCTGGTGGTATATTTCGCCCCGGCCCAGGTGTCTCCGGTTCGACCTCCCTTCTTCTATCAAGGACTGGAAGAGCCGATTTTTCTTCGCCTCGATCGAAGATGTCGACTGGGCCTGGAGTGAACCGGACCGGTCTCCGAACCGGAACTCCCAGGTTGAGTCGGCGGACCAGGAGGCCTACTCCCTACTCCTGAGTGACGTGGTCCCGGCGCTCGAGGTTCTGCTTTTGGAGCAGAATCTTTTCGAGGCCGGGATCAGTCCCATCCATGAGTCGGGTGAGATTCGGTCCTCCTTTGACTTCTGCACTCTTTTTCTTCATGACCGAGTCGGCTGACCTTCTATTCTTTTGCATTGCAGGTATGAAGTTCTCACTGGAGAGCCTTCTGGAGGGCGCGGTCCAGAGAGACATCCCGGAGGTAGACGAGCCCGCAGCCAAGAGGGCTCGTACTGAGGCGGGCCGGGAGATTGCGCCGGCGACCGCGCCCAGCCCAGTGGCCACTGCTCCCCCGCCCAGGTTGCCTCGGGGCGGGGCCGTTGATGCCTTGGCTGCCAGACCTGGTGGCGCTGCCGTCGAGGGGGCTCCACCGCCCGAGGCTCCGTCCAGCGCCGGTCCCATCGTCGCCGCGGCTCCGACGACGCAGCCCGTGGCCTCTGCCAGCCCGTCGATTGCGACCCCGGCTGAAGGGACAGTCGCCGCTGGAGCCGACCTGACAGCTCCGCCACCGGTGATCACCCACCGGTGTTCAGTCATCCGCGACAAGGGGCTCGCAGAGAAGGTCATGGAGTACGCCTCCATAGCCCGGGACCGCCGAGCTCGGGGCGGCCGGGACTATGCAGACGCCTTGCTCAGGATCCTCCCGCAACTCTTCACGGTAAGCCCGAGCTCATTTTTCTCTGTCTTTCATGATTTTAGTGGCCTTTTCTCCTAACCCGGTTGCTCTATTTGTGCAGATTGGAAATGACGTTCTCCTACTGAAGAACTTCCTCGTAGGGAATGTGAAGAGGGACGCCGAGAAGGAGAAGACGCTCGGCAACCTCGCAGCCGACGTCAAGGACCTCATGGAAAAGGGGGTCGAGCTGTGAGCCAGCAACCAAGCCCTCCAGACCGACCTGGCGCGTTCCGAGGGGCAGAACAAGGAGCTGGAGGCTTCTTTGTTGGAGGAGAGGCTCTCCCACCAGCGTCGCACGGAGGAGGACGCGGCGGAGAGGGCTCGTCTTCAGGCCCACTCCCAGTGGCTGGAGCGCCAGCTGGAGGAGGCTCGGCGAGACGCGAACGCGGTGAAGGACCGGAGTGCGTACATCAACGGACTCCTGGAGGCCGCGAAGCGGGAGGCACAGGAGGCCATCCCGAAGTTCCGGGCTTCCGACGAGTACACGTCGGAGGTCCGGGAGGCCACCGTGGACTCCTTCCTGAAGGGGTTCCGGATGTGCCGGGAGAAAGTAGGGGCCTTCTTCCCCGAGCTCGACCTCAGCGGGGTGGTGCTCGGAGGTAGGAGGCAAGGAGCCGAGAGCAGAGCCTCCGGTGCGGCCGACGCCACTCCTGCGGCCCCGTCGACCAGCGAAGCCGTGGCTCCGGAGCAGCCTCAAGAGCCGGCCGCCGCAGAAGGCGAGGATGCAGAGCTCGCGACCCCGACGGAGGGCTCCGACCCTGCACCAAACTGAGCCACCGTCTTCTCGCCCTGCTCCGTTGTCGCAGTTGTATTTCTTTTTCTTCTTCTTCTTCTTTTTTTTGGGGACTCCCAGCCTGTCGGGATTCCCGGCTTGCACTGTTGCTCAGATTAATGAAGACACTGTTTAACCAAGCCTCGAGTTCATCTTCTTCTCCACTCCCCCATCTCCCTTTTTCTCCTTCTTTTTTTTTTTTTTTTTTTTGAGATGTTGATGTGGAGTGCTGAAACGATCGTAGGCCTGGTCCCTTCCGTTGCTCAAATCGAAGGTTGGGACATCCTGGACCGCGTGGCGTCAGAGTAGGCCTTGAGCGGGTCCGTCTTTGGGATCGCCTTCATACTCGCGTGGGCGACATGGTTTCTGCCCCGCCTTCCAGGCCGAAGCCCGGGACCTCCGGACTGAACCCCGGGGCCGCAGGCTTTCTCAAGCCTTGCGCGGCTTGCCGAGCTGCTCTCCGGGCTTGCGTGGGCGAACTGGGTTCTACGCCACCTTCCAGGCCGAAGCCCAGGATCTCCGGACTGAACCCCGAGGCCGCAGGCTTTCTCAAGCCTTGCGTGGCTTGCCGAGCTGCTCTCCAGGCTTGCATGGGCGAACTGGGTTCTGCGCCACCTTCCAGGCTGAAGCCCAGGATCTCCGGACTGAACCCCGGGGCCGCATGCTTCCTCAAGCCTTGCGCGGCTTGCCGAGCTATTTTCCGGGCTTGCATGGGCGAACTGGGTTCTGCGCCACCTTCCAGGCCGAAGCCCAGGATCTCTGGACTGAACCCTGGGGCCGCAGGCTTTCTCAAGCCTTGCACGGCTTGCCGATCTGTTCTCCGGGCTTGCGTGGGCGAACTAGGTTCTGCGCCACCTTCCAGGCCGAAGCCCAGGATCTCCCGATTCCTTCGACCGTCGGCCATGATCGGTCATGCCGAGCCCAGGGCCATGCGCCGGTTTTCCTTCAAAGTGAGAAGAGAGCGTTTGAAGCAAGGGAACTTTATTACGGGAGTAGGGAACCTTACATCACTGATAATACATTCTTAGGTTCGAGGCGTTCCACGTCCGGGAGAACCTGGCACCTCCCAACTCCTCCAGGTAGTATGCACCGTGAGGGAGGGCTTCTGCCACCCGGTATGGGCCCTCCCAGTTGGGCAAGAGCTTGCCGCATTTCCGTGGCTAGGAAGCTTCAGCGCGCCGGAGGACCAAATCTCCGGGACGAAAAACCTTCGGCCGCACTCGGGAGTTGTAATACCTGGCCACACACTGCCTATACGCCGCCATTCGAACTCGGGCCTTGTCCCTCGTTTCCTCGAGAAGGTCAAGGTTGAGCATCATCCTGGCTGAGTTTTCTGTCTCGTCATATTGCTCCACACGCAGCGTGGGTAGGCTGAGCTCGATCGGGATGACCGCCTCGGCTCCGAAGACGAGGTTGAACGGGGTCTCATCGGTAGCCGTCCTCGGGGTGGTGTGGTATGCCCAGAGGATGCTGGGGAGCTCGTCGGCCCACCTGCCCTTGGCCTGGTCCAGCCGCGTGCGGAGGCCCTGAAGAATGGTCCTGTTCGTGACTTCGGCCTCCCCATTGGTCTGGGGATGCGCCACCGAGGTGAAGCGATGCCTGATGCCGAGGTCGCTGCAGAATTCTTCGAACTCCCGGCAGTAGAACTGGTGCCCGTTGTCAGTAACCACGGTGTGGGGGAGGCCGAAGCGGCAAACGATCGACTTCCAAAAGAACTTGGCGACGTTTGCCTCGGTGATCCTCGCCAAGGGTTCGGCCTCGACCCACTTCGTGAAGTAGTCAATGGCCACTATCAAGAACTTCCACTGTCCAGACGCCGGCGGGAATGGGCCTAGGAGGTCCATCCCCCACTGGGCGAATGGCCAGGGAGCTGAGAGCTGAGAGATTGGGTTGGAGGGCTGCCGTTGCACCATGGCATGACGCTGGCACCGATCGCACTTCTTCACGAAGTCAGCGGCGTCTTCCTTCATTGTCTCCCAGAAGTAACCCTGACGGAGGGCCTTGTACGCCAATGCCCTGCCCCCCACGTGGTTCCCGCAGACGCCTTCGTGAATCTCCTGGAGCACAAGCTTGGCTTCCGTGGGTCCTACGCACTTGAGGAGGGGGTAGGAGTAGGATCTTCGATACAACTGCCCGTCCATCAGGATGAACCACATGGCTTTCTTTCTGATAAGGCGAGCCGCCTCGCGGTCCTCCGGCAGGGTGCCACTGGTGATGTATTTAGCGTACTTATCCATCTAGCTGGGTTCATGGCTGACCTGATGGACCTCCGCCGGTGCCTCGAGGCTTGGGATCTCAAGGCGCTTCACGTGAGCGTGGCCCAGCATCGAGTCTGGCAGGGTCGCTAGCTGAGAGAGAGTGTCCACGCGGGCGTTCTCCCTGCGGGGGATATGGAAGATGTTGAAGCGTCGGAATCTGGATGCGCCCGCCTTGACGAGCTCCATGTATTTCGCCATTTGGGGGTCATGTGCGGCATACTCCCCGGAGACCTGTCCCGCCATGAGCTGGGAATCAGTGAAAGCTTTGAGGTTGGTTACGCCCAGCTCGCGGGAGACTCTCAGTCCGGCAAGAAGTGCTTCATACTCTGCCCGATTATTTGTCGCGGGGAATTGGAAATGGAGTGCGCATTCGGCGATGACCCCGTCGCTGTTGGCAAGGATGAGCCCAGCCCCGCTCCCGCCGGAGTTTGAGGCTCCGTCCACATGGAGGATCCAAACGTCCTCGCCGGGCTCACCGGGGCCTGTCTCCAGCGGCTGGCCTGATGGGCCCTCCTCGGGCTCCTTGCCCAAGCCCGCACACTCGACCAGGAAGTCGGCCAGCACCTGCGCCTTCATGGCCGACCTTGGCCTGTACGTGATATCGAACTCGCTGAGCTTTGGTGCCCACTTTGCCAATCGTTCCGAAGTGTCGGGTCGGCTGAGCACCGCTTTCAGCGGTTGATCCGTCAGGACCGTGATGGGGTGCGCTTGGAAATAGGGCCTGAGACGCTGGGCAGACACTATTAGCGCGAAAACGAGTTTCTCAGGCCGAGAATACCTGAGCTCCACGTCGCGGAGAAGCTTGCTGGTATAGTACACCGGCCACTGGACTCCTTGGCCATCGGCCCGAACCAGGACCGAGCTGACGGCTTCCGGGGTGACCACCAGGTAGAGGATGAGTTCCTCCCCCTCCTCGGGCCTGGACAGCAATGGTGGCGATGCAAGCGTCTTCTTCAGCTCCTCGAAGGCCTTCTGGCATTCCTCGGTCCAAGCGAAGTCGTTCATCTTTCTCAGCACCTTGAAGAAGGGACGGCAGCGGTCTGCTGACCTGGAGATAAAGCGACTGAGGGCCGCAACTCGGCCGGTGAGTCGCTGCACTTGCTTCTTGGAGGTGGGCTGCTCCATGTCCAGGATGGCCTGGACCTTCTCCGGGTTGGCCTCAATTCTTCTTTAGGTCACCATAAATCCTAGGAATTTCCCGGCGGAGACGCCAAAGGCACACTTCGCCGGGTTCAGCTTCATCTGATGACGTCGGAGGTTGCCGAACGTCTCCGCCAAGTCAGCTACATGGTCCGAATCGGGTTTGCTCATTACCAGCATGTCGTCTACGTACACTCGCATGTTGCGGCCGATCTGGTCCTTGAAAACCCTGTTGACGAGATGCTGGTACGTGGCTCCAGCATTCTTGAGGCTGAATGGCATCATTCTGTAGCAAAAAGTTCCGTGGTCAGTTATGAAGGCGGTATGCTCTTCATCCTCCGGGCTCATTCGGATCTGGTTGTATCCGGAGAAGGCGTCCATGAACGACAAGAGGCGATGTCCCGAGGTGGTGTCGACCAGCTGGTCGATCTTTGGAAGAGGGAAGCTGTCCTTTGGGCAAGCTCGATTGAGGTCGGTGTAGTCCACACAGATCCTCCACTTACCACTACTCTTTCTCACCATGACCACGTTTGCCAGCCAGCTGGGATACTGGACCTCCCGCACAAAACCGGCGGCGAGGAGCTTCTCCACTTCCTCGTTGATTGCCTTCTGCCTTTCCATGGTGAAGCTCCTCTTCTTCTGGCGGACCGGGTGGCAACTTGGGTCCACGTTTAGCTTGTGCGTGATGACCTCGGGCGGGATGCCCGGCATGTCGGCTGCTGACCAGGCGAACACGTCAGCGTTCGCATGGAGGAACTCCAGCAGGCGGGTCTGTTCTTCTTCAGGGAGCTGGGCGCCGACTTGCACCGTCTTCAGCAGATCCGAACCGAGGGGAAAAGTCAGCAGGCGCTCTACGGGCCCTCCCTTGGGTTCCTTCTCTCTTAGGTCGAGGTCATCGATATCTGGGGCGAGCTTCGCACCCCGGGCGCTCGGGACCGTCTGGAGGCAGAGCGGGACTGGCTGGGTCGTCCCCTTCATCTCCCCGAGCCCGGAAGGCGTTGGAAACTGTACCAACAACCTTCTCGTGGAGATCGTGGCGTCCAGTTGGTTGAGCCCGGGATGCCCGAGAATGGCGTTGTAAGGCAAAGGGAGTCTGACGACGGTAAATGTTATTAGGACGGTCGTCTACCGGGGTGGGGATCCGGCGGTGACCGGGAGAGTGATCTCCCCTTCGACCCCCACGGAGTCCCCTGTAAAACCTACCAGGGGGGTGTGCACCGGTCTCAGCTGATCGTGGGACAAGTTCATCCGAGAGAAAGCATCGTAAAAAAGTACGTCAGCCGAGCTTCTACTATCCACCATGATTCGATGTACAGGATGCTTCGCGATGGTCATCTCGACCACCACGGCATCGTTGTTTACATTATCATTACCCTTCCCCTCCTCGGGAGGGATTACATTCTCCGGGTTCCCGACTTCCCGGGCTCTCTTCGCCGCTCGACCGACCCCGCGTGAGATCATGCCCACGGGCTTCTCCGTTGGGCGGTTATCGATTGCAGGGACGGGCAGTAAGGTCGCGAGCGGCTGCCCCTCCGAGGGGCCTCGTTCCTGACGAACTTCCTGAGGTAGCCCCTCCTAATCAGCTCCTCGATCTCCCGCTTCAGGTTGAGACACTCCTCCGTGTCGTGACCGTGCTCGCGGTGGAACTGGCAGTACTTCGATTTATCCCGGGTGGCTCTCGGGTTCTGAGGAGGAGGTCGGCGGAGGTAGCGCTCGCCCTCGATTTCCATGAGGATCTTGGTCCGAGGTGCGAGGAGAGGGGTGAACCTCCGCTCGGGAGTGGCCTCGCCCCTCGGCCTTGGATTCGGGCGAGGGTCGGCAGATGGCCCGGGCTTCCGAGCCCCCGGGGTATCTCTCGGGGGCGGCCTCTTCAGAGTCTTCCCGTCCAACTCTCGATGGGTGCGGTCGGCCTCCTCCGCTCGGATGTACTTGTGGGCGCGGAGGAGGAGCTCGGAGTACGTCCTAGGCGGCTTCTTGTCCAGGGAGTAGGTCAGGCGGGACGTCTTGAGCCCGCGCTTCAAAGCCAACATGGCGACGGGCTCGTCCAGGCTGTAGATTTCCAGGGCTGCGGTCTTGAACCGGGTGATGTAGTCCCGAAGCAGCTCCTGATCCTGCTGGCGGATGGAGAAGAGGCTGTCCACCTCTCTCGGCACCTTTCGACAAGCGTCGAAGTGCGTCACGAACTTTCTTTCCAGCTGATGGAAAAAGCAAATGGATCCGGGCCCGAGGCGGGTGAACCAGACTCGAGCGGCCTTCCGGAGGGTGGCCGGGAAGGCGATGCACAGAAGAGCGTCGGTGGCCCCCTGGACCCTCATGAGAGCTTTGTAGCTCTCCAGATGGTCCAAAGGGTTGGTGGTCCCGTCGTAGGGATCCACCTGCGGCATGCGGAACCGTTTTGGGATCGGCTCCACCTGGATTTCTTCAGAGAAAGGGGGACGGGAGTCGTAGCCTGCCGGGTCCGTCGACGAGTTCTGCAGGTCGGCGAATCGGCGGGCGAACTTCGCTAGCTTGCGCTCATGCTCCTCTAGGCGCCTCTCGGCCTGGCGCCTGATGGCTTCGTCGGTGGAGTCTTCCACCAAGGCTGCGGGTGAAGGGGGCACCGATCGGTCTCGACGCGAAGTCAGGCCTCAGTGTCGCTTGCTGCGATGCACCGTTTCGGCCTCGTCGGCCGGAGATCGGCTCTCGTGATCCTCCGAACCGGAGTAGTTTCTTTTTGCGGGAGCTTGGTGGCTCCCACGAGGGTTGGAGACGGCCCTCGGATGGGATGGCCTGCCCTGAATGGAGCGCAGGCTCCCACGCTGCCCCGCGGCTCGGGCCGCGGGGGTCCCTGGCTGCGGCTGCGTGGCCAGGGACCGCTGCTGATGCTGAAGCTGCTGGACAACCGAGGTCAAGGTCTGCAGCTGTTGGATGACGGCCGCAAGGGGTCCGTCTGTTGAGGTAGGCTGTGGTGGAAGAGGAGGGGGAGCTGGAAGCTCCCTCTCCGGGCTGTGGGCCCCTGGAGGGGAGTGAACCTCCCCCACACGGCTGGTGGACGCCTCGCGGCCACGAGTGACCACCATTGTCAGAGAGCACGACACCTACAGAAAGCTGGCTCCCGCTAGGGTTTGGTGTCCTGCCCCCCTACCTGGTGCGCCAATCTGTTATCGCTCTCGTCGCCGCGCCCGTGCCTCGGATTCGTGGATCCTCCCTGACCGCCTGGCGAGGGAGCCTCCCTGGCTGCAGCAAACCTGCAAGAAGGGGTTAGAAGACCCTGGCCGGGGATCTCGGCGAGGGAGCTCCGATGGTCAAGTCAGTAGACGACGAGAAGGAACAGATTCTCCAAGACGGACCCCCTAAGGGGTTCCAGACTTAGAGAATTTACTAGTAAAAAAGGTGCTCTGGGGACCAGAAATTCGGCCGGGCCTCCTTGCCGGGCTCACGCCAATCGATCCCCTCTCGAGACCTCGGATCTCACTCTCGGAGGGAGGCTTTTTGCCGCTGCTTCTTCCTTGTCCCCAGGCTTATCCGCTTACCTTGTCGTCCCCAGCTTCCTTCCTTTTATCTCCTCCCGCCGTTCGCCTGTCTTCTCCTCCTGGGAGGCTCCCCTCCCCCGTCCCTTTCTCTTTCCCCTTTTCGGTGAGGAGGGCCAGGCGGCTTTCCGACCTCGTCCGCCGAGCCCAACAGGGAAAAGGCAAAGACAGAAAGGGGGGGGGGACGGCGCTGGTAAGGCGGCCGGTCAGACCTCGGGCCCAGTGAGAGCGCTCTCTTTCCCAAGTGTGGGCACCATCCATCTATGGGGCCTGTTTTTTCAGAATCGCGCCTCTTGGCTGCGGGACCTGTCGGGCCGATGCAAATGGTGTTTCGCATGCCGCCGCCATCCGTACGGGGCACCGTCTGTGATGCGTACGGCCCGAAGGATGACCTCGGGGCCTGCGCCTCCTTCCCTGGGACCTTCTCCGTACGGACGGCCTGACCTCGGCCGAGGCGGACCCGTCTCCGGGGGCCACCTGTCGAAGGAGCGAAGGATCGGCCGACCTCAGCCTAGGTGGACCCCTCCTGGGTGGACACCTGGCGAGGTGGCAGGAGGTCGCCTGGCTTCGACCGAGGTGGGCCCGTCTCCAGGGGCCACCTGGCGAAGGAGCGATGGATCGGCCAACCTCAGCCTAGGTGGACTCCTCCTGGGTGGACACCTGGCGAGGTGGCAGGAGGTCGCCTGGCTTCGGCCGAGGTGGGCCCGTCTCCAGGGGCCACCTGGCGAAGGAGCGAAGGATCGGCCGACCTCAGCCTAGGTGGACCCCTCCTAGGTGGACAGCTGGCGAGGTGGCAGGAGGTCGCCTGGCTTCGGCCGAGGTGGGCCCGTCTCCGGGGGCCACCTGGCGAAGGAGCGAAGGATCGGCCGACCTCAGCCGAGGTGGACCCCTCCTGGGTGGACACCTGACGAGGTGGCAGGAGGTCGCCTGGCTTCGGCCGAGGCGGGCCCGTCTCCAGGGGCCACCTGGCCAAGGAGCGAAGGATCGGCCGACCTCAGCCTAGGTGGACCCCTCCTGGGTGGACACCTGGCGAGGTGGCAGGAGGTCGCTTGGCTTCGGCCAAGGTGGGCCCGTCTCCGGGGGCCACATGGCGAAGAAGCGAGGGATCGGCCGACCTCGGCCTAGGCGGACCCCTCCTGGGTGGGCGCCAGGCGAGGTGGTAGAGGAGCCCTGAACCGAGCTCGACTTCGGCGAGAGCAGTTTGTCTTAGAAAGTCGTCTGGCGGAGTAGCCTTGCCGAGCTCGTCCTTGGCCATGTGGCACTGACTCGACCGGTGAAACCTCCACGTGGCTCGATCATATTTGGCGGTATCTGAGCCCGACCACGTCATCGTTACGGCCGTAACACGTTGATATACCAAGAAAAGAGTGTCCAAAATAATTAATACTGATCCCAGGTCTAGAGTTATTTCAAACTCGAATTTGATTAACTATAATAGAAATGGATCGGATTTGGATAAATAATATCGATCCAGACTAAAGATCCGACTAAAAATATAATATAATATATATTTAAATAATATAATATAATATAATGTAATGTAATATGATATATTTTATAATTTATTATAATATATTATTTTATATTTAATATTTTAAATATTAAAAATATAATTACACTATATTTTAATTTTTCATAATATATTAAAATGTATCATATTATTTTATATTCTATTATATTTAATATAATGCCAAATATTGATTTTAGTTATATTAATATTTAATATAATATAGTTTTATATAATTTAATTTGATTTTGCATGATTTTATATAATTTTGCATGATAAAAACATATAATATAATATAAAGTATTATAATATAACATAATATAATATAATATAATATGATGTAATATAGCATATTTTATAATTTAATATAATATATTATGTTACATTTTATATTTTTTTAATATTAAAAATATGCTATAGCCATACAAGAAAATTTAACATGGCTATAGCCATACAAGAAAATCCAATATATTTAAAATAATGCTGTAAATGGTTAAATTTGATTGTGACCCAATCCAATTTGACATACGTAGACCCAAACTAACCTCTTTTTGAGGACATGTGAATCCATGTCAGGTTCTAAAGTTGGACCCATTCTATTTTTCTGAATAGGGTTTGGATTAATTGATTGTAAACCCGACCCGACTCAAATATATTATAAGTCTCAAATTAAATGGATCCATCTTTAATAGGAATGAGCAAGTTAGTGGGAGAGAGAGGATACGGTGCTAAACTATAACCAACAATATAAAGAAAAATGATGATACTTTAGTGAGAGAGAAAGAGCATTTAAATATCTTTTTAAATTAGAATTTATAAATTTCTCAGTCTACACAAGGATAATATTTTAGCTAATAAAGCTATATATCATTATAAAAAAAAAAGCATTTGCAACAAACATTTCCAACGAATGATAAATTATATATAGAAAAAATAAATTTTCCCAACCAATATTTATTTTTGTTAGAAATATATTATTATGTATAATTTAGTCCTGAAAAAAGATTTTTTCTCCAATATATTGTTAGCATAGATCAAAGAAATATAATTCTAATTTGATGGCACCAAATAAATACACGCCATGAAAAAAATATTTATTTATTTATTTTTTTAAAAAATTCATTCATCGTGCCATGTGATTTTTTTGCCTTAACTTTTGCCTTGAGCCCTGAGCCTCGATTAAATTTCCTCCTTAACTCGGATTAAAACTCCTGATTAGGTCGAATTAAAACCCAAACCCGATCGAATTCCATTTTATCTGGTTTTCATTTATTTTTTCTTTTTCCCTATTGCTTTCCGTGCATGTCTTCCTTTTCACTTCATCTTCTCACATTTTGCCACCTTCTCCACTCCTTTTTTCACCGTCTCCTTCTGTACCTCCCTTAAACATCCACCTTGCCATCAGGCCCTCAAGAACCTAGGTATCAGTTGCGACATCAATGGCTTAAGAACCTTGGCATCGGTGACCTCTAGGCCAGCGGCTTCCATCCGACGGTGTTATTCGCCAGATCATCCTCGTCTCCGACGGCATTCAACAGGGCGGCGACCTTTTTGCTTGGCATTTTCCTCTTCCAGAAAATCTAAAAAAACTGATAATTTTTTAGTTTCTTTAACTTTTTAGAATTATTTCTTTTAATTGTATCTTTTCAATTTCTATCGCGATGCCTTATTCCAAACATTATTTCTTTTTAATATTTCAATTTTTTTAAAGAAGTAAATGAAAATTAATTCTGTATGGGTCCAGGTTCACTAAATGTATGCCTTAATGTCTTCCAATCCAACTCATCATATTTTTGTACTAAATAAAGAAATGAACAGGGAAAGAAGAAAAGATCCTCCTTTTATAATCTGTATTTCTAGGCATGCTTTGTTGTGTAGTCTTATGTCTATCCTACAATGATTAAAATCAATGTAGATCATATATTAAAACATATTAATATTTAATATAATATAGTTTTATATAATTTAATTTGATTTTGCATAATTTTATATAATTTTGTATGATAAAAATATATAATATAATATAAAGTAATATAATATAACATAATATAATATAATATGATGTAATATAGCATATTTTATAATTCAATATAATATAATATAATATATTATATATTTTTTAATATTAAAAATATTATGCACGAGTTCCAAGCCTTTGGCAGATCTTGACTTGGTTCTTGGAACTAGCCCCATGTAGATGGCATGGGACTTGGTTAGTCAAAATCAAGGTGCTTGGCACCGTGTGCTTTCTAAGACATCTGTTTCTTGACTGTTACATACTCCTGCTTTACAATCATCTAGCTCTTGAGTTATGTAATACTGAACAGATGACTTCTTGTTAGTTTAATGCATATAATTTCTTATCCAAAAAAAAAAAAAAAAAAAAAGCGAAATTTAATCTGGAATAATTTAGTACAATTTGTTAAGGCCTAGCTAGTTTGTTAAGCTGGCATCGTCAAGTCCCATGACGAGATTGCATGTATTTAGCCCTTTCCAATCGACCATTCCACAACATACCAACGCAAGCGAGCAAGTTTCTTCTATGGTGTAAATCATATGATCTATGCCTGCCATCCATTCTACGATGGACGTCATCCACGGATGCACCATGAGCGACCGGTACGCAACACAAGTTGGGTGCTTGGGGTGGGATCAAGCCATGAGTCCAGAGCTATAGCGAATCAACCGAGCAATCCCGCGGCCGTAAGCTTGCCCCGGATCTTCGTGTTCGCGCAGTTTTCACCTTGCTTTGGCGCCGAAACTTCCCGAATTCTAATCTGCCCGCTTCTTTCCCTTCGTATATCTTCCCTCCCTCCCATATTTCCACTGCGCTCGCTCGGGAGCATTCGACCTCCACGTCGTCTCCCTTCCATAGCTCGAAGGAGCAATGGAGAGCTTCGACGATGCCCCCTTCCTCCCTATCGACGAAGAACACTCCTCCTTACCAATTTCTCAGCGAGAGCTGAAACGCTCGAGGAAGGCATCCAGACCTAGGGTTTCCGAGCCGCCGATCGCTTCAACCCTAGATCCCGATCCCTCTAACACCTCCGCCTCCGAGGTGCTCCCTGATGCACGAGAGGTGCCAGATCTGGAAAGGTTGGCGGCGGATGCGGTTGATCCGGCGCCTGCATCAGAGGATCCGGGCAAGGATATGGCTGCTGATGATGAGCTTGATCCTTTGTTTCCAGACCCGAGGGATGCTTCTAAATTCGGGCAGCCTTGGAACAAGGAAGGAGGAGAAGAAGAGGAGGGATGGTTGGGGGGTTCCTCTTGGGGAGGAGAGAGTGGAAGAATTGGAAATGGGGGAATAATGGACCTTGGCACCGTCAAATCCCGTCTCAGCAAGAACTGGTACAATTCCCCCCAGGAGTTTGCCGAGGATGTGAGACTCACCACCTTCCGCAGCGCCATGACATACAATCCCGAGGGGCAGGATGTTCACATCATGGCCAAGCAGCTATCCAGATATTTGAGGAGCGGTGGCCTACCATCGGAGCTGAGTTTGCCTACCTTTCCTGGCCACCTATGCCCAAGAAGCATCCACCGCTTGATATGAGGACTCTGGAGAGGTCGGATTCCACCATTTGTCCTGTGGCAGTAGATTCAAAGATGAAGCCAGTGAATTATGCCCCGCATGTCGGCCGGCCACCTGCCTTGAAGAAGCCAAAGGCAAGGGATCCACACAATAGGGATATCACATTCGAGGAGAAGCAGAGTTTGAGCAATAACCTACAGAATCTGCCACCAGAGAAGCTAGATATTGTAGTGCAGATAATTAAGAAGAGGAATTCTTCTGTCAACCAGCACGATGATGAAATTGAAGTGGATATAGATAGTGTGGATGTGGAGACACTCTGGGAGCTTAATAGATTCTTGACCAATTACAAAAAGTGTCTGAGCAATAAGAAGAGGAAGGCAGAGATTGCGATTCTAGCTAGGCAAAAGGCTGAGCATAATACCCAGGAAATGGTGCATGAAGGGGTACTGGTTGTAATATCTTAATTTGTTTCTTTTCTTCTTTCGGGTTATGTTTTTTATGGACCAAGTTTGCCTGCTCATGCTTGGCTTGGGTTTTTCATAGATTCCAAAGCCTATCATAGTGGAAATGCCTGACGAAAGTAAGACAGGTTAGTTTCTTGTGAATATGCATCTTTTATCTATTATCAAGCAACATGATTATCTCATGTTACGTTCATGACTACATTGGAAAGTAGTGGCGGATGAGAAGTATGTGGCTTCTTCATCACTAGCTGGAGAAGAAAAGAAGGGGGATAATGCCAGTAGATCTAGTAGTTCAAGCAGCTCTAGCTGTGATTCAGGATCCTCATCCAGTGGTAAATACTTTTCTTTTATGTGCGTTGTAGAAGATATAGGTTGTGTAGCATCCAATTATGATTTTTGGATATGTAGGGAGTTAAATGGATATATTGTACTTATTTTAAGAGTCATTGCAGATTCTGACAGTGAAAGTTCTACAGCGTATAGATCGGATGCGATACATTCACCTGGAACATGAACAGATCCCATGCAGGTATGGTATCAGTTACCATTAATATATTTAAACTGTTTATATATGTCTACTTGCAGCGTAGTTTTTGATATATATGACTGTGAAAAGAAATCAAAAGATGCAAGAACAATATGAAATATGCTGTTGATAGTCCCAAAGGTAGTCATGTTATATTTTTTAAGCAAAATAATTTATTTATATGAAACATAGAGTATAATAGTCATTAATCTTTTTATTTATATTTTAATAATAACAGGTACCAATACAATCAAATAAAAAAGATTGTGGATACTTTGCTTCATATTATATCCATCTTTTTATGTAGGATGCTCCCACAACTATCTTTCCAAACAAGATTCCTTCATAAAACGGTGGTTCTATTTTATTGTGAATGATTTAATCCTATCATAAATCGGGGATGAAAGTGTATAAACTGTATGATATTATTGAGATTCGACATCATAGAATGTATCCAAAGTTTGATCCATTCATTCTTCCTAAACATGTGGTGCAAGTGTATTATTTATCTTATCCTGGAAGGATAAGAGATAAGGTAGATTGGTGGGTGGTCATCAAGACAAGATCGAGAGGTCAAGTAGATAATGATCACACTTTGGAGCCTGCTTTTCAAGATGATGAGATGTCTCGAGTCAATGCAATAGATATTAATGAGGCCATTGAAAATTTATGAGATAGTGAGGGATTATTTGAAGAGGTTGATGCATATCTTGAAGGCACCATTGATGATGAAGAAAAAGAAGATGAAGAGGAAGTTGAAGAAGAAGAAGAGGAAGAAGAAGAATATTTAACCGATGAAGACGATCTAGACAGTAATGAAATACATGAAAATGACAAGGAGGAAAATGAAGAGTAATTACGGTATAATATTTATGCTTCTGTATAATTTCTTTACTTTTTTTATGAATATTTGATAACTTGTTTGTATATATGCTTATTTAATATACTTGATATTTGTTTTGTTTTACATTTACATTATTATGCATCTACAAATGTCACCTTCAGACCGAGTTGGGAAGGGGAAGGGAAAGTTAACTACTACTCGATTAAAGAAGACTCGTATAACCACCACAACCATTACAGATTTACCAGTACCCTCAACCACCATGGCTCCCCAGATGCTTCACTCGCCACCTTCTATCCATAACCATTACAGATTTACCAATACCCTCAACCACCATGGCCCCCCAGATGCTTCACTCGTCACCTTCTATCACTGTTACACCATCTTCTTCTCCTATTACACCACCTTCTTCAACCTTGCCATCTCCTTTTCCTCCTATTCCACCACATCTACCTACAATGCCATCTCCTTTTCCTCCTATTCCACCACATCTCCCTACTATGATCTCAGGGACTTTTACAACTCAAACACCATATTCTGGTTCCATTCCACCTTCCATTCCCACCACTTTTACTAACCCACCCTCTTCCTCTACTATTTCACCATCATTTCCTACATATCCATCACTAAATTTTTCATATCCAAATACTATGCCACACACACCTAGCCCTACTTACAGTCCTTCCTCTCCCCACGCTATGGTCCTACCTAGGCAGTCACCGCCTATCCAATCTGTGCACATTTCTACCACTACAACTTCTAGCCAAGAGGACTGTGCACACATAGATATCAGAGAGGACACCATTAATTCCAAGTGGTTATGGGTAAAATTGTATAATACTTAGTTCAATACACTATTTTATTTCATTAAAATGAATATACATGATTGTTTGACCGTTGTTAATATTTACAGTTTCAATGACGACTACATGGTGACCCGTGCTTTGGTTGAAATACTTAAGAGCAAGTATGACGGTCCTTACTCTTCATGGAAGAAAATTCCAAAGAGATCACGAGACATGTGGTTTCGTGAGTTTGAGGCAAGAATATTTTTAAGTTTATCAAGTATTTTTATTTATTTTTACTTGATTTAAAGTATCTATATATTTTGTTGATATTGATTTTTTTTCTTTTTTTTTCTAGAAAAAATTTCAATGGGATCCAGAAGATGAGCACCATATTCTGATGACGATGATGATGATGATCCATCCCTGAGAGACCAATCCATGTAAGGTGAGTTTACAATTGAGACATTTATATTTAAATGCTAATGTTATTCAAGTACATTATTCTTAACATGAATCTATGTGAAACTACATGCACTTTTTAGTGTGCATGTTATGCATAAAGTATCCCGATATTCCCCTTTTCAGCTCTTGCGAAGCAAAGTTGCCCATTCTGCGTGCTAGATCAATTCAATACAAAATTAACTACTATAATTTTTAAGAAATTCAATTATTTGTATACCATTCATGTCATTTAGTTTGAAATTAAGTCTGTAATTTTTTTACTGTTTTTTACTGTATATAAAATAGGATTTTATATAACATGGAAAATGATAATAATCAATAATTTCTGCAATTTCTTTTTTGTTTTGCATAATGCAAATTAAGATATTTCAGCAAGTGTTGATGTTTTGGTATTTACGTCATTTTCCAGGATTACTATGATAAACTTATTGAAGCAAAAAAATGTGATGGTCTGAGAATAAAGTAGAGCAACAAACATGGAAAAGGTATATCGATCTTCTCAATTGACACGTTGAATTTTTGCTTAAATTACCATTAAATTTCAATGGAAAAGGGTACCAATGAGCACACATTCAATGCTTTCAGTGACATTAAGTCTCTGTGCACATTCAGTGTTGCTTCCTTGGTAAATTCATTGTTTTATTTTCTTTTCTGCACACATTCAATGCTTTGCTAGAGCCTTCTGAATGCTTGGTTATTATTAATTCGGGTACTCTCCCATACAGTTGCTACATCACATAATTTATTCTCATTGAATTTTTTGTAACCATTGCTGTTGCACTCTATCCTTAACCCCTTGACAAACGAAGATGAATCTTTTACCGTCCACTTTTTACAAATCTATATATTATATTTATTGTCATCTCCTTACAAGTGAAGAAAACCTCTTGGAAATCGAGAAAATAATTGCTTCTGTGAGGAATCAGGAATAAAAAAGTACATATGTACTTCTAAGACGGTAATAAATGATGTGCTCACACTTTGGTTGTTGTCTAGAAAGGCTCCGGAGAATGCAATAAAAAGGTTGAGTATCATATTGTGGATAAAATCCTGCTTGATAAGTGATGCGGGATGATGGGATGGATGAAATGAAAGGATGATGATGTTCTTCCAGAGATTAACAATCCATTAAGAGCAATGAAATTTAAAGCAAAAATTAATCACAAGGGAGAACATTTTCATTCAAGTAAGAGACTAGTTCATGAAAAATTAAATACCCGCATGCTAATCACTTTCAAAATGATAGGAGATGCATCTCATGGCTAGGAAACCATTCCTACTAGGTCAAATCTTCTTCAAATGGTCAAATCTAAAGAGCCAAGAAGAAGGTTTTCTACCAATAATGATAACTAATTATTTGGTGGAAGAAGAAGCTTTCAACACTCAAGGATTGAGGTCTAGAAGTCAATATTAACACTTCCTACTTTGAGACTTATCTTGGCCTTGATCCATGGTGTAGAGACCTTCATCCTTGACTTAGGAAGCTGAGAGAACCTGCAAATAAACTTGGGATTAGGCATGTAAGAAGAATTGGGGTTGGAATGGAAACAAGGAAAAGGGAAGAAGAAGAAAGTGGCCGGTGGCCTTGGTGCCTGGAACTTGAGCTTGGACCAAACTATGAGGCATTCCACTCTTCACTCCTTGCAATGGCACTCTTCTCTCTCAAACACAAACTTAAAAACTCTCACTCTTTCCTTGGATAAGGATCTACACACTCAAACTAGCAAGAACACTCTCACTCCAAACAAAAACACAAGAGAACTAGAATACAAGAGAAATAATCCTTTCATTAATCATCATAGCATAGCATAAAAACAAATGAGAGCTTTGGGGCCCTATTTATAGGCTCCTAAGTTAAGGAAATTTGTCCAAGGGTGGAGGGGAGGGGATAAGGATAGCTTAGTTGGCTTCAACAACTCTTAGATAAGTGGTTTTAACAAGAAACAATTTGTAGGTAGAAAATTACAACCACTTTGACATGTAGCATCTAGAAGGTCCTAATGTGGCTTCCAAGTGCTGATGTGGAGGCTTAGGTGTCATAAGTTGTGGCATCCCATATGTCAAATATTGTTGGATAGTGGAAGGAATCTTTATGTTCCCCATAAAACTCTTGATGTAGTGTAATTCCTTCTCTTCCAAGGTTGTTTGATGAGTTGTTCTCCCATGTGCTTTAAGTCTTGGTGTGAATTGGGCTTGAATGGTTGGGCTTGGACTTGAAGAGAGCTTGAATGGTTGGCTTGGACTTGAAGAGGAGGGCCGTTGGCTTGGACTTGAAGAGGAGGCCCTCCATTAGGCTTTGAGCTTGAGCCGAATGGGCTTCTTTCATGTGTTGGCTTATGAGCCAAATCATGAATAGAATGTATTGTCTTATGCTTCAAAAAAAATTTGTAACCTGCTTCGAAGTTCAAAAACTTTATTGACTATAGCTGCAAAAAAAATAAAGTGAGTTAATCAAAGTATATATTCTTATTATGGATGTCCCCATCAATAAGTCAGGAACTCTCTCTCTCTCTGAAAAAACTATCATCTCTGTGCCCACCAGTTGCAAAATATTTAATCAGGTCAGTTGAAGTTGATGATTTGAGGTTTTTAGTGCCTTGCTTTCCCCAACCAGTGAAGTGAGCCGGTCTATGAAGCAGCTGGCAATGCAACTTGTGATGATATTTGTTGCAATTATTTAGACAGTAAGATTGCTGTCATGTTGTATAGGAAAATTGTATTCACCCTTCCTGTTAACAAAAACATTATTAGCATGGTAGGGTGCATGAAAATAAACAAAACAGAGAAGTGAACGTAATAAGCATTCTAGACTTCTAGTTTCCATATTATATAATTTCCCCAAAAAGTGTATTAGCTGTACTAGTAGCTGTTACGAAACTCCTTATTTTGTGTTTATTTGCCTTCATTTTAGACTCATTTCTTCTCAACTGACAATTACTGGCCCTTCTAAATCTTCTCTGAATACATTGCCTGGTGAAAAATTTGGGTCACCCAAAATTCTTGACAGTTACGTAGATCCCTTTACTGGATTTCTACATAAAAGAAAACTTGATTCATTAATAGTATTGTAAATCATGAGATCCACTAAACAAATAGTTAGTTTTCCTGCTGTTCCCTTGGATTTCTGAAGTTTGTAATTTGATAATCATTTACAAAAACTGGAAATTGTTGCTGTTGTGTACTGAACATCGGTTATCTATGATTCTTTTTCCAAGAGAGGTTCAGTACAAATCTAATTCATATGCTAAACCCTTCAACTAATTATCATAAAGCTACAAGATGATGATCTCCAGAGTGTATAGGAGTTTGATGGCCCAAGAAATCTACAAATATTCCCTTTTCTCTCAAGAGAATCCTTGTTATGCTTCCCTTCTGAATGCTGCAAATATCTTTTAAACTGAAAATCCACATATTTGTAATTTTGTACCTTACAGGACATGGATGTGGATGAGTATATTAACCATTTGCTCCTTTCCTTTTCTAAGCAATTGTTGTATGTTCTTGAGTTTGTACATTTATCATGGTTCTAACCGATGACATATTGCCATTACCGGTAGCTTTTTGTGTTCTTTTGCATCTAAAATCTAAATGTGACATTTAGTGAGAGATCAAGATAAACGGAAATAAATGATGTTCCTTGATCTTTTGTGCAAATTAGTGAATATATTGCAAGCATATCTTCTTCTTTGTACCTTTATAGATGGTGAATTTATTTATTTGTGAAATTGACATGTTGTATATGATGCCCTTGTAAGGATCTCATCCTTTTACTGTTTACCTGGGTCATTGATTCTCATTCACCCAAATGATTTGTGGCTTTTCTTTTATTCTTTGTGCATTAATAAGATTTTCTTCTTGCCCAACTAGAAAGAGACATTTTATGGAAATAGTTCTCCATTTTGATCCAACAAAGTTTGTTGTCTAGAGAAGCTTGAGGGGAGAAAGTTTGGCATTTCCCTGGGAACTTATCAAAGAAAGTAGCTTGTGGTCCAGATATTACCTTGAAGGCATTTATCAACATTTCATTTCATTTTGAACACTGATAAGGTATTGATGGTACTAATCTCTTAATATTTACCATATGTTATGAAAAGGACCTATTTTATAAGCATTACGCACAACCTTATTATTATATTGCAGGATCAGATGTTTCTCACCCTGAACATGTAACTGGACCACCATGTTTTTATTCCTTGTTTAATTATTAATTCTTAATCATGCACTGGGAAATGCTTGAATTTTTGATTATTAATGGTCTATATTTGCACAATTTCTTAATTTTATGTATGTGTGATATGTACTGACTAAACTTTTGTCCAATCAGTTGAAATAAGCTATTTATTAGGGCCAGAGATGCAGGAAGTATACCTTAAGTTCTTTTTTTCTTGTTATAGTGAGAATATATGCTTGTACATGGGACTAGTTTTAATTAGTTATTGCAATTATCGATTCCTTTTACAAGTTATATGTCTAGATGTTTGATCTTCCTAATGTCTACTCCTTGTTCGTAATGTAGTTTTCAGCCTCTTTCTACAAGGAAAAGAAAAAAAACAAGTTATTGCAATTCTTGGACCAGGGTCTAACAAGTTATAGCAAGATGATTGTTTAATTTATGTCAGCTAACAAGGAAGAAGAAACAAGAAGAAAATGGAAAAGGAAAGGATAAAGTGGGAGGGTGGGTGGGTTGTGAGAGAGATAGGGACCTTGATTACTTTTGCATGTCAGATTTGCAAGGATGGGGTTATCATAGTTGTGGGCAATTCATTATTGATGATGCTATGCATACATTTCAATTTTGATTTTTGTGTTCTAGATATCATTTTGTTTTGCCCTCATGCTCTTTATAGTTTGCAGGAATTTATCCTTTAATGTAGTAATGCCTTTTTTTTTAGCATTACATGTCTCTCTTTTTCTTCTACAGTTTGTGCATGTTCTTTTCTCCAATTATAGATAAATAAATAAGGGGTGATGCTATCTTATCCTTTGTATAGTTTTTGTTTTTCTTTTCCTCTCTTTCTCATAGTAAGAAGTACATAAATAATGTAATGCAAAGAATATCATAAGCTAGTAAAGTTCTGTTTTTCAGGATGGAAAATTCTGCAGTGGCTGCTGAACAGCAAGGACAAGCTAGCCAGCAATATGCGCCTCAGTGACAAGTAGTCGTGAGGAGATTTCACTTTGCATTTGTTGATCCCTGGAATGATTTTGATGATTACAAAATATTGGAGCATGTATTTATGACTAACTTTTTCAATTATTCAAGAAGTTTTTATAGGAAGCATTTATCAATGAGTCACTTTATTTCCTACTTAGCTGGAAGTTATCCCAGTACAGTTGTATTAATTAATGAAGTGTATTGAATTGAAGACCTCAAAATTATAAAGCCCTAATTTTCATTCTTGTAATCTTGTAAAAAGGGGCTATAAATTAGTAAAAATGAGTTTGATTAGATAAGATATCTTTTGTAACATATTTTGAAGTTTCGAAAGACTTGTATTGGTTGGCGATTCAATTGGTTGAATTTTGAATAAGTTTTGCTCGAGCCGACTCATGGATCAAGAGCTGACTTATGGATCAAGAGCCGACTCATATTCTGGCACGGCACGAAGAGTTTCAGAATTTCAGAAATCCGACCCAACTCGACCAGAAATTCCAAATCTCAAGTTTCAGAAACTCAGAGCCTCGATCCGACTCGTCCAAAGTTGGTGTTTATCTTGACTAAAACTTTGAGCTGATTCGACCCAGAAGAGCTGACTCATATAGAGTTTGATTTTCTATTATCTGAGACTTCGAGCCGACTCAACCATCTCGAGTCGACTCGAATGTCGGGTTTAGGCCTGTAACGGCTAGTTGCAGAATTGACTGTTTGAATTCCAAGAAGGCTCCAATGGCTCTATTTCGATTTCCTAGGCCCTACAACGGCTAGATTTGCTTGAAAACTATAAAAGGAGAGTATTTATGATGGATTATATGATGATCATTGATTATTTATTGAAAATAAAAGAGCATTCAAGTAAATTTCAAGTCTTTCACCAACCAACTTTAAATGAGCATTCAAGAAAGGATTCAAAGCTTCTCCAACTCATCTTCATTCATTGAATCCAACTTTTGAAGAAGTCAAGAAGCAGCTTTAAGAGTATTCAAGAGCATCTAAAGCAAGGCTTCAATTTGAGCTTCATCAGCAACTACCAAACAAATTTGGTTTGTTGTAAAGTTGCTAGTTTCTTTTGATATATCTTGTTTCCTCTCCAAGAGCAGCAAGGGGTTGTGTCTTGTGAGTGTTAAAAGGTTTTTAGTTTAGTCTATTAAAACCTAAGTTGGGTTTCTTTGGTGAGCCTGGTATTAAAAATCAAAGGGACTTGGGTTTCTTTGGTGAGCCCGATATTAAAAACCAAAGGGACTTGGATTCTTGGTAAGCCCGGTGTAAAACCAAGTGTGGGTTTCTTTGGTGAGCCCGGTATAAAAACCAAAGGGTGTAGGGTTTGGATTGTGATCCCGATAAAACAATTTGACTATATTCTAGGAAGAATATAGTGGAAATCTCAAGTGGTGCTTGGGTAGTGGATGTAGGAGCGGGTTGCTCTGAACTACTCTATTTTTCTTGTGTTTGTGATTGTGTGTGCTTGACTCCGTTGTGATTGTAAATTTTGTTGCTTATGTTGCATAATCTATCACATCACCAACACTAAAATAATTTTAAAGTGCACAAACTTAAAAGTTTTTATTATCCCAATTCACCCCCCTCTTAGGAAGCCACTTGGGTAACAAGTGGTATTAGAGCAATCTCTGAAATTTCTTAGAGTAAAGATTGATGGCACATCCCATGAATATCTCCTTGGCCGAAGGCCAATCCACAAACCGACCTCCACTTTTCACTGGAGTTAATTACACATATTGGAAGGCTATGATGAAGATATACATTCAAGCCGTAGACTTCCAATTGTGGAAGATAATTCAAAAAGGACCTCACATACCCACTATCAAAATTAATGATGTTGAGGTTCCCAAACCTGAAGAGGAATGTGACGAGAATGATATAAAAAAGGCCGAGTTAAATGCCAAAGCCATGAATTTACTTTATTGTGCTTTGGACCCAAACTAATTTAACAGAATTTTCATGTGTAATTCTGCTAAAGAAATTTGGGATAAGCTCGAAATCACACACGAGGGCACATCACAAGTAAAGACCTCTAAAATTAACCTTCTTGTGCATAATTATGAGTTATTCAAAATGGAGCCAAATAAAATTATACCTGCTATATTTTCACATTTTACTGACATTATAAATGGTCTTAAAAGTCTTGGTAGGACCTATACTAATGTGATTTAGTACAGAAAGTTTTGAGATCTTTGCCTGAAAAATGGGAAGCAAAGGTTACGGCTATTCAGGAGGCAAAGAATTTGAATACACTTCCATTAGATGAGTTGTTGGGCTCATTGATCACATATGAGCTAGCCATGCAACAAGGAACAGAAGAAGACTCAAAAAGAAAAAAGATCATCGCATATAAAGCAATTGAAGAGAATAAAGATGAACATTCAGATACCTCTAATGATGATGATATAGAGGATGATGAAATTGCCCTAGTAATGAGAAAGTTCAAAATATTTATGGGTAGAAGAAGAACAAATAGATGGAGAAAGCAATTCAGAAAAAGAGACCATGGAAAGGAAAAAGAAAAAGACAAGGAGAAGGACAAGGACAAAGATCAAATTCTAATCTGTTATAAATGCAAGAAACCAGGACACATACGTCCTGATTGCCCAGAAATCAAGAAAAAGTTGTTTAAGAGAAAGAAAAAGAAAGCAATACTTGCGGCATGGAGCGACAGTAATGAATCTGTATCAACTGAAGAAGAAGAAGATACAACGAAGATAGCTCAGATTTGTCTTATGGGTTTAGAGGATGAGGTAACAATTTCTGAACCGAATTTAGATTTTACATATGATAAGCTTCATAATGCTTTTTGTGAACTGTTGATTGAATACAAAAAAGCTAGTTTGAAAATGAAGAGTTTAAAAAATAATTGTGATACTTTTGAAAAAGATAAAAATAAAGTTTGTGAAAGAAACAAAATTTTGCAAAGTGAATTAAGTATGAGGTGTGAAAGACTTAAAATCATTCAATTTGAAAAGAAAGAACTTCTTGAAAAGAATGAAATTTTACAAAAGGAAAATACTGACTTGGAAAAGAAAGTTCAAAAGCTTAAACCATTAGTTGAAAAATTAACTTTAAGCTTTAACAAACTTGAATTGATTTTGAAAAATCAAAAAGATTCTAGTAACAAGTTTGTAATTGGTTATAAAGGCACAAATATAAATAAGTTTTCTGTATCCACTTCTTATGTTTCAAAGTTCATTGCATCAAAACAATATAGACCTAGGTTTACATCACATGCTCATTATTCAAAGTCTAGAATTATTTGCTATGCATGCAATAACATAGGTCGCAAAGTGTTTGAGTGTAATTTGAAATACAATGGCAAAAATAAAATTAATAAAATTTGTGTTCCAAAATGAACCAATCCTACTAACTTGCAAGGATCCAAGAAAGCTTGGATACTGTAATCCACTACTTGATTATTTTGCAGGGATGTCTTGCAGCCATGAATACAAATAAAAGATGGTATCTTGATTGCGGCTGTTCAAGAAACATGACGGGTGACATAGATCAATTCTTCACCTTTAAAGAAAAAGATTATGGCATGGTAACATTTGGTGACAACCATAAAGGAAGGATAATCAGTATTGGTAAAATTAAAATTACTCCTTCCACTTTTATTGAGAATATACTGTTGGGAATTGTCCCAAAGCCAATCGTTTAGGCTGTAGATGGCTGTGCTATCTTGTAACTATATATAATTTTTAATGAATAAAAGTTATTCTTTTTTGGTTGTTCATCATATTTGTATTTTCCTGAAATGAACTCTTGTATGATGGAGTCCTTGGAACTACATTGTTTGATATAGAGAGGATATATCAAGTAGTTTTTAAGCTGGTTCACAACCAAATGATACATTGTTATAGGACCACAATGTATCAAGTATATGTTGTTGTATGTCACATTTGTTGATTGTCCTCTTAACCAAGGAGTGTTGAGATATTGGTATGACATGCAAGTAAAATATATGATATCTTACTGAACGTGATCATCTCGGAGCTCCATTTTGCCAAAAGATTGCTCATGAAGGGATATGGGTATATGTCCCTCGGACCTGAGATCACCATGGTAGCTTGCAAGCAACTCACTGTATTTTGGTGTCGGATTACCTGGATTTCTAATCCAGTGATGGAAGGTTTCTGGGTGCAGTCAAGTACTTGTGGAGCGATGGTGGATCAAGATGGAATTAACTCCTCCAAATAGTTTGGAGTGAATGGCTCACTGTGTCTCAATTTAGCAAATCCTTGGCTAGGATAGTTCTTGTGAGGAGTCATAGAACTTGTAAAGTTGCGAAACGATCTGGATAAACCAAATTAGGATTGGCAGTCGAACCCTAGGTCATCCTAAGCATTATGAGGTTAAAGAGATGAATTATGCTGTAACCATATGCCAGAGGTTCTAGAGAGGTACTCTGTATCTTCGACATATCCGGACGTCGGGTATCATTGCTAGATGAGCACTTTGACTAGTACTGGAAGTGTTCCAGTGCTACCGGCTTAGTGTTCGAACCTATGGGGTCACACACCATAGGGGTTTTTATATGATCTTAAGGCTGATCGACGATTGATAATCGTTTGCTATCACTGGCGGTCAATGTGATGGACCATGTATCGACACTTGAGGGGTCAACACTTGGCTATGACAAGAAGTATTTCTGGAAGACTTCTGGATGAGTCGACTCGACCCCTGCTCGAGTCGACTTGTTCTATGTTCTGGTCGAGCTGACTCGACCCCAGCTCGAGTCGACTCGTTCTGTGTTCTAGTTGAGCCGACTCGACCCCTGCTCGAGCTGACTCGACCCCTGCTCGAGCTGACTCGAATGAACAGTCTGACTGTTCTATGTCCTGGACGAGCCGACTCGAACCTGCTCGAGTCGACTCGCCTATGCTCGATCATAAATCCCTGAACGGCATTTCTAGGATGTTTTTGGAAGGTTTTGACTTGGTTTGAATTTCGAATTCAAGCCGTTTTGGCTCCAAACTTTCATGGAATGATTATCATTTTTTCTTAATATGGTTTGAGTCAATATGGTATGCTCTTTGACCTTCTCCCCCAATCACTCTTTCTTCCTCTCTTGGCTGCCTTTATAAATAAGTATTATTTTAGGGCTGCTGGTTAAGAGAAGTTCTTGATTATTTGTCTTTGAAGCTCATTGCTGCTGAGATTCTGAGAGGGAAGAAAAGGGTTGTGAGGACTTGGGCATTGGGTGTGTGGACTCCTAGCACTCAAGCTATGCCCTGGAAAGAGAGCTAGTTAGGAAAGGTTCCATCTCTTGTCCTCGTCTTCCAGGAAGAAGAAGATCAGCCCAAAGGATCCCAAGGAGCTAGCACTTCGAGGGAGTTGATCAGAGTCGAGCCCGGGTATGGATTATCTGTAGAGGCCAGACACGTATGTGGCTCAAGAGCACCATCCTTGGAGCACCACCACTGCATCCATCAAAGGTATAATAATATGGTACTTTTATATCCTTGCTCTTCTTTTGTTTTGATATTTATATTGCATGCTATTTTATTATATTAGATTCTGTTGCAGGCAGATTGGTAGATCGTTTAGATCAATCTACCAAGCCTTCCGCTGTGCATATTTTAAAATTATTTTAAAATTCATCTGTTTCTGCCTTGCTTTTGCATATTGTATGCATGGTGTTGGTATTTTTCTTTTACCTTCAATGGTATCAGAGCCAGGTTCATCATAGTATAATAATGATAGCATGTTTTGAACATTATGTTTTTCTTTTAAAGTACTTGGATTGAGTGCTTCACCATGACCGTTCGGTCATAGGAGAGAAATAGGGCTGCAAGACTCTCTCTTCCCATTCATGGGGTCTCCTTTGGCGTGTAGGGGTGCCGCTTGTGATTGACTCATGAAGAGAAAAAATAAAAGAAAATATAGATTAAAAATGTTTTAATCTAATGTTATGATCATAAAACAAATTTAGATTAGATCTAAGAGTTTTGTTTTGATCATGTTTAATCTTTACATTTGAATTGTTCAAATAAGTTGCATGTATTTAAAGTCATTGTTTTCTGGTCCCGCAGACGAGCTGACTCGAATCTTGCTCGAGCCGACTCGAATCTTACTCGAATCGACTCGAATGTTGCTCAAGCGGACTCGTCTTTGCTAATAAATGAATCTGTCTGTTCTGGTTCTGGACGAGCCGACTCAACCCCTACTCGAGTCGACTCGACCAGAATGCCCTGAAATAGTGAATTCAAAATATGCTTGTAAAATTGTTTTACATTCTTAATTGAAATTGTTTGATTAATTAAGATTATTGAACTTAATTGAGAATTAAGAATGACAAAAAACTCTAGGAATATGATTCTAAGATTTTAAGTCATTTCAATAAGTTTTAAGGATCATGGGTTAGCTTCTTTTGGGTCCTTAATTGGGTTAGACCTAAGTTTAGATGCATTAAACTAAATAAAGAACTAATCGAATCAAATGTTGAGTTAGGGTTTCTTCTCTATAGATCTCTCTGATAGTTAGATTGATTAATCCATATATCTAAATGGACCTAATTTATGGCTCAGTGGTCAGCCCAAGTCTTTAGGCTAGTCTAATCAATTTTGATGAACTAATTGGTGTGTAAGTAAGTTTGGCAGTTTGATCATAGTTCTTTGGGGCTACCTCTTACCTGGCCAACTCGGTCGGTATCTAAGGCAAAACGGTTAATGGCGGAACCCAACCCATGATCTCACTTACCTGGCCAATGTGGTCGATCAGAATTGATTGGATAGCTCATTGACTCGTGTTAACCCATGTCATCCAAGGTTAATCAGTCCTGACTGATTTTAGGTGCCCATGGATCATTAGTTATGTGTAACCCTCCTTGATTGCTGATGTGGTTAGTGGGAGGTTGATCAATGTCTTCTTATCTCTTATTCTGTCACATTAAAATTAAATCCTCTAAATTATTAGATCCATAAAAGGACGAAGTTATATGGATAACCAAGTCCTAGCCTTCCATTAAGTGCAATGATAATGGGTCCAATAGTTGGGTGTTCATCGGGCTATTGGAATTGCTGTTCCTAATATGATGGCTCAGTGCGACTCTCTTAACGGTGGTCAGGTGGGTCGGCCAAAGTCAGGCTTGACTATTCGTTAGTTAGAAGCATAGAATTTTATCATGTTAATAGTTAGATCTAACTGGGACCTTCAATAGGAAGCCCAAAGGCCGATTGAAGTGCACTTTGGGGCAAAACTTAAATACTAGAGATTACTTGGAGAAATAATTAGTTGAAGAACCTATCTTTAGATGCGCATGGGTGGGCCGGCCAAAGTCGGGCTCATGTGTTGTCTATTGGACTTTAGTACCCACTAAGGAATTAAAGTAATTTCTTGGATTGGAGGTAGAGGCTACCAGTCTGAACAATTAGTGGGAGGGCCTTTAGATTAAAGACCATGTCTATAGGATAATAATTCATATACACTAATTAGCTTTGGTTTTCCTTTCAGATGTCTTCCAATTTGTCGCTCTAGTCTCTTCTCGATAACGAGAAGCTTAAGGATCCCAACTTTGATAGCTGGTATCAAAGACTCAGGATTGTCCTGGAGCATGAACGGATCCTGTATGTGATATCGGATTCGGCACCTGAAATCCCTGCTCCCAATGCTTGGGGTTCAGTCAGAGACACTTATTAGAAGTGGCTCTCTGATAGTACCACCATCTGATGCATAATGTTGGCAGTGATGAACGACGAGTTCAGTTGCAAGTTCAAGGAAGCCCAGTCAGAGGAAATCCTTCAAAGGTTGAAGGAGTCCTTTGGGACACTAGATGACGTTGAGAGTTACAGGGTCTCCTGTGCTATCTACAATGCACAGATGCGTGATGGGGCCTCGGTCACTGATCATGTATTGTACATGATCGAGATGATTGAATGCTTAGGCAAGCTCGGATGTTCCTTGCATGAAGAGCTTGGGAAGGATGCGATTATGAATTCCTTCCCTTTTTCCTATCTAGATTTTCTCGATCATTGTAGAATGAATAAGCCTGAAGTTAACTACCTAGGTCTGTTGGGGTTGCTGGAGACTTATGAGAAAGACCACCATCTGAACAAAGGGATAGTGAATCTAGTGGGAGGATCTTCGGGAGGGCATCGCCCCTTCAAAAAAGGGAAGAAGAAAGGTAAAGGGAAACATGTGCAAAATGCTTCTAGGACCAGTCAGGCCAAGAAGGAGAAGGCTGATAAAAGCCAAGCAGAGTGTTTCTTCTGCAAGAAGCGGGGATATTGGAAGAATAACTGTCCTCTTCACATTGCATCCCTTGACTCGAACAGGTCCAAAAAGAGGAAGTAGCCAGAAGGTGCTGGACAAGGTACTTATACGATAACACATTGTAGTTTATCTGCGATACTACTAATTGGATATTGGATACTGGAAGTCCAATTCATATTTGCATTTTTTTGCAGGGACTTCAAGTTAGTAGAAGATTCAAGGATGGGGAGAGATTCTTGAATATGGAAAATGGAAGCCAAGTTCCAGTCCTGGAGTTGGGAGTTCTCAAACTAGTTTTTTAGTATTGTACAATCATTTTGAATGAGTATCATTATTGTCCATTTTTATTTTAAATGTCATTTCTGTAGGCCAATTGGCCATGTATGGTTATGAACTATCAATAAATAATGATATTTGCAAAATTATTTGGAATGGTTCTGTTTTAATGAATGGATATATGAATAATGATATTTATGTACTATCACGACCTGTTAGTGTAGCGTACACATCTAACAAACGTCTTAGGATAGATAATGTCAGCGATGCGTACCTATGGCATTGTAGGCTAGGTCATATTAACAAGAACATGATAAACAGGTTGAAGTTCGAGGGTCTCCTCGACTTTAGTGAAAGTGGTTCACTTCCAACTTGTGAGTCCTGTCTTCTTGGAAAGATGATAAAGTCACCTTTTACTGGAAAAGGTGACCGAGCCAAAGAGATTCTAAGTCTAGTAAATACTGATGTATGCGGATTCATGAATGTTAGTGCCAGAGATGGGTAAAATTATTTCATTACATTTACAAATGACCTTTCGAGGTACGGTTATGTCTTCTTAATAAGACATAAATCTGAGTCGTTTGAAATGTTTAAACGATATCGTAATGAAATAGAAAAATAAACTGGCAGATGTATCAAAACCCTTCGATCAGATCAAGGCGGTGAATATCTTTCTAGGGAGTTTCTGATATATCTCGAGGAAAATGGGATTCTCTTTCAATGGACATCTCCAGGATCACCTCAGTTAAATGAAGTATTTAAAACGAGGAATCGAACCCTATTAGACATGGTTCGGTCAATGATGGGCGTTGCTTCTCTGCCGCTATCCTTTTGGGGATATGCTATGGAATCAGCCTGTTACCTTTTGAATAGGGCTTCGAGTAAATCCGTTAACAAAAATCCATATGAGATATGGACTGGACGTAAACTGACACTCACACCTTCGGGTCTGGGGTTGCCCGGCTTATGTAAAACATTTGGAAACAGACAAACTTGGACCTAGGTCTGATCGGTGCCTATTTGTTGGGTATCCAAAATAGTTTAAGGGTATTACTTCTATTTGGCTGAGGAACAAAAATTGTTTGTTAGTCTTAGGGCTATTTTTTTAGAAAAGGAGTTCTTTGATGAAGGAACTGTAGTCGCTAAGATTGAACTTAGTGAAGTTCAATAAGTAGAAGAACCGACACACTTAAGGGACAACATAGAACCGGTTGTGATTAGATCACACCCAGAGCCCATACAGGAACCATTAAGGAGATCCGGTAGGGTACCGAGTCGACCGGACAGATACTACAGTTTCTTGGTCCGTGACGGTGATCTCATTGAACTCGATGAGAACAATAAGGATCTGATCACCTATATGGATGCGATGCAGAGGTCTGACTCTGAGAAATGGCTAGGAGCCATGCAATCCGAAATGGAATCCATGAAAATCAACAATGTATGGACATTGGTTGATCCGCCTGAAGGGATAAAATCCATTAGGTGTAAATAGATTTTCAAAAGAAAAAGAGGCGCAAACAGGTAGGTGGAGACCTATAAAGCTCGTCTAGTTGCAAAGGATATCGTCAATGTTATGGTATTGACTATGACGAGACGTTCTCTTCTGTGGCAATGCTCAAGTCCATTCGGATCATGCTTGCTTTAGCGGCATACTTTGACTATGAAATCTGGCAAATGGATGTTCGAACAGCTTTCCTGAATGGTGAGCTGGAAGAAGAGGTGTATATGATACAACCTGAAGGGTTCACATCCACAGACGAGTCAAAGGTGTGCAAGCTTTAAAAGTCCATCTATGGACTGAAGCAAGCATCAAAGAGTTGGAACATGCGATTTGATAAGTGTATCAAGTCGTATGGCTTCGTTAGGAATGGAGAATAACCTTGCATTTACAAATGGGCTAATGGTTCTGTGATTGTGTTCCTTGTATTGTATGTGGATGATATTTTTTTAATCGGGAATGACATCCCAGCACTACAAGGAATAAATGTATGGTTGCAATCTCAATTTTCTATGAAGGATTTGGGTGAAGCCTTTTATATACTGGGTATGAAGATCTATAGAGATAGATCTAAGAGACTTCTGGGACTGTCCCAGTCTACGTACATCGACACTGTATTGAAACGGTTCAGTATGGAAAATTTCAAGAAAGGCTATTTCTCGATAGGCACTGGAATTGGTCTCTCCAAAGAGGATTGTGCAACAACTCTTGAGGAGAGAGCGTATGAGCAGAATTTTATATGCTTCGGTAGTGGGTTCTATCATGTACGCTATGACATGTACTAGACTAGACTTGGTATACTCATTAGGCGTAGTGAGCAGATACCAGTCTGACCCAGGTGAAGCTCATTGGAAAGTAGTAAAGACCATCCTTAAATATTTGTGAAATACTAAGGACCAATGGCTGATTTATGGAGAACCTGACTTAAAACTTGTGAGGTATACTGATTCCAGTTTCCAGTCAGATAAGGATGACAGCAAGAGTGTGTCAGGATTTGTCTTCACCCTAAATGAAGGAGCGATCCGCTGGAAAAGTTCCAAGCAGCTTATTGTGGTGGACTCAGTATGCAAAGTAAAATATATTGCAGCGTCAGATGCAGCGAAGGAAGCTGTGTGGTTACGGAAGTTCCTTGGCGAGCTGGGAGTGGCACCTTCCTTGGATAGTCCTGTTCTGGTGTATTGTGACAGCACTGGAGCCATTGCTCAAGCCAAAGAGCTGAAGTCTTATCACCGTACAAAGCACATTCTGCGGCGCAATTACCTTGTATGAGAGATCATGGAATGAGGTGACATTGACCTTCTGAAGATCGATGGAAAGGAAAACCTGGCTGACCCGTTCACTAAAGCCATCGGAATTCAAGAGTTCGATAGTTGTAAATGAAAAATGGGAAAGAGATTATGTACCGATTGGCTTTAGTCCAAGTGGGAGTTATTAGGAATTGTCCCAAAGTCAATCGTCTAGGCTGTAAATGGTTGTGCTATCTTGTAACTGTATATGATTTTTAATGAATAAAAAATATTCTTTTTTTGCTGTTCATCGTATTTGCATTTTTCTGAAATGAACTCTTGTATGATGAAGTCCTTGGAATTCCATTGTTTGATATAGAGATGATATATCAAGTAATTCTTAAACTGGTTCACAACCAAATGATACATTGTTATAGGACGATAATGTATCAAGTGTAGGTTGTATGTCACATTTGTTGGTTGTCCTCTTAACCAAGGAGTGTGGAGACACTGGTGTGACATGCAAATGAAATGTATGACATCTCACTGAACATGACCATCTGCGGGGCTCCCTTCTGTTAAAGGGTTGCTCGCGATGGGATATGGGTATATGTGTCCCTCAGATCTGAGATTATCATGGTAGCTTGCAAGCAACTCACCGTACTTTGGTGCCGGACTACCTGTATTTATAATCCAGTGATGGAAGGTTTCTGGGTGCAGTCAAGTACTTGTGCAGTGGTGGATCAAGATGGAATTGACCCCTCCAAATAATTTGGAGTGAATGGCTCATTGTGTCTTAATTTAGCAAATCCTTGGCTAGGGTACTTGTGAGGAGTCATAGAATTTGTAAAGTTGAGACACGATCTGGATAAACCAAATTAGGATTGGCAGTCGAACCCTAGGTCATTCTGAGCATTATGAGGTCAAAGAGATGAATATGCGATAACCATATGCCAAAGGTTTTATAGAGGTGCTATGCATCTTCGACCTATCCGGATGTCGGGTATCATTGCTAGATGAGCACTTTGACTGGTACTGGAAGTGTTCCAGTGCTACCGGCTTAGTGTTCGAATCTATGGGGTCATACACCATAGGGATTTCTATCTGATCTTAAGGCTGATCAAACGATTGAGAATCGTTTGCTATCACTGGCGGTCAATGTGATTGACTATGTGTCGACACTTGAGGGGTCAACACTTGGCTATGACAAGAAATATTTCCGAAAGACTTTTCTGGATGAGCCGACTCGATCCCTTCTAGAGTTGACTCGTTTTGTGTTCTGGTCGAGCTGACTCGATCCCTGCTCGAGTCGACTCGTTCTGTGTTTTGGTCTAACTGACTCGACCCCTGCTCGAGCTAGCTCGAATGAACAGTCTGATTGTTTTATGTCCTGGACGAGCCGACTCGAACCTGCTCGAGTCGACTCATCTCTTCTCGACCAGAAATCCCTGAACGGCATTTCTGGGATGTTTTTGGAAGGTTTTGATCTGGTTTGAATTTCGAATTCAAGCTATTTTGGCTCCAAACTTTCATGGAATGATTATCATTCCTTCCTAATATGGTTTGAGTCAATATGGTATGCTCTTTGACCTTCTTCCCCAATCACTCCTCCATCCTCTTTCTTCCTTTCTTGGCTGCCTTTATAAATAAGTGTTATTTTAGGGCTACTGGTTGAGAGAAGTTCTTGATTATTTGTTTCTGAATCTCATTGCTGCTGAGATTCTGAAAGGGAAGAAAAGGGTTGTGAGGACGGGCATTGGGTGTGTGGACTCCTAGCACTTAAGCTAGGCCTTGGGAAGAGAGCTAGTTAGGAAGGGTTCCACTTCTCCTCGTCTTCCAGGAAGAAGATCAGTCCAAAGGATCCCAAGGAGCTAGCACTCCGAGGGAGTTGATCAGAGTCGAGCCTAGGTGTGGATTACCTGTAGAGGCCAGACAAGTGTGTGGCTCAAGACTTCTCCTCGTCTTCCAAGAAGAAGATCAGCCCAAAGGATCCCAAGGCGCTAGCACTCCGAGGGAGTTGATCAGAGTCGAGCCTAGGTGTGGATTACCTGTAAAGGCCAGACAAGTGTGTGGCTCAAGAGCACCGTCCTTGGAGCACCACCACTGCATCCATTAAAGGTATAATAGTAAGGTATTTTTATATCCTTGCTCTTCTCTTGTTTTGATGTTTATATTGCATGCTGTTTTATTATACTAGATCCTGTTGCGGGTAGATTGATAGATCGTTTAGATCGATCTATCAAGCCTTCCGCTATATATATTTTAAAATCGTTTTAAAATGCATATGTTTCTGCCTTGCTTGTGTATATTGTATGCATGGTGTTGGTATTTTTTTCTACCTTCATGTACTCCTAGTATAAAAGTTAAAGCATAATCTGTTAAGTATTAGTCAACTATATGATATTGGCTTTAATATTTTCTTCAAGGCTTCAATGTGTATAGTAGCTGATCCTCTTGACTCTAGTACAAAGTTCATTGGATATAGACTTGGTAATATTTATGTGATAGATCTTAATGATCTAGCTATGTTAAGTAACACAAGTCTTGTAGCAATGAATGATAAGAGTAAGGAATCAAGTCTACTATGGCATAGACGACTTGGATATGCTAGCATGTATACTATTGCAAAACTTATTTCAAAAGATTTAGTCAAATGTTTGCCGAAGTTTAAAGTAGATTTCGATTATGTTTGTAATGCATGCCAATTAGGAAAACAAGTTAGGGGGAGTTTTAAATCCAAAAATGCTATTTCTACCACTAGACCTTTAGAACTACTTCACATAGATCTATTCGGATCCACTAGGACAACAAGCCTAGGTGGTATGAAGTACGATCTTATGATTGTAGATGATTTTTCAAGATACACCTGGGTTTTATTTATTACATATAAAGATGAAACTTTTAAAGTATTTAAAAAGTTTTACAAAAGAGTTTCTAACTTAAAAAATCTTTCTGTTATTTTTATTCGTAGTGATCATGGTACGGAATTCGAAAATCAATATTTTGATCATTTTTGCACAAAGCACGGTATTAATCACAACTTCTTCACTCCTAGAACACCACAACAAAATGGTGTTGTAGAGAGAAAGAATAGGACCTTGAAAGAGATGGCCCAAACTATGCTTTGTGAAAGAAATCTTCCAAGATACTTTTGGGTAGAAGCTATAAATATCGCTTGCCATATTTTAAACAGAGTTTTAGTCAGACCTATTATAAGAAAAACTCTCTATGAATTATGTAACAATAGAAAGCCAAATATTGATTATTTTTATGTTTTTGGCTGTAAATGTTTTGTGCTTAACAATGGTAAAAATAACCTTGGTAAGTTTGATGCTAAATCTAATGAGACTATTTTCCTTGATTATTCGACTAATAGTAAAGCATATCGAGTATTCAATAAGAGAACTTTAACCGTTGAAAAGTCAATTCATGTTATTTTCAATGAGATTGACATTGCATCTTCTAGAAAAGAAGATTGTGCTGATGATGCAGGTACACTTGAAAATGGATTGAAGGACATGACTATCAAATACAAGCAATCAAGTGAACAAGAAGAGTTGGTAAGTAAGAATCATGAAGAACTACCTAAAGAATGGAGGTATGTATAATCACATCCCAAAGAACTCATTATAGGAGATCCATTACAAGGTGTTAGGACTAGAGCTTCACATAGGGATGCACATGATTTAATTATTTTTGTATTTGTTGCCTAGGTAGCTACCCAAGAGGGGGGTGAATTGGGAATTTAAAAATTTAAAGCAAGAAATGTGCTATTCAAAATCCTTTGCAAGTGGTAGGTGTTGTGATAGAGTTATAAAATGCAGAAGCTAAACAGAGTAGAGAAAACACAACACAAACACACCAAATTTATAGTGGTTCGGAGCAATTTAGCTCCTACGTCCATTATCCAAGATATCACTTGGGATTTTCACTATATTCACACCCGAATATAGTAGGATTGTTTTACAGATCATAATTCAAAATCTCTACACTTTGGTTTTACGGGATGACCAAAGAAAACCCAACACCCTTTGGTTTTAAACAGGTTTACCAAAGAAACCCAACTTGGTTTTCACAGGATCACCAAGAACTTATTTAGTTTTTCAATCGGGCTTACCAATAACCCAACAATTCAAAGATTTAATTGAAAATAAATGCAACGATAAATGGCAAACTCAAGTTGTCGGATAGTTGCCGGTGCAGCTCGTTGGAAGTTCACTTGAATGCACTTGAATAAGCTTTAATGACTTCAGTGGCTTCTTCTAAAGATGATTCAAGCTTTAGATCAGAGTTGTTGAAGGCTTGAATGCAGACTTGAATGCTCTTTTTCTTGTGGTTGGTTGGATATTCAATGAAGCTCTCTTTTCTTGAAGAACTCTCTTATTGATTGCTTCAAGGAAGTCCAAATCCTTCAAATTTAAAGTTTTCCATCATCCTAAGCCAGTTCTAGCCATTGTAGACCGTTGGGGAATGATTTTTGACCGTTAGAGCACTTTTGAGCATTCAAAAACAAATTCTGGAACTAGCCGTTAAATACCTGGAAGCGACATTTGAGTCGGCTCGGATCCTTTGAGTCGATAGGTCGAGTCGCCATTTCTTCAATGTAGTCGGCTCTTTGTCTCAGGGCGCAGAATGTCATTCTGGACGAGTCGGCTCTTTATAGCTCGGGTCAGCTCGAACTTGAATCTTGAAAAACTTGAACTCGAGGTGTCGGCTCCTTTCAGCTTGGGTCTGCTTTTCTTCTCAAGTTCGGAAAACCTTACTCTGGAAGAGTCGGCTCGATGTAGTTCGGGTCGGCTCATTTTCTCAAGCTTTCGAAATTAGGTCTGACAGAGTCGGCTCTTTCTAGGTCGAGTCAGCTTGCCTGGCTGTTCTCAAAAACCTTTAGGAAATGGATTCTGGAGGAGTCGGCTTGGACTGATTCCAGTCGACTCGGATTCACTAGAGTCGGCTCGCTTTCTATCCAGTCGGCTCGGATTGCTGCGTTTCAGAATTCTTGCTGCGTGCCAGTAAGCAAAGTCGGCTCTTCTTTTCTTGGGTCGGCTCGAGTGCTTCTTCAGGATTTTTATAATTTGAACTTAAAGAAAACTCTCACCAACTCTTTTACAATTTCACACAAACCAACTCAAAACAAAATCTAAGGCACACACATTTAAAGAAGTAACCCTTTTTGCTTGATTTTTCTTAGCATTTTTGATTGGGTTCTTCTTTACAATAACACTTACAACACAACTCAAACAAGAAAGTAGAAATATAGGAGTTGAAGTTTGAACGTGTTTTACATCCTACAAAAACTTGTCAAACACTTGAAGAGTTGTCAGTAATAAATGTATATGCTCTAATGTTTGGTTATCATCAAAATCACTTATGGGGTCAACAATCTCCCCCTTTATGATGATGACAAAACACTGGGCATGAAAAATCAGTAAGACACTTTACATGTATAACAGTATTTGAGACAAATATTCACATGTAACAGAGCTGATTGGATTTAAAAGGAAATCAGAGCTCAACAGATAATATTACTATATATCATCAAAGTGTTAAACTTGTCATGCTTCATAATATTATAATTAGCACAAAACATGAAGTATCAGAGAGTTAAAATATGCAATTATGATTAGAGCAATGAGATTAATTTGAATATAAGTCAGAGCAAAATCATTCAAGAGAAATTCTCCCTTTCTCTAGATTTTAAAGTAATTTAAGCAGTGCTATTATTTTTGTGCTCCCCCTTTTTCATTACACTTTAAGAATAGTTGATAAGGAGCTAATTTTCCATTCTTTTCATATTTTTCATAATTCTCCCTCTTTTTGTCAATCAATCAAAAAGGTGATTTCAAATAAAATTTCATCATAGTAAGCGCAATTTCTAAACAGAAAATATTTATTTCATTAAGAAGTTTGCAGGACAAAAAGTACATTGCAAGCGTAAAAGATAACAAGTGGAACAAACATTCATTTCAGAAATACAACCAGAAGACTAACTACACAACTTATTCTTCTTCCTCAGATGAAGAAGAGGAGCTTACCTCTATAACTCTATCAGAGGTCTTAGTTTTCAGAGGTTTAAATCTTAAATCCCTGAATCTAGTTCTAACAGGGGTTCTAAAAACTTTGGTCTTGGCTTTTGGTTCTTTCTTGGTCTTGGTAGGTTTAGGTAGATCATATGAAGGAATAGGAATGTCAAGTGACTCTTTAATGATCTGTTCAGAAATATCTTCAGTGAGAGCAGTTTCCTTCTGGGATTGCAGTAAAATGCTTCTGATTTCTTCCTTGAAATTCTTTATTTCTTTTTTTTTTACTTTTTGCTGATGAAGCTTTTGTTCAGATTTCAATTCTTGCAATTTAATGTCAAATGACTTTCTGATTTCTTCAATTGCAAAATTCATATGATCTGTCAAAGAGTTGGAGATAGTTTCCATTTTTTGAAATATCAGATTTTTGAGTTCAGATGGAGTAATCATAGTGTCTTCAGTCATTTCTTCAGCAGCAGCTTCATCTTCTTCAGAAATGGTGGCAGCAACCTGACTAGGCATCTTTTTAATTCATTTTCCTTCTTGTAACTTGTAACCCATTTTTTTAAGTGAGTTGAAGGAGTAGATATCAAAGTGATAGTGGCTTGCCTATTTCATTTGACAAATCAATTCCTGCCTCTTCAAATAACAGAGTGAAAACCATACTATAAGGTAGGCAGGCCTTGATCTTCCTTGCTGCTTCAGTCATTTGGATCATCATTATGTAGGGAAGGTTCAGAGGCTCTTCTTTGATCAGATGTCCCATGATGATCATGTCCTTCTCACTGACCCAGTCGAAATGGCCAGTTCTAGGAAGGAAAATTCTATTGATCATACTGTGCAGCAGCCTCATTTCTCTTGACAGTAGATTGGCTTGAACATGTCGGACCGTGCTTACTTCCTCTTTTTCCAAAATGAGTTTCAGAATGTGCTCCTTGTTCGGTAGAAGAAGTTCAGTAGCACCAATCGTTGGCATTTGCAGCAGCTTGCTCAATCTTTCTTCATTAATTATAACTGTTTTTCCCTTGACAACTGATTCCAAATGAAATTCTTTAATAATAATATTCTCATATAATGTCCGTACCAGTGAAGGGTAGGTCAGTATATCTAAAGAACAGAAATGCTTCCACCCTTGGCTTTCTATCCAATGTTTGATTTTCATTCCCATCTCCTCTAGGAATGTAAAGTCGATCCTTCTTCCGTAGGTGACAGGTCGATTGATCATTGAGACATGCTGCCCGGGAGGAGTTTCTTCATTTTGTTAGACTGGAGCGGACCTTTTTCTCTTTTCCTTTCTTTCTCTTGCATCTGTATTGCGATTACTTGATTCGCCGAGTTGAAGAACTTTCTTCACATATTTTCGAGGAGCCATTGCAGAGGAATCAAAGGATTTTAAGCTTTAGGGAATGATTTCTGCGAGAATGGTAGAGCTTCCGAGAGATGTAGAGTGTGTTCAAAATAAGATGGAGTGACGTACTGAGAAAAAACAGATCAGACTTTCCTAAATAGCAATTTCTCGTCTTTTGAGTCAGCTCGCTCTGCCCTAAAAATATCCAAGTCGGCTCGACCCGAGCGAACTCAGAACAAATAGAACAACGAGTCGGCTAAGCACAGACTTAATCGGCTCGATCAAAGCAAGAGCAAGACATTCAGATATTCGAGTCGGCTCGACCAGAGCAAGATTGCTCGAGTCAGCTCGAACAGAAACTTTCCAAAAGAGATCAAATGGTCCAATAGTTTAATTCAACTACACTGAGAAATTCAAGGAAAGTTGTTCAAAAATCATGAATAAGTATAGGAGGCTTTCTAGATAATTTTTCCTTAGGTTTACTCAATTTAGAAAGGATAACATAGCCCTAATTCTCCTCTAAGTAACTCAAATCTATCCTGATTTAGTGGCTTGGTAAAGATATCAGCTAGTTGTTTTTCTGTAGGTATAAACTTTAGTTCTATATCACCATTCAAAACATGGTCTCTAATAAAATGGTGTCTAATTTCTATGTGCTTAGTTCTAGAATGCTGAATAGGATTTTTAGATAAATTTATAGCACTTGTGTTATCACATTTGATAGGAATTTTGCATTGTAAAACACCAAAATCCTCTAGTTGTTGTTTAATCCATAACACTTGTGCACAACAACTTTCTGCAGCAACATACTCTACCTCAGCAGTAGATAGTGCTACCGAGTTTTGTTTCTTGCAGTGCCATGAGATTAAATTCAATCCTAGAAATTGACAAGTACCGCTAGTACTTTTTCTATCTATTTTACAACCACCATAATCAGCATCAGAGAATCCAATTAAATTTAAAGATGATTCTTTTGAAAACCAAAGACCAAGATTACTTGTACCTTTCAAGTATTTTAATATCCTTTTAACAGCAAGCATATGTGTTTCTTTGGGATTTCATTGAAATCTAGCACATACACATACACTATACAAGATATCTGGTCTACTTGCAGTTAAATATAATAAGGATCCGATCATACCTTGATATAGCTTTTGGTCAACGTTGGATCTACTTTCATCCTTATCCAATCTGCAGGATGGGCTCATGGGTGTGTTCTTTTGTTTGCTTGTCTCCATACCAAACTTTTTGATAATTTATTTGGTGTATTTGGATTGGTTGATGAAGATCCCTTCCTTTGTTTTACTTAAAGTCCGAGGAAGTAGCTTAGTTCACCCATTAGGCTCATTTCAAATTCTCCTTGCATTAACTTAGCAAATTCTTCACAAAGACTTTCATTAGTTGCACCAAAGATGATATCATCAACATAGATTTGTACAACTAATATATCATTGTTTTTCTTTTTAATAAATAGAGTTTTAACATTTTCTCTTGAAAAATCATTTTCAATTAAGAAAGTGCTAAGCCTATCATACCAGGCTTTAGGGGCTTGTTTCAAACCATATAAAGCTTTATTGAGTTTAAACACATGGTTTGGAAAATCATGATTTTCAAAACCCGGTGGTTGTTCTACAAAAACTTGTTCGGCAATAAAACCATTTAAAAATGCACTTTTTACATCCATTTGAAAAAGTTTGTAATTCATGTAGCAAGCAAAAGCAAGAAGTAATCTAATGGCTTCTAATCTTGCTACAGGTGCATAAGTTTCATCAAAATCTATACCTTTTTCTTGACAATATCCCTTAGCTACTAATCTAGCTTTGTTTCTAATAACATTTCCTTGTTCATCTAATTTGTTCCTATAGACCCATTTGGTTCCTATAATTGGGTGGTCTTTAAGTCTATCAACTAATGTCCAAACCTTATTTCTTTCAAACTGGTTCAGTTCTTCATGCATGGCCATCATCTAGTTTGGGTCATTTTCTGTTTCTAAGGTATGAGACTCTATTTGAGATATAAATGCTAGGTAATCATGTGCAGTTCTATGCACAGACCTAGTCCTTATACCTTGAGAATGATCACCAATAATTAATTCTTTAGGATGGGAAGTAGCGTACCTCCATTCAGTCGGTAGATCAGTATGATCCTTATTTATCATTTCTTCTCTTTCTTCAATTGGTTTTTCTTGAATACTTAGTTCTTCCATCTCCTTTTGAATGGTACCTGCATCATTGTCAATACACTCATCTTTTCTAGATGGTGATGGGTTAGTTTCATCAAATATAACATGCATTGACTTTTCAACAGTGAGAGTCCTTTTATTAAAAATCCTATGTGCCTTGCTATGTAGTGAATAACCAAGGAAAATGGCTTCATCAGATTTAGCATCAATTTTTTCTAGATTATCCTTACCATTATTAAGCACAAAGCATTTGCATCCAAATACATGAAAATAATTTATATTGGATTTCTTTTCATTCCAAAGCTCATAGGGGGTTTTCTTCAAGATAGGACGGATCAAAACACGGTTTAAAATATAACAAGCAATGTTCACCGTTTCTGTCCAAAAATATCTTGGAAGATTACCTTCACACAACATTGTTCGGGCCATTTCTTCCAACGTCCTATTTTTTTTTTCTATAATACCATTTTGTTATGGTGTTCTAGGAGCGGAGAAGTTGTGATCAATGCCATTTTCAGAACAATAATCATCGAAAAATTGATTTTCAAATTCTGTGCCGTGATCACTCCTAATTGAAATTATAGAAAGATTTTTTTGATTTGAAACCTTTTTGTAAAATTTTCTAAATACTTTGAAAGTTTCGTCTTTGTGCGCAATAAACAAAACCATGTAAATCGAGAAAAATCATTTATAATCACAAGGGCATATTTCATACCTCCTAGGCTTGTGGTCCTAGTTTGTCCAAATAAGTCCATGTGAAGTAGTTCTAAAGGTCTAGATGTTGAAATCAGATTTTTGGATTTAAATCTCTCCCTTATTTGTTTACCCATTTGGCATGCATCACAAATATGATCAAAATCTACTTTAAATTTAGGCATGCCTTTAACAATATTTTTGGAAATTAACTTGGCAATAGTATGCATGCTAGCATGACCTAATATTCTATGCCATAATAAGTAAGACTCCTTGGTCTTAGCATTCATTACAACTAGACTGGAGCTACTTGACATGGCAAGATCATTTACATCTACCACATAAATATTTCTTAGTCTGTGTCCAATGAATTTGCTGCTAGGATCAAGAAAATTTGTTACTATACACATAGATGATTCAAAGATAACTTTGAAGCCTTTATCACACAATTGACTAATATTCAATATATTGTGCTTCAACTTATCTACTAGCAATACATTTTCAATGAAAGTATAGGGGGTTATTTTGATCTTACCAATTCCAATTATTTTTCCCTTGCCATTGTCTTCAAATGTAACCATACCTCCTTCTTTCATTTTCAGGATGATGAATTGATCCTTGTCACCCGTCATATGCCTTAAGCAGTGTCTGTCGAGATACCATTTTTTCTTTAATTTCTAGGTTGCGAGACATTCCTGTAACAAAATTAATGAGTGCTTTTAGGTACCCAAGCTAACTTGGGTCCTTTCAGGTTAGCTGAGTTGGTTCCTTTGGGAACCCAAATCTTTCTTATTTTATGGACATTTCTAATTGTATTGTAGTTAAAAGCTTTATGTACTAATCTTTTGCAAGCAAAACATTTGATTCTAGAATTTTGAAATGATTATATTTTTGAAATTCTAGATGCATGAAGTGCAGAAATAGCAGGTCTTGTATTTAAATTTTTAGAAACATATGAAGTAGGTTTTGAAATGGAAATAGAGTCTTTTGTAACAAAAGTTTTATAAGAAGTAAACTTGGGAACAAAGTCTTTGTTTCACAAAAGTAGTAGCTGAAACATAATTTGAATTTGAAGCATTAAAACCTATTCCAACTTTATTTCCAGAAATTCTTTGTTCTTTAAGAATTAACTCCAGCTTATTAGAAGACAAAGTTAATTTTTCAACAAGTGGCTTGAGTTTTTATACCTCCTTCTTCAGCTCATTGTTATCTTTTAGCAATACTTTGTTTTTGTCATTCAATTCATTATTCTCATTTTTCAAATCATTGCATTTTTCAGAAAAGATGTGAAGTTCCTTTTTCAGTAAACTGTTCTTTTTCGAAACTTCATTTTTCTCTTTGAGCAAAGAATCATTGATATGCTTTAGTGATCTAATCTTTACTCCAGCCTTTTTAAATTTAGATAGTAAATCATGGAACGTAGAATTTAATTCCTCAAAAGTAAATTCAATCTGAGTATCAAGGGAATTTACCTCATCCTCGAGACCCATTAGACATAGATTTGCTGTTTTCGTGGTCTCTTCTTCTTCTTCAGTTGAAGTGGAGTCTTCGCTATCATTTCACGTGGCAACAATCGCTTTCTTTTTCTTCTTTCTGAAAGATTTCTTTAGTTGAGGACAGTCCAGACGAATATGCCCCGGTTTCTTACATTCATAGCAGGTGGGGACTTGTTCTTTATCTTTATCTTTGTCCTTGTCCTTTTCTTTTGAACATTCTTCTTGTTTATGGAATTTTCTATTATACCTTCCTTTCTTCTTTTCCATAAACTTTCTGAATCTTCCCACGACCATTGCGATGTCTTCATCTTCAAGATCGTCTTCGGAGGAGTCACCTTTAGTTTCTTCATCATCTTTAGATTCTAATGCAGCCTTGAATGCAATCGTTTTCTTCTTTTTCTGATCATCATCCGTTTTATGCTGCATGGCTAATTCGTGAGTGATGAGAGATCCCATTAATTCATCCATTGATAGAACATTCAAGTCTTTAGCTTCCTGGATGGCTGTGACTTTAAGATCCCATTTGTCAGGAAGTGATCTCAAGATTTTCTGTACTAAGTCAGCATTTGAATATACCATGCCAAGACTTTTCAAATCGTTAATAATATCTGTAAATCTAGTGTACATGACAGAAATACTTTCATTAGGCTCCATCTTAAACAATTCATAATTGTGCACTAAAAGATTTATTTTTGAGTTTTTCACTTGTGAAGTTCCTTCATGGGTCACCTCAAGTTTATCCTAGATTTTCTTTGTTGAAGAGCAGATGGAAATTCTGTTAAACTCATTTAAGTCCAAAGCACAATAAAGCAAGTTCATGGCTTTGGCATTCGATTTTCCTAATTTCATGTCGTTTTCATCCCATTCTTCTTTAGGCTTAAGGATGTCCACGCCATCAATTTTAGTCATGGGAACATGTGGTCCTTTAAGAATGACCTTTCATAATGGAAAATCAATAGCTTGAATATAGATTTTCATACGTGCTTTCCAATAAGAATAATTTGTACCTGTGAAGAGTGGAGGTATATTGGTTGATTGACCTTCGACCAAAGATGTACTCAAGGGATGAGCCATCGATTTTTACTCTAGTGTATTCAGAGACTCTGCTCTGATACCAGTTGTTGCCCAGGTGGCTACTCAAGAGGGGGGTGAATTGGAAATTTAAAAATTTAAAGCAAGAAACGTGCTATTCAAAATCCTTTGCAAGTGGTAGGTGCTGTGATAGAGTTATAAAATGCAGAAGCTAAACAGAGTAGAGAAAGCACAACACAAACACACCAAATTTATAGTGGTTCAGAGCAACTCAGCTCCTACGTCCACTAAGATATCACTTGGGATTTCCACTATATTCACACCTGAATATAGTAGGATTGTTTTACAGGATCACAATCCAAAACCTCTATACTTTGGTTTTACGGGATCACTAAAGAAAACCCAACATCCTTTGGTTTTAAACATGCTCACCAAAGAAACTCAACTTGGTTTTCACAGGATCACCAAGAACCTATTTGGTTTTTCAATCGGGCTCACCAATAACCCAACAATTCAAAGATTGAATTGAAAATAAATGCAACAATAAATGACAAACTCAAGTTGTCGGATAGTTACCGGTGCAGCTCGTTGGAAGTCCACTTGAATGCACTTGAATAAGCTTTAATGACTTCAGTGGCTTCTTCTAAAGATGATTCAAGCTTTAGATCAGAGTTGTTGAAGGCTTGAATGCAGACTTGAATGCTCTTTTTCTTGTGGTTGGTTGGATATTCAATGAAGCTATCTTTTCTTGAAGAACTCTCTTATTGATTGTTTCAAGGAAGTCCAAATCCTTCAAATTTGAAGTCTTCCATCATCCCAAGCCAGTTCTAGCCGTTATAAACTGTTGGGGAATGATTTTTGACCGTTGGAGCACTTTTGAGCATTCAAAAACAAATTCTGGAACTAGCTGTTAAATACCTGGAAGCGACATTCGAGTCGGCTCGGATTCCTTCGAGTCGGCTCGGATCCTTCGAGTCGATAGGTCGAGTCGCCATTTCTTCAATGCAGTCGGCTTTTTATCTCAGGACACAGAATGTCACTCTGGACGAGTCGGCTCTTTATAGCTCGGGTCAGCTCGAACTTGAATCTTGAAAAACTTGAACTCGAGGAGTCGGCTCCTTTCAGCTTGGGTCGGCTTTTCTTCTCAGGTTCGGAAAACCTTACTCTGGAAGAGTCGGCTCGATGCAGTTCGGGTTGGCTCGCTTTCTCAGGCTTTCGAAATTAGGTTTGTCAGAGTCGTCTCTTTTTAGGTCGGGTCGGCTCGTCTGGTTGTTCTCAGAAATCTTTAGGAAATGGACTTTGGAGAAGTCGGCTCGGACTGATTCCAGTCGACTCGGATGCACTAGAGTCGGCTCGAATTGATGCGTTTCAGAATCCTTGCTACGTGCTAGTAAGCAGAGTCGGCTCTTCTTTTCTTGGGTCGGCTCAAGTGTCTTATTCAGGATTTTTACAATTTGAACTTAAAGAAAACTCTCACCAACTCTTTTACAATTTCACATAAACCAACTTAAAACAAAATCTAAGGCACACACACTTAAAGAAGTAACCCTTTTTACTTGATTTTTCTTAGCATTTTTGATTGGTTTCTTCTTTACAATAACACTTACAACACAACTCAAACTAGAAAGTAGAAATGTAGGAGTTGAAGTTTGAACATGCTATACATCCTACAAAAACTTGTCAAATACTTGAAGAGTTGTCAGTAATAAATGTACATGCTCCAATGTTTGGTTATCATTAAAATCACTTATGGGTCAACAGTATCTCATGTAGAACCACATACCATAGAAGAAGCTGAAACCGACCCTAATTGGATGTTAGCTATGCATGATGAGTTAAACTAATTTAGGAGAAATAATGTTTGGACACTTGAGAGATCATTAGACTACCACTTGTTATAGGTACTAGATGGGTCAACAGAAACAAGCTAGATGAGAAAGGTAATAAGGTTAGACTGGTAGCTCAAGGTTACAACCAAGAAGAAGGAATAGATTTTGATGAGATCTATGCACCAGTAGTTAGACTAGAGGCTATTAGATTACTTCTGGCATATGCATGTTTTATGAACTTTAAATTATTTTAGATGGATGTAAAGAGTATTTTATAAATGGTTTGTTATCCGAAAGGTTTTTGTAGAACAACCGCATGGTTTTATCGATCACTCTTTTCCAAATTATGTTTTCAAGTTAAATAAAGCTTGATATGGTCTTAAACAGGCACTTAGAGCTTGGTATGACAGATTAAGTTTTTACTTGAAAATGATTTTGTAAGAGATAGTATAGATACTACCCTGTTTATCCAAAAAAAATAATATTTTAGTTGTTCAAATTTATGTCGATGATATAATATTTGGATATATTGATGAATTCCTATGTCAAGATTTTGCTAGGTTAATGCAAAGGGAATTCGAAATGAGTTTAATGGGTGAGCTGAACTTTGACCCCTGGAATGATTTTGATGATTACAAAACATTGGAGCATGTATTTATGACTAACTCTTTCAATTATTCAAGAAGTTTTTATAGGAAGCAATTATCAATGAATCATTTTATTTCCTACTTAGCTGGAAGTTACCCAGTATAGTTGTATTAATTAATGAAGTGTATTGAATTGAAGATCTCAAAGTTGTAAAGCCCTAATTTTCGTTCTTGTAATCTTGTAGAAATGGGCTATAAATTAGTAAAAATGAGTTTGATTAGGCAAGATATTCTTTGTAACCATTTTGAAGTTTTGGAAGACTTGTATTATTTGGAGATTCAATTGGTTGAATTTTGAAGTTCTGCTAGCGCCGACTCATGGATCAAGAGTCGACTCATGGATCAAGAGTTGACTCCTATTCTGGCACGGCACGAAGAGTTTCAGAGTTTCAGAAATCCGAGCCGACTCGAAGATATTGAGCCGACTCGACCAAAAGTTTTAAATATTAAGTTTCAGAAACTCAGAGCCTTGAGCCGACTCGACCCAGAATAGCCGACTCGTCCAGAGTTTGTATTTATCTTGATTGAGACTTCGAGCGGACTCGACCCAGAAGAGCCGACTCGAACAGAGTTTGTGTTTCTATTGTCTGAGACTTCGAGCTGACTCGAGTGGATCCGAGCCGACTCGAGTGTCGGGTTCAAGCCTGTAACGGCTAGTTGCAGAATTGTCTATTTGAATTCCAAGAATCCTCCAATGGCTCTATTTCGATTTCTTAGGTCCTACAATGGCTAGTTTTGCTTGAAAACTATAAAAGTGAGTATTTATGATGGAGTAAAGGATAATTATTAAAAATACACTGAAAATCAAAGAGCATTCAAGTGAATTTCAAGTCTTTCACCAACCAACTTCAAGTGAGCATTCAAGAAAGGATTTAAAGCTTCTCCAACTTATCTTCATTCATTGAATCCAACTTTTGAGGAAGTTAAGAAGCAGCTTTAAGAGTATTCAAGAGCATCAAAGCAAGGCTTCAATTTGAGCTTTATCGGCAACTACCAAACAAATTGGGTTTGTTGTAAAGTTGCTATTTTCATTTCATATATCTTGTTTCCTCTCCAAGAGCAGCAAGGGACTGTGTCTTGTGAGTGTTAAAAGGTTTTCAGGTGAGCCTGTTAAAACCTAAGTTGGGTTCTTGGTAAGCCCAGTGTAAAACCAATTTTGGGTTCTTGGTAAGCTCGGTGTAAAATCAAGTGTGGGTTTCTTTGGTGAGCTCGGTATAAAAATCAAAGGGTGTAGGGTTCGGATTGTGATTCCGGTAAAACAATCCGACTGTATTCTGGTGGGAGATATAGTGGAAATCCCAAGTGGTGTTTGGATAGTGGACGTAGGAGCGGGTTGCTCTGAACCACTCTAATTTCTTTGTGTTGTGCTTGTGTTTGCTGGACTCTTTTATGATTATTAATTTAGTTGCTTCCGTTGCATAATCTGTCACATCACCAACACTAAAAGAATTTTAAAGTGCGCATACTTGGAAGTTTTTATTATCCCAATTTATCCCCCTCTTGGGAAGCCACCTGGGCAATATGAACTACTTTCTCGGGCTTCAAATCAAACAATCGAAGGATGAGATTCTAATCAACCAAGCCAAATACATTAAAGAGATTATCAAAAAGTTTGGCATAGAATCAAGCAAGAAAGCTGGAACACCCATGAGTCCTGCATACAGATTAGATAAAGATGAAAATGATATAAGTATTGATCAAAAGTTATTTAGAGGTATGATCGGATCTCTACTTTATTTAACTGCCAGTAGACCTGATATTCTATTTAGTGTTTGTGTGTGTGCACATTTTCAATCAAATCCAAAAGAATCACACATTATTGCTGTTAAAGGAATTATTAAATATCTTAAAGGCATATGTAATGTAGGATTTTGGTATTCCAAGCATTCATCTTTAAAGTTAATTAGCTATTCGGATGCTGACTATGGTGGATGTGATATTGATAGAAAAAGTACCAGTGGCACATGCAAATTTCTAGGTGTCAACTTAATTTCATGGCACTGTAGGAAACAGAACTCTGTAGCATTATCCACTTGTGAAGCAGAATATGTGGCTACAGGGAGCTGTTTTGCACAAGTGTTGTAGATTAAGCAACAGCTAGAAGACTATGGTGTTATCCAATCTAAGATTCATATCAAATGTGATAACACAAGTGCTATTAATTTATCAAAAAATCTAATTAAGCATTCTAGGACAAAGCATATAGAAATAATGCATCATTTTATTAGAGACCATGTTTTGAATAATAACATAGAATTAGAATTTGTCCTTACTGAGAACCAACTAGCTGATATTTTTACCAAGTCTCTTAGCTAAGATAGATTTGAAAAGATCAGAGGAGAGTTAGGTCCGTGTGACCCATATTAGGATTTTTGACCTATTCTTTTTCAAAATTAAGAAAAATTATCTAAAGTCTTTCAAATTCATTTTAGAGCTATTGACCACTTCACCTAATATCAATTTAGCTATAGAAACCTTTAGTTTGACCTTTTGAGCTTTGACCTCTGTTTTTGCTCGAGCCGACTCGAGCAATCTCCTGTTCTGTCGAGCCGACCCGAAGGACGGGTTAGGCTTTTTTAAATAGGGTTCCGTAGCTTTCATTTTCTAACCATTCTTCCATTTACACTGTTTATCTTTACCCGTTTCCTCTCCTAAGCCATAGAAACTCCTCTAGAACCCCTTCTAAACCTTAATCCAAGATCAATGGCACCTAGGAAGGCCGTAGGAAAAAGACCTAGGAAGGAAGTTAATCCGATCCATTACGGAGGAACGGAGGACAAAACAAAGATTAGATGCTTCGACTTCTCAACCCACTGAAGAACAGCTTGAGCAGCAGTCTATCGATGCTCCAGATGCTTCTAGACATGTTATTCTTATGAGAAATCGACAGGTAACCTCTGGAAAAACTGTGGATTTCAATTTTCTAGAAGAGGATAACTTGAAATTGGGTGATTGGCTTGATGCTCAGGGTCAGAAACACTTTTGCATGCTTAATCTACCTACCTATCCAACCTTGGTTAGAAATTTCTTTAAAAACTTGTCCCTTGGTACATTTCATTTGGAATCTGTTGTCAAAGGAAAAAATATTGTTGTGGATGAACAAAAATTGAGTACATTATTACAAATTCCAAAAGAAGGAGAATGTTTTCTGGTGATGAAAGAAAAACAAAAGACTTTAAGAACTATTTTAGAGAGAAGTGATGTTTCAGGGATTGTTCATGTTCAAGCCAACCTATTATCCTTGGAGATGAGACTCTTACATAACATTATTAGTAGAGTGTTTTTACCCAGAACTGGAAGATTCGACTGGGTAAGTGAAAGAGATATGATGTTTATGAGATGTCTGATTGAGGGGGAGGCCCTCAACTTGCCTTATATTATGATTGTTCAGATGATGGAAGCAGCTCGCAGGGCACGAGCTTGTCTTCCTTATGGCATGGTATTCACTTTACTTTTTCAGGATACTGGTGTTGATTTGTCAGGTGAGGACATGAGACCTTTATTACATACTGACAAATACAATGCCAAGTCACTGAACAAAATGGACTTTCATAAGGTTGAAGACAAATGGATTCGCAAGATCTCAGGACAGAGAGTGGCACATTCTGATGAAGAGTCTTTTGATGATGAGCAGACTAGACAGCGACAGGACATCGAGACTGAGCGACCTACTGATAAGGCTGGACCCTCTGAGCCTGCACCTACTTCACCTCGATCACCTATGAGAGATTCAGTTTCTGGTGGTTTGCATGATGATCCGAGATTGCAGACTATCTTGGATGAGCTTTCTACTTTACGGCGAGGGAGAGCTGAGATAGATGCCATGATAGATGCACAACAGGCTGAGATGAGGGATGGTTTTCAGCAGATCTTAGCAGTTCTTCGTGAGATCAATACAGCTGGACCATCAGCACCTCCACCACCAGATGATGGACCTGGACAGATGATGGTACTGATGTTGGACATGTAGAGCCTGAGCACACTATTGGCACACCTGATGAGCATTGTACTACTGCACAAGCTATTAAGCTACCTGTAGTCACTGAAGAGCAGCACACTGATATTGCAGATACTCTAGCGACGCAGATTCTTTCCAGTACCATCACTTTGGTGTTGTCAGATCCTCCTTCGGCACAGCTGACTCCAATCCTGATTTCTGTTAGGCTTCACCTTCTAGACCTAGAGCTGCTAGACCACTTACTGCTATTAGGACTAAATTTAGGGACCTTAGGCCTAGATTTCCTAAGTTCAAACCACAGTCTGGCATTTTAGAAGTTGACTCCTCTTCTTATAGTGAAGATGAGTCTAGCCCTACCTTTTGAGTTTAGATTTCTTTTATTGCATGTGATACTGTTTTGTAGTGCATTGACACTTTTGTATTGTATCACATTTTGTACTGACACTCCTTATACATATGTGTGTTTTGGAAATCTTATGTTATAATTGATGAGTGATATGAATGTTTATAATTAATTGTGGATGAATGATTTGAATTTTGTCAAAGGAAGTGATTTTATCTCAAATATATTCTTGGTGATTTTATCATTATTCTATTTTGTTGATGACAAAAACGGGGAGAAGTGCATGAAATCAAGAAAAATGAGAAGAATTGCATTTGTTACATGAAAAACATGAAAAAGGGGGAGCAATTATTGAAAACTCTTCTGAGGGAGCCATTATTGTAAATTCTTTTGAATGTAAAGTATTGTAGTATTGAAAAGTTTGTTTGATACATTATGATTTTGATACATTATGATTGGTTTGGTATGTTAACCTTATTGATATGATACATGCTCTTAATTGTTGATACTTTGCTTTGACACTAGTTTATTTCAACTCTGATACTATATCATGAGACTTCATCTGTTCCGATACATAGTATTTTGAATATACATTGATACATGTGAATATCAGTACATAGTATGTTATTATACATGCAATTGTAAAGTATTTTTTAAAGCTTGTCATGCCTAGTATTTTGTCATCATAAAAAAGGGGGAGATTGTTGACCCCTGGAATGATTTTGATAATTACAAAACATTGGAGCATGTATTTATGATTAACTCTTTTAATTATTCAAGAAGTTTTTGTAGGAAGCATTTATTAATGAGTCACTTTATTTCCTACTTTGCTGGAAGTTATTCCAGTACAGTTGTATTAATTAATGAAGTGTATTGAATTGAAGACCTCAAAGTTGTAAAGCCCTAATTTTCATTCTTGTAATCTTGTAAAACAGGGCTATAAATTAGTAAAAATGAGTTTGATTAGGTAAGATATCTTTTGTAACATATTTTGAAGTTTCGGAAGACTTGTATTGGTTGGAGATTCAATTAGCTGAATTTTGAAGAAGTTCTGCTCGAGTCGACTCATGGATCAAGAGCCGACTCCTATTTTGGCACGGCACGAAGAGTTTCAGAGTTTCAGAAATCCGAGCCGACTCGAAGATATTGAGCTGACTCGACCAGAAGTTCCAAATCTCAAGTTTCAGAAACTCAGAGCCTCGAGCCGACTCGACCTAAAAGAGCCGACTCGTCGAGAGTTTGTGTTTATCTTGACTGAGACTCTGAGCCGACTCGACCTAGAAGAGCCGACTCATATAGAGTTTGATTTTCTATTATCTGAGATTTCGAGCCGACTCAACCATCTCGAGTCGACTCGAGTGTCGGGTTCAAGCTTGTAATGGCTAGTTGCAGAATTGACTGTTTGAATTCCAAGAAAGCTCCAATGGCTCTATTTCGATTCCCTAGGCCCTACAACGGCTAGATTTTTTTAAAAACTATAAAAGGGGAGTATTTATGATGGATTAGATGATGATTATTGATTATTCATTGAAAACAAAAGAGCATTCAAGTGAATTTCAAGTCTTTTACCAACCGACTTCAAGTGAGCATTCAAAGCTTCTCCAACTCATCTTCATTCATTGAATCCAACTTTTGAGGAAGTTAATAAGCAGCTTTAAGAGTATTTAAGAGCATCTAAAACAAGGCTTTAATTTGAGCTTCATCAGCAACTACCAAACAAATTTGGTTTGTTGTAAAGTTGCTAGTTTCTTTTGATATATCTTATTTCCTCTCCAAGAGCAGCAAGGGGCCGTGTCTTGCGAGTGTTGAAAGGTTTTTAGGTGAGCCTATTAAAACCTAAGTTGGATTTCTTTGGTGAGCCCGGTATTAAAAACCAAAGGGACTTGGGTTTCTTTGGTGAGCCCAATATTAAAAATCAAAGGGACTTGGGTTCTTGGTAAGCCTGGTGTAAAACTAATTGTGGGTTTCTTTGGTGAGCCCGGTATAAAAACCAAAGGATGTAGGGTTTGGATTGTGATCCCGGTAAAACAATTTGATTGTATTCTAGGAAGAATATAATGGAAATCCCAAGTGGTGCTTGGGTAGTGGACGTAGGAGCAGGTTGCTCTGAACCACTTTAATTTCCTTGTGTTTGTGATTGTGTTTGCTTGACTCCGTTGTGATTGTTAATTTTGTTGCTTCCATTGCATAATCTATCACATCACCAACATTAAAAGAATTTTAAAGTGCACATACTTGAAAATTTTTATTATCCTAATTCACCTCCCTCTTGAGAAGCCACCTGGGCAATAGCATTTCAGCTTGACTTGGTTCTCATCATTAAGTTAGCTGCATTAGTTTTTCTGCTCAACCCGGATGGATCAAGACAGAGGCTTTTTCTTCTGAAGTTTTTTGCTTCACTTGTGTATCTTTGAGCACTATCCATATATGCTGCCTGATTGAGAGTTAACTCTGCATTTCTATTGATAATATTGATATTAACAAATTTTTGAAGATGTATTTATTATAGTGCTAGTTAATCAATGATGATCTAGATTTGTTTTTCTGCTCTTTGATTTTGTTCTCATTTTTTACCATGTAAGAATTTTTGCCGAACGCTTCCATTTGACTTGTGCTGGCCTTGTTTATTCACTACTTGTGCTTAATTTTTAAACTTTATTGAATTAAAATAATGATAATAGCAAATGTTAATAAACTTGATTTATCTTTGCTTTTGCTTTGGACTTGAGCTGTTGTAATAATCAGCAGGTTAGAATTTGTAGGTTGGAATCCTAGTTCTTTAAATAGCACTTGGAAAAAATCTAAATATAGATGTTATTCCATTTCAAAGATCTGCACGTGTATGGATGACTAAATAATATGAATCTTTGCTCCTAGAGTTTTCCATCATGCTGTCCTAAATTCCGTGTTCCATTTATCTTCGGAAAACTCCTCGAAAATATTTCCTCAAAATTATCCCTCGGAAATTATTCCTTAAAAAATCTCTCGGAGATGTTCCATCGGAAAATCCCTTAAAAATTATTCCTCGAAAAATCCCTCGAAAAATCTCTCGGAGATGTTCCCTCGGAAAATCCCTCGAAAATTATTCCTCGAAAAATCCCTTAGAAAATCCCTCCGAAATTATGCTTTGAAAAATTCTTCGAAAAATTTCTTGGAGATGTTCCCTCGAAAAATCTTTCAAAACTGTTCCCTCGGCAAATTCCTCAGAGATGTTTCTTCAAAAAATTCCCTGATAATATTCTCTCGGAAAATCTCCCGGAAATATTCCCTCAGCAAATCCCTCGGAGAATTTCTCTCAAAAAATTTGTCAAAATTTCCAAAGAAAAAATTTCATCGGAAATTCCCTCGGAAAATAAATTTTCTTGGAAAAATCCCTCGAAAAAATTTTCCGAGGATGGTTTTTCCGACGATCATGTTTCCGTCGGAAATATAAATTTTCGACGGATTTTTTTTTCCCCCTCGGAAAATCTCTCGGAAATGGCCCTGTTTCTTGTAGTATAATCCATGGCTTACTTATGAGAAGAGGGAAGCACCTCTTACCAACAAATTGTTAGCAATTCAGATTACAACTATTCTTCATTAAACTGCATGCTTTTGCTTTCAAAGCATAATGGCAAAATGTTCATGGAAAACAGTCCTATATAAACTAATAATTTGTGTACGTCCCTGTTAGAAAAAAGTGATAAAGATAATCCTCGGAACTTTCAAGACTTATTTTCCATTTATTTCAAACAGAATCCTTTATATTTTTGGAGGAAAAAAAAAAAGAATGCTCTTATAAAGTGGCATGCACCCACTTATTTTTCTATAAAATGGAAAAATGTGTAGATCAAGATCAAGCATTTAGCATAAACATCAAGCAGAGCTAACCTACCTCAAGTATTATCATGTTAGCCATGACTGCATACCGCCGGTATTGGGTTAAAAAATATAAGTTTGTTCTCCAACTTGAAAAATCACTCTTTATTGTTCTGGACAATTTAATGGTGCCTAGTATCTAAATTATAAAATTTATTAAACTGCAAGGCACTGAAGCTCCAAGCCACAATGTCAAAACAAGCAAAATTCTTTTAATTACTTGCTTGAAGATATAGTTACATAGCATGTTGTTTTATTCAAGAAAAAGGTTATTTATAAACACAAGCCGGTCATAGAGGCATTTATTTCCTTTGCATGAAGTTACAACTGCTGTAATACTGCTATATTGACAATGTTCTATACCATATCCTCAGTTATAGAGTCCAGGGGAAGGCCCTTAATGTGATTGGACATGATAACTATTTATACTGCTCATCATAACTTTGTGCCTCAGATTTTCCAGGATCAGACACTGGATGCTCCCTCACTTCAGTGGGCCTTTCAGAAATGCTCTTCTTGTCAACAAGTTCTACATCTGAATTCAAAGTAGCTGCAAGTATGGCTTCCATGTCCTGGTTGGTATTGGCATTCATGTAAATGAAGTAAATAATCATTTGCGCCATTCCGGACATGAAGCCTACCACATTGGGTAACTGATTCAATCATTCAAGCATAACATGGTTAGCAAACAATGAAATATAAGGTGCAATCCAAGCAATCGAATGGATTGGTATGAGATGGAAACTTAACTGCTACAGCGAAATCCTTCATGAGAAGGCCATAACTGAACCATGCTACTGCATTGAGAGTAAGGAAGAAGGACAATGAAAATGGCATGTACTCCACACTTCTAGTTTTTATTACTAGTTTCTGCAACAAATGGACATTTTTAGTCAGTTTTTGACAGAAGAAAGATGCTAGTTCAATACACATTATTGATATCAGAAGCAAGTTATATGGTCGCCATCTTGTTGGCTCATAATTGTAAGTTTAGAAAGCTTGCAAGGTTCTTCCTCGGGGTTTCCCTTGCAATCAAGGTCCGTAAATTTGTTTCATTAGCTTACACTCAGGTTTCGACCGATTACTACTTGTTACCAAATTTAAGTCAGAAACTTTAGCACAATCTAGAATTTTAAGTTCCACTCAAATATGGAGTCTTTGATAATTACTTGTGCACGATAATGCACAGATGACGGATGCCAAAATTAAATCAAATTTCATTACTTGTGCCATAACAAATGTTTTGTATATGCTTGCTATGTTGTTCTAAATGAATGACAGTTGCAACCTACATGTAGAGAAAGATTGGCGGCTGACAGCCACTACTCAAAAGTAAAATTGATTGGCAGGGCACATCATTAAAAAAAACAGGGATTGAATTCAAAGTTTGCCATCTTGGTACCGAATCCTATATTGATATCATGCTGGTATAGTATTGGCATACCTGGTATGAAGATGATTTAGCATATCGAGACTTGGTACATTCTCTGTATCTTGGTTTGGTATGTTAGGGTATGGCAAACTTTGGTTGTATCCTACTAGCCAATTTTATCATCCTGAATAGATGCATTTCTTTTTTTTTTTTTTTTTTTGGTAATAGAAAGGGATAGGGGGATAGGAGGGTTAAACCCGGTATAGCTATGCCCTTTCCCCACCAAGAGGTGAGTACGTCAACCTGACACCACTAAGATGCAAGCGATAGAATGGGAAAACAAAGAATGAGAACCCTGATCTTTCACTCACATCAACTGTTGCAGGTCCTAGAAAATAATTCCTAGATTTTTAATATTGTTGCATGTTGATGATGATTACAATCTTTTGCTAGTGCTGTTGTTTATTAGTATTATCTTTGCAAATGTTTTTGTACTTGTGGCAGGCAGGCAGTGGTTGAATCACAAACATGGGCTTACTCACAATGATGCTAAGAGGAGCCACAAATACGCTGACTGCAAAGGCCGCACAAATCCATCCAACAATTTGGACTCGCTTCCTTCCCTTCAGGAATATTAGAGAGAGAAGAACTAGGGATCCCAACAGCCCAACATTGAATAAGAATATTAACTTTAGGGTGAAAGCCTGCAAAAACTTCTTTTCATCATTGCTATTGCATTCAATAATTCATGTATGAGCATGGAAGAAAGAACGTGATTTTACTTTTAAACTGATGTGCATGTAAAAAGAAATAAAGTTCACAGTGCTGTCTGATGGTAAATTACTAATGGAGCCTTGAAAAGACTCCCTGCGGTAATTTGAGTGCCATGAAATTGTGATATTTTGCGTGATTGTTATTAATTTTAGAGACCATATGTGATTTTATACGTATATTCTATTTGAAGGTGTTGATGATGATACAATCTTGCAAGAGAGGTACATAGAATTTTCTTATCTATCTATCAATCCGGCCGTATCATTGTTAATATACTTGATGAATTTCTATCGAGAAAAAAACAGAGAAAGAACATTTCATCTCCTAAATTGAGTTTTAATAACCAAGCCTAACTCTCATGTACATGAGTTGAACTGAAATCCTCTTAAAAAGATTGGAGTCTCAAATTCTATTCATTGATTAAATGCATATAGATATATATATGGCTTGTAAGTTAGATCTACACTATTGATTAATTTATATTACTTTACATGCTAATTGCTAAACATCAAATATATCCCCACTCTCTCTCTCTAGCTTAGCCCAATGCAGCCCATGTCTGGCCCATCAGTATTAGGCCGTGGATTGGCCTGCCTCCTTCGATCAAAGTGCCGGAAAACCCAAAAAATGGTTTCTAGAGTCAGGTTGGTTGGCCTGTCAACTTGCATCCATTTAGGAATCGAGTTATCTTTCACATGAAGAATAATTGATCCTTTTTTTTACATCATGAACCATTGGATCATGCCTTGCATAAATCTCGGGGCATCCCAATCTCATCTACTTGCATGGATCTCGAAGCAGTCATAGTGCAATCCAATGGTTGATATTGCATGCATAAGAAGGTGAATCATTTTTTTCCCATATGAAAGATGCAAACCGAACCCATCCATTGATGCATTTTCTTGTTACCTCAAAGCCAAATATGTTGTTATATATTACTATTTTTCTGTTCTCTTAGCAAAGCCTAAATTATATATTACTATTTTTCTGTTCTCTTAGCAAAGCCTAAACATGGAATGGTCACCTTAATTTTATGCCCGTTCTTTTGGTTTGAGTACAGTATTATTAAGCTCTTGCGAGAAGGGAGGTTTTAACATACCATGGCTTTCTTGGGAGCATAAGCAAGGTATATTAATAAGTAGATACTTTCAATGATGCATGCAATAGAGTTGATGGTGAGCAGCAGCACGTCCTTGGTGAGGAGACCATAGAACACCCACAGCAGGGCACTGAATACTGCCACCACGTATGGTATTGAATGGAACGACTCTGTCGATTTCCTCTTGTACACCCTATAAAATGTTGGCCTTCCAAGAGAAGGGTAGAGAGAAAAGTTCATGTTATAAGATCGTGTAACAATTAATGAAAATGAAACAAAACAATAATAAATGGTGAACATCAAAAAGAGCATACAGTGGGGCCAGGATCACCAAGAATGATATGATGTTGCCTGCGAAAGAAAACCAGCAAAAGTTAGTTGCTAGAGACTTAGAAAGGTTGGATTGTAACATATCTTGATTTTAGATTCTTGTGCATTAGAAGTAGATATTGTCGATGAACATTGAAGCCCAATATACAATATTTACCTTCCCCAGATCCTACAATGACAGGAACCTCATGCTTTGGGCCATTTCCTTTTTATTACTTCATCATGTTCAAGATGAAGGCCAAAAGATTTTTGAAATATTTCAAGATAATCTAATATTTGAGCCAATATATAATAATAGAGTGACCAAAATATTGACTAACAAATATTCAATAATTTAAAACAAGATTAGCCATTCCCTTAACATGTAGCATAGAGCTGAGAGAGAGAGGACAACCTAAAAGACCAACTCCAAGAGCCCATGGGTTGTCAACAGTAATGACTATCATCTTTGGGCCGGGGTCTTCTCTTGATCTTCCAAGAAAACGAAAGAACAAGGAGAATCTAAAGACGCAATGGCAATGGCATGGGTGTTTGAATGCAACTTCACCCTAACCTGGCTCCCTTATATATATATACACACACACTCCTATACAAACAAAAAAGGTGGTCAGAATGGCTCGTGCAATGTTTGTTCTGCTGGCACCTAGGAGGGACACGGCCTCCCTTTACTCTTGCCAACCTCAATTACATAGGCCAAATAAATGGTACACCTGGAGTCTTGGTACGTGTCCCTCGAAGATCACCAGAGAGAAATCAAATCATCAAGAACTGGCATCATCAGCCATCCATCTGTGTTTTTGGTATCACCTCATTTATAGCTGTAGTATGGTGTGTCCGCACGCATTGCATGGCAAGCCTAATTTTGTATCTTGATTTAATTTAATTCGGATGCTGGCCACTTCGGGTTACGTAAGTGCATGAAGCTTGCACATCATTCGTGGGTCAATTGATAACTTCCAGGGAGATGTCATGCATCATATCACATGGAGAGAACATTCCCACCAATTCCCATCTAATGTACCAAAGCCACCCAATCAAAATTGGACGTACGGTCCTGTAGTCCCGGCCATGGTCCAGGCCATCTAACTTGCATGATAAATGCCAATTAGGTGCACCACAATATTAATTATTCACTCCATTTCGCAGTCTGATGTGGTGCTTGTTAACTGGTCCAATATTTTTATGATACACAACTAACCCTCATCTATTGCACCAATCCTTGACTGTCGGATAGGAAATTAATTGGAGAAATTAAGGAGAGGGGAAGGTAATATATAGTCTCACCAGCAGGACTATCATATTATATTTGTTCTCTGCATACATACCTGACTTACGGGTTACTTTTTGGCAGGTATATGTCCTTCGTGTAAGTCTATGACTGCATTTGAAGTCCATCATACTCCTTTAGCTCGAGTCCACGATAAAATCTTTTTCTAAGAAGAGGTTTGGTAGGTATTGAGCACTAATAGTTCTTTTAGCAAAAACAAAACAGAGAAAGCTCTAGAAGTTGTAAAGATATATTATACTTCCATCGAGCCTCAGCTCTCTACAGGTATCGTCTAGCATCAGTTGAGCATGATTGTTTCAGCCACTACAGAAAGCCCTAGCCCAGGGATCCGGTCTAAGGATGCCACCTTATGAAGTGATGTGGCATGGGTGACCACCGAGATCATTTTCTTGGAAACTAGTGAAGAAAACGCAAGATAGTGCGGCAAGGATAAGTCAAAGAATTCCTTTCGATAGCAACTTGATTATACGAAAGGATTAGGCACCACTTCGAGTGATCACTTATTTTTTATCCAATTCATTTGGGGATAACGAATGGAGAACAGAAGCATACTTAATAATGTACATATCACATCCAAATAGTCGTACAAATCTGACTCCATGTGGCATTGATCCATGCACTCGAATCAATACATACACTGATATGGCAAGACTGCTGATATAGAGTCCCTCTTAGATCTAGCTGACGGCCACGTTAGCAGAAGGCGCTAAGGCATGCCCCCTGGAACCTCTGAGACATTGCACCCCTCCGTGGCACGCCGACTGTGACCCCTACGGGATGACATTCCATCAGAGCACGCCGCTTATAGAGGGGCGTCCTGCTAGAGCATCAGACCCCTCAACCCACTGTCGGCACCACCATGGGAAGGGCACTCTGCTTGGGGCATTGTGTTCCTTTACCCACCATCTACACCATCTAGAAGAAGAAGGTTTCGTCGAGAAATTCAGATCTTGTAGTGTCTGCCTCCAGACTGGTGCTCTGCCAGGTCTCCCCAAACATGGTGGGATGATTCTAGAGAAGGGCAATGCTCTATCGGAGTATCAGGATCTGTGGTGTACCTCATGTACCCGCCATGAAAGGGATGTGCACTCTTTCATGCTCCACCACTGCTAGTGGCAGACCCTCCCCCTCCTTCAGAGGGGGGAAAGAGAGTAGGCCTATGCCTCACTTGCATGAGAAATGCCCAGAGAGGGCCAAGCCAACAACCCTTTCATGGCGGAAGGTGCCACGAGAAGCCAACAACCTCTTCTCCATCCGGTAATAGGACCATGAGTCATTGTGGGACTACGTATCCTACTTCAAAACTGCCACCCTAGAGATCTACAATCTAGACGAGCCCATTGCCATGTTGGTACTGAACAGAGGGCTCAGAATATCCCGTCTCACCTACTCCCTGGACAAGAAGCCTTTGAAGACTTACTCTGAGCTCCTCTTCCGAGCCCACAAGTACATTCAGGTGGAGGAGCTGCCTGAAGGGAGCTGGACGGGATGGCTCTGAAGAAGCAACCCCAGGGGAAAACCTCCGGGATCCACAGGCCCAGAGTAACCCCGAATCTTTGAACGGTTTTGAAGCCAAAGAGTACCCCCATCTAGGAAGAAAGATATGCACATCTCCTTGTCCTAAGGTCCAAGATCCTGATGGAGATTGAGGACGAGTGCTACATGTGCTGCCCTCCCCCGCTAAGGCCATCCGGTGGTCGTGATAAATCGAAGTACTGCCAGTTCCACCATGATCATGGCCATGACACCGAGGAATGCCGCCATCTTAAGAGGGAGATCGAAGATTTGATAAGAAAAGGCTACCTCGGGAAGTCCATGGGAGGCAAAACTCCAACAGAACCTCAGGCGCTTGCAGCTCTCCCTCCTGTTGACAACCAACCCACTAAGAAGCCAGTGGGCATGATATCCTGGGGGATAGAGCGCATCTCGAAAAGGGTCAGAGCAAGGGAAGGGTCTAAGAATGTACTCTCCTTTATGAGGAAGAGGGGGGCCGGGTAGAAAATATAAATAGTGATGCCATTGTCGTCGAGATGATGATAGTGAAGTATCATATAAAATGGATTATGGTCGATAGTGGAAGTTTGACTGATATCCTTTTTTATGATACTTTTTCCAAGATGAATTTATCTCCTGCCCAGCTGAAACTGATGCACACTCCCTTGGTCAATTTTACTGAAGATTCGATAGAGGTCGAGGGGGAGATCACTTTCCTAGTCACTGCTAGGTCGCCACCCCGACAGAGATCGATCATGATGACCTTCATGGTTGTTAGGCTCCCCTTAGCCTATAACGTGATTCATAGCCACCCCAAGCTTAATTTGCTTGATGCAGTCATATCAACAAAGCAGCTCATGGTCCAGTTCCCAACCCCTTACGGCATGGGAGAGATGTTGATGGGGGACGAAAATAAAATGATGGATGGAGAGTTTTAGCAAGCTAACCAGCAAGCAAACTTGAAAAATTAATTAACAAATAAATGGTCTAAATTAATCCAACAAAAGAATCTTCATAAGAAGACTAGTTGATCTAAGTTATGATACCCGTAATATAGATCTAGTTCAAAATAAAGATTAGGATCTTCATGACAAGGAAACCATCACTACTAGGGCAAGTTAACTTTCAAATGATCATATCTAATAAAGCTTAGGAAAAGTTTTTCCTACCAACAATGATGGCTAAAATATTTGGTGGAAGAGAAGCTCTCAACACTCAAGGATTGAGGTCTAGAAGTCAAGATTAACACCCCTTACTTTGAGACTTACCTTGGCCTTGATCCATGGCATGGAGACCTTCATCCTTGACTTAGGAACCTGAGAGAACTTGTAAATAAAATTGGAATTAGGCATGGAAGAAGAATTGGGGTTGGAATGGAAACAAGGAAAAGGGAAGAAGAAGAGTAGCCTTGGTGCTTGGAACTTGAGCTTGGACCAAACTATGGGGCATCCTACTCTTCACTCCTTGCAATGGTACTCTTCTCTCTCTAACACAAACTTCAAAAATCTCACTCTTTCCTTGGATAAGGATCTACACACTCAAATTAGCAAGAACACTCTCACTCCAAACAAGAACACAAGAGAACTAGAACATAAGAGAACTAACCCTTTCATTAATCATCATAGTATAGAATGAATACAATGAGAGCATAGGGGCCCTATTTATAGGCTCCAATGCTAGGAATTTCATCCAAGGATAAAGAGGAGGGGATAAGGATGGCTTAGTTGGCTCCAACAATTTTTAGGTAAGGGGTTTTAACTAAAAACAAATTATCGGTAGAAAGTTACAACCACTTTGATATGTGGCATCTAGAAGATCCTGATGTGGCTTCCAAATACTGATATGGAGGCTTAGGTATCATAAGTTGTAGCATCCCACATGTCAAATATTGTTGGGGTAGTGGAAAGAATCTTTATGTTGCCCATAAAACTCTTGATGTAGTGTAATTCCTTTTCCCCCAAGGTTGTTTGATGTAATGCCATACTTATCTTGATTTATATATATATATATTATATTTTGAGAGCAATAACTGATATCCTAACAGCAAAAATAAATAGGAAGATCTAAAAAAAATAAAGTAACAACTAGTTATCGAAATTACCTACTCGCATGCAGATCTTATCAAATAACTGTAAGGGAGGATCGCGGTGATTGAGAAACCACCCTAGATTAAGTTACCTACTTTCGAGTTTCAGATCTAGAGGAAGGGAAGGAGTTTAGATTTACCAATACGCTTTGAAATTCTCTCAGTTAAAGATCTTGATCGCAACACTCTAGAGTTGATTCGGCATCTGGACTCCAATCACACTAGTTCCAAAGCAAGGACTCCGATCTTCAGAGTTGGATCTCGAAAGGATGTCAAGGTTGATTGTACTCCCGGGTCTTCTTCTTAGACTTGCTTCAGGAATCTCTTCAAAGGATGGGATGTAGACCTTAAAGAGTCTTCAAATGGCAAATTTGGTAGAAGAACCGGAACTGATAAATAAAGCATCACACCCTACGAAACTTGGATGTCATACCCAAGTTGTTCTAGGCATCTCACCTAGCAACTTCAAGCAAACTAGCTATGGAGGAATTGGAAAAAATGCAACAACACTTTGTCTTTTCATTACTCAAAATATCATGCTTACAAAGAAGGGTTTTGGGCTCTTTTTATAGCCTCATTACAAGTAGAAAGATGGGTTGAAATTCAAATTCCAAATTAAAGAAGAGGGAATTACAATTTTTTTGAATTTAAATTGAGGTTTTGGAATGGGTGCCAATGCTTCATAAAGATAGTTATCTTGACTTGATCCTCCACCCTTCAATTTGATCTTCTCCCTTTTCTTTCCTTGGTCGATTAAAGTTAGATTACTGCATTTAAATGAGAGTGGAGTCCACCTAAAACACCTCCAAGAGAGAGAGTTCGTGAGGAAGGAAAGAGAATTTGTAAAAAGTAGAAAAGCTTTAGCCAACTCTCTTAAATGCCTTCAAAACTTGTGCCATTTAATTCTTCATTTAAGACTCCTTGATTGCTACCTTCAAAAAAACTTTCTTCAAGAAACTCCCTCCACCTTTAAAGCTCCTTAATTACTACCTTCATAAAGCTCCTTCCATCGATTTTTAACTCTTTGTTTGGTGAGAGAATACGTGAAGGGTTTTCTTGGAGGAAAGAATATACGTGGAGTTTCTTTTCTTTAAATAGCCAACCAAATAAATGTGGATGTGGACCCCTCTTAACTTCCTTCATGTTATGTAGACTTAGTAGGGCTGGAAATGGGCCGGCCCAAAAGCCCATTGTTTGAAACTGGGCTGGGCCAGCTCAATAAACTTCAAGCCGGCCTGAAATTGATTCAGGCTGCGGACAAAATTTTAAGCATATTAGACTAGTCTTAGGGCTGTAAAATAGAGTCAATTTAATTTTTTGGCCAAAGGAATACCCGGATTTGGTCGAAAAGCTTTTAAAATATAGTCTTTGGGCCGGCCCATTTCCAGCCCTAAGACTTAGTCAACTCCATACAAAAATAACTTAGGTCCCATTTAAATCCAAAATGGATCCAAAGACTAATTACTAGACCTAAACAACAATTTAGACCCAATTGAACCAATTACAACTTAATGAAAAACTTCCTCATAATCCCAAATACAATTTTATTAGACTCCATAGACTCAAATTGAAATTCAAACATACTCAAATTAAACCAAATCAAATCCAAACTAAACTTAATGACTCATTAAACTAGATTGGATCAACTTGTAGTGATCCAAATAGAGATAAGGTGGCATGGATGCTTCTTTCTGGCTCTGGTGTCCCCACCAATTCTTTCCAGGTGGGAGGAACTCGACCCTGTCGAGTAAGGGTCAGCTCTGCTCAGGTACCTCTCGAGCAAATCCAGATCGATCTTCTGTAGATCCTCCCGAGTTATCCAAGAATCATCAGAGTTAGGATGTCCTTGCCGATGAACCAAGTATCGCTGGTAGTCTTTGTTCCGAGTGGCAATCATTTTGTCATCCAGAATTCGTTCAACCTTGTCTCTCCAATTTGAGATTTTAGCCAGTGGACAGTCAGGGATAGGCTCACTTTCAAGAATGGGGTCAGGTCCAAATGGCTCACTAGGTAGCAGTATCGGCTCCCTATACTCTACAAGATTTGATACGTTGAAAGTTGGACTTATGCCTAAATCTGGTGGTAACTCAATCTCATAAGCATTAGATCCAAACTTACGAATTATTTTGAAAGGTCCTGCACTTCGGGCATGTAATTTCTTGATTGTTCCAGAAGGAAATCGCTTAGGTCTAAGCCTGATCATAACTTGGTCCCCTACTTTAAATTCTTTAAACCTTTTGTTTGAACTAGCCGTTTGTTTATATGAGTCATTGCTCTCTTTAGTTTTTTTAATGATTTCATGATGCAAGTTCTTTATGTGTTATGCAAATGACTCAGCAGACTCAGATATACGTGCATTAATAGGTAAAGGAACCATATCTAATGACTTCCTAGGTTTGTATCCATGAACAATTTCAAACGGACTTTTCCTAGTAGATCTATTAACTGAATTATTATAGGCAAACTCGGCTCTAGGCAGTAATAGATCCCAATTAGCAGTACTCCCTCCCACTAGACTCCTCAATAGGTTCCCTAGACTTCAATTTACTACCTCAGTTTGGCCATCAGTCTGGGGGTGGTAGGCAGTAGAATATGTCAATTTGGTTCCTAACAATGCCATAAGGTTTTCCAAAAGTAGCTAGTGAACTTAACATCTCGGTCTGACACGATGGTTTTAGGCAAGCCATGTAACCTAACCACTTCATTCATGAATACTTTGGCCACTCTAAACACGTCATAAGTTTGGGAACACGGGATAAAATGGGCCATCTTAGAAAATCTATCTACTACCACAAAGATAGAATCATGTCTCCTAGGAGTTTTAGGTAATCTTAAGATAAAGTCCATACTTAAGTCTTGCCATGAGCAGTCTGAAATAGGGAGTGGGGTTTATAATCTAGTATTCTGCTTTTGTTGCTTAGCCACAACACATGTTCTACATTGGGCTACCACTTGGGCAACATTTTTCTTAAGACTATGCCAAAAATATTGTTCCTCTACAGTAAGGATACTCTTATTGCATCCAAAGTGTCCTGCTAATCCAGCATGTACTTCCCAGACAAGAAAGTCCTTAAGTAAAGTTCTCGGGACACACAACCTATTTTTCTTAAATAGGTAACCATCCCTTAAGGTGTACTGGCTAAATTCACTGGATGATCCTAGCTTAATTGCCTCATAGATTTTCCCGAAGTTTGGACAGAACTCATATTTTTCCTTCAATCGCTCAAATTCGATCACTTCAGCACTTACACAGTTCAACAACATGGTTCTCCTACTAAGTGCGTCGACAACCTTATTCTCACTTCCAGCAAGGTGTTTTAGGACAAAAGTATAGGCTTGTATAAACTCTACCTATTTTTCATGCCTTGGATTTAATTTCTTCTGAGAATTCAGGAAATGAAGTGCTTCATGATCAGAATGGAGAACAAACTCTTGCGATAGCAAGTAATGTCTCCAATACCTAAGGGCATGGACTACCGCATACAGCTCTTTATCATATATGAAATATTTTAGTTTGGCATCATTCAGTTTTTCACTAAAAAAGGCAATAGGATGATTTTCCTGACTTAACACTCCTCCTATTCCTACACCTGATGCATCACAGGCGACCTCAAAGACCTTGGTGAAATCAGGGAATCTCAAAATTGGGGCCTTAGTCATCTTGTCTTTTATTTCTAGGAAGGCTTTGTTGGCATTTCTAGTCCATTCAAATTCTCCCCTCCTAATACAGTTAGTAATTGAAGAAACGATCGTACTAAACCCTCTAATGAACCTTCTATAGAAAGTAGCTAACCCATGGAAACTACGGATATCATGAACGTTCTTAGGTATGGGCCACTCAACTATAGACTTTACTTTCTCAGGGTCAGCGATCACTCCTTCTGGTGTCACTACAAAACCTAAGAAGATAATCCTAGTTGGCATGAAACAACACTTCTTCAGGTTAGCACACAAGACTTCTTTTCTAAGGGTCTGACAAACCTGACGGAGATGGTCTAAGTGATTTTTCCTAGTCTTACTGTATATGAGGATATCATCAAAATAAATGACCACGAATTTTTCAATAAAGGGCCTTAGCACCTGAGTCATAATCCTCATAAACGTACTTGGGATGTTTGATAATCTGAAGGGCATCACTAACCATTCATACAAGCCATCTTTAGTTTTGAAAGCCATCTTCTACTCGTCCCCGAGTCTAATTCTCACCTGATGGTAACCACTTTTAGATCTATCTTGGAAAAGATGGTAGATCCGGCCGTCATATCTAGCATGTCATCGAGTCGGGGTATAGAAAATCAATATTTTACAGTAATCCTATTGATGGCTCGACTATCCATGCACATTCTCTAACTGCCATCCTTCTTAGGAGTCAAAAGTGCTGGGACAGCACAAGGACTCAAACTTTTCCTAATGAATCCCTTTTTAATCAGATCCCCTACTTGTCTTTGTAGCTCCTGGTGTTCTGTAGGGTTCATCATATAGTGGGGAAGGTTTGGTAAGGTGGCTCTCGATACCAAATCAATTGCATGTTGAATATCTCTTAATGGAGGTAACTTCTCTGGTAAATCTTTAAGGAAAACATCATTGAATTCTTCTAATAAGTCTAAGACCTCCTTAGGATGTTCTAATTTGGGTTGATCCCGAGCTTCCTTGATAACCATAACCTAAACTAGTGACCCTCCAACTATTTCTCGTTCTAGTTCCTTTGCAGTGATCAATTTCAGATTAGGCTCTTTTTCCTTTAAGTGACTTGACCCTCTCTTAACATGGTCCTTGGGTGAAGCCGCATTAATCACTATCTTCTTTCCTAGATGGTAAAAAGCATATGAGTTCGATTGTCCAAACAAGGTAGCATCGTGATCAAACAACCAAGGTCTACCTAGGATGATACTACTGACTCACATTGGGAGGACATTGCGCCAAACTTCTTCTTGGTAGGATTGTATCTGAATTGTAACCTTACATCGAAACCTGATAGGAATGCTAGTTGCATCGATTCAGGATATCTTATAGGGGTTCGGATGTGAGACAGTTGGTAAGTTTAAACTTTTAACAGCATTAGTAGAAATTGCGTTGATACAACTCCCATTACCAATAATGACTTTACATAACTTATCCCCTATTATAATGAAGGTCTGTAGGATGTTGGTTCTATGCCAATCCTTATTCTTTTTAGCTTGAGTCAGGATACATCTAACCACTCCTAGTTGATCCATACCAATGATTTCTTCCTCCTCCACGTACTCATCTATTAGTTTAGTTCCAGCCTCATAAACCTCTTCATCACAAGACTCCTTAGTTTCAGGTTCCTCCAATTCAAGTCCCCCTATGTATAGGGCTCGTGATGGACATTGAGCGGCAAAATGATCAGTCTGGTTACACCTAAAATATAGTATGGTCTGGTTCCTATCCTTCTGAATCATAGGTGCTTTCCCTTTATCATCCTTATGAATAGGCTAGAGATTGGGTCTAGATCGATGGCAGGAACTTGGTTCTGATTTGGCCTGTTTCTAGAAGCACTAAACTTAGTCGAGTCAGGTCGATAGGTAACAGGTCTCCTCTGAAACCTTTCAGAATCTAGAGCAATATGGTAGGCGTGTTCTTCATGTACCTCTCTTAGAAACAATTCCCTACTTTTGTCATCATTTAGGCCTGCTCTGAACCTAGATAAAGTAATCGATTCATACTCGGACACACCACACCGCATAGCATATTCGTCAAAAAGAGTGATGTATTCGGACACAGTTTGATTTCCTTGGGTCAGCCTCTGCCATTGATCTAATAACCTCTGTTTATAAGACAAAGGTAGGTACTTAGCCTTTAATCTATATTTCATCTCCTGCCACGTATCTATAGGTTGGTTTTCCCTCTGTCGCTCTAGTCTCTCCACAGTATTCCAATATAGTCGTGCCTGTCGGACTAATCTAAACTTAGTAAATTTGACCTTACGCTCTTCCGGCATAGGATACTATTTGAAATACTGATCCATGTCACTTTTCCAATCGGAGTAAATTTTAGGATCTAAGGTACCGTCAAATATGGGTGCATCAAGTCTAATACTCCTGAGGGCTCGCTCTTCCTGATCATCTATATCATATTATGGCCTCCTAGGAATAGGGTCAGGGGTAACCCCTCTATGCTGGACTCGATGCCTGGGAATTTGGTAAGGTCTGACCTCTCTATGGTGGGCTCGATGCCTAGGAATTGGGTCAGGAGTCAATTCTGGATGTTGGGATCCTAGGTCATGCCGAGGGGTAGCTCCAACGGGTGTAGGGTCAAGTTGAGACACATGGGATTCCTCCAGCGAACTTATTCTTCCATTCATCTGATCAAACCTCTGATCGACTCTAGTGCTAAGCTGCCTAAGCTACTCAGTCATAGATCTCATGAGATTTTCAAGGTTTGAATCCATGGATGTACTAGGTTGGTCCTGGGAAACTTGATATGGTGTTCCAGTCCTAGTAGTCATGCAAATTACTCGATGCACTCAAACAAGCCTAACCGACTATAGCTAGCTAGACCTAGAGCCCAAACCAAATGTTAGGTCAAAATGATAATCTTAGTTGTAGTAACTTGGTACTTGGCCAGGTAAGTGTAAGGTTGGTGGAGGTCCCTCTTTGCTTGCCTTAGACACCAATTTGAAATTGGCCAGGTAAGCAGACCAACCCACCTTCCTTCGGGCTATTATCCCTGAACCACTTGCCTAGACACTAGACACACAAGCACACACAAACAAGTTGTCTAAATTGGCTTGACACTTGGATCGACCCGAGCTTGTGGGTGTCCCTAGCTCTCTAGAGCAATAGCAATTAAGTTTCTACTCAATTTTAATTCAAAACTTGGGTTCGAATGCAATGTTGGTTATTTTGGGCTAGGGAGAGGTTATCAACTCCTCCCCCCATCTGACATGTTCAAATTGCCCTTAAAATTGCTTAATGCATGAATGCAGACAAACATGCAAACTGATGAAAATCCAAACCATGACGAATCAAAATCATGCTTGCTGAAGTTTTGACAGAATCTATTCTCAGGCCAAAAACAGAAGAGCAAAAATTTTATAAAACTCAGTAAATCATGGAAAAGTGCAGTAAAATACTTTCAAATGTGATGCATTCAACAAAATAAATTTAATAATTTTTGAACTTATCTATAAATAGAAACAATTAAAACATCAGACCATATATGAGTAGATGCAGAACAGAAACTAGATGCAATGATGATAACCTAATCTAAGCATGCTCTGATACCAAATTTGATACGGGATGGGATGGTGATGAGTGATGTACAATACTTATCTTGATATATATATATATATATATATATATTTGTATTTTGAGAGGAATAACTGATATCCTAACAGCAAAAACAAACAGGAAGACCTAAAGAAAATAAAGTGACAACTAGTTATCGAAATTACCTACCCGCATGCAGATCTTGTCAAATAACTGTAAGGGAGGATTGCGGTGATTGAGAAACCATCCTAGATTAAGTTACCTACTTTCGAGTTTCAGATCTAGAGGAAGGGAAGGAGTTTAGATTTACCAATATGCTTTGAAATTCCCTCAGTTGATGATCTAGATCGCAACACTCTAGTGTTGACAAACCCGACATCAAAACTGACCGATCCGGTGTCTGGACTCTAATCACACTGGTTCCAAAGCAAGGATTCCGATCTTCAGAGTTGGATCTCGAAAGGATGTCAAGGTTGATTGTACTCCCGGGGTCTTCTTCTTTGACTTGCTTCAGGAATCTCTTCAAAGGATGCGATGTAGACCTTAAAGAGTCTTCAAATGACAAATTTGGTAGAAGAACCGGAACCGATAAATAGAGCATCACACCCTACGAAACCTGGACGTCACATCCAAGTTGTTCTAGGCATCTCACCTAGCACCTTTAAGCAAACTAGCTATAGAGGAATTGGAGAAAATGCAACAGCACTTTGTCTTTTCATTACTCAAAATATCATGCTTACAAAGAAGGATTTTGGGCTCTTTTTATAGCCTCATTATAAGTAGAAAAATGGGTTGAAATTCAAATTCAAAATAAAAGAAGGGGGAATTACAATTTTTTTGAATTTAAATTGAGGTTTTGGAATGGGTGCCAATGCTTCATAAAGATGGTTATCTTGACTTGATCCTCCACCCTCAATTTGATCTTCTCCCTTTTCTTTCCTTGGCCGATTAAAGTTAGATTGCTGCATTTAAATGGGAGAGGAGCCCACCTAAAACACCTCCAAGAGAGAGAGTTCATGAGGAAGGGAAGAGAATTTGTAAAAGGTAGAAAAGCTTTAGCCAACTCTTTTAAATGCCTTCAAAACTTGTGCCATTTAATTCTTCATTTAAGACTGCTTGATTGCTGCCTTCAAAAAAACTTTCTTCAAGAAACTCCCTCTACCTTTAAAGCTCCTTAATTACTACCTTCATAAAGCTCCTTCCATCAATTTTTAACTCTTTGTTTGGTGAGAGAATACGTGAAGGGTTTTCTTGGAGGAAAGAATATACGTGGAGCTTCTTTTCTTCAAATAGCCAACCAAATAAATGTGGATGTGGACCCCTCTTAACTTCCTTCATGTTATGTAGACTTAGTCAACTCTATACAAAAATAACTTAGGTCCCATTTAAATCCAAAATGGACCCAAAGACTAATTACTAGACCCAAACAACAATTTAGATCCAATTGAGACCCAATTGGACCAATTACAACTTAATGAAAAACTTCCTCATAATCCCAAATACAACTTTATTGGACTCCATAGACTCCAATTGAAATTCAAACAGACTCAAATTAAACCAAATCAAATCCTAACTAAACTTAATGACTCATTAAACCAGATTGGATCAACTAGTAGTGATCCAAATAGAGATAAGGTGGCATGGATGCTTCTTCTGGCTCTGGCGTTCCCACCATTGGGCTTGAGCCCAATGGGCTTCTTCCATGTGTTGGCTTATGAGCCAAATCATGCTTCAAGAAATTTGGCTTATGAACATGCTTTAAGAAAATTAATGGGCTTCTTCCATGTGTTGGCTTATGAGCCAAATCATGCTTCAAGAAAATTTGGCTTATGAACATGTTTCAAGAAAATTTGTAACTTGCTTCGAAAACTTTATTGACTATAGCTGCAAAAATAAAATGAGTTAATCAAAGTATATATTCTTATTATGGATATCCCTATCAGATGTGGAGGCACCCCAATTGGTTCAGCACTGTTTACAGGTAGTCCCTGGTGCTAGAAGCATCGAAGAGGACCTTGTCACCGATGAGCTTGACCAAAGAGCGTAGATGCCAAGGGTGGCCCAGTCGAGCATCTGCTATTATGTCCCCTCAACGCAGATCCATCAAAGACTGTACAGGTAGGAGCTCAGCTATAGGAGGACGAGAAGGCTTGCCTACTAAGTTTTCTCCAAGCGAATGCAGATGTCTTTACGTGGACCACAGTGGACATGCTAGGAATCCCTCCTAACATGATCACTCACTGGTTAAATGTCGACCCAAAGTGCCGCCCAATCTGGTAGAAGAGGAGCTTCGCTCCAAAAAGGCAGAAGGCAGTCAATGAAGAGGTGGAAAAGCTTCTTGCGGCCGGCTTTGTTCATGAGACCCAGTATCCTAGCTGGCTAGCGAATGTAGTCATGGTCAAGAAGGCCAACAGAAAGTGGAGGATCTGTGTAGACTACACTGACCTCAATCGAGCCTACCCAAATGATATATTTACCCTTCTAAAGATTGACTAGCTGGTGGATGCTCGTCAGGGCACTACCTACTCACTTTCATGGATGCATTCTCCGGGTACAATCAGATCCGGATGCACCCGCAAGATGAGGAGCACACTACCTTCATCATAGACTGAGGGACATACTCTACAAGATGATGACATTCGGTCTAAAGAATGCTGGAGCCACATACCGGTATTTGGTCAATAAGGTCTTCAAAGATCAAATCGATCATAACATGCAAGTTTATGTAGATGACATGCTCGTTATAAGCAAACCAGAGTCGGACCATATTGCGGACCTAGTAGAAGCCTTCCAAAACCTCCATCTCCATCAGATAAAGTTGAACCCAGCTAAGTGTGCCTTTAGCATGGTAGCCGGGAAGTTTTTGGGCTTCATGGTTACTCAGAGAGCGATCAAAGCCAACCATGAGAAGGTCCAGGCGATCGTCGACATGGAACACCCCACCTCGAAGAAGCAGGTCCAGTGCCTAACTGGCCGGATCGTAGCCTTGAGCCAATTTATTTTGTGCTCTGCTGACCACTGCCTGCTCTTCTTCAAGGCGTTGCGTAAGGTGCACGACTTTGCCTAGATGAAGGAGTGCCGAGAATCCTTCGAGGAGCTGAAGAAGTTTCTAGCATCACTGCTACTACTCTCCAAGCCAGAAGAAGGGGAGGCTCCTCCTGTATCTGGCGGTCTCCCCAAGGGTCGTCAATTCAGTACTCGTCTGCATGGATGGAGACAAAATTTGGAGGCTGGTGTACTACACCAGCAAGCTCCTCTGGGATGTAGAGACCAGGTACATCCACTCTAAAAAACTTATTTTCGTACTCATTATGTCTGCTCAACATCTTAGGCCATACTTCCAAGCCCACTTGATCGCGGTCCTCACCGACCAACCACTAAGGGCCATACTTAACCATCCGAACATATTTGGATGTCTGGCTAAATGGGCATTGAAACTCAGTGAGTTCGATATTACCTACCACCCAAAGCCATCTCAAAAGGCACAATTATTGGCTGACTTCCTGGTGGAATGCACCAACATAAGTGAAGAGCTAGAGGAGGCTTCCTCGGAGCACCCCATGGAACCACCATCCAACAAGGCGATTTGGGTCCTCCATGTCGATGGTGCATCCAATATGGAGGAAAGTGGAACTGGCCTCATCCTCGCTAATTTTGATGGGGTTGTGGCGGAGTGCGCACTACGCTTCCTGTTCAAAGCTACCAACAACCAAGCTGATTGAAGCACTCCTCGTGGGATTAAGGGTGTCCCACGAACTGGGTGTGTCCAATCTAAAAGTCTTCACTGACTTGCAACTGGTCGTGGGTCAAGTCTTGGGAGAATTCAAAGCTCGAGACCCTTAGATGGCAAAGTATCTGGAGCGGGCATGCTTGAGTACGATAGGTTTTCGGTGCTTCAGCATCTCCCACATTCCTCATGAAGAGAATGCTTGTGCCGATGCCCTCTCTAGGCTTGCAACTCTACCGGACTCATCGTTGGGGTGTACCTACGTCGAATACCTACAGGCTCCCAGTTAACATGTATTCGGCGAAGTCCAACAAGTCACTCCCGAACCTAGTTGAATGGATCGCTATATTAGATACATCACTGACGATACCCTGCCCGAGAACCACATAAAGGCCAGCCTTCTCAAAAAGAAGGCTACATGCTTTGTGTTGATGGATGGGCATCTCTACCGAAGGTCCCATTTCTACTCGCTCCTGAAGTGTTTAAGACCCTCAAAGACAACCTTTGTGCTCCAGGAGATACATGAAGGCCTTTGTGGGAACCATGTCGGGGACGGGACACTAGCATACAAAGCACTCCGGCAAGGGTATTACTGGGAGACCATAAAGGAAGACGTGGCTGACTTTGTAAGAAGGTGTGACCATTATCAATGACATGCCAGCATAAAGCATCAACCGATCGCGTCGCTTTCCCAGCTCTCTGCAACCTAGCTGTTCGCTCAGGGGGATGGACATCTTGGGCCCTTTTCCCCTCACGTTCGGGCAACGAAGATACCCGATTGTGGCCATCGATTACTTTACCAAGTGGGTCAAGGCCGAGCCATTGGCATGAATCACTGAAGCTAAGGCCAGATCTTTTCTCTGGAAGTCGATCATTTTCCACTTCGAACTTTTCCACTCCATCATCATCGACAACGGATAGCAGTTCGATAACTAGGCATTCAAAGAGTTCTGTGCTGATCTCAATATTCACCACCGTTTTATCTTGGTAGCTCACCCCCAGACCAATAGGGAGGCTGAGATGACCAACCGAACCATCCCTTGAGGGCTCCATACCAAGCTAGACCAGGCCAAGGGATGGTGGGCCAAGAAACTTTCTAGCATTCTTTGAGCCTACCATACCATGCCCAGGATGGAAATAGGTGAGATACCCTTCAATCTTGTCTTCGGCACTAAGGTAATGATTCTAGTAGAAATGGATCTGCCCACAATGCAGGTAGAGCAATATGATGAGGCTGAGAATCAGGCCCACCTTCTACTTAACTTGGACCTCCTAGAAGATACCAGAGATAAAGCTCGGCTCCGCATGGTAGCTTACAGGCAACGGGTGGCCCGGTATTACAACTCCCGCATGAAACCGAAAGTCTTCCACCCAGGTGATCTAGTTCTACGATGTGCCAAAGTCTCATAGCCTAGAGAATGTGGCAAGCTCTCCCCCAACTAGGAAACTCCTTATAAGGTGATCGAAGACCTTCCTCATGGAGCTTACTACCTCGTCAGACTCGATGGCATCCAATTTTCATGAACTTGAAATGCTAGTAATCTGAGGATGTACTACCAATGATGTAAGATTTTCTTTCATTAATGGAAGGATCCTTTTTGGTGCAACACTGTCTTCACCTATGTAGGAACTCTATCTGCCAGACTCTCAGTTTGGTGATGACAAGCTGGAAAACTCCAGAAGCCCGGCACTCCCAAGTTGGAAAATTCCTGAAGCCCCACACTCCAAAGCCGAGAAACTCTAGAAGCCCCTCCCAAGCTGGAAAACTCCTGAAATCCCATACTTCAAAACTGGGAAACTCGTGAAGCCCCGCACTCCAAAGTTGAAAAACTCTAGAAGCCCTGTACTCCCAAGCTAGGAAACTCCAGAAGCTCTGTACTCTATCCATTGGACTCTTAGTTCGACGATGGAAAGCTGGGAAACTCTAGGAGCCCCGTACTCTATCCATCAGATTCTCAGTTCAGTGACGGTAAGCCAGGAAACTTCAGAAGCCCTGCACTCCATCCGTCAGACTCTCAGTTCGACGATGGTAAGCCAGGAAACTCTTGAAGCCTCGCACTCTTAAGTCGGGAAACTCCAGAAGCCCCATACTATATTCGTCAGACTCTCAGTTCGGTGATGGCAAGCCAGGAGACTCCAGAAGCCCCGCACTCCATCTGTCGAACTCTTAGTTCGATGATGGCAAGCCAGGAAACTCCAGAAGCCCTGCACTCCATCTGTCGGACTCTCAGTTCGGCGATGTCAAGTTGAGAAACTCTAGAAGCTCCGCACTCCCAAGCTAAAAACTTCAGAAGCCCCACACTCAATCCTTCAGACTCTCAGTTCGGCGATGGCAAGCCAGAAAACTCTAGAAGCCCTGTGCTTTATCTGTTGGTCTCTCAATTCGATGATGGCAAGTCAGGAAACTCTAGAAGCTCCATACTCTATCCATCGGACTCTCAGTTCAGTGATGACAAGCCAAGAAACTTTAGAAGCCATGTACTATATCTGTCAAACTCTTAATTCGATGATGGCAAGTCAGAAAACTCCAGAAGCCCCGCACTCCATCCATTGGACTCTCAGTTCGGTGATAAAAAACCAAGAAACTCTTGAAGCCCTGCACTCAATCCATCATACCCTGGGTCTAGCGAAGGCAAGCCGGGAAACCCTCGAAGCCCTGCACTCTAACTTGCAAGTTTCCCAGTACGGTAGGGACAACTTACAGAATCTCCGAGGTTTCTTCGACCACCTGCCAACTCTTGAATTGGGTAGGAAGAGCCGAACTTTGGAGACTCCAAGATTGGTGACCAGTCCTAGCAGGAACCCCGAGGCCTCTTCGGCCACCTGCCAGTCTTGAAATTGGGCAGGAAGAGCCGGAGCTTCGAAAGCCTTAAGGGATTGGCCACCTCAGTGAATCTCCCAGCCTGGTAGAGATATTTCATAGAACCCCTAAGGTTCCTTTGGCCACTTGCCAACTTCGGGGTTAGCAGGGAAGAGCCAAAACCTAGGAGACCTTAAGATTGACAATCATAGTGAAAATCCATCTCTATGCAAAAAAAAAGAAAAGAAAAAAGAGAAGTGGAGAACTTATTGAAGAAACAATAATTTTATTAAGAAGATTGAAGTTCTTACAGCAAAAAGGATCCCCGACAGGCCAGGTGGTCCCTAAAAAACTCCAAAGTGTAGGAGTCAAAGAAAAAAGAAGAGAAAAAGAAAAAGGAAAAAAAGAAGAAAGATCGTGGCGATATTGCAGGCTCCTTGTCGGGATGACGAGGATCTCGTCGGCATCTTCCTAGCTCTCTGCTAGCATGGGGGGTGGTTTAGTAGTCATGGGCACCGCCTTGGCCCATTCTGTTGAAGCCCTCGCCCCCTCGATGCTGAGGCCTGGGAGATTCGGGAAAATGGCTTCCTGGTCCTATTCGAGATAAGCCAGGGCTACCTTCGACTTGCAGTTCATGAACCCCTGATAAAGGAGTCCATGACCACCTCCCGGACCTCCTTGACAAACTCTACTGAAGCCTTGAACTTTGGCACTGCTTTCGTAGCCTCCTTCTTGGCGACCTTCATCAGGGCCACCACCGCCTGCAACTTCTCCTCCATCGCTGATGCCCTCGCCATCACGGCCTCTAGTCATGCTTGGAGAGTCTGGGACTACCCCTCCAAGCATGCCACCTCCGCAATGGACTCTTCTGCCTGGCGGGTGGCCTTGCTCTTCTCGGTGGCCAAGGATGCTTCCACGTCCGTGGCCCACCTCTCTGCATTGGCTGCTACCTCTTTCACGTCAGCCACCTCTGATCGGAAGATCCTGGCCCACTCCTCCAAGATCTGGACCCTCTTCGTCTATGCCCGAGCCTTAGCATCCAGCACCTCTAAGTGCCTCTTCTCTTGGGCCTCCTGCTTGGCTCACTGAGCACAGTAATTCCTGATGAGGATTACATCGGTGGCAATCTGCAACAACGAAAGCATTAGCAGAAACAATGCAGATAGTAATGAAAAAGAGTTGAAAGTGTAGAAGACTCACCATGAAGAGCTGGGGAAGGATGCCCGTGATGGCAGCCATTAGTTGCTGCCGCTCCTCTCGCGACGGTCGTGCGGCTAGACGGCGAACCGCATCATTCTCTCAGCCAGTCTGGTGTCCTGGGTAACCACCATGTTCGGCAGGACCGCAATGGACACTTGCTTCACCCCAAGTGCCATTGTCACCGGGGCCGTCACCAGTCTCGGAGTGGGTGATTGCATGGGCACCTCAATTGCCGGGGTCTAGTCACCGATCCTACTACTGGAGGCATTGTCATTCTCCTCTCCATCGCCGCCTCGTCCTCCACTTCGACCACCTCTGGGGTCTCCGCGGGGGAAGTTGCTGGCCTGGCTTGGGTAGTTGTGTCGGACCCATGGGCTGGGAGCTGGGCCTGCACCCTGGACGAGGTGGGGACTGGCCCAATTCTCCTTCCCTCTTGACTGGACGATGAGCCAGCTAGGCCCCTGACCAGATTCATCTTGGGCCTTCTTTGATGGGTCCTCCCCGAGCTTGGGGGACATGCTCCTCTTCTGGGATATCTCCCATATTTAGTCCATATTGAACTTCATGCCTGTAGAGAAGCAAGAATGCTGGTTAGCCTCAAAGCTGAGAAGAATCCATGCAGAGAAAAGAAACATGATTATGGGGCTCACCTAAGGCACGAATCGGGCTGACCCCAGCCTCGAACAGGTTTTGCTCGGCCAACAGGTCCTGAAGGGGAGGAATCTAGGAGGTGATGAGTTGGTTGTACACCTCCCAATTTGCGACCTCCACTTGAGAGTTGCGGTTCGAGGAACGGTCCGGGTTACTCTAGGCCTAATCGACCCGTTCGATCGAGGCAAAGAAGTATCTATTCTTCCATCCCTTGATGGAAGAAGGAGGTTCAAATTTGATGGCCCCTGGGCGGGGGCCACGAACCACCACCCATCATCAGATGGGTGGCATTTCAGGGTGAAGAATGCCCTGAAAAGGGAAAAACGAACAACGATCCCTTGAAAATGGCAGAGGATAGTGAAACAGGAAATAACCCTAACGACATTTGGGGTGAGTTGGGCTTGAACTAGGAAACAACTACTAAGAAAAGAAAAGAAGAAAGGATGCAGAGGCAGATGAAGACCTCCGAGGAAAAAGTCCTCGTACAAGGCAATCCGGCCCGGGCCACTAGAGGTGACCCACTCCCCCGATCTCAAAATCGAAAGTCGAATGGAGTCCAAAATTTTATAGGTATCCCAGAGTCAAGAGAGGTCCACCCTGGTCATCATCGAGGTGATGCCAGAGGGGCCAGCTGCACCAGAAGGAACGAAAGGGATAGGAGCAGCAGAAGAGACAAGGGGAGCAAAAGAAATAGGAGGAGCAGAAGGAGAAGGGGGTGCCCTAGGTCGACCTATGACGATCCCTGTCAGCTGGGGACCTCTATGATGCTAAGGGGGACATCATCCTCCTCATCGAAGGATGGGGTCCTAGGTCGAGAGGGCCCTGCCTCGCTAGAGTGCCTTGAGTGAAAGTGTCTCCAGCCAGACAGATCCATCCTAAAGCAAAGGAGAGGGAGGTACTAATGGAGAGAAACCTAGAGACTTTAAAAAGGGGACTCCCTCAACACAGGCCGATGGAGAAGAAGAAGAAGACAAAGGAGGAGAAATTGACCTAGGTGCCTCGGAGAGAAAGGTCGGACTGGGAAAGAAAGGGCTCTGGTTCTCCTACAAGCTCAAAGGTTTGAAAGAGATAGTTTAGGAAAAGTTTTTCTCCTTTTCAAAAATAGCTTGACAGCACCCGTACATCTTTTTGGTCCTCTCACCATCGAATGCATGCCACATGTCAAGATCGGCTAGGAATGGCACCTCGACATGCCAAAGATCGCCTCAAGCCTGGCATCAATCATCATGCTTCCTTGGACTTGCTAACATGGCATCTCTGCATTGACTTCAAGGCATGATCCATGAATCATCAACAATCATGGCATTTAATGGCATCGAATATTTGTCCTTTCCATGTCAGCATCATCATAACTCCCTTCGTCCCGGGTGCTGCATCGCATCGGGGCTCGAGAGTGGGGGGCAACTGATATGGTAGGACCGTTGACATCGAGTGCCTCTCAGATCTAGCTATCGGCCATGCTGGCGGAAGGTGCCACTTGGATGCGAACCCCGGGTGGAGCGTCTGGAGAGCCCCTTGGCCCTAGTGGCTCCCTCAATGTCGAGCCCCAGGAGAGGTCAAGCCCTCGCTTCTCGAGCTCCTTGGCCAGAGTGACTCCCTCGAGGTCAAGCCTTAGCCGAGGTCATGCCCTCACTTCTCAAGCCCCTTGGCCAGAGTGGCTCCCTCAAGGTCGAGCCCCGACCAAGGTCATACCCTCGCTTCTTGATCCCCTTGGTCAGAGTGGCTCCCTCAAAATCGAGCCCCGGTAGAAGTCATGCCCTCTATTGCCCAGCGAAGTAACCCAAGAGGGGGGTGAATTGGGTTTTTAAAAACTTTTGCAAGTATTTAAATCAGGTGCTAGTGTATTTCCAAAGTATTTGTGCACTCAATAATAATATGCAGCAGAAGTAATGAAGTAAATGCAGAAAGAGTAAATAGAATTCACAAACATAAAAGTTTTATAGTGGTTCGGTGTATCCCAAAACATCTACGTCCACTCTCCAAGTACCCTTTAAAAATTTCACTATAATCCAACCTTGATTACAGTAGATTACTTTTACAGGCTCACTAATCAAAATCCATTAGTTTTCACAAGGCTAACCAAAAATCTAGTTTTTTTTCACATATGGCTTACCAACAACCTAAGTTGGTTTTCACTCAAGGCTCACCAACAAACCTCAATACTAGTTTCAATCCTTTTGAAACTAGTAACAACAAGAATAACTCATGTACAATGTAAAAATACAATAAGCTTTCTCAAAAAGTAAATAAACTCGATGAAGCTCTTGAATGTTGTTGAGAAGCTTGTCTTCAAGTTGTTGAAGCCACAATCAATGCTTGAAGATGTGAACTTGAATGTTCTTGAATGCTTGAAGGCTCAACTCACTCAAAAGTATTGAATGCTTAATTGGTTCTTCAATAAATCACTGTTCATTGCTCAACTAATGCTTCCCTCTTGTGTTTGATGGAATTTAAATACCTTTCCAATCCTTAAAAGATAGTTTATAGCCATTGGAGAGGAGAAAATAGCAACTAGATACAAAATGGAAAAGTTCTGCACTTCAAAAAACTAGTCATTACTGTTCTGTTAGACCTGCAAGTATCGACACTTCAGTTTATGAGTCGATACTTGAGTCGACACTAGTTTAAATTAATCTTCTGAAGCTCTCTGGAATGCACTGGTGTGTCGACACTTCTTCTGGTAAGTCGATACTTGAGTCAACACTTCTCTTCAAGAGTCGACACTTGGCTGACCATGAGTTGAAACTTGAGTCGATACTTGGTAATTCATGAGTCGATACTTCTGCATGCCGGCTGAAACTTTTTTTGCATATCGGCTCAAGCTTCTGTGAGTCGACACTTGTCTGAAATAATGCTGAAACTTATCCAAATTCAAAATTTGAGTCCTTCAAAGTCTTTCTTATATGCCAAGGTCCATATGGCTTGAAAATCCATTAACTTAAATGACTTCTTCAACAAGATGACAAGCATTTTGAACTTTTCAATACTATAACTTTGATGAGTACCTTATTCTGATAAACATATTTTTAACATACAATTAGTACTCAAATATACTTAAGTTTTTATTATTTATTAAAATCAAGACAGGAGTCAACACCCTCGCTTCTCGAGCCCCTAGACCAAAGTGGCTCACTCGAGGTCAAGCCCCGGTTGAGGTCATGCCCTCGCTTCTCAAGCCCCTAGCTAGAGTGGCTCCCTCGAGGTCGAGCCTCGATCAAGGTCGTGCCCTCACTTTTCGAACCCCTGGCTAAAGTGGGCTCCCTCGAGGCCTAGCCCTCGACCAGGATCATGCTCCCCTGCTCGAGGTCAATCTCCCCGATCAAAGTCAACCTCTTCTCCAAAGTCAGGTATGAGTTTTTTTAGGTGAGCATGGCATCTATCACGAGCATCCCTAGGTGGTGGGGGCACCAGGATCAGACACAGATTACTGGGCCATATCTGGCTTACTTAGCCATGTGTCATATTTTGTAATCAAGTAAGTTTGAGTCCTGTAATAAGTTGAGGCTAGTTGATTTGTCTCAACCTTGGTCCGGTCGTTAAGTCCTATACTTATGTATTAGTCTAGTACCGGTCCAATTTTGTACAAGAGAAGAGGTTACACAGTTTTGGAATTCCACCGGGCCTCATCCAGGAGCCAAAGGCCTTCACATCAGCTTATTGGGCCTTATTTTCCACCCCAGGGTCCAAGATTCCTTCCATATACCCTCCAGATACTTTGATACCCTCTGGATGCTCCAGAATATTCCTAGACTAGGGCACCTCATGATTCCAGGGATATGCCAGCACCCCAGGCCAAGAGATTCCAAGCCCAGGAGTCAAGCCCATGAGTCCCAAAACAAAGATTTCAAGGAATACGCTGACACCAGGGAATATGCTGATGCCAGGGTGCCCAAGCTTTTAGGGCCCATAAGCCCATACACCAAGCCCTTGGAGGATGCCCCTTGCTGTAGCCCAAGAGGTCCACACTGAATTCAAGGAGTTTCCAAGAGCTATGACCGGTCCAAGGAGGGAGGGAGAAGACTAGGTCAACATGGTATATTCTTTCCTAGCCTAGTTAGAATTGTTCTTCCTAAGTTGTTTAAGACTTGTAATTCTAACCTAGCTAGGAGAGGACTTGTATCCTATCTAGGAGAGGGCATGGGAACTCTATAAATACCCCACCCCTCTTCCTCACGTGATAATTAATCTTTTCATGAAATCAAATATTGGTGAAATTTTGTCTTAAGTTCAGGTGTTATTTTTTTTTGGTTCTTGTTCATGTGCTTGGCCGAATCCCTACTTCCAAGCATCCTTCCATGCCCTAGCAATCTTCCATGCCTCAATCCTTCAGCCACGCCCTTGAGAAGAATCCAAAGCCATCCCCTGATAGCAAGCTTTCTTCTTCTCCAGGCCGCAAGCACTCCTAAACCCTAATCCCATACTTCTTCATATCTTGTTTCTTTCCTTTGATTAATTATTTCTTGCCTAACCTTTGATGTTTACAGGATCCCCGAGGTGTTTCCCCTTCTAAAGAGGAGGCTTTCTTTGCCTTCAGGACTATCCTAGATTGCCTTCAGATTTGGGAACTACAGGCTTATCTTCTAGGCGCCATCCAGAGTGCTGAAAGAACTCTTCATCAAGTGGATCTTCAATCTCTGCCTGGTACAATCCTTCCTCCTCCTGACTTATGACTATTGAAAGTATGCTATCCTAAATCGGGGGTTTCTCAATTCCTGGGATCCTATCTGTTATTGTGCTACCGGTATACCACCATTTGGAGTTGAGCTTTATCCCTTGTCTCATCCAGTAAATCCAAGTTGAGGAGAAGGCAGGCCAGATTCTCAGCTTCATTATACTGCTCTATTTGTTATGTGGGCAGACTCACTGGTGTGGGCACCAGAATCTGACAGAGGCACCTCAACCCTCTGTGGATGTCCAATTAGGGTTCCATTTTTTTTCAGGTCTTGAAATAAGGCTTCAAGCCTAAAACTTGTAATGTCTTTAGTTTTGAATTGAGTCTCATATGTCTGTGTCTAGTCCTGTACATTGACCAGTTGGGTCAAATTGTATCCTGTACTGAGTCCAGTCCTGTAGTGAGTCAATTGTGTTGAGTCCAGTCAGAGTCAGTTTGAAGTATGGGTCCAAGCAAGAATTGGTCTTAAAATTTAGTCTCTTTGAAGCCAAGTCAGGAAGGAATCCAACTCAGCTCAGGGCCCACCTTTTCATCCTATGTGGCACCATGACAATTTGCCATGTGGGTGGCACACATTTCATCTTTGGATGCCCAAAGGGGGGGACATATCACTTGACTCACTCCCTCTTTCCCTCTCCCACATCATGCTCTTTCCCAAGTAAAGGTGGCCGGCCAAAGGAAGGTCAAATGGGAGTTGGAGTTTGGAATTCAAATCCCTTACTTCAAGCCCTCCAATCAAGCTTTCTTCCCAAACTACGTGAACAACTATGGAAGGAAGGCAAGAATCCATGGGCGCCTCCACCTCCCACTCCCCACATCTTGCCTTGTTCCAAAGATGGATGCACAACCAAGGAAAGAAGGAGAACACTTGCCTTGCTACAAGCCTCACTTCTTGTCTTCTTCCAAAATAAAGGATCAACATTCCACGTTCAAGGCGCCAAGATCTCTCTTCCAAGCCTGACATCATGCCACGCCCAATCAAGTCCAACTTCATGGTCGACCAAGGAGAGAAAAAAATCTAAAATTTTGGGCGCCCCTTCAAGAAGACTTGTAATTTTTATTTGAATTTCAAATGGGGTCCTAAGGTGACTATTTAAAGGACTTTACCCTTCCTTTGTAAGGCTAATTTTTGATGAATGAAAAACCAAGTTTCTTGAGATCCAATTTCTCTTTAGTTACCTTCGTTCTCTAGGAACGTCGATCTCCGTGAGGGAGCGCCTTTGCCTTCAGGCGTCGAGAGGTGTGAGGTCTCAAGTTACCGTCCCTTTCGCAACTCCATCCTCTAGCTTCGAATCAGAGTCCATCGGGATCATCCACCTGGGTGCCTAGCAAGAAGACTCCACCCATCATCACACCAACTCTTTTTCCTTCTTCTATTGCTATCTTTTGATTGAAACCTAACTCATCTTCTTTGAATGCTCGCAGGTCCTCCATGTGACACGAACGTGGAGTCAATTGCCCTTGCCATCGAGACCTTCAGACAGCGAGCTGGCGCATCTACGGGTTGAAGGCTCGATCATCTAGGCCGCATCCGTGAGAGTGAGTGATCTCGGCATCGGACGCTTCAGATCTTTGAGGTTTGCCTCCCTGAACTCCTAAGTCGATATTGTTCTGAGAGCTAAGTCCTACGGGATTTCTCAATCCCGGGGTTCTCTCTTTATCATTGCTTAGGGACTACTTGCTTGCCTGAGGTTTTTGTTAATATAGAATCCTAGATTTACTCTTTCTTGTCTTCGGGAATCCTCAACTGAATTCAAAACCCTAAAAGTCACAAAACAACAAATCACCCACATCATTTCATCTTGTATTTAGTTAGTCCCCCATCATTTATGGTATCAGAGCATGTTAGGACTTAGCGCTTCTTAAGTACCTGGATTAGGTGCTTCACCAGGCCGTCCGCTCTTAGGAGAAAAGTAGGGTTTCAAGACTCTCTCTCCCCATTCCACGGGGATCTCCTAAGGCATGTAGGGGTGCCACTGTGATTGACCTTCGAAGGGAAATACAAGAAGAATAGATTTTTTTTTTTTTTAAAAAAGCATCATTAGATCTCATTGTCTTTTAATTTCTGCATTTTTCTCTTTCCAAATATTGTATGTTGTTTCTAGTATTTCTGTTTATAGAAATCTCCAATTTGTCTAATTTTTATTTTGTTAGATCACACATAATTGATAATATTTTTGATAATTTTTTCAGATTTCATTGCAGCTTGTAGAATTTCTACAAGCCAGAATACTACATGAGAAGAAATTATGTTCTGAGAATTTCAGCAAGTGCATTTTTCTTATGTTTTCATTTCTTAAATAGTTTAATTTGCATTTAGCTTCATCTCTTATCATTTCCTTCATCTCATTTCTACTTTCATCCTTCAAAAATCCAAAAATATAATTTAGAGACATCTCACTAGATCATTTTGCATGCCATCATCCTCATAAATCATCTTAAGGGTAGAAATTTGACATAGGGTCAGGATTTCATTACCTGTCCCTAGCCCAAAAATTACCACCCGACATATCGAACCCAAGCTCTAATTAACATCAAATAGATACTTAATTGCTCTAGTGAGCTAGGGACACCCGTGAAGTCGGGTCGAACCAAGTGTCAAGCCAAGTTAGACCACTGGTTTGTATATGCTTGAGTAGCTGGTGTCTAGGCAAGTGGTTCAGGGACAAGAGCCCGAAGGAAGGTGGGTTGGTTCGCTTACCTGGCGAATTTCAAATTAGTATCTAAGGCAAGCAAAGAGAAACCTCCACCAACCTTATACTTACCTGGCCAGGTGCCAAGTTACTACTACCAAGTTTGTCTTCTTGACTTAACTTTTGGTTTGATCTTTTAAGTCTAGCAAACCCTAACATCTTTCGTTGTGTGCTACATGTCAACCAGATCAGGAGTCCCCTATCATCCCCAACTTTCCCAATCAAGTGAACCCATGGAAAATGAACGAGAAGATCAATTAAAACTCATCCTTGAACAGATAGCTAGGATGAACAATAAGCTTGATAAGTTTGAAGATAGGTTTGAAGCCCGCAAGGCCCATGCTAAATTCAACTCCTCTAGGCCCAATTTCCTTGATCCAAGAGCCTATGATCATGATCTTGCCCCTGAGTCTAGCCCTAGCAACCCATACCCATACTTGGATGACTCTAAGGAGGGACCCATTAGGAGCACCGAACCTTATGTACCCACCTTTGATGGAAGACAAGAGGCATATATTGATTGGGAAGAACAAATGGATCAGTATTTTGAGCACACTAATATATCGGAATTAAGACAGGTTAGCTTGGCCAAAACCAAGTTCACCCAACATGCTAGGTTGCATTGGTATGTTATTGAGCGTGAATGTTATCACAAAGAAGAGGAAATTCGTACTTGGAGAGACATGAGAAGTAAGTTGAGAGATAAGTACCTAGGTAGATCCTATGAGAAAAGACTTTTAGACCAATGGTACTGTTGGCTTTGGCTTCTTAGTTTTGATGATTAACAAAAGGTTGAGTATATGTTTGGACTAATGTTTCATTTTAAGATAAAGTTTCAGGCCATAGGTTATTCAAAAAGAGTATCAAGAGTACAATGATGAAACCAAGCTTGCTTGATTTTGGAAAGAGCTTTTCTACCTTGAACAAGATCAAATTTCTCATATTGGACCTTCTTATTAAGAAGTAATTGACAAAAGAAACAAAGGCTTAGAGAAACTCAAGCATGGCACGCAACTCTCCAGAGTTTCAGAAAATTTCAGATCAGAGGTCGACCACCAGAGGTCGACTCATGAAGAAAAGAAAAGTTCAGCAATGCCGGCACGACAAAATTTCAGTGGCACGCTCCAGAGCTCGACCACCAGAGGTCGACACCTGTCCAGAGGTCGACACCTGTCCAGAGGTCGACACCAGAAGTCGACTCATCGCCTGAGAATTCAAACTGGGCAGAACTATAGTTTTCTGGATTTTTGCCTAAGATAAACTGGAGGTTGACACTTGATCCAGAGGTCGACTCATGAGGTCGACTCATGGCATAACGGCTAGTTTTTCTGAACTTTTGATTTGATTTCTAACGGCCATAAACGGCCATATTTTTGATTCTAACGGTCTTGTGGAGTTGTTTCAGCTTGAATGAAGTATTTAACCTCCACCTAACTTCAAAAAAGACAAGGAGAAAAAGAGAAAAAGGAGAGAGTAAAAGTACAAAGCCTTCAATCAATCCTAAGCCAAAAAGAGTGAAAATCCAAGAGATTCCTTAGCCAAAAGCTTTCCATTTTTGAGGAATCCAGCTTTCAAGTCTTTGGCATTTAGTGAGGTCCAAGATTCCAAGAGGAAGACTTGAAGAGTCTCCAACAAGAGCTACATCGAATTATTTTTGCTTAAAAAGGAGTTTGTCTTGTTTTTATTCATTGTATTCATACTCTATTTGTGTTAGCCTAGTTTCAAGAGAATTTGAAACTAGTGTGAGGTTTGTTGGTGAGCCAATTGATAAAATCAACTAGGGTTGCTTGTAAGCCCGAAGCCAAAACAAGTGTGTAAGGTTTGTTGGTGAGCCTAGGTAGAAAAACCAACTTAGGTTTTGACTTGTGAGCCTTGTAAAACAAGTCGGCTGTAATCTAGAGAAGATTATAGTGGAAATTTCCAAGTGGAGCTTGGGGAGTGGATGTAGGTGCTAGGTGCACCGAACCACTATACGTTTTGTGTGTTTGCATTGCTTTACTCTCTATCTTCCTTTGATCTTTAATTGTTGTTATCTTTCATTGCTTCCGTTGCACAATTACTTGAGCACTATCACTATTCACATTTGAAATTGATAGCACATACATTGCTTTATTTTTAAAATTCCCAATTCACCCCCCTCTTGGGCACCATATCTGGGCAACAGGTACCGACTGAGACAGGATGATAGGCCAGTGTCTGGAGTATATCAAGAACTTTCAAAAGTTTGTCAAGAGATGTAACACCACTGAATCTAAGTCTAAGACTATAGCTAGGTTTCGACATGGTCTAAGTAGGGATATCCAGCAGGAACTTCTCCATTGGAAGATTTATAGCCTGTAAGAAGCCTATGACACTGCTAGGGAATTTGAGTCATATCAAAGAAAATTCATGATCTACCAAGTTAAGCCCAGCAGGGTTAGTACCTTTGGACCCAAACCCAACCCTAGTCAACTTTCCTTAGACCAACCAACTTCTACTGTCCCATTAGTTCATATGAATGGTAGGAACAAGAACCCTGAAGTACAAATTTAGTGCACTGATATTCAAGACTTAGGGTATCCCCAGATTGAAGAGCTAGGAAAGGAAAAGGATAAGTCTGAGCCCATTAGGAGTGTAAGTGAAGAAACCACGGAGCTTATTAAGGAATCCCAAGAAGATATCCATGAATCAAGCTTAGTGGCGAAGTGTGATGAAGATGGGCCCAAGATGGAGGTATTAGAGGAATCTAAGGATAATGATCCTGAACCCACTATAGAACTTGAAGAAGAACTGACCAAGTTAGGATCGAACATTGTAGAGGAAGGTGAAGGTTCACAAGTATTGCCCTTAGAGGAGGTCCAGGAACAAGTCCCTGCGGAACCACCCCATGAGGTAGACATTAGTTTTGAGAACTTTCAAGATAACATTCCCAAAGACTTTCCTAATGACCTTCCACCATCTAGGAACACCCATCTAGCCTTGGAACTTGCACCTATAGAACAATGTCCACATCTTAAGATTATCCTGAATAACCAAGGTCTGTTTCATGATGCCCAGAGATTGCCCCAAGACTCCGACTCCTATTTTCTACCCTTCCCTGAGCCTTCTCATATTTCTAGAGCCATAGGGTTACATTTCATAGAGATTACCAGGTTGTATGAACCCTTAGAGGCCATCCCATTTTCTACCTACTTTTGGCATACGTTATGGCATTTGCTAGGGATCCTTGATAATTTTTCTTGTACATACCAGACTAGGGTCAAGTCTAGAGAGTCATTAGTATGTTAGGTTTAGATCCTAGAGAGTCCAATAAAATTTCGCTCTATAGGAATGCATCGTTAGGTCTGCATTTTGCATCATGCATTAAATATAATTTTTTTTTAAAAATAATTTGACTGATTCTCGAAAATGAGCCAAAGAGTTTGAAATTGGGGATTCTGTAATGATTAGGCTTAGGCCTGAACGGTTTCCACCCGAAATCGTTAAGAAACTTCATGCTCGCGGAGCTGGCCCCTTTAGAGTGATAAAGAGAGTTGGCCCTAATGCCTACGTTCTTGAGCTACCCCCGAATTATGGCATTAGCTTAACTTTCAATATCTTAGACTTAGTTGAGTACAGGGAACCAGCAAACATACCTAGCGAGCCATTTGGGTCTGACCTTTCTTTTGAGAGTGAACCCGAACCTGAGTGTCCACCTCCAATTATACCTGAGAGAGGAGAGCGGATCGAGCATGTCCTGGATGACCAAGCTATCACTACCTGGAGCAAAGGTTATCAACGTTTCTTAGTCCGATGGCAAGGTCGACCTGAGTCCGATGACTCGTGGATTACCCGGGAGGACTTGCAGCGCCTCGATCCCGACCTTCTGGAGGAGTACCTAAGCCAACTCAACTCTTACTCGACAGGGTTAAGTTCCTCCCACCCCGGGAGAGCCGGTGTGGGCACCAAAATCTGATAGAGGCTCCTCAACACTCTGTGGATGTCCAATTAGGGTTCCATTTTTTTTTCGGTCTTGAAATAAGGCTTCAAGCCTAAAACTTGTAATGTCTTTAGTTTTGAATTGAGTCTCATATGTCTGTGTCTAGTCCTATACTTTGACCAATTGGGTCGAATTGTGTCCTGAACTGAGTCCAGTCCTGTAGTGAGTCAATTGTACTGAGTCTAGTCAGAGTCAGTTTGAAGTATGGGTCCAAGCAAGAATTGGTCTTAAAATTTAGTCTCTTTAAAGCTAAGTCAGGAAGGAATCCAACTCAGCTCAGGGCCCACCTTTTCATCCTATGTGGCACCATGACAACTTGCCATGTGGGTGGCACACATTTCATCTTTGGACGCCCAAAGGGGGGGACATATCACTTGACTCACTCCCTCTTTCCCTCCCCCACATCATGCCTTGATTGTCAAACTGCTACTCATTATCGATATAATCGAGTGTGGGAGTCCGAACCAGTAGATGACTGACTTCCCAAAGAAGGATCTAGCCTTGGCCTCAGTGATCCACATCAGGGACTCGACCTCGATCCATTTGGTGAAGTAGTCGATGGCCACGATCAAGTATTTTTGTTGACCAGATATAGGAGGAAAGGGACCCAAGATGTCCATTCCCTACTAGGTGAATTGCCATAGAGCAGAAAGTTGGGAAAGCAGCGTGGCAGCTAACGTTGGATGTAGGCATGAGGCTGGTAGCGGTCACATTTTTTCACGAAGTTAGTGATGTCTTCTTGTATGGTCTCCTAGAAGTATCCTTGTCAGAGTGCCTTATAGGCTAGAGTCCTGCCCCCTGCATGATTCCCGCAGACACTTCGTGTATCTCTCAGAGTACATAGACAGCATTTAAGGGCCTCAAGCATTTTAGCATGGGGTAGAAATAAGACCTTCGATAGAGCTGCCCATCCATCAGCACGAAGCATGTAGCCTTCTTCTTGAGGAGGCTAGCTTCCTTGCGAACCTCGGATAGGGTGCTAGTGGTAATGTATTTGATGTAGGGGTCCATCAAGCTCGTCTTGAAAGTGACTTGCTGGATTTCTGCTGCGGACTCATATTTGGGCGGCTCTAAATACTCAATGAAAGTATGCCCTAGTAATGAATCTGGCAGGGTTGTTAGCCAGGAGAGGATGTCGACCCTAGCATTCTCTACATGAGGGATGTGGGAGATGTTGAAATGCTGGAGGTTCGCTGTGTATGAGCGCACCTTATCCAAGTACTTCACCATTATGGGATCTCAAGCTTCATACTCGCCGGAGACTTAGCCCACCACAAGCTATAAATCCATGAAGACCTTCAGGTAGTTTATGCCTAGCTCACGGGACACCTTCAATCACATGAGGAGTGCTTCATACTTAGCTTGATTATTGGTTGCCTTGAAGAGCAAGCATAGTGCTTATTTGACGATGACTCCATCGGAGTTGGCAAGGATAAGCTTGACTCCACTCCCTCCAGCATTGGACGTGCCATCAACATGGAGAATCAATGTCATTATTTCTATAGTTGGGTCCTGCTCAGGCTCAGCTTGCTTGTCCATCTCCTCTAGGTCCTTGGCTACCCAGGTGCATTCCACCAGGAAATCAGCAAGGACCTGGGCCTTTTGCACTGGCCTCGGGTGATAAGTAATGTTGAATTCATTGAGCTTCAACCCCCTCTTGGCCAGGCACCCCGATGTATTAGGGTGGCTTAGAATGGCCCTCAGAGACTAGTCGGTGAGAATCACAATTAGATATGATCAAAAGTAAGGCTTGAGATGCTGCGCAGACATGATGAGTGCAAAAATAATCCTTTTGGATCGAGTGCACCTGATTTCTGCATTGCAGAGTAGCTTGCTGATATAGTAACTGGCTGCTGGGAGCTATTCTTATCGGTATGGACCAGCACTGAGCTGACCACCTCCAATGAGACCACTAGGTACAAGAGGAGCTCCTCTCTGGGCTCTGGCTTGGACAGCAACGATGGAGAGACGAGGAGCTTTTTCAGCCCCTCAAAGGCCTCCCGACACTCTTTCATCCAGGTGAAGTCATGCATCTTTTGCAGCACCTTAAAGAATGGCTGGTAGTGCTTGGTGGAATGCAAGAAGAAATGGCTTAATGCCATGATGCGTCCGGTCAAGCACTGAACCTCCTTCTTGGAGATAGGGTATCTCATGTCGATGATTGCTTGGATATTCTTGGGGTTGGCCTCTATTCTTCGTTGGGTAACCATGAACCCCAGGAATTTTTTTACCATGATGCCTAATACGGCCGTATCCACTGACGTGGAGTCCATCTGGATGCTAGTTGCCAACTAGCGAGTGGAGGTGCCACCTGAGCTTGGCGCCCAAGCGAGGAGCCAAAGTAAGCCCCCCTGTCGAGGTCAGCTAAGGTCAGCTCCCGGCCAAGATCAAGCTCATACTACCGCCAACCAAGAAAGAAGGACGACAGAGATTCAAATCACGGTGAAAAAGGGGTTGGCTTTTCCAAGACCCTGTAGCTAAGATGGTACAACTGACAGGTGGCGGCCCGCTGCCTGAGGCCTACGGAGGGAGATGCCTTGCCGGAGCACCATGATCCCCTTAGGCCCTGGTTTACACCAATTTGGAAGGAACGCCCCATTCGAGACATGGTGCCCCTCCACCTATCACCTGCATCACCCACAAGAAGAAGGCCGTGCCAGAGGATTCAAACCATGAGGCGATCGCCCGCATGCCAACGCTTTGCCAAGCTTCCCAAAACATGGCGACCAACCAGAATGTCAGAGCCAGTGACATAACTCCCTGCCACAAAGGAAGAAAGGGGAGCTCATACACGGTCCCTGAAGGCTACTAGGTGTCAACTCTATGGACTCCTCCAAAAGGGAAGCATCTGGGAAGCAAGCCAAAGGGGCAAGACTACCTCTCTAACAAAAAAACAAAAAAGGGGCCTCCAAACGAAGAAGCAAAGAAGCAAGCAAGAAAGCAAGCAAGCAAGAAAGAAGTAAGCAAGCAAGAAAGCGAGCAAGCAAGCAAGGGGCAAGCGAGGTAGCCGTCGGCATACAGAAGGGGAGAGTAGACCAGATGAAAATGCTCTAAGGCTACTGGAAATTCATCGGAAGAATCCCACAGACACAACCAACCTTGCTCAGGCTCTCCTTCTTCGTTGATGCTATTTTCTCTCTTTCTTCTCTCAAAAAGATACCCTCTGAATGTGGAGACCTCACCAGGATCTACCGAGAGGGATCTGTTCTCTTGGATCACCCACTGACATGATCATCGAAGTGCCCCCACCGAAATCCCTGGCCTCGGTCTCTTTTCTTTTGTAGGACCGAGCACGTGCGCAGGGTTTCGGACGAGGGGGATGACACTCGATGCCACCTCGAAGCTACAGGCCACGACGGTCTAGGCGACAATAGATTGGTGCACCAGGAAGGGGGGCAGGATGCGAAAATGTCAGTCAAATTAGTCCCCCCACCATAAAAGCAGCTCCACTTGAGGCATGGTGGTGACACGTGCACGGGAAACCTCCACTTGCCGCATGAGAGGTCCTCCTTCTTACGGAGGCCCATGCAGCTTGGAGGGGGAGCTCCCCGCTACATCATAACCGCTCCCGGTGGACGTTCAGCTTGCCGCGCTCGCTCAACAGATGCAGACTCTGACCTCAGCCATGCGGTAATTGCAATATCTGCACTTGTCCCTAGCCAGTAGCAACAACCAGAGATCCCCATGACCCTGGCCACTAGACCTCACAATAGCTTGCACTCCTTCCGAGGCATGCCACCGTAACCACCGGACATGACTGATCCCCTGGGTAGCCTTCGGGCCTCGGCAAAGAGATAGAGGAGAGGGTCGGTCGATCGATAGAGCCAGTCCCTAGTCTTGAAGCACTCCGCCCTTAGGCACCATCGATGCTGCCAGAGCAAGGCCCCCCGTCATAACCCTCCTCAGCAGTCGCCTTCGTCCTTTCTAGCCCCCTCAGTGAAAGGTTCCACTGATGAGGCTATCGAGCACATAGTAGAGAAGTGCCTGGAAGAACAAGAGCGTAGGCTGGCAGAACTGTCCCATCAGTTTGCCCACATGCAAGGCTTCCCCCGTGAGTCACTGGGCCATGGTGGATGGCCGCCCTTCTCCCGAGAGATCCAAGAGTGGCTGATCCTGAGTCAGTTTTGCATGCCCCAGGTGGATCCCTACGATGGGACCACCGACCCTCTAGGTTACCTAGAGAGCTACAAGGCTCTCATGAGAGTCTAGGGGTCAACAAACACCCTCCTCTGCATAGCCTTCCTCGCCACTCTTCGGAAGGCTGCTCAAGTCTGGTTCACTCGTCTTGAACCCGAAAGCATCAGTTCTTTCATGAAGCTGGAAAAAAAGTTCGTGGCACACTTTGATGCTTACCATAAGGTACCGCGAGAAGTCTATAGCCTCTTCTCCATAAGACGACAGGACCATGAGTCCTTGCGGAACTATGTGGCTCACTTCAAGGTCATCACGCTGGAGATCTACAACCTGAACGAGCCCATCGCCATGCTGGCACTAAAGAGAGAGCTCCAAACTTCCTGCTTGACCTACTCCCTAGACAAGAAACCACCAAAGATGTACGCTGACCTCCTCCTCCATGCCCACAAGTATATTCATGCTGAGGAGGTAGACCGCACTAGGAGAGAGCTTGACAAGAAGCCTTTGAAGAAACAAACTCTGGGGGAAGCCCCAGGGGCACGCAAGCCTGGGCCAAACCCGAGTCCCCGAGCAAGGCCCAAGCCGAAGAGCGGTCCCTCTTTGGAAAAAACATATACTCTTTTCCTCTCCCCGAGGTCGACGATTCTCATGGAGATCGAAGGTGAGCGCTACCTACGCCGCCCTCCCCAACTGGGGCCATCCGGTGGTCATGATAAGATGAAATATTACCATTTTCACCACAACCATGGCCACGACACCGAGGAATGCCGCCATCTCAAAATAGAAATTGAAGATCTGATAAGAAGGGGCTACCTCAAAAAGTTCTTGGGGGCAAGACCTCGGCGGAGCCTCAGGTGCTTGTGGCTCTCCCTCCTATCCCTGAAGTTGACAATCGGTCCACCGAAAAGCCTGTTGGCATGATATGCTGGGGGACAAACTCCCCCCAGACTGGGAAGGTCCCTACGGAATAATTGAGGCCTTTCCCCCTAGAGCCTACTACCTCGTCGAACTTGATGGTGCCCGGTTCACACGGGCTCGAGATGCTAGAAGTCTATGGACATACCGCCAAAATGTAAGGCTCCCTCCTTTCAATAAAAGATTTCTTTCAGCATGACATTGTCTTTTCCTTACAGGAAAACCATCACCCAACCCCATGCCTGGCGATTCAAGCTAGGAAACTCCTGAAGCCCTATATTTGCTGCTATGCTCGTAGTTCGGAGAGTCAGCAGGACATCCAAGAACTTTTGCCATCTACCGACTGACTCACAATGCGACACTCTAAGCTTAGAAACTCTTGAAGCCCGGCACTCTAAGCCCGGAAACTCTTGAAGCCCGGCACTCTAAGCCTGGAAACTTATGAATCCTGGCACTAGAAGCCTGGAAACTCTCGAAGCCCGGCACTCATAGACAAGCAATTTCATCACCCAGCTCATAGTTCGGAGATGTCAGTGGGACACCCCAAAAGTTCTACCATCTACTGCCTGACTCACAGCTCGGCATCTCAAGCTAGGAGATTCCAGAAGCCCCACACCTGCTGCTGTGCTCATAGTCCAGAGATGTTAGTGGGACATCCCAGAAGTTTCTCCATCTATCGCTTGACTTATAGCTCGGCACCTCAAGCCGGGAGACTCCAGAAGCCCCGCACCTACTATTGTGCTCACAGTCTAGAGGTATCAGCGGGACATCCCAAAAGTTTTGCCATCTACCGCATGACTCATAGCTTAGCACCTAAAATCGAGAGACTTTAGAAGCTCCGCTATTGCCCAGAGAGCAACCCAAGAGGGGGGGTGAATTGGGTTTCAAAAACTTAAAACTAAGCTCGACTAAACATGTAGCAAACTTTGCAAGACAAGATGTGCAATTCAATTCAACAAGGCACTGTGATTTAAGTGAAATGCTCTAAAGTAAAAGTGCAGCGGAAATTAAAAGCATTAAGCAAAATGTAAAGAGCAAGGAGGGAGAGAATAAGCAATCACAAACACAACAATCTATAGTGGTTCGGTGCCAACAATGCACCTACATCCACTCCCCAAGATTTTCTTGGAAATTCACTATAATCCAATGATTACAGTCAATTAGTTTTCCGGGCTCACTAATAAAAACCCGACTTATTTTTACAAGGCTCACAAGTCACAACCTCACTTGGTTTTACGGGCTAACCAAGAACCTAATTGGTTTTCACAAGACTAACCAAAACTAGCCGTTACTATTATCAGAACTCCATGTGTCGACATTTTCTCTTCATGTGTCGACACATTAGGTCGACACATGTTCTTCTTGAGTCGACACAAGTTCAAAATGTTCCATTTAGATTCTCTGAAAAAATCAGCTGAGTCGACACATTCTCAGTTGAGTCGACACATTGAGTCGACACATTAGGTCCGTGTGTCGATACATCAACTGTTCCTTTAACTTCTGCAAGTTTTGTGGCTTGAAATTCTCAAGCGATGTGTTGATCCATGTGTTGACACCTTGAGTCGACACATAAGGTCCATGTGTCGACACATCATCTGTGCCATTTGAAATTTTGCTGCGTACCGGCCTGAGTCGACACACCATCTTCATGTGTCGACACATTATATCATGTGTCGACACCTTGAGTCGACACATCATCAAAAAAGGTACAGAAATTGCTGAACTTGTATTGGAACATGTTTTCATTTGCCTTAGTCATCCATTCAACCAACTCTTTGAGTGTCCAAGTATTGTTTTGTGCATTCATTCCATTCAAAATTGGTTCTTCAACACAATTGGGCTTCTTCAAATTTTGTGAGCATCCTTTCAATGAAAACACACTTAAAGCAAATCATTAGTCCTCAAATGATACTCAACTATTTTGCTTGTCATCAAAATCAATTAATGGAGTCAACAATCTTTCCCTTTTTGATGATGACAAAACCCTTAAGTATAAATTGCTTTAAAAGTAAAGCTTTAAGAGAATTGATCAAGATGCACAATATTGAAAGCATTAAGTATCAATCATTACTTAAAAATATAATCATTCAAAATACAAGTGATAGAATTTGAGCTTGTTTCAAAGATAGAGAATATCAGAACTTAGTCAGAACTTTGATATTCATTTAAATGCGATAAGAACATGTATCATGATACTCTTACAATGAAAATTGCAGTAATTAACAAAGCTCCCCCTGAATTAATGATTCATAACAAAATTTGTGAGAATCTTTTCAAAAACATTGAAAGAGGGATTTTGAGAATCAAATTTACTTTGACAAAAGGTGAAGCTCCCCCTTTCATAAATTCAGGTTTTCAAAAAGTAAAAGTTACTCCCCCTTTAGTTTGGAGAAGTAAACACATTTATACTTAAATAACATCATAAATTACTCCCCCTTTTTGTTATCATTAAAAAGGTAGGAAGTAAAGGAAATGAATAAACAAGACAAAGTATAGTCATTGAATGTACAAAAGCAATTCAAGACATCATTTATGTTCATCAAAGATATAGAAATGAGAAAACACAAGGTTTTTCATATATGTCAGGAACTTGTACATCAAGTACACAACAAAGATAAAAGTACATGTAAGCATGAAAGTAAACTATCTAGAAATATAAAACTATCTAGAAATACATCAATGTCCTAATTCTCATTCATCGAGTCATCAGAAGATGAACTGATCTCGATCGGTCCGGTATTAGTAAAAGATCGAGCTCGCGGCCATCGTGGTCGAAGATCTCGAAGTCTAGTCCTGGTCGGCTGAGGAAGGGTACGGTGTCCGCATCCTCTACAACGAATATAGGTCCGACCTCTAGCTAAAGCAGTAAAGGTAGAAGCTACGTCCTTCGCAGGAACTGAACTGATCGGGCGAATCATCTCAACAATAGCTGGAGCGGGAGTACGATCAAAAGTGGGGCCTGAATTGAGATGCTGAAAGCCGGGTGTATAAAATCCAAGCTCTCGAATGACTAATGAAGTATGAAGGGTAGGACTATCAAAAGTAGGTGTAACAGCTAATGATACAGGCGTATCAAGAATAATAGTATCAGCTGTAGAAAGTATCGGTGTATCTATAATAGATGTACCAAGTGTGGGTGTCTGAATGATAGGTGTATGAATGTCAGGAGAATCAACAGTAGGTGAATCAGTAACAGGTATATCACTAACAGGACTAAGAATAGGAATTAGAACTAGAACTGAAGTGTGATCAAGCGATCTGGAAGGAGAGGATGGATCAGGTATCAGAGCAGGTGAGAAGGATGGATCAACAAGTCTCGCAGCCACATCATCCATCACCTCCATAACTGGCTCTGACATAAGATCATCAATATCAAACCGGTCGGAGTTAATCACCTCATCTCCATCAATATCTCCAACAATAGTACCTCCAACTCCATCTCCAATAGTAGTCTCAGCATAGTATCAATATCACCAATGTCATCAGCCGATGCTGGAGCAGGTACATCAACAGAAGCAGAAACTGTGTCTACAGCAGGAGCACTCGTAGAAGCTCTAGAAGTGCTGAGAGAATAGCTGAAATACCATCACTAAGACCAAAGTGGCTCTCTCTCGTCTTAATAATAAAGACATCTAGATGCTGTCTCATGATGAAAACATCGATTTTTATGCATCTGACTCTGTCCTCTAGAGTATCTGAAATACCAGGAGTCTCTGTCTGATCTGACTGTGGCTGGGCAAATGTAGAAGGATCTGACTGAGCTGGCTGTGCTGCCATCTCAGGCTGTGTCTTGCTCGGTCCAGCCTCACCGGAAAGAATCCGCTCCTCCTCTACCATGTCCTCATCAATGTCAGCTCCATCCTCGGCCTGTCCTAATGTCCTCCGTGTCCACTGGCCTCGGACTAAGTGATAACCCATGCGATGCAATGACCTGATGTCAAAGACATCAGTATGGATCAAAGTATGATAAGGCTCATCCTGGAAGCTGACTCCATACTCTCTGAATTGTACTGCCAAACCCATGCCATACGGCAAGCAGAGCTGCTGACTAGATGTCACCTCAGTAATCTGATGGATCATCATAATAGGAAGACAAATTGGCATCCGCTGAATCAGGGAGACCATCACGAGTAGCTCTCGCTCAGCAATGTAGTCAAATCGACCGGTCTTCGGCAGAAGAATCCGGGCAACTATATGATGTAGCAGTCTCATCTCCGTAGATAGTCTCGAAGTAGGAATAGTGGCTCCCTCTGGTAAACTATCAGACTCAAAAATACACCGGAGCCCACGAACTCTGTCCAACATACTGTCCATAACTGATCCAGTCATGGGTATATCCCATACCCTGCTCAAAATCTCTACTGAAATAGGAATATCCTGTCATCTGACCGGAGCAATCCAGCCATCTAATCTGTGGGCAAGTGATCCGTAGAACTCTCTCATCAGCCCGGGATAGTATCTCTCGCTGAGCGAACAGAAAGATGCCAAACCAACATATCGGATCCACTCTCCTATCCGAAAATGCTGCTGGTCCAAGAAAGAGAAGTCCACTCGGCATCCTCCAACCACTGTCTTGGAGCTCATCCAACTAGAAGGTGCAAACAACTGTCGTGCTAGCGGATCCGGAGCCCTAGACTCATGTCATGCCTTTGTTCTCCGCCCTTCTTCATGCTGTGACTGACGCGGTCGGCGAACGACTTGTTTGCGAGGACCCATTGTCAATAATCAAGGTTTGTGCAAGGTTTTTGGTGGAAATAGGGAGTTTCTAAGATTTAGGAGCTAAAACCTAGAAGGAAATCCAACAAAAATGACCACCGACCCTCCAAATCCGAGAAAATAGTGGGTAAAAGCAAAGAAATGAGAGGATGAACAGGATGGATACCTGGAATCAAGGTGTCGGCTCGGAGGAGAATGAATTTTGGGGGAAAAATGGTTCAAAAACCCTTAAAATCTCAGTTTCCCGTCGGGCATGTGTCGACTCATGCATGTGTCGACACATGATGTGTTGACTCATGATGTGTCGACACATCGACTTAAAAATTGAAAAAATTAGAATTTCACTGAATGTTCAAAATCAATTGAAGTAACATGTATTTGGAGTCAAATCATCAATGATTAATCACGATTCATCAAAAATAAGGTTGAATAGATCTAATTTGAGTCAAATTTGGAGAAAAGACTTAATCAAAGGGATTGATGATCCCGAGCTCTCTTCTAATCATACAGAATTGATCTTCTAAGAGAGGTTTAGTTAAAATATCAACTAATTGAAATTCAGTACATATAAATTCAAGCAAAATATCATTATTTTCAACATGATCTTTAATAAAGTGATGTCTAATTTCAATGTGCTTGTTTCTAGAGTGTTGAACAGGATTTTTAGTCAAGCAAATAGCACTGGTATTATCACATTTAATAAGAGTTCTAGCCAACTTGATTCCAAAGTCTTCAAGTTGTTGCTTAATCCATAAGATTTGGGCACAACAACTTCCTGCTGCAATATACTCAGCCTCAGCTGTGGATAGTGCAACTAAAATTTGTTTCTTGCTAAACCATGAGATTAAGTTAACCCCAAGAAATTGACAAGTTCCACTAGTACTCTTTCTATCTAATCTACAACCAGCAAAGTCTGTATCAGATTATCCAATCAATTCAATAGAAGAATTTCTAGTATACCACAAACTAATACTAATAGTACCAGACAGATATCTAATAATGCGCTTAACAGCCATAAGATGTGATTCTTTAGGTTCAGACTGATATCTAGCACACATGCAAATACTGAATATAATATCTGGTCTACTAGCAGTAAGATACAGTAAAGAGCCTATCATGCCTCTATATAATTTCTGATCCATAGATTTATCATTTTTATCTTTATCTAGTTTACATGAGGAGCTCATAGGCGTACCTATTGACTTAGTAGTCTCCATCCCAAACTTTTTGATAATTTTTCTTGCGTACTTAGCTTGGTTGATGAAGATACCATCTGAAGTTTGCTTGATCTAGAGTCCGAGAAAGAAGTTGAGTTCTCCTATCATGCTTATCTCGAATTCACCCTGCATAAGCTTAGCAAACTCTTGACAGAGAATTTCATTAGTAGCACCGAAAATGATGTCATCAACATATATTTGTACTACCAATAAATCATTGTATTTCCTTTTTAAAAATAGTGTTTTGTCAACATTTCTTCTAGAGAATTCAATTTCAATAAGAAATTTGCTTAACCTTTTATACCATGCTCTAGGTGCTTGCTTTAATCCATAAAGTACTTTGTATAGTTTGAAAACATGATCAGGATGTACAAGACTTTCAAATCCGGGTGGTTGTTCAACAAAAACTTTTTCATTTATAAAACCATTTAAGAAAGCACTCTTAACATCCATTTGAAATAATTTGAAATTCATGAAACATGCAAAAGCTAACAATAGTATAATTGCTTCAAGTCTAGCAACAGGAGCAAAGGTTTCATCAAAGTCAATCCCTTCATCCTGATTGTAGCCTTTAGCAACTATCCTAGCTTTATTTTTAATGACAAAACCATTTTCATCTAATTTATTCCTAAATACCCTTTTAGTGCCAATAATTAAAACATTAGATGGTCTTTCTACAAGTGTCCAAACATTATTTCTATCAAATTGTATTAGTTCTTCTTGCATAGCATTGATCCAATTAGAGTCTTTTTCAGCTTCTTCAGAACATTTAGGTTCTACTTGAGATATAAAAGCTATGTAATCACATTCATTTCTAATAGAAGCTCGAGTTTTTATCCCTTTAAATGGATCACCTAAGATTAATTCTTTAGGGTGTCCATGAGCATACCTCCACTCCTTAGGTAGATCATGATGCACTGGAGTATCATCTTCTTTCTCACCCTTGTCCTAATTTTCTTCATTTGGTTGAGCTTGATCATCCAATGTCAGCTTCTGAAGTTTGTCAGCACCTGCACAATCATCAGATGTATCATCTTTTCTTGAGGATTTGTTAGCAGATTCCTCAAATACAACATGTAATGACTCTTCTACAACTAAAGTTCATTTGTTAAATACTCTGTATGTCCTGCTTGATGTAGAGTATCCTAAGAAGATACCTTCATCAGACTTTGCATCGAACTTCCCTAGATGATCTTTTCCATTATTCAAAATAAAGCATTTACAACCAAAAACTCGAAAATATTTTAAAGTTGGTTTTCTTTGGTTCCAAAGCTCATATGGAGTTTTTTTTAAAATAGGGCATATCAAAACTCGATTCAAAACATAACAGGTTGTATTATAGCTTCAGCCCAAAAATACCTTTGCAAATTATTTTCACAAAGCATAGTGCGTGCCATTTCTTCTAAAGTACGATTTTTTCTTTCTACTACCCCATTCTGTTGAGGTGTCCTAGGTGTAGAGAAATCGTGTTGTATCCCTTTTTCATTATAAAAGTTTTCAAAATCTTGATTTTCAAATTCGGTTCCATGATCACTACAGATACAAATGACTGAAACACCTTTTTCGTTTGAAACTTTTCTATAAAACTTTATGAATATGAAAAATGATTCATCTTTTTGTGTTAAAAAGAAAACCCAAGTAAATCTCAAAAAATCATCCACAATAACTAACCCATATCTCTAGTCTCATAGACTTGATGTTCTAGTTGGTCCAAAGAGATCCATATGGAGTAGTTCAAGTGGTCTGCTAGTGGTTACAAATCCTTTTGGCTTAAAAGAGGTTTTAACTTGTTTTCCAAATTGACATGCTTGTCAAATTTTATCTTTTTCAAAATTGATTTCAGGTAAATCTCTAACTAAATTCTTTTTGCAAAGTTTTGAAATAAGGTACATACTAGCATGTCCTAACCTTCTATGCCACAACTAACTAGTCTCTTCTTTGGTAGAATTCATTGCAACAAGGCATTCTCCATTAAGTAAAGATAGATCATCAAGATCTACAAGATAAATATTTTCATGCCTCTTTTCAATAAATTGTACTCCATTTAAATCTGGACTAGAAATCATGCAATATGATGATTTGAAAACTACTTGAAAACCTTTATCGCAAAACAGACTAATACTTAAGAGATTATGCTTTAAACCATCTACTAGAAGTACATTACTAATACTATTAGAAGGAGTTATGTGAACGTTACCAATTCCAATGATTTTATCTTTACCATTATCACCAAAGGTCACACTCTCTCCATTCAAAGCTTCAAGAGAAGTGAATTGCTTCACATCTCCAGTCATGTGCCTTGAGCAACCACTATCAAGATACCAAATTCGTTTGTTTTCCTTGGTTGCAAGACACACCTGCAATAAGACCAAGCTTTGTTTTTAGGTACCCAAGCTAACTTGGGTCATTTCGGGTTATTATTCAAAATGGTTCCTTTTGGAACCCACACTTTACCTAAAGATATGATTTTTCTAAAATTGAATTGATATGATTTATGACCTAATTTTTTGCAAGTAAAATAAGTGATACTGGATGATGCAGGTACAAAAAAGTTTTTGAAATACTTTTGTTGCTTTTGAGGTTTATATCCTAAACCTGCCTTGTTGAAAAATGCTCTTTGATTATTTAAAAGTAAATTCAGCTTTTCTGAACTAAATGTGAACTTATCAACAAAAGGTTTGATTTTCTCAAGTTCATTTTTGTATTTTTCATTTTCAAGTTCCAAATCCTTGTTTTTCTTTAAAAGATCATTGTTAGAAACAACATGTTTAGGTCTTTTTAGAACTTCATTTTTCATAGCTAAAGCATTATTTTTCTTTTCCAAAACATTTAGCTTAGTTTTCAAAGAACTAACATCAATAAGTAAATAATTGTTTTCTAATGAGAAACTATTAGCATGCTTTTTAATTTCTTATTTTCAGATAATACTAACTTATAATCATGCATCAATTCTTCAAAAGTACTTCTAAGCTCATCAAAAGTAAAATCAACTTCAGAGTCGAAACATACCTCTTCGTTATCCTGATGTGCCATGAAGCAGAGATTTGCAATTTTAGTCTGCTCTTCTTCTGAACTGGAGTCTTCACTATCACTCCACGTGGCCATCATTGCTTTCTTCCTGAGTTTCTTCCTTGATTTCTTGAGGAGAGGACAATCAAATTTGTAGTGCCCGGGCTTCTTGCACTCGAAGCATATAGGTACTTCCTTCTTCTTTTCTTTTTCTTTTTCTTTTTCTTTTCCTTCCCCTTTTCCTTGGATTGAATTTTTTTTTTGTAGGGAAACTTCTTTCTCTTCATGAATCTTCTAAATTTTTGGGCAAGGAGGGCTTCTTCACCTTCTTTTTCATCATCATCATTGGATTCATCAATCGAGGATTCTTCTTGAACATTTGATTTAAAAGCGATCCCCTTCTTCTTTTTATCCAAGTCCATTGATTTCTGTTTCAAGTTAAGCTCATAGGTCATGAGCGATCCTACTAGCTGCTCAAGTGGAAGCTTGTCTACATCTTTTGTCTCTTGAATTACGGTCACATTTGGATCCCACGATGTCGGTAGTGATCTAAGAATTTTATTCACAAGATCAGCATTAGATATGACTTTACCAAGACTCCTCATAGCATTTATAATATTTATAAAATGAGTATACATATTAGTAATAGATTCATTTGGTTCCATTCGGAACATCTCATATGTGTGCACTAACATATTGACCTTAGTGTTCTTCACTTGATCGGTACCCTCGTGGGTAACTTCAAGTGTGTCCCATATTTCTTTAGCGAACATGCTTGTAGATATCCTATTGAACTCACTAGGATCTAATGCACAATACAAGAGATTCATTGCCTTAGCATTGATCTCGGATTGTTTAATATCATTTTCATCCCAATCCTCTTCAAGCTTTGAGATGGAAACACCATTAACCACCACCAAAAGAACATGAGGACCTTTATCAACTACTTTCCACAAATTGTATTTTATAGAATACATATAAATTCTCATCCTAGTTTTTCAATAAGTGTAATTTGCACCATTGAAAAATGAAGGTCTGTTTGAGGCTTGTCCCTCAACTACACTAATACCAATTGGGGTTGCCATAGATCTTTACTCAAGGCAGTAAAGCCTATATACTGAGAATAAGGCTCTGATACCACTTGTTGCCTAGAGAGCAATCCAAGAGGGGGGATGAATTAGGTTTCAAAAATTTAAAGCTAAGCTTGACTAAACATGTAGCAAACTTTGCAAGACAAGATGTGCAATTCAATTCAATAAGGTACTGTGATTTAGTGCAATGTTCTAAAGTAAAAGTGCAGCGAAAATTAAAAGCAATAAGTGAAATGTAAAGAGCAAGGAGGGAGAGAATAAGCAATCACAAACATAACAATCTATAGTGGTTCGGTGCCAACAATGCACCTACATCCACTCCCCAAGATCCCCTTGGGAATTCACTATAATCCAATGATTACAGCCGATTAGTTTTTCGGGCTCACTAATCAAAACCTGACTTATTTTCACAAGGCTCACAAGTCACAGCCTCACTTGGTTTTACGGGCTAACCAAGAACCTAATTGGTTTTCACAAGGCTAACCAAAAACCTCCCTTGGTTTTCCGGGCTAACCAAGAACCTTAGTGGTTTTGCGGGCTAACCACCAACCTAATTAGTTTTCAAGGCTTACCAATAATCTCACTTGGTTTTTCAATAGGCTAACCAATAACCTTTACAAGATAAAAGATGGAGAAATAAAGAATCAATGTAAGCTTTCAATAAAAAGCAAATAAGTCTATGTAGCTCAATGTAGTGTTGCCTTTCTCTTGTTGAAGCCTTTTGAATGTCCAAGATTGAATGATCTTCAATGCACTTGATAGCTTTGAATGCTTGGAAGGCTTCCCTTTTCTTGAGAGTGGTTGAGCTTTGAATGAATAGGAGTTAAGGCTCTTCTCTCTTCTTTTCTCTTTAAAACTCTTTAAGGATATTCAATATTCTTATGAATAGTTGAATAGTTATTATCTTGATTTGATTTGGAGCCTTTATATACCTTCCCAAGCCCCCAAAATCAAAATCTAGCCATTATACTTGAAAAACTAGCCGTTGGAGGGCATTTGGAAGAGTTCCGCGCTTGAAAAAACTAGCCATTACTGTTGTCAGAACTCCATGTATCGACACTTCCTCTTCATGTGTCGACACGTTAGGTCAACACATGTTCTTCTTGAGTCGACACAAGTTCAAAATGTTCCATTCAGATTCTCTGAAAAAATCAGCCGAGTCGACACATTCTCAGTTGAGTCGACACGTTGAGTCGACACATTAGGTCTGTGTGTCGACACATCAACTGTTCCTTCAACTTCTGCAAGTTCTGTGGCTTGAAATTCTCAAGCGATGTGTTGATCCATGTGTTGACACCTTGAGTCGACATACAAGGTCCATGTGTTGACACATCATCAGTGCCATTTAAAATTTTGCTACGTACCGGCCTGAGTCGACACACCATCTTTATGTGTCGACACATCATGTCATGTGTCGACACCTTGAGTTGACACATCATCAAAAAATGTGCAGAAATTACTAAACTTGTGCTGGAACATATTTTAATTTGTCTTAGTCATCCATTCAACCAACTCTTTGAGTGTCCAAGTCTTGTTTTGTGCATTCATTCCATTCAAACTTGGTTCTTCAACACAATTGGGCTTCTTCAAATTTTGTGAGCATCTTTTCAATGAAAACACACTTAAAGCAAATCATTAGTCCTCAAATTATACTTAACTATTTTGCTTATCATCAAAATCAAATAGTGGAGTCAACACCCGCATCTACTACCGTACTCACAGTTCGAAGATGTCAGCGGGATACCCCAGAAGTTTTGCTATCTACCGCCTGACTCATAGCTCAGCACCTCAAGCCGGGAGACTCTAGAAGCCCTGCACCTGCTACCGTGCTCACAGTCCAGAGATGTTTGCGAGACATCCCAGAAGTTCTGCCATCTATTGCTTGACTCATAGCTCAGCACCTCAAGCCGGGAGACTCTAGAAGCCCCACACCTGCTGCCGTGCTCACAATCCAGAGGTGTCGACGGAACATCCCAAAAGTTCTGCCATCTACCGCCTGACTCATAGCTCGGCACCTCAAGCTGGGAGACTCTAGAAGCCCCGCACCTGCTGCCGTGCTTATAGTCCAGAGATGTTAGCTGGACACCACAGAAGTTCCGCCATCTATCGCCTAACTCATAGCTCGGCACCTCAAGCTAGGAGACTCCAGAAGCCCCACACCTGCTACCATGCTATAGTCCGGAGATGTCAGCGAGATACCCCAGAAGTTCTGCCATCTACTGCCTGACTCACAGCTTGGCAACTCAAGCCAGAAGATTTCAGAAGCCCCGCATTCAACCCACTGGACTCCCAGTTCGGTGACGGCAAAGCAGGGCACTCTTGAAGGCCCACATCCCGCCGACCAGACTCAAAACTAGTAAGGACAGTTTCGAGACTCCTCAAGTCAAGTGCCCTAACTTGATAGTTTTCTAAGGCTGCTCAGGCCACAACCGAGCCATCTACCAGCTCTTGGCTCAACTAGAGAGTTCCCAAGACAAGCAGCTGCTGAAGAGGCTCGAGGTAACTATAAAACTAAAAATCCAGTGAAGCAAAAAGGACTTCATTGATGTTGTAAAAAAATATATATACACATTATCAAAGGATCCCCGACAGGTCGGGCAATCCTAAAATAGAAAGGAAGAGTAGATCCTGGAGGGGAATCAAAGCCTATCCCTCCGCAAGCTCCTTCCTAGGATGATGGATGGGCATGCCGGCATCTCCTTGGGCCTCTGCAACCCCCTCTGGTGGGACTTCCTCAGAGGCAAGAGCAGGCTCCACCTCAGCCATGACAGTAAGGGTCACAGTTCCCCCTGAGCCTCCACCACGGTGCCCGGAACCATGACCTCGTCCAGCTTCAGCTCTGGGAAGAGCTGGGCCACCAGAGATCTGCAGACCTCAAATCCTTTGATGAAAGAATCCATGGCCACCTCTCGGAATTCATCAGAAAATGCCACCGAGGCCCTGAACATGGGCACCACCTCGATGGACTCCTTCTTGGCAGCCTCCATCAGGGCCACCACCCCAGCGACTGTCTCCTCGGCTACTGACAACTGAGCCTGCATCACCTCCAGCTATGCTTGGAGGCCACTCCTTAGCCCTTCTTCCTGGGCAGCTTTGGCTCTGAGCTCCTCTACTCGATGGGAAGCCCGTTCCCTTCCTTGAGCCAAGGACACCTCGAGGTCCCTAACCCAATTTTCGGCATCAACCACCTTGGCTTGGAAGACCTTATCCCTATCCTCCAAGGTCGGGGCCCTATCAGTTTGCTCCCAGGCCTCAGCCACTAGCGACACCCTTTCCTGCTCCTACTGGGCATCTCTCTTCTCCCACTGGGTGCTACAGTCACGGATGAGAAGAATGTCGGTCTCGATCTGCATCATCAAAGGTGTTAGCTATGGCAACCATGTTGAAGCAATAGAAAAGAAGAAGACTATCATGAAGAGGAGGGGAAGGGTGCCAAGAAGAGCCTCTGCTAGCTTCCTGTCTCCCCTCTCATGGCAGTCGTGTGATTGGATCTCGAACTCTATCATGTGCTTTGCAAGCGCAAGATCCTGGGTGACCGTCGAGTTCAGTTTCATCCCAAGTACTACCCTATGTGCAGCAGCCCTCCTCGGTGCTAGGGGTGCCGTCGTGTCCGGAGGAATCGCCTCCGAAGGCCTCTTATCTAGCAAGGGAGAGTTCGTTGCCATAAGTGGTGGAGTCGTCACTGGTCGCTCCACCACCCCTTCTCCCTCCACATCCACCTCGATGACTGCGGGAGGCTAGATCGCAATGGCAATAGCCGGCCTGGCCCGTGCCAGGTTCTCGGGTTGGGAGCTGGGCTCGTTGCCTCGAAGGCCCGAGAGCCGGCTCGACCGCTAGCCCCACGAGGCCAGAGACCGAAGCAGGCCTTGCCCCTTGGCTAGGCTTGACTCGAGCCCTCTTTTGTGGAGCCTCCCTAGGCCCGGACGGCAGGCCTCTCCTCTGGGTGGACTCCAGGAGCTCCTCCACCAAGAACTTCATGCCTGTAGGAAGAAGAAGATAGAGGTCAGCAGCAAATCAGAAAATACTCATGGAAGAAGAGATATCCCCCTGGACTCACCTAGCCCCTAGATTGGGTTGATCCCAGTGTCAAACAGGTTCTACTCCGATAGCAAAACCTCGAGGGAGGGGATCTGATCAAAAATAAGCTGGTCATATACTTCCCAATTAGAAGCCTCGATTTGGGGGTTCTGGTTTGGGGTCTGGTCTGGATCACTCCAGACCCAGTCCACTCCTTTGATAGAGGTGAAGAAGAATTTACTCTTCCACCCTTTGATGAAAGAGGGATGCTCAAACTTTATACTCTTCAGGCAAGGAGAAACAAACCACCACCCGTCCTCAGTCGGGTGGCATTTTAGGATAAAGAAGGTCCTGAATAGGGAGAAACGGGCTACAATCCCGTGAAAGTGGCACAAAACAATGAAGCAGTTAATGACCCTAATGGTGTTGGGGGCTAACTGAGCAGGAACAAGATGGTAGTTACTAAGGAAAGAGAGGAAGAAGGGGTGAAAAGGCAAATGAAGGCTCCCAAGAAAGAACTCTTCATAGAGGGCTATTCGACTTGGGCCACTAGAGGTGACCCGCTCCCCTGGTCCAAGAACCAAGAGCCAAATGGAGTCCGGGATCTCATAGGTGACCCGGATCATAGAGAGATCCTCCCTAGTCATAGTCGAAGTGACACTGGAAGGTCCGGTCGGACGAGATGACCTAGAAGAAGCAACAGGAGCAGAAGAGGCGGAAGGAGTCGGATGAGCCTTAGGTCTACCTATGATTACCCTGGTCGATCGAAGGTTCCTGCGAATGATGAGGGGAACCTCTTTCTCCTCGTTAGAAGATGGAGTCCTCGGTCGAGAAGGCCCTGCCTGATCGGGGTTTCGAGAAGAGCGATGGTTCCGACCAGACGAAGCCATCCGAGATCAAAGAAGGAAGGAGGTATATAGGGAAAGAAGGCCTAGAAACCCTACAGGAAAACTCATCCTAACCAGAGAAGAAGGAGAAGACCAAGGAACACTAACCTGGTTATTGAAGGAAAAAGACAGCCGGGAGAAAGAGGAAGCTCTGGTTCAATGGTAAGCAGGAAAGTTTCGAAAGGGGCGATTAGGGAAAAGCCTACCCTCTTTTCGAATTAGCCAGACTGTAGCCATACATCCTTTCAGTACCCTTACCACTGAATGGGCATCATGTGGCAACAATGGCCAAAGGCAATGCCTCGATGCGATGGAAACAACCTTGGATCGTATATCCATCATTATGCATCCTTGGACCCACTGGCATGGCACCCCCATACTATTTTCAAGGCACGACGTGCGAAGTGGCGGTGATCATGGCATTCAATGATGCTGAATTTCGGCCTTTTTATGTCAGCCTCTATAATTACTTCCTTAGCCCTGAGCGCGACGTCTTATCGAGACTCGGGAGCATGAGGCAAATGAAGAAGTGACATCACTGGGCCTAGCTCGGATCTAGCCAATAGAGATTGCAACCATAGGCTCTGTCCGTTCAAGTCCTTCTACTGAACTGGCACCTCTCAGGTCGAGACTCCAGTATAAGCCAAGTTCCCCTCGAGTCTTTCCACTGGGTTGGCTCCCACCAAGTCGAGACTCTAGCTAAAGTCAGACTCCACCTTTTATTGGGCTGGCTCCCCCCAAGTAAAGACTCCAGCAGATGCCAAGTTCCCCTCAAGTCCTTCCACTGGGTTGGCTCCCCCCAAGTTGAGATTCTAGTCGAAGTCGGACTCCACATTCTTTTGGGATGGCTCCTCCCAGGTCAAGACTCCAGCAGAAGCCAAGTTCCCCTCAAGTCCTTTCACTGGGTTGGCTCCCCCCAGGTCGAGACTCCAGTAGAAGCCAAGTTCCCCCCGAGTCCTTTCGCTAGGTTGGCTCCCCCCAGGTCGAGACTCTAGTCGAAGTCGGACTCCACCTTCTGCTGGTCTGGCTCTCCCCAGGTCGAGACTCCATCAGAAGCCAAGTTCCCCTCGAGTCCTTCTGCTGGGCTGGCTCCCCCTAGGTCGAGACTCCAGCAGAAGCCACATTCCTCTCCAAGTCCTTCTGCTGGGTTGGCTCCCCCCAGGTCGAGACTCCAACCGAAGTAGAACTCCACCTTCTACTGGGTTGGCTCCTCCCAGGTCGAGACTCCAGCATAAGACAAGTTTTCCTTCGAGTCCTTCTACTGGGTTGGCTCCCCTTAGGTCGAGACTCTAGCTGAAGTAGAACTCCACCTTCTGCTAGGCTAGCTCCCCCCAGGTCGAGACTCTAGCAGAAGCCAAATTCCTCTCCGGGTCCTTCCACTGGGTTGGCTGCCCCCAGGTCGAGACTCCAACCGAAGTAGAACTCCACCTTCTACTGGGCTGGCTCCCCCCAAGTCGAGACTCCAGTAGAAGCCAAGTTTCCCTCCAAGTCATTCCGCTGGGTTGGCTCCCCCCAGGTTGAGACTCCAACCGAAGTAGAACTCCACCTTCTACTGGGCTAGCTCCCCCCAGGTCGAGACTCTAGCAGAAGCCAAATTCTTTGAGTCTATCTGCTGGGTTGGCTTTCCCTAGGTCGAGACTCTAGCCAAAGTAGAACTCCACCTTCTGCTGGGCTGGCTCCCCCCAGGTCAAGACTCCAGTAGAAGTCAAGTGTCCTCTCCGAGTCTTCTTGCTGGGCTAGCTCCCCCAAAGTGCACATCCATGGAGGACACAGTTGCGACTTGGCCTCCTTCGGAGTTGCTCAAGCGAAGAAGAGAGGAGAATGAAGATGCAAGATGATGCAGTGGGAATACAAGGTGTTTCAGCCGAAGGGAAGTGGAAGGCCACATCAACTAAATGTCCTTCACTCCAAGGGTAATTTCTTAGCACCCTAGGAAGCCACAACAAAAAAAAAAGAAAAAAAAGAAAGGAAGGAAAAGAAAGAAGACAAGAAGGAGGAGTGCATAATGGTCAAAACAAAAGCCTTCATTCATCAAAAGTTCTTGATAGCTTAGGAAGCCTCCCAGAGAGCTAAGTTACAGATAAAAAGGCATCCTCCCTAGTTATGGATCCTGCTTCCGGAAGTAGCTGGAGGAATGCCAGTCCCTCCCTCAGCCGAGCTTCCTATAAAGGAGAACAATGATGCATCCACCTTTACCGCACCATCCTCCCTAGGAGTTCGCCAGGTCTCTAAAGCCTAGCATCAGCTCCACCACCCCAAGGATGCAGGTGCCCTTCCTCAAGTGAACACCCGAGAAAGGAGCACAACAATGCATCCTCTTCGATCGCACCGTCATTCTTGGGTTTCACCAATCTGGTGATTCCAAAAATAGCTGCGGTCGCTCCTCATTAGGCCACTCTCAAAAGCGCCACGGCAACCAAGGCCTTCTCTACGGTGACTGCAACCATGGCCATCCTCCCATTCAATTGCATGACCAGGCACACCCAGGAGGTCTGTAGGTAGGCCGCTCTCAACACTCAGGAAACTACTTTCTCTGCCCCCCAAAGCCTCTCCACTCTCTCTTCCTTCAGGGAAATCTCGAGCTCAACAAATTTCTTCTACGATTGGAATGCCCCTGCCAGGATGCCGACCGGATGTTCCCAGAGAAACATCATGCGGCCTCTCAGCCCTTTGTTCAGAGACCTGAAGCTCACCAGAAGGCCTCCCTCGGTACCAGCCAAGAAAGAAGAGTTAAAGAGAAAAAGCATTGGAGAAAGGAGGAGACTTTGCGAAGGCCTATCCACTTGCACTTAAAAAGGCAAGGGATGGCTTCTCTGTAATGAATCCTGCCACTCCCTTGTATCGATTAAAGGTACGCACCTCATTAATTGCCAGACCAGTCGAAGACACCATGTACTGGCATCGGGTGACCTGAACATTTCATTCCCAAATGATTCACGTCGACCCAGGAGAAGTATTTATGACCACCATCAAAAAGCTGAGCACCACGAAACCCCCATCAATGCGAAAGCATGGTCTACGAAGCACAGGCATGCAGAGATGTCAGTAACGTAAGAGACATCCCAATCCATGTTAGCATGATCATTACTCTCCATGCCCTAAGCACCATATCATCTTCTGGGCTCGAGAGTGGGAGGCAACTGATACGAACGTATCTACTGACATGGAGTTCATCTGGATGCTGGCTGCTAGCTGGTGGGTGGAGGTGCCACCTAAGCTTGGTGCCCAAGCAAGGAACCGTAGTGAGCCCCGCTGCCGAGGTCGAGCTCATACTACCACCAACCAAAAAATGATGGATGATAGAGATTCAAATCATGGTGGGAAAAGGGATTGTCTTCACCAAGACCCTGCAGCTAAGATGGTACGACTGACAGGCGGTGGCCCATCGCCTGAGGCCTACGGAGGGAGATGCCTTGTTAGAGTGCCAGGATCCCCTCAGGCCCTGGTTTACACCAATCTAGAGGGAACGCCCCATTCGAGAGGCGGCGCCCCTCCACCTACTGCTTGCATCACCCATAAGAAGAAGGCCACACCAGAGGATTCAAATCCTGGGGCTACCGCCTGCATGCCAATGCTCTGCCAAGCTTCCCAAAATATGGCAACCAACTAGAATGTCAGAGCCAGTGGCATAACTCCCTGCCACAAAGGGAGAAAGGGAAGCTCATACACAGTCCTCGAAGGCTACCAGGTGTCAACCCCAGGGACTCCTCCAAAAGGAGAACATCTGGGAAGCAAGCCAAAGAGGCAAGACTACCTCTCTACAAAAAAAAAAAAAACAAAAAAGGGACCTCCAAACGAAGAAGCAAAGAAGTAAGCAAAAAAGTAAGCAAGCAAGAAAGAAGCAAGCAAGAAAGCGAGCAAGCAAGCAAGGGTCAAGCGAGGTAACTGTCGACACACAAAAGGGGAGAGTAGACCAGATGAAAATGCTCTGTGGCTACTGGAGAATTCATCAAAAGAATCCTACGGACATAGCCAACCCTGCCCAGGCTCTCCTTCTTCGTTGATGCTCTTTTCTCTCTTTCTTCTCTCAAAAAGACACCCTCTGAACATGGAGACCCCACCGGGATCCACCTAGGGGGATCTGTTTCCCTAGATCGCCCAATGACTTGATCGTTGGAGTGCCTCCATTGGAATCCTTGGCTTGGGTCTCTTTTCTTTTGCAGGATCGGGCACGCGCGTAGCATTCTGAACGAGGGGGATGACACCCAATGCCACCTCAGAGCTACAGGACGGTCCATGCGGCAACAATGGCAAATATGTATTTGGCGGGGTTCAGCTTCATCTAGCAGAGGTGGAGGTTATCAAAGGCCTCCGCCAGGACAACGATATGATTTGACTCCTAGCTGCTCATAACGAGCATGTCATCCACATAGACCTGCATGTTATGGCCTATCTTGTCTTTGAAGACCTTGCTAACCAAGCACTGGTACATGGCCCCTGCATTCTTGAGACCGAATGGCATCATCCTATAGTAGTACGTACCTCTGTCAGTCATGAATGCCATGTGCTTCTCATCCTCCGGGTGCATGCGGATTTGGTTGTACCTAAAGAATGCATCCATAAAGCTAAGGTGTTTGTGGCCCGAGGTTGTGTCCACTAGCTGGTCGATCTTAGGAAGGGGAAAGCTATCCTTCGGGCATTCCCAATTGAGGTCGATGTGGCCCATGCAATCCTCCACTTTCCAGAGGCTTTCCTGACCATCACTACGTTAGCTAGCCAATCAGGGTACCGTACCTCTCAGATGAAGCCTACCATGAGGAGCTTGTTGACCTCCTCGTCAATCGCTTTCTGCCTTTCTGGGATGAAGCTTTTCTTCTTCTTATAGACTAGGTGGCTATTGGGATCAATGTTCAGCTTATGGGTAATTACTTTTGGTGGGATCCCGAGTATGTCTGCTGCGATCCAGGCGAAGACATCCGCATTGGCTTACAAGAAACTAAGCAAGCAGGACCTCTCCTCTTAGAGCAGCAGGGCTCCCACTTGCACAGTCTTCAGGGGGTCCTCTCCTAGAGGAAAAGGCAGAGGGGCTCAATCGGCCCGCTCGTCAGCTCCAGCTCTATCAAGGTTGACTGGTCGATGGTCAGACCTTGCCTGGCCTCTCATGCTCCCGGGACCATTTGTAAACAGTGTTATACATGTTGCGAGGACCCTCTCATCTCCCCAATCCCTTAAGGAGTTGGAAACCAGAAGATGAGACATATGGTGGAGATGGTGGCATCGATCAAATTGAGTCCAGGATACCCCAAGATCACATTGTAAGATAAGGGAAGCCTTACAATGGTGAATGTTGTCAACACAGTACTCTACCAAGGTAGCTTTTCGATGATTATCGAGAGTGTAATTTCTCCTTCAACCCCGACCAAATCTCTAGTGAAGCTGACCAACGGTGTGAATACTAGCTTTATTTGATCAATAGATAAGTTCATCCTTGCAAAAGCATTATAAAAAAGGATGCCAACAAAGCTTTCACTATCAACCATAATTCTTTTTGCAGGGTGTCTGGCTATCATCATTTCTATGATGACAGTATCATTATTTGGGTTATCTACCCTAGTCGACCCTTCTCCCTAGTAGGGGAGTACATCATCACTCTCTTCCCTCTCGCTAGCCCTCTTTGAACTTCTCCCTGCCTTCAGGAGATCATCTCCACTGGCTTCTCAGTGGGCCTGTTGTCGATGGCAAGTTGCTAGGGCTTTTCACTCCAAACTGCTGGGGAGCTCCTCCCTCCACATACTTCCCAAGTTAGCCACACCTGATCAGGTCTTCTATTTCCCTCTTCAAGTGGCAACATTCTTCGATGTCATGGCCATGGTCTCGGTGAAAGTGATGGTAGCCAGACTTGTCACGTCCAGTAGACGGTCTCGGCGAGGGAGGTCAACATAGAAAGTGCTCGCCCTTGATCTCTATTAGGATCTTTGCTCTCGAGGCGAGGAGAGAGATAAACTTCTCTTCCTTGGCAAGATCAACTCTAGGCCTGGGTCCCGTTTGTGGGGCCGGTGCATTCTTCAAGGTTGACCGGCTAGATGCTTCCCTCATGGCCTACCTCTTCAGTGGCCTCCCATCCAACTCTCACCTGGTATGGTCGGCCTCCTCCATATGGATGTACTCGTGGGCCTAGAGGAGGAGCTCCGAGTAAATCTTCGGAGGCTTCTTGTCGAGCGAGTAGGTGAAACGGGAGGTCCTGAGTCCTCTCTTCATGGCTAGCATGATGACTGGTTCATCAAGGTGGTAGATCTACAGAGTCATGACTTTAACCAGGACACGTAATCCTAGAGGGACTCTCGATCTTGATGGCGGATAGAGAAGAGGCTATTGGCCTCACATGGCACCTTCCTACATGCATCAAAGTGTGCTATAAACTTTTTCTCCAGCTATTCGAAGGAGTCAATGCTCCCCGACTCGAGTTGGAAGAACCAGGCTCGAGTAGCCTTCCGAAGTATAGTTGGAAAGGTGATGCAGAGGAGAGCATCAATAGCCCCTTGGACCCCTTGACCCTTATGAGGGCCTTGTTTCTTTTAAGGTGGTCTAATGATGCGGGACTAAATATGCATATAAAATATTTTTTGTTTTTATGTGTTGAGTTAAGTATCTAAATCCTAAAAATAAGGCCAAGAATTAAAGTAGAGAATTTTATGCAAAAATAAGAAGCAACAGCATGCAAAAAGACCCTAAAAGTAATAGAAAAGAGGACCGCCGAGGCTGAGAAGCCCCGGTTGGGCTAGTTCCCCTTCAATAATGCTACTGGAAATTAGAGGGGATGTACCTGATAGGATCTAGCATATGAATATTTGTAGAGGTCTCTCTTCACTCCTGGATGCGCCTGGATATCAAGTCGAAGACCCTGCGGATTCATGGCTTTCAACCCGATGATCTGAAAGCGGCCCAGCTAGAATCCATGGATTCGTAGACATCGAGGGACCTGCAAATCGCTTGTCAAGGGTTAGAAATCAATGTAGGGATGAAGAAATAAATTGAAAACAGCAAGGATGGAAGAGTTTTGTGTTGGGCGGCCAAGGTTAGAGAGATGGCTTCTAGGGTTTTGATGGCGGCTGGATGCAGGGCGCAGAAAACAAGGAAGAATAAGGGGTTCACATAGATTCCCCTTAGCACACAGCAAGCACACAACAGAGATATGAAAATTGAATATAATTTCATTCAAAAGTAGTCTTCTTACAAAAGAGGAGGGCTTCTTTTATAAACTCAAAAACTTGCTCCCCAAGTAAGGATATAAAGGTCTTTACATAAAAATTTGAATCCCACCCAAACCCTAGCTAGAAAACATGGAAAGTCCTTAGCCCTCTTTCCCTCAAACTCCTTCTCTCTTTCTTGCCTTGGTCGGCCAAGGGAGGTGACCCTAAGTGGCCAACCAAGGGGTGGTAACCATAAGAATGTGGGACCCCTTGGTTCCTCTCATGGGCCTTGGTTGGCCTAGTTTGCTGGCCCAGTTTGCTTCAGGCTGCGGTCTAGGGCTCCAAGCTGCTCTCCAAGGTTTCAAGTGTTGACCCCTGGAATGATTTTGATGATCACAAAATATTGGAGCATGTATTTGATACTAATTCTTTTAAATTACTTGAGAAGTTTTTGCAGGAAATTGGTTACCTTTAGCTTAAATTAGTTTTCAAATTGAATGAGAGGTAACTCAATTATGTATGGACTTTATCTTGTAAAAGCCCTAGTTTTGTCAATCTTGTAATCTTGTAAAATGGGTTGACAAATTATAAAATTGAGAGTATGTAGATTAGCTCTTATTTGATTCAAGTGTTGAAGAGTTTTGGAGAAGCTTGAAGCATCAATTGAAGACTTGGCAAGGGTTGACTCATGGATCAAGAGCCGACTCCTTGTGGCACGGCACGGAGAAAATTTCAAAGTTTTAGTATCAAGAGCCGACTCCTATCCCAAGAGCTGACTCATGGAAGAATACTTTTTTCTAAAGCCTGAGATCTCGAGTCGACTCCTACCCCAAGAGCCGACTCGTCCAGAGTTATGAATTTTGATGGACTAAGAACTTGAGCCGACTCTGCCCTGAAGAGCCGACTCTGGGTATTTATCATTTTGAATTAACTGAAGGCAAGAGCCGATTCTTACAGAAATTTATTTTGGGCTGTCAAAGACTTCGAGCCGACTCATGGACCTCGAGCCGACTCGAGTAGCCATTTTCTGCACTCCAACGGCTAGTTGCTGAAAGTGATTTTTGAATTCCATTTCATCTCCAACAGCTCTTTCATGAATCCCTAGGCCCTACAACGGCCATACCTCACGGAAAACTATAAAAGGGATTATTTTTGAGGGATTAAACAATTATTAGAGCATTATTATTAATTTATCTTGAGATATTGAAGAGCCTTCAAGTCTTTCACCTACCTACTTCAAGAACTTTCAAGATATGATTCAAAGCTTCACCAACTCCACTTCATCATTGAATCCACTCATTGAAGAAGCAAAGAAGCAGCTTGAAGAGCATTAAAGAGCATTCAAAGCAAGGCTTTGTATTGATCTACATCGGCAACACTTAAACAAACTCGGTTTATTGTAGTTACTTGCTTATTTTCTCTTTATCCTTGTTTTTTCTCAAAGAACAGCAAGGGGTGTGTCTTAAGAGAGGGTTAAAGGTTTTTTAAGTGAGCCTTGTAAAAACCTAAGTTGGGTTCTTGGTGATCCCGGTATAAAACCAAGTGTTAGGGTTTCTTTGGTGATCCCGTCTAAAACCAAAGGGAGTTTGGATTTCTTCGGTGATCCGGTAAAACCAAAGTGTATAAATTTGGATTGTGAGCCTGGTAAAACAATTCGACTGTATTCCGACTGGGGGATATAGTGGAAATCCCAAGTGGTGCTTGGGTAGTGGATGTAGGAGCCGGTTGCTTTGAACCACTCTAAATCTCTTTGTGTTTGTTCTTGTACTCTTATTGTCTTATTATTTTTATTTAATTACTTCCGTATTGCATATTGCACCATAACACTAAAAGAATTTGAAAGTGCACATAATTATGAAAAATTTTTAATCCCAATTCACCCCTTTCTTGGGAAACCACCTGAGCAACAAGTGGTATCAGAGTGGAGTCTCTGAAAGTTACTTAGAGTAAAGATAGATGGCACATCCCATGAGCACTTCATTGGCCGAAGGTCAATCCACAAATCGATCTCCACTTTTCACTGGAACCAATTATACATATTGGAAGGCAAGAATGAAAATTTACATTCAAACCGTAGATTTTCATTTATAAAAAATTATCTTGAAATGACCTCACACACCTATTGTTAGAGTTAATGATGTAGAGGTTCCCAAACTAGAAGAAGATTGGGACGAAAATGATATGAAATTAGCAAAGCTAAATGCCAAAGCAATGAATTTATTATATTGTGCTTTGGATCCAAATAAGTTTAATAGAATTTCAACTTGTAATTCTACTAAAGAAATTTGGGACAAGCTAGAAATTACACATGAAGGCACATCACAAGTTAAAACATCAAAAATCAATCTTCTTGTGCATAACTATGAGTTGTTTAAGATAGATCATAGTGAGACTATATCTGCTATGTATACTCGTGTTGACCCTTGGAATGATTTTGATAATCACAAAATATTGGAGCATGTATTTGATACTAACTCTTCTCAAATTGTTTAAGAAGTTTCGCAAGAATTGGTTATCTTTGTTTAAAATGGTTTTCAATTTTACTTAAGGGTAATTCAATTGAGTTTGTAAAGGCCCTAACTTATGAATACTATAATCATGTAAAATGAGCTTAAAAATTGTAAGTATTTTGATAATGTATGTAGATTAGCTTCTAGTTGATTCAATGTTGAAGTTTTAGGAAGCTTGAAGCATATTTTTAAAAAATTTGTAAGAGCCGACTCAAAATGGCATGGCACGGAGGAAGATTCAAAGTTTCAGAACCAAGAGCCGACTCCCAGTTCAAGAGATGACTCTTCCAGAAATATAGTTTTTGAAGTTCTAAGAACTAGAGCCGACTCCCAAATCAAGAGTAGACTCTAGGTATGTATGTTTGTCATGACTGAAAGCTTGAAGGCAAGAGCCGACTCCTAGTCCAAGAACCGGCTCCCATAGAAGTTTGTTTTTGGCCTGTCTGAGACTTCGAGCCGACTCCTGGAGCTCGAGCTGGCTCGTGGAGCCGTTGTCTGCACTTCAACGGCTAGTTACTGAAATTGAAATTTGAATTCCAATTCATGTCCAATGGCCATTTCATGAATCCCAAGGCCCTACAATGGTCATATCTCATGGAAAACTATAAAGGAGATTATTTTTGAAGGATTAAGAAATAAAATTGAGATTTATTGTTGAATTTTCTTGAGAAAACAAAGAGCTTTCAAGTTATTCCTCTACCTACCTCAAAGAGCATTCAAGTTGGATTCAAAGCTTCACCAACTCCACTCTATCATTGAATCCACTCATTGAAGAAGGGAAGAAGCAGCATTGAAGAGCATTGAAGAGCACTCAAGGCTTGACTTCATCTTGATCTACGTTGGCAACACCAAAATAAACTTGGTTTGTTGTAGTTGCTTGTTATTCATTCTTTATCTTTGTTTATTCTCTAAGAATAGCAAGGGGCTATATCTTGAGAGAGAGTTAAAGGTTTTTAGATAAACCTTGTAAAACCTAAGTTTGGGTTCTTAGTTTTCCCGATTTAAAACCAAGTGTTTGGGTTTTCTTTGGTGATCCTATGTAAAACCAAAGGGAGTTAGGGTTTCTTTGGTGATCCCGATAAAACCAAAGTATATAGGTTTGGATTATGAGCCTAGTAAAACAATTCAACTGTATTCCGGTTGGGGGATATAGTGAAAATCCCAAGTGGTCCTTGGGTAGTGGATGTAGGAGACGGTTGCTCCGAACTACTCTAATTCTTGGTGTTTGTGATTGTGCTTTCATTGCTTGATTGCTTTAATTTATTTACTTCCGCTTTGCACACTTCACTTCTATACTAAAAGAATTTCAAAGTGCACATACTTGCAAAAGATTTTTAAATCCAATGCACCCCCCTCTTGGAAAGCCACCTGGGCAATAACTCACTTTATTGATATTATAAATGGTCTAAAAAGTCTTGGTAGAACTTACACTAATGCTGATCTTGTCCAAAAAATTTTGAGATCCTTGCCAGATAAATGGGAAGCTAAGGTAACAGCTATTCAAGAGGCGAAGGACCTAAACATCTTACCACTGGATGAATTGCTTGGATCACTAATCACACATGAATTAGCTATGCAACAAAAGACTGATGAAGATACCAAAAGAAAGAAAGCTATAGCATTTAAAGCTACAGAAGAGGATAAGGATGAAGACTCAGACTCGTCAGATGATGATGATCTAGAAAATGATGAGATAGCCCTTGTAATGAGAATATTTAAAAGGTTTATGGGTAGAAGAAAAACAAATAGATGGAGAAAGCAATTCAAAAAAGGAGATTTTGGGAAAGAAAGAGAAAAAGACAAAGAAAAAGAGAAATAAAGATCAAGTACCTATCTGCTATGGATGCAAGAAGTTGGGATACATTCATCCTGACTATCCTAAAGCAAAGAAAAAGATGATAACCATAAAGAAGAATAAGGCAATGCTTGCAGCATGGAGTGATAGCGATGAATCTACATCCACTGAAGAGGATGAAAAGACAACAAAGACTGCACAGATCTGTCTTATGGGTTTGGAGGATGAGGTAACTACTTCTGAACCTAATTTAGAATTCACATATGATGAGCTGCATAATGCATTTTGTGAATTATTGGTAGAATACAAGAAAGCTGGTTTGAAAATGAAAACTCTAAAAAATCAATGTGATACATTTGAAAAAGATAAAAATGATTTTGGTGAAAGAAATAAAATCTTGCAAAGAAAATTAAATTTAATCTGTAAAAGACTTAAGATTATTCAATTTGAAAAAAAAGAGCTTCTTGAGAAAAACAAAGGTTTGAAAAATGAAAATGATAATTTAAAAAGGAAGTTCAAAAGCTCAAGCATTTGGTTGAAAAATTAACCTTAAGTTCTAACAAACTTGAATTAATTTTGAAAGATCAAAGAGAAACAAATAATAAATTTGGAATTGTTACAAAGGTTCTATTTCAAACAACTTTTCTGCATCTACATCACATGCTCCTAAGTTTACTGCTTCAAAACAAGTTAGACCTAAATTTGCATCATATCTTGTTTATTATTCAAAGTCTAGGATTGTATGCTATGTATGTAATAACTTTGGTCATAAGGCATTTGAGTGCCATTTGAAACATAATGATAAAAAGAAAATTAAGAAAGTTTAGGTTCCAAAAGAAACCATTTCTACTAACTTGCAAGGACCCAAGAAAGCTTGGGTACCTAAATTTATTAAATGATTGTTTTGCAGGGATGTGTTGCAGCCACAAATATAAAGAAAAGATGGTATCAGGATAGCGGCTGTTCAAGACACATGACGGGTGATATTGATCAATTTTTTATCTTAGAACAAAAAGATGGTGGAATGATAACATTTGGTAATAATCAAAAAGGAAGGATAATCGGTATCGGTAAAATCAAAATTACTACTCCTATATTTACTGAAAATATGCTACTTATAGAAAAGTTAAAGCATAATCTTTTGAGTATTAGTCAGCTATGTGACATTGGTTTTAATATTTTCTTCAAGTCATTAATGTGTATAGTAATTGATCCACTTGACTCTAGTACTAAATTCATTGGACATAGGCTTGGTAACATTTATGTAGTAGATCTTAATGATCTAGCTATATCAAGCAACACAAGTCTTGTAGCAATGAATGATAAGAGCAAGGAATCAAGTTTATTATGGCATAGGCGACTTGAACATGATAGTATGGATACTATAGCTAAACTTATTTCAAAAGATTTAGTTAAAGGATTGCTAAAATTTAAAGTTAATTTTGATTATGTTTGCGATGCTTGTCAATTAGGAAAACAAGTGAGGGGGAGTTTTAAATCCAAAAACATTGTTTCTACTATTAGACCCTTAGAGCTACTTCATATGGACTTATTTGGACCTACTAGGACTACAAGCCTAGGTGGTATGAAATATGGTCTTGTGATTGTAGATGATTTTTCAAGATACACATGGATTTTGTTTATTGCACATAAAGATGAAACTTTTAAAGTATTCAAAAAGTTTTATAAAAGAGTCATAAATTTGAAAAATATATATGTTATTTCAATTCATAGTGATCATGGCACCGAGTTTGAAAATCGATATTTCGATCACTTTTGTACAAAGCACGGTACTGATCATAACTTCTCTGCACCTAGAACACCACAACAAAATAATGTTATAGAAAGAAAGAATCGTACTTTGGAAGAGATATCCGAAACAATGCTTTGTGAAGGAAATCTTCCAAAATACTTTTGGGTTGAAGTTGTAAATATTGCATGCTACATTTTGAACAGAGTTTTGATTAGACCTATTATTAGAAAAACCTCCTATGAACTTTGGAATAATAGAAAGCCTAATATCAATATTTTCATGTTTTTGGCTGTAAATGTTTTGTTCTTAATAATGGAAAGGATAATCTTGGTAAATTTGATGCAAAATCCAATGAGACTATTTTTCTTGGATATTCTTTAAATAGTAAAGCCTATCGAGTTTTCAATAAAAGAACTTTGACTGTAGAAGAATATGTATATGTTGTTTTTAATGAATCTGACATTACATCTTCTAGAAAAGAAGATTTTGCTGATGATGATGCAGGTACACTAGAACATGGACTGAAAGATTTGACTCTCAAAGACAAATGATCAAGTGAACCACATGAAGAAGAGGTAAGCAAAAATCATGATGATATACCCAATGAATGGAGGTATGTACAATCACACCCTAAAGAATTAATTATAGGAGACCCATCTCAAGGTGTTAAAACTAGAGCTGTATATAGAGATACACATGACTTAATTACTTTTGTTTCTCATGTAGAACCATACACTATAGAAGAAGCTGAAACTGTTCCTAATTGGATGCTAGCAATGCATGATGAATTAAACCAATTTAGGAGAAATAATATTTGGACCCTAGTAGAAAGACCTAATGACTATCCTGTATAGGTACTAGGTGGGTTTATAGAAATAAACTAGATGAAGAAGGAAATGTAATTAGAAATAAGGCTAGACTGGTAGCACAAGGATATAATCAAGAAGAGGGAATAGATTTTGATGAAACCTATGCACAAGTAGCTAGATTAGAAGCCATTAGATTACTACTAGCTTATGCATGCTTTATGAATTTTAAATTATTTAAAATGGATGTAAAGAGTGCATTTTTTAATGGTTTTCTATCCGAAGAAGTTTTTGTTGAGCAACCACCGGGTTTCATTGATCACACTTTTTCAAATTATGTTTTCAAATTGAATAAAGCTTTGTATAGTCTGAAACAGGCACCTAGAGCTTGCTATGACAGACTAAGTAAATTTTTAATTGCAAATAATTTTGTAAGATGTAGTGTTGACACCACACTGTTTATTCAAAGAAAAAATAATGATATTTTAGTTGTTCAAATCTATGTTGATGATATTATTTTTGGATATACTGATGAATCTTTGTATTAAGATTTTGCTAAGCTAATAGAGGGAGAATTCAAAATGAGCTTGATGGGTGAGCTGAGTTACTTTCTTGGACTTCAAATCAAACAAACTAAAGAAGGTATCCTGATCAATCAGGCCAAATACATCAAGGAGATTATCAAAAAATTTGGCATGGGATCAAGCAAAGAAATTGGAACACCCATGAGTCCTGCATGTAGACTTGATAAAGATGAGAATGGCATAAATATTGATCAAAAGCTGTACCGAGGTATGATCGGTTCATTATTTTATTTGACAGCTAGTAGACCTGATATTTTATTTAGTGTTTGTATGTGTGCATGATTTCAATCTAATTCAAAAGAGTCACACATCATAGCTATTAAAAGAATCATTAAATATCTGAAAGGCACATGCAATGTAGGTTTATGGTATTCTAAGTACACATCTTTGAAATTAATTAGTTATTCTGATGCTGATTATGGAGGCTGTAAAATTGATAGAAAAAGTACAAGTGGCACCTGTCAATTTCTAGGTGTTAACTTGATTTCATGGCACTGTCGTAAGCAGAACTCTATAGCACTATCTACTGCTGAGGCAGAATATGTAGCTGCTGGAAGCTGTTATTCTCAAGTGTTGTGGATCAAACAACGACTAGAAGATTATGGTGTTGTCCGATCTAAAATTTTTATTAAATGTGACAATACTAGTGCTATTAATTTATCCAAAAATCTAATTTAGCACTCACGAACTAAGCACATAGAAATTAGACATCATTTTATTCATGATCATGTTTTAAATAATATTATTGAGCTAGAATTTATACCCACTGAAAATCAACTTACTGACATTTTTACTAAACCCCTTAGTCTAGATAGATTTGAAAAAATTATAGGCGAATTAGGATTGTATGACGCATTCTGAACATTCCGACCTAATTTTTGAAAAATAAGGAAAATTTATCTAGGTATTTCAAATTTTTCTCTAGAGCTTAAGACAACCTATTTTAGTGTCTAGAAATCCATAGAAATTGATTTTGATCTTTTTCAATATTTAGGGTGATTTTTGGCTCGAGCCGACTCCAGTCATCAGGCTGTTCGGCGAGCCGACTTGAAAGTCGGGCCGAATGTTTTTAAATAGGATTTCGTTAGTTTGTTTTCACTGTGTATTTAGGTTTTGCTCTCTTCCACTTAGCCGACTCCTCTTTCCATCTTAGGAAAACTTCCTAGAACACTCTCTAATCCCTCCAAACTCTTAATCCTAGCTAGATGGCACCCCGTAATGCCGTAGCTAAGAAACCCCGGTAGGTAGTTCAGACGGTTGCGGAGGAAAGGAGAATGAAACGGCACTTGGATACCTCCAATCTGGAAGAAGAACAGCAAATCGAGCAAGAAGAAGAGCCACAGGCACCCAGGCAAGTGATTCTAATGGGTAATCATCAAGTAACTCCTGGTCGATGCATTGATTTCAATTTCTTGGAGCAAGAACAGTTACATATTGGGGATTGGTTGGATAAACAGGGTTGGAAAAATTTCTGTCTGTTGAATGTACCCACTTATCCTAATTTGGTCAGATAATTTTTTGAAAGTATGTCCTTAGGTGCATTCCATATCGAAGGGACTGTGAAAGGAAAATACATTGAAATAAGTGAACAAAAATTATCAAACATCCTTCACATTCAAAAAGAAGGTGAATGTTACCTAGTTTTGAAGGAGAAGTAGAAGACCCTAAGACTAGTACTAGAAAGAACAAATGTAAAGGGTATTATTCATGTTAGTGCAAATCAGTTATCATTGGAAATGAGATTATTGCACAACATTATCAGTCGTATTTTCTTGCCTCGGACAAGGCGGTTTGATTGGGTCAATGAGCGTGACCTGGTTTTTATGAGATGTCTGATTGAGGGGGAGGCCCTCAACTTACCATTTATTATGCTTTCACATATGAGAGAGGCAGCTCGTAGGGCATGAGCTTGTCTACCGTATGGGATGGTCTTCACACTTCTATTTCAGGATGCCCTGGTTGACTTGACAAGTGAGGACAGCCGGCTACTTCTACACACTGATAGGTACACTCTGAAATCCCTTACTCGGATGGGATTTATTAAAGTAGACGGTCACTGGATTCGGAAGACTTCAGGTATTCCAGTAGCACACTCAGAGGATGACTCAGAGGAGGACATTCAGGCAGCAGAGGGACATGGTGCGGTGGCAAATGCATATACTGATGAGGCTGGACCGTCAGAGTCAGCTCCTACCACTCCTCGTTCACCAGTTATGAGATCTACAACTGTTGGACCTGATACAGATGATAGACTACAGAGAGTATTAGATGAGATATCTTGTCTCAGATCTGACACTGATACCAGGATAGCTCTACTTCAATCTGAGATGCAGCAGGGATTCCACGATATCATGTCCATTCTTAGACAGCTTACTGCAGCCAGCCAGTCTGTACCGACGACTTCCATAGCAGCACCTGACACTGGCACTGGCACTGATTGTGAGCAGGGACAGGCGGCACATTACAGTGACATTCCTTCACACGCCACTCCTGCTGATGCTGAGGCCGAGGCTAGTATTGAGGTTACAGGATCTGATGTTGGACAGACTCCAGCTACAGAGATATTATCACCACCAGCACTTTGGCGTTGTCCTTTGATCCTCCGACTGTCAGACCCACTCCCATTATCATTTCTTCAGAGTCCAAAGTAAAAGCTAAAGCCAAAACCAAAGTTTCTAGGACTACCACTCCTACTAGGACTAGAATCAAGGATCTTAGACCTAGATTTTCTAAGTTTAAGCCTAGTCCAAGCATCTTAGAGGTTGGTTCCTCCTCCAGTGAGGAAGACCTTAGCGGTAATAATCCTAGCCCATCATTTTGATGTCTTTAGTCTTTTATCTTGATGTTTTTAGGACTCTATGTTAGTTATATTTTGATGTTGTGATACTATGTTGTCGTGCCGAAGCACATTTGTAATGTATCATCTATGTACTGAATTTTCATATATATATATATATATATATATATATATATATATATATATATCACTTTTTATACTACATGTCTTCTTATGATACACTCATGTACTATCTTCGTTGTGAATGACTCATTATGAATGTATGTTCTCTTATCTTTTATACCTTTTGTTGATGACAAAAAGGGGGAGAAGGAAGAATGTGCATGAAAAGGCTATGTTATGGAGAATGAATGTGCATGAATATATGAAACTTTGAATATGATTTTGAAAATTGTGAAGTTGAATATGAATGTTAAATTATAAATGTTTATATGTATGTTCATATGAAAATTTGAAATGAAAATTGTGAAATTGAATATGAATATTAAATTATAAATGTTTATATGTATGTTCATATGAAAATTTGACTATTACATTAGTAAGGGGGAGGTTTTATCAAGTTTTTGTTAAGTTTTTATGAAACTCACCCTAAATACTTGTTAATTTTATAAGTTTCGATACGCAATGTATAGATGATACTCTTGATACATTATGTATTGATACATTATGTTTCGATACTTGATACACATTTGATATATTATGTTTCAATACTTGATACACATTTGATATATTATGTTTCAATACTTATTGCTCATATGATACAGATAATACAGGGTATCGACACATATGATACTTTGTGTTAGTAATTTTCAGTTTCATATAGTTGATACATTTGATACATATGATACTTTGTGACACACTATGTTGATACCTTGATACTCAATCTGTGTGATACACACTATGATCAATATCATTGGATAAATGTGAATATACAGTAATTGTAAAGTGCTTTTAAATTCTGATCATGCCCAGTATTTTGTCATCATCAAAAAGGAGGAGATTGTTGACCCATGGAATGATTTTGATGATCACAAAACATTTGAGCATGTATTTGATACTAATTCTTTCAAATTACTTGAGAAGTTTTTGCAGGAAATTGGTTACCTTTAGCTTAAATTAGTTTTCAAATTGAATGAGAGGTAACTCAATTATGTATGGACTTTATCTTGTAAAAGCCCTAGTTTTGTCAATCTTGTAATCTTGTAAAATGGGCTAAAAAATTGTAAAATTGAGAGTATGTAGATTAGCTCTTATTTGATTCAAGTGTTGAAGAGTTTTGGAGAAGCTTGAAACATCAATTGAAGACTTGGCAAGAGTTGACTCATGGATCAAGAGCCGACTCCTTGTGGCACGTCACGAAAAAAATTTCAGAATTTCAGTATCAAGGGCTGACTCCTGTCCCAAGAGCCGACTCATGGAAGAATACTTTTTTCTGAAGGCTGAGATCTCGAGCCGACTCCTACACCAAGAGCCGACTTGTCCAGATTTATAAATTTTGATGGACTGAGAACTCGAGCCGACTCTGCCCTGAAGAGCCGACTCTGGGTATTTGTCATTTTGAATTAACTGAAGGCAAGAGCCGACTTCAATCTAAAGAGCCGACTCTTACAGAAATTTATTTTGGACTGTCTAAGACTTCGAGCCGACTCATGGACCTCGAGCTGACTCGAGTAGCCATTTTCTGCACTCCAACGGCTAGTTGCTGAAAGTGATTTTTGAATTCCATTTCATCTCCAACAGCTCTTTCACGAATCCCTAGGCCCTACAACGGTCATATCTCATGGAAAACTATAAAAAGGATTGTTTTTGAGGGATTAAACAATTATTAGAGCATTATTATTGATTTATCATGAGATATTGAAGAGCTTTCAAGATAGGATTCAAAGCTTCACCAACTCCACTTCATCATTGAATCCACTCATTGAAGAAGCAAAGAAGTAGCTTGAAGAGCATTAAAGAGCATTCAAAGCAAGGCTTCGTTTTGATCTACATCGGCAACACTTAAACAAACTCGGTTAGTTGTAGTTGCTTGCTTATTTTCTCTTTATCTTTGTTTTCTCTCTACGAACAGCAAGGGACTGTGTCTTAAGAGAGGGTTGAAGGTTTTTTAGGTGAGCCTTGTAAAAACCTAAGTTGGGTTCTTGGTGATCCCGGTATAAAACCAAGTGTTAGGGTTTCTTTGGTGATCCCGTATAAAACCAAAGGGAGTTTGGGTTTCTTTGATGATCCCGGTAAAACCAAAATGTATAGGTTTGGATTGTGAGCCTGGTAAAACAATCCAACTGTATTCCGGTTAGGGGATATAGTGGAAATCCTAAGTGGTGCTTGTATAGTGGATGTATGAGTCGGTTGCTCTGAACCACTCTAAATCGCTTTGTGTTTGTGCTTGTGCTCTTATTATCTTATTATTTTTATTTAATTACTTCTACATTGCATATTGCACCATAACACTAAAAGAATTTGAAAGTGCACATAATTATGAAAAGTTTTTAATCCCAATTCACCCCCCTCTTGGGAAGCCACTTGGGCGACACTAAGGCTTTCAATTTTTCCTGCTGGGCCTTCCATAGTCTTCATAACTTCAAGTTGGGTTGATCTTTACTTGTACTGAATCTTCATTAGACTTGGACTAACATTTAGAGAACTCAGAAAGAAAACTAGCTTAACATGAGCTGACTGATCCAAACCTTACTGGTATGAATCAAACTATGAATACATGACTCAAATGATGAAAAGAAAACTCAAATAGGCTAATGGTGTGGGCACCAGAATCCGACAGAGGCTCCTCAACCCTCTGTGGATGTCCAATTAGGGTTCCATTTTTTTTCAGATCTTGAAATAAGGCTTCAAGCCTAAAACTTGTAATTTCTTTAGTTTTGAATTGAGTCTCTTATGTCTGTGTCTAGTCCTGTACTTTGACCAATTGGGTCAAGATGTGTCCTGTATTGAGTCCAGTCCTATATTGAGTCTAGTCCAAGTCTGGGTCCAAGCCGGAGTGGTCTTTGAGTCCAGCTCAACTACTTTGGGCCGAGCCTTGAAGGTCAACATGTCAACCCTAGGATGCCACTTCACCACCCCATGTGGCGCCACTTCATCATCCCATGTGGTGCCACCTCATCCAGCCATGTGGGTGGCACAAGTGAGATTTTCTTGGATGCCAAATGGAGACACATCAAATATTCTCTCCTAATCATCATGTCATTATTATTTTAATCACTTGTATCACCGTCCCAAATGATCATAACCTAAGCTCTGATACTATTCTTGTTAAATCCTAATAACCATCAAGTTATTATCATTTTAATCACTCGTATCACCATCCCAAATGAGCATAACCTATGTCCCAACCTGACCCCACTTAAACCTGATCCAATCCATTTTTAAGGATCTGGTGATCCAGATCAAATCCTAAAATTGGATACATTTTTTTTCCCGAATCGAAACTGGATTTATTAAATTCAAATCCGATCCAATTCGACTTGGCCCGAACCTAATAATACTGTTACAATCCAAACTTACTTGGACATCTAAGTTATGGTTTAAGATTTTTATAAATCATGTTTTTAACATAGATGGGTTTATAATTATTTTTATATCTTAATTTATTTTGAAAGTATTATTTTATTTATTTATTTTTTTGTAATTAATAATAGTTGGCTATATGATAATTAAAATATAGTTATTTATATTTGATTTGGACTTTATCCAAATTCATTTTTTTTAGATCAAGATTATTATATGTGGACCTGATTCAACCCGAATGATTCGTTGGATTGAAAATTCCGACCGTAGATCGATCCAAACTGACCCGATCTTCTATCAGATTGGATCCGCGTCTAATAATAAGATTCAATCAAAAAACCAGATTAGGCCTGGGTCACGTATGAACTGGTCCGATCCGACTTATTTTTACCCCTAATCAAGTGCAATTAACTAGGAGAGCAACAATTCTTCTCAAAAAAAAAAAAAAAACAAATTTCTAGTATGTAGCACGAGGTTGTATTTTTTTTCCTGCAAATTAATATGCAGAAATGGCCTTAGTTGGGAATGTGATGAATGTGAGGAGCAGTCTTATGCATACAATTATATACCAGTTTGCATTAGTTTTGCCTTAAAACAAAATTTCGTATATTCTCTATGCAGACCGGGTCCACTAACAAGCTAAGAAGGAATGGTGTTCACGACCTGACCCGGTTAGCCTCAGCTCTATTCCGTACAAAGGCCAATGGTCCATATCTTTCTCTAGTTATCTCCTCCGTGAATTACTGTTGTGCTCCTTAAATATTTTTTTTATAAAAATAGTAGAAAACATCCCAACCATTCATCAAAATAGAGTTAATTAAAGAATTTCAATTTCAGCATGTTACCAAGCCGGTTAACCCATAGGTTGGGTTTGGTGGATCATCAGAGAATCCTGAATGATAATCTGGATTACTTGTAAGATAGATAACCACCAGATAGATTGCCAGTAATGCTGATTACTGTATTTGGTATAAACAAGTAATCTATCAGTAAGATTGATTACTGTGTTTGGTATGATAAATAGATTATCAGTAATTTAAGCTCAAATTTTTAAAATATCCCTAAGTCAAATTTATTAAAAATATATTATAATATAATATAGTAATGTAATATAATATTACATTAATATAATATATTATTTGATATTTTGTAATGTAATATAGTATTATATTATTTGATATTTTATAATGTAACTATTTATAAAATTATATAGTTAATAATATAATACATAATATTATTATATATCATATTATATTAAAAATATTATACTATATTTAATATAATATAATATATGTTATGTTATAAAATGTAATATATAATTTAAATTATATTATATTACACTCTATTGTTATATAATATATATTTTAAAATATTCTATTTTCTAATATTACAAATAAAATAAAATAAAATAAAATAAAATAAAATATATTAATGTAATTTAGAATAATATCATTATATATACTATAATATTGTAGTACATTTTGTTTTATATTTTATAATATAAAATATATTATATTAAATTATATTTAATATAATATGTTTTTACATTATATATTTGTATATAATATGAATATATTATATTAAAATTAGTAACATAATATAAAACATTAATTATTATATTATATTATACTACAAAATATAATATTATATATTATATTATATAATATTACGATATTAATATAACATATTATATTGTATATTTTATATTTTATTATAAAAAAATATTAGATTATATCATATTTAAAATAATATAATATATTTATATAACATAGTATATTTATTTAAAATATATTTATATATAATATAATATATATTTAAATTATGTATTTATATAGAATATAAATATATTATTTTAAATTTAATAATATAATATATATAAATTTAATATATTACTTAGTATATTTAAAAGATTATATATAATTTCTTTACATTTATTTAGTATAAATATTTTTCAATTATTCAATTTTAATATAAAAATATTAAATATTTTATATTTAATAATATAAAATATTTAAAATTTATATTTTTAATAAATAGCTAAAATATAAAATTATATTTTTTTAAATAAAATATAGATTTAAGAAGAGATCAGGGAGAAGAGAAATGTTTCGTTGTCATCGAAGCGAAAGGGATCGGACAGTTTTGTAAAAATAAAAAATACCTGATTACCACATCTCCGGTAACGTGGATAGCCACCCCTCCCTCCCCGAGGTAATCTGGATTGTCATACGAGGGATAATCCGGATTACCGATTCAAGATATATTTAGTATAAATATCAATACCAAACGTAGTTATCTGATGGGCTCACTTTAAAATTATCGGTATTATGAATAAATTACCGTCTACCAGACTAACTCCAAACGCAATCATAGTATTTTATTATTTTTTTTGGAAAAGTATTGATTTCTTTAATTAAGGCATTTCCATTGCACCGTCCCCCTTCCCTCGCCGCTGCGCCCTTTCCCTCGCGTGCCACATCCACACACACAGCCACCTCCTAGAAACACCAGCCTCTCCGCCCCGCTCCCTTGCCCTCCTCGCATCGGCTAGTTGTTTGTTTTTGAAAGATAATTGACTTCCTTTAAAACCTATTTTCCCATCCATCATGCCACCTCTCCTTGCCTGCACCTCCAAGCACCGGCCCGGCCGCCTCTCCATGCTGCCCCATCCATCGTCCCCTCCCCTGCCAACTCTAGGCGCCAGCCGGCTACCTCTCCACACTGACCCCATCCACCGCGCTGCCCCCTCCCCTCCTTTTTATCCCCATCTCCTCTCCACGCCCTCCCCTCTCCTCCATTCTGACCGGTAGCATGTGCACTCCAATCCGGTAAACATTTGATCTATTCAGTTAGACATTTTTTTTTGTTCTTCTCCGCTCTATCCCTCTCCCTCTCCTCTACTCCATCCCCTCTCCTCCATTTCGACCAGCAACATTCAATCTCCACTTTGCCAGCCATTTGATCATCCAATCACCACTCTGCTAGCCATTTGATCTATTCGGTCAGCCATTTGAAATGTGTTTTTCAGATTTATGCCACATCATCGATATTTGTATTCCTTAGGCCTTTGATTTTTCTTTTTTTTTTTTTTTTTTTTTTTCTATTTGACAGATATATCTTTTGGTTCTACCGATTTGGGATTGTCCTATTTGACGAGTATTTGCTATCTTTATTGCTATTGGGTGATTGCTACTCTTTGCTATTTCTTTTGGTTCTCGTACTTGAATCCTAGATATCATTTCCAGATGCTCGTATTTTGGGATAAATGAATTATTTCTTATGCTTATTAGATGATTATATGAAAAATTTATCATAGGATTTCTTTTTTATTGGGTATTGCATCTTGATTCGGTCCTGAAAGAACCTCTGCAACTGACCCTATGAAAAGCCCAATAGGAGGAAACCCAGGTTGGCCGGCGCAGCATGCAGGCACGCGCAGTGGCCCGAGGCCCAGGCGGTCGCTCCGTTCCCCTCTACACAGTGCGTTAGCGGTCTACCATGGGCCATGAAAGAGAGGCACGGTCAATGGAGGAAATCCACGGTTCACAACATGTTTGATGCGCCAATCGTACATAGATCCGACGGTCCAAGAGAGTTTCCAACATTGTTTGCCTTGATCCAGTGTTCTATAGCACAATGGACATGATCCGGCAGTCAGAATCTGATCTAGAATTCAACTACGAATTGGAGAGGCTACAAGACTTCGATTTGGACGCGATTTGAATCGTTAAACTCCTGGTGAGACACCTTTCACAGCATAGGCTATGAAAATATGGGCAGAAGAGTATACTAGGTATGAAGATCGAAAAAGTAGTGAAGGATCTCTAGAAAGTCTATGGAAGCTGAGAGTTGGGAGCTTGTATAAAGAATTTGGGATTTCTTATTGAAAGAACTATACGGAATTGAAAGTAAGAGTTCCAATCTTATAAATTTTATTTTTATCATTGTGAAATCTTGCATGTTCAAATAATTGTGCTTTCTTTTTATTTTCCCTTCTTTCTTTTCCTGTGGTATCGACACTGACAATCATATTCCTAAAAACGAGGGATACATATTCTGTACAAGTGATGATATGGTAGGACCACTAACGTAAAGTCCCTCTCAGATCCAGGTGGTGGCCATGTTGGCAGAAGATGCCACTTGGATGCCACGTCTGGAGAGCCCTTGGTCAAAATGGCTCCCTCGAGGTCGAGCCCTGGCCGAGGTCGTGCCCTCCTCCCTTCTCGAGCCCCATGGCCAGAGTGGCTCCCTCGAGGTCAAGCCCCAGCCAAGGTCGTGCCCTCGCTTCTCGAGCCCCTTGGTTGAATTGGCTCCCTTGAGGTCGAGCTCGATCGAGGTCGTGCCCTCGCTTCTCGAGCCCCTTGGCCGGAGTGCTCCCTCGAGGTCGAGCCCGAGTTGAGGTCGTGCCCTCACTTCTTGAGCCCCTTGATCGGAGTGGCTCCCTCGAGGTCGAGCCCCGGTCGATGTCGTGCCCTCGCTTTTCGAGCCCCTTGGTCGGAGAGGCTCCATTGAGGTCGTGCCTTCGCTTTTCAAGTCCCTTGGCCGGAGTGGCTCCCTCGAGGTCAAGTCTCAGCAAAGGTCGTGCCCTCACTTTTTAAGCCCCTTGGCCGGAGTGGCTCCCTCGAGGCCGAGCCCCAGCCGAGGTCGTGCCCTCGCTTCTCGAGCCCCTTAGCCGGAGTAGCTCCCTCGAGGCCGTGCCCTCGCTTCTAGAGCCCCTTAACCAGAGTGGCTCCCTCGAGGTTAAGCCCTAATCGAGGTCATGCCCTCACTTCTTGAGCCCCTTGGCTGGAGTGGCTCCCTCGAGGTCAAGCCCCAGTCGAGGTCGCGCTCCCCCGCTCGAGGTCGACCCGTGGTCAAAGTCAACCTCTTCCCCGGAGTCAGGTATAAGTTTTACAAGTGAACACGGCCTCTCTCACAGGCGCCCCTAGGATAGACGGGTGGGTGATGTTGGTAGGTGGAGCCACCACCCTCGCCAGGACCCTGGCATGGCATGGAGAGGCTGACATGCCTGAGGGGCGGTAGCATGCCGCCTGGAACCTCTGAAGGAATGGCACCTCACCATGGTACGCCGACTGTGAATCCTGCGAGATGGCATTTCATCAGAGCGTGCTGCCTGTGGAGGACCATCCCGTCGGAGTGTCCGGCCCCTTAGTCCACTGTCGGCACCACCTGGGGAAGGGCACTATGCTCGAGGCACTGCACCCCTCTACCCACCATCTGCACCACCTTGAAGAGAAAGTTTTGCTAGGGAATTCAGTCCCTGTAGCATCTGTTTCCAGACCGGTGCTCTGCTAAGTCTCCCCAAGCATGGTGAGACGATACCAGAGGGGGGCAGTGTGCTGTTGAAGTGTCAAGACCCAAGGCATGCATACCTCATGTTCCCACCACAAAAGGGACGTGTGCTCCTCTAGGCTCCACTACCACTGTCAGTAACAGACCTCTTCCCTCCTCCGGAGGGGAGAAGGAGAGCAGGCCTATGCCTCACCCGTGCAAGAGGCGCCTAGGGGAGGCCAGGTCAGAGCTCCACACCCCACTAAAGGTGCCACCCATCTATAAGAAACCCAAAAAGGGGCCTCTAGCCAAGGTAAGCGAGAAGGGGTAAGCAATTCAGCAAGACTCGGAGCACATCCAGAATACATTAGAACTCCTCAGGAGAGTTTCGACGGCTATGCTCACTACTGCTCAAGCCCTCCTTCTCGACCCTAACTCCTACTTCATCATTTTTCAAGACCTCTAAGAGTGGAGACCATTTTGGGATCCACCAAGAAGGATCCGTTTTCCTTGATCGTCTACTAACTTGACCATCGGAGTGCCCCCGCTAGGATCCCTGGCCCAGGTCTTCCTTCTTTTACAGGACCGGGCATGTGCGTTGGATGCCAAGCGGGAGGGCCACCAACCATGCCTCGCAGGAGCTACAGGCCACGACGATCTAGGCAGCAACAAATTGGCATGCCTGGAAGGGGGTCAATCCCGTATTGAGCCAGCCTCTTGTCCTCAAAGCAATTCCGTCGGCAACATGGTGGTGACCCGTGCACGGGAAGCCTCCATCAATCATGTGGGGGATCCTCCGCCCCACAGAGACCCTCTCAGTCTAGAGAGGGAGCTCCCCGCTCCATCACCACCACCTCCGATGGATCTCCAGCTCGCCGTGCTCGTCCAGCAGGTCCAGACCCTGATCGCGATGGTGCGATAGTTGCATCATCAGCACTAGTCCCTGGCAACCTGACAACAGCCAGGAACCCCCATGGCTTAGGCCATCGAATACCGCGATAGCTTGCGGTCCTTCCATGGAAAGCCATCACACCTACGGGCCACATCTCATCACCGAGGGAGCCTTCATACCCCAAGGAAGAGGCAGTAGAGCGAGTCGGCCAACCGAGAGAGCCGATCTCCAGTCTCCGACCATGCCGCCTCTAGGCATTGCAAGCGCCACTGAGGCAAGGCCCCACAGCATGATCTTCTCGGACTCTCATCTCTCTCCTCTGATAGTCTCGGTAGAAGGTTCCACCGACGAGGCTATCAAGCATCAGGCTAAGAGATGCCGGGAGGAACAAGAGCGAAAGCTGGCTAAGCTATCCTCCCAGTTTGCCAACCTGCAGGGCTCCCCATGCGAGCTATTGGGCTATGATGCCTGCCCTCCTTTCTCCTGAGAAATCCAAGAGGAACCGATTCCCAGCCAGTTCTGCATACCTTAGGTGGATCCCTACGACGGGACCACCGACTCCTAGACCACTTAGAGAGCTAGAAGGCTCTCATGAGAGTCCAGGGGGCGATGGATGCCCTTCTCTACATCGCCTTCCCGACTACTCTTTGGAAGGCTACTCGAGTCTGGTACACCTGCCTTGAGCCCGAGAGCATTGACTCCTTCGCACAACTGGAGAAGAGGTTCGTGATGTACTTCGATGCCTACCGGAAGGTATCACAAAGACCGATAGCCTCTTCCCCATCCGGTAACAGGACCATGAGTCCTTGACTATGTGTCCTGCTTCAAAACTACCATCCTGGAGATATATAATCTAAACGAGCCTATTGCCATGTTGGCACTGAAAAGAAGGCTTAGGAACTCCTATCTCACCTACTCCATAGACAAGAAGCCTCCGAGGACTTACTCCGAGCTCCTCCTCCGAGTCCACAAGTATATCCGTGCGAAGGAGGTGGACCGACCTGAAGGGAGCTAGACGGGAGGCTGCTGAAGAAGCAACCCAGGGAAAAACCTCCAGGATGCATAGGCCCGAAGTAACGCTGAACCTCCGGATGGGTTCGAAGCCAAAGAATACCCCCGTCCCAGAGGAAAGGTACACTCCTTTCCTCGCCCCAAGGTTTAAGGTACTCATGAAGATTGAGGGCGAATGCTACCTGCACCGCCCTCCCTCGCTAAGGCCATCCGGTGGTCATGACAAGTTGAAGTATTATCAGTTCCACCGTGACCATGGCCATGACACCGAGGAATGCCGTCACCTTAAGAGGGAGATCGAAGATCTGATAAGAAGTTGCTACCTCGGAAAGTTCATGGGGGGCAAGGCTGTGGCGGAACCTCAAGTGCTTGTAGCTCTCCCTCCTATTAACAATCGGCCTACTGAGAAGCCTGTGGGCATAATAACTTGGGAGATACAGCGCGTCTCGAAAAGGACCAGGGTGGGGGAAGGGTTTGAGAATGTACTCCTCTTTATGAGGGAAAGGAAAACCGAGATGAAAAATATAAATAATGATGCCATTATCATCGAGATGATGATAGCGAAGCATCCTGTAAAATAGATTATGGTCGATAGTGAAAGTTCAATTGATGTCCTTTTTTATGATACCTTCTCCAAGATGAATTTATCTCCTACCCAGCTGAAGCCGGTGCATTCTCCCCTGGTCGGTTTTATTGAAGATTTGATAGGGGTCGAGGGGGAGATCACTCTCCCAGTCACTATGGGGTCACCACCCCGGCAGAATACGGTCATGATGACCTTCACGGTTGTTAGGCTCCCCTCGGCCTACAATATGATTCTCGACCGCCCCAGGCTTAATTTGCTCGAAGCAGTCATATCAACAAAGAGACTCCTGGTTCAATTCCCAACCGCTTATGGCATGGGAGAAATGCAGGGGACCCCCCAGCCAGTTCAGCACTATTTACAAGTAGTCCCCGGTGCCAGAAGAATCGGAGAGGACCCCATCATCGATGAGCTCGATCAAAGGGTGCAGGATGCCAAGGGTGGCCTAGTTGAGTACCTGCTATCATGCCTCCTTTGTGCAAATCCATTGAAGACTGTATAGATAGGTGCCCAACTGCAGGACGACGAGAAGACTTGCCTGCTAAGTTTTCTCTGGGTGAATGCGGACGTCTTCGCTGGACCACGGTGGATATGCCAGGAATCCCTCCTGACATCATCACTCATATGTTGAACATCGACCCGAAGTGCCACCTAGTCTGCAGAAGAAGAAAAGCTTCACCCCAGAAAGGCAAAAGGTGGTCAACGAGGAGATCGAGAAGCTCCTCACGGTTGGCTTTGTTTGCGAGGTCTAGTACCCCAGCTGGCTGGTGTATGTAGTCATGGTCAGGAAGGCTAATGGAAAGTGAAGAATCTGTGTAGACTATACCGACTCAATCGAGCCTGCCCAAAAGATAGCTTCTCCATTCTAAAGATTGACCAGCTGGTGGATGCTATGTCAGGGCACCACCTACTCACCTTCATGGATGCATTCTCTGGGTACAACCAGATTCGGATGCACCCGGAAGATGAGGAGCACACTGCCTTTATCATAGATCGAGGGACGTACTGCTACAAGATGATGCCGTTCAGTCAGAAGAACACTAGAGCTACATACCAATGCTTGGTTAATAAGGTCTTCAAAGACCAAATTGATCGTAACATGCAAGTTTATATGGATGATATGCTCATTATGAGTAAGCCAGAGTAGGGCCATGTTGCGGACCTAGTAGAAGCCTTCCAAAATCTCCATCTCCATCAGATGAAGTTGAACCCAACAAGGTGCGCCTTTGACATGGCCGCCAGAAAATTTTTGGACTTCATGGTTACTCAGAGAGGGATCGAAGCCAACACAAAGAAGGTCTAAGCAATCATCGACATGGAACATCCTATCTCGAAGAAGCAGGTCCAGTACCTGACCGATCGGATTACACCCCTGAGCCAGTTCATCTCGCACTCTGCTAATCACTGCTTGTCATTCTTCAAGGCATTGCATAAGGTACATGACTTCGCCTGGATGAAGGAGTGCCGAGAAGCCTTCGAGAAGCTAAAGAAGTTCCTATTGTCACCGCCGCTGCTCTCCAGGTCAGAAGAAGGAGAGAAACTCCTGTATTTGGCGGTCTCCCTAGCAGCCGTCAGTTCAGTGCTTGTCCATGCGGATGAAGACAGAGTTCAGAGGCAAGTGTACTAAACCAGCAAGCTCCTCTGGGATGCAGAAACTAGGTATACTCACTCTGAAAAACTAATTTTTGCACTCATTATGTTTGCTTAACATCTCAAGCCATACTTCCAAGCCCACCCGATCACGATCCTAATCGACCAACCACTAAGGGCCATACTCAACCATCTGGACACATCTAGGCATCTGGCTAAATGGGCATTGAAGCTTAGTGAGTTCGACATCACCTACCACCCGAGGCCATCTTAAAAGATATAGGTGCTGGCTGACTTCTTGATCAAATGCACTAGCATGAGTGAAGAGCTAGAGGAGGCTTCCCTGGAGCACCCCGTGGAACCACCATCCGACGAGGCAGTTTAGGTCCTCCACGTAAATGATGCATCCAATGCAGGAAAAAGTGGGGCCAGCCTCATCCTCACCAATCCTGACGGGGTTATGGTCGAATGTGCACTATGTTTCTTGTTCAAAGCTACCAATAACTAGGTCAAATATGTAGCACTCCTCGTGGGATTAAGGGTGTCCTGCAAGCTGGGTGTGTCTAGCCTAAGAGTCTTCACTGACTCGCAAATGGTAGCTGGTCAGGTCTTGGAAGAGTTTGAATCCTAAGACCCTCAGATGTCGAAGTACCTGGAGCGGGTATGCTCGAGTACAATGGGTTTTCGGTGCTTCAGCATCTTTCACATTCCTCATGGAGAGAATACTCTGTCGATGCTCTCTCTAGGCTTGCAACTCTGCCAGACTCATCGTTGGGGCAAGCCTACAATGAGTACCTGTAAGCTCCCAGTTATGAAGTGCCTGGTGAAATCCAACAAGTCACTTCTAAACCCAGCTGGATAGACCGTTATATCAGATAAATCACTGACGATACCCTGCCCGAGAATCATATAGAGGCCAACCTCCTCAAGAAGAAGGCTGCGCGCTTTATGTTGATGGATGGGCAACTCTACCGAAGGTCCCATTCTTATCCACTCCTGACATGTTTGAGACCTTCAAAGGCAACCTTTGTGCTTCAGGAGATACATGAAGGCCTCTATAGGAACCATGTGGGGGGCAGAACATGTTGGGTTTTGCATGATGCTCCCAAGACTTGGAGAGACTTAGGAGGCCATGGCAGGGATGCTGGAGATGATCCCTGGAGCTTGGAGGCATATCCCAGGCGAGTCCTGGAGGTATTCCAAGGGTTTCCAAGAGATGCTCCAGGGAAGGTAACCAAGTTTGGGAGGAAAATATTCCAAGAGCCCCTTTGAGTCATGTTGGGTCAGGGGGTTTGACCCAAGGATTAGTGTTTTCATATGAGCTTATTGGGGAGAGTTTTTTGAGAGATTGTAACATAACCCAATTGGGTTATAGGGTTGGTCCAAGTTTATTAATTGGTTAGGAGGTTAGTCAGTTGGTTGGTTAGTTGGTTGGTTGTAACTAATTAGGAAGCCCAACCACCTGAAGAGTCATAATCAAGTTTGGACCAAGAAGACCAAGAATATCAAGAAGTCTAAGCCCAAGCATGTGAGGAGTTGTAACCACCCAAAAAGTGGTTAACGTCCAAGAATCCAAGACACCCAAGACTTGAGACCGCACACCCTATGTGTTTATTTGTAAGAGGGCGTGCATGAAAGTGAGATGTCGTTCCATGAGGGATCGCCCCCCTTAGGGGGGGCTTGATCACTGTGAGGGGAGGAAGTCCGTGAGGACTTCTTATGTTTGAGTCCGGACGTGGAGGCCTCTTGAGAGGGGGCATGACTGTGGGAAAGCTTCTCGGGTTTTGGGAGGCCACGACGTGAAGGGCTTTGGGAGACAAAGTAGGGACTTTACAGTGGGATGCTTCTTGGACCGTGAGGGTACATCACGGGGCTTTGGAGAAGGGAACCTGCATGAGGTATTGTTCGCAGGTGGAGCTTCTTTTCAGGTTTCAGAGAGGAAGGGACGCACGTTGAGATATTATCCATGCATGGTCGTATGTGAGTTCTTGAGGTGTGAGGCCTGTAAGAGAGAAGACGTACGGGTGACGACAAGAAGCTTTTGGGATTTTAGATGGGGTGCCATGGGATATTGTGTCTTGTCTTGTAACAAGGTTCTTCTCCAATAGAATAAAGCAATCTCTCTTTTTTTCTCCTACATATATATCTTCTCTATATCTCCTTTGTTGCATGATATTGAATCCAAAAACAGGTTGCTGCTAGTTCTTTATCAAGAAGGTTGGTTCTTGATCTTTTTCTCATTATTTCCGTTGCATAGGCACTGATCCAGTTTCCCAACTAAGTGGTATCAGTGCCTAGGAATCTCAATAATTGGTATTAGAGCGGGGTTCGAGCATTGGGAGAGGAGGATTCAAGGAAGAAGGAGGCTTTGCAGAAGAGGTCTGACATTAGCCTTAGGTTTGCACAGCTATCTAGGTGCACTGCGGAAGCACAGGTTGGTGTTGTAATCATGGGGACAGAGTAGGAAGATATCATTTCGAGGTCAAGAGTGAGGTGGAGCATGAGTCTCAGGAGCTGTGAAGCATGGGTCGATGTTCTAGCTGGGGAGGCAAGGTGGCTTCGACGGGTAGATGTCAACTCTGGAGATAGCAGGAAGGGTATAGACGGTCATGCGGAGCTTGTCAAGGATGGAGAAAGGAAAAGCCCGGGTTTCTTAGGTTTCGTCGCTAGGTTAGAGGAGTTGGGATGAGCTCTTTGTTTCGGAGGAGCCTGCGGGATGCAGTGTATCTGAAATAGTCTCGAAGAGGTTCGCGGGATACAGTGTATCTGAAACAGTCTCGGAGATGCAAAAGATCCGAGGAGGCAGCGATAGGGTACGAGGTTCAAGTGTAGGCTTAACAAGGCAGCGTTGAGTGGCTGGCCTCGGGTTTTCTTTCTATGGTATCAGGGGGACTTCAGTTTTAGGTGAAGCACCGGGAAGAGGTGGCTTCACGGGTGGAGCAGGATTCGACACGAGTTCAGAGCGAGAGGTGCAAGGATACTGGCCAGATCCTAACACGAGCGCTAGGGATGCACTTAGCCAGGTGGAGTAGAGTGTACAGAGATTGGCATGGCTTTGAGGAGATGGTGTCAGGTAGAGCTCTAATTACAGCGAGTACTAGCTCAAGATCGCTGTGGTCCCTCCAGGAAAGTCTAAGGAAAAGAATAATGCAGTTGCCAGGCAGAAGGAAGGCTACAATGCTGGTGTCAGGGTACAAGCAAGGACTTCAGCTGTGGAGGCGGTCATCCCAAAGGCCTTCAAGGGCATGCAGCAGCTGAAGGGTGTTGGCAAAGATAAAGAGATCCATATAAGAGGCTGTCAGAATACGCAATTACAGCGGGGTTGTATAGGCGGATATTGCCAGGTTTGCCAAGACTTGGGGGCACCAAGATGGAGATTGGTATCAGATCCTAGGAATCTCAACAGGATATTGGTGTACAAAGCCCTTCGACAAAGATATTACTGGGAGACCATGAGGGAAGACGCTGCTAACTTCATAAAGAAGTGTGATTGCTACCAACGGCATGCTTACATACAGCGTCAATTGGCTGCATCACTTTCCCAACTCTCCACTTCCTGCTCGTTCGCTTAATGGGAGATGGACATCTTGGGCCCTTTTCCCCCCATGTCCGGACAATGGAGATACTTGATAATGGCCATTGACTACTTCACTAAGTAGGTCGAGGCCGAGTCGCTGGCATGAATCACTGAAGCTAAGGCCAAATCTTTTCTCTGGAAGTCGATCATTTATCATTTCGGACTTTCCTACTCCATCATCACTGATAATGGATGGTAGTTTAATAACCAAGCATTTGAAGAATTCTGTGCAGATCTTAACATTCACCACCGTTTCACCTTAATGGCCCACCCCCAGACCAACAGGAAAGCCTAGGTGACCAACCAGACCATTCTTCAAGGGCTCTGAACCAGGCTAAGGGCCGGCGGGCCAAGGAACTTCCCAGCATTCTTTAGGCCTATCACACAATGCCCAGGACGGCAATAGATGAGATGCCCTTCAATCTTGTCTTCAACACTGAGGTTGTGATTCCAGTGGAACTAGGCCTGCCCACACTATGGGTGGAGCAATATGATGAGGCTAAGAATCCAGCCCACCTTCTGCTCAACCTGGACCTCTTGAAAGAGACAAGAGACTAAGCCCAGCTCCATATGGCAGCCTAAAGACAACAGGTGGCCCGGTATTACAACTCCCGTGTGAAGCCGAAGGCCTTTCGCTCGGGTGACTTGGTTCTGCGGCGGGCTAAAATCTCGTAGCCTGGAGAATGTGGCAAGCTCTCCCTCAATTGGGAAGGTCCTTACAAGGTAGTCAAGGCCCTTCCTCATGGAGCTTACTACCTTGCCAAACTTGATGGCATCCAATTCCCACGAATTTGGAATGCCAGCAATCTGAGGATGTACTACCAATAATGTAAGATTTTCTTTTAATAATGAAAAGTTTCTTATTGGTACAATACTATCTTCACCTGTGTAGGAATCCTATCTGTCGAACTCCCAGTTCGATGATGGCAAGCCAAAAAATTCAAGAAGCCCCGCACTCTAAAATCGAGAAACTCATGAAGCCTCGCATTCCAAAGCAGGAAAACTCCTGAAGCCCCACATTCCAAAGTTGAGAAACTCCTGAAGCCCTGCATTCTAAAGCCGGGAAACTCTTGAAGCCCTGCACTCCAAAATCGGGAAACTCCTGAAGCCTCACATTCTAAAGTCGGGAAACTTCTGAAGCCCCGCACTCTATCCATCGAACTTCCAGTTCGGCGATGGCAAGCTGGGAGACTCCAAAAGCCCCACGCTTACTCCGTCGAACTTCTAGTTTGGTGATGGCAAGCCAAGAAACTCAAGAAGCCCAGCACTCACTCCGTCGGACTCTCAGTTCAATGATGGCAAACCGGGAGACTCCAGAAGCCCTGCGCTCACTTCATCGGACTCTTAGTTCGGTGATGGCAAGCCGGGAGATTCCAGAAGCCCCGCACTCCAAAGCCAGGAAACTCCTAAAGCCCTGCATTCTAAAGTTGGAAAACTCCAGAAGCCTCGCACTCTATTTGTCAAACTCCCAGATTGGTAATGGCAAGCCGAGAGACTCCAGAAGCTCCGCGCTCACTCCATCGGACTCCCAATTCAACGATGGCAAGTCAGGAAACTCAAGAAGCCCTGCACTCACTCTATCAAACTCTCAGTTCGGCAATGGCAAGCCGAGAGACTCCGAAAGCCCTGCACTCACTCCGTCAGACTCTCAGTTTGGTGATGACAAGTCAGGAGATTTCAGAAGTCCCGCACTCACTCCGTCGGACACTCAATTCAGTGATGGCAAGTTGGGAGACTCTAGAAGCCCCGCGCTCACTTTGTCAGACTCTCAGTTTGACAGTGGTAAGCCGGGACACTCCAAAATTCTCGCATCTTATGCACCGGGCTCCCAGATAGGTGATGGCGGGACCAAAATTCCTTAGGCCTTGTACTCCATCATACAAGTTTCCCGGTTCGGCAAGGATCACTTACACAATCTCTAAGGTCTCTCTGGTCGCCTGCCAACTTTTGAATTGGGCAGGAAGTGCTGAAACCTTGGGGACCCCAAGATAAGAAACTAGTCCTAACAGGACCCTCGAGGTCCCTTCGACAAGCTGCCAGTCCTGGAATTGAGCAGGAAGAGCCGGAGCTCCAGAAGTCTTAAGGGATTGGCCACCTTAGTGAATCCCCCATCCCAGTGGAGATAGCTCATAGAACCCTTGAGTCTCCTCCAGTCACCTACTAACACTAGGGGATGACCAGGGAGGGCTAAAACCTGGGAAGCCTTTAGACAGGTGATCGCAGTGAACATTCATCTCTATGCAAAAAAAAAAAAAAAAAAGAGAAGAAAGAAAGAGAAGAGGAGTGGAGAACTCATTGAAGAAAGAAAAGTTTTATTAATAGTAGTGAAGTTCTTTACAGCAAAAAGGATCCCCGACAGGCCAGGTGGTCCCCAAAAAACTCCCAAGTACAAGAGTAAAAATAAAGAGATAGAAAAATAGAGAAATCATGGCAACACCGCAGGCTCCTCGCCGGGAGATGGGAGATCTCGCCAGTGTTCTCCTAGCTCTCCACCGATGCAGGTGGTGGTTCAGCGATGATGGGTGCTACCTCAGCCTCTTCTATCGAAGCCTTCTCCCCCTCAGTGCCGCTGCCGGGAGATCTGGGACGATGGCTTCCAGATCCCAATCCAGGTGCACCTGAGACATCTTTGACTTGTAGTCCGTGAACCCCTTAATGAAGGAGTCCATGACTGCCTCTCTGACCTCCTCTACGAACTCCATCGAAGCCTTAAATTTCGGCACCGCCTCTACTGCCTCCTTCTTGGCAGCCTCATCAGGGCCACGATCGCCTGTGCCTTCTCCTCCACTACCAATGCCCTAGCCATCGCGGCCTCCAGTCATGCTTGGAGGGTCTGGGACTACCCCTCCAAGCAGGCCACCTCCATGGCAGACTCCTCCGCCTGGTAGGTGGCCTTGTTCTTCTCGGTGGCCAGGGATGCCTCCAAGTCCCTGGCCCGTCTCTCTGCTCTGGCCATGGCCTCCTTCACATTGGCCACCTCTGTATAGAGGATCCTGGCCTGCTCCTCTAGGACCTGGATCCTCTCTGTCTATGCCCGAGCCTCAGCATCAAGGGCCTCCAGGTGCCTGTTCTCCTGGGCCTCCCGTTTGGCCCACTGGGTGCAGTAATCCCTAATAAGGATTACGTCGGTGGCAATCTGCAACAACAAAAGTGTTAGCAAAAATGGTATAGGTAGTAATGAAAAGAAGTTGAAGGCTTACTGTGAAGAGTTAGGGCAGAATGCCTGTGATGGTAGTCGTCAGCTTCTTGCTGCTCCTCTCACGACGGTCACGGGGCTGGACGGCGAACTCCATCATTCGCTACGCTAGCCCAGTGTCCTGGATAACTGTCACGTTTGACGGTATCGTAATAGACACTTGCTTCACCCCAAGTCTTGCTGTTGCAGGGGCCATCACCAATGTCGGAGTGGGCAACTGTGCGGGCACCTCGGCCACCGGAGGTGTGGTCGTCGCTTTTGCTGCCGGGGGCGCCATCGGTCTCCTCTCCACCACTGCCTCATCCTCCACTTCAACCACTTCAGGGGTCTCTATGGGAGAAGCCGCCGGCCTGGCCCGGGCAGTTGTGTCGAGCCCATGGGCTGGGGGCTGGGCCTGCACCTTGGATGAGGTGGGGACCAACCCAATTCTCCTACTCTCAGGGCCGGATGATGGGCCTACCCTGGGCCCCTGACCAGATTCATCGCAAATCCTCTTCAATGGCTCCTCCTTGGACCTGGGGGACGTGTTCCTCTTCCGGGACATCTCCCAGATCTGGTCCATTGTGAACTTCATGCCTACAGAGAAAGAAGAATGTTGGTTAGCCTTAAAGCTAAAAAGAAACCATACAGAGAAGAGAAAAATGATTATGGGGGCTCATCTAAGGCATGAATCGGGCTGACCCCGGCATCGAACAGGTTCTGCTCGACCAGTAGGTCCTGAAGGGGAGGAATCTGGGAGGTGACTAGCTGGTTGTACACCTCCCGGTCTATGGCCTCCACTTGGGAGTTGCGGTTCAAGGACCGGTCCAGGTCGCTCCAAACCCAGTCAACCCCTTCGATCGAGGCAAAGAAGTACCTATTCTTCCATCCCTTGATGGAAGAAGGGAGTTCGAATTTGATGACCCCCGGGCAGGGGGCCACGAACCACCACCCATCATCAAACGGGTGGCGCTTCAGGGTGAAGAGCACCCTGAAGAGGGAAAAACAGGCAACGATCCCATGAAAATGGCAGAGGACAGTGAAACAAGAAATAACCCTAATGGCATTGGGGACGAGTTGGGCCAAAACTAAGCAAAAATTGCTAAGAAAAGAAAGGAAGAAAGGATGCAGAGGCGTACAAAGACCCTTGAGAAAGAAGTCCTCGTACAGAACAATCTGGCCCGAGCCACTGGAGGTGACCTGCTCCCCCGATCCCGAAATCGAAAGCTGGATGGAGTCCAAAATTTCATAGGTGTCCCGAAGCCAAGAGAGGTCCTCCCTGGTCATCACCAAGGCGATGCCAGAGGGACCAGCCATACTAGAAGGAGCAGAAGGAGCAGAAGAAGCAATAGGTCGGCCTATGATGATCCCCATCGACCAGGGACCTCTACGAACACTAAGAGGGACATCATCCTCCTCATCAGAGGATGGAGTCCTGGGCGAAGAGGGCCCTGCCTCACTGGAGTGCCCTGAGTGGAAGCGTCTCTAGTCAAACAGATCCATCCTAAAGCAAGGGAAAGAAGTGCTAACAGAGAAAAACCTAGAGACTCTGAAAAAGAAGGGACTCCCTCAGTGCAGGTTGATGAAGAAGAAGAAGAAGACAAAGGAAGGGAAATTGACCTGAATGCCTAAGAAAGAAGGGTTGGACTGGGAAAGAAAGGGCTCGGGTTCCTCTGTAAGCTTGAAGGTTCGAAAGAGATAGTTTGGAGAAAGTTTTTCTTTTTTTCAAAAATAGCCTGATAGCACCTGTGCATCTTTTCGGTCCTCTCACCACCGGATGCGTGCCACATGTCAAGATCAGCTGAGAATGGCACCTCAACACATCGAAGATCGTCTCGGGCCTGGCATCAATCATCATGCTTCCTTGGACCTGCTGACATGGCATCTCCAAATTGGCTTTGAGGCACGATCCATGAATCGTTGGCAATCATGACATTTAATGGCATCGAATATTTGTCCTTTCCATGTTAGCATCACCATAACTCCCTTCGTCCCAAGCACCGAATCGCATCAGGACTTGAGAGTGGGGGGCAACTGATATGGCAAGACCGCTGACGTAGAGTCCCTCTCAGATCCAGCTGGTGGCGATATTGGTAGAAGATGCCATTTAGATGCCACGTTCAGAGAGCCCCTTGGCCAGAGTGGTTTCCTCGAGGTCAAGCCTCGGTCGAGGTCGTGCCCTCCCTTCTCAAGCCCCTTGGCTGAAGTGGCTCCCTCGAGGTTGAGCCCCGGTCGAGGTCACGCTCCCCCGCTCGAGGTCAATCCCTGGTCAAAGTCAACCTCTTCCTCAGAGTCAGGTATGAGTTTTTCAGGTGAACACGGCCTCTCCCACAGGCACCCCTAGGACAGACGGGCGGGTGATGTCGGCAAGTGGCACCACCGCCCTCGCTAAGATCCTGGCATGGCGTGGAGAGGCTGACATGCCTAAGGGGCGGTAACAGGCCGCTTGGAATCTCTGAAGGAATGGCACCCCACCATGGCATGCTAATTGTGACCCCTGCGAGATGGTGTTTTATAAGAGCACGCCGCCTGTGGAGGAGCATCCCGTCGGAGTGTCAGGCCCCTCAGCCCACTGTCGGCACCACCTGGAAAAGGGCACACTGCTCGGGGGGTTGCACCTCTTTACCCACCATCTACACCACCCTGAAGAGAAAAATTTTTCCAAGAAATTCAGTCCTTATAGTATCTATCTCTAGACCGGTGCTCTGCCAGGTCTCCCCAAGCATGGTGGGACAACACCAGAGGGGGACAGTGTGCTGTCGGAGTATCAGGACCTGAGGTATACCTCATGTACCTACCATGAAAGGGACACGCACTCCTCTAGGCTCCACTATCACTATCAGTGACAGACCTCTCCCCTCCTCTGGAGGGGAAGGAGAGCAGACCTATGCCTCACCCGTGCAATAGGTGCCTAGGGGAGGCTAAGTCAGAGCTCCGCACCCCACTAGAGGTGCCACCCATCTATAAGAAACCCAAAAAAGGGCCTCCAGCCAAGGTAAGAGAGAAGGGGCAAAAAATTCAGCAAGACCCGGAGCACATCCGGAATATACTAGAACTCCTCAAGAGAGTTCCGATGGCTACGGCCGCCACTGCTTAAGCCCTCCTTCTTAATCCTAACTCCCACTTCATCTTTTTTCAAGACCTCTGAGAGTGGAGATTGTTTTGGGATCCACCAAGGAGGATATGTTCTCCTTGATCGTCCACCGACTTGATTGTCGGAGTGCTCCTGTCGGGATCCCCGGTCCAGGTCTTCCTTCTTTTGCAGGACCGGGCATGTGCATTGGATGCCAGGCAGGAAGGCCACCAACCGACGCCTTACAGGAGCTGCAGGCCATGATGATCTAGGCAGCAACAAGTGATCCTGGCCCGCTCCTCCAGGACCTGGACCCTCTCCATCTACGCCCAAGCCTCAACATCGAGCGCCTCCAGGTGCCTCTTCTACTGGGCCTCCCGTTTGGCCCACTAGTACAGTAATCCTTGATAAGGATTACGTTGGTGGTGATCTGCAGCAACAGAAGTGTTAGCAAAAATGATACTGGTAGTAATGAAAAGAAGTTGAAGGCTTACTATGAAGAGTTGGGGCATAATGCCTGCGATGGCAACCATCAGCTGCTTGCCGCTCCTCTCACAATGGTCGCGGGGCTGGACGGTGAACTTCATCATTCGCTCGGCCAGCCCATTATCCTGGATAACCATCATATTCAACGGTACCACAACAGACACTTCTTCACCCTGAGTCCTAATGTCACAGGGATCATCACCAGTGTCAAAGTGGGTGACTGCAGGGGCACCTCGGCCACTGGGGGTGTGGTCGTCGCTTCTGCTACTGGGGGCACCATCGGTCTCCTCTCCGTCGCCGCCTCATCCTCCACTTCGACCACTTCAGGGGTCTCCATGGGAGAAGTCGCCGACCCGGCCCGGGCAGTTGTGTCAGGCCCACGGGTTGGGGGCTGGGCCTACACCCCAGATAAGACGGGGACCGGCCTACTTCTCCTACACTTTAGACCGGATGATGGGCCTGCCTTGGGCCCCTGACCAGATTCATCGCGGGCCCTCTTCGGTGGCTCCTCCCTGGGCCTGGGGGATGCGTTCCTCTTCTAGGACATCTCCCAGATCTGGTCCATTGTGAACTTCATGCCTGCAGAGAAAGAAGAATGCTGGTTAGCCTTAAAGTTGAAAATAACCCATGCAGAGAAGAGAAATATGATTATGTGGGCTCACCTAAGGCACGAATCAGGCTGACCCCGGCGACGAACATGTTCTGCTCGGCCAGCAAGTCCTAAAGGGGAGGAATCTGGGAGGTGACTAGCTGGTTATACACCTCTCGGTCTGTGGCCTCCACTTGGGAGTTGCGAATCATGGACTAGGCTAGGTCGCTTCAGATCCAATTGACCCCTTCGACCGGGGCAAAGAAGTACCTATTCTTCCATCCCTTGATGGAAGAAGGGAGTTCAAATTTGATGGCCTCCAGGTGGGGGGCCATGAACCACCACCCATCATTAGACGGGTGGCGCTTCAGGATGAAGAGCACCCTGAAGAGGGAAAAACAGGCAACAATTTCATGAAAATGGCTAAGGATAGTGAAACAAGATATAACCCTAACGGCATTGGGGGCAAGTTGGGTCGGAACTAAGCAAAAATTGCTAAGAAAAAAAAGAAAGAAAGGATGCAGAGGCAAATGAAGACCCCCGAGGCAGAAGTCCTCGTACAAGATAATCCAGCCCGGGCCACTGGAGGTGACCTGCTCCCCAGTCCCAAAATCGAAAGCCAGACAAAGCCCAGAATTTCATAGGTATCCCAGAGCTGAGAGAGGTCCTCCCTAGTCATCACCGAGGTGATGCTAGAGGGACCAGCCATACTAGAAAGAGCAGAAGGAGCAAAAGGAGCAAAAGAAGCAGCAGGAGCAGAAGGAGAAGGGGGTTCCCTATGTCGGCCTATGACGATCCCCGTCAACCAAGGGCCTTTAGAAATGCTAAGAGGGACATCATCCTCCTCATCGAAGGATGGAGTCTTGGGCCAAGAGGGCCCTACCTCACCGGAGTGCCCTGAGCAGAAGCGTCTCTAGTCAAACAAATCCATCCTAAAGCAAGAGAAAGAAGTGCTAACGAAGAAAAACCTAGAGACTTTGAAAAAGGAGAGACTCCCTCAGCGTAGGCCAATGGAGAAGAAGAAAAAGACAAAAAAAGGGAAAACTGACCTGAATGCCTTGGAGAGAAGGGTCGGACTAGGAAAGAAAGGGCTCTGGTTCCTCTGCAAGCTCGAAGGTTCGAAAGAGATAATTTGGAAAAAGTTTTTCTCCTTTTCAAAAATAGCTTGACAGCACCTGTTCATCTTTCGATCCTCTCACCACCGGATGCGCATCACGTGTCAAGATCGGCTGAGCATGGTGCCTCGACATGTCGAAGATCGCCTCAGGCCCAGCATCAATCATCGTGCTTCCTTGGACCTGCTGACATGGCATCTCCACATTGACCTTGAGGCACGATCCATAAATCATCGGCAATCGTGGCATTTAATGGCATTGGATATTTGTCCTTTCCACATCAACATCACCATAACTCCCTTCATCCTAAGCGCTGCATCATATCGGGACTCCAGAGTGGGGGGAAACTGATATGGCAGGGTCGCTAACGTAGAGTCCCTCTCAGATCCAGCTGGCGGCCACATTGGCAAAAAATGCCACTTGGATGCCGTGTCTGGAGAGCCCCTTGGCCAGAGTGGCTCCCTCCAGGTCGAGCCCCGGCCGAGGTCGTGCCCTCCCTTCTTGAGCCCCTTGGCTGGAGTGGCTCTCTCAAGGTCGAGCCCCGGCCGAGGTCGCGCTCCCCCGCTCGAGGTCGATCCCTGATCAAAGTCAACCTCTTTCCTAGAGTCAGGTATGAGTTTTTCAGGTGAACATGGCCTCTCCCACAGGCACCCCTAGGATAGACGGATGGGTGACGTCAGCAAGTGGTGCCACCGCCCTCGCCAGGACCCTGGCATGTCATAGAGAGGCTGACACGCCTGACGGGTGGTAGCACGCCGCCCGAAACCTCTGAAGGAATGGCATCCCACCATGGCACGCCGATCGTGACCCCTATGAGATGGCATTTCAACAGAGCACGCCACCTATGGAGGAGTGTCCTACCGAAGCGTCAGGCCCCTCAGCCCACTGTCGACACCACCTAGGGAAGGGCACTCCGCTCGGGGCGCTGTGCCCCTTTATCCACCATCTACACCACCCCGAAGAGGAAGGTTTCGCTAAGGAGTTCAGTCCCTGTAGCATTTATCTCCAGACCGATGCTCTACCAGGTCTCCCCAAGCATGGTGAGACGACGCCAGAGGGGGGCAGTGTACTGTCAGAGTGTTAGGACCCGAGGCATACCTCATGTACTCGCCACGAAAGGGACGCACGCTCCTCCAGGCTCCACTACCACTGTCAGTGACAGACCTCTCCCCTCCTCCGAAGGGGGAAAGGAGAGCAAGCCTGCACCTCACCCGTACAAGAGGCACCCAGGGGAGGCCAAGTCAGAGCTTCGCACCCCACTAGAGGTGCCACCCATCTATAAGAAACCCAAAAAGGAACCTCCGGCCAAGGTAAGTGAGAAGGGGCAGGCAATTTAGCAAGACTCGGAGGACATTCGGAATACACTCGAACTCCTCAAGAGAATTCCGACGACTACGGCCACCATTGCTCGAGCCCTCCTTCTCAATCCTAACTCCCTTCATCATTTTTCAAGACCTCTGAGAGTGGAGACCGTTTTGGGATCCAATAAGGAGGATCTGTTTTCCTTGATCGTCCACTGACTTGACCGTCGGAGTGCTCCCGCCGGAATTCCCAGCCCGGGTCTCCCTTCTTTTGCAGGACCAGGCACGTGCGTTGGATGCCAGGCGAGAGGGCCACCAACCAACGTCTTGCAGGAGCTGCAGGCCATGACGATCTAGGCGGCAACAAGTGATATTAGTGCAGTTGAAACAACAACATTTTTTTCCAAAGGTGTATCAAAGATATCAAGTTATTGTTTAACGTGCATTTTAGTGAGATAATTAAAATGAGATCTTCTTAGAATTTTGTGGCCTAAAAATTTAATGCAAATAGCAATCAAGAATTATTGTTGCATACTAGGAATTTTGCCTAAAGTTAAAATAAAATAATTCAATTTGTTAAAAACTAGTAATTGAAGATTGATGGTGTTCGTCAAGCCACTTGCATTCTTGAGAAGGTTGAAAATAACTTCTAGACTTTTGTCTTTTTTTCTTACGTAGCGTAGATAGGCTTGTGCCTGATTGTCCAGCAGAGCTGTGGCTACATATACACTACTTCTTGTCAATTCTCTAGCTTAGGTATAGAGTGCACCATTTAAAACATTTTAAAGAAGTATAATGTCTTTCATGAGTTAAATCAGTGGCCTAGAAATTTAAGGCTTACATTAATAAATTTATATAAATTCTACATATGGTTGATTTCATTGCTTTAAGTACCATATCGTAGATTCATATATGGTTCAACAAGTGTTAATAATTAATTATGTAAAATATTTTGTTTTATCTATGGGCTTAAGAGATTGTGAACTTTAGGTGGGCATCAATAGGCGCTGGGATGAATACTATACGAGTCATTCTATTATGATTTTGATTTTTTGTAATTGCTTTACATAAAATTTTCTCAAAATTGTTGCTAAGTATAAGCATTTTTTTTTTTTTGTTTAACCAGATGAATTGGCATCATGGATGAAGCAATAGCAATTGATGTTAATATTTAACCATTAATATTACGGAATGCAAATGTTGGGTTCATGGAATACATAGCAGTCACAAGCATCCGTATTTGTGACTGCTATATCTTTTACTAACTACAACCAACATATGTATTCCATACCAACAACGAATAGACATTAATAGCAATAGATATTGCTTCATCTATGACGCCAATTCAACTGGTTAAACAACAAAGAAAAAAAAGCTTATCAGTGGTATTATATGATCATACTTCATGCAATGTCCACATTAATTCTTCTGTATTTCAAGGTGAGATTTCAAGTACTTCTTCGATGCTCCTTTGCTACTCTCGAGAAAAGAATCAAGAACTTCAGGAGGGGAGATATGATTTCCATTAAGATAATTTTCAACCTGAGAACTTAAGAGTTTGGTATAATTATGAATACTTGGATGATTTCATTGATTGTTTGTCATTGTTAACAACTTATCACAGCACTCTTCAGACTTGGATGTTTAATTAAATAGTCAATTTCCTATACTTATCAAATGCTGATATCTGATCAATTGCTAGTATGCATGGTGCATGCCTGAGATTCCAATCTTGGCATTTTTTTGTCCCACGAGACCATATGCGGTATAAGAAAATTTTTGCATACTGCAAATGATTTAAAATAACAAAAATATGGCCATACGGTATGCCCTATGTTTGTAATTTTAAGCAACTACAAGTAGTATCTTTAATATCATTATCAAATATGCAATTAATCTTGGTTATAGTTTCAACACCTTTTGCAACCATGAAAGCCATTGAAGGAGAATCTATTGCATTGGGAATGATAAAATATCCCATCCTTTTTTCTTTTTTTTTTTTTGATAAATAAAACCTTTTTTTTGCACAAGCTCGAACATAACCAAAGTGTACGTATCTGCAACATTCATTTCTAGTTCTTTTAACCCTGTGCAACGAAAAGGAAACAATTGTTATAGCCTATAGTCATCATGAGCTTTATTTTAATACAATTTTAATATACATGATTCATAATAATCAATAAAATCTTTCAAATATATCTTTCGACCAAGATATCTATGAAGATTAATGTTTAGACTCCTGATTCATAGCATACTTATATATTCAAGGAAAATTTCTCCTTGTCAATAGGCTTCAATTCAATATTTGTTAGTTTTGTATAAAAATTTTATATATTCATGGTCCTCGTTGATCCTATACTTTGTAATGAATTCATTCTGTTTACTCTCAAATTTCTAATATCAAAAAAAATAGTGAGATTTTTTATATATTTAAGCAACTTTCCCAATATATGCCATGCACGGTGTTTAGAAGCGTGCACTTGATCACTCTACTCATTACACACTCACCATCTATAATGATAGGCTTTGGATAATTTTGATACATTTTTTTTGAAAATATCAATAACAACTATTTATAACTTTCGACAATCTTATTAAAAACAAATCTATATCTAAAAATTATAGTTTTATAATGATAGTTTATTTCAACAACAACAGCAACAAAAAAAAAAAAAGAAGGGCATGGAGTAACAATCAGTATAGTAAGTACTATCAAAATATGAACACATCTCTAAATACATTGTAATCAAGACAAGACTAAGTACCACATCAAAATAAATTGATTAGTGGCACTTGCAATTGATTAAGTGGCACTCGTAATCGATTTCATAACTATTAAAAATCTCTTTAAGCATCTTTACTGCACATCTTCACATAATTTAATGCCACCTTAGTATCCCCTAAAGAATCTTCTTTTAAAAATTTTTGTATTAAAAATTATAAAGATTCCTCGTTGGGAAACCTAAATTCTAATATACACCTTATGCTTCATAAAATATAATTTTTTTTTTTTTTTACAAATATCCATGACTGCTAAGTTAAATTTTTTTACTTTTTTAGCATCATCTATCTTACGATAGGATCTAAAAATTGGTATTCCATCTGTTTTGGCTAATTGATGGTTATATTTTTCATTAAAATTTATAACAAACCATTTTCCTATATTGGGATCAAGACAAATTATCACTTGTGCAAAACAATTACATCGAGTAAGAGCATGTTCTTTCCTTTCTCTTTCTATTCTACCTATATACTTCTCATCTTGTAATCCTTCCTTTGGACAAACAAAATACCTTTGAATTATTGCATTAAATTTTGAATCATGTAATAATTTCTCTTCTTATGCTAAAACCTTAATACTTTAGCATACATATTGCAAAATTGGTAACCATACTTTTTTGATAAAAAGGTCATTAGAATTATATTCATAAATATGACATATGATGGATTAACAAACTCAACATGAGTTACATCTTCGTTACATCTTCGTTAGCATCTTGCCATTCATCACAAAATTGCTTTCCATAAATTGATATTATAAATTCATCTATATTGAATGATAAGCAAAAAAGATGACAAAACATAGTTATTTGTGTAAACTTAATAACAAAATCTTATTCAATTAACAAATTATACATAGCAAACATTTGAGGAAACATTTCAGCAAATAATTCACCAACAAGGAAATTTAAAAAAAAATCATTTATAAGGTGCATTATATGTGTTATAAATGTTACACTACCATTCATTGTCAAGTCTTATAGAAAATATGACATCACAAGAACCAACGATGTTCTGAATCTTGAAATCGTACAAATCAATTTATAGATTAGATGGAATTATGATTTAAAGGAATAAATTAGACAACAACATGACCTACAACAGTTTCAAAAATCTAAACATAATATCCAGTAGAAGTAACAACCTGCTTCATTGCCATATTCCATCTAACAAAGTCATGACAGTATTCACAGGCTATGACGCCCCCAGCCTCACTGATGGCCACCTAAAGTTCACGATCTCTTAAGTTTTATAGATAAAATAAAATATTTTACATAATCATTTGGCAACACTTGTCGAACCATATATAAATCTACTATATGGTGCTTAAAGCAAAGAAATTACATATTCATAGAATTCATATAAATTTATCAATGTAAATTAGCTTTTAATCACTAGGCCACTAATTTTATCTATAGAAGATGATAAATCTAATAGATATCTCAATTTAAACATTGAAATGAATAATAATTGACCTATATTTCTTAAGAATTAATATTTTTATTATTGTTTTGCAAAAAAAAAAAAAGCATAATAGACAGAAAGAGCTCGATTTTTTGAATACAAATAGTACTTAAATCAAAGTTCTAATGAGTCCAGAATTAAAAAAAAAAATCAATTTAATTAAGCTTTAGCATGAATTTTGATACAGCCAATCTATGGTGGACTGGTTGCTCGGTCTACAGAAGCACGGTGCAGTCCATGACGGCCATGAACCATGATCTATGAAGCCGTTTCATGGACTATCTTAATTTCCGAGCCATCCTATCATCGCCGCAGAAGCCACCGGAGACACCTCGCTGGCGGAGAGGCTTCCGAGAACCCGTCCATAGTCAAAGAAGCATCGGAGAGCCATCCTCAACCGCCGATCTCATCGTTGTCTACCCATCGTAGCCGTCCGCTTGACCGGATCTGGTCAGCCGACAAATTGAGCCTGGTCCAATACCAGGACCCAGAAAGTAACCATTTGCAAATATTAGTCAACGAGTTATTTGCTAATGTGATGCCCAATTCCAAATTCAGCAAGGACATAGTCTCAATGTTATCATCCCTTATCTTCATGGAACCAGGTCATATCTTTCTTTCACCTTCCTTCACACGAATCCACCATTTGATCACCCACCACATGGATCTCAAAGTTCTTCAAACTCCAATCACGGAGCAAACAGCTGATGATCCACGGTGGATTCGCATGAAGGAAGGTGAATCCTTCTTTCGTGCGACACAATTCAGGGGATGATCACTTTTTGTATAACACTCTGAATACTGATCCTCTCTATGCATCCATACATTGCACTTCCACAGACCAATGGGGCCCCTATCAATTGTTGGAGGGCCAAGGATCTCAGATGAGTAGCAATCAGTGTCTCGCGCATCAAATAGAATGTGTTATTTGCAAGTCCAAGTTCCAATTGAAGACTTGGAGGACTTATAACATAAGAGCAAAATAAAGTTCATTACTTTGTAATATTGTAGCCCCACATTGTAAACAAAAAAACATCTACATGCTAATATAAGAGCTAGATCATCTTCTTCAGCCTTTTGCTTGATGTGCAATCATATGAGCAAAATCAAGCAATAAATAAAAGAACAACATACTATGAGGCCAACCTATCATCATGTCTCTTTTCGGTCCGCCATTATGAGGGCCACTATGTTCCTCTATCCCAATGATTCCATCACATCTTTCCCGCCCATGTCTTGTGGAAAATTTTCCACGCACCCCCTTGTCTTGAACCACTGTCCCCCCTCCTTCCTCCAACATCAGCTTCTTTGTTCACACTAATTGTAACAATAGAGACCATTTCCTGTTCCTGTCTCACCTATCGAAGACCGTGCTACCAACTCCCACCGACCCCTCCTCCCAATCTTACGATCACCATCGGTTGGTTCTGATCAATTTCTACAGGGTAAGATGTTACGTTAGCGTCGTGCCTTAGTAGTGTAGGGTAAGGGTCCAATGTACAATACCTGCCCCGTAACAATGCTAATTCTGGTGCACCTCATGATAGCCTGCTGAACTTTCCAGAAAATGAGCTCTAAAGCGAACCCATTTTTGTTGTTTAATATTATAGCTTTACTTTCTCTTTCATGCCTCGCACACTTTTTTTATTGCCTTCAAAGGTTTTTATATCTGTAGGCTTAGTCATGAACTATGATAGCATTTCTTAAAAAAGCGCCAGAAACCCCACAGGAATCCTGCATACCATGACCAACATGTATCAATTTAGTAATCAATTAGATGCCATGAAAGGCCCCCCCCCAAGCCCCCCACTAACCCCAACCCCCACTTTAGGCCTGAAAGATGGAAGAAAGGCATGGTTGTCCCTACTTTTATCTTCTTTTATTCCATCGTTTCCATGAATTCTAACTCCCAAATAGACTTTGTACCATTAAACTTTTGACAATTAACACCTCTAACCTATTTTTCTGTGCGAAATTATCTTTTTTCCTTGACTGAAAACTCTATTCTCTCATCTGATGAAATGATTGTGACATTGTCACTGTTTGGCTCAAAAGTTATTCACAAAAATAAATAAATAAAATATCTGTTAAGACTAGCTTGCCTTGTGTGCATCATTTTCTCTTATTTTTCTCCTATCCATCGCACTCATCAAACAAACAAATAACTAGGTCTTTCAATATACTTGAACTGATTTGCTCACGATCTGAAAACCTAAAGGTGAATATTCACACTATATGGAAAACATAAAGAAAGATGATTAAAAACTATAAAGGAAACCATATCTATTTGTAAAGTAAAAGGGAGCTTAGAAAGTGACACCAAAAAGGGCTTAGCCAAAGTGGCTGGTAGCTTCTTCTGTTTGGTGGAGATCACGCATTTAAATTCTGTTGGGATGTTTTAGTACTATTAAGTCATTGCAAGTTTAATGGGAGATGTGGAAACAATTAGTAAGATGATGTGCATGGTGTGGAAACATGGAGCTAACTTTGATAAACTCTAATGCTTACAGCGATCCATGGGACATCCATGTCAAGCATTTAAGGGCTTAATTATCCAATATATATATATATATTGCTGAACTTCAAAGATTTTAATAAGGTGAGGAGAAGAGATGAAATCAAAGTCAATCAACAATTGAACATCAAATGACAAAACTAAAGTTAATTGCACATACAAGGGAAAAAGAAATCACAACTTGAACTTGTTTTAAAAACAAAAAAAGAAGAAAAAAAATCCCCCGAAACTTCATTTACTTCCATTGGCTATTAACTAGTTCTGAAGTCTTGTTAAGAAGATTAGTAGCACATGCCACCATTTATGATGCATCATTTGGCAGTACCAGAAATGAGTACCAGAAATGACTTGGCTTTCATAAGAGGAACCTTCTTAACAAGTGACTAAACAAGGAGTCTGTCTCTAATATATGTCTGTAAAGGGGGTTCTTTGCTAAGATCAGTATTTTAACTTTTGCCTTTCTTCCATTTCTTCTATGTAAAAGGATGGTCAGCCAAAGAAACCACCCTATCATCAAGTACCCTACTATTGTAAGAACTTTTTTCTCTCATCAAACTCACAGCTTTTCTCCAAAGTCTAACCCCACACCCTTTCATGAGAGTCACGCTTCCCTCCAGATACACATTACACTCCTGAAAGCGTGAACCTTCAAACCCTGTTTCCATCCATTTGCATCAGCATTTATAACAGCTCCCTTCCTTCTGATTGAGAGAGAGAGAGAGAGAGAGAGAGAGAGAGAGAGAGAGAGAGAGAGAGAGAGAGAGATGGGGGTTGCTACCGTTACTGAATTGAAGCAGAGTGTTTCAGGGAAGAGAACATTTCGATCAAGTTTAAGTGCCCGGCATGCCACCGAATGGTAACACTATCTTCTTCTTCTTGACTTCTTCAAGCCATTAAAAGTCTTCCAAGTACTAAATATTGAGTTTTCTATTCATTTTCCTATAATTGAGTTGTTTGTTCTGCTATGTAGTTTAGTTAGTATCCCAGGTGTGATTTGTTTCATAGGCTTGTTTACATTAAGAAAGGCTGTTAGAGGGAATTTCTTTTCCATGATCTCTCTATTTTTTCAGTGAAATTGTTCTCTCTTTTCCTTATTTCTTTTTTTAAAAAAAGTTGCATAGTTCTCTTCATAAATTGTGTGATGAGATGTTTGTGCGTGTGTGTATGTGTGTGTGTGTGTGTGTGTGTGAGTGAGTGAGTGAGTGAGTGAGTGAGTCTGTCTTAATGTAAATATTAAGAATATTTAAATTAAGTATAACAATGAGAAAACATTGCAGTCCAAGGTAAATAAGTCAATATAATAAAGTGCAATTGCTATCAGAGATTTATTAGAAATTACTATGTGATCTGATATCTCAGCCAATTAATACATTGTGTTTCATCTCTCAAACCATCCATCAAAAGGTTAAAAAATACAAGTGGCTTGCTACATCTCATGGAGTACATTCAGTGATTTAAATCTTCTAGCACTTCCAGATGCTTATAAGAAGAAAGAGAGAAAGCAAGCCGAAAAAAAGACACTTATTGGACAGAATTTAATTAATTATAGGAAGAAGCCAATCATTACCCAAGATTTCCCCCAAATTCAGGTGGAGCCCTATGGAAAATCAGAAGCTAATTTGCCTTCGCATATTTTGTTGATACAAACTCTGCAAGCAACCTGCATTGATCAGCGTCACTGTTAGCATCTTAAATACAGCAGCAGTTCATAGCACAATGAAAGTCCATAAAAGTAATATGTGGATGAGACATACAGCAAATGTTTGACAAGATTTTTTAAAAAGAAATGGTTAAACAAAACAATGAATTAGTGTGGATTTCCCTCCCTTGCCTTTAAAAAGACAATGATGCTAAAATTTATAACTAATACAGCCATGCATCTTTTTGTCACTGAATTGATCTTCACCATATTACTTGATAAATGGGCTAGGATAACTCTTGAATGTACTTTACCTTTTTATATGCAAGATCTTGATGCAGCATTCTATTTTTTTCAGAATCTAATGCAGATTTGGTTAGAATCATGTGTCAAAAAATGGTCTTATTTGAGTCTTGCATCTTCACATAACCAACTTCACCATCATACAAAAATCTAGTTTGTCAAACATACATGCAATTGTCAAAAGATTCTAGTAATTATAATTTCATATATATTTGTTCATTCACGTTACAGGCCCCTTTCAGATGTTTCTAGTGATCTCACGGTTGAAGTTGGAACATCGAGCTTTGCTCTCCACAAGGTGAGAACAAATCATACTAATTCTTCTCTTCTAGCAAAAAACTTATGCCTGATTTATAGCTGTTCTTAAGATCCCGCATAGCAATTTTAGTTATATCTCCAATCAAGCATCTTTTGTTAATAGATATTCTACAAAGACCATTCATGAGTGTAACAAATGTTTGCGTTATGTTTTACTCAGGAAAGTAAATCATTCTTTTAATTGATGGTGCTTTTACCCTGATCACATCCACACAACAAAGGCTACACTAGATAAGGGGTTTTTTATCAGTTATCATAAATAATATGAATATTTACTTTAAATGTTCCTTGGGGACAGTACCATTTCCTAAGTTCTTCATGATTCCTGATTCCACACCTTCTGTATCTGGATTCAAGACATTCAGCTTTGATGCATTATTAAGAAAAAAATAAAACTGTAGGTACTGACAAATTTTAATGCTAAATTGTTAGCACTGTTGTGAAATGCTTACCAAAGTGGCCATTGTTCTCTGCAGTTCCCTCTGGTTTCTCGGAGTGGAAAGATTCGAAAACTTTTATCTGAAGCAAAAGATTCAAAGGTGACGCGCATAAATCTCCAAGGCACACCAGGTGGAGCAGAAGCATTCGAACTAGCTGCCAAGTTCTGCTATGGCGTGAGCATAGAAATCACACTCTCAAATGTGGCCATGCTGCGGTGCGCAGCTCACTATCTACAAATGAGTGAAGAATTCGGAGAAAAGAACTTGGAACTACAGACTGAAATCTACATAAAAGAAACAGTCATCCCAAACATTGCATACTCTATATCTGTTCTCCATCGTTGTGAGAACCTCCTTCCACTAGCAGAAGAGATTAATTTGGTTAACCGAATCATAACAGCAATTGGAACCAATGTCTGCAAAGAGCAGTTGACAACGGGTTTGTCCAAACTTGAGCATAACTTACCCCTTAAACCAATGACGGTAGAGGTAGAGCCCCCATCGGACTGGTGGGGAAAGGCTCTAGCAGTGCTAAGCCTAGATTTCTTTCAGAGAGTCCTCTCTGCAATGAAATCAAAGGGTCTCAAACAGGACAGCATTAGCAGGATCTTGATCAATTATGCCCACAATTCTCTCCAAAACCTCTTGGTTAGAGACATCCAAACATCAAAGGGGAGCTTCTCAGATGCAGAAACACAGAAGAAACAAAAGGTTATTGTAGAAGCTGTAGTTAGCCTACTTCCAGCCCAATCAAGAAAGTCCCCGGTGCCAATGGCATTTCTTTCAGGTCTTTTGAAGACTGCAATGATGGTTACAGCATCAACCATCTGCAAAGCAGACTTGGAAAGAAGAATTGGTTTGCAGCTAGACCAAGCTATTCTTGAAGACATACTAATCCCAGCCAACACTCACAATGGGCATCATTTGTTATATGACACAGATTCAGTATCGAGGATCTTTTCCATCTTCGTGAATTTGGATGAGGAAGAGGACGATGGGTCTCAGTTGAGGGGGGATAGGGATGGTTGCTATGAGTTTGACAGTCCAAGTTCTCCAAAACAAAGCTCGATACTCAAGGTATCAAAGCTCATGGATAGTTATCTTGCAGAAATTGCACTGGATTCCAACTTGATCCCATCAAAGTTTATTGCACTGGCAGAGCTACTCCCAGATCATGCTCGAGTTGTTAATGATGGTCTGTATAGAGCTGTTGATATCTTCCTAAAGGTAACATTCTTCGCATCACTCATTCATCTTATTCACATAATAGCAAATCTGGAGTTTAGCTCTTTGAACTAGCTTGACGGCACTTAGATTCCTCGAGCAAACCTAATAATGCCCAAATGGATATGAGCTTAGTTTCTCTGCTTGAATTGTTATTATTCAACCGTTACCTTAATTTCATCAGAATATATCAGAAACGAATCCATCTAGTGTTCTAACAACAGACACTTATTTTCCTAATTACTGATGTTCTAATTCTACGAACCATAAATCTTGCAGATCATCATCTGTAATCAGAAATCCAAAGTCTCGAACTTCCAAGAAATCCTTCATTTGATAATAGGGTTAATTTCCTCTATTCCAAGATCTCAGTTCTTATCACCTGTTGTAAATATTCCATGTGCTTTTCTGCAATCCTTTAATCACTTAAATTTCATGAAAATATTTTGATGCAATGTAGGTGGGACAAGGATTGCAGGTGAAGGTTGCCACATTGGAAACTTTCATCCAGATTAACCCTTAAAAAAAAAACTAATTTGCATTAGTAAAGAACTCAACTCATGTTAAGCTCTTGCCAAAGAAATAAAACAATGATTGTTGGTCATGATTTTTCTTTGTATGGTTTTACTGCTGCCCTAATAACCAGTAACGATCATATTGATGAATTTAAAATATTTGATTATGAGCTAACCTTTTTTTCAGGTTCATCCCAACATCAAGGAATCGGAACGCTATCGCCTATGCAAAACCATAGATTGCCAGAAGCTGTCTCAAGATGCATGCAGCCATGCAGCTCAAAACGAGCGGCTACCTGTGCAAATGGCAGTACAAGTTTTGTACTTTGAGCAGATCAGGCTTCGAAATGCTATGAATGGAAACCATGATCAGTTCTTCTTCGGTACGGTACATGGTCAATATCCTCAAAGATCAGGCAGTGGAGTGGGGAGTGGTGCCATCTCACCAAGGGATAATTATGCATCAGTGAGAAGAGAGAACAGGGAACTGAAGCTTGAGGTTGCAAGAATGAGGATGAGGCTGACTGATTTAGAGAAAGATCATGCCTCAATGAAACAGGAGCTTGTTCGGGCAAATCCAGCTAACAAATTACTCAGATCATTCACCAAAAAGCTAGGTAAGCTGAATGCATTGTTTCGGATGAAGGATGTCAAACCTATACGTGCAAAGGCTGCTTCAGATGCCCGGTTTCTGTTTCAGAAGAGGCGACGCCACTCCATTTCTTGAGGCTGCGAGTGCATGGGTTTTGAGTGTCTAAATTTGTGGTTGTGTTGATTTCCATATAGTTGAAGATAAATATTTGTTTTTCATGAAATTTCTATTATGTTTTCTACTAACACTCTAAAAATGTAGCCAATTCTGTATCCAAAAAACATGTTTCAGAAATAGTGAAAGGATTGGATCTATGTACAAAGAATCGTTTTGCAGCATCTGTCATGATAATCCCGTGATGGTTGGAAGAATATCTAAACTTGAAAGTTTTTTGGAAAAGCAGATTTAGTTTGCTGAAATATGAGACATCCCAGATATTCATGAAATGGGCATCAATTGTTTCAGGAAAAAGCATATGTAAAGAAATGGAATCGCAGTAATTTTGGTTTAGTCATTGTAGAAGGGATCCAGATATGACGAGACACAGAAGATGAAGTGCATTTCTGGTCCTCAAAGTGATAAAAATTCAGGCTAGTAACATTCTTTATTAGTTTATTCCACTTCATCCTGCCAACCTTTTGAATTCCTCTATTCCTGAGTGATAAAATATGTATTTCAGAATTACAATTTTGGTACTTATCTTTCACAGAGTGGATATGTCCTACCAAAAAAAGGAGAATATAGTTATCGCAATTTAACCTCCTTTTTCTTTACCTCAGATTATTCACCAACCCACCTAATTCCAACAAAATTATTCCCTCATCAAAGGGGTCCTAAATGTGCATAAAAGTACTGTCCCATTCAGAGAAAAATTTCAAATTTGTTCATTAATCAAACTAGAGTAGGATGAAGGGGTTGAATTTTTTATAAAAAATATATGCAAGTAAATTAACATAGAATTCAGCATCACACGATGAACTAAGTACCAAGCAATACACAATAGCCATCCACAAATATAAGGTAATTCTTCAATTCATTGATCTCAAAATACTCTGAATTCTGAAGCATGCTACGTAATCATCACACTCATCTCCTTCTTCAAGATTGATACCATACCTCAACAATAAACGACCTCCAAACTGATGATGAGACAGAGGCATACAGACTTGCTTGAATTCAGACATCCTCCCTTTTTTATATTCTTAACAAAAAATGCCAAATAGATGAACCAAAGAAGTTTAGCACACCAACTTTCAATGTATTTTTTATGTCAAGGAGTTCTCCTTTTTTTTTTTCTTTGATGAACATGTGAAGGAGTTTGGAACTATAATAGTTGTTGCACCTGAGCGGATGGTTGACAATGGGCAGTCTCTTGACATATTCCAATCACACCAATATAAACCCACTTTTCTAGCTGGAATTAGCAATGAACTGATTTATCCTGCACAGCATGTCACTGGGAAAAAAAAAACCCATGAAATTACCAAGTTTGAAGCTATATAAAGAGAGGAAAAGTACCAAATATGCAGGGAGGCGCAGAGGATCGGAGAGTCCGATGCCCTAGACAAACAGGAATTTGAGCGATAGAGGAAGGGTTTGAACTTTCGACCTTGTGGGTAACAGCCACGAGCCCCAACCAACAGAGCTACTGCAGCAGCTGTTGAGGTGGGGATTGCGGAAACACCTTATTTTTTCATCAAACAGAAGGTCAACAACAAATTGCCTAAGGGTAGGGCTAATTATCAGCCAAGCCTAAGCACGAAAAAAAAAAAAAAGGGCCAGCCTAAAGCCCAATAAAAATAAATATATATTTAAGCCTAAGGTCCGGTTCATGATTAACTCTGTCTACACAAGAGTTTCTCTTTCTTAAAGGACCTTTTGGTGCAAATGAATGCCACTCAACTTACAACTCAAAATGCTTTCAGCTAGAATTGTGTGTGCATTGAGTTCTACAAGATCAACTCACCAATTAAAATGTTGAATAAAGGGCAAGATTAGGGTGTGGGTTGACCCAAAATGTGGGGGCAAGGTTGAAGTTGAGGGTTGGAATCTCTGCCATTAAATTATTATTCTGATTGAATCCATATCATTGATCACCTATACTCATCATGTTATCAACATCTTTGGATCTCATGAACCATCTTCATACTAGATCTATTTTATAGATTACTGTGACATATATTCCTTCTAAGTTTTTAAATATTTAATTTTCAAACTCTAATGGATGTGTGTTTTTGAGATTGGTTTAACAAATTTAGTTTATCCAAAAAAAAAAAAGAAGTTAATAATGGGCAAGATTAAGGTGTGGGTGCAGGGTTGAAGTTTAGGGTTGGAATATCTGCCATTAGATCATTGTCCTGATTGAATCCATGTTATTGATCACCTATTCTTATCATGCTATTAACATCTTTGGATCTCGTGAACCAACTTTATATAGGATCTACTTTGTGGATGACTGTGACATATATTCCTTCTGAGTTTTTAATATTTTATTTTCAAATTCTAACGGACGTATTTATTTGAAATTGGTTTAATAAATTTAATTTTATCAAAAAAATAGAGAAAGATAACAATGCAAAAGTGGTTGGTGCCAATAGGAGGCGAGATGGCATGGGACATTGGAAAGGGCATAGGTGGTGATACAAGGGATGGGGCTAGCAAGATTAGGTGAAGCTAAGTGAAGTAAAGATATAGGAGAGAAATATCATGTCGAAGATAGAAAAAATAGAGTTAGAAGTAGGGCAGAGGTGAGGAAAGAGATAGTGGTCTAGAGGGTAGGGCCAATAGGATTATGAAGCAAAGCTCAATCAAATACTAGAGAGGAGAGAGATTATGACATGGGGAGTACTACCCACCGGATTTGGAGGTGAGGTCGAGTGTACTAATTACTGGTTGGATCAAGTCCACTGCTGAGCTAGTGGAGCAGTTCAATCATGAAGCATCACATAGAAACATACGTGCGTTGCATGCTTTTTCATTTATCTAGCTTCATATATAATGCTTCGCGATTATACTGATCTAGCAAGTGGTGGATTTGGTCCAACCAATAGTCACTCAATCAAGTAGGGCACTATAAGAGAGAGATAATGGGGCAAGGTGTCAACAGAGAGATTCCTAGATAGAATAAATCTACCGTGGGCAAAGCCTTTTTTCCCAATCACACATTAATTATGATTTTGATATTTAATGAGATACACATATCATAATTGGGTGGAACGGCCTTATCTATAATAGACACGTTCTATCTAAGAATTTTTTCACTAGAGGAGGCAATAATAACAAATGGGGCATTGAAGAGGAGAGAGATGGTGACACTAGAAGGCATGCCAATCAAATTAGGAGTTGATGTGGGATGGGAAGGGGGTTCAAAGAAAAAAGACAAGGATGATGCAAGAATGGGATGCTAGGCTTCAGAGATGACATAATCAATGGAAAATGATCATACTTTTGGACTATCGTATAACAGCAAGAATCTTATGCATGTATATTTATATGTCAATAATGCAGAAAACTTAGAAACATATCCAGTGATCCAGTATTTCTTGATGATGATTTCCTCCAACCACACATCCTTTTCCATGAATCCAGCAAGAAGTATTATTTCTTCCTTGATAGAAAAGCAAGACATTCCAATTAAATACATTCTTGCTCGTATCAATATGTCAGTATTTATAAAGTAGAAATAAAAAATGGAAAATTTAAATTATAGAAACTTTCCAAAAAGAGAAGCTAAGTACTCAAATTCAAGGTATGGAATAGAAGGTTTTGGATCACAATGCCACACAAATCAGGATAACCCAAAATAATAATGAATAATGTTGAGATAATTGGAAAAAATTGAGGATACTTCTTTAATTTATTACAAGAGAATAGTGCTTGGATGGTGCAGCATGGAGTTAGGAGAAAATGCAGTCAGGCTCATGGAAGTTAATAAGAATCTGCTAATTAGTTTAACAAAGCAAATGCGCTTCATCTAGAAGGAAAAGTAGTAGGGCTTTAGGGGAGAGAGAGTGGTAGAAGCTCAAATGTAAAACAACAAAATAAAATAGGTTGCTTGGTTCAAGAATCAACTAATGATGCGTACATTGTTACATACCATAAAGAACCAGGTAGATATATAAAATTGGTCAAGATGTTGTGGATTGAATTAGTTTCTTATTTTGAATATCAATCCATGGCCAAGTTTATGGCATAATAATCAAAGAATAAGAAGATATCTTTTCTTACCAGGATGAATTTTCTTGAACACCCTTCTTCTAGCCTAGGTCCGGCCACTTGAAAGACCCGGTTGTTTGTTTTCTTGTGCTTGATGAGCCAGTTTTTTCATTTTCATCATGCCACACCATCTCCATCTGGTAGAAATTAAATGACATTTCTTAGACAGTACAGTTTTTCATAGGAACTATGGTGCTAATGTGGATTAAATATAATTTGGTTGACTTCAGAAGACTCCAAACTCCAAACACAATTGTAAATGCAACCTGAAATAAAGGAAAAAACTGTACTCCAAGAAAACATAATTAGCTGTTGTGAACAACTACTACTTAGATTAAGAACAAATACAATAGGGACTAAAAGCATACCTCACCCACAATCACAGTGTCACCCTCTTTAACTCCACGCTTAATTAAAGATTTGTTCACACCACATGCCTCCAAAGCATGTTGGAACCTACTCAAAGATTCTGTATACCTATCCAACAAGTTTTCAGTTTAGTATAAAATAATACCAATCAAGTAGAAAAGAATAAAATATACTGAATCCAAAGCCAGTATTATTTCTTGCATAAAGATCCAGATCCAAATAAATAAGCAAATCTGACCAAACTTAACATGTTATAGCGGACCTGATCAAATACAAGATACAATCTAGAGCCAAAGCAAAATATACAATTTGCCTACAAAAATAGTAATAGGAACCAATTTTCAGCCATAGAGCAAGACGGTGCACCTGCAAAAGAAGAACAGGTTGACAAGGCCTACCAAAAATCTTTGTACTCATCCATGTTTTTTGTTCATAAAGGTAATTTTAAATAATTTATCAAATTTGTTCATTTTATTAATTGTTTCTCTAAGTTGATCAATCCTCATTGCATTCTTTATTTTTTTAGGCTTTTTACTTTCATATCTAAATTTTCGTATTTTCCTTATATTATCTATAGAACATATAAAACACAGTTATATGACGAGACTATCAGTTATAAAAAAATGTGTCCATTCACCATATAATAAAATGCTTGAACAAAGACTAGTATTTTCTGATGAGCATCATCACATGAATATGCCCAACATGCATAGACAATTTATTTCAAGTTAAATTTTAGTTGCCAATAAGAAGAATAGTAACAAACATGTTGGACAAAGAAACTAAACTACAATTTCAACGATTAATTATTCATGATTAGTATCTCTTGGAAGTAATATATACAATATTATAGATACAATATCATGAAAAGAATTAATTCTAATATAGAAGACAACAGGCCAAATAATAGATAAAAATGCCTAAGATTGCAACAATAAAATATAAGTGCAGAGGAGAAGACATACTGCCAATTTGTCATTTGAACAAAACGTTGTATTCCGGCTCCAACTACACGCCATGTACTAGAACTGCTATCATGAAAGATTACAAAATCATTCATTGAAGAGTTTCGTTGCTTTTGTATCGTGTCTGCAACATGATTCAGATTTACTGGATTTGTCCACTCTGCAGCAGATATGGAACTATCAATAAAATGATTATGCAAATAATCACAAATTATGAATAAGATCACCAACCACCTTTAAAGGTGCAACTTGACCTTAAATTTCTAGAAAAAACATGAAGAAATAAATAATTAATGTAATTTTAGAAGCTGCCATACAAAGCTCTCTGACAAAGAACAACAAAAAAGTATAACTGTATAATAGACTTCAAATTAGTAACTAATGTATCATCTCAGTATTTATTTGAAACCTCAAGTTTTAGCATTTGTTCTTAACTAAATTCAATAACTAAATGGTAGAAAATACTGATATTGAATAGTCCAAAGTATGGCATAAAATTCCAGCATTTGATAATGTGGATTGTACTTTCAAAAACAAGTACATCACCGCATCACTTCCTGTTCTACAAGAAAAATAGCACCTTAAATGATGAAGCAGTTGATGAAATAACCAATTGAACAATTGCCCTTGTCCCTTAACACACCACCCACCCCCACCCCCTCCACCCCCAAACCTTTTCTACAAACTAAAGAGGACAAAAAAGCCCATGCACTAATTTTTGTTCCTCTTGTGCATAAAGAAATTTGCATGAGTCATTAATTTAATTGAAAAGAGGCTCAGATAAAAGTTGTTCTGATTTTCTTAAGCCAACAACCTAGCTGACATGACCTGCAAGTTTTCAATAAGATTAAGCAGCTTGAATAAAATAATGCTCCGAATCTAGACTTATTAAAACTAATAAAGCAAGAATTGAACCATATGGATATTGATAAAAGAAACAACTTCAGGTCGCATCAGTATTGTAGCTAGCTAAAAAAGTATGCAAATCAAGCTGCCTACATATTTGACAGGTAGTCATGCAAATATAATTATGAGATTAAATCAATTTACTTATTACAGATTAATGACCTTCAAGTTTCTTCCCTTCCTCCCTTTCTTTCTGTAAAAGTTTATAAGCAGCATGAACAGCATCATGTGTCCCCCGTCTTTTCATAGCACTGATGCAAAAAGGATGAATGCCACGGGCTTGTAGATGTTCCTTGAACAAATTCCATCTCTCATATGCTTCTGGAAGATCCATTTTATTGTACACAACAATGTAAGGCTTTTCTGCCAGCTCTGGACTAAATAATTCCAGTTCCAACCGAACTGCATCAAATTCATATTCTGGCTGCTGCCCAGAACCATCAACAACATGCACCTAAATACCAACAAGTACTGTTTTCTTAGATCACTTACATAGGTATGGTATACTTTTAAAAAAAATAATAAAAAAAAAGAATTTATGCATTACTTATCCTATATTTAGATATCAATTTAGGAAATTCCTAAAAAAATGGGCACAAGGAGCTTTTAATCTGATTGACAATCTTGAATGACCTTGCAAGTCTGACATGCCATTAGAAGGTTTTAAATCCCGTGGGACAAGGATGTTTGGATTTTTTCATGAAACGGAACGTACCGACGTCCCACCCCGTCCCGATACTCAGGACACGGGATGTTCCAAGGCATCCCAATTGGGATGACGAGACACTAGCAGGATGTCCTGTCCCAACACAGAGGATGGTACCCCATCCCGGAGTTCCATGGGATATCCCGCCGGGACCTAAATCCTTGTCTAAAAGAGGGCAATATTTAAGAATGTTGAACTGAAACATTGGAAACAAGATAGGATGCAATAAAACTTTTATACAAAAATTTTATCCAGTCTATATGCAGACTCGGAATAAGAGACTCAACAAAAGCAAAGCATAAAAGAATAGACATAAAGCAGAATGACAGAAATGCCAAGGCCTTGCAGTCAGCTTATAAACTCATTTATCTATAATAAATTAAGCTTAATTCATGCAGAACAAAGGTATCCACTATTTTCAGCAATTTTCCTACGGCATAAGACTCATATGACTCTCGCACAACAATCATTTACAAATTTCATAGGATTTATTGATTTTCCATGGATAAAAAAATCTTATTCTTTCTTATAAATTTATGTTTTCAATTTATCTTTCAGGATGGGACCATCTGATACCATATTTCAAGTGACACAGAGTTTTAATGAGATAAATAGACCACATTCAATAACTTCAGCAAAGATGTCAAGTAAACAAGCAAAAGAACAAATAAAAAAGACCATATCCCCTTCAACCCTTTCAAAAGATAAAATGCTCAACTACATCATCCTTCACAATTTTGGAATGACTGAAAGACCACACAACCAATCGAATGTCAACCCTATAAATTAATGTCTAGATATTTTTTAATCTACTTATCCAAAAATAATCATGCCATACCAATTCCAATAGCAAAGCTTAAAAAAATGATCATGGGTAAACTTCCAAGCAGGCAACTCAGCATACATAAGAAATGATAGTTTCATCTTTTAACTTTAAGCATCAGAATTTAGAACTAAGACATCCAGCTGTTGGATGCCTTCATAATTACAATTAGTAACCGGGTCTTTGACCTAGTACCTATAATTGCAATTTGACTATTCTGGCTTCTGAGTCTAAGAATGATAATATATCATTGTTTCTAAGTTTAAAGGGGGATAGGAATGTGAAAGTTCAATTCCATAGGCTTTCAAGCCTGTCCTTGCACCTAACTTGGGCAAAAGCCCATCGAATTTAAATTTAGCCAGAGTGGATGGTGACAAATGCCCCCCTTAAGATTTGCATACATAAAGACCATGAAGCATGTGGGACTCAATTCATTGTATCATAGATTGTATCTAGCAATTACCTAAGCTTGATATGGCATGTAAGTGATTTCTGAGCCTGAGGAGTCACTGTACATGGCAACCTAAATGGTTCCTTTAACTGACAATCTGACACTTCTTTAATTATAATACTTTGACATTTTAGGTCCCATAGGATAGATCTTTGGCACTCAATGAACGGACATGCTTCCTTTATAGAGGGTGTAGCCTTTAGTGCTTTTTGGTGAAAGTATGTGTTTCTCTTTCCCTCTATCTCGATGTGTGCACATCTTGGGGTTGGGGGGGGGGGGGGGGGGGGGTGGGGAGTGATGCAGCCAAGGCCACGTTTTAATAGAAATAGAGGAAGAAAACACACGAAGCAAAGAGAACAACCAATATGAACAGAAACACACTATGATTTTTAATTCAATATCAAAGTAGACTGCTCACAAAGTTGGCCAAAAGCCTTATTTATAGAAGAAAAAAATCCTAATTTGACACCTAAGCTATCTAGAACATTCTAGGTTTATTCAGAATACAAAATAAGTAAAAATTAAAGCTTCCGACTTGTCCAGGATCTTTTGGGCTCCTATCAATAATGAATTTGGTCCTAAATCTGGATGATGATGACAAAGCTATCATTTATGTAGAGTACAGAAAGAGCTTTCTACATTGGGATCTTATAGGCGATTCTAACTCCGGATGAGAGATTTATGCCCATTTTAGCACGGCAATGTCAAAACCACCAAAATAGGTGCAATCAACCTAATTTCTTGTCCTATTGAGCCTAACCCACCAAATCAAGATATTTACCAGCTAAGGCATCTATGTCAAATAGAGAGAGACTACTTCTTTACCTGGTGTCCCTTCTATCAATGACCATGTTTACAAGGCTTTATAGCCACACTACCCACCAGTTCACTAATTGCATATTCAACTCTAGTCCAGGGACCCTACACCAAAAAAAATTCACTTTATATTCAAGTTTTTACAACCTCATATCAGCTCATTGAATTCCTAAAAAAACGATGTCCACCGTGCTCAAATTTAACAATTCTAGCACATTGCAGGACCAGGAAAGGACCAGGAAAGCCCTGAATGAACACATAGGGTTATTTTGGATAAGTTTTACCTTAAGCTAGATGTGAACCACCTAATTTCCAATCTTTCAATAATTCTCCCAACAAGCTGTTATCTAGAAAATTGTCAGCATGCATGCTCTGCATTACATATTCGTGTGTAAACATACATCTATACATGTACATGTATCTATATACATAAGGGAGAAGCTTTTGCGGTCAAACTCCCTTCTGTATCTAGAGCCGTTAACTAAGGGGAGGGGGCTTTGGGGAAGTTATATTAACAGATCAACCAGCCTCCAAAGTCTTCCTGATTTTGCCTTTTTCACATCTCCTACAGAACTCAGGAGTCCATACAAATAAAGGAAACTTAAGAAGCAATTCAATTAGCATCTTTTTTCCTCTCTTTTTCTCTCTTTTATTTTCCTTTTCACATGTCCCATACATGATGATCTTAAAAATATTAAGAAAAGTGTGAAATCAGCTCCTGATCATTGGAGAAAAAAAAATGGCCAACCTTAATTCTTCTTATGAACAACGATGATAGGTTTCTTAACGTGCATGGATTTATGAACACCCTCTTGATTGTTTAAGTATTTGATTTCACCTTCAAGAAAATTCGATATATCATACAATCATCTCATGATACCTCCACTCAAATTTATCCATCCTCTCTGGTTAGCAGATTTTGCACCTTCCATAAATGTGATATATTGCCCCCATAAATATCTCTTGTTTTTTAGTAACCTACGGTGAGCATCCTCGTAATGACGGATGGACATAATATCAACAATTCTTCAGCTCTAACCAAATTAAATGTCAAGGGCAAGGTTCAAAAACTATTTTCAATTTTATTTTGGCCCGATATAATGAGCATTGGTTTCAGCAATTGTGATACTTTTAGTTCCTGTTGCAATTATAAAAACCAAATTTAACAATTCTCACGCACATAATTACAATACTGTAAAGACCTTTTCAAGTTGCTTTTTAGTTTAGAAGGAATGACTGAACACTCATTTCTGAGTGGGTTGAGAATGCCTTGGTGATAAACAGTTCAAGGAGGAAAAGAATAGGAAATATAGCAAATAAATGAAATGGTGAAAAATTAGGCATTGTTTCAAAGCATTTTGTATTATGTGGATTTTTTTAAATGTGTCATCCTGATCACTATATATTGAGACCATAAAGTTGTATTTTTCAAAAGAAATATGATGTGGAAAAAACCCATTCCTATAGTCTAATATACTATACAATAGTTTGATGGCAATTTATCATATGATTTAGATGCCTATAAGATTTGAAGTTTAAAAATAGCCAAACTTATGTCAAAAAATTTATTTGCCTCTAAATCTCTTTGGAATATATTTGATGCAATGTTTACAAATATATTCAGTACCAGAATCTAAGTTTAAGCTGGGTAATACGCTCACCTACAAGCAATGAATAAAGAAAAGTCCAAAAAGAATGTCACATATAACCAATATTTGTAGTGAATGCAGCCTCATAGGCAGTTTTGAGCTAAATACTATAACTGGACTGGAATTCAGATAACTTGAGGTTTTGATTTCAGAGTCTCAGCCAATCTTCAAACCTCATCATGGGTTTCTAGAATCTATCCTAATTCATAAGGAACGGCAAAGTACAAGAGGAGCAATCAATCAACAACAAGTACTATATTAAGAATTGATCAGAATAAGTAAATACAAAACAATTTGTTCTATTTTTTATATCAGCATCCTATCCACTAACTAAATGACTTCACTCCCGAAGCCAGGCCCACATCGCTCAACAAGCAACTACACTCTTTCCTCAGCTCCACAACAATGAATCAAGGCCCAGCCCAGCTCGAGCCATTCCAACCACTCACTTTAAATTGAGTATCCGTTTCTCTCATTTTCCTGCTAGGATTGGAAATCCTGTATTTTACATATCCATACAATGGAGTCCTTAGGTTTCCAAAATAGTGTAATGTAAAAAAAAGTGCTTCAAATCATTGCTATTTAACTCGGACCTGTTCTGAAAAAGTCGCGAAGCTGATGGTTCAGGCTTTTATTGGATTTTGATAATCCTTGCTTCATCAATTTTGAGCTTAATAAATTATTAATTGGCTGAAAATTACTTGTATGGAAACTTGGGATCATTTATTCCGATAGCAACTAAAAAAAATATTCATTGTATATAGACTTTTCCTAGTATGTTTCTATTAAGTATAGCTATGGGATTTTTAGCCAATCTTGTTGCCTCACTTCATGCGGAAAAACCAGAATTCACATCTATCTTATCAGACCATGTGAGATCTGTTAGGGCGCCACCTGCTTTCACTTGCACGAGCGGAATTGAGTCTATTCCATGCTTACAGGTGAATAGGCAATTAGTTAACTGCAAGATTATTATCACTCTAATTCAAGTGGTCCTATTAATTTAAATTTAAACCATTTAGGAGCACTCTTTAATGCAGAACGCGAATGAAAATAAAAATAAAATAAAATAATAAAGATGAAAAATATCAAATAACTCTAGAATTCAATTCCAACATTCAATTCTAACTATTTCCGCACAATTGGAGCATTTAAATAGAGCAACAAATTATAACCTGGCATAAGTCAAATTACTGAGTCCTAATAAAATTAAAAGTCCATGATAATAAAAATAAAGAAAATCCTAAAATAAAGGAAATACTAAATAAACCCTCATTCTAGAATAAAATTAGGATTAGAATTTCTCAAAGTACACAACGTTTTCTTCTGAAATATGTGCAAATTTTCTGATTCCCGTCATTACCTTCTGATTGAAAAGAATCGACTCTGTCGAGAAATTGAAGTGGGTTCCTAACAAATCTGGACCAACAATTATATTAGGTTCTGTACTTAACTGCTCTGTAAAATTGCTTAATAAAGAGTAATAGAATAATCAAGCTATCTTTCTTCAAAGCGAAAGCTCAACTTTAGCTCTACACACACCCAATGCTTGGAGATGCAGAACCCATTATGGCGTCAGCTTGTCTCTCAGCAAGAGATCAAAGGTTGGAGATAGTCACAGCTATTGGGTCTCTCTGTCTAGGGCTAAAATCTGCTGATAAAGAGTGTCCTTCCTACCATGCAAGGTCCTTTGACAAGCAGGAAAATGATAGTTCTTACACTGGAGATAGGTAGGTTGCAGTGTAAGTTTTAATAAATTCAAACTTTTGCAGTGAACCAACATGAAGATCCTTGTTGCATGCCCTACACAATTGAGAAAAAGGAGCCCAGATCCATTTGTCTGGGTCTTCTACTTTGGATATGCAAAACTCCTAGGACATTCTTAGGTGTTCCTTAGACAAGAACATGGCAGGTATTAAACCACTACAAGTTGTTTCATCGGCTTTTAGTTCTAGATCAGTAACCTTTTCAAGATATGGTTCTCGTGTAACTTGGAAAGAGCTGTCTACCTGCATATCATCAAAAATAAGAATGCATGCTTCTTGGCCATTCTTGCTACTTCTGGTAGGAGTAGAGACATCAGCTAGTTTACTAGTACAATCTTGTTCAAGAGAAGATAATGAATGCTCCTCAATTGTGGATCCATCAAAAATCTGCCTTGCCGAACTTCCAATTTCAGCAAATCCTGCACCAAGAAAATCTTGGACTCTGTGGCTTGTGTCATGGAAGTCAACAGCTGACTCATATTCCATTTCAGTTTGCATATCTTGAGCATGATAGTTTCCACTGGAAGAAGAGGACTCATCAATGCCTATAAAAATATTACTCGCAGTTTTCAAAATCTTTTCACCATTTTCTTGCATATCCCTTTCAGCATACATGTTGCAGGTGCTGCCATCCTATCAGCATACATGTTGCAGGTGCTGCCATCTTTCTCTTGTTGGACTTGTTTATGCTGTAGAAGGTGATGCAAACGATGGTCCCAAACATGCAGCTGAAGGAGAAGCTACTGGTTTAGCCAATTTAAACCAAGAACCTTGTGCACAATCACTCCCAGCTGCCCACTGTGATGTATAGCTTTTAGCAAATAAGCCTCAAACTCAGTTTTTTCTTGAATCAGCATCTCTTACACTTCAGAAAATTCTTTAACTGAACCTGATATATCCATAAAGTCTTTTGAGATTGGGCTAGAATCTTTAGGCTTCAACTTCTGCAGCAAGTTTGCAACCTTAGAGAAAAACAGATGTGCTCTAGCAAGAACATTTTGCAATTCATGCTTAGGCCACTCTTGTCCATGGGGATTATGGAACTCTAGGATTGGTGGTGGCTTACATGCACCATAGATTTTAACTGACGAATATCTGAACATGGCAAATTTGGAGCCTACTCCGAAAAGCCGAAGGCAGTCCCTGTGCAATGAATGTCCACATTTAGATAGCCTACATACTGCAGAGTGGCTGAACAGCTGAACTATAAGAACTTCCCAGATGATAGAGCACATGCTGCATTCGATAGTATAACCCTTCGTGTAGATTTTGGGACCCCACCTCCAAGCTCACAACTTAAGCATTGGGACCACATCCAAATCTTTCCTTCATCTTCACCAGACAGACATGATTCTGGAGGGAGTTGCCTAACAAGATTACTAAGATTTCCATTCTGGTGGGTGTGACAATATATGTGTGATTCTGGTGGTTCACCACATGATGAGCAAATGTGTTTCTTGTTGAGTAAAATATCTTGCAGATATCGCCCTAGGGATACATCAAAATTCCCATAATATTTTATACGACAAAGATGATTCTTCTCACAAACAACTTGTTTTGTTATACACTGCCTAGACAGCAAAACCAATATGCTTTGAGGATCTAATACACTCTGAAAGTCATCCTGTTTTAGCATTTTAACTTTGTCACCAACCTCAGATCTGCAATGCTCAATAGACTCAGAGAAATCTGAGACCAGCCCACATTCACCGTCAGCGTTTCTTTCATCTGGTTTTCTTGATTAATGTTAGCAGTTGCACCTTTATCATGATCAAGCATCTGCATAGATATTGGCAGAGTATCCATTGAAAACTGATGCAAAAAACTAGGTTGATCCATTATAATCTTTTCCTTGCTAGCACTACTTGAATATCTTCAACATCTCTTGCCATGGGAGGGATCATCTGGTTTAGTAATTTCGAAAGTTCATGCACCTGATTAGATGGTACATCTTCAAAAAGTGAGTGAGGGCCATGTGAGAGGTTAGAAATCATTAGAATACTCTTCAATGTGCTGCTTATATTCAATTCGAATAGAATCCTGACTGCTACAAGGGACTACTAGCAAGCTAGGTGAGAATATTCATCAAGCCAAAATAAGTTGATTGACTCAGAGACATCCAACCATCAATAGCTATTAAATGAAAAGACTTATGAATCACCACCCCATGCTTGCACAGTTCATCCATCAATTCCAGGGAATGGCTAAAAGAATCAGTTATCCTTATCAAGTAGCAACAGCTTCCACGAACTTCTTGTCCTCGTATTGAAGAAGATTGCACAAAGTAGGAACAGACCCTAAGTTATCTGAATCAGATCAATTAGATGCAAAAGTACTTTTGGACTGACCACCATGATGAGAGTGTTCAGGCCTCTGTTTTAGTGATGTCAGTTCCACCACTGATCCACCATTGCTTGTCTAAACAATACTGTTGCTCATCACTGATCTAGGTGACTTGTCTATAGCAACACCAACTTCTTCAGCACAACCTTTCTCTTGCTCCATCTTTGCGGAATCCCGACGTAGCTCATCAAAAATAATCCTCTTAGATTGTTTACTGTCATCTGCCATAACCTCACCAAAAATATTTGTATCTTTCTGCTCCATGCCATCAGAATTCTCTTGGCATATCGAGCCAACAATTTTACTGTATTGACTTAAAAAAGCACTCATGAAATTAACTAAATCTTTCATGTAAGGATTGTACAATTACTCATCACTTTCTCCCCAAGTCTCGCACTAGGCAATATATCTTCGTTATCCTTTTTTAAGTATCTAGGAGGCATGTAAGAAGCTCTATAAAAATATCTTCGCTCACTTCTAATACAAGTATCATAATGGTCTCTATCGAATTAACAACATTTTCTGAATGATATAGCCTTATGATATGTAGGAAATAGCAAAACATCTTGAGAATTAGCGTATCACATTCAAGATCCAACATCACAACATATGATTGGATCTTGGAAACAGTTTTAAGAATTGAAATCCTCTTGTAATATGAGTAACTAGATATCTCATCAAATTTCTTAAAGGCTTTAACAATCTTTTAAAATATCTTCTTCATTAAATCATCATCATATGCAGCATCTAGAGCTGTTATTCTTGTGATTTCATTGATACACAAGGCCACAGCGACTTTCACATCTGTATCCGAATGTTCTAACAACTCTTAGCAACTAGGGCCTTCACTACGAGACGAAGCATGTTAGATATTGAATCAGATGGTGATTATTCCACTCTTACTAAAGGACTCTTAGTGTAATCCAAAAGAGAGAAGTTCATCGATAGCGGATGGAGAGGCGAGCCAGTTCCCAACCTCCTAAAGCCAATCTTCCAGCTTCTTCCATGTGGATGTTATTCCTCTAAGCTTAAGATCACCAATGCTCCAAGCTCTCTGAAACATCAGGATATCGGAACCCTAGAGTTATCCGATAATTTCAAATGAGTCCAAATTTCAATGAAGGGATTATACATTTTACGAGACGGCCTCGAAAACTTTTGGACAGTTGCTTGCAAGCCGAAGACAAGATACGAACTTCAAAGTTTTTTTCAGGTCTGTAACACAAGGTCTACAACAACACTATGGACCACAATACCTCAAAATGGGAGAAGGGGCCAATATTTTTTCTTCTTTCGGTCCTCTTGTCCCTCCCAGCGAGAGGCTTTGGCATTCGGCGATGGGAAAGGTGGTGACAGTGAAGGGCGCCAACAGCTCCGACGACCAGTGATGAGGAGACAATCTACTTGCTGGCACAGCAAATCTGGTCAATGACCTGCTTGATGAGGGTGACTAGGCCACGATCGCCGAAGGCGATGGGGTTGGTCAACTGCTTGCCTTCGCGGGAGAGGCTCTCAGAGACATGAGAAAGCATCGACGACAACGAAAAGGGGGGTTCAAGAAGCGAAAAGGAAAGGAGGAAAGGGATCAAAGGTAGGGTCGAGCGATGGTGAGAAAAGGAGAGAAGAGGTTGGCACCAACGACCATTAGCAAAAAGGGAAGGATCGAACATAGTGGAGGAGCTGGCTAGTGATCCAACCCTCTTGGATTGAAAGCGATGGAGGAGGCAACCGGTGGTCCAACCCTCTCTTCGTGCCTCTCTTCGGAGTGGACGAGGAAAGGTAGGAGTAAACTATGCGGAGAAGCGGATGTGGAGATACAACAAAGGAGGAAGGGGGGAAGAGAAAAGAGGAATGCGGCGACGGCAGTGGCAGGCAACAACGATGGCGGCGGCTTCCCCGATCTTTTTTTTGTTCTCATGAGTCTGGATTGGATGGGAGGCTTCAAGCAGCTAAACAGGGAACCTTGTTTTTTTCTTAGTTTTTCTTTAGTTTCTTCCATTTTCAAAAGCCTCAATCGGGCGAAGGTTTGCTGTGGGCGAATAGGAGAATCAACAACTATCAGTAATTGATACAAGGGATCGTAGTTTGCTCCAATATCAATTGATGTAGAATGCGAACGAAAAGAAAATTAAAATTAAAATTAAAGAAGGAAAATATGAAATAACTTTGAAATTCAATTCCAATATTCAAGTCTGATATTCTCCGTACAAGTAGAGCCCTTAAATAGAGCAACAAACCATAACCTAATAGAAGTCAAATTATTGAGTCCTAATAAACTTAAAAATCCTAATAAAGGTAACAATGAAAATAAAGAAAATCCTAAAATAAAGAAAACACTAAATAATCCTCCTTCTAGAATAGAATTAGGGTTATAATTCCTCAAAGCACATGATGTTTCCTTCTGAATTAGATACGAATTTCCTGATTCCCATCACTCTCTCTCCAAATATGTCTACTAATTTCAAATTTATTTTTTCTAGAATCCAAGACCATATCACTCAACTTTCTCCTTAACCTTGATTTTGCGCATGAAATTTATTGCTTTCTTATTTTATATTTATATTACATTTAATAATAATTTAATTATTTATAATTATATTCTTACTGCATAATTTTCACTATGTCCATATCATAAGACCAGGCATGGCCTCTTGAAAAACCTGAATTTCTAGATAGTGTTTTATTCATTAAATGGAATATGTTATACATCATCTTGGCTAAATTTATCTGATGACAAACAGAAAGTAGAACCAAATCAAGGTAGCAAAAAGTAATGGAAGTTCTAAACGGTATACATACAAAAGCAAGAGTAATAAGCATTCTCAACATGAAAAACTAGTACTAAGGAGAAACATTGTAGTTTCACTGTGTTTAAATAATTTTGTATCTGATGACAAAAACTATAATTGAACAACCAAATTCATGCAGAAAGAGGTAATCAAAAATTCCAAAGAAGGTAAACAAAAGCTAAAGAACAAGAATTCTCTACATATAAAATTAACACCTAATGTGAAATGACCACCATTTCACTAAAGGCCTGTTTTAATGATTGGGCTGAAAATCCTATAGAATTCATGGATTGAGCTAGTACAACAAGCAAAGTCATAGATTACAGGCTAGGCTAGGCCTATATTCATAAATACCTAGAAGTAGCTTTAGAAAGGGCCTGCATGAATCCTATAAGGAAAGAAAAGACCTCACGCCCACTCCGAAGCTACTCATGGGTACTTATGAACATAGGCCTAGCCTAGCATATAATCTTATAATTTTGCTGGTTGTGCCAACCCAAACCACAAATCCCCCATGATTTACTGGCCACTCATCCAAATAGGCTCTAAATGCTAATATTACTAAGGTAAAGGAAACCATATCATTTTTGAAACCCATATTGTCATACATATGGTAAGCTCACAATCATAAGCTTTGCCATGTAGTTGAGGTCATTAATATCTATGAGGGACACTAATATCCACTTGGCTTGTACAGTCTCAGCAGATGCAGCGACAAATCTTCAATAATTAAAGGAGAAGTGAGCCTACAAGATAGGTCAGATGGATGACAATGAAGCTAACATAATGACTCACGTAATATTTAGCAACTCAACCAGTCATTGTAACAATTCTCATTCATTTAAATATGCAATATTGTATCAAAGGTATTGATTTGACATGAAAGATTACATACCAAGACAGAACATCTTTCAGTATGTCTTAAAAACTCGTGACCTAAACCAAAGCCCCGATGTGCACCTTCAAGCAAACCTGGCAGATCTGCAACAATCATGGTGGCATCATAATCCAATGAAACCACTCCCAGATTTGGAAGTAAAGTTGTAAAAGGATAATTTGCTATTGTTGGCTGAGCAGCGCTTATGGCACTCAAAAGAGTGCTTTTTCCGGCATTTGGAGCACCCACAATCCCAACATCAGCAACCAGCTTTAGCTCCAAATCCAACCACCTGACCAAGCGAACTTTCTAAGTTTTTACAAAAAAACAAATTTTTAAGTGATTAATCAAATTATCTGAAATCAAAAATTATTGATATCAAATAAGGATTTCTTATAGACTAAAAACAATGGATTGATAATATTTTAACCACAACTAGAAGAAATATTTGAATTATTCTTTCAAACTTGCCAGAATTTGATCTAAGAAGATATAAAAGGAGATTGATTTTTGTCAGTTGCAAAGGTAGGATGCAGAAATATCAAACCAAATACAGATCAAGAAGAAGAAGAAGAAGATTTTAAGGAGTTTGGTTCTGAAATTCCTTTTCAGAAACAAAAGAACACATTTTATACAGTAATTTGCTGTTTTATATCTTGGTTGCCTGCAATGCCATAGTTTGGCTTCCTCTTATCCAATTTCAATTTCCTATATCAAACAATGATACATAGGGCCAGATGATATCAGTACACAGAGCGAGCTGCATGCCATCAATCTAACAATATGGACCCATTATCAATCATGAATCATAACAGTTTCATTTAGCCAGCCAAATTATATGATTCAACAAAAACTACGAAACTCATCAAAGCTCGCATGAGTAGATATCAGGAGGTAATTATATGGAACCCGATCCAAACCCCAACATTTAACATAGACCACTAGTTCACAAATGTGATCATAAAAAACAAAAGAAAATCGAAAAAAACATGAAAAAGGCAAATTGTATTTGGTGACAAAAGGAAAGGAACTCACATTTCAGCACCCTCTTCTCCATTCTCCGCGATCTTTGGAACCCTGTTAGTTCCTGACTTGAAGGAGGCATTCCCTCGCCCGCCTCGCCCACCAGGCAAGAGCAGTGCCCTCTGCCCAGGGTGAACCAACTCCAGCAACGGTTCCCCCTCAACCCCTCCTTTCCACGCCTCTCTTATCACAGTACCAGGAGCCACCTTCACCACCACATCCTCCCCCTTAGCTCCAGCCTGCTTCCACCCCTGCCCATGCCCACCTCTCCCTGCCCTAAAGTGCACAGTTTTCCGGAACGGGAGCAAAGAATTCATCGACCCATCAACCTCCACATAGACATCTCCTCCCCTCCCTCCATCTCCACCAGATGGACCGCCGTAAGGCACAAATTTCTCTCGCCGGAATGCCACAACCCCATTCCCTCCATCCCCAGCCTTCACATATATCTTCGCCCTATCAAAGCACCTCATCACAGCCGGAACCCCCTTCTCCTTCATCTCCCCCTCCTTAATTTCCCCGTCTCCATCAAAATAACCCTCCAATTCCCCATCCAACTCAGCCTCAAACCCTAAAGATGAGGCCTTTCCTTCTTCGCCATCATCAAACCCCGAGTCCAGAACGATCTCATCGTCCTCCGAATCAAAATCCGAGAATTCTTCATCAATATCTTCAATATAGCTCCAACCTTTCTGGTTCCTTTTTATGCCTCCATAGCTGTGACCGATTAAAGGGTTCTTATTTGCCGATTCTAACCCCGGAACGGAGGACTCGTAGAGCTTGATCTCGCCGTCAGCTCCAGGGGAGAGCACGAGCGAGGGATCAAGGGAGAAGTCGTCCTTGGGAGGGAGGCGGGTGTAGGTGGTGGCCTCACCGCCGCCAGAGCGATATGCCGGCGGGAGGGAGGAGCGGCCGGAGCCCGGCCGGGATTTGAGATTGGGGCTTGATTTCGAGTTATTCGGGACGGAGGACTTTCTAGTGCTTTTGGGTTTGGGGCGAGAGCCGGCGGAGAGAGGGCGGAAAGCGGGGCGAGCGCCGGCGGAGAGAGAGCGCAGAGCGGGGAGAGATAAGGCGGCCGACGCCATGGCCATTGGAAGTGGGAGAGAGAGTGTGAGTGGATTGGATCGCCGAAGTGTACGTTTTGGATTTTATTTTAAGGGCAGAATGCCACGTTACCCGTACAAATTGTCCTGGCGCTAAGGTAGCGTTTGGTGCAGTGGAGGTAATCTCGAGGTTACATTTGGTCGCCTACAATCTATCCGGGCTTCAAAAAATTTAAACTGGACTCATTATATAATTATATTTAGTATATATTTTTAATAATAATTATATTTAAAAAATTATCGAGAATATTAAAATTATAATAATTTGATAATAATTTTTTAAAATAAAATTCATTTTTTTTTTGTATTTCTTTTTCTTTTCAAGTACTTACTTTTCTCTAATCGATGAGCTGCCCTCACATAAATTCTGGAAAGATCATCGCTACTCTAGCCGTTGCCACCATTCTAGTCTTCACCGGTGACCAGTAAAACCTTTTTTCTCATATAAAACCTCGCCCTCCTCTCTGCCACTGTTCTCTCAGCCTCCCTCTCCCCAACCCCATCACCACTATATATGTGGATTCCCGTCAACGATCGGTGAGCAAACTCTGACACATACGATGGAGAGAATGATGTCGCTAAAGAAAAAGAAAATGTGAGGGCGAGAAAGAAGTAGAATGCTACTATTGCAGTCTGGACCATCGTGGCCTGTAGCTCCGATGCGGCGTCGGGCATCGCCCTCCTCATCTGGAATTCTACACGCATGCCCAGTCCTGCAAAAAAGAAAAGAGACCCGGGTTGGGAATTCCGGTGGGAGCACTTTGACGATCAAGTCAATGGGCGACCCAGAGGAACAGATCCTCCTTGGTGGATCGCAGTGATGTCTCCACGTTCAGAAGTTGTTTTCTAAAGAAAAGAAAGTGAGAAAGTGGGAAAGGAGCGTCGGCGAAGAAGGAGAGCCCGAGCAGGGTTGGCTGTGTCCGTGAGATTCTTCCAACGAATTCTCCGGTAGCCTCAAAGCATTTCGTCTAGTTTGCTCTCCCCTTCTATATGCCGATGGTTACCTAGCATGCCCCTGCTTGCTTGTGGCATGTCATTTGTTTTGTGACTTGTCTTTTGTGTCTTCGGTCGGAGGCCCCTTTTAGTTTGTTATGGAGAGGCGGTGTTACCCCTTGAGCTTGCTTCCAGATATTCCCTTCTTGGAAGAGTCCCGAGGGATGACATCTGGTAGCATTTGGGAACTGCGTATGAGCTCCCCTTTCTCCCTTCGGGGTAAGGAGTTATATCGCTGGCTCTAACATTCTAGTTGGTCACCATGTTTTGGGAAGCTTGGAAGAGCATTAGTATGCGGGCGGCCGCCCCAAGGTTTGAATCCTCTGGCGCGACCTTCTTCTTGTGGGTGATGCAAACGGTAGGTCGAGGGGCGCCGCGCCTCGAATGGAGCATCCCTTCCCGATCGGTGTAAACTGGGGCCTAAGGGGATCCTAGTGTTTCGGCGAGACGCCTCCCTCCATAGACCTCAAGCGACAGGCCGCCACCTATCAGCCGTACCATCCCAATGACAGGGTTTTGATGAAGACAACCCCCTTTCCCGCCACGATTTGAATCTCTGTCGTCCTCCTTCCTTCAGTTGGTGGCAGTATGAACTCGACTCCGACGAGGAGCTAACCTCAGTAGGGAGCTCACTTTGGCTCCTCACTCGGGCGCCATGCTCAGGTGGCACCTCCACCTGCTAGCTGACAGCCAGCATCCAGATGGGCTCCACATCAGTGGATATAGCCATATCAGTTGGTCCCCACTCTCGAGCTCAGAAGATGGTATGGTGCTCAGGGCGTGGAGAGTAATGATCGTGCTGACGTGGATTGGGACGTATCTTACGTTTCCAATGTCTCTACGCGTCTGTGCTTCGTAGACCACACCTTCGCATTGATGGGGGTTTCGTGGCGCTCAGCTTTCTGATGGCGGTCATAAATGCTTCTCTTGGATCGACGCAAATCCTCTGGGAACGAAGCATTCGGGTCACCCAATGCTAGTGTTGGGAAATGTATCCCAAAGCCAATTTCTATTGTACACAGTTGTACATTTGATGTAATTGTATATGAATTATATTATTGAATAAAATGTTTATTCTGGCAGTTCATCACTATTTCATCTTTCTGTAATGAGTTCTTGAGTGATGAAGTCCTTAGGACTATTTGTATGTGATATAGAGAGGATATATCATATAGTCCTAAAATTGTTCGCGACCAAATGATACACTTATTTCAGGAGGATAGTATATCAAGTATAGGTCGTTGTGTGCCATAGTCGTTGGTTGTCCTCTTAACCAAGGAGTGTGGAGACACTGGTATGGCATGCAGATGTTGTGTTTGATATTTCATCGAATGTGACATGTCTGTGATTTTTTCTGCCTAGAGTTTTGATATGGACGTAGCTATCCCTCAGACATGAGATCGTCATGGTAGCTTGCGAGCAACTCACTGTACTTTGGTACTGGACTATCTAGATTTCTAATCCAGGGATGGAAGGTTTCTGGGTACAGTTAAGTACTCGTGTAGCAGTGATCGGATCAAGATGGGATTGACCCCTCCAAAGTGTTTGGAGCTGATATCTTACTGTGTTTTAATTTAGCAAAACCTTGGCCAAGGTAGTCTCTGTAAAGTGTTATAGGACTTATGAGATTGAGACACATAGTTGATGGACTTTATGGGTTGGGCAGTTTAATCCTAAATCTTCCTGAGCATTGAGGTCAAAGGGATTAATTACTAGGTTTCCATATCTCCTGGTTCTTGATTGTTGCTCTGCAACTTCGACCTATCCGGACGTCAGGTGTCATTGCTAGATGACGACTTTGACTGGTATTGGAAATGTTCTAGTGCTACCGGCTTAGTGTTCGAACCTATGGGGTCACACACCATAGGGGTTTCTACTTGATCTAGTGATCGGAGAACGATTGGGAATCGTTCGTGAACTCACAAAGGAAAAGTGTTTTTCTTTACTCAAGTGTCGACACTTGATATTCTTGAAAGTGTCGACACTTGTATAAGTGTTGACACTTGTTGATTTCGCAAGTGTAGACACTTGATGTCACAAAAAGTTATGACATAAAGTTTTCACTAATAGTTGGTGATGCATGGAGGTGAATTAAGTAATGTGATTACTTGATAGCCCAATTTGATTGAGCTATAAAAATCTGGAACAAATCAAATAGGATTTGGTTCAAAATAGGTTTGGGTCTAATTGGGTTGAACCCAATGTATGCACACTTGACCCAATTGATTTCAGTTATGAACTGAAATCAATTAACACATTAATCTGAATTTAAATAAGTTTAAATTCAGTTTTTGGGGAGTTATGTAACTTTCCATGACCATAACTCTTCATAACTACCCATTACCACTCCATTATCACCCATAACTCCCCACTTTCCCTCTCCCTCACCATCTATATAATGGGCTGAAATGGGAGGACGGAAATAAGAGAAAATTCAGCAAAGAAATGCTGGAAAAATCAAAGGGAAGAAAGGGAAGAAACTAGAAAAGATTCTGATTTTATGGGTGTGAGATTTTAAGAAAAAAGTGTGCATATTTGTACATAGTGATCTAGATCTTGAGATTGAGTATTTGGGAAGGGTTTCAATCACTTATTCTCCCCCTCTTGAGTTTCTTCATTCATTCGGAAAGTCTGGCATCGAAAGAAGAAAAGGAGTCCCGATCAAATCGTTTCACAACAAGCTAGCACTTGGAGTGGAAGTAGATTTTGAAAGAGCCCTGGTGTGAACCACCTGTAGAGGCCGGACACGTGTGCGGCTAGCAGAGTTCTTCCTCCTGCTCTTGGATCTTTCGCAGCGGAGAGCGTCTCCATTTCATACGAGGTATGGTTTTACATATATAAATATGTTGCTCTGAAATGTTCATAGCATGAGTTCATGATTTCATAGTTTATATTAGTCATTCATGCAAGATCTTGGACTAAGTAGCATAGAATAATTCTAAAAACATGCTTAGATTAAATGTTAATCCATTTATCATGCTTCCGCTGCATGTTATTTTAAAAAAGTTTTGAAATAGAAAGCATGCTCGCTACTAGTTTTCCTTTCAATTGGTATCAGAGCAACCAGGTTGCTCTAGCATGAATGTTTATTATAAATATTATGAAATCAGTTTAATATCTTGCAAGTACTCGGATTGAGTGCCTCACCAGGCCGTCTGGTCATAGGAGAGAAGTAGGGCTGCAAGACCCTCACTTCCCATTCAAAGGGATCTCCTATGGCGTGTCGGGGTGCCATTGTGTAGGACTCATGAAGAAGAAAAAGAAAAGAAAAAGTAAAGATTAAAATGTTTTGATCTTTATTATGTTCTAAATTTGAAGTCATAAAATGTTTTAGAAATGTTCTAAAGTTAGTTTATGATTGTTATGTTAAATAGTTTAACATAAAATTCAAGTTTAGAAAAGACAAAATTTGGATTTCTGCATTTTTGTGCTCGGGTTGGATCAAGTGTCGACACTTAGCTTACCAAGTGTCGACACTTGGGTGTCTATGTGTCGACACTTGGGCTTCTAGGTGTCGACTCATGAACAAAAATATAGAAATTGGTTCACTGTGTGTCGACCTGTCTCAGAATAGTGTCGACACTTGCTACTGAAGTGTCGACACTTCACAATGAACAGAAATTTAAAAGTTGGATTTTCTTGTAAAAAATGTTTTATAAAGTTTATTGAAAATGTTTCAATCTATTGTATGATTAACTTAAATATGAATTAAGTAAATCTAAGTGACTAAATGATCTAAGGATATGATTTTAAGATCTAAGTCATATTTAGCTTGAATTAGGTCCTATTTGGGTTAGACCTAAGTTTAGATGAATTGGACTTAATAGAAAATTAACTTAATCAAATGTTGAGTTAAAGTTCTTCTCTAGTATCTATCTAATAGTTAGATTGATTGGTCCATACATCTAAATGGACTTAATCTTGGCTTCGTGGTAGGACCCGATTCCTTAGGCTAGCCTAATCGAAATTGGTGAACCAATTGGTGTCTAAGGTAAGTATGGCTTTTGATCTATGGTTTTTGGGGCTACCTCTTTCCTGGCCAATGATATTGGTGTCTAAGGAAAGATGGTTAATGGCTTAACCCATAACCTTGATCTCACTTACCTGGCCAATATGGTCAACCAGATTTGATTAGTTAGCTCATTGATTCGAGTTAGCCCATGCCAATAAGGTTAATCAGCTTGACTGATTTAGATGCCCATAGATTTTGTGGTTCATGTAACCCTTTCATTAACATATGAAGTTAGTGAAAGATAATCCATGACTTATCCTTTCTCTTCTGTCATAACATGTATAAAATCTCTAAATTATTAGGTCCTTAAAAAGATGGAAATTATATGATAACTTTTTGTCTTAGCCTCCCATTAAGGTGTTTGGTAATAAGTCCAGTAGTGGGGTGATTATCGGCAGATCCATAGATCGGGTGGTCATCATACTATTGGAATTGCCATTCATTATATGATGACATAATGCAACTTTCTTAAACAGGTGGTTAGGTTAGCCGGCCAAAGTCGGGCTTGATCATTTGTTAGCTAGAAGCATTAAGATCAGTCATGTTAATGGTTGGACCTAACTGGGACCTTCTTTAGCAGGAAGCCCAAAGGCCGATTGAAGTGTTCCTGGGGCAAAATAAATTACTAGGAGTTGTTTGGAGAAACAACTGGTTATGAACCTACCTTTAGATGAGCATGGGTTGGCCGACCATAGTCGGGCTCATGCATTGTCTATTGGATTCTGGTACCCACTAAGGGATAAGTGTTATTCTTCGGATTGGAGGTAGAGGCTACCAGTCTGAATAAAATAGTGGGAGGAGCTTTTAGACAAAAGTCCATGTCTTTATATTTTAAATAATTCATATACTAAATAGTCTTGGTTTTCTTTTTCAGATAATGTCTACTAATCTGTCACTTCGGTCATTATTAGATAATGACAAGCTCATGGGACCCAACTTCGATAGCTGGTATCGAAGACCGAGAATCGTTCTCGAGCACGAACGGATCCTTTATGTATTAACGGATCCGGCACCTGAGGGGCCAGCCCCCACCGCACATACTGCAGTCAGAGATGCTTATCAAAAGTGGGTCTCTGACCGTACTACGGTGTGGTGCATTATGTTGGCGGCTATGAACGACGAGTTCGGTCGTAGATTCGAGGAGGCCCAACCGGAGGAAATCCTTCAAAAGTTGAAGGAATCTTTTGGTGCCCCAGACGACGTTGAAAGGTACAGGGTTTCCTCTACAATCTTCAATGCTCGAATGACTGAAGGGTCTTCGGTCACTGATTATGTATTGTACATGATCGAGATGATCGAGCACATGGCCAAACTCGGATATCCTTTCCATGAGCAGCTTGGGAAGGATGCGATTTTGAATTCTTTGCCTCCCTCCTACTTACCTTTTCTAGATCACTATAGATTAACAAGGCCTGTAGTTAACTACCATGGGTTGATGGGGTTACTATAGATTTATGAAAAGGATCACTAGCTCCAAAAGAGCTTGGTGAATTTAGTGGGAGGCAGTGTGGCAAGGCGTCGTCCCTTTAAGAAAGGGAAAAAGAAAAAGAATAAAAGTAAAATGGTGCAAAGTGCTGGGCCCAGTCAGATTAAGAAGAAGGCTGACCAGAGTCAGGCAGAATGCTTCTACTGCAAGAAGCCGGGTCATTGGAAGAGGAATTGTTCCGCTTACCTAGCTACACTTGACCCGAACAGGCCGAAGAAGAAAAAGCAGCAAAAGATTGCTGGACAAGGTATTTATATGATAAATCCTTGTTGTTTTTCTATTTATGATACTACTAACTGGATATTAGATACTGGTAGTCCTTATCATATTTGCAATACGTTGCAGGGACTACAAGTTAGTAGAAGATTCGAGAATGGCGAGAGATTTCTGAATGTGGGGAATGGAAGTTAAGCTCCAGTCCTGGCGTTGGGAATTGTCAATATGTTTTTCGAGTCTTGTAAAGTTGTTCTTAGTGATTGTCACTACTGTCCATCATTCTTTGTAAATATTATCTCTGTAGGCCAGTTGGCCAGTAATGGTTATGAACTATTAATCAAGAGTGATTTTTGCAAAGTCATTATGAATGATATTGTGGTTATGACTGGACATATTAAGAATAGCATTTATGTTTTTATCATAGCCTGTTGGTGTAATGTACATTTCATGCAAACGCCCTAGATTAGATAATATCAATAATGCTTATCTCTGGCATTGTAGGCTGGGTCATATAAACAAGAATAGAATCAACAGGTTAGTGGGAGAAGGTCTCCTAAACGTTAGTGATTGTGAATCACTGCCAACCTGTGAATCTTGTTTACTTGGTAAGATGACCAAGTCGCCTTTTACTGGAAAAGGTATACGAGCCGATGACATTTTGTGTCTAGTGCATACTGATGTATGTGGACCAATGAATGTCGATGCCAAGGGTGGGTATAAATATTTCATTACATTTACAGACGACCTCTCAAGGTACGGTTATGTCTTTTTGATGAGACATAAATCTGAATCGTTTGAAATGTTCAAACGGTATCGTAATGAAGTTAAAAAACAAACCAGGAAGCTTATTAAAATCTTTCGATCAGATCGAGGTGAAGAATATCTTTCTGGGGAGTTTCTGACTTATCTTGAAGAGAATGTGATTCTCTCTCAATAGACACCTCCTGGGATGCCCCAGTTAAATGGTGTGTCTGAAAGGAGGAATCGGACTCTGTTCGACATGGTTAGATCCATGATGGGATTTGCAACTCTGTCAACTTCCTTTTGGGGGTATGTTTTGGAATCAGCATGCTATCTTCTAAATAGAGTTCTGAGTAAATCTGTTAACAAAACTCCATATAAGATATGGAATGGGCGTAAGCCGAGTCTTTCACACCTTCGGGTTTGGGGGTGTCCGGCTTATGTCAAACGTTTGGAGACAGATAAACTTGAACCTAGGTCTGGCAGGTGCCTCTTTGTTGGGTATCCTAAAGAGTCTAAGGGTTATTTCTTCTATATGCCTAGGGAACAAAAATTGTTCGTCAGTCTTAGAGCTATCTTTTTGGAAAGGGAGTACCTTACTGAAGGTGCTCAAGATGCCAATGTTGAGCTTACTGAAGTTCAACAAATAGAAGAACCAAATCATTCAAGGACTGCTACAGAACCCGTTATGATAAGATCAAACCTTGAGCCTATTGACCAGTCATTAAGGAGATCCGGTAGAGTACCGTGTCAACCGGATAGATACTATGATTTTTTGGTCCGGGACGGTGATCCCGTTGAGCTCGATGAGAACAATGAGGATCCAATCACCTATATGGACGCGATGCAGAGGTCTGATTCTGAGTTGTGGCTGGGAGCCATGAAATCTGAAATGGAGTCCATGGAAATCAATAAAGTATGGACTTTGGTTGATCCACCTGAAGGGGTAAAACCCATTGGGTGCAAATGGGTCTTCAAAAGGAAACTGGGCGCAGATGGACAGGTAGAGACCTATAAAGCCCGTCTGGTTGCCAATGGTTATCGTCAACGTTACGGTATTGACTATGACGAGACATTTTCCCCTGTGGCAATGCTCAAGTCTATTCGGATTATGCTTGCCTTAGCTGCATATCTGGACTATGAAATCTGGCAAATGGATGTCCGAACAGCTTTCCTAAATGGTGAACTAGATGAGGAGGTGTATATGATGCAACCTGAAGGATTCACATCCACAGATGAATCTAAGGTATGTAAGCTTAGTAGGTCCATCTACGGACTAAAGCAGGCGTCTCGGAGTTGGAACATGCGTTTTGATAAGTGTATCAAGATGTATGGTTTTGTTAGGAACAAAGAAGAACCCTGCATATATAAGTGGGCAAATGGTTCTGTAGTTGTATTTCTTGTACTGTATGTGGATGACATTCTCTTAATTGGGAATGACATCCCTGCATTACAGGGAATAAAGGTCTGGTTGTCATCCCAGTTTTCTATGAAAGACTTGGGTGAAGCTTCTTTCATACTAGGTATGAAGATCTATAGGGATAGATCAAGGAAGCTTCTGGGTTAGTCCCAGTCTACGTACATTGATACCGTGCTGAAAAGGTTCAGCATGGAGAATTCCAAGAAAGGCTATCTTCCGATAGGCCATGGAATTTCTCTTTCCAAGAAGGATTGTCCGACATCTCCTAAGGAAAGAGAGCGTATGAGTAGGATTCCTTATGCTTCGGTAGTAGGGTCCATCATGTACGCCATGACATGTACTAGACCAGACGTAGCATACTTATTAGGAATAGTGAGTCGATACCAGTCTGACCCAGGTGAAGCACACTGGAAGGTTGCAAAGACCATCCTGAAGTATTTGCGAAATACCAAGGACCAGTGGCTTCTTTTTGGAGGACCTGACTTAAAACTTGTGGGGTATACTGACTCCAGTTTCCAGTCAGATAGGGATGATAACAAGAGTGTATCTGGCTTTGTTTTTACCCTGAATGGTGGAGCTATCTGCTGGAAAAGTTCCAAGCAGCACACTGTAGCAGACTCTGTATGCGAAGCAGAATATATTGCAGCATCTGATGCAGCAAAGGAAGCTGTTTGGTTACGAAAATTTCTTGGCGAGCTGAGAGTGGCACCTTCCCTGGATGGTCCTGTTCTAGTGTACTGTGATAGCACTGGAGCCATTGCTCAAGCCAAAGAGCCAAAGTCCCATCAGCGTACCAAGCATATTCTGCGCCGGTTTCATCTTGTACGAGAAATCGTGGAACGAGGTGATATCGACCTTCTGAAGATCGATGGAAAGGAGAACCTGGTTGCCCCTTCACTAAAGTCGTTGGAATTCAAGAACTCAATGATTGTAAATGGAAGATGGGTATACGATACTATTCTGATTGGCTTTAGTCCAAGTGGGAGTTGTTGGGAAATGTGTCCCAAAGCCAATTTCTACTGTATACAGTTGTACATTTGATATAATTGTATATGAATTATATTATTGAATAAAATGTTTATTCTGGCAGTTCATCACTATTTCATCTTTCTGTAATGAGTTCTTGAGTGATGAAGTCCTTAAGACTATTTGTATATGATATAGAGAGGATATATCATATAGTTCTAAAATTGTTCGCGACCAAATGATACACTTATTTCAGGATGATAGTATATCAAGTATAGGTCGTTGTGTGCCATAGTCGTTGGTTGTCCTCTTAACCAAGGAGTGTGGAGACACTGGTATGGCATGCAAATGTTGTATTTGACATTTCATCGAACGTGACCCGTCTGTACTTTTTTCTGCTTAGAGTCTTGATATGGACGTAGTTATCCCTCAGACATGAGATCGTCATGGTAGCTTGCAAGCAACTCACTGTACTTTGGTACTGGACTATCTGGATTTCTAATCCAGGGATGGAAGGTTTCTGGGTACAGTTAAGTACTCGTGTAGCAGTGATCGGATCAAGATGGGATTGACCCTTCCAAAGTGTTTGGAGCAGATATCTTACTGTGTTTCAATTTAGCAAAACCTTGGCCAGGGTAGTCTCTATAAAGTATTACAGGACTTGTGAGATTGAGACATATAGTTGATGGACTTTATGGGTTGGGCAGTTTAACCCTAAGTCTTCCTGAGCATTGAGGTCAAAGGAATTAATTACTAGGTTTCCATATCTCTTGGTTCTTGATTGTTGCTCTGCAATTTTGACCTATCCGGACATCAGGTGTCATTGCTAGATGGCGACTTTGACTGGTATTGAAAATGTTCTAGTGCTACCGGCTTAGTGTTCGAACCTATGAGGTCACACACCATAGGGGTTTCTACTTGATCTAGTGATCGGAGAACGATTGGGAATCGTTCGTGAACTCATAAAGGAAAAGTATTTTTCTTTACTCAAGTGTCGACACTTGATATTCTTGAAAGTGTCGATACTTGTGTAAGTGTCGACACTTATTGATGTCGCAAGTGTAGATACTTGATGTCACAAAAAGTTATGACATAAAATTTTCACTAATAGTTGGTGATGCATGGAGGTGAATTAAGTAATGTGATTACTTGATAGCCCAATTTGATTGAGCTATAAAAATCTGAAACGAATCAAATAGGATTTGGTTCAAAATAGGTTTGGATCTAATTGGGTTGAACCCAATGTATGCACACTTGACCCAATTGATTTCAGTTATGAACTGAAATCAATTAACACATTAATCTGAATTTAAATAAGTTTAAATTCAGTTTTTGGAGAGTTATGTAACTTTCCATGACCATAACTCTTCATAACTACCCATTACCACTCTATTATCACCCATAACTCCCCACTTTCCCTCTCCCTCACCATCTATATAATGGGCTGAAATGGGAGGACGGAAATAAGAGAAAATTCAGCAAAGAAATGCTGGAAAAATCAAAGGGAAGAAAGGGAAGAAACTAGAAAAGATTCTGATTTTATGGGTGTGAGATTTTAAGAAAAAAGTGTGCATATTTGTACATAGTGATCTAGATCTTGAGATTGAGTATTTGGGAAGGGTTTCAATCACTTATTCTCCCCCTCTTGAGTTTCTTCATTCATTCGGAAAGTCTGGCATCGAAAGAAGAAAAGGAGTCCCGATCAAATCGTTTCACAACAAGCTAGCACTTGGAGTGGAAGTAGATTTTGAAAGAGCCCTGGTGTGAACCACCTGTAGAGGCCGGACACGTGTGCGGCTAAGCAGAGTTCTTCCTCCTGCTCCTGGATCTTTCGCAGCGGAGAGCGTCTCCATTTCATACGAGGTATGGTTTTACATATATAGATATGTTGCTCTGAAATGTTCATAGCATGAGTTCATGATTTCATAGTTTATATTAATCATTCATGCAAGATCTTGGGCTAAGTAGCATAGAATAATTCTAAAAGCATGCTTATATTAAATGTTAATCCATTTATCATTCTTCCGCTGCATGTTATTTGGAAATGTTTTGAAATAGAAAGCATGCTCGCTACTAGTTTTCCTTTCAGCTAATACGTGGCATCTTCTGGCTGGCCTGGCAATTAATGAGGCACGTACCTTCAATCGGTATGAGGGAGCGGTAATATTTGTTCTAGAGAAGCCATCCCTTGCCTTTTTAAGTGCAGGTGGATAGTCCTCCGCGAAGTCTCCTCCTTTCTCCAATGCTTTTTCTTTTTAACTCTCCTCTCCTGGCCTATATCGAGGGAGGTCTTCTAGTGAGCTTCAGGTCCCTAAGTGAAGGGCTAAGAGGCTGCATGGTGTTTCTCCGGGAACGTCTGGCCGACATCTTGGCGGGAGCATTCCAGTCGGAGAAGAAGTCTGCTGAGCTCGAGATCCTCCTGAAGGAGAAGGAAGTGGAGAGCTCCTAGGGGGCAGAGAAAGTGGTTGCCTGTATGATGGGAGCAGCCTACCTGCGAACCTCCTGGGTGTGCCTGGTCATGCAATTGAATGGGGGGATGGCCACAGTTGCAGTCATTGTGGAGAAGGCCATGGTCGCCGCAGCACTACTGAGAGTGGCCTAACGACAGATCAGTGAAATCCAAGAAGGACAGTGCGGTCGAGGAGGATGCGTTGCTGTACCCTTTCCTCGGGTGTTCACTTGAGGTAGGGCACTTGCATCCTCGGGGTGGTGGAGTCGATGCTGGGCTCTAGAGACCCGGTGAACTCCTGGGGAGGACGGTGTGCTAGAGGTGGACGCGTCATTGTTCTCCTTCCTAGCAAGCTCGATTGAGGGAGGGACTGGCGTACCTCCAACTGCTTCCAGAAGTAGGACCCATAACTAGGGAGGATCCCTTCTTATTTGTAATTTAGATCTTCGGGAGGCTTCCTGATATATCAGGAACCTCTGTAGGATGTAAGAGATTTTTAATCAATGAAGGCTTTTGTTTTGACCATTGTGCACTTCTCCTTCTTGTCTCCTTTTCTTCTTCCTTCCTTTTCTTTCTCTTCTTCCCCGCTTTTTTTTTTTTTTTGGTGTGGCTTCCTAGGGTGTTAAGAATTTACCCCTGGAGTGAAGAGCATTTAGTTGATGCAGCCTTCCACTTCCCTTCGATTGAAACATCTTGTATTCTGACTGTACTATCTAATGTCTTCCTTCCCTTCTTTTCTTTGCTTGAGCTGCTCCGAAGGAGGCCCGCCAGGGCCATGAAGGGCTTACCTCCATGACTTGATTAAGGGGTGTTGACTTTGATTTTGATTATGACAAAACACTTAAGCATATTTGAGTACTAATTGTGCATTATGTGTGTAAATCAGATATAGGTACTCAAGATTTGAATTTAAAGAAGTTTTAGCACTAGTGCAGCCAAGTGTCGACTCATGAAATCCAAGTATCGACTCAAAGTGTTGACTCATGAATAGTGAAGTGTCAACTCAAGGCCTGAGACCAAACAGGATACAGAACGTGGTGATTTCAGGAGTTTGGTCAAGTGTCGACTCACAGAACTAAAATGTCGACTCAAGGTATCGACTCACCAGTGCAGAGCAGAAGACTTTAGAAAAATATTTTTGGTCAAGTGTCGACTTAAGGAAATGAAATGTCGACTCAAGGTATCGACTTACGAAGGTCAAGTATCGACACTTGCTGTAACGGCTAGTTTTTTTGAAGTGCAGAACTTCCTCAACTTGGCTCCAATGACTATAATTTATCTTCCAATGGTCACAAACAGTCAAAACGGTATGGAGGGCTATTTATACACCACTAAGCTCTTGAGGAAGAAGAGAATCCATGATTTGAATGATAAATCCTTTGGTTTATAAAAAAAAATATGTAAAAAATTTTTAAGGATTCAATATTGAGAGTGTTGAGCCTCCAAGGATTCAAAGTGAAGAGGGAGCTTCCAAGAGTGACATCTTCAAGCATCCATTGAATCTTCTACAATATGAAGACAAGCTCAACACAACAATCAAGTGCTTCAAAGATAAATCCGCTTTTTGTAAGAAAGCTTTTATATTTTCATTGATATTCTTGTACTTGTATTGCTTACTAGTTTCAATAAAATTGAAACTAGTATATAGGTTGTTGGTGAGTCTATATGATGAAAATCAATAAGGGTTTTGACTTGTGAGCCCGTGAAAATAAGTTGGATTGTTGGTTAGCTTGGAAAACATCAAGATTGTTGGTGAGCCCATAAAACCAACTAGGTTCTTGGTTAGCCCACAAAACCAAGGGATTTTTGATGAGCCTGTGAAAACCAAGAGATTTTTTGTTAGTCCATGAAAATCAAGGGGTTTTGACTTGTGAGCCCGGAAAACAAGTTGGTTATAATCTTGGTGATTATAATAAATTTCCAAGGAAAACTTGGAGAGTGGATGTAGGTGCCTTGGAGTGCACCGAACCACTATAAATCTTCATATGTTTATGATTGTTTTTATTCTCGTCTTTATTTCTTTATTTTTGCTGTACTTTATTATCTTGCTCATAAATACATGCTTTGAATTGGCACATTATTTGAAGTCTTACAAAAAAATTTTAAAGTCCAATTCATCCCTCCTCTTGGGTTGCATCATCTTCATCACTAGGCAACAAGTGGTATCCGAGCTCGGTACTCTTTTTAAAAAGCTAACAGTTTTGAGTTAAAGATCATGGCAACCCAAGTTTAAAAACTTGAAAGTTTGAAATTTTTGAAAAACTTTGAAAAGAATTTACAAATCATATGTTGAGGGAAAGTTTTTGAAAAATTATTTTTAGATCATATTTTGAGGGGGAGTTCAATGTTTTTCATTGCTACATTGTTATATGCCTAGTGTTAATCTTTTGGAGCATGTTATATTTATTTTTGAGCTTCCTTATTTATATACTTAAAGATTTTGTCATTATCAAAAAGATAGAGATTATTGACTCTAGTTTTGATTATGACAAAATACTTAAGTATATTTGAGTACTAATTATTCATTAAGTATGTAAATCAGATATAGGTATTCAAGATTTGAATTTAGAGAAGTTTTAGCACTGGTGCAGCCAAGTGTTGACTCATAAAATCTATGTGTCGACTCAAAGTGTCGACTCAAGACCTGAGACCAAATAGGATACAGAACGTGATGATTTCAGGAGTTTGGTCAAGTATCGACTCACGGAACTAAAGTATAGCTCAAGGTGTTGACTCTCACCAGTGCAGAGCAGAAGACTTCAGAAGACATTTTTTATCAAGCATTGACTTAAAGAAATGAAGTGTCGACTCACGAAGGTCAAGTATCGACACTTGCTGTAATTGCTAGTTTTTTTTAAATGCAAAACTTTCTCAGCTTGGCTTCAACGGTTATAATTTCTCTTCCAACGGTCACAAACGGTCAAAAAGATATGAAGGGCTATTTATACACTACTAAGCTCTTGGAAAAGAAGAGAATCCATGGTTTGAATGATAAATCCTTTAGTTTACAAGAAAAAATATATAAAGGATTTTTAAGAATTCAATATTAAGAGCGTTGAGCCTCCAAGGATTCAAAGTGAAGAGGGAGCTTCCAAGAGTGGCATCTTCAAGCATCCATTGAAGTATCTACAACATGGAGACAAGCTTAACACAATAATCAAGTACCTCAAAGATAAATCCACTTTTTGTAAGAAAGCTTTTATATTTTCATCGGTATTCTTGTACTTGTATTGCTTACTAGTTTCAATGAAATTGAAACTACTATCTAGGTTATTGGTGAGCCTATGTGATAAAAACCAACAAGGGTTTTGACTTGTGAGCCCATGAAAATAAGTTAGATTGTTGGTTAGCCTGGAAAACCATTAAGGTTGTTGGTAAGCCCGTAAAACCAACTGGGTTGTTGGTGAGCCCATAAAACCAATTAAGTTCTTGGTTAGCCTACAAAATCCAAAAATTTTTGGTGAGCCCATGAAAACCAAGGGGTTTTTGGTTAGCCTGTAAAAACCAAGGGGTTTTGACTTGTGAGCTTGAAAAACAAGTTGGCTGTAATCTTGGTGATTATAGTGAATTTCCAAGAAAAACTTGGTGCCTTGGAGTGTACCAAATCACTATAAATCTTCATGTGTTTGTGATTGTTTTTATTCTTGCATTTATTTCTTTATTTTTGCTGCACTTTATTATCATGCTCACAAACACATGTTTTGAATTGGCACATTATTTGAAGTCTTGCAAAAAAACTTAAAGTCCAATTCATCCCCCCTCTTGGGTTGCATCATCTTCATCACTGGGCAACAAAGGGCCTTCAGGGTTTGAAACCTAGTGCCAGGCCGTAACTGTGCCCTCCATGGATGTGCACTTTGGGGGAGCTAGCCCAGTGGGAGAACTCGAAGAGGAATTTTGGCTTCTGTTGGAGTCTCGACCTAGGGGGAGCCAACCTAGCAGAAAGTGGAGTCTGACTTCGGCTAGAGTCTCGACTTGGGGGGAGCTTGATGGAAATTGTGTCCCAAAGCCAATCGTCTAGGCAGTAGATGATTGTGCTAATTTTGTAAATATATATAAATTTCTTAATGAATAAAAGTTATTCTTTTAGCTGTTCATCACATGTGCATTTTCCTGAAAAGAACTCTTGTGTGATGGAGTCCTTAGAACTACATTATATTTGATATAGAGAGGATATATCAAGTAGTTTTTGAACTGGTTCACAACCAAAGAATATATTGTTATAGGACGACGATGTATCAAGTATAGGTTGTTGTATCTCACATTGGTTGGTTGTCCTCTTGACCAAGGAGTGTGGTGACACTAATATGACATATAAGTGAAATGTGTGACATCTCACTGAATGTGACCATCTGCGGAGCTCCCTTCTGCCAAAGGGTTGCTCGCGAAGGGATTTGGATATATGTGTCCCTCAGACTTGAGGTCACCATGGTAGCTTCCAAGCAACTCACTGTATTTTAGTGCCGGACTACCTAGATTTCTAATCCAGTGATGAAAGATTTTTGGGTACAGTCGAGTACTTGTGGAGCAGTGGTGGATCAAGATAGAATTGATCCCTCCAAATAGTTTTGAGTGAATGACTCGCTATGTCTTAATTTAGCAAAATCTTGGCCAGGGTAGTTCTTGTGAGGAGTCACAGAACTTGTAAGGTTGAGACACGATCTGAATGAACCAAATTAGGGTTGGCAATCGAACCCTAGGTCATACTGAGCATTATGAGGTCAAAGGGATGAATTATGTGGTAACCATATACCAGAGGTTCTTGTAAGTTGCTCTACAATCTTCGACCTATCTGGACGTCGGGTATTATTGCTATGAGGACTTTGACTGGTATTGGAAGTATTCCAGTGCTACCAGCTTAGTGTTCGAACCTATGGGGTCACACACCATAGGGGTTTCTATCTGATTTAAAGGCTGATCGATGATTGAGAATCATTTGCCATCACTGGAGGTCAATGTGATTGACCATGTCCGAAGTGTCGATACTTGGAAGTGTCGACACTTGCAAGTATCAATAATTGGTAAAATGGAAGTGTTGACACTTGACTGACGAGCAGAAATTCTGAAAAGTTTTCTGAGAAGGTTTTGACTTCAAATTTTGAATTTGAATTTCAAGTTTTGGGCATTTTTAGCTCCAAGCTTTCATGATATGATAGTCATACTTGCCTTTTTAGCTTGGACCCATTTGGTATTTCCCTTGACCTTCTCCCCCAATTACTCCTCCTTCCTCTTTCTCCCTCTCATGGCTGCCCCTATAAATAAAGGTTGTTTTAGAGGCTACTGGTTGGTTGAAGAACTACAAAATAAAAAGGGGGTTTGTGAGGATTTGGGATTAGGTATAAGAATACCTAGCACTTAAGCTAGGTCTTGGGAAGAGAGCTTGTTAGGAAGGGTTCCACCTCTCCTCCTTGTCTTCCGAGAAGAAGAAGATCGGCCCAAAAAATCCCAAGGAGTTAGCACTCCGAGGGAGTTGATCAGAGTCGAGCCCCGGTGTGAACTACTCGTAGAGGCCAGATGCGTGTGTGGCTTGAGAGCTTTTCACTACCTCCATTTTTCAGGTATAGCAGTAAGGTACCTTTATGCCTATTGACTCTTTTCTTGCTGTTGATATTTTATAGCATGTTACATTATTATACTAGGTCTTATTGCAGGCAGATCAGTAGATCATTTTGATCTATCTATCAAGCCTTCCACTGCATATTTTAAAATAGTTTTAAAATACCATGTTTCTCTGCCTTGCATGCCTACTTTTCTTTGGTTTTTCCAGTAGAGCCAACCCAGCTGAAGGACTTGAGGAGGAATTTAGCTCTGCTGAAGTCTCAACTTGGGAGGAGCTTGCCCAGCAGAAGGTGGAGTCCAGCTTTGGCTAGAGTCTCGACCTGGGGGAGCCAACCTAGTGAAAGGACTCGAGGAGGAATTTGGCTTCTGCTGGAGTCTCGACTTGGGGGGAGCCAGCCCAGTAGAAGGTGGAGTCTGGCTTCGACTGGAGTCTCGACCTGGGGGGAGCCAACCCAGCGAAAGGACTCGAGAAGAAATTTGTCTTCTGCTGGAGTCTCGACCTGGGGGGAGTCAGCCCAGTAGAAGGTGGAGTCTAGCTTCGACTGGAGTCTCGACCTGGGGGGGAGACAACCCAGCGAAAGGACTCGAGAAGGAATTTGGCTTCTGTTGGAGTCTCGACCTAGGGGGAGCCAGCCTAGCAGAAGGTGGAGTCTAGCTTTGACTGGAGTCTCGACCTTGGGAGAGCTAGCCTAGTAAAAGGTGGAGTCCGGCTTTGGCTAGAGTCTCGACCTAGGGGAAGCCAATCTAGCGAAAGGACTCGAGAAAGAATTTGGCTTCTACTGGAGTCTCATCCTAGGGGGAGGCAACCCAGCATAAGGTGGAGTCTAGCTTCGGCTGGAGTCTCGACCTGGGGATAGCCAACCCAGTAGAAGGACTTGAAGAGAAATTTGGCTTCTACTGGAGCTCGACCTGGGGGGAGCCAGCCCAGTAGAAGATGCAGTCCGACTTTGGCTGCAGTCTCGACCTGGAGGGAGCCAACCCAGCGGAAGGACTCGAGGAGGAATTTGGCTTACGCTGGAGTCTCGACCTAAGGGGAGCCAGCCCAGTAGAAGGTGGAGTCCGGCTTTGATTGGAGTCTCGACCTGGAGGGAGCCAACCCAGTTGAAGGACTCGAGGAGGAATTTGGCTTCTACTAGAGTCTCGACCTTGGAGGAGCCAGCCTAGCAGAAGGTGGAGTCTGGCTTTGACTGGAGTCTCGACCTGGGGGGAACCAACCCAACGGAAGGACTTGAGAAGGAATTTGGCTTTTGCTAGAGTCTTGACCTGGGAGGAGCCAACCTAACAGAAGGACTTGATGGGATAGAGCTTATGGTTGCAATCTCTATCAACCGGATCCGAGCGAGACCTGGTGATGTCGCTTCTTCATTTGCCTTCTACTCCTAAGTCTTGACAAAATATCACGCTCAGGATTAAGGAGGTAATTACGAAGGTGATGTGGAAAGGCTGAAATATAGCGCCATTGAATGCCACGATCACCGCCACTTCGTGCGCCATGCCTTGAAGCCAGTATGGGGGCGCCACATCAGCGGGTCTGAGGAAGCATAATGGTGGATGTGACCCGAGGCTATTTTCGTTGCATCGAGGCATTGCCTTTGGTCGATGTCGCCACGTGGTGGCCATCCAGTGGTGGGAGTGCTGAAAGAACGTACAGCTGCAGTCTGGCAACTTTGAAAAGAGGGTAAGCTTTCCCCTAATCACCCCTTTCAAAACTTTCCCGCTCATCGTCAGACTAGAGCTTCTTCCTTCTCCCGGTTGTCTTTTCCTCCAACAACCAGGTTAGTCTTCCTTGGTTTTCTCCTCCTTCTTCGGTTAGGTCAAGTTTTCTTGTAGGGTTCCCAAGCCTTCTTTCTCTGTACACTTCCTTCTTTCTTTGATCTCAGATGGCTCTGTCTGGTCAAAACCATCGCTCTTCTCGAAACCTCGATGAGGCAGGGCCCTCTTGATCCAGGACTCCATCTTCTGACGAGGAGGAGGAGGTTCCTCTCATCATCCATAGGAACCTTCGCTCGACCAGAGTGGTCATAGGCGGGCCTAGGGTCCCTCCTGTTGCTTCTTCTCGTCCGACCGATCCATCTAGCATCGCTTCGATGATGACCAGGGAGGATCTCTTTGTGATCTGGGCCACCTACGGGATCCCGAACTCTGTTCAGCTCTCGGTTCTAGGACCAGGGGAGCGGGTCACCTTTAGTGGCCCAGGTCGAATAGCCCTCTACAAAGAGTTCTTTCTTGGGAGCCTTCATTTGCCTTTTCATCCCTTCTTTCTCTCCTTCCTCAGCAACTTCCATCTTATTCCTGCCCAGTTGGCCCCAAATGCCATTAGGATTATTAACCGCTTCATTATTTTTTGCCACTTCCACATGATTGCCGTCCGTTTCTCCCTGTTCAGGGCCTTCTTTATCCCGAAACGCCACCCAACTGAGGACGGGTGGTAGTTTGTTTCTCCTCATCTGAAGGGCATAAAGTTTGAGTACCCCTCTTCCATCAAAGGGTAGAAGAGTAAATTCTTCTTCGCCTCTATCGAAGGGATGGACTGGGTCTAGAGTGATTCGGACCGAGCCCCAAACCGGAACTCCCAGGTTGAGGCCTTTAATCGAGAAGCATACGACTAGCTTGTTTTCAATCAGATCCCCTCCCTCAAGATTTTGCTGTCAGAGTAGAACCTGTTCGATACCGGGATCAGCCCGATCCAAGGGCTAGGTGAGTCCGGAGGGATATCTTTTCTTCCATGAGTCCTTTTCGATTTGCTGTTAACCTTTGTCTTCTTCTTCCTACAGGCATAAAGTTCTTGATGGAGGAGCTTTTGGAGTCCGCCCAGAGGAGAGGCCTGCCATCCGGGCTTGGTGAGGCTCCACCAAAGAGGGCTCGTGTCGAGCCTAGCCAAGGGACGGGGCCTGCTTTAGTCCCTAGCCTTATGGGGCGAGCGGTCAAGCTAGCCATCGAGCCTTCGAGGCAACGGGCGCAGCCCCAGGCCCGAGAACCTGGCATGGGTGCACAGGCCAGGTCGGTTACTGTCGTTGTAGTCCAGCCTCCTACAATCATCGAGGTGAATGTGGAGGGAGAAAGGGTGGCGGAGCAGCCACCGACGATGCCACCACCCGTAGAAATGAATTCCCCCCCGCTAGATGAGAGGCCTTCAGAGGCGATTCCCCCGAACACAGTGATGCCCCCAGCATCGAGGAGGGCCACCGTTCGAACGGCAGCACCCGGGGTGAAACCGAACTCGACGGTCCCCAGGATCTTGTGCTTGCAGAGTGCATGATGGAGTTTACGATCCAATCGCGTGACCACCATGATAGGAGAGGCTGGAAGCTGGCAGAGGCCCTTCTTGGCACCCTTCCCCTCCTCTTCACGATAGTCTTCTTCTTTTCTGTTGCTTCAGTCTGATTGTCATAGCTAACATCTTTGATGATGCAGATCGGGACCGACATTCTTCTCGTCTATGACTACTACACTCAGTCGAAAAAGAGAGATGCCCGACAGGAGCAGGAAAGGGCATTGCTAGCGACTGACGCCCAGCAGGAGTAGGAAAGGGCATCGCTAGCGATTGAAGCCCGGGAGCAAACTGACAGGGCCCGGGCCTTGGAGGAGAGGGAGAAGGTCCTCCAAGCTAGGGTGGTCAATGCCGAAAATCGAGCTAGGGACCTTGAAGTGTGCCTGGCCCGAGAAAGGAATCGGGCTTCCCATCGGGCGGAGGAGCTTAGAGCAGAAGCTGCCTGGGCAGAAGAGTTAAGGAGTGGCCTCCAAGTGCAGCTGGAGGCAATGCAGGCTCGGCTGTTTGTAGCCAAGGAGAGAGCCGCTGGGGCGATGGCCCTGATTGAGGCTACCAAGAAGGAGGCCGCCGAGGCAATGCCCATGTTTAGGGCCTTGGCGGCATTTTTTGAAGATGTCCGGGAGGTGGCCATGGATTCCTTCATCAAAGGATTCAGGATCTGCAAATCTATGGTGGCCCAGCTCTTCCCAGAGCTGAGTCTGGACAAGGTTGTGGTCCCAGGCAGCCTTGGTGGAAGCTCAAGGAGAACTGCGACTCCTACTATTGTGGCTGAGGTGGAGCCTGCTCCTGCTATTGAGGAAGTCCCGCCGGTGGGAGCTGCAGAGGTCCAAGGGGGTGCCAGCGTGCCTACCCATCATCCCGGGAAGGAGCCTATAGAGGGATAGGCATATTTCCTTCTAAAATCTGTTTGGGACCATCCAGCCTGTTGGGGGTCCGTTGATGATGTAACTTTTTCATGCAATGTCAATGAAGTCCTTTTTGATTCACTGAGTTCTTATTTTTACGGTTACTTCAAACCTCTTTTGCAGCTACTTGTCTCGGGAACTCTCCAGTTAAGCCAAGAGCTGGCGGATGGCTTGAAGGGGGGCCTGAGCGGCCTTGGGAGATCGTCAAGTTGGGGAGCTTGACTAGAGGGGTCTCAAAATTATCTTCACTGGCTCTGAGTCCGATCGATGGTGTGTGGGCCTTCAGGAATGCCCTGCTTTTCCATCACCGAACTGGGGTCCAGTGGATTGATGCGGGGCTTATGGAGTTTCCTAGCTTTAGGTGCTGAGTTGTGAGTCAGGTGGCAGATGGCAAAATTTCTGGGATATCCCGCTGACATCTTCAGACTGTGAGGATGGCAGCAAGTGCAGGGCTTCAAGAGTTTCCCGGCTTGAGGTACTGAGCTGTGAGTCAGGCGGCATATGGCAAAACTTCTGGGATGTCTCGCTGACATCTCTGGACTGTGAGGATGACAGTAGGTGTGGGGCTTTAGGAATTTCTCAGCTTGAGGTGCCGAGCTGTGAGTCAGGTGGTAGATGGCAAAACTTCTGGAATGTCCCACTGACATCTCCAGATTGTGACGACGGCAGCAAGTACGGGGCTTCAAGAGTTTCTCGGCTTGAGGTGCCGAGCTATGAGTTAAGCGGTAGATGGCAAAACTTCTGGGATGTCCCGCTGACATCTCTGAACTGTGATGATGGCAGCAGGTCAGCGCTTCTGGAGTTTCCCTGCTTGAAGTGCCGAGCTGTGAGTCAGAAGACAGATGGTGGAACTTCTGGGGTGTCCCATTGACATCTCTGAACTGTGAGGATGGCAGCAGATACGGGGCTTCAGGAGTTTCCTAGCTTGAGGTGCCTGTTGTGAGTTAGGCGACAGATGGCAGAACTTTTGGGATGTCCCGTTGACATCTCTGAATTGTGAGCACGGTGACAGGTGTGGGGCTTTAGGAGTTTCCCGACTGTGATGCGGGGCACTGTGGCTCCCGGATTTGGTGCGAGGCACGGTGGCTCTCGACTTGAGTGCGGGGCTTTAGAGGTTTCCCAGCTTTGGTACAGGGCACTGTGGCTCCCGGCTTTGGTGCGGGGCATCGGAGGTTCCCGACTTTGGTACCGGGCTTTGTAAGTTTCTGGGCTTAGAATGACGGGCTTCAGGAGTTTCCAAGCTTAAAGTGTCAGGCTTTAGGAGTTTCCAGGCTTAGAGTGCCGGGCTTCGTAAGTTTCCAGGCTTAGAGTGTTGGGCTTAGAGTGCCCGGCTTCAGGAGTTTCCAGGTTTAGAGTGCCACGGATGCCAAACCGTGAGTCTAGCCATAGATAGTGGGACCACCGAGATTCCCCACGGATATTTCCGGACTGTTAACACAGTAGATGCCAAGCTGTGAGCCTCGCGGTAGATGGTGGGACTTCGTTCAGTCACCGCTGACATCTCTAGACTGTGAGCATGGCAAGAGATGAATTGAAAGTCAAGCGATAAATGGCGGGGGCCTTTTGGAGTCTTCACGGACATCTTCGGAGTATTAGCACAGTAGTTGCCAAGCAGTAGCCTCGCGGTAAATGGTGGGACTTCATTCAATCACCGCAGACATTTCCGGTCTGTGAGCATGGCAAGAGCTGAACTGAGAGTCAGGCGATAGATGGCGGGACCCCTAGGGCTTCCCGGCTGGCATCCTTGGACCATGGGCTCAGCAACAGGTGCAGGGCTTCAGGAGTTTCCTGGCTTGGATCGCCAGGCCTGGGGTTGGGCGATGATATTCTTGCAAGGCAAAGACAACATTGCACGGAATGGAATCTTTTATTGAAAGGAGGGAGCCTTACATTATTGGTGGTATATCCTTAGACTTTCATTGTTCTGGGCCCGCACAGACTGGATGCCATCAAGTTCGGTGAGGTAATAGGCTCCAGGGGTGTTTCCCAGAAATGGAGTCCAAGAGGGGGAATGAATTGGGTCTTTTAAAAATTTAAAATAATTATGTGCTGATCTTGAAGTATTTGTGAAACAAAGTGATTTAGCTCTAAAAGATATGCAGCGGATAACAGCAAATTAAATGTAAGTATGGAAGAGCAAGTAATAAAGAAAGCAATCACACATAAATACAAGGATTTATAGTGGTTCGGTGTAATCCAAGCACCTACATCCACTCCCCAAGCTTCCTCTTGGGTATTTCACTATAATCTCTCTAAGATTACAGCCGACTTGTTTTCCAATGCTCATAAGTCAAAACCTAAGTTGGTTTTATCACCTAAGCTCATCAACAACCTTTACAACTTATTTTGTCTTCGGGCTCACAAGTTAAACCCTAGTTGGTTTTATCCCTTTGGCTCACCAACAACCTTTACAACCTAGTTTCAAAAATCTTTAAAAACTAGGTCAACAAAATAAGAACAAGAATGTAATAAAAGAGTATAATAAAAGCTCCTAGAATGAGCTAAAATGAAGATCGTTGAAACTCTCTTGATTGCTTTAGTTGACTTCTTCTTGGAATCTCTTGAATGTACAATTATGGCCAAGCACTTGAAACCTTAACAACTCAAATATGGAAGGCTTTTTGCAAGGAAATCTCTTTAAACATACTCTTCTTGTCTTTTCAAATGATTGGAGTTTGTCTCATGTGATTTCACTCTTCCTTGTTTTTTTTATGAGATTTGGTGAGTGTTAAATATCTCAAATCCACTGAAAAGACCGCTGAGACCATTAGAATTGAAAAAATAGCCATTTGGAATCGTTTGGAAGCAATTCTGAAATTCTGAAAAACTAGCCGTTAGACCTTGAGTCAACCTTATGAGTCGACACTTGGTATGTGAGTCGACCTCATGAGTCGACACTTGATGCAGAATCCAGAAAACTTGAAGTTATATCCCCAAATTTTTCTCAGGTGATGAGTCGACCTCATGAGTCGACACTGGAAGTGTGAGTCGACACTTGGGCTGCCACTTGAAACTTTGTGTGCCAGTCTTCTGAAACTCCTAAATTTTTTTCATGAGTCGATCCTGTGAGTCGACACTTGATTCTGTGCCATCCAAAAAAGCATGCCAAACTTGAATTTCTTGAAGATTTGTCCATTAATTCATTTGATGGTTCTTCATAAAGACCAAAGAGGTTGTTTTGACAATGTTTCAAGGTGAAAAGCTCAATCAAACATGAAAAAGTTCTTGCTCTTAAATTAGTAAACTTGATACCTTTTTGTTGGAGAAATTGATGTGCCTAATGCCTGAAATTCATACTCCAATTGAAATATTAGTCTAAACATATACTCAACATTTTGTTATTCATCAAAATTAAGGAGCTAAAGCCAACAATTTCTTCCTTTTTTATGATGACAAAATCTTGAATATATAAGCAAATAGATTTCAAAAATTGACTAGAATGGTACCAAGAGATTTGAAAATGTATGAATTTTTCAAAAAATCTTCATATTTGACAACAAATAAGATTCATACACTTATTTTAGTGAAAATGAATCAGATTTTCAGTTCATAGAGCAAAGTTGAAAAGAGTAAGAGAATTCAAGATCTCCCCTTATCAAAAGTAATCTTGTGAAAGCTAAAAAAATTTGAATATGATGTTGCTTAGAAAAACTTGCAATATATCTTTCTTACTCCCCCTTTTTGTCATCGTTAAATAAAAGGGATTGCTCCCCCTGAATCATTGCATACATCACAACTTAAGGTGATAAAAGATACAAAGGAGTGAGCAAAGAAATAAGAGAAGCTTTCATATATCAATACTTTCAGTACAACATGAGTTGAAACATACATAAACTGAAAAGATACATAAGCTGAAATATGCATAATCTGAAACATACATGGATATAATCTGAAACATAATCAAATTGAAAGAAAAGTACAAGCAAAATACGAGTCTATGAAGCTACTCTTCATCAGATGGAAGCTTAAAAAAGATCGGTGCCCTGATCCTAGTAGTAGAGGATCTAGAAGTCTTATGGATAAGGCTTCTAGTCCTATGAGAGGGTCCTGATTTAGGTATGACCCTAGAAGTCTTGGATATGGCACGAGTGAAAGTCTCGGAAGGAGTCTGGTAAGCTGAAGAAGCATCTGGTTGAACCTTAGTGGGGGTATCTGAACTGTGATCAAGTATAGTAGGAGTCTGAGCCACTCTGCTGATAACCAGGAAATCTCCACCATCACCACCACTATCAGACTCAACAACTGTATTGCCATCAACAGCAGTCTCACTAAGTACATCAGTGTGCTCGACATCATCTGCTGCTAGAGGAGGATCAGTAAAAGTATCAACTATGGGAGCAGGAGTAAGATCAGCTAGAACTGCACTGCCGCCACCAGACTGATCACCATTATCATCATCTCCATCACTGCCACTATCACTATAACCATCAAACTCATCAGGATCACCATCAGTAGGGGAAGGTGAAGGTGCAGATCTATCAGTAGTGCCAGAAGGCATCAATGATCTCACAAACTCTGTATCTATGCAAATCCAACCTCAGTCATAGCATGAAGAGAGCTGATCTGTAAGTCAGTGTGTGCACACAGATCTTGCAGCTCAGTCCGTACTTGTGATATCTCCCTACAGAGATCTGAGATCTGATCTGAAATCCTTTGCTCAAAGTCTGAGTCAGTCCTGACAGAGGGCTGTGGTGAAGAAGCAGGAACATGTGCAGCTGGTGAAGTGACTGGCTCATGCTGCTCAGGCTGGATTGGTGCAGGCCTAGGAGGTGTAATCTACTCAACAGGTCTAGAAGGTCCTGCTTCGACTGCTCTAATCTCATCCTCCTCATCTGGCTCCTGGCCAAACTCTTTGTGCACCCATCGTCCACTGATCTGTTGGAATCCCATCCTATGAAGAGATCTATCTCTATATGTGTCTATATGGAGGATCTCTTTGGAGGGCTCCCCCTCCAATGGAACACCGAAATCTTTGAAAAGCTGGATTAGCACCATGCCATAAGGTAAACATAATCTGTGCTGGGTGGCTGCCTCTCCCATCTGGTGAATCATAATCATCGACAAGTTGATGAGGGTCTGCTATCTTAGAGCCACAATCAGAACCAACTCCCTCTCAGTAATAAAATCAAATCACCCGGTCTTCGAAATCAAAACCCGAGCAATGATGTGATGAAGAACTCATATCTCAATCGAGAGCTAGTTCGCAAAAATAACTGAGATGCCCCGCACATCATCCTGCTCCAGGATACATCGAAAGGCTGCCTCTCGATTCCCAACACTGTTCACAGCTCTGTTGTGGAGTGGGATCTGCCATACTCTGCTAATCACGTTAGGGGTCACCTAGATCTCAACTCCCCAGACTACAGCTATCCATCGAAGGCCATCAGTGGCCATACTGCCATAAAACTCTCTGATAAGCTGGGAGTAATAACGCTCTCACATAGTGCAGAAGTGAATAAGACCAGCTGCTCTCAGGAAGTCTCCGATAATAAAGCTCTGTGAATCCCAAAACTGTATATCCACACGTCTACCATAAGCAATGGTCTTCCCCATAACTCTAGCTACTCCAGGGGAAGAGGGTGAAGACTGCTCCTGAGTAACATGCTCTGCCTGCTCAGCTGGATCCTGACGCGCCTTGGTTCTTCTTTCCCTGCTAGACTGACCCTCCTCAGATCTTCTTTTTCTATAAGCCGGTTGCTTCCAGGGACCCATTTCATAGACAACATTGAGAAAAGGGACATGAAAGAGGAAGGAAGGCTAGGGAAACAAGAGAGGGAAGAGCAATGGACCGAAAGAGGACCTAAAATAGAGAAATAAGTCAGAGATGAGAGAAAGGGTTGGAATGCGGGAAGAACCGGAAGAAAATGGGGCGAGGAAGGAGGAGAAAGGAGAAACCAATCAAGCCACGAGCCAAAGTAATCCAAAAGAGTAGGAGTCGGCTCAGACGAGAGGGAAAAAATCATGAAAGGATCAAGGATTTCGGCCAAAAACACAGCAATGATGCAAGGTTCAGACTAAATGCAAAAGGAAAATGAAAGGGAAATCAAGGAGATACGGTCCGACCGGAAATTCCATGGAAAAGAAAGGAGAAATACCTAAAATCCTAAGGCTAGAAGGGGCAATCCACTATTCTTGGAGGTTTAAACGGCTTTAGGGGACCACACGGCTCTAAGGAAAGGAGAAAAACTAGGTTGAAAGGGTTTACAGAAGGTCCTAAAAAAATCTCAGTCCCGACATCATGAGTCGACACTTTGAAACTGCTCAAGTGTTGACACTTCAGGTGAGTCGACACTTGGCAATTTTTAAAGTGTCGACACTTGACCTCGGGCAAGCAAAATAAATTTCAATAAAATCCAGAAAAACCCAAGAAAAATCTATGAGATATTCTATGAGATATTTGAAGGATTTTGAGAGATTTTTGGAAGATTTCAACAAGAATTTAAAGGGTTTAGACAAAATGATTAATGACACCAAGTTCCCTTCTAATCATACAAAATCTATCTTCACTTAGAGGTTTTGTGAAAATATCTGCTAATTGACTATCAGTACACACAAAATCAAGCATTACATTTCCATTTTTTACATGATCTCTTATGAAATGATTTCTTATTTCAATATGTTTACTTCTTGAATGTTGAATAGGATTTTTAGTCAAATTAATTGCACTAGTATTATCATATCTTATTGGTGTCTTACTTAGTTTGATGCCAAAATCTTCGAGTTGTTATTTGATCCATAAAATTTGAGCACAATAACTTCCGGCTGTTATATATTCGACTTCCATCATAGATAGAGCAACTGAATTCTATTTTTTGCTAAACCATAAAATCAAATTAACTCCTAAAAATTGACAAGTTTCACTAGTACTTTTTCTATCAAGTTTACAACCAACAAAATCAGCATCAGAATATGCAATTAGTTCAATAGATGAATCTCTAGAGTACCAAAGTCCAATATCAATAGAGCCAGACAGACATCTAAGTATGTATTTAACAGCCAATAAATAAGACTCTTTAGGAGCAGACTGATATCTTACACACATACATACACTAAATATTATATCTGGCCTACTATCAATCAAATAAAGCAGTAAACCAATGATACCTCTATATAACTTTTGATCTACATTCTTACTAGATCCATCTTTATCTAATTTACAAGAAGGGCTCATAGGAGTACCTAATGATTTGGTGCTCTCCATCCCAAACTTGTTTAATATTTCTTTTGTGTATTTGGTTTGGTTGATGAAGATCCCTTCTTTGGTTTGCTTAATCTGGAGTCTGAGAAAAAAACTCAATTCTTCCATCATGCTCATCTCGAACTCACCCTGCATAAGCTTGGCAAACTCTTAACATAAAATTTTATCAGTAGCACCGAAAATGATATCATCGACATACACTTGTACAACTAAGAGATCATCATTCTTTTTTTTCATAAACAATGTATTATCTACATTTCCTTTAGAAAAATCATTTTCAAGCAAAAATATATTTAATCTATCATACCAAGCTCTTGGAGCTTGTTTTAAACCATACAAAGCTTTATAAAGTCTAAAAACATGATTAGAAAATTCATGATTTTCAAAATCGGAAGGTTGCTTAACATAAACATCTTCTTCAATAAAACTATTTAAAAAGGCACTTTTGACATCCATTTGAAATAGTTTGAAGTTCATGAACTATGCAAATGCTAATAATAGTCTAATTGCTTCAAGTCTAGTAACAGGAGTAAAGGTTTCATCAAATCAATCCCTTCCTCCTGATTATAGCCTTTGGCAACTAACCTAGCTTTATTTCTAGTAACCAAACCATTTTCATCAAGTTTATTTCTGAAAACCCATTTTGTTTCTATTATTGAAACATTTGATGGTCTTTCAACTAATATCCAAACTTTATTTCTTTTAAATTAGTTTAGTTCATCTTGCATAGCATTTATCCAATTGCAATCATTTTCAGCTTCTTCAAATGATTTTGGTTCTATTTGAGAAACAAACGCTAAATAATCACATACATTTCTCGAAGAGGAACGTGTACTTACTTCTTTTGATGGATCATCAATTATAAGTTCTTTGGGATATCCATGAGCATACCTCCATTCTTTAGGTAGTGGATTGGATGAAAATGAAGCTCCTACTTGTTCTCCTTTATTGTTCTGATTATCTTCTTGCTCCTTGGAAGGTTCTTCTTTAATTATCATTCTTTTAAACTTTTGAGTACCTGGAACATCATCAACATTATCTTCTAGAAGATTTATCATTAGTCTCATTAAACACTACATGTATGGATTCTTCAACTAGAAGAGTTCTTCTGTTGAAGATCCTGTATGCCTTGCTAGAGGTAGAGTATTCTAAGAAGATACCCTCATCTGACTTGGCATCAAATTTATTGAGGTTATCTTTATCATTATTTAGAATGAAATAATGGCATCCAAAAATATGAAAATATTTAATAGTGGGTTTTCTAATTTTTCAAAGTTTATATAGTGTTTTCTTCAAAATAGGTCATATTAAAATACAATTTAAAACATAACATGCAGTATTTATGGCTTCTGTCCAAAAATATCTAGGTAAATCATTTTCACAAAGAATTATGCATGACATTTCTTCAAGAATTCTATTTTTTCTTTCTACCATCCTATTTTGTTGAGGTGTCCTAAGTGCAGAAAAATTATGATCTATACCATTTTTATTGCAAAAATTTTCAAAATCATGATTTTCAAATTTAGTATCATAATCACTTCTTAAAGAGATAATTGAAACACCTTTTTCATTTGAAACCTTTTTATGAAATTTAATGAATGCTGAAAAAGTTTCATCTTTGTGTGCCAAAAATATTACCCATGTAAAACATGAATAGTCATCTATAATCACTAACCCATACTTCTTACCTTCCAAACTAGTTGTTCTAGTTAATCCAAAGAGGTCAATATGAAATAATTTTAAGAGTCTAGTGGTAGATCTACTCTTTTAGATTTGAAAGAAGATTTTGTTTGTTTTTCAAGTTGACATGCACTACAAATCTTATCTTTTTCAAAAATAAGTGTTAGCAAATCTTTTAAAAGATTCTTCTTATTTAATTTTGAAATCAAATGCATACTTGCATGTCCTAGCCTACGATGCTAAAGCCATCTAGTTTCATTTGTCTTGGCTTCTTTTGCCACTAGACATTGATCATTTTTCATAGGTAGATCATCAAGATCAACCATGTAAATGGTCCTATGCCTATGACCAATGAACTTGATGCCATTGTCATCTAGACTAGATACCATGCATAAAGAAGATTCAAAAAGTACTTTAAATTTTTCGTCACAAAATTGACTTATGCTAAATAGATTGTGCTTTAAACCATCAACTAACAAAACATTATCAATAAAGGAAGTAGGGATGATATGGACTTTACCGATACCAACGATTTTGCCATTCTCATTATCACAAAAAATCACGTTTCCATCATTCATAGCTTATAGAGATGAGAATTATCTTATATCCCTAGTCATGTGCCTTGAGCAATGGCTGTCAAGATACCACATTCTTCTTTTATCTTTGGTTGCAGGACACACTTATAAAAATAAGTCAAGTAAAAACTTTAGGTACCCAAGTCATCTTGGATCATTTATGATTAGTTGAAATGATTCCTTTTGGTATCTATACCTTTCTAACATGATTTAATTTTCTTTTATTGCACATATGATTTATGCCCTACTTTACCACATGCATAACAAGTAAAATTAGATGAAGCAGGTACAAAATTTTTTTTGAAATACTTTTATTGTTTTTGTGATTTGAAGCCTAGTCCAGCTTTGTTAAAAACAGCTCTTTGGTTATTTAAAAGCATGTTAAGCTTTTCAGAACTATAAGTAAATTTTTCAACAAAAGGTTTTAGTTTTTCAAGTTTTTTCTTGTACTTCTTATTTTCATGCAAATACTCTTTGTTCTCTTTGACAAGCTTTTCCTTTGTGACAAATAATTTATCCTTTTTCAAAGAAGCAATCTTAATAGTTAACTGTTTATTTTCTTGAAATAAGCAATCATTTTCTATCAAAGACTTATCATTTGTTTTAATCAACTCCAAATTTTGTTTTCTTAGTTCTTTGTTCTTTGTCTTAAGTTTTCGATATTCAACTACTAATTCATCAAAAACTTCATGCAATTCTTCGAAAGTAAATTCTTCTTCAAGTTTAAGGCTTACCTTTTCTTCTTTGTTGGCCATAAAGCAAAGGTTGGCGACCTCTTACTGCTCTTCATCAAAACTCGAATCTTCACTCTTGCTCCATGTTGCCATCATGGCCTTTTTCCTGAGTTTCTTTATGCTTTTCTTGAGTATGGGACAATCCAACTTGAAGTGACCAAATTTCTTACATTTAAAGCAAATGGGTTGCTCCCTTTCCTTCTCCTTTTCTTTTTCTTTGCTATAGTCTCCTTTTTTAGGTTTTTTCTTGTAAAAACCCTTTTTCTTCCTCATAAATCTTTTGAACTTTCTAGTAATGAGGGCCGTCTCATCTTCATCATCCTATTCTTCAGATTCATCACTTGATTCTTCTTTGGTAGTGGACTTAAAGGCAATTGCTTTCTTCTTCTTATTATTGTCCACTGTCTTTTGTTTCAAGGAGAGCTCATAAGCATCAATGAGCCCAAAAGCTGCTCAAGTGAAAGTGTGTTGACATCTTTGGCTTTTTCTATGGCTATGACTTTAGCATCACAAGAAGCCGAAAGAGACATGAGAAGTTTATTAACAAGTTCACCATTAGAAATAACTTTACCTAAGCTTCTCATGCCATTCATAATGTTTGTAAATCTAGTATAAATTTCACTTATAGATTCAATTAGTTCCATTCTAAACATTTCATAGGTATGAATGAGCATATTCATTTCGGTGGTCTTCACTTGATGTGTACTCTCATGGATAACTTCAAACGTGTCCCATATTTTCTTGACGGATGGAATTCACAAGGGTCAAATGCACAAAATAATAAATTCATAGCCTTGGCATTAATTTCAGCTTGCTTAATGTCATTTTCATTCCAATCTTCTTCTAGTTTGGGGGTGAGAATGCCATTAACCAAGTGAGTGGGCTAATGAGGTCCTTTAACAATAATTCTCCAGATATTGTAATCAATAGCTTGTAAATAAATGCGCATGCATGTCTTTCAGTATGTGTAATTTGTGCCATTAAACAATGGGGGATGGTTAGAGGCTTGTCCTTCTACAACACCCATACTAATTGGAGCTGTCATGATTTTTCACTTAAGATGGTTAGACTTACAAGTAGAGTACCTGTGCTCTGATACCACTTGCCGCCCAGAAATGGAGCCCAAGAGGGGGGTGAATTAGATCTTTTAAAAATTTGAAACAATTATGTACTGGTCTTGACGTGTTTATGAAACAAAGTGATTTAGCTCTAAGAGATATGCAGTGGATAACAACAAATTAAATGTAAGTATGGAAGAGCAAGTAATAAAGAAAACAATCACACACAAACAAAAGGATTTATAGTAGTTTGGTACACTCCAAGCACCTACATCCACTCCCTAAGCTTTCTCTTGGGTATTTCACTATAATCTCTGCAAGATTACAGCCAACTTATTTTTCAAAGCTCACAAGTCAAAACCTAAGTTGGTTTTATCACTTAGGCTCACCAACAACCTTTACAACTTGATTTGTCTTCGGGCTCACAAGTCAAACCCTAGTTGGTTTTATCCCTTTGGCTCACCAACAACCTTTACAACCTAGTTTCAAAAACCTTTGAAAACTAGGTCAACGAAGTATGAACAAGAATGTAATAAAAGAGCACAATAAAAGCTCCTAGAATGAGCTGAAATGAAGTTTATTGAAGCTCTCTTGATTGCTTGAGTTGACTTCTCCTTAGAATCTCTTGAATACACAGTTATGGCCAAGCACTTGAAACCTTAACAACTCAAATATGGGAGGCTTTTTGCAAGGGAATCTCTTTAAACACACTATTTTTGTCTTTTCAAATGATTGGAGTTTGTTTCATGTGATTTCACTCTTCCTTGTTTTTTTTTATGAGGTTTGGTGAGTGTTAAATATCTCAAATCCACTGAAAAGACCGTTAAAATTGAAAAAATAACTGTTTGGAACCATTTGGAAGTAATTTTAAAATTCTGGAAAACTAGCCGTTAGACCTTGAGTCGACCTCATGAGTCGACACTTGATGCAAAATCCAGAAAACTTGAAGTTCTGTCCAAGAATTTTTCTCAGGCGATGAGTCAACCTCATGAGTCGATACTTGAAGTATGAGTCGACCTCCTGAGTCGATACTTGGGCATGCCACTTAAAACTTTGTGTGCTAGTCTTTTGAAACTCTTGAATTTTCTTCGAGTCAACCCTGTGAGTTGACACTTGATTCTGTGCCATCCAAAAAAACATGCCAAACTTGAATTTCTTGAAAATTTATCCATTAATTCATTTGATGGTTCTTCATAAAGGCCAAAAAGGTTGTTTTGACAATGTTCCAAGGTGAAAAGCTCAATGAAACATGAGAAACTTCTTGCTTTTAAATTAGTAAACTTGATACCTTTTTGTTGGAGAAATTGATGTACCTAATGCCTGAAATTCATACTCCAATTGAAACGTTAGTCCAAACATATACTCAGCATTTTGTTATTCATCAAAATTAAGGAACCAAAGCCAATAAGGGGGAAGGGTCTCGACTACTCTATAGGGACCTTCCCAGTCTGGGGAGAGTTCACCCTCGAACATATCATGCCCACGGGCTTCTTGGTGAGCCGATTGTCAACTGCAGGGACAGAAGGAAGGGCCATAAGCACCTGAGGTTTTGCCGGGGTCTTGTCCCTGACGAACTTTTCGAGGTACCCCCTCCTTGTCAGATCTTCAATTTCTCTTTTGAGATGGTGACATTCCTCAGTGTCATGGCCGTGGTCATGGTGGAACCGACAGTATCTTGTCTTGTCACGACCACTAGACGGCCCCAGTGGGGGAGGGTGATGGAGGTAGCACCCACCCTCAATCTCCATGAGAATCTTCGACCTCGGGGCGAGGAGAGAAGTATATGCTTCTTCCGGAGCAAGACAGCTCTTCGGCTTGGGCCTCGCTTGGGGATTTGGGCTTGGTCCGGGCTTACGTGCCCCTGGGGCTTCCCTCAGGGTTCGTTTCTCTAAAGGCTTCCCATCCAGCTCTCTCCTGGTGCAGTCCATCTCCTCAGCATGAATGTACTTGTTGACGTAGAGGAGGAGGTCAAAGTATATATTCGGTGGCTTCTTGTCCAAGGAATAGGTCAGGCAAGAAGTCCGGAGCCCTCTATTCAGTGCCAACTTGGTGATGAGCTCGTCCAGATTATAGATCTCCAGTGCGACGATCTTGAAGCGGGCCATATAGTCCCGTAAGGACTCACAATCCTGTTGCCTGATGGAGAAAAGGCTATCGGCTTGTCGTGGCACCTTCCGACAGGCGTCGAAGTATGCCATGAACTTTCTTTCTAGCTCCGTGAAGGAATTGATGCTTTCAGGTTCAAGGCGAGTGAACCAGACTCGAGCAGCCTTCCGAAGAGTAGCGAGGAAGGCTAAGTAGAGGAGGGCATCTGTTTCTCCCTGGACTCTCATGAGAGCCTTGTAGCTCTCCAGGTGATCCAAGGGATCGGCGGTCCCATCATAGGGATCCACTTGGGGCATGCAGAACCGACTCGGGATCAGCCCCTCTTGGATCTCTCGGGAGAAGGGCAATCGGGTGTCATGGCCCTCTAGCTCGCGGGAGGAGCCCTGCATGTTGGCAAACTGACGGGACAGTTCTACTAGCCTACGCTCTTATTCTTCTAGGCGCTTCTCTACCATGCGCCCAATAGCCTCATCGGTGGAACCTTCCGCTGAGGCTACTAGGAAGGATGGAGGCGACCGCTGAGGAGGGTCGTGATGGGGGGCCTTGCTCTAGCAGCATCTATGGCTCCTAAGGGCGGCGCGCTTCAAGACTAGGGACTGGCTCTTTCGATCGATTGACCCTCTCCTCTATCGCTTTGGCAGGTTTGGAGGCTATCCTGGGGATCAGTCATGTCTTGTGGTCGTGGTGGCCTGCTTTGGAAGGAGTGCAAGCTACCGCGGGGTCAAGCGGCTAGGGCCGTAGGGGTCTTCTAGCTATTGTTGGGTGGCTAAAGATCGGTGCTGATGCTGCAACTACCGCATGGCCATGGTCAGAGTCTGCATCTGCTGGGCAAGCATGGCGAGCTGAATATCCATCGGGAGCGGTTGCGACGAAGCGGGGAGCTCCCCCTCTGGGTAGCATGGGCCTCCGTGAGAATGAGGGCTTCCCACGTGGCTGGTGGAGGCTTCCCGCGTGCGTGTCACCACCATGCCACAAGTGAAGCTGCTTTTATGGTGGGGGGATTGGTTTAACTGACATTTTTGCATCCTGCCCCCTACTTGGCATGCCAATCTATTGCCACCTGGACCATCGTGGCCTGTAGCTCTGATGCGGTATCGGGCATCGCCCTCCTTATCTGGAATCCTATACGTGTGCCCAGTCCTGCAAAAGGGAAAAGAGACCCAGGCCGGTGATTCCAGCGAGGGCACTCTGACGATCAAGTCAATGGGCGATCCATGAGAACAGATCTTCCTCGGTGGATCCCGGTGAGGTCTCCATGTTTGGAGATTGTTTTCTAGAGAAAAGAATGTGAGAAAGTGGGAAAGGAGCGTCGGCGAAGAAGGAGAGCTCGAGCAGAGTTGGCTATGTTCGTGGGATTCTTCCAACAAATTTTCTGGTAGCTTCAGAGCATTTCGTCTAGTTTGCTCTCCCCTTCTATGTGCCGACGGTTACCTCGCATGCCCCTTGCTTGCTTGTGGATTGTCATTTATTTTGTGACTTGTCTTTTGTATCTTCGATCGGAGGCCCCTTTTTAGTTTGTTATGGAGAGGCGGTGTTGCCCCTTGAGCTTGCTTCCCAGATGTTCCCTTCTTGGGGGAGTCCTGAGGGTTGATATCTGGTAGCATTCAGGAACTGCGCATGAGCTCTCCTTTCTCCCTTCAGGGTAGGGAGTTATGTCACTGGCTCTGACATTTTGGTTGGTCTCCATGTTTTGGGAAGCTTGGCAGAGCATTGGTATGCGGGCAGTCTTCCCAGGATTTGAATCCTCTGGCATGACCTTCTTCTTGTGGGTGATGCAGACGGTAGGTCGAGGGGCGCCGTGCCTCGAATGGGGCATCCCTTCTCAATCGGTGTAAACCGGGGCTTGAGGGGATCCTGGTGCTTCGGTGAGGCCCCTCCCTCCATAGGCCTCAGGCAGCAGGGTGTCGCCTGTCAGCCGTACCATCCCAGCGGCGGGGTTTTAATGAAGACAACCCCTTTCCCACCACGATTTGAATCTATGTGGTCCTCCTTCCTTCAGTTGGTGGCAGTATGAGCTCGACCCCGGTCGGGAGCTGACCTCGACAGGGGGGCTCACTTTGGCTCCTCACTTGGGCGCCATGCTCAGGTGGCACCTCCACTTGCCAGCTGATAGCCAGCGTCCAGATGGGCTCCACGTTAATGGATACAGCTGTATCAGCTACCATGCTCTTAGAAACTTTTTGGCAACCAGAAGTCGAGCCATCATTCATCGATGAGGGGTTAATGCAGCCATTGGAGAAGGATATGAGTGGGTCATCAAGGAAGGAGTCGTTGTCAAAGGTGAAGATCTAGCTCATGATCTCTTCGATCGGAAGCTCTCTGCAATGAATTGGTTGGCAAAATTATTGTCTGATGCTGTGAATTCCATAAGCTTGGAGAAGCCATCCCAAACTTCTCCAATGAATTGGTTTGAGCTCAAGTCAAGATAATGGAGGTTGGGGCATTGGTTGAAGCAGTAAGTGATCTCTTCGGTGAAGTTGTTTATTAAAATATTGAGGGTGACTAGGTATCTACACATTGTTAGGAAGTTGAATCAGATTTCTCTGACAAACCGAATGGCATCAATGTTAAGCATCTCCAAATTGTTGTCCTGTAAGGTTCAATTCTTTATCGAGGAGGTTGTGGGAGAGGTTGAGGTAGTAGAGGTTGATGCATTTGCTGAGGTCACTTGGGATGTGATCACTGATGGTGTTGGCTGAGAGGTCTAGATTAGGATGGCAATCGAGTCGAATTAGGTATAAATAGATCGGATTAGATTTGAGTCAAATCATATTCCGGTCAGATCAAAAAGGCTTAACCTAAACTTGACCTGTTTATTAAACAGGTCAGACTTTAAAACTCAAACTCAACCTATTTTTTAAACAGGTTACCTGACCCAACCTATTTATGACTTGTTTATAACTTAATTTTTTTAAAAAAAGCCAAGACTTAAATCGTTTAAGACCTATTTAAAGCCCACCTAAATAAAAAGGTAGAGAGGTTTACTGCTGCCATCCTTCTTCCTCATCCTTATCATCCTCGTCGATGAGAACCAGGCTCCGAGCCTCAGATGCACAGCTTCTGCTGGCGGAGTCGGTTACCATCCTCCTCCTTCCTTGCCAAGAACCGGTCACTGTCCTGCTCCTGCTTCCTCCACCGCCATGGAGGCAACCAAGAACCAGGTTTCAAGCCTCCGACGTGTATCTTTTGCTTGTGAAAAGTATCCCTCAGTGATGGAGGTAAATAGTGGGGTTTCCAGGAGAGAGGAGTTGTTGGACCATGAAGCGATGACGATCCGAGCCATGCCAATATTGCAGCAGTTGCGGCGGGCCATGGTGTTGAGCTACCAGACGAAGCTGGGGGGAAAGTAGAGGATGAGAGTGGAGAAGAGGCCGGGGCCTGGCAGTGTGGAGAGAGGAGGTGACGACGGAGAGGATCTCCAGGTGGGGAAGGGCACTAGAGTCATCTTGGCAGTCAGAGGCAGTGGAGAAGAACTTTAAGAGGTAGCGATAGAAAAGTGTTGGACCAGCGGTGCCTCAATGCCCACGTGACCCATGAAGGCAAAAAACACATGTGGGGCCCAGCAAAAGGAAACCAAGAAGGAGACAAAATATGCATGGATCTCAATGCGATCGACAGCTACGAGTAGCATTGCAATCAAACTGCGATTGGGAGAGCTACAGGACTCCGATTTGGATTCTGTTTAGATCGTTGGACTCCTGGTGAGATACTCTATGCAGTGAAGACTACAAATTCATAGGCAGAGACATAAATAGGAGGAGGAGGATAAAAAAGTGATGAGAGATATCTTGTAGAGGGTTGATTGAGAGCTTGAGAGAAGGATTCAGGGTTTCTTGTTGAGAGATACTTGTACAGGATTGAGAAAGAGTTCAATCTGTAAGTTTATTTTTCATAGTGAAATATTTTGCATGCTCAAAAAAATTGTATTTGTTATCTTTTTTTCTTTCTCTTGTGGTATCAACATCGATAATCGACGATCATGTTTCGCTTCCATAATAACCGGTATCAGAGCGAGTTGATACTGATCCCAACAATTGGTATCAGAGCCCAGATTGTCCATGGTTGATTGAGATTGAAGAAGATGGAGAAGACATGTGCAATTAAAGTGGACATCAGCAGGTTCAATAGGAAGAGCAACTTCTCCCTCTGGAAAGCGAGGGTGAAAGATGTGCTTATCCAGCTAGGACTGATAGACGCTCTCATATGTGAGGAGAGACCAGACACCGTAGAGCAGAATACTTGAAAATGATTTCAGATGCAGGTGGTAAGCACAATCTGCTTGTACCTGGCAGATGATGTGGTGATCCATGTACTAAACCAGTCTTCCTTGACAGCGTTGTGGAAGAAGTTGGAGGAGCTGTATATGGCGAAGTCCCTCACCAACACCTTGTTCCTTTGGAAGCAGTTCTATCAATTACGGATGGCCGAGGGACAAAGTGTGCAGGAGCACCTGAGCAATTTTCAGAGGATCCTCACTAATCTCCTCAGTGTCGGTGAAAAAGTTGAGGAGAATATCCGGGCACTTGTATTGCTATCATCCCTACCGCAATCCTTCGAGTCCTTGGTGACTGCTCTTCTTGTGGGAAAGAGCACCATCAAGATGGAGGAGGTGACATCGGCGCTACTTCAGAATGAGGTTCTCAAGAGGGAGAACTAGGCTTCGAGTTCAGGTGGGAACTCAGCGTTGACAGTTTTTAGAGGTACAAGCGATCGGAGGCAGAGTGATAAAGGATCACGAGAAGGACGGTCCAAGTCAAAGGATGCCAGCAAGATCAGGTATTTTCGATGCGATGAGTTGGGGCATCGTGTCAGAGATTGCCCGCAGCTCAGGGATCGGACGAGGGCTGCTACGGCGATGATGGATACATCAATGATGTACTCTTGGTATCCGATGAGGTATCCCCTTATTTCCAGTGGGTTTTGGATTCTGCCTGTCCATACCATGTTTGTTGCAGGGAGAAGCTATTTGACTCTCTAGACAGTAGAGATGGTTCTGTCCACATAGCAGATGGATCAAGCTGTGCGATCGCGGGCGTCGGGACAATCAGCTTGAAGACACATGATGGGACAGTGAAGAAACTGGGTGAGGTCCGATGCATACCCAGTTTTAGCAAGAATCTAATTTTTCTCAGCAAATTGGACTCAAGCGGCTACATGTGGAGAGCCGGTAATGGAGTCCTAAAAGTCTTGCATGGTAATAGGATTGTTCTGCAAGGGAAGAAGCGTGGGGGTCACTACCTCTTGACAGGGAGTCCAGTGCGAGGTAGAGTCCCTGGTGCAGACAGGAGTCCAGTGCGAGGTGGAGCTCCGATAGCAGGTGGATCGAGCACGGGACGTGAGACTCGGGAGGATGACAGGTGACGTCGCAAAGTGAAGTTTTTATTATCGCAGGAGACTTTCCCGAGCAGGTCTCAGGTCGAGGTGAGCACAGCACATGACGGAGATAGGATCGAGCAGCCTGGCTCGACTCCCATGTTTGTCCATCCATGATCAAGCGATTGTCCTAGGGCATGGGGACGTTAGAATCCTTAGAAGCTCTTAAGTCAGGTGAAGGTGGTGCATTGAGTTGAGGTGGAGCCCGTGGAGGTTGTTGGACCAGCAGCGCCTCAACGCCCGCACGACCTATGAAGGAAAAAAACACATGTGGGGCCCAACAGAAGGAAACCCAGAAGGAGACAAAATATGCACGGATTTCAATGCGATCGACGGCTACGAGCAGCGTTGTAATTAAACTGTGATTTGGAGAGCTACAGGACCCTGATTTGGATCGTTGGACTCCTGGTGAGATACTTTATGAATTGGAGGCTACAAATTCATGGGTAGAGATACATATAGAGTGAGGAGAATGAAAAAGTGATGAGAGGTCTCTTTTAGAGGGCTGATTGAGGCTTGAGAGAAGGATTCGGGGTTTCTTGTTGAGAGATACTTGTACAGGATTGAGAGAGAGTTCAATCTGTAAGTTTATTTTTCATAGTGAAATATTTTTCATGCTCAAAAAAATTATATTTGTTATCTTTTCTTCTTTCTCTTGTGGTATCAACATCGACAATCCTGTTTCGCTTCCATAATAACTGGCATCAGAGTGAGTTGATACCGATCCCAACAATTAGTATCAGAGCCCATATTGTCTATGGTTGATTGAGATCGAAGAAGATGGAGAAGACCTGTGCAATTAAAGTGGAGATCAGTAGGTTTGATGGGAAGAGCAACTTCTCCCTCTGGCAAGCGAGGGTGAAAGACGTGCTTATCCAGCTAGGGCTGATCGACACTCTCATATGTGAGGAGAGACCAGACACCGTAGAGCAGAATACCTAAAAACAGTTTTAGATGCAAGTGGTAAGCACAATCTGCTTGTACCTGGCAGATGATGTGGTGATCCATGTACTAAACAAGTCTTCCCCGATGGCGTTGTGGAACAAGCTGGAGGAGCTGTATATGGCGAAGTCCCTCACCAACACCTTGTTCCTTTGGAAGCAGTTCTATCAATTGTGGATGGTCGAGGGACAAAGTGTGCAGGAGCACCTGAGCAATTTTCAGAGGATCCTCACTAATCTCCTCAGTGTCGGTGAAAAAGTTGAGGAGAAGACCCGAGCACTTGTATTGCTGTCATCCCTACTGCAGTCCTTCGAGTCCTTGGTGATTGCTCTTCTTGTGGGAAAGAGCACCATCAAGATGGAGGAGGTGACATCGACGCTACTTCAGAACAAGGTTCTCAAGAGGGAGAACCAGGCTTCGAGTTCAGGTGGGAACTCAGCATTGACAGTTTCTAGATGTGCAAGCGATCGGAGGTGGAGTGACAAAGGATCACGAGAAGGACAGTCCAAGTCAAAGGATGCCAGCAAGATCAGGTGTTTCTGGTGCGATGAATTGGGGTATCGTGTCAGAGATTGCCCGTAGCTCAGGGATCGGACTAGGGCTGCTACGGCGGTGGCCGATAGCAGCAATGATGGATACATCAGTGATGTACTCTTGGTATCCGATAAGGTATCCCCTTCTTTCCAGTGGGTTTTGTATTCTACCTGTCCATACCATGTTTGTTGCAGGGAGGAGCCGTTTGACTCTCTAGATAGTAGAGATGGTTCCGTCCACATAGCAGATGGATCGAGCTGTGTGATCGCGGGCATCGGGACAGTCAGCTTGAAGACACATGATGGGACAGTAAAGAAACTGGGTGAGGTCCGATGCATACCCAGCTTTAGCAAGAATCTAATTTCCCTCAGTAAATTGGACTCAAGCGGCTACATGTGAAGAGCCGGTAATGGAGTCCTAAAAGTCTTGCATGGCAATAGGATTGTTCTGCAAGGGAAGAAGCATGGGGGTCACTACCTCTTGATAGGGAGTCTAGTACGAAGTGGAGTCCCTGGTGTAGATAGGAGTCCAGTGCGAGGTAGAGCTCCGACAGCAGGTGGATCGGGCACGGGACGTGAAACTCGGGAGGATGACAGGCGACATCGCAAAGTGAAGTTTCTATTATCGCAGGAGACTTTCCCGAGCAGGTCTCAGGTCGAGATGAGCACAGCATGTGATGGAGATAGGATCGAGCAGCTTTGCTCGACTCCCATGTTTGCCCATCCATGATCAGGCGATTGTCCCAGGGCATGGGGGCGTTAGAATCCTTAGAAGCTCTCAAGTCAGGTGAAGGTGATGCGTTGAGTTGAGATGGAGCCCGTGGAGGTTGTTGGACCAACGGCGCCTCAACGCTCGCACGACCCATGAAGGCAAAAACACATGTGGGGCCCAGCATAAGGAGACCCAGAAAGAGAGAAAATTTGCATGGATCTCAATGCAATCGACGGCTATGAGCAGCATTGCAATCAAACTGCGATTGGGAGAGCTACAGGACTCCGATTTGGATTCTGTTTAGATCGTTGGATTCCTGGTGAGATACTCTATGCAGTGGAGGCTACAAATTCATGAAAAAAGTTACAGATAATGAGAGGAGGGTGAAAAAGTAGTGAGAGGTCTCTTGTAGAGGGCTGATTGAGAGCTTGAGAGAAAGATTCGGGGTTTCTTGTTGAGAGATAATTATACAGGGTTGAGAGAGTTCAATCTGTAAGTTTATTTTTTATAGTGAAATCTTTTGCATGCCCGAAAAAATTGTATTTGTTATCTTTTCTTCTTTCTCTTGTGATATCAACATCGACAATTGACGATCCTGTTTCGCTTCCGTAATAATCGGTATCAGAGCGAGTTGATACCGATCCCAACAGGAAGAACTTCGGTAGGCAGCAGTCAGATGAGAGGGAGGGCTTCGATGGTGGCGGTGGGGGAGGGAAGCGCATGGAGACTTAAAGGAAGAGAAAGGGGGATGCGTGGTGGAGGGGAGGGAGGGCTTCGCTGAAAGCAAAAAAAATTTCATCTACCATTGCCCGCACTTTGCACGAGATTGGTGACATGACACAACGACGAAAATTTTAAATTTCAAACAGGTAAGGTAGAATAGTTTTTTAAATTTTAAATAAATTAATTATATATTAATTTAATTTTAAAAAATATAAACGAGTTAAGCCGGTAATGTGAGTTGAAAGTTTTAAAACCAAATCCGATCCATTTAATAAATGGGTTGACACGGTTATAACCCGAACCCATTTAAGCTCAATCCAAATATGTTTAAGACGGGTCGAACATGGGTCAGATTGACAGGTCGAGTTATATTTTGCCATCCCTAATCGAGGTATATGAGCTTTGTGAGGAGGGAGAAGACAAAGAAGATGGCACCAGAGATGTTGGAGGCAGATAAGTCAACATGGGTGACACACCTGTCGCCATTGCAACCAATACCAAGCCAGTGACAAGGAAAGGTTTCCAACTCATTCCACTTTGCAATGCTACCTCTATATATGCGGTTGTTGTTTTGGAGGAAGTTCTTGAGCACCTTGTGCTAGGATTTGATAATCCTCACAGGAGGATCCTTCAATTCCCAATCCTTCTAATCATAATATTTTTTTTTTTTTGTTTCATTTAAGCTTTTTCTATTTGTTTATAGTTTGGTATTGGAGGGCATAGAACAAAAGCCTTTGAACTTTCCTCACCTCGCTTGAACTTGGATATTATTTGTGGGACTCATTTTCTTAATTTGATGATCATAAGAATCAGGTGTTGTCATTTATAAATATAAATTTTTTCAAGCCAAACATATAACAGTATATAGAATTTTTAATAAATTTGACTTAGGACTATTTTAAAAATTTGATGTTGCATTATTGATAATTTGATTGTTATATCAAATATGGTAATTAATATTACTATAACATTACCTATGTATATCAAATATAGTAATCAATATTACTGGCAATTTATCCAGTGATAATCTATCTTGCAAGTAATCCACATTACTTTTGAGGATTGTCCAACAATGCACCAAATGCAACCGGAATGTAATATGGATTATTATATTTGGTACATGCAGGTAATGTTATATAATCTAAAATCAAATTTTCAAACTATTTCCAAATTAAATCTATATTTTATTTATAAAAATATATTTTTTATATTTCATATATTTATTAAAATTATAATTTTTATATTTTATATTAAAAATATAAATATATAAAATATATATTTTTATTATAAAAATAAAAATATATTTTTTATTTTAAAAATAAAAAATATAAGGAGTTCTTGGTTCAACAAGGATGAAAGGACGTAGTGGTGGTAGCGACGAGGAGAAGCTTAAGGAGGCGAGTGAGCTAGCGGGCCCAAGAGGCAAAAGGGAAGAAGGTAGAGACGTAAAGGGCGAGGGGGTTGTGGCCAGAGTGAGGGTGGTGGGGAGCTACTAGGAAGGATGAAGGCACTGCGGGCAAGGATATGGTGGAGGGATAGGAGGGTCTCGAGGGTGATGGTCGGGTTACGAGTGAAGCGAAGGTGGGGGACGAGCACGGAGATGTAGGCGGCGATGGCAATACGGGAGCCATGGCCAAAGGCGATGAGGGTAGCAATGTTGGCAAGGGTCTAGGAGCTCCGACAGAGATTGGTGGGTGGTGGCGTGAGGGACCACCAGCTGAGTGATGAAGGAGGAGGAGAGGAGGGTGGCTTTACTTAGAGAGGCCATGTCCTTCACAGCTCCTCCGACAATGCCTTGACATTTATGGCCTATGGATGAATGGAGAGAGAGAGTGAGTTGCAAGAGAAAAGGAAGGGAGAATGGGGCATCATTGATGGGCAGCGATGGAGGCACCATTGATGAGTGGTAGAGAGGTCATGGAGGAGGCATGCCACCGAATGGTAACACCATCTTCTTCTTCTTCTTCGTAGGCTTGTTTACATCAAGAAAGGCTTGTTTACATTAAAAGTCTTCCAAGTACTAAATATTGAGTTTTCAATTAATTTTCCTATAATCGAGTTGTTTGTTCTGCTATGTAGTTTAGTCAGTATCCCAGGTGTAATTTGTTTCATAGGCTTGTTTACATTAAGAAAGGCTGTGTTAGAGGGAATTTCTTTTCCATGATCTCTTTATTTTTTTAGTGAAATTGTTCTCTCTTTTCCTTATTTCTTTTTTTTAAAAAAAAGTCGCATAGTTCTCTACATAAATTGTGTGATGAGATGTTTGTGCGCGCGCGTGTATGCGTGTGAGTGAGTGAGCGAGTGTGTCTGTCTTGATGTAAATATTAAGAATATTTAAATTAAGTACACCAGTGAGAAAGCATTGCAGTCCAAGGTAAATAAGTCAATATTATAATAAAGTGCAATTGCTATCGGAGATTTATTAGAAATTACTATGTGATCTGATATCTCAGCCAACTAATACATTGTGTTTCATCTCTCAAACCATCCATCAAAGGGTTAAAAAATACAAGTGGCTTGCTACATCTCATGGAGTACATTCAGTGATTTAAATCTTCTAGCACTTCCAGATGCTTATCAGAAGAAAGAGAGAAAGCAAGCAGAAAAAAAGACACTTACGTGGACCTGTTGAACATTGGATAATTTGGCATAATTGGGATGTCAGATGCAAGGCTCATGCAATTATAGCTATGGTGTGTTCATCTTCACCTCTCTAAATACATGAATTAGCCTATATCTGCAACTAAAATTGAATGCAACTCTAGCTACAGACTCCAAAGAGCTCCTAAGTTAAGCACCTAGCAGAACCTCCCGCTACACCAAAAGAAAAGCTGTAGGGTGATGGATTACATCTGGAAAAAGATGGTCTCAGATAAAATCATATTGCTCTCTTATCTTCGAAAACGTAACTTTATGTATCATTGAGTCACCAAGCTAGCTTTATCGACTGTGTGCTACGTACACGTGGACTCATTAGAATTCATCCATCAACTTAACATACTTCTTTAAACAGTTGCGATTGAACTAAAACCTAGATTTTTCCTTGTAGCAAGCTAACTACCAAACAATCCTTTTTCATCGTAACGTGTCTCCATGGCCACCACCAGCACTTTCTTGATCACTTAGATCCATGACTTTTGACGACCATTAGCACCTTCCAAGACTGTGCAGATAAATGGAGTACACAAAGTATTAGCTTTAATTTATATTGATTGATCCAGATGATTAGGGATGTCAATGGGGCATGTGTGGGTCGAGTAGGCCATTTAGGGGCGGCAATTGGACTAGGTTAGGTCAGCTGGTTAGATATGCTTTAGATAAAATATTTACCGATTCAAATCCAACTTATTTATTAGATAGATTAAAAATTCAAATCACTTCTTTATTAAAAAGGTAAACTAATTAGACCCTCATAATCTATTTAGCAAATAGATCGAGTGAGATTAATTAGGTTAAATTGATTAAATATATTTTCAATTGATTAAATGTATTTAAATAGGTTAAGCAAGTTAGGTTAATAAGATAGAAACAATATAAGTAAGTTTAAAATAGGTTGATCATGTTTTAAATGAGTTAAATAGGTCAAGTCATGATCTTATTTAATTATTAAATAAGTTAAAGCATGTTAAACGGATCAAATATCTAAATCCAGACCTGAATCATTTAATAAACAAATATAGATGGTTAACTTGCTTATAATCCAAGCTTGAATCTGTTTAAAGTGAATCATTAGCAGCTCTTGTTGACAAGTTGAGCCATAAATTACCATTCCCAAGACCAATATCGGTATTAACATTGCAATTGAAAACCATGGACCAATATTGGCCCATACTCATCTTGCGGCGAAGTAGAGTGGTTTAAGTTAGATGTAGTGAATTGGGATCCATAGAGATAGCTAAAGCTACAAATTTTTTTTTTTTTTTTTTGCACCCAAATAAAAAAATATATAAAATAAAATTTCAGCATTTTACATGACATTAACTAAAATAAAAATTGAAGATATGAAATATATCATATTATATTTTTAACAATAATAGAAATATTAAAAATAAATATTATTTTTTTAAAAAAATAAATATTCTTTTTTTTGGTTAAATGGATAATTTTTATTATCTTCCTGAAAAAAGTACAGTCCAAACTATCAGCATATAAAATATATCTAAACTGTACAGGCAAATCGTCCAGAGAGGTACAAAAGAATTCTCCCGAATGATGTGCCACGAAAGAGGCCGTCCAGTCGGCCGCATAATTAGCTTCTCGATAGACGTGGCGGACAATAAGCTCGGAGCAGTGACGGAGCATCATCGCTATATCCCGAAGGATGGGGATAGTAGGCGTGTCCCTGATAGCCTTCCGGATCCATGAAATGACCATAAATGAATCGCTTTCAATGACGAGGCGATCTAATTTAAGGATCCTCGTGGCAAACTTTATACCAACCCAAGCGCCATATAGCTCTGCCAGGGGCACAGTCTGTTCCACTAACTTGGAACCCCCCATAGCAATGAAGCTGGCCGCCGAAGATCTAATGACAAAAACAACTCCTGCCTTCCGTCCTCTGACACTCCCATCAAAGTTGATAGTAACATAATCCTGAGAAGGGGGCTCCCAAGAGACCAGGATCTGGTGAGGTACTCGAGGAGTTGAACTGGAGCCCCAGATGTCAGGCAGAGTCACCATCGAACGATGATACTCGTCAGCCTAAGCCTAGCTCTTTCTAGAATGAAGGTAGGAGAGCTAGTCTCAGATTTGAAGATAATAGCATTCCGGGAGATCCATAGGTGATAAGCCAGATAAGCAAGCAGGGTCCTGGATGCTGTGGCATTGGGAGACCGCAGATAGCTAGAGAAGGTAGTGAGGACATCATCTCCGGCATACAAAAGAGCCCTATAGCCAGCCAGAGTCCATACCCGCCTTGTCCTTAAGCAAAGAAATAAAGCGTGATCCAAAGATTCCTCCGGATCATCACAAATCGGGCAGGAGGGGGGTATACGAACTCCTCGAGAGCTAAGAAGAGACCTTGTTGGCAAGCGTCGCCGCATGACCTTCCACAGAAAGAGACAGACCCTCGAATGTACCGGCAAAGCCCAGATCCAGCCTCCCTGATCCGTACCCTGCCGAGCTGGATGAAAGATATTGTAGAGGTCCGACAAGGGGGCAGTAGTGGAAGAGGAAGGATCCCAAACTCTGATATCTTGGCAGGGAGATAGAGGTAAAGCTATGGAGAGTATCCTCTCCTTCAAAGGCTCTCCAAGATAGCGAGAGATGAGTGTAGAATTCCATGTCTGCATCCCCGAGATGATAAGATCACTGACCATCCAAGAATTGGGCAGATCCGGGAAAACAAAGATAGGCCATCTATAAAGGGAAATATCAAAAATCCAAACATGTGCCCACACTCTGATAAATTTTCCATCCCCAACCGTCCATCTGAAATAGGGGAAAACCTTCGAAGTCCGTCTAATGATCTCCTTCCAGATAGGTGTCCCTCGAGAAGAGAGCACAAAGTCACCCCCTGCAAGAAAGTAGTATCATATCTGGCTCGCATAAAGGAAGCCCACAAGCTGGTCAGATTAAGGAACAAATTCGTAGCATGACGAGCCAGCAGAGCCTCCCTCCTACTGAGAAGTGAAAAGACACCAAGACCACCCTCCCGGATTGGCTGGCACACAGAATGCCAGCCAACCAGGTTAATTCCCCTGGTCGCCGTATTGGATCTCCACAAAAAAGCTCGAAGAATCTGCTCAACCTTCTCCACCGTGGCCTTAGGGATAATGGCATTGGCTAACAGGTAGATAGGGAGAGAAGACAGAACTGATCTAATCAAAGTCAGTCTGCCCATTACCGACAACACCCTTCCTTGCCATCCCTCGACCCGCTCCTGAACCGTCTGCACCAAGATTCGAGACTCATCTCTGTGAAGGCGCCCGCCCAAAATAGGAACACCGAGATAGTGAATAGGCCCATCCTTTTCCCGAATCCCCAGGATGGAGACGATGACAGAGCGAGTGAGGGTAGCAATCTTAGGGGAGAAATGGACCTCAGACTTTACAGACTGACCAGAAGCTATGCAGTAATCCATCATAACCCTACGGTACCCCCGAGCCATTTCCTCCGTCGCCTTGCCCAGAAGTAAACAGTCATCGGCAAACAGAAGATGGGAGATAGGAAGTACCGTTGGAGATGCGAAGAAGGGGTGGATGGATGAATCCCTGACCGCATCCCGAAGGCCCCTGGAGAGGGCGTCTGTAGCAATAATAAAAAGGTAGGGAGAAAGCGGACAACCTTGATGAAGGCCAACTATCGAATGAAAGAATTCCGAGGGCGAGCCATTAAGGAGAATAGAGAACGACGGGCACATAATACAATCCATGATCCTAGAAGTCCACAGCGGGTGGAAACCAAAATCATACAAAGATTGCTGAAGAAAGGTCCAGCGCACCCGATCATAAGCCCTCTCCATGTCCAGCTTGATCGCCATCAGAGGAGCTCCAGGTGACGCCCTCTGCAAATCATGCATAAATTCCTGGACGAGCAAGACATTATCCGAAATACCCCGACCCGCAATAAACGCTCCTTGCTCAGGGAAGATGATACCGGGGAGGATAGGCTTCATTCTCAAAGCCATCAGCTTGGCACATATCTTATATAGAGTAGTACATAAGCTAATGGGTCGGATAAGAAGGATGAGTAGTCCGAAGACGCTTGGGGACAAGGGTGACAAATGTTTGCTTCCACCTGTCCGGCATCCGCCCCGTAAGGAAAAAGAGTTATACTGTTGAAACCAATTCCCTTCTAATAATATCCCAGTATCTTCTGAAAAACAGTGAAGGGAATCCATTCGGACCAGGAAACTTATCCTCAGCCAAAGACAATAACACCATCTGAACTTCCTCCTCAGACACTGGAGCAAGAAGCCTGGCATTTTGAGCCTGCGAGACTATTCTCTCTGGTACAGGAGTCTGGAAATAAGGAGGATCACCCGAATTTGATGTCCATCTAGACCTGAAAAAGGAAACCACCTCCTGTAGAATATCCTCTTCACTATCAATCCAACCCCCATCATTAGTCCTGAGAGCACGAATCCGGTTCCGATGTCTCTTGACAATAGTGGCCTGATGGAAGAAATAAGAATTCCTATCATCCTGAGCCAACCATTGCATCTTGGATTTCTGTCTCCAGAGAGTTTCCTGTTGAGCCAAAAGAGAGTTGTACGAAGCCAACCCAGAACGCAGCGAGGAGAGATCTTCATCATTGAGCCCCCCTGAGTATCCTCCTTACATTGGAGGTCATGAATGTTCTTTTCCATGTCGGCTAGCCGATCAAAGATATTACCTACTTCCACCTTGTTATATTTCCTCAGCCGGCGCTTGAGAAGTTCCAATCTATGAGTAATGCGATACTGAGCATTACCTCTGATCGGTATTCTCCAGACCTCCCTGACCACTTCCTAGGAATTAGGATAAGAAAGCCATATTCTTTCAAATCTAAATGGCACATGAACAGGGAGAAGATTGGAGGTGGTCATCAGAAGCGGACAGTGATCCGAAGCGATCTTGTCCAAGTGCCGAACTGAGAACTTGGGATGCATCTGAAGCCAAGACGTGGTAGCAACTGCTCTGTCCAGTCTTTCCCAGACCCGAGCCCTCCTTGATTTATTGTTGCACCAGGTGTAGCTATTCCTCATAAATCCCAAATCGATTAGACCATTGGAGTCCAAAAAGTAACTGAACTCCCTGGTAGCCACATTTTGGAAAAAGGGGATCCCTCCTCGCTTCTCCTCCACTTTGGTGATGCAATTAAAATCCCCAATAACAACTATTGGGAATCCCCGATCAATGACTTGCGACACCTCATTCCAAAGATATCTTCTCTCATTGTAACAGGTGCTAGCATAAATAGTCGAGAGGATCCAAGATGGTCCATTATCTTCTAATATGACCATGATTGCATTCTGCTCCGACCTATGGAACACATCAATGACTTGCGACACCTCATTCCAGATATATCTTCTCTCCTTATAAAATAAATATTCTTTAAATTAGAAAAGTAATCTACTAAAAAAAAAAGAATAACTTATCGTTTCACAGAATTATTCTTTTTCATAATAGATCATAGTACTTTTTTAAAGCAAAAAAAAAAAAACTCCATGAGCCAATATTATATAGAGCATAATCCGGATCAAACTGTGAAGAGTACATTTAGTGAAGTTGCAGACAGGCATCACCATTATCTGTGGCAATTTCATATCCATTGCCGATTTTAGAATAAAAACTCATCCCCACCTCTAACTCTAAATGGATTTGGTAAAATCTCCCCCATTAGGTTCGGGTCGGATACGCACGGTGCGGAGTAAATTATTGCCATCGAGACAAACGTTCTCCACTCAATTTCCGCACTATACAACCCATCACGAGAAAATAACCTATCAGTGTTGATATGAAAGAATAACCTACGAGCAAGTAGGCTGCTCCATCCGAAACCATTGTTAGGCACAAGCCCTTCGCTGGATTCTCCATAATTGAACAGATAATCATGAGCCATAACGTAGGGCTTTCTCTATTTGATTAACACATATAAGCCCCTTTAATTGTTATTCTCTCTTCTTTCCAAAAATTAAAAGTTAGCACAACAACCCAAATTTGTTGGCAACCTTTCCAAAAGCTAGATCTAACCGGCCTCCATTAACATCAAACTTGTCCCTATTTCCCACTCTAACTCGAAAATGTGTTTGAGCTCGGCTCATTGCCTAGATGCTTCCCAACCAGAGGCTGAGATGCCCGTTAACTGCTCCCATCGTTTGCAACCATGAAGGTAAAAAGTGCAGATCCCTCCATAAACAAAATTTTAGAAAATTATCATGACGATTAACACCAGCAGTTGATCTTACTTTTGAGATCGGAGGATCATCTGATCCATACTATAATTGCACAATTTCGAATTGATGCTCTGCACTGAGAACAAAAATGCAATCCATAGATGGCATACATCAAGAATGCAAGATCCCTCCATAAACAAAATTTTAGAAAATTATCATGACGGTTAATACCGGCAGTTGATCTTACTTTTGAGATCAGAGGATCATCTGATCCATGCTATAATTGCACAATTTCAAATTGATGCTCTGCACTGAGAACAAATATGCAATCCATAGATGGCATACATCAAGAATGCAATCCACCACCGCTAACGTGAATCATCATCTGGGTGACCGCATGATCCTAAGCAGGAGTTCGCCAAACTGAAAAGCATAGATAAATCACATTTAAAACAAGTATAACAAAAGACTATTAGATTTATCAAAGCTCAAAATATTATGGAGCGAGCAAGGGATTGCTTGAGTGGTTGTCAAAGTCGTTACGCAACAAAAGTAGTGCGCAGGGTTAAAAAATTAAACTACTGTCACTTCATAGTGTAACAGGATCATGTTAATCATATTTTTCCATCGGTCGCCCGCGGGTTCGAGACATGATCTCATAGATGACTCGATTAAATCCAGAAATATTTTTGAGACGATATGAGCGAGATATCAGAGTTTCTTCCTTTGTTCCCGTTCTACTGGCCGGTATCTTAGTATTATCAGATTGACATACTCAATAGTTGATGGAAGAGACTGCATGAATCCGAGCATCTCGAATCGAACATTATCTGACAGGATAAACCTGCGAGGATAGTTACACCAGGATTTATCTTCCCTATCTCTTTTGGATTATCAAAAAAAACAAAACCATATTTTTTCAAAATTTTACCCCAAAAAAATTGTCCAAAGACTTTATTATGATCATGTCTTGGCATGAAATCCCGAATTTTAGCAATCGAGCATGTTCATCCGTACGGACCACACCTGGTGCCTTCGAACTTCGACTTTTAGAGCCCCCAAATAATATTTTTCCTAAGAAATTGAGATAAAGCTTCAGAGCTGTACACCTTCATACCATATAGACTTGTGTATTTGCATACGAAACTTTTTTCCAAGACCATTCAAAAGAGGGATCTTACTGAAAAATTAAACTGAATCTGGTGTCTAATATCCCGATCGTATATGCAAAAGACTAATTTTTCTGGGTTCAGAATTCTTTGGCTGTCAAGAAATTCAGTGGAACAGTAAAATTATGAAGAGAAAGGAAGAAAAGCTAAAAAGGAGGCATCGGACGAGCAGCATTACTCTATGACCATGACCATTTTCACTCCACCTGATTAAGAAAAAAGAAAAGAAAAGAAAAGAAACTAATACAGCGGAACTATTACAAATATAACGTTTTTCCCTTTGATGAGAAGAGAGGGCAAAAGCCATCCAAATAATTAAAAGAAAGTACCAAAAATACAAGGGATCACTACTAAAAGCTAAACACGGGAGTGAAAACTAGTTTTACAATTACACATATAAAGTTGAGGATGATTATATTACCTCCAAAAGAAACACAGTAAAAGAACCTAGTAAAAGAAAAATAAGGCAACATAATAATTAAGACTGAATTAAAGTACAAGTTTCTCCTTAAAAAAAATATAGAGCCAGTAAACATGCGATGAAGTGTAAAACTCGGCACGATGATCAAATAGACGATTTAAGATACATCAAGACACATATATCTGTTGCTGTCCAGTGGTAATTCAACCACTCAGACTAAATAGTTGTTCTTGAAGCGATCAAACTTTAGCAAACAAATGTACGTCACACCATTAAGCCTCCCTCAAGTATAACTTTAAATATAAAATGACCGCCATTCTGCAGTATAAACATCTTTGGGTGCTGTGGACGAAGACTTAGAGAAAGCCCAGTTTGAGTGCAGTTTCATTGATGACATGCTGCCTTGCAGGTTTACTCATGATCTGAAAAGTAGCCATCCACGGCTGATATACCTGTCCGTAGGGATGGCAATGGGCCACGTTCGGGCCAGATGTATAACTACCCAAATCTAAATCTAAATATTCAATACATTATCCAAATATTATCGGGACTGGATTTTTTTTATCAAAATCCATCTCAATCGAGTATCGGGTAATTCGGGTTTACCCGGCCCGAATCTAATTAAGTCATATTAAATATCATTTTTATCAACTTTAAAATCATCTACCATTTTATAAATTATACATACATTAAATAAATAAAATTTAACTATATTTTTAGTTCAACGGCATTTAATTTCATATTCAATCAAAATAAAATTTAAATTATTTTAAATAAATAAAATTCAACAAGACTTAATTTAATATTTCTGAAGTAAATAAAGATATAAATATAATTTAAATAGTACATATAACTCAAAGTTCCAAATTATAAAAAAAATGTAAAGAATAATTCTCAATTAATCCTTAGTTGCAATATCATTCTTTACCTGATCCACTTGCAAATAATTAATCATTGTTAGTAATGATTGATAATAATGATTATGAAGAATATAATTTATTGAAAAAATTACTAGAAAAAATTTTTACTTGAATGGTTGTCTTCAAATGCAAAATTTTCAAAAACATCACAAATTTTTTCTTGCTCTTCTTTGAAAAGTATAGTATTAATATATATACAAAGCATCAATTAATTTACATAAACATTAAATAATCAGCACATTAAATAAAGAAATTTAATTAAAAAAAGTAATAGTATACAAGATATGAAAATATCTCTATTTAACCAATTGTCATCATAAACTAAGGCTTCCACAGTTTTAGGATATAATCGACGCGGTATGGAGTCAACAACCTTCCACTGGTGCTAAAAGTAGATTCGGAAGCCACAGTAGATACGGGAATGCCAAACAAATCTTTAGCCATCATTTGTAATGTTGGATACTTAGACCATTTATTTTTCATCAAAACAAGACATCAAAATAAGGAAATCGAGATATTTCATCTTCCTCCAAATAGTGATCCAATTCAGTTTTTGCCAAAGTACTTTTGACCTTCTTTTTTTTTCGCACATACAAATTAAAATCAGCCAATTGATCATTCATAGGTCCATGATCACTTTGCATCAAACTGGAGTATTTCTCATATTCCTTTTCTATATTAGCCATGAATTGATACTCATTAAGCAATTTATAGCAAACTTCATGTAACTTCTCAATTTTGCCAGCAACCATATCCTCATAAATTTTGCTAAAATAATACTCAATCAAGAACATTTTGAATATTGGATTTAAAATTGTAGCAACCCCCATCAAATATGGATCTCATCCCAATATTTGTTGAATTTAATCAACATCTACTTTGCCATTTTCTCAATTACTTTAAAAGGAGACTCAAGCCACTTAACTCTAATTTCACATCATATTTTTTTGGAAAATACAAATTAGCTGTAGGAAATTTGGTACCATAAAATATCTTAGTCATTGTATAAAATAATTTCAATCTATGAGGGTACCAGAAAATATCTTAGTCATTGTATAAAATAATTTCAATCTATGACAAATTAAACTTCCTGACCAAGTATCCAATCATTATCACTGGGACAACATTTAAATCTTATCTCATATTGTTTCAGCCTAGCAAAAATATTTTATATATCAAAGCAGTCTCCAACATTAAAAAAGTTGAGTTCCACCTAGTTGGACAGTCAAGACCCATATTCTTGGTACAATTAACTCGTATTTGACGAGCCGTTTCTTCAAACTTTTCACACCTTTAGGTGATGCTATCCAATATTCTACACTATCATGAATATTTTCTATTCCTTTCTTAATCACCTCCAAACCATCCTTCACATTAAGTTCAATATGTGAGTACAACAATGCATATGTAAGAATGTACCGTTCAATAATAAGTACTAAGCTGCAACTTATCTTTCAAATATCAACCATTGCATCATTGGTGCTATAATTATCTAAAGTAATTGTCGATAACTTAGTGTCAACATTCCAATCTAACAAACATGCAATAAATACCTTGGTAAGGTTTATTGCAGTATGCGAAGAAGGAACATAAGCAAACCTGTTCAACATCATAAATGATTAGCAACTATATAAATAAGTCACTTAAGTACATCAAATATAAAGCATATAATATATGAATCACTTGCCTAAGAATTCGACTTTGTAATGCCCAATCTTGATCAACAAAGTGTGCGGTAACAACCATGTAACCTCGCTTTTGATTGCTTGCTGTCCACATGTCAATAGTGATTGCTACCATACTTCCATTCTTCTCAATTAAATTTGTTAGTTATTTTTTTCTTTCTTGTATATAGTCTTGATCTCATCCTTGATAGTATTTCGAGTAGGAATCTTGAACAATGGTTGTACTATATTAAAAACTCTCCTAAATCCAACGTGGTCCACTATATTCAAAAGATAATCATGAAGAAGAATCATTGCAGCCAACTCTCTCTTTCCAGTTTCTTGATTAAATGAATAAGCCGATATTTGTTTATGATTCATCCTTTTCCTTTGCATGCTTATTCACCAAATTTTTTTGTTTAATATCTCCATATTTCCTCTTTGGATATACCTTGTAGTAACTGTGTAAATGTCTAGTCCCATTTTTTGAACCACCACTAAATAGTTTAGTACAATAGTTGCACTTTGCCTTTGGAACTCCATGAACATCGACCTTTGTAAAATGACTCCAAGCACTACTTCTTAGTTTGCCACTATTTGAAGCTTTTCCTTGATCTTAGCTTCTTGTTTCATCTACATGTATAGGTTGGTCTAAACTTGTACCAGCAAAAGAAATACAAGGTGACGTAGATGATTGTATATGCTAATATGAATTTATAGTAATAAGAGAATTATTAACAAGCACAGGTGGTGGTTGATCCATTTGAATAGTGCTTTCTATTTTTGTTTCCATGCGTAACTCCGATATTATAAATATAAAAATATAAATAAAACACAACTACAATCTCATAATTTCACAAATATAAATAATTAGATTAAAATATTCATAAATATAAAGATTTAATGGTATAAAGTCATGAACTAATAATAACTATATTAATAATGCTATATTCTTGATCATTCATATTCTTAAATAGCTATATCCAAGATCCCACTTAATTCTATAACTTCCATATTCTTTAATAATCTAATACTTTAATATTTATTACTATATTAATTTTTTATTTCTTTTTTGTTAAATAAAATTTTAAATTTATTTAATTAATTTTTTTTAAGGAAAAGAAAAGTAGAAAGGATTAAGATGCATAGAAAATTAAGATGTTTAGATGTATATGTGTAAAATTTATATTATAAATTTGGTAAACTTTAATTATGACCTTGTCTTGAATTCACCTTGAATAGAATAGGATGAAAAAAAAACATCCCAATATATATATATATTTTATTTATTATATATTTTTGAGTTACTTTACTTAACCGGTTAACCACTTAACCCAGACCGAGTCCCCATCTCTCTCCCTGACTCTCTCCGTCGACAACCCCACCATCATCGAGGCCCTCACCCCTTGCCCTCGTCCGTCGGCTGCCGCATGATGTTCCACCCTCCCTTTTGCCCTCCTCATCGGTGCCCTCTCCCTCAGTTCCAGATCGAGTCTCCATCTCTGTCTCTTTGGCTCTCTCCATCAACAACCCCACCATCATCGAGGGCCTCGCCCCTCACCCTCGTCCGCCGGTCACTGCACGACGTTCCACCCTTCTCGTCGCCATCCTCGCTGGTGCCCTCTCCCTCAGTCCCTCCCTTCCGTCGCTGCACGTTCCTCCTCTCACTCGACTGCCGGCCGCCGTACCTTCCGCCCACCCAAACCCCTGCCAGGCCTGCCCAATGCTTCCACCCTTCCCACTGCCCTCCTCGACGATGGCGCCCTCTCCCTTAGTCCCTCCCTTCCGCCGTCGCACATTCCTCCTCTCCCTCGTCTGTCGGCCACCGCACCTTCAGCCCACCCGACCCCCCGCCGGGCCTGCCCAACGCTTCCACCCTCCCCGCCTCCTCGCTGATGGCGCCCTCTCCCTCCCCTCCCGCCTGTTCCTCCTCTCCTTTGCTCGTCACCTCGTTGCCGACATCTCCCCCACCACCCTTGGATGCACCGCTCTGCCCTCCCTTTCAACGCCGCTCCTCCTCGACGGCTATCACAATCCAAAAAAAAAGAAAAACTACTCGACGACGACTCACTTGATGACGACCGGAAGCCGCTGCCATCGCTCGCTGCCGCTTCTTCACCGATTCGAGAGGAAGAGCCATTGAAGAGGAAGAGAAAGAGAGGAGTAGGGGCTAGGGAGCTGGAGATTAATTTAATCGGGGATTAATAGAAAAATAATGATTAGGATAAAGGATTTAAGTATTTTAAAATTTAATAACTAATAACTAATAATTAATATAATATATTTAAATATTAAAATAATTCAGATCGGGTTCGGATCGGGTATATATCTATCCAGTCCCGGTCCAAATCCAAAGTTAAGCATTAGGTTTTATCCAAACCCGATCCAAATCTAGTCAAAGCTTTGACTACCCGTCCAATTAGGTCGGATCGGATCAGGTATCCATGGATTTGGATTTTATTGCCATCCCTAGTCCGGTTAGATTCATCGGCTTCCTTCTTGTATCTGAATCTCATTGATCCAGGCAAGCTAAAAAAAAAAAAAAAAAAAGTATCTCTGTGCATTTTAAAAATCAAAAGAAATCATTATACATTACCTTATATATTTGGGATGCCTTTCAAATTAAAAATCTTGGGAACTGCAGATTTCAATTTTTATCCAGAGATGACATAATCAAATGGAAAATGATCATACTTTTAGACTATTGTATAACAGCAAGAATCTTATGCATGTATATTTATATCTCAATAATCCAGTAAACTTAGAAACATATCCAGTGATCAAGTATTTATTGATGATGATTTTCTCCAACCACACATCCTTTTCCATGAATCCAGCAAGAAGTATTATTTCTTCCTGGATAGAAAAGCAAGACATTCCAATTTAATACACTTTTGCTTGTATCAATATGTCAGTATTTATAAAGTAGAAATAAAAACTGGAAATTATAAATTATAGAAACTTTTCAAAAAAGAAGCTAAGTAGTCAAATTCCAGGAATGAAATAGAAGGTTTTGGATCACAATGCCACACAAATAAGGGTAACCCAAAATAATAATAAATAATGTTGAGATAATTGGAAAAAAATGAGGATACTTCTTTAATTTATTACAGGAGGATGGTGCTTGGATGGTGCAGCATGGAGTTAGGAGAAAATGGAGTCAGGCTCATGGAAGTTAATAAGAATCTGCTAATTAGTTTAACAAAACAAATGCGCTTCGTCTAGAAGGAAAGTAGTAGGGCTTTAGGAGAGAGAGAGAGAGAGAGTGGTAGAAGCTCAAATGTAAAACAACAAAATAAAATAGGTTGCTTGATCAAGATGTTGTGGATTGAATTAGTTGCTTATTTTGAATATCGATCCATGGCCAAGTTTGTGGCATAATAATCAAAGAATAAGAAGATATCTTTTCTCACCGGGTTGAATTTTCTTGAATACCTTTCTTCTAGGTCTGGCCACTTGAAAGACCCAGTTGTCCGATTTCTTATGCTCCATGAGCCAATTTTTTCATTTTCATCATGCCACACCATCTCCATCTGGTAGAAATTAAATGGCATCTCTTAGACGGTACAGTTTTTCATAGGAACTATGGTCCTAATGTGGATTAAATATAATTTGGTTGACTTAAGAAGACTCCAAACACTGGTTAAATGTAAACGCAACCTGAAATAAAGGAAAGAACTGTACTCCAAGAAAACATAATTAACTGTTGTGAACAACTACTACTTAACAAGTACATACCTCCAAGGCATGTTGGAACCTTTTCAAAGATTCTATATATCCAACAAGTTTTCAGTTCAGTATAAAAAAGCAACAATCAAGTAGAAAATAATAAAATATAATAAATTCAAAACCAGTATTATTTTTTGTATAAAGATTCAGGTCCGAATAAATAAGCAAATCTTACCAAACTTAACATGTTATAGTGACTTGATCAAATACAAGATAAAATTTAGAGCCAAAGCAGAAACATATACAATTTGCCTACAAAAATAGTAATAGGAACCAATTTTCAATCATAGAGCAAGATGGTGCACCTACAAGAGAAGAACATGTTGACAAGGTCTACCAGAAATCTTTGTACTCATATATATTTTTTGTTCATAAAGGTAATTTTAAATAATTTATTAAATTTGTTCATTTTATTAACTATTTCTCCAAGTTAATCAACCCTCATTGCATTCTTTATTTTTTTTATTTTTCTAAATTTTTATATCTAAGTTTTCATATTTTCCTTATATTATCTACAAAACATATAAAATATAGCTATATGATCAGCCTGTTAGTTATAAAAATATGTATCTATTCATCATACAGTAAAATACTTGAACAAAGACCAGTATTTTTTAATGAGCATTATAATATGAATATGCCCAACATGCATAGACAATTCATTTCAAGTTAAATTTCAGTTGCTAATTAGAAGAATAATAACAAACATATTGGACAAAGAAACTGAAGCACAATTTCAACGATTAATTATTTATGATTAGTATCTCTTGGAAGTAATATATACAATATTGTAGATACAATATCATGAAAAGAATTAATTCTAATACAGAAGACAATAGTCCCAATAATAGATAAAAATGGCAAAGATTGTAACAATAAAATATAAATGCAGAGAAAAAGATATACTGCTAATTTATTTTTGAACAAAATATTATATTCCGGCTCCAACAAAATGCCATGTATTGGAACTACTATCATGAAACATTACAAAATTATTCATTGAAGACCTTTGTTGCTTTTGTATCGTGTCCGCAACATGATTTAGATTTATTGAATTTGTCCACTCTGCAATAGATACGGAACTATCAATAAAATGATTATGCAAAAAATCACAAATCATGAATAAGATCACCAACCACTTTTAAAGGAGCAACTTGATCTTAAATTTTTAGAAAAAAACATGAAGAAATAAATAATTAATGCAACTTTAGAAGCTGCCATGCAAAGCTCTCTAACAAAGAACAACAAAAAAGTATAACTATATAATAGGCTTCAAAATAGTAACTAATGTATCATCTCAGCATTTATTTGAAATCTCAGGTTTTAGCATTTGTTCTTAACTAAATTCAACAACTAAATACCATAAAATACTGATATTGAATAGTCCAAAGTATGTCATAAAATTCTAACATTTGATAATGTGGATTGTACTTTCAAGAACAAGTACATCACCACATCATTTCATATTCTACAGAAAAAATAGCACCTTAAGTGATGAAGCAATTGATCAAATAGCCAATTGAACAACTACTCTTATCCCTTAACACACCACCTGCCCCCACCCTCCACCCCTAATAAACCTTTTCCACAAACTAGAAGAGGACAAAAAAGCCCATGCACTAATTCTTTTTCTTCTTGTGTATAAAGAGATTTACATGAGTCATTAATTTAATTGAAAAGAGGCCCAAGATAAAAATTTGTTCTGATTTTCTTAAGCAACAACCTAGCTGACCTGACCTGTAAGTTTTCAATAAAATTAAATAGCTTGAGTAAAATAGTGCTCTGAATCTAGACTTATTAAAATAGTAAAGCAATAATTAAACCATATGGATATTGATGGAAGAAATAACTTCAAGTCACATCAGCATTGTAGCTAGCTAAAAAAGTATACAAATCAAGTTGCCTACATATTTGACAGGCGATCATGCAAATATAATTATGAGATTAAGTCCATTTACCTATTATAGATTAATGATCTTCAAGTTTCTTCCCTTCCTTTCTTTCAGTAAAAATTCTTAAGCAGCACGAACAATATCATGTGTCCCTCATCTTTTCATAGCACTGAGGCAAAAAGGATGAATGCCACGGGCTTGTAGATGTTCCTTGAACAAATTCTATCTCTCATATGCTTCTGGAAGATCCATTTTATTATACATAATAATGTAAGGTTTTTCTGTTAGCTTTAGGCTAAATAATTCTAGTTCCAACTAAACTACATCAAATTCATACTCTAGATGTTGCCCAGAATCATCAATAACATATAAATTAGTATCAACAAGTAATATTTTCTTAGATCACTTACACAAGTATGGTATGCTTTTAAAAAGACTAATAATAATAAAAAAAATACATTACTTATCCTACATTTAGATATTAATTTAGGTAATTCCTAAAAAATGGGCACAAGGAGCTTTTAATTTGATTGACAATCTTGAATGACCTTGTAGGTCTGACATGTCACTAGAAGAGGACAATATTTAAGAGTGTTGAACTGAAATATTGGAGACAAGACATGATGCAATAAAACTTTTATACAAAAATTCTACCCGATCTACAAGCAGACTCAGAATAAGTGACCCAGCAAAAGTAAAGTGCAAAAGAATAGGCATACATCAGAAAGACAGAAATGGATAATAGATATAATACCAAGACTTTGCAGTTAGCTTATGAACTCATTTATCTATAATAAATTAAGCTTAATTCATGCAGAATAAAGGTATCCACTATTTTCAGTAGTTTTCCTACAATATAAGACTCATATGACTCCTATACTATAATCATTTACAAGTTTTACAGGGTTTATTAATTTTCCATGGGTTAAAAAACTTTATTCTTTCTTTACTTTTATAGATTTATGATTTCAATTTATCTTTCAGGGTAGGACCATATGATACCATGTTTCAAGTGACATAGAGTTTTAATGAGATAAATAGACCACATTAAATAACTTCAGCAAAAATACAAAGTAAACAAGCAAAAGAACTACTAAAAAATACTATATCCCCTTTAACCCTTTCAAAATATAAAATGCTGAACTACATCATCCTTCATAATTTTAGAATGACTGAAATACCACACATCCAATCGAATGTCAACCTTATAAATTAATGTCTATGATTCCTGTTCAACCTCACATTCTTATTTATATATTTCTTAATCTACTTATCCAAAAATGATCATGCCATACCAAAGCTTAAAAAAATGATCATGGGTGGACTTTTAAATAAGAAACTCAGCATACATAAAAAATATAGTTTCATCTTTTAACTTTAAGTATCATAATTTGGAACCAAGACTTCCAACTGGATACCTTTAAAATTACAATCAGTAACTAGATCTTTGACCTGGTATCTATAATTGCAATTTGACTATTTTGTCTTTTGATATCTTTGATCAAGGTTACCCGTTTATCTACTAATAGAACATATATTGCATAGCCTTTTGGCATGGTTTAGGAAATACTGTATTATAATTAAGCCACACGAAAACGTGTTGTCATTAAATCATTCTAATTAAGTAAACCGCGTTTTATCTACAGGCATATGATGAAGGATGACAAGCATTTGGCTATCAAAACATTAACGATAGGGGGCAAGCAAATTTACATGGCAAATATTTAAGCCTATTTCCTATCATTGAAATAAATACCTACTCTCTCCCTCCCTTTTTTACTAATCCACTATATATATACTAGATAAGCATAGTTGAAACATAAACACAGTCCATACATTTCCTTCCTTAAAACACAGCCATGGCTAAGCTTCTTGTTCTTTTCCACTCCATTGCTATCCTTACCATAGTTTCTGTTGCACTATAGAAAACATTACGATTTTGCATCATTCATCATCGATCTCTCTCATCCTATTTGCTTCGTTATCGCTCTCTCTTATCCATCCGCCCTTCCTTACAATAGGAACTACAAGCAAACCTCACCCACAATCACAGTGTCACCCTCTTTAACTCCACACTTAATTAAAGATTTATCCACACCACATACCTCTAAAGCATGTTAGAACATTCTCAAAGATTCTGTATACCTACTCCAACAAGTTTTTAGTTCAGTATAAAAAAATACCAATCAAGTAGAAAAAAATAAAATATAATGAATCCAAAGCCAATATTATTTCTTGCGTAAATGTTCAGGTCCAAATAAATAAGCAAATATGACTAAACTTAACATGTTATAGCATACCTGATCAAATATAAGATATAATATATAGCCAAAGCTTAAACATATACAATTTGCCCACAAAAATAGTAATAGAAACCAATTTTCAGCCATAGAGCAAGATGGTGCACCTATAAAAGAAGAACAAGTTGCTACCAGAGATCTTTATACTCATCTATGTTTTTTGTTCATAAAGATAATTTTAAATAATTTATCAAATTTGTTTATTTTATTAACTATTTCCCTAAGTTGATCAATCCTCATTTCATTCTTTATTTTTTTTACTTTCATATCTAAATTTTTGCATTTTCCTTATATTATCTATAGAGCAGATAAAGCACAGCTATATTACTAGCTGTCAGTTATAAAAATATGTGTCCATTCACCATGCAGTAAAATACTTGAACAAAGACCAGTATTTTTTGATGAGCATCATAATATGAATATGCCCAACATGTATAGACAATTCATTTTAAGTTAAATTTCAGTTGCCAATAAGAAGAATAATAACAAACATATTGGACAAAGAAATTGAAGTATAATTTCAATGATTAATTGTTCATGATTAGTATCTCTTGGAAGTAATATATACAACATTGTAGATACAATATCATGAAAAGAAATAATTCTAATGCATAAGACAATAGGCCGAATAATAGATAAAAATAGCTAAGAATGTAACAATAAAATATAAGTGTAGAGAAGAAGACATACTGCCAATTTGTTATTTGAACAAAATATTGTATTCCAGCTCCAACTCCATGCCATGTACTGGAGTTGCTATCATGAAAGATTATAAAATCAGTCATTGAAGAGCTTTGTTGTATTTGTATCGTGTTTGCAACATGATTCAGATTTACTGGATTTATCCACTTTACAGTAGATATGGAGCTATCAATAAAATAATTATGCAAAAATTCATAAATATGAATAAGATCACCAACCACCTTTAAAGGAGCAACTTGATCTTAAATTTTCAGAAAAAAACATGAAGAGATAAATAATTAAGATAACTTTAGAAGCTATCATGCAAAGCTCTCTAACAAAGAACAACAAAAATGTATAACTGTAGGTATGCTTCAAATTAGTAACTAATATATCATCTCAGCATTTATTTGAAATCTCAGGTTTTAGTATTTATTCTTAACTTAATTCAACAACTAAATGACAGAAAATATTGATATTAAATAATCCAAAGTATAGTATAAAATCCAACATCTAATAATGTGGATTGTACATTCAAGAATAAGTACATCACCACATCACTTCATATTCTACAGGAAAAATAGCACCTTAAGTGATGAAGCAGTTGATGAAATAGCCAATTGAATAATTGCCCTTGTCCCATAATACACCACCCACCCCTACCCCAAACCATTTTCACAAACTAGAAGAGGATAAAAAAGTCCATGCACTATTCTTTTTCCTCCTGTCCATAAAGAGATTATATGAGTCACTAATTCTGATTTTCTTAAGCAACAACCTAGCTGACCCGACCTGCAAGTTTTCAATAAGATTAAGTAGATTGAGTAAAATAATACTCCAAATCTAGACTTATTAAAATAGTAAAGTAAGAATTTAACCATATGAATATTGATGAAAGAAACAACTTCAAGTTACATCAGCATTGTAGCTAGCTAAAAAAGTATGCAAATTAAGTTGCCTACATATTTGACAGGTAGTCATGTAAATATAATTATGAGATTAAGTCAATTTATTTATTACAGATTATTGACCTTCAAGTTTCTTCCCTTCCTTTTTTTTAGTAAAAGTTCTTAAGCAACATGAACAACATTATGTGTCCCCCATCTATTCATAGCACTGATGCAAAAAGGATGAATACCATGGGATTGTAGATGTTCCATGAACAAATTCCATCTCTTATATGCTTCTAGAAGCTCCATTTTATTGTACACAATAATAAAAGGCTTTTCTACTAGCTTTGGGAAAAATAATTCCAATTCCAACCGAACTGCATCAAATTCATACTTTGGCTGCTGTCTAGAACCATCACAACATGCACTAAGTATCAACAAGTAATATTTTCTTAGATCACTTACATAGGTATGGTATGCTTTTAAAAGGAATAATAATAAAAAAATTTATACATTACTTATCCTACATTTATATATCAATTTAGGAAATTCCTAAAAAATGGGCCCAAGGAGCTTTTAATCTGATTGATAATCTTGAATGATCTTGCAGGTCAGACATGTCACTAGAAGAGGATAATATTTAAGAGTGTTGAACTGAAATATTGGAAACAAGACAGGATGCAATAAAACCTTTATGCAAAAATTTTATCCAGTTTACATGCAGATTTGGAATAATTGATCCAACAAAAGCAAAGCACAGAAGAATAGGCATAAAGTAGAATGACATAAATGGATAATAGATATAATACCAAGGCCTTGCAGTCATCTTATGAACTCATTTATCTATAATAAATTAAGCTTAATTCATGCAGAACAAAGGTATTCACTATTTTTAGCAGTTTTCCAATAGCATAAGACTCATATGACTCCCACACTGTAATCATTTATAAATTTTACAGGATTTATTGATTTTTCATGGATTAAAAAATCTTATTTTTTCTTTCTTCTTATAGATTCATGTTTTTAGTTTATTTTTCAGGGTGGGACCATCTGATACCATGTTTCAAGTGACAGAGAATTTTAATGAGATAAATAGTCTATATTCAATAACTTCAGCAAAAATGCCAAGTAAAAAAGCAAAAGAACTGCTAAAAAGTACTATATCTCCTTTAACCCTTTCAAAAGATAAAATGCTTAACTACTTCATCCTTCATAATTTTGGAATGGCTAAAAGACCACACAACCAATCGAATATCAACCCTATAATTTAATGTCTATGGTTCCTGTTCAACCTCACATTCATATTTAGATATTTCTTAATCTACTTATCCAAAATGATCATGCCATACCAACTCCAATAGCGAAGCTTAGAAAAATGATCATGGGTAGACTTCCGATAGCAACTCAGCATATATAAGAAATGATAGTTTCATCTTTTAACTATAAGCATCAGAATTTGGAACTAAGACTTCCAGCTAGATGCCTTCATAATTACAATCATAACTAGGTTTTTGACCTGATATCTATAATTGCAAATTGACTATTCTATCTTATGATATCTTTGATCATGGTTATCCATTCATCTAATAATAGAATATACATTGCATAGTCTTTTGGCATGGTTTAAGAAAAACCATATTATAATTAAGCCCCACAAAAACATGTTGTCATTAAGTCATTCTAATTGAGCAAACAGTGTTTTATCTATGGGCATATGATAAAGGATTACAAGCATTTGGCTATCAAAGCATTGATGATAGGGGACAGGCAAATTAACATGGCAAATATTTAAGCCTATTTCTTGTTATTGAAATAAATACCCACTCCTTCCCTCCCTCTCCCACTAATCCATTATATTTATACAAGAAAAGCATAGTTGAAACAAAAACACAGCCCATATGTTTCCTTGAAACATAGCCATGGCTAAGCTTCCTGTTCTTTTCATCTCCATTGCTTTCCTCACCATAGTCTATGTTACATCTCAGCAAACATTATGATTTTGCATCATTCATCATCGATCTCTCTCATCCTTTTTGCTTTGTTATCGCTCTTTCTCATCCATCCTCCCTCCCTTACAATAGGGACTACAAGCATACATCACCCATAATCATAGTATCACCCTCTTTAACTCTACACTTGATTAAAGATTTGTTCACACCATATGCCTCCAAAGCATGTTGGAACATTTTCAAAAATTCTGTATACCTACTCCAAAAACACCAATCAAGTATAAAATAATAAAATACAATAAATCCAAAGCCAGTATTATTTCTTGCATAAATATCCATATCTGAATAAATAAGAAAATCTAACCAAACTTAACATGTTATAGCGGACCCAATCAAATACAAGATAAAATCTAAAGCCAAAGCAGAAACATATACAATTTACTTACGAAAATATTAATATGAACAAATTTTTAGCCATAGAGCAAGATGGTGCACCTATAAAAGAAGAACGGGTTGAAAGGCCTACCAGAGATCTTTATACTCATCTATATTTTTTGTTCATAAAGGTAATTTTAATAAATAATCAAATTTGCTTATTTTATTAACTATTTCCCTAAGTCGATCAATCCTCATTGCATTCTTTATTTTTTTAATTTCTTTTTACTTTCATATCTAAAATTTTGCACTTTCCTTATATTATCTAAAAAATAGATAAACACAGCTATATAACTAGTATGTCAGTTATAAAAATATGTGTCCATTCACCATACATTAAAATGCTTGAAGAAAGACTAGTATTTTCTGATGAGCATCATAACATGAATATGCCCAACATGTATAAATAATCCATTTGAAGTTAAATTTTAGTTGCCAATAAGAAGAATAATAACAAACATGTTGGACAAAAAAACTGAAGTACAATTTTAATGATTAATTATTCATGATTAGTATCACTTGGATGTAATATATACAACATTATAGATATAATATCATGAAAAGAATTAATTCTAATGATAATAGACCCAATAATAGATAAAAAAGCTAAGAATGCAACTATAAAATATAAGTACGGAGGAGAAGACATATTGCCAATTTGTCATTTGAACAAAATATTATATTCTGACTCCAACTACATGCCATGTACTGAGCTGCCATCATGAAAGATTACAAAATCATTCAATGAAGAGCTTTGTTGCATTTGTATTGTATTTGCAACATGATTCAAATTTACTGGATTTATCCACTCTAAAGTAGATATGGAACTATCAATAAAATGATTATACAAAAAATTGCAAATTATGAATACGATCACTAACCACCTTTAATGGCAACTTAACCTTAAATTTTTAGAAAAAAACATGAAGAAATAAATAATTAATGCAATTTTAAAAGCTATCATGCAAGCTCTCTAACAAAGAACAATAAAAAAAATATAATTGTATAACACGCTAAATTAAATAAGTAACTTGAGTAAAATAGTATTTAATCTAGACTTTTTAAAACAGTAAAGTAAAAATTGAACCATATGGATATTAATGAAAGAAACAACTTCAAGTCATATTAGCATTATAGCTAGCTAAAAAAGTATGCAAATCAAGCTGCCTACATATTTGACAGGTAGTCATGTAAATATAATTATGAGATTAAGTCAATTTACTTATTATATATTAATGACCTTCATGTTTCTTCCGTTCCTCCCTTTCTTTCAGTAAAAGTTCATAAGTAGCATAAACAATATCATGTGTCCCCGTCTTTTCATATCACTAATGCAAAAAGGATGAATGCCACGTGCTTGTAGATGTTCTTTGAACAAATTTCATCTCTCATATACTTCAGGAAGATCCATTATAGTGTACACAACAATATAAGGCTTTTCTGCTAGCTCTGGATTAAATAATTTTAGTTCCAACTGAATTGCATCAAATTCATACTCTATCTGCTACCCAGAACCATCAACAACATACACCTAAGTACCAACAATTAATATTTCTTAGATCACTTACATAGATAAGGTATGCTTTAAAAATAATAATAATAAAAAAAGAATTTATACATTAATCATCCTATATTTAAATATCAATTTAGAAAATTTCTAAAAAATGGGCACAAGGAGCTTTTAATCTAATTGACAATCTTGAATGACCTTGCTGGTATGACATGTCACTAAAATAAGGCAATATTTAAGAGTATTGAATTAAAACATTGGAAACATGACAGGATGCGATAAAACTTTTATGCAAAAATTTTATTTGGTCTACATGCAGATTCAGAATAATTGATCCAACAAAAGTAAAGCATAAAAGAATAGGCATAAAGCAGAATGATAGAAATGGATAATAGATATAATAACAAGGTCTTGCAGTCAGCTTATGAACTCATTTATCTATAATAAATTAAGCTTAATTTATGCAGAACAAAGGTATCCACTATTTTCAGTAGTTTTCTTATAGCATAAGACTCATATGACTCCACACTACAATCACTTACAATTTCACAAGGTTTATTGATTTTTCATGAATTAAAAAATCTTATTCTTTCTTTCTTCTTATAGAATTACATTTTCAGTTTATCTTTCAGGATGGAACCATCTGATACCATGTTTCAAGTGACACAAAATTTTAATGAGATAAATAGATCACATTTAAAAACTTTAGCAAAAATACCAAGTATACAAGTAAAAGAACTACTAAAAACATTATATCTCCTTTAAAAGATAAAATGTTCACTACATCATCCTTCATAATTTTGAAATGACTGAAAGACCACACAACCAATCAAATGTCAACCCTATAAAGTCTATGGCTCCTGTTCAACCTCACATTCATATTTGGATATTTCTAATCTACTTATCCAAAAATGATCGTGCCATACCAACTCCAATATCGAAGCTTAGAAAAATGATCATGGATGGACTTCCAAGCAGGCAACTTAGCATATATAAGAAATAATAGTTTCATCTTTAACTTTAAGCATCAGAATTTGGAACTAAGACTTCTAGCTGAATGCCTTCATAATTACAATCAGTAACTAGGTCTTTGACCTGGTATCTATAATTATAATTTGACTATTCTATCTTTTGATATCTTTGATCATGGTTACCCATTCATCTAATAATAGAACATATATTACATAGTCTTTTGGCATGGTTTAGAAAAAACTGCATTATAATTAAGCCACACGAAAATGTGTTGTCATTAAGTCATTCTAATTGAGTAAACCATGATTTATCTATGAGCATATGACAAAGGATGATAAGCATTGGTTATCAAAGCATTGACAATAGGGGGCAGGCAAATTCACATGGCAAATATTTAAGCCTATTTTCTGTCATTGAAATAAGTACCTACTCTCTCCCTCCCTCTCCCGCTAATCCACTATATAAATATCAGAGAAGCATAGTTGAAATATAAACATAGCCCATATGTTTTCTTCTTTAAAACATAGCCATGGCTAAGCTTCCTGTTCTTTTCCTCTCCATTGCTCTCCTTATCATAGTCTCTACTGCACCACAGCAAATATTACGATTTCACATAATTCATCATCGATCTCTCTTATCCTCTTTGCTCCGTTATCGCTCTCTCTCGTCTATTTGCCCTCCCTTGCAATAGGGACTACAAGCATACCTCACCCATAATCACAGTGCCACCCTCTTTAACTCCATGCTTAATTAAAGATTTATTCATACCACATACCTCCAAAACATGTTGGAACCATCTTAAAGATTCTGTATACCTACTTCAACAAGTTTTTAGTTTAGTATAAAAAAGATCAATCAAGTAGAAAAGAATAAAATATAATGAATCCAAAGCCAGTATTATTTTTTGCATAAAGATCCAGGTCCGAATAAATAAGCAAATCTGACCAAACTTAACATGTTATAGCAGATTTGATCAAATACAAGATATAATCTAGGGCCAACGCAGAAATATATATAATTTGCTTATAAAAATAGTAATAAGAACTAATTTTTAGCCATAGAGCAAGACGGTGCACCTGCAAAAACAGAACAGGTTGATAAGGCCTACTAGAAATCTTTATACTTATCTATGGTTTTTATTCATAAAGGTAATTTTAAATAATTTATCAAATTTGTTCATTGTATTAATTGTTTCTTTAAGTTGATCGATTCTCATTGCATTATTTATTTTTTAAATTTTTTTACTTTCATATCTAAATTTTAGCATTTTCTTTATATTATCTATAGAATAGATAAAACACAGCTATATGACTAGCCTATCAGTTATAAAAATATGTGTCCATTCACCATACAGTAAAATGCTTGAACAAAGATCGGTATTTTCTGATGAGCATCATAACATGAATATGCCCAACATGCATAAAAAATTTATTTCAAGTTAAATTTCAATTGTCAATAAAAAAATAATAACAAACATGTTGGATAAAGAAACTGAAGTATAATTTCAACGATTAATTGTTCATGACTAGTATTTCTTGGAAGTAATATATACAATATTATAAATACAATATTATGAAAATAATTAATTCTAATGCAGAAGACAATAGGCCCAATAATAGATAAAATTGGCTAAGAATGCAATAATAAAATATAAGTGCAGAGGTGAAGACATACTGCCAATTTATCATTTGAACAAAATATTGTATTCTTATTTCAACTACATACCATGTACTAGAGCTGCTATCATTAAAGATTACAAAATCATTTATTGAGGAACTTTGTTATATTTGTATCGTGTCTGCAACATAATTCAGATTTATTAAATTTGTTCACTTTATAGCAGATATGGAACTATCAATAAAATAATTATGCAAAAAATCATAAATTATAAATAATATCACCAACCACCTTTAAAGGCAACCTGACATTAAATTTCCAGAAAAAAATTGAAGAGATAAATAATTACTATAATTTTAGAAGCTACCATGCAAAGCTCTCTAACAAAAAATAACAAAAAAATATAACTGTATGACATGCTTCAAATTAGTAACTAATATATTATCTCAGCATTTATTTGAAACCTCAGGTTTTTAGCATTTGTTCTTAACTAAATTCAATAACTAAATGGTAGAAAATACTGATATTGAATAGTCCAAAGTATAGCATAAAAATTTCAACATCTAATAATGTGGAATGTACTTTCAAGAACAAGTACATCACCACATCACTTCATATTCTACAGGAAAATATCACCTTAAGTGATGAAGCAATTAATGAAATAACCAATTGAACAACTGTCCTTGTCCCTTAATACACCACCCATCCCACCCACTCCACCCCCAAACCCTTTTCACAAACTAGAAGAGGATAAAAAGTCCATGCACTGATTCTTTCTTCTTATGTATAAAGATATTGCATGAGTCATTAATTTAATTGAAAAGAGGTCCAAGATAAAGTTGTTCTGATTTTCTTAAGTAACAACTTCGCTGACATGACCTGTAAGTTTTCAATAAGATTAAGTAGATTGGGTAAAATAGTGCTCCGCATCTAGACTTATTAAAATAGTAAAACAATAATTGAACCATATGGATATTGATGAAAGAAACAACTTCAAGTCACATCAGTATTAGAGCTAGCTAAAAAAGTATGCAAATTAAGTTGCCTACATATTTGACAGGTAATCATGCAAATATAATTATGAGATTAAGTCAATTTACTTATTGCATATTATTGACCTTCAAGTTTCTTCCCTTCTTTCTTTCAGTAAAAGCTTTTAAGCAGCATGAATAACATCATGTGTTCCCCATCTTTTCATGACACTGATGTAAAAAGGATGAATGCCACTGGCTTGTAGATGTTCCTTGAACAAATTCCATCTCTCATATATTTCTGAAAGATCTATTTATTATACATAACAATGTAAGGCTTTTCTACTATCTCTAGGCTAAATAATTCCAGTTTCAATCGAACTGCATCAAATTCATATTCTAACTGCTACCCAGAACCATCAACAACATGCACTAAGTATTAACAAGTAATGTTTTCTTAGATCACTTACACAGGTATGGTATGCTTTTAAAAATAATAATAATAATAAAAGAATTTATACATTACTTATCTCATATTTAGATATCAATTTAGGAAATTCCTAAAAAATGGGCACAAAGAGCTTTAATCTGATTGACAATTTTGAATGACCTTGCTGGTATGACATGTCACTAGAAGAGGGCAATATTTAAGAGTATTGAACTAAAATATTGGAAACATGACAGGATGCAATAAAACTTTTATGCAAAAATTTAGCCGGTCTACATGCAGATTCGGAATAATTGACCCAACAAAAGCAATGCATAGAAGAATAGGCATAAAGCAGAATGACAAAAATAGATAATAGATATAATACCAAGGCTTTGCAGTCAGCTTATGAACTTATTTGTCTATAATAAATTAAGCTTAATTTAATCAGAATAAATGTATCCACCATTTTCAGCAGTTTTTCAACATCATAAGACTCATATGACTCCCACACTATAATCATTTACAAATTTCACAGGATTTATTGATTTTCTATAGATTAAAAAACCTTATTCTTTCTTTTTTCTGGATTTATATTTTCAGTTTATTTTTAAGGTGGGACTATCTGATACCATATTTCAAGTGACACAGAATTTTAATGAGATAAATGGATCACATTCAATAACTTCAGTAAAAATGCCAAGTAAACAAGCAAAAGAATTAATAAAAAATACTATATCCCCTTTAACCCTTTTAAAAGATAAAATGCTCAACTATATCATCCTTCACAATTTTGGAATGACTGAAAGACCACACAATCAATCAAATGTCAATCTTATAAATTAATGTCTATGGTTCCTGTTTAACCTCACATTCATATTTAGATATTTTTTAATCTACTTATCCAAAAATGATCATGCTATACCAACTCCAATAGCAAAGCTTAGAAAAATGATCATGGATAGATTTCGAAGCAGGCAACTCAGCATACATAAGAAATGATAGTTTCATCTTTTAACTTTAAACATCAGAATTTGGAACTAATACTTCCAGCTGGATGCATTCATAATTACAATCAGTAACTAGGTCTTTGACCTGCTATCTATAATTGTAATTTGACTATTCTGGCTTTTGAGATATTGATTATGTTTACCTGTTCATCTAATAATAGAATATACATTGCATAGTCTTTTGGCATGGTTTAAGAAAAACCACATTATAATTAAGCCATATGAAAATGTGTTGTCATTCTAATTAGGCATATGGTAAAGCATGACAAGCATTTGGCTATCAAAGCATTGATGATAGGAAGCAGGCAAATTCTCATGGCAAATATTTAAACCTATTTTCTTGTCATTGAAATAAATACCTACTTTCTCCCTCTCTCCCGTTAGTCCAATATATATATACCATAGAAGCATAGTTGAAATATAAACACAGTCCATACATTTTCTTCCTTAAAATATAGCCATGGCTAAGCTTCCTGTTCTTTTCCTCTCCATTGCTTTTCTTACCATTGTCTTTGCTGCACCATAGCAACATTGTGGTTTCACATCATTCATCATCGATCTCTCTCATCCTCTTTGCTCCGTTATCGCTCTCTCTCCATCCACCCTCCTTTGCAATCCATAGAAAATGACTATGACTATTAGAAGTGGACCTGGCTGCCAAACATATTTATTGCTTTTAGACATCGGAAATGATATGACATGGATCCAATGCTCCGACTGCAAGCCTTGTTTTCAATAGCAAGATCTCATTTTCAATCACAAAGATTTTAGCTAGCAAGGTAGGGTGGATGGACAAGAGAGAGTGATAACAGAGCAAAGAGGATGAGAGAGATCGATGATGAATGATGCGAAGCCACAATATTTGCTATGGTGGAGCAGAGACTATGGTAAGAAGAGCAATGGAGAGGAAAAGAACGGGAATATTAACCATGGATATTGTCACACCCGAATCTAGCACCAAGATCGGCAAGCGATCGGCCGCACAAATCCTATGTTTTATCCTAGAGATCATGCAAGGCTTGGGTACACAAGAGTCACTTACCTCAAGAAAAACCTCATACATCGCCAAGCCAAATATCTACATGACTCTGTGAAAGAAGAAAGTAGGGTTGTGAGCTCTACAGCCCAGTAAGGTCTCCAAACAGTCACACCAGTATTAATATAAAAATCGAAAAAAGCAAGATCATAATCATATAACAAAAAATATAAATCTTTCGGTCACGTAACCAAAACCAATCACATATAAAAACCTTTTGTAACATTATATTTCCTTTAAATGTTTTCATTAACATTTCCTCTTTTTTAGGGTTCTGGACTAACCACGGTCATGCTCCAACCCATGACTGGTAATCTCATAATCGGCCATTTGCTATCCGCCGTGGCCAAACCTTGTACAAGCCCGTTAATCGAACTTTTATTCATGGTCTGGCTAGTCTCATCGACCATTCCTCGTGGTTAGGCTAGTTTCACAATCGACCATTCCTCATGGTCAAGCTAGCTCACGTACAAAGCCCGTGGCTCAGGCTACCTCAGAATTCTATAAACCCGTGGCATGGCTAGTCCAAACACTATTAACACTTATCTTTTCACATCATCTTGTTAAAACATGTCATTTTCTAACAAACCGATATCATGGTCCAACCCATTTCAAAGATTACTAAAATACAAATAACAATAATAACAAATCCACTTATATTTCGGGAAATCAATCATGCTTTCCGAAAGCAACCATGCATGTAAATATATATATTATATATTGGATCAAATCAGGCAAACTAAATAATAAACACACATATATATATAAACTGGTGATCAGGTCCAGAATCTTACCTTCAATCGCTAATCCCAAATATCTGGTATTAATCTATACCTGAAATTCATTCAAATCCTTCCTGCTCAAAAGATTGATCTCCTACAATAATAAATAAATTCATTTAAATCAAATTCTAGTTTCATAATTTTTGAGGAAGAAGATTCCTCCCTGATTTTCTCTTTCCACATCTTCCAAACCAAAATCCCTTCCCTCTCCCCTTCTCTCTCTTCTCCTCTTTCTATTTCTTCTTTCTTCTCTCCTCTTTTCCCTTCTCTTTCTCTCTCTTCTCCTCTTTTCTTGGCTCTCTGCAGGCTCTTCATTGCTTTCTATCGACATCCTAGTTAAAAAGAGAAGAAAAACCAATCCAAAATCACCTCAAACGTAACCTGAAAAGTCCAAAACCATCAAAATATCTCCCCAGCCATCAGATCTAAGATCGACGTCTCAAACAGTGTCTAAATCCGAATCCAAAAGTACCTAATCAAGCCTAAACTCGTTCGGATCAATCCTAGCTGTTCGATCAGGTAATCGGATAGTCTAGATCGCTCAAAAACCCCGTGGACCACCGTGAACTGCACGAAACGGTCTGGAAAATGCCTACGCGATGGCCGCTTCCGGCTGGGCCGAGCCCAGTGCCCGCACGCACAGCGCGCGTGGGCCTGGGCCGCGCCTCGCGCGCGCCCACGACGGGCCGGGCCGTGCCTCGCACGCCCACCATGCATCACCTGCGCTCGCACCGCATGTCGCCCGTGCACCCGCGCACCCTCGTGCCCGCGCGTCACGCACCCCGGGCGCTCCCGCATGTCGCTCGGCCGCACGCCCTCTGCATCGCGCCTGGCCCGTGCACTGGGCCGCGCAGTGGGTCTAGGCCAGTCCAACGGGTGGGCCAGCGGCCTACAAACTCTCTCTTTTTTTTTCTTTTCTCTTCTGGGGTGTTACATTCTTCCCCTGTTAAAAAAATCTCGTCCTCGAAATTAGCTTGATTGAGATCTAAATCAATGCTCCCATCATAATACTCCAAAAATTTGAGTTAATATTCTTAAATCACTATACTTCCACTGCGCACTCTGATATAATTTACTAAACCTTCTAGGTTCACTAAATAAATCCTTCCAAAAATTTCTGCCATGTCTTACTAATCATCATGTAAATTCCTTAATCTCTTATAGCACAATTTCAAACAATCATGACCTGAATCCAATACCACTCATATCTATCATAATCACTTTGCCACAGTCCCCAAATCATCATAACTAAGATCTGTCACAATTCTTGTCATATCCTAATAACCATCATGTCATTATTATCATTATCGACTTATATCATCATCCCAAGTGATCATAACCTAAGCTTGATACTATTTTGTCATGTCTCGAATCCAGCACTGGGATCGGCACGCGACATGCCGCACAAATCCTAGATTTTATCCTATAGATCATGCAAGGCCTGGGTACACAAGAGTCACTTACCTCAAGAAACCTCATACATAACCAAGCCAAATATCTGCACGACTTTGTGAAAAAAAAAAATAGGGTTGTGAGCTCTACAGCCCAGTAAGGTCTCCAAACAGTCACACCAATATTAATATAAAAATCGAAAACAGCAAGATCATAATCATATAACAAAAAATAATAAATCTTTTGGTCACGTAACCAAAACCAATCACATATAAAAACCTTTAGTAACATTATATTTCCTTTAAATGTTTTCATTAACATTTCCTCTTCTTTAGGGTTCTGTACAAGCCCATTAATCGAACTTTTATTCATGGTCTGGCTAGTCTCATCGACCATTCCTCGTGGTTAGGCTAGTTTCACAATCGACCATTCCTCATGGTCAAGCTAGCTCATGTACAAAGCCCGTGGCTCAGGCTACCTCAGAATTCCATAAACCCGTGGCATGGCTAGTCCAAACACTATTAACACTTATCTTTTCACATCATCTTGTTAAAACATGTCATTTTCTAACAACCGATATCACGGTCCAACCCATTTCAAAGATTACTAAAATACAAATAACAATAATAACAAATCCACTTATATTTCGGGAAATCAATCATGCTTTCCGAAAGCAACCATGCATGTAAATATATATATATATTTGGATCAAATCAGGCAAACTAAAATAATAAACACACATATATATATAAACTGGTGATCAGGTCCAGAATTCTTACCTTCAATCGCTAATCCCAAATATCTGGTATTAATCTATACCTGAAATTCGTTCAAATCCTTCATGCTCAAAAGATTGATCTCCTACAATAATAAATAAATTCATTTAAATCAAATTCTAGTTCATAATTTTTGAGGAAGAAGATTCCTCCTTGATTTTCTCTTTCCTCATCTTCCAAACCAAAATCCCTTCCCTCTCCCCTTCTCTCTCTTCTCCTCTTTCTATTTCTTCTTTCTTCTCTCCCTTTTCCTTCTCTTTCTCTCTCTTCTCCTCTTTTCTTGGCTCTCTGCAGGCTCTTCCTTGCTTTCTATCGACATCCTAGTTAAAAAGAAGAAAAACCAATCCAAAATCACCTCAAATGTAACCTGAAAAGTCCAAAACCATCAAAATATCTTCCCAGCCATCAGATATGAGATCGACGTCTCAAACAGCATCTAAATCCGAATCCAAAAGCACCTAATCAAGCCTAAACTCGTTCGGATCAATCCTAGCTGTTCGATCAGGTAATCGGATAGTCTAGATCGCTCAAAAACCCCGTGGACCACCGTGAACTGCACGAAACGGTCTGGAAAATGCGTGGGAAATGCCTACGCGATGGCCACTTCCGGCTGGGCCGAGCCCAGTGCCCGCACGCACAGCGCGCGTGGGCCTGGGCCGCACCTCGCACGTGCCCACGATGGGCCGGGCCGTGCCTCGCACGCCCACCCGCGCATCACCTGTGCTCGCACCGCATGTCGCCCGTGCACCCGCGCACCCTCGTGCCCGCGCGTCACGCACCCCGGGCGCTCCCGCATGTCGCTCGCCCGCACGCCCTCTGCATCGCGCCTGGCCCGTTCACTGGGCCGCGCAGTGGGTCTAGGCCAGTCCAACGGGTGGGCCAGCGGCCTACAAACTCTCTCTTTTTTTTTCTTTTCTCTTCTGGGGTGTTACATTCTCCCCCTGTTAAAAAAATTTCGTCCTCGAAATTAGCTTGATTGAGATCTAAATCAATGCTCCCATCATAATACTCCAAAAATTTGAGTTAATATTCTTAAATCACTATACTTCCACTGCGCACTCTGATATAATTTACTAAACCTTCTAGGTTCACTAAATAAATCCTTCCAAAAATTTCTGCCATGTCTTACTAATCATCATGTAAATTCCTTAATCTCTTATAGCACAATTTCAAACAATCATGACCTGAATCCAATACCACTCATATCTATCATAATCACTTTGCCACAGTCCCCAAATCATCATAACTAAGATCTGTCACAATTCTTGTCATATCCTAATAACCATCATGTCATTATTATCATTATCGACTTATATCATCATCCCAAGTGATCATAACCTAAGCTCGATACTATTTTGTCATGTCCCGAATCCAGCACTGGGATCGGCACGCGACAGGCCGCACAAATTCTAGATTTTATCCTATAGATCATGCAAGGCCTGGGTACATAAGAGTCACTTACCTCAAGAAAACCTCATAAATAACCAAGCCAAATATCTGCACGACTTTGTGAAAAAAAAAAGTAGGGTTGTGAGCTCTACAGCCCAGTAAGGTCTCCAAACAGTCACACCAGTATTAATATAAAAATCGAAAACAGCAAGATCATAATCATATAACAAAAAAATAATAAATCTTTCGGTCACGTAACCAAAACCAATCACATATAAAAACCTTTAGTAACATTATATTTCCTTTAAATGTTTTCATTAACATTTCCTCTTCTTTAGGGTTCTGTACAAGCCCGTTAAAAAGGACCCAGCCAGTGTAAGCAAAAAAGAGGTAACAACGCTCATTTTTCCAATTCCAAGCAAGTGCAACACTCTCTCCATGAGAGAACACACAATTTTCCAACAACATATCCACCATAAAGGGAAAGAGGAGAGGGGGGAGAGGCCAGAGAGGAGGGCAAGATCACCTAGGCCTCCACATCTCCTAGCTCACTCGCACTCTCATACACTCCACTCACTCCTCCTAGCATGGAGCTCATTTAGAGGGGCTTGACCAGGAGGACCTATTCCCTTGGATCGCCACTGACTTGACCGTCGGAGTGCCCTCACCGGAATCCTCGGCCCGGGTCACTGACGTTGCTTCCTTGCATGTCCCGAGGCACTGGAGGTATTCCCAGGCGGGCGAATGCGAAACACCCGACGCCATCAGCAGCTACGGGCCACGATGATCCGGGCGGCAACAAATCTATACCCGAAATTCGTACAAATCCTTCCTGCTCAAAAGATTGATCTCCTACAATAATAAATAAATTCATTCAAATCAAGTTCTAGTTTCACAATTTTTGATTAAGAAGATTCCTCCCTGATTTTCTCTTTCCTCATCTTCCAAAACCAAAATCCCTTCCCTCTCCCCTTCTCTCTCTTCTCCTCTTTCTCTTTCTTCCTTCTTCTCTCCTCTTTTCCCTTCTCTTTCTCTCTCTTCTCCTCTTTTCTTGGCTCTCTGCAGGCTCTTCCCTGCTTCCTATCGACATCCTGGTTAAAAAGAGGAGAAAAACAATCTAAAATTACCTCAAACGTAACCTGAGAAGTCCAAAATCATCAAAATATCTTCCCAGCCGTCAGATCTGAGATCGAAGCCTCAAACCACGTCCAAATCCGAATCCAAAAGCACCTAATCAAGCCTAAACTCCTTCGGATCAATCCTAGCTGTTCGATCAGGCGATCGGATGGTCCAGATCGCTCAGAAACCCCGTGGACCGCCGTGAACCGTGCGAAATGGATTTGGAAATGCGTGGGAAACGCGTGAAAAATGCCCATGTGACGGCCGCTTCCGGCTGGGCTGAGCCCAGTGCCTGCGCGCGCCCGCGACGGGCCGGGCCACGCCTCGCGCGCCCGCGCGTCGCCTGCGCTCGCATCGCGTGTCACTCGTGCCACATGTCGCTCATGCCGCGTGTCGCTCCCGCGCTCGTGCTCCCCGCGCCCGCGCGTATCGCGCCCCGCACGCTCCCGCATGCCGCTCGCCCGCACGCCCTCTGCATCGCGCCTGGCCCGTGCAGTGGGTCTGGGCCGGTCTAGCGGGTGGGCCGGCGGCCTACAAACTCTTTTTTTTTCTTTTCTCTTATGGGGTGTTACAGGTATGTTTCAAGGAAGGAAGCGCACCATGCTTCTCTGGTGCCTATGAAAGTTGGGCTGCTGGCTTGGTTTCAAGTGAGTTTTTTTACTTTCAGTCCAACACAAGAATCCGTCGAACTCTATCTTCGATTTCACTCAAAAACATGTTAATATGAAATTCGATGAACACCATCTAATAGCTGTGATCCTGGGAATGAACATGGAGCCAACATTGTTCGCCACACAGCTGAAGAGGTGAATGGCTGGCTTCTATTCCGAGATGACATTCCCCCACCACCAACAATACATGCCATGAAGCTGGGCTTCTTGGGAGGAGGCGATCATTGCTTACTTGATCTCGTCGACATAAGCATCAATGGGAAACCAGTTGGTTTCCAGCCGGATGCTTTTCAGGTCATCAAAGACGGCAGCGGGGGGTTTTACAATTGACTCGGGATCCACCGTCACTTTACCTTAGAGAAGATGCGTTTGACCAGATGATTGACGCCATGAAGAAATACATCAAACACCGTTTCTCCAGCAGCTTTTACCGTTACGTACGTCGTGGAAGGCAATATGGCCTGCTACGGCTTCACAGGAGATAACATCAAGCTCACCGGCCTGCCTGCCATTACATTTAACTTTCGGAGCGGGGTGGATTCAACTGTCCAGAGCACAGAGGTGTTCAAGCTCTCTGAAAAAAAAAGAAGTTGGCGACTTATACTGCCTAATGATGTCGAAGGATGACGGGTATAGCATGCTGGGTGCTTACCAGGAGCAGATCGACACCCGCTTCATATACGACGTCGACAACAAAGAGCTGATTTTCTACCCCGAAAATTGTAGTAATTATAAGAATGTCTACAAACCATTCCGACTTATGTGAATCTCCAGTGCCGTTGTTGCCTCGCATATTACTATGAATAAAACTTGGACTTGTTTCACTTATCTCGGAAACCCAATTCCAAGACGTTCCTATTGTTTTACGCAAACAAAATGATCATGATATGTGAATAATTAAGATATGGTGCACAAGCAACATTAGGATGGCTAATTGCATCACCTCGTGGGGTCTATACTTTCTGAAACAATAATAAGTAACCGAGAGGAGAATAGTGACATTATATTAACTAAGATGATCAATTGAATTCTAAGAAGAAAATTGAAGCGAGGCAAAAAGGAAAACGATCATCCTTCCTGTTCCAAGACAGATTTGGATTATTTTGGACTGTTACTGCAAACTTCTTTGGGGTGGTGTTCCGTTTTATATTCCTAGAGGAAAGCATGCCGCTGTTCTTCCACTGCTCTATTCTATGTAATGATAATGAGCTGCTTGGTTTTGCCAAGGTGGCCGACAAACTTCATAAGCACCCTTCTTCAAGCCATACGGACTTCCAGGAACGGTGATCTGCTGGTTATTTGTGTTTCTTGGATTAGGAGCAACGCCTCTGCTGTTTCCCGGTCACTCTTTCTTTGCGGGCGCCTGGCCCCCTGACTACCGCAGTCGGAGCCTATTATGACACCAAGAGGTCTGTTCGGCCCGGACGAAGCACGTCCAGGGAACCAGGTCTTTTCGGCCTCCTAATAATTCTATGCGGCCTTGCGAAGAACAATAAAGATCCAAATAGACGTATGGGCCCAAACTTTCATTGACGTCCTCTCTGTCACTCGCTGTCACTTAATCGACCGTACTCCCTTCCTCCAAGAAACTCAAACCCAAGAGTTATCGTCATCGTTCACTCTCTCCCACGGGACTCTTCCCTGTACAATAAAAGGATGAAGGTCATGGCTCCCCTTCCCTTCAGCAGGAGCAGAGTTTTCTCCTTCATGCCGCTCTTCATGATCAGCCTCGCCACTATCCGCCGGAGCTTGCCGAGCCTCGCACCCATCCACACCGGAGCTCGCGGGGGCTCGCCACAAGCCCGGCCACCGGGTTGCCTGCGCACTCATGGTCTCAGCCCGTAGCTGTGGAGCACAACCACGCTGTTTTGGTCCGGCTCCGCCCGCATCTCCTGGCCGTGGCACTGAGAGGCGAGGAGAACGTCGGAGATGGCAAGGACCTGGTCGACGTTGTCGATGAGGAGGTCCATCTCCATCACCCGCTCCGCGGGCCACTTGCTCCCCACGAGGTCCCGCACTGTGAGGAGCTTCTCCGCGACCGCCAGAGACCTTTCGTCTCTGCCCGGCTTCGGGGGTCCATGGCTCCTTCCGACTCTCTCTGGTGGTCCTCAGCACCTGCATAAACATAGGTAACTGCACGAGTTTTAAATTTAAATTACACCTTATCTTTTATCACACCCCCTTAATTTAAATTTGGTGAAACTCCAAGTTATCTTTGAAAGTTACAAAATTTTTCTTTCCTAGATCTTTGAAGATGTTTGCCAATTGATCATTGGTGTTGTAGTACTCCATTTGAATTTCTCCTTCGTTTACCATCTTTTGGATTAAATGATGCTGAACTTCGATATGCTTAGTGCAACCATGGAACACATGATTTTTTGTCATAGCAATGGTTGATTTGTTGTGTCAGTAAATTTTGGTTATTTCATCTTGCCTTTCTTGGAGACTTACTAGAATCCACAAAGCCAAATTGTTTGACATCGTTGCTATGTATTCTACTTTTGAACTTGAAAGAGCAACCGACTCCTACTTATTTATCATCTAAGATATTACTCCAGAGCCAAGACTATGCATAAATCTAGAAGTGCTTTTCCTGCTATCAACACAACCAGCCCAATCATTGTCAGTGTAAGAATCTAATTTAGAAACATCTACCTGTCCATACCGAATACCATATAACTAAGAGTCCCTTTAACATATCTGAGTACTCTTTTTGTTGCTCCGAAGTGGTGCTTGCTAGAGTTGTGCATAAACCTAGATACTAAACTAACTAGAACATAAATCCGGTCTAGAATGAGTCAAATAAATTAGTCTTCCAATTAGACTTTAATATTTTTTTTTATCTATTTTTTCAAATACCATCATCTAAAACAAGCTTATCATTTGAATTTATCAGACTGCTCACTGGCTTACAAGTAGACATATGAAATCTTTTCAATAAATCTTTGGCATATTTTCTTGGTATAGAAAAATTTTATTAGAACTTGAATCATTTCTATGTCCAAAAAATAATGTAAAAGTCCCAGATTTATTATTTTAAATTCTGATATCATGCATTTTTAAACTCTTTAAGCAAACTCATCGAACTCCCTATATAAATCATGTCATCCATATAAAACAAACAATGATAATGTCCATACCTTGGATCTTTATATATAGTGTTGGCTCATTTGCACTTTTTTGAAAACTGTTGGTGAAAATAGCTATCAATACTACTGTACCAAGCCCTTTGGAGCTTGTTTCAGTTCATACAAAGCTTTTTTCCAATTGTAAACTTTTTCTTCTCGGCCTTTACTTCAAATTCTTGAGGTTGCTCTACACACACCTCTTTTTGCAACTTTTCATTTAGAAAGGTATATTTTACATGAAACTGAAAGACCTACCATTTTTTCTAAGCTGCCAAGGTTAAAATTTTCTGATAGTATCAATTCTGGTAACAAGAGAAAAATTTTTGAGAAATCAATACCTGGAATCTGAGCATAGACTTTGGCAACTAACAAGGCTTTATGCTTTCATGGTGTACCATCAACGTTGCACTTGGACTTGTAGATCCATTTTAGTCCAATTGCTCTTTTTCTGAAGGCATATCAACTAGCTTCAATGTTTTATTTTTTTCAATGACTTATATTTCTTCCTTATATCAGGAAATGTGTTCTAAAATCAATTATCTTGGTTATAGACAGTTGAGCTCCTTGTAATTTATATGTGAATCATTAATAAATAAATATTATTTTTAGCAGTTCATCACATTCTGTGCATCTTCTTTTGAACTTTCCTTTGATGAAGTCCTTAGAATTGCTTCAATTCGACAAAGAAGAATTTATCATGTAGTTCTTAAATCTATTTGTAACTAAATGATGCATTGTTATCTAGGATGATAATGTTTATCGAGTATAGGTCTGTATGCTATATGAATTGGTTATCCTCACAACTAAGAAGGAGTGTGGAGATACTGGTATGGCATGCAAGTGAGTATAAGAGTATATTCACTAAATATGACCAACTTTGTAGAGTACTCTGCTGTTAAAAGTATCTCTAAGAAGGATATGGATATAAGTAGCCTCCAACTTAAGTATCTAAGAAGGATATGGATATAAGTATGCCTCCAACTTGAGACATCATGGTAACTTACAAGTAACTCACTATACTGTAGTATCGGACTACCTGAATTTTTAATTCAATGATGGAAGAATTTTTAATTCAATGATGGAAGGTTTTTAGGTATAGTTAAGTATTTGTTAAGTCATGAGTTAAGAAGGGATTGACCAGACCAAAGGTAATCCTAGTAAGGAGTTATAGGATTTATTAGATTGAGATATATTTGGATGCACTATCTAAGAGTTAGCAGTTAACTTTTAAGTCATCCTGAGCATTGGATCAAAAGGATGAATTATACGGTAATTATATACCTAGGTTCTTGAATGTTGCTTTTCAATTATTTGATCTATCCAGATATCGGGTACCATTGCCAGATGGTCACATCGATAATTTAGAAAATTATGCTTAGGCTAGTGGCTTAGTGTTCAAATCTAGGGGTCACATACATTAAAAATTTTGACCGATCATGATGATTGATTAACCATTAAGAATCATTTGAAGGATATACTTATCAATTTGATTGATAATTAACCTAATATAATTATTATAAATAAATAAATATTAATTAATTATAGGAGGATTAATTAGTAATTGGATTGTTATTTGTTAATTATCTTAATTTAATTGAGAAAAGAGATTTAGATCAAGTCTAATTAAATTTGATTCAATTGGATTTCATCCGATTGGGTTATACGATGACCTAATCGTTAAAGGATTTTAATCTAGATTTGATTAGGACTTGGACATAATTAATTTCTATCTTAATTAAAAATTAATTAGGACCTAAGTAGATTAGGTTCACATATCCTAATTGGGTTTAACCAAATTTGATTTAGTTGGAAATCAATTAGAATCAAATTAGGAATCCTAAAATCCAAACCTAGTGCCACTTTGTCTTTCTAATTTGAAATGTCGTCCTCTCTCATTCCCAATTGGATTAAGATAGTTAGTTTAAATTTAAATAAAAGTTAGAATTTAAAATTAATAGAGTTCGAATAGGATTGTAACTCTTATCCTTATCCTAATCTAACTCTAGCTTCCTAACTATCTCCACCTCTTTTTTTTTAGAATCTTGATGGGGTGTGTGACATTAAGAGTGGAGAAAATACCATGAGTAGGTGAAATAATCATTGAAAAAACTATGAAGGCATAATTAGCATGGAATAAAAGTGGGTGTGAGTTATTCATAAGTGCTAGGGATTTTAAGGAGAGAAAAGAAAATAAAGGAGAGTCCCTTCTTGATTTGATTTTTCTCCCACCTTTTGATCCTCTAAATATCTTTTTCTTGATCTTCTTGAAGGGTTCAAGAAGTTCTATAGAAAGAAAAAGAATCAGCCATCTGGAGGCTTTTGCACGGAGCTAATACTTCAGGAAGGCTAATCATGTTTGGGGCTTCGTATGTACTTGCTGTACAGGTTTGACATGCTATGCGACTGTGAAGCAACCTGAAGATCCCTTACCATATTCCATCAGTAGTGGTGATTAGTGTTACATGATTAGGTATGAGATTTGATTTTAGGTTTAAAGTAGATTAGATCTATAGCATGCATCGGTTAGATCGTTGCATGTTGATTTTATTTTCTGCATGACATATCTTGTCAAGATCATTTGTAGAATTTTTAGATTCAATCTATATGTATGTTTTTTGATTAAAATTATTTAAAATTAGATTTGCTTTTACTATTTTTTTTTAAAAACATAAAAAAAAAATATGAAACCCTATGCGATTTCCAACACCTTCATGGCTTGCATCCATTCTATTTTCTGTACTGTATCTTCAAAATAAGTAGGCTCGAAAGAAAAACATAGAAATTGGCTGATCAGTAAATATCTAAAATCCTTCAAAATTTTATTGAAGTTAAGTCAAATCACTTCTTCCATATGCATCTAAATCATCATAATTACTTGTATGCATATCCGAATCACTAGGCATACTATATAAACTAGGAGTGTAAGTAAAATATTTCTATCAGATAATGTAGATGGAGTATTGACACCAAGTAAATTTTTATTACTTTCTTCTTCTATTAGAACTATAAGGGTATCAGTCACATTAAAATTTCAAGTTTCATTCTCATCAAAAATCACATCATGACTAATGATCAATTTTTTAGTTATAGGATCATATAGTCTATATCCTTTTGTTTCCCCCATAAATACGCATTTACTATTTTTATCATCAAATTTGCTTCTTTTTTCAGTTGGAACATAAGCATAAGTAACATAGCCAAATATTTTCAAATAATTCACATCAGGCTTTTTCCATACCATGCTTCATAAGGTATTTTACATTGTACCACTTTGGTAGGAAAATGGTTCAGTAAATGAGCTGCAGTAGCCACACCTTATGCCCAAACTCATCTGGTACTGCCTTTTCTTTTAGCATATATCTGGCTATCTTGATCACAACTTGGTTTTTTCGCTCTGCTACTCCATTTTATTAGGGAATGTAACTCGTAGTTGGTTCTCTATAGATACCTACATTATTGAAAAAAAAAAAAAAAGAGAATTCTTTGAAAGTAAATTCACCCGCTCTATCAATATGTAAAGTTTTAATAAAGCATCAACTCTCCTTTTCAATAAAAGCTTTGAAAATTCTGAAAATAGAAAATGCGTCAGACTTTGCTTTTAAAAAATACACCCACATCATCCTTATATAGTCATATGTATACAGTAAAAAATATTTGCTACCACCCTGTGAAGTTGTCTGCATAGGCCAACAAATATCTGCATGTATAAGTACTAGGTGCTCCAGGGCTCTCCAAGAATTCCTAATTTGAAAAGAATTTCTATGATATATTCCAAAAACATAGGATTCACAAACACTACCATCGTTTTGAATTTTTGGTTAGTCAACTACCATATTTTTTGGACTTATCAGTTCTAATCCTCCATTATTCAAATGAGCATATCTTTTATGCCATAAAATGATTCATTAGAGACTGTAATAGATAATGCATGCAAGGATAATTCAAAAAACTATAAAAGAAACATTTTATTTTTTATCATCTTTACTGCAATTACCATTTTTTTAGTTTTCTAAATTATCCTTGCATGCATTATCTATTACTACAATTACCCTTTTTCCAATTTTTTTTTGTCAATCTTACATTTGTCATCATCAAAAATAGCAAAATAACTTTTTCTCATTAGTTGTCCAACACTAATAAGATTTTATTTTAAACCAAAATTGAACATCACATTATAAATAATATTTTTTTACCATACTTTATGTCTACGTTAATTATTCCTTTTCCTTGCACCACTATTTCATCATTATTTCCTATCCAAACTTTGGATCTGATTGAAATATCAATCTTTTGAAATAACTTCCTGTCACCTGCCATATGGTTATTGCATCCACTATCCAAAAAACAAAAATAACTGGAACAATCATCGGCAGAAGCCAAAAAATATTTTCCTCATTTTTCTTTTCACTGTTACTCTCTTCATAGTAATCAGTTTGATTTTTGTTCTAGCAATTTTTATCGAGATGACCATATTTTTATAGTGAGAGCAGAAAGGAATATTGAAATTTTTATTTTTGTATCAGCAGTCTTTTTCAATGTGTCATACTTTTTTCGCAATAAAAACATTGTCTTGTTTCTTTGTTACCATCACTAAAGTTTCTCTGGCTATCATTTGATCACCCTTGACCCCTTCCTCAAGTGCTAAAATGACCATGACCTCTGCTGCCATTTTGACCTCTGCCTTAAGATATGCTTTCTTAATTTTTTGGCTATTCCTTTTTTTTTTCTCTGTCCTCATTTGTAAAGCATGTTCCGATGCTTCACCTGAAGATCTGTTAACTCTTTGTTCATGAACCAAAAGTGAACTCATTAATTTATTTATAGATAAGGTACTTAAATCTCTAGACTCTTCAATAGTAATGGCAACAACATCAAATTTTGTAGTCAAAATTCTCAAAAGTTTTTCTACCACTATTTGTTCTCTTAGATTTCACCAGGAGATCTAATTTAATTTACAATAGAAAAAACTCTTGTGAAAAAATTAGTAATAAACTCAGAATCCTTCATGAAAAATATTTCAAACTCACATTGAAGAATTTGAAACTCAACAGTGATTACCTTGTCTATTCCTTTGAATCCACTTTTTAGGATATCTCAGGCCTTTTTTGATATTTTAGCTGACATGATGTAAGAAAACATGCTCTCATCCATTGCTTGTTGTAGATAAAAGAGCATCTTTGCATCCTTCGATTAGTTTTCTTTCATTCGAGTTCTCCGGTCATCTGATATTGCTGCATTCTCAAGATTATATTCTACAAAACTATGTTCTACCAAATTCCACAGATCTTATGAACCAAATAAAGTTTTCATTTTAACAGACCAAAACCGAGAATTGTCACCTTTGAAAATAGGAAGAATTGGACTTACACCAATGCTTGCCATTTTTTTGTTTTCTTTTTGACTCCTGGATCACCTGATCTTTTCTTTTTAATTTGATCGCTTTGGAGATGATCTTCTCATTTGCTCAGACCATCTGCCCTTTGAATTGACTCTGATACCAAGTATTAGATTGACAAAGGAAGGAAAAGACGAAATAAGGAAAGAGAAACCAAATATACCAATATTTTTCTCTAAAGGCAGGCACCATGTTGCTGCATCCTCCTTTATTTATAATCTAAAAACAACCAGATTTACACGGCATTTTAAAGTTAAATGATAGGATAAACTATCGGCAACAATTTCTCCCACCATTATAACCAAGCAACTAATTCCCCTTTCAAGATAAACACAAGCAACTACATGAGTTTTAAATTTAAATCACACCTTATCTTTTATTAACATCCCTGTGGATGCAAGTAGCATCTTTGCCAAGTGAAAGGAAAGATCCCAGAGCAATGTCCAAAGTGCTCATCCTCCACTTCATTTCCGATGGATTGGATCCTGACACCCCATGCACCAGAGAATTGTTGGTGATGGATAACCACCCCATGCACCAGAGCATTTTTGGTGGTGGATGGCATTGGTCGGAGCTCACAAGGGTTACCACAACCCATCATCAGAGCTCGCAAGGGCTCACCACCGCTCATCGAAGCTAGTAAGGCTTCAACACAGCCTGCCGGGACTTGCAAGGACTTAATTACCACCACCCGCCAAACGCATAAGGTATGCCATATAAACTAATCATCCCTCTAATCCTTTAGCTGACTTGCGGGGAACATTGTTTGACTTTAAATTTCTTGGAGGGGTCAGGACAAGGCTACTTGATGCCGGCCCTTCTGCATCCTCTTTAAAAATCTCCTCAAGGTCTTTTGACTCCATATTAGTGAGAAGGAACAAAAGGCAACAGGAACATACAATGAAAATGTTTGTGGGCCTAAATTCCCAAGGATGTCCCCTCCATCACTCTCGGGGCATCTCCTCTGTCATTCTCTAGGACAGCCGTACGTGTCCTTTTCTTCCAACCTTGGTCCAAAGGCCAGGGCTCCCCTTCCCCAATGGAAACAGGAAATTCCCTGGAGAATAAAAAGGAGGAATGGCCTTCCCTTTGGTTGGCTAGATATATGCCTGACAATGAAGAATGCCGATGCCGGAGAGCCTACATCAGAGTCCAAGAAGAGGTCCTATATATGGTTGACAAGAGAAACGTATGAACCATGGATAACCGCTCCATAAGAATCCCTGCATGGGTTCCAATGGTTGGGCACCCTTACCGGGTGACCTTTTCACCCCTTGTGACCCCACTACTTCTCCGCTTTGTCACCTGACTCGGTTATGTCTTCGATTGCCAAGACAACCACGTCGCCACCACCCTTTGATAGGCCCAAGCACCTAGCCTTTCCTGCAAGGTGTTCCTCTTCATCATCAACCAATAGCTCCTCGGTCATTAGTGCCTCTCTGCCATTGCGAAAATCACAGGAGATCTGGCATGTGCAGCTGCCCGGCACATGCGGCGGTGCACACCTTGATCGCCATCGTCTCCTACTACCTCGGTCGGCATTGGTTTGATGGCTATCCCTAGCTCGCTGGAAACCACCACTCTTTCCTCCAGGACCACACTCTTGGATCTGGCCTCGAAGGATGCATGGCATCCTGCATTAGCTAGCTCGACATAACCTGCAAGGCCTGCCGCCTCTTCTGAAGAATGTGCCTCCTTGCCAAGCATAGGCTCCTCGCGAACATGATCCTTGGCTTCCATAACCTATGAGGTGCATGGCTCCCATCATCCACATGATGCATGGCTCCCATCATCCAACGGGGTGCATGGTATCCTTCACTCACGTGATGTACTAGGTGAGTAGAGAAGATCAAGGATCTTGTTGCCGTCGGTTGGCCATCACTGAGCGTCGATGTTGGAGAAGAATACTTCGAATCTTCCTAAAGGGGGAAGGAAGCTAAATCCGGTCGTTCCACTATGGCAACTTGCAAGAAAAAGGTTCTTAGGCTATGATTACTAGCAAGGACACTCCGATACTCAAGTTAGTGAACAGAAAATAAGAGACTACAACAGTCGCAGCTGACATCCTATGACTGTCCGGTGATTGTATGAGTCGTTGTGTGGAAACATATGGAACATAACTGGGCTGGAGGTCCTTCTTATTTATTTATATGATTATGTTGTATAATAAAGTATCGTTATCGGGGTGTCATCTCTAACAGGCATAACAAACTTAGCTGAGATGGTGAAATCCTGTTCCCTGGTACCTTGATCAGAGAAATCTTTTTTATTATGATACTAGAGTTTGTTAGAATCATGTCCACCATGATTATACCATAATAATTGTGATTGGTTGGATTGCCAACTAATTAGATGTTGTGGTTGTCGGGTAGGAAGGCAGGCTTGGTCACGTGCTTGGGTTCATAGGGTTGACAAGCTTGACTAGCTAGCTGAAGTTGGATAAAAAATTAGCAGGTTTAAGAGTGGGTGTGTCATACCAGACCACAGCAATCGGTTCCTGCTACCTGAACCAGAAGCGGGTAGTCAGCCTGGATAGAACTAGCCATATAGTAGGACCAATCACTAGTCATTCATGGATGCACCGCTAGTTGGCCTGGCATTTTGACCCTAGCTGATAGTCTACCCGTGCCTAGTTGAATGCCTTGATCAGATGCCCCCCACTCCCGAGCTCAAAAGGATCCTCGCTTTTGTCACCTTCCGAGCAATGGGATTAGCCAACTTGATGCTCCAAGGATCTGGACTGACATGGGTCCAATTTGAATGCTGGCAGGCCTACCTACTATGATGCCATCAGCTATCCTAGCATTCCCATTGTGGGAGAGAGAAAGTCCCCAACATGGCTTATCCAAAGGGCCATATTTAATTCCCAACAAGGAGGGTGGCTCACACATCTTCCATTGATTGGCAAGAGGCCGCTACGTGTCCCAGGGGTGATGGTTCAAAATGATTCACTTGTGCCTCCTAAGATTAGGCACTAAAGGTGGTGGGAAGGACCTGAGGTAGTGTGACACTTGTGATTGGGTGAGTGCCACATGTCAGAATCCTGGGGGACATGTTGAAAGGGTTAAATCCTGACCATTGGAATCTTTGGTTTAAAGTGGGTCTCTGGTGCCACTTTGGAGGTTCTTCTCCATTGGCCTATAGAGAGGTGGTTAGGAGAAGAAGTTTAAAACCCTAATCCACTTTCGAGAGCCCTCTCTCTTGGCAGGTTGGTCTTCCTTCTTTCTCGCTATTTGTCCTTTGCTCGTCTTTCTCAGGTCTTCCCTAGGGCTCCCTATGTAGGATCATATGGAGTGGGCTTTGTCTTTGTTTAGGTGTCTCCTTTTATTAGGGTTTCATCTTCTTTCTTCTCTGGAACCATGAGTTCATTTGAGGGTGATGAGCACTCAGTGAGCCATGTTTTCAGTCTTTTGGGTCTAAGAGAATCATACTTATATAGACCTGATCCCTTGGACCAAGAAGAGGAAGAATTGCCTTTTAGGATAGTATAGCGGACTAGTAGATTCACTCCGATTTTGGCTCCATGTTGGTTTTGGCCCCTAAGTTGATTTAGGCCCGTACTGGTCTGGCGGGTATAGCATCAACCATGTATAGGGCAACTGTTATCCTTCTTCAAAGAATATACGGGATCCCAGGCCTTATTAGGATCATTACTTCGAACCCTTTTCATGGAATCATCTCTAAATTTTCTTTGTTTAGAGCAATCTTTATCATGAAATGCTACTCAACATAGAGAGGGTGGTGGTTCATAGCCTCTTGTCAAGGGACCATTCACTTTGACTTGCCTTCTTCCATCAAGGGATGGAAGAATAGGTTTTTCTTTGTCTTTTATGAGGAGGTCATTGGGTTTGGAGTGACTTGGATAAATCCCCTAACCAAGATTATGAGATGGAGCCTATTGACCAAGAGATTTACGAGCAACTCCTTAATTCAAAGATCCTAAAAGAGGAAGAATTGTTATTAGAACAAAACTTGTATGAAGCTGGGGCCAGTCCAATACGAGCCTTAGGTAAGAGTTACTATGTCCCTTCTCGGTTAGACCGTTTACAACTAACCAACTTTAATTTTATATTTGATTGCCATGTAGACATGAAGTTCTCAATGGAAGATATCAAGAGTGTTGATCGGAAGAGGAGTATCGATCAAAAATTGAGGAAGTCGGCTAAGAAAAAGGCACATGTGGGTTCTCCAGCCGACCCACCTACTATCGTGCCACTATTGGAGGGCACTCTTATGCTCTGCTCAGAAGATGTCCTTGCTATTGCTAGTATGAAGGTGGTATAGATCTCTTCTCAATCACCACCTGCATTGGCTCTTGCACCTCTGGTGAGTCTGGTCAAGCTACAGAGTCAGCCTGCTCTGCCAGTATCATCCCCTATAGTGGGAGCTGGTCTAGCAAACTCTTTGCCAACAGTAGGAGCATCTTTACTCAGAAAGCCTCCCTGAAGGATGATGATATTCTTGAATGGAGGGTGAGGGTGTGCCAGGATGCATATGTCTTCATAGATAGGAGCTTGGTTGAGGGCATGTTCGACCCCATACTTCTTCTTCAGGACCAAAAGAAGTGGCAGTCTTGGTTTATAGATAAGATCTTTGATGATTCCGTATATCAGCTACTCGGGGTAAGCATTTCATTGTCTTTTATTTGGTTAATTCCATCGAATGCTGGGTAGCCGATGATGTTCTCCTTTTTGTATCTTATCCATGATATCCTTAACATGAGTGAATGATTCAGCAAGTTTGCAGAGTCGTTGGACTCTTTGAAGGAGAAGGCTGAATTTGCCGAGAGACAGGTGAAGCTCTTAGAAAACTTGCTTATAGTAAGCGAGGCTTAGGAAGCCAAGTTGAAAGAAGAGTTGCAAGCTTCTCGGAAGGCTATAAAAAATTTCGAGCTCTAGGTGAAAGAGAAAGAGAAGCTAGCCGATGACATGGTGACTCGCCTAGCCGACGTCACCTCCAAAGCGATGTATTGGGAGTCCCAAGTTCTACCGGCTAACCAGAGGCTTGATCTGGCCAACGCTTTTGTCCAGGATGTGGAGGCAAAAGCTACCGAGGATAGGGTGAAGGAAGTAGAGATGAAGGCAGCATCGATGGCCTCTTAGGTTGTTGAAGATTACAAGACTTCCAAAGACTTCAAAAAAGAAGTAGGTGAGGCCATCTATGATGTGTACTTGAAAGGGTTCACCGAGTGCACGGTGAAGGTCTTCGAAGCCTTCTCCAGTTTAGACTTGAAGGATATCATCACAGAGGGCAAGGAGCAAGAAGATGAGGAATGAGGAGATGAAGAAGAAGTTGAGGTCCCAGCAATGAAGGTCAAGGTAGTCAAGTCTTAGGGGACCAAAGAAGCCGAGACCATGAAGGGTGTCAGGATGACAGAGTCTACTACTACTGTGGAGGTCGAAGGTGGTTCATGTGCAAAAGGTGAGTAGACTGGTGTCGAAAAGGTTACCACGGTTGATAACCATGCAGCTGACACTAGGGTTGCCAAGAATTCCAAAGATGCCATGACCGTCTCCAATGTCAGAACAGACCGTCCAAGAGACTATGGCCATGGTATTGGTAGAGATCAATGTAGTAGTTGAGGCCATCAAGGCAAGTGCAAAGCCAGTGGTTGACCTGAAGAAGTGACATATATCTTCTTTTTTCTTTTTTCTTTCTATTTTGTGTTCAGGCATAGTCCCATTTTGTGTAAAGACTTCTAGATTCTTGAAGTCTTCTCCTTTGTAAAAACTCTCATCAAGCAATATAAACTTTGTTTCTGGACCAATCTAGTGTTCTATTTTACATTGTTTGAGTGCATCTTGGATTTCTATAGGATAGACGTGCACTATCACTTCTAGTATCACTTCTAGTATCGACTAGTAACTTGGTCGCTATGACTTTAGCCTTGTAGGTTGTTCCTTAAAATTTTTGCTTAAGGCCCCTAGTCGATTAAATGTTGATTCCGGGGAATCAAGCACCGACTAGGGGGACTAAACATGTTGGGGATCGACCATAAAATGGGTCTTGATTATAAAATACTATATATTAGAAACCCAACAATAAGTTAGAGTCCTATCTAGAACTTGATTTATGACTAGTTAAGCATAGAGTACGGTGCTGGTAAGCCACCCATCTTGAATATTACCTATAGCTAGTTGGCTATAGGGTGCGATGCTGATAAGCGACTCATCTTGAGTATAACCTATAGCTAGTTAGCCATAGGGAGCGATGTTGGTTGATAAGTTATATATTTATATATTTATTTTAAGTATTTTGTTAATTAATGATACTAACATCTTCTAAAAATCCTAATTTTATAACTAAATTAGACTTTCTTGCAAAATTAATTATTTTTAAAAATAAATTTAAAAAATATGAAATTAGTGCATCTTTATAAAAATTAGATGTTGAATTAATTGATCAATCTAAGTACTAAGATGATTTCACACCAACTACAATTTTAATTAAAAACTTAATCTTTGTTTTTTCCACTTTGGCAGGCTAAATTAAAGTGGTAGAATCTTAGAATTTTGGTAAGATTAATGATTAAAACACTCACCAATATGAAGATCTTACTCTATAGATTCAAAGGACATAAATTGGATCCAAAATAGAGCTCAAATGGATCCAAAATCAAGTAAAAATCAAAGACAGTATAGATTTTAGAGCAGGCAGTCCATGATGGACCGGTTGCTCGATCTATTGGGACTTTCCATGGACCGTCATCTTCCCCATGACCAATGAGCCATTTCCTTGCCCCCTCCCTGTTCGCCCACTGCACCTGCCCTGTTGCTAGCCAAAGAGGCTGCCCGAGACATTGCCACGACCTCCTTCTTGTCACTACCGCCTCTCTATCGCTAGTCATCGCCTCCTTGCCATCTTCATCAAGCCATATCCCGTGCTCCCATTATCGCCATGATCTTCCCATCACCACTGGCCATCCATCTTCTTGAGATGCCACCGTGCAGTCCATGCAGTTGCCTCCTCTTTGTTTCTTCCCCACTCATCTTCCTCGTGCCATCGACAATGAAGGAGAGGGGCATGGTCGAGCTGAAACCATCTTGATGCCACCACCTTTCATGTGGACAACACCACCTTCATCCTCCTCCAAGCTGCCTTAGCTCGTGCTGGATGCCTCTATCATCTTCACTGCCCGGCACCACCTCCTAGAGCCCATCACCATCGCTCATCGCTTCCCCTATCCCAATCAAATGCTTAGCCCATCGTCACTATCTCGAGTCTTCATTGTTGCACTGTTCTGTCATTGGCCATCGATGCTCACTAGCCATCCCCACCTTCTTCCTTGCTCATCGCAGCCTTCACCTCCCAAGATGCTGCATCATTGCTGTCACCATGTCCTTGCCATAATCCATGCCATTGCTCCCGAGCCATTGCTTCTTAGCCTTTCGATGATGTAATCCAATGGCCACAGTGCACTCGCATCATGATGAAGATTCTTGGGTGATGGAAGAGATGAAAACAGAGTTGGGACCTAATCCAATGGCTATGAATAATTCCAACTGAAGAAGACTTTGATGATCCGAATTCAACTAGGATTGGGACCCTGGGCTTCTTTCTTTGCCTCTATGTTCTACTTTGACTACCCTCCCATTTAACCATCTATCTTTTAGCAAATAAATCATAACCATCCATCTATCCCCTTGCTAGAATTTGATGAAACAAATACCAAGGTTGTAGCGCCATTCCCTAATAGACTTAAGCCCAGCTAGAACTCAGCCTAATTAGATAAGATGTTGGAGGTCTTCAAGCAAGTTAAGGTGAACATTACTTTGTTGGATATGATCAATAGGTCTTGGCTTATGTTAAATTCTTTAAGGACCTATGTACCATGAAGAAAACCACTAATATACCCAAGATAGCCTTCCTGGCAGTTAGTGTGAAATCTTACCTATCAAACCATATGCTAGTAAAATACAAAGATCTAGGATCACCTACTACACTACAAAACACAGTGGATTTCCCGATGCAATTCTGGGCTTTTCTCGATGCTTTAAAGCGCCGGGAAAAATATTCTCGATGTTTTAAAAAGCATGGCAAAAGAGTTGCTAAGCGAGGAGTGGAAAAATGTTTTCCCGACGCTTTGGGGAGCGTCGCAGTAGAACAGGTTTTCCTGACGCTTTTAAGCGTCGGGAATAAAAGCATCGGGAATAACTTTATTCCCGATGCTTAAAAGTGTCGGAAAAATCCTAGGCTTTTTTTTTTTTTTTTTTTTTAAACCTCAATTTTGCTGCCTCTCTACCACTACTTTTCATGGCAGCCACCCCTTCTTCGGTCCCTTGCACGTTACCGCATTGATTCTGACTGCCAAGATGTATGTATTTGGGCCATTGTACGGATTGAGGAAACCATTGATTACACATGAGTAATGATAAGTTGGCCCCAAAACAGACTAAATACAAATCTATCTGTAAAATTGAAAGTCCTTTTCTTGCAAAATTGATTCTTGGGATTTTTTTTTTCCATAATTTTTTTGATAAATATAAATTCTTTTAGCTGCATCAGGCATGCGGAGTATATATATATATATATATATATATATATAATAACATTTACATCTTGAAACATTTAATAAAAAATTACCATATCATTTATTATTTTAAAAAATATTATTATTTATATTTTATTAACAATTTTGTATGAAAAAATTAAATATATGATCATACTAGTTGATAACTTTTATTATTATAAAAAAATTAAGCAAGAGCAAGTTTTGTTTCTTGGGCTCCTTTGTAGCGATTTAAGGTATTCCTATAGTTTTTATTTGAAGACAACTGAATCCCTCGTTTGATAGTGGACGACACATATAGATATAATGACCAAAATTATTGTTCACGATAAAATTTTATTCTGATGATCCAAATAATTAAACAATTTTGTGTTCACCAATGAAACCGGTATTCTGATGTGTTTCATTAAAATATAAACATCGTTTTGTTTAACTAATAGTGAAGTTAACTAGATAATCAATTTGTTCTTGTTTGGCTCTCATATTTTATCTGTCTCCCATCCTCCATTTTTTACATAAGCACTCCTAGAATGCACTGTTTGATAAACTGGGTGTTCGTTATTGAAGAGTAAGTCATTTTTATTAGATCAGTACAATCGAACTAAGGATTTAAATTTAAATCCTGCCTACATAGGATGATGCTGCTAGTGCCACATTCAACAGTAATGGACCTCCATTCACTACCATACCATCTCGAAGACAAACCAGGACAATAACCGATATCAAGATTTAGAACTTTGAATAATCTACCAAGTGCTATCTCATCGATATATTTTTCACAGGAGCTAAATAATGTCCATCCTTCTCCAACAACCAACAGCAAAATGAAAGAGAGGAAGGAAGCTAACAGGCTTGTTTTGAGAAATTGAAAAAGTATGTCTACAAAACCTACTGCTTCTTGGACAGATTTAAAACCATCCCTCTCTAAGCACTTTGCTAGCTCAGCCTGCAAAAAAGGGAAAAAAAAAGTATCACCATCTTGTTTTTTGTAAACATTCAATAGCTTCTTAAATATCATAAAATTAACACAAAAGCTAGGACCATCACATCTAACAATTTCAACTCTCAAAAAGTTAGGAGGTGCTACCCAAGTTTAGAACATCATAAACATTCTGACCACTATCATTATACAAGAAAATAAGACTTCATGAAACTTTTATACAAAAGCTTAAAAGTATAAAATATGTAAGAAACAGAACAATCTATTCTGAGTATTCATGAAATGATCACTACTATGGTTAAGAAAAGATCAGGCTGAGCTTTTATGGCATTTTTTCATACACTAAAAGCATTACTTCAAAATGTCACAAAATAAAAATTTTCCAATGGATAACTTTATCTGGGGAATAAGTGCTGGTCCACCATAGGAAAAGGCTGTGTAAAGCTGAACAAGTGTTGCTCCAGCTTGAATCTTTTTGTATGCATCTTCATTACTGTATTCAGTAACATTAACATGGTTAATGAATTTCTGTTCAAGAAGCATCCAGCAACATCAGTACTAACTATAATGTTCCAATACCTACTAACACCACCACAGCCTATAAGGAGAATTTTTCCCTGAAAATGTAAGTATTCCGAAGTCAAATTACAATAACAAATCAGCGTGAACAAAAAAAATGAGCAACGATCAAGGGTGGGAAACATCATTCTAAAGAAGAAAAAAAATCCCAAATTATATCAGCAGTGGTATTTTATACAACAAATCTTCAAATGATGGTGATTTTGATCATTCTCATCACACCACATCAGCATTAATTAGTTAAGAACTGCTAAAATCAGCTCTTACTAAGAATTACCAAGAATAAAATGATAATAAAGAAAACATCATTTTAACTCTCCAATTTTGTCAAAAAAAGAAAAGAGCTTTTTTATATACATAAAACTATGCAGCAGAAGACAATTAAGAAAGATTAAGTTCAAGGACTAACCTTCCAAAATACAATTTTTTGATGATGTATGCACTAAGAAATCCAGTCTGCAAAAAAAATAAAAAAAGTGATACCATATAATATACCCCAACCTTTTAAGAAGAGGAAGGAAAGAGGATATCATCTGTAAACTGGCTCTAAGTAATATGAATAGAATGTACTTACAAATGTTCCAAGGAAGGTGCTGGAAAAAAATAAGTAAAAGAAGTTTCCCACAAACTTCAATACAATAATGGCATCAATGTGGACAACATCAAAATTTTGGATTGCATTGAAAAGTACAACTGATGTGGCATCATTGACCACACCTTCAACAAAGACCAAGCTATATAGCAAAGGAGTCTCATCTTGGTTAAGAACCTGTTTCAGGTGCAAAAAACAGTTCTTAGTGCAGTAAATTCTTATATGTTAAAAGCTTTATTAAGAAAACTTTTTCATACCTGCAGGGTATAGACAGAGTCTATTGCAGAAAAGATTGCCCTAATTGCTGCAAATATAGAAATGCAAATAGCAATGACCCAAAGATAACAGAGTAGCAAGAGGAGAGCATAATGTACAGGAAACTAAGATATGAAGAAAGAGAAAATCAAGGTCATAAAAGAGTTTACCCAGAAAATATAATTGCTCAACGAAATGATATTTGCAGATTTATTGATATCATGAGATAACAATTCTGCACCTAGAATTCATTCTGATAACTTAGACTCAGGAGTCTGTAAGATGTATTGCTCATAAATACCAAAAGGAAGTGCTTACTAAGAGAAATAATGGAAAAGGATATTAGTGTCCCAACAGCACCAAATAGTATCATAGTCATGAAGTTGTGGAAAAATTGTTTCTTGACACACCATACACAAGGCCTAGTGCCCTCTATGGAACTTATTTGAGAATAGAAAAGGTCAAAAAATCCAATTTTTGATGAATTAATTTGACAAAATGATTACCAGGCCTAACTCAGTGTTGCCATGGAATGGTTATTGCTGTAGCGCACTGGCCGAAGACTCTTGCACCTATCATGAAAACTTTCAACTTTAGAGAGGCAACACAAAACACTTTGAAACACATACTTCCATTAAACTTACTAGACTAAAGTGTGTCATGTTATGAAATCCTTGAATAGAACTTAATCCAAATTGGTGACCAGAAACAAAAGGTCCCTGTGCAAAATTAAGAAAAGAGGATTCTAAATCAAAATTTCACAAACAATAATAAAGAAGTATTCAAATATCCATAATCAAAAAGCTACCTGCATGAACTGACTAGGTCCAAATAACTAATTAGGAGGATTCCGGGGTTCAGACAGTATATCATCTGTATACTAAAATCTGTATAATCTTTTTTAAGCTGTATAATATAGTAATAATACAATAATAACAAATATTTCTATTTCACAGTAATAACACAGTAATAACCTCAAGAAGAACTACCGGCCTCTGTCCAGGAGTGCTGGAACTGCACCCTAAGAAAGCATCGCCCACGAGACATTGTATCACCTATCATTTTTGTTGCAAAGTAAGTATGGAGTAAAATACATATTGCCATCAAAGTAAGTGCCTAAGAATAAGTTTTTGGGTCAAAAGGTCTTAATGGCTTCCTATAGTCAAGTCAACGACAAACTTTTTTCCCTTTAATTTTCATTGGTTTCAAAAAATGACCATAAAGAGATTATTTTATCCATCATCTCTTCAATGTTCACCATATATTAACTACTTAAGTGTTTCTGGCCAAGCTTTGTATGTCTCTGGACTATCTAAATGCTTCTGATACAATCCTCTGCACAGACAGAACTATCTAAACACTTGAAATACAATGAGAGATAGACATCCAACCTCTTTCATGAAAAGGTTCATAATGAGGTAGGATCTTATAACCAAACAACCAAATATTTGGTTTTCCCCTTCCCCCATCCCCTTAAAAAAAAAGAGTTGGGGGGAAGGGAAAAAAGCAAACTTACACACCCCAATAACCAGAGCTTCTAAGAATATCAGCCACAAGAGAAATGTTGACTTAGCTAATAAATCAAACACCATCAAAATGGTAAAGAAATTTCTTCCCTATTGTTGTTGATGAGAAGTATAGGTACAATTGTTTCCAAGATTATGCCATTTTCCTTTGAGCTGATCTTTTCTAAACTTTCAAAGTGATCTCACTAATATGTGAATATGCAGGCTTTAATTAGTTGACAATCAACTCACAGGACACTCATAATGACAATTAGTTTGGGAAATCAGCCATGAAATTTTTCTCATGTTTTTTCAGCTCTGAACATATGATTAAATTTAACATATTGCACAAAAAATAAATTTAGTAACATATTGCACAAAAAAGATAGAATATGCACAAAAAAGATAGAATATGCTCTCTTATCCATTGCAACTATTAATATTATCTACAATATAATATTGATAAGAATTTTAAAGAAGATCATTGCAATAACTTTACTGATACCACGAAAGAATTTTAATTTTATTTCTTAATAAAATTGTTGGCTAATTGAATTAGTAAAGTTTGTGAATCTGAGATATGCTTCCTCTCAACATATTCTTTAAATAAAATAAAACAAATCAAAAAAAAAAAATACTGAAACCTGTTTTCCTTACCTGGGATAAAGGGATTCGGCGGAATCCGATCACCGCCTCCACCGCTACCACCACGGCGATCTACCAGTACTCTTCCACCACCACTGCGATCTACTCTTCTACCCTCCGATGCATCGTTGCGGCAATTATCGGGATCACCGGATCCTGGTGAAGGTATAAGAAATGAGAGTCGGAAAATGCGTGCCGACTATGGATGGAGGGAGGGAGAGGGAGATGACGGAGGAAGGGAGAGCTCAGATCTAGGTTTTCAATGGAGGGAGGGAGAGGGAGATGACGAAGGAAGGGAGAGCTCAGATCTAGGTTTTCAATGCTTTAAAACGTGCAGAGAAGAAAAAGAGATGGCGGTGGGATAAAAACCTGTCGACACTTTCAACCGTTGTTAAAAACCAGTATTTGCCAACGCTTTTTACAAGCATCGATAAATATTCGAGGCTTCGCGACACTTAAATCTAGCACCGGGAAAAACATGTCGTTTAATCTATATTTCCCTGTAGTGCTATATCATGCATTATAAGAAACATCCTCATCAATAGGCTCTATTAGACTTATGAATGAGCATCAATATATTGCCATATTCAGTATTCGAGTAATTAGGGTTGGGAGAACTAAAGCTCATGAGAATGACCCTACAATTAGCAGATCGATCTTTAAAAGTACCAAGGGGATAGTAGAGAATTGCTGATTAAAGTCAGTGATTTTATTTATCTGATATATTTCATGATTCTAGAAATTGAACTGGTAATGAATCCAAAAAGCCACATCCCCATCATACTAGGTAGATCGTTTCTGGCCATAGCCAATGCCTAAATCAATTGCCGAAATGGGTTAATGAAACTCTCCTTTGGTAACATGTCAATAGATCTAAATATTTTCAATCTAACGAATACAAATCAAATGTGCAAGTTAAACTATATTCTGGATAATGTCTATGATCTCATTGACCTCAGTGATAAAGAGTTTGACCTGGAACTTTGGATGAACCTTGATGGTGAAGAGGTTAATGAAGTTGCTTTAAATATTGGTGCGAATTCAAGATAGGAGCCTCCAGTTAAACCACTCGAGACAATGGCCGGTCCATTGCCCAAACCATCAATGGAGGAAGCACCTAAGTTAGAATTGAAACCACTCCCCAAGCACCTCAACTATGCATACTTAGGACCTAAAAAAATCCTGCCAATAATTATTTTAACAGACCTAGACTCTATGCAAGAGGGAGAATTATTTAGTACCCTTAGAGAAAATAGGGAAGCATTAGGATGGACCATGACAGATATAAAAGGGTTCAGCCCCTCGATTATCCAACATAGGATTCACCTAGGGGAGAAAGTAAAGCCTACAAAAGATCCCCAAAGGAGACTCAACTCAGCCAAGAAAGAGGTGGTAAAGAAAGAAATTATAAAACTCTTTGACAATAGTATAATTTATCCAATTTTAGATAGTTCTTAGATAAGTCCTGTACAAGTGATACCCAAGAAGTCAGAAATTATTGTAATCGAAAATGATAATGATGAACTGGTCCTAACTGGAATTCAATCTGGATGGCGGGTTTGCATCGACTATAGAAAATAAAATGCAGCCACTGGAAAGGACTGCTTCCCTTTATCCTTTATAGATCAAATATTAGAATGATTAGTTGAGCATAATTTTTACTATTTTTTTGATGGATACTTTGGTTCCACTCAAATCGCTATAGTCCTAAAAGACCAAGAAAAGATGACATTCACTTGTCTATGTGAAACCTTTACCTATAGAGCACGTCCTTTTGTTTATGTGATGCACCATCTACATTCCAAAGGTCCATGACTAGTATTTTCTTTGATATGGTCGAATAGTTTCTTGAGATTTTTATGGATAACTTTTCTATCTTTGGATCTACTTTTTTTGAATACCTATATTATCTAAGACTAGTTTTAGAGAGATGCAAGGAAAAGTATCTAGTACTGAATTAGAAAAATTGTCAATTCATGGTGAAGGAATGTATAGTCCTTGGCCATGTAATTTTAAAGAGGGGCATAGAAGTAGATAAAGCCAAGGTAGATTTAATTGCAAATCTTCCCTCTTCTAAATCAATTAAAGAAATTAGATCATTCCTTGGACATGCTAGCTTTTATAGAAGATTTATCAAAAATTTTAGTAAAGTGCCTTTGTTGCCCAGTTGGCTTACCCAAGGGGGGTGAATTGGGTATTAAAACCTTTTTTACAATTATGTGCTCTTTTGAGATCTTAGTGTGGTGAGTGAGGTGAGTTAAGTATGAAATGCAGAAGCAAGTAAACAACACAATCAAAAGCAAGCATAAACACCTCCAATTTATAGTGGTTCGAAGCAATCCAGCTCCTACATCCACTATCCAAGATACCACTTGGGATTTTCACTATATTCACCAAGAAATATAGCCGGTTTGTTTTACACTGGGCTCATAAACCAAAACCCAATCTTGGTTTTACACCAGGATCACTAAGAACCCAACACAATATTAGTTTTCCCAGGCTCACTAACAACCCAACCTTGGTTTTCAAGGCTCACCAAAAATCTTAAACATCTCACAATTTACAGCCCCTGCTGTACATGGAATAACTCAAACAAATAGTTACAAAAGAAAGCAACACTAATGACAAACCAAACTTTGTTGAATGGTTGTAGTTGATGCTCTTTGAGAAGCCTTCTTGATTACTCCTTCAATACTCTTTAAGGCTTCCACACTTCTCCAATAAATGACTTAAGAGAATGATTGGAGTTTGGTGAAGTGTTGAGTTCTTCCTTGAATGCTCTCTTGGGTATTCAATATTCTCATAAAAGTTCTTTAAAAGTTGTTGAAATCCCTTATTTATAGACTTTAGAACCGATCCTAAGTAGATATGACCATTGGAATGCCTTGGGAGTTGAGATATAGCCATTGAAGAACTTTTCAGATTCAAAAAATCAATTCTGGAACTAGCCGTTACTCACCTGAAATTGGGATTTGAGTTGGCTCGGTTGGGTCGAGTTGGCTCGGATTTTTAGATAAGTTGAAACTGCACTCTGGTTGAGTTGGCTCTTCTCAGTCTAGTTGGCTTGCCTGACTAGTTTTCTCAGAACTGGCTTTTTGCTCACTCTGGAGGAGTCAGCTCGGATTTCTGACTTCAGAAAGCTGAACATTTGGTCACACTAGACGAGTCGGCTCTCTTTCCTTCGAGTCGGCTCGGTTGTCTATGTGCCATAAATCTTTATATCGTGCCAAAACAATAAGTTGGCTCTCTTGATTGAGTCGGCTCAAGTGACTTTTGACCAAAAGTATTCCAACTTCTTCAGATTTCTTCCAAAAACTTCCAACTAACTTCCAAGATCTTTCAAACTTCTTTTAAACCTAATCCATGTAATTTAAACTTAAAAATTATATATAATTGGCCCATTTTACAAAAATATACATTTGAGTTTTCTTAGGCTCTTCAATACGTGAACATTTTCTTGTGAGTACATTGATACACTATTGTGATTTTAGAATTGTAGGTAGTATGATTGTTCACTTGAAACATCATACAAAAATTTCTTAAACATTTGAAAAGAGTTAGTATCAAATACATGTTTCAATATTTTGTTATCATCAAAATCATTCCAGGGGTCAACAATCTCTTCCTTTTTGATGATGACAAAATACTGGACATGGAAAAGCTTTACAATTATGTAAATATAAACACTTAGAAGTATCAAAGTGACTTGTATATGATTTAAATTGATGTGTATCAACATATATCAGATATGTATCAAAAAATATCAGAAAGTATCGGTAAGTATCAAGGAGTATCAGAGCTTTTTGTATCAGAGCCAATATTCGTCAAAATGTATCAGAGCAAATATTTATCACCAAAAACTTTTTCTTCAGAGTGTATCAGAGCCGATTAAGTATCAAGATGTATCAGAGTAAATTAAGTATTAAGATATATCAAAGCCAATTGATTTCCATTGATCTAGTATCTAAATAATCTAGTATTAAAATGTATCAGAGCTAAGTTCCATTGATTTCCAAGCATAAATAACTTCTCCCCCTATTCATTTTCTTACATGAAGTTGTATTTTCCATGCACATCATTATTACTCCTCCTTTTTATTATCAACAAAAATAATTTTTTAATCATTCTATATTATACTCTTTCAAACAATGATTTTTGAAATAGAATAGGAATATTAAGGTGTTTTGAGATAATTTCACCTTCTCTTTATATTTTGAATATTCTTGTTAACATTTTCCTTTCTTTCTCAATGACAATTATTTGATATCAATTGGTGAGTCCAAGCTTTATGCATCATAGAAGAGTTAAAATTTGCTCCCCCTTACTAAAAGAATTATAGAGTAAAATGCCAGTGACAATTAAACAAAGTAAACACACACATATATAAAAGCAAGTTTTAATACAAAAGATACAACTAACAAAAACAAGATCTACAAGACCTAATCTTCTTCTTCCTCACTAGAAGAATACCCTATTTCTAAAACAGTAGATGATACAACATTTTTCATGGGTTTAGGCCTTAAATCTCTAAATCTAGTCCTAGTGGGAGCTCTAGGTATATTAGATTTGGCTTTAGGTCTAGTAGGAGTGGGAGTAGGCTCAGTCTTAGTATCACTAGAATGTATATTAGTCTAAACAGGAGGTGGAGGTGGTTGTCTGGCATGAGGTGGTGGCTGTCTAGGTGGCTGTGTAGAAGTGGAAGCTCCAGATCCATATCGCACTCCAGTGACAAAAATAAGAATTGTCCTAAGCTCGGTCAGCATCCCCTGTAGTCCCTGCTGAATGTCATATAAAGCTGTGGCTTACTGAGTAGCAAAAGAGTTAGCTGCTCCACGGAGCCTGCCAAAGTTTGAATGCAAGTCTCTAAGATTTGCTCGGTGGTCATCCTGCATCCTCTGACTTATCTCCACTGACTCCACTCTCAGTGTCAGCTCTCTCATCTCAGCCTGAAACTCCTATAGTCCACTCTCGAGTGTCTGGCGAAAATCCCCAAATATCGATCTGAATGAGCTAGTCAGGTCTCGGTGAACTACAAGAGCTGCTCCATAGTAACACCAGTATGAGTGGAAGTGCCAACTGATGTCGATGGTGCTGAAGGTGCAGCTGATGGTCTTGGTGGAGTCCTAGGACTACTAGGTTGTCTGTCCATCTTTGTCTATCCCTCAATCTCCTCATCTATAGAGTCATCATCATCACCAGACTCAGAGTCAGTAGCACCATCTGACCCAGCATCTCCAGCAGTAGCAATATCAGTAGCAGCAGTAGTACTAGGCTCAACCTCCTAATCATCTGAAGACTGATGCATAACTCTCTGCCCAGAAGTTTTCTTCACCCACTAATCATCGATCCTATGGTTTTCTGTATATCTATCCATATGTAATAATGGTCTGCTGTCCTCTCTAGATAGATCAACTCCAAAATTCTGGAACAGTAAAGTGAATGCCATCCTGTATGGTAAATAGGATCTGGCTCTCCGAGTTGCATCCCGGATCTGTGTTAGCATAATATGAGGTAGATTGAGGGCCTTCCCCTCAATCATGTATCTCATAAACATCATGTCCCGTTCGCTGACCCAGTCAAAACGGCCTGTACGGGGTAGAAATATCCTGCTGATAATGTTGTGCAATAATCTCATCTCCAATGATAAAATGTTGGCTTGGACATTGGTTATTCCCTCAACATTCCTTCTTTCAAGCACAATTCTTAATGTCCTTTGCTTATCTTTCAGATTTAGATGACATAGTCCATCCTTAGGCATATGTAAAACCTGACTTAGTGTGTCTTCATCAATGTGCATTGAAATTCCTTTCACAGTTGAAAAAACTTGGTTGTTCCCAAGTGACAGGTTCTCAAAAAAGGTTCTAATAAGAGTGGGATAGGTCAAAATATTGAGCGAACAGAAGAATTCCCAGCCTTGTTGCTTAATCCAATCACCTATCCTAAAACCCTGGTTCTTAAGAAAACTGAAGTTAATGTGCCTACCAGAGGTTACCGGATGGTTGCCCATGAGAAAGACTTGTCTTTGAGGTGCTGGGGACTGATCTTGGGCTTCATTTTGAACTTCATGAAGGGTCGGCTCATCCGCTCTTCATTTTGATCTTCTCTCTTCCTGGATAGTTGTCAGAGCCTCACGCTTGGATCTTTTAGCAACGACCTTCTTTGGTGCCATTAGGAGGAAATCTAAGGTGGGAAAGTAAGGATTCGAGAGGTCCTAGGATGGGAAGGCAAGTGGTCCCTTAGGGCTCTGCTTGGAACAGTAAAAAGGGAAAGTGAAAGAATTTTTAAGGCTTACGGTTTTATAAGGGTGCCCGAATTTCGAGTCGGCTCGACCAGCAGAGTTATTATGCTCAAGTCAGCTCGATCCAAAACACATAAAAGGGCTCTAAAAATTTAATAAAAAGGTTCTATTCCCTAGACATACACTAAATGAGGTGGTTGGCTATCTTAGATCAGTGATGGAGGTTTTCTAGATAATTTTTCCTTAATTTTGAAGAAATTAGGTTAGAAATTCTAAAAAGGATCATACAAACCTAATTCTCCTCTAATCATTTGAAATCTATCTTCATTAAGTGGCTTTGTAAAGATGTCAATTAATTGATTTTCAGTTGGAACAAATTCAAGTTCAATATTACCATTTTGTACATGATCCCTAATGAAGTGATGTCTAATTTCTATGTGTTTTGTTCTAGAATACTGAATTGGATTCTTTGTTAGATTAATAGCACTTGTGTTATCACATTTGATAGGTATTTTAGTTTGAATAACACTATAGTTTTCTACTTGTTGCTTAATCCAAAGTACTTGTGCACAACAACTTCCTGTAGCCGCATACTCTGTCTCAGCAGTAGAAAGTGCCATGAAGTTTTGTTTCTTACTGTGATATGAGATTAAGTTCAACCCTAGAAATTGACAAGTACCACTAGTACTTTTTCTATCAATTTTATATCCACTATAATCAGCATCAGAAAAATCAATTAAATTCAATAAAGATTGCTTAGAATATTATAGACCTAGATTACTTGTTCCTTTTAGATATTTTATGATTCTTTTAAGAGCAAGTATATGTGATTCTTTTGAATTAGATTGAAATCTAGCACATATACAAACATTAAACAAGATATCAGGCTACCAGCGGTTAAATATAGTAGTGTTCTAATTATACCTCATTAAAGTTTTTGATCAACGTTGTTTCTATCTTCATCCTTGTCAAGTCTGTAGGTGGGGCTTAGGGTATGCCAATTTCTTTGACTGACTCCATACCAAACTTGTTAATGATTTCCTTGATGTACTTAGTGATGGGGACATCGGCTCAGAATCTAAAGTAGGCCAGATCAAACTTGAAGCCCAACCCAGCCTAAAACCTGAAACCAGCCCAACCCAGAAGCCAGCCCAGAACCTGAAGCCCAGCCTAGCCCAAACCCTGGGAGCCCAAGATCCTGAAGTCGATGCAGCCGAAATCTTGATGCAGCACAAATCTCGAAGTACACAACAGGATAAATATCTATGGGTGTACGAGGGATTGGGTATCTTGAAATTTTAGGATTAGTTTTATCGATTCTCTAGTTTGATTATTTATTTTAGGATTTACTTTATCCATAGTTGGATTAGTTTGTTTTTAAAATAAATAGTTTGAATTTGTTAGGGGTATCTGATCAGGATATCGGATATCTTAGATTAGTCTATTTAAGATCATGTTTCTTGATGAATAAAATTAGCGAGTGATGAATTATTGAGAAAAAGAACTTGGGTGTGTCCCGACTTCCTCCCCCTCTTCTTCCTTGGTGCTATTTCCCCTCTTCTGTCTTCTTCCTCCTCTGACTCTTCCCCTTCTTCCCTGTCCTTCTTCTCTTCCCCTGCTCTATTTCTTCTCTCTGAGTTCTCCTTCCTGGACTCTCTTCCTGGATTCCTGCATCTTCCCTTCGAAGCCATTCAACCGAAGCAACCCATTGTGTCTCTTGTGCTCATCATCTCTCCACTGAAACCCACCGGTTCCACTGCTGCAAAACACCGGTAACCCAGAGCCGCCCTCTTCCACTTGTGAGCAGGGTCATCAATCGGTGTCCATCTTCCCCTCCGATCCCCATCTCCAATCGGCATCTCCTCCTCCGAGTTTGGCCGACATCGCTTCCAGCCATCCGTTGCATATCTGAGAGCTCAGCCCCCTATGCCCCTCACCCTCTTGCACGGGTTCATCAGCTGATCCCCACCCCAACTCTGAGGGCACCGGTCTCCGTCCCCTGCTGAGATTTCCCTCTGACCACACCCTCTCTCATTTCTGTCCACCTGTGTGAAGATCCACCCGAGAACCATCAAGCATCGAAACCAAGTCCCCGGATCTGCCCATTTGAGCAAATCACCCGTCGATCGGAAGTCCCAGCCGGCCGTCCAACTCCTTCGCTCCCAACCCATGGCCAGAACGAGACCACCAGCCCTGATGGATTCCAGCCACCCAGCTCCTTGCCGCCCTGCTGCCATCTCTGCACCACCATCGACTCCGCCATCGCTGTCTTCCTCCCTCGTCGCCGTCGCCGGTGGAGAGCCTGGCGAAAACCTCGTCGATTTTCCCTGCCCACGGGGTTCCTTGTCTCAGCACAAACGTGAAGGCGAAGCCAGCCATACAATGCCGACTTCAGTTAAAGGGAACCACATGCCTTTTAAGGCATAGCCGGCCCCTTTTGGCCGACTTTAGAAAAAGAAAGAAAAAAAAATAGAAAATAGAAAAAAAATATGGGTTTATTAGTACTAAAAAAAAAGGAGTGAACAAAAAAGAAAAGGAAAATGATGAAAAAATATGAAAAAGAAAAGGGTTTCATTGGAATAAAAAAATTGGGAAAAATAATTTAGGTTTTAGTTTAACCTAGCCTAGGGTAGTTTCTTAATGACCAACGATCCATTCTCCTAGAATAAATATTGATCGGGGTCGTGTCCCACGTCACTTAGCTTGGTTGATAAATATTCCTTCATTTGTTTGCTTAATTTGGAGTCCAAGGAAGTAGGTCAATTCGCCCATCAAGCTCATTTCAAATTTGCCCTGTATAAGCTTAGTAAATTCTCTACACAAATTCTCATTAGTTGCACCAAAAATTATATCATCTATATATATTTGTAAAACTAGCATGTCATTTTCTTTTCTTTTATGTTGCCCAAAGATAGAGCCCAAGAGGGGGGATGAATTGGATATTAAAAAAAAATAAGCAATTATATGCACTTCTTAGTGAGTTTATGTAACTAAGTGATAGTGCTCAATGAATTATGCAGTAGAAGCAATAAATAAAATGCAAGGTAATAAAGAGCAAGTAGAGAAGGAAGCAAGCAACCACAAACAATAAGATGTATAGTAGTTCGGTGCACCCTAGCACTTACATCCACTCCCTAAGCTTTTTCTTGAAAATTTTTACTATAATCTATCCAAGATTACTGTCGACTTATTTTCCAAGGCTCATAAGTCAAAACCTATATTGGTTTTATCACCTAGGCTCACCAACAACCTTTACAACTTATTTTATCTGGGCTCACAAGTCAAATCCAAGTTGGTTTTATCTCTTAGGCTCACCAATAACCTATAATACTAGTTTCAATACCTTTGAAACTAGCAACAACAAAAGAAATCAAGTATACAATAAATGAGCACAAGAAATAGCTCCTAAAATGAGCAGAAATTAAAGTCGATGTAGCTCTTCTTGAATGCTTCAGTTATCTTCTTCTTGAAATCTTTGAATGCACACTTATGGCCAAATACTTAAATGCTCAACAACTCAAAAATGGAAGCCTTTTTGTCGGCTCCACCCAGTGATTTTGATGAATAACAAAACATTGAGTACATATTGTATTCTAATGAGGATTTCAAGTTGTGAGTTTTCAGGAAGAAAGCACCTCAAAATTCCAAAAACTTATGGTGTATGGCATGCAATGGTATGGAGCAATTCTCACATATCCGGGCATCCTCTTCATTGAAAAAGGGCTTATAATTGCTTAGCTATTATGTGTTTATGCATTCATGAACTTTATTTTGATTTCGAGGCTTTTACACTTGAATCTGGATGTTTTCAGTCTCAAGTGTCGACACCTGGACAGTCAAGTGTCGACACTTCAGCATTTGGCACGGACAAAAATCCTTGGCACGCCAAGTGTCGACACCTATATTCAAGTGTCGACACCAAGTGTCGACACTTAGGTTTCAAGTGTCGACTCAAGGCCTGAGATTTTTGAAAATATAGAACTTTGTTGTTTCAAGGATTTTTGTGTCAAGTGTCGACACCTGTGCATCAAGTGTCGACACTTGAATGTTCAAGTGTCGACTCCCAGAAATCAAGTGTCGACACCTGATAGCCAAGTGTCGACACTTGATAGCAAAGTGTCGACACTTGCAGCCTGACAGCTCTAACGGATCTATTTTTCTGGCTTGCAGAAATTGGTTTTCAAGCTCCAAACGGCTATTTCCAATGCTTCAACGGTCACAAACCATTTTTAGAAGGTTTTTGGTCTATTTAATCTCCACCAAACTCATTTTAAAAGAAGAGAAGTGAAGAGAAGAAAAGAAAAAGAAGAGAAAGCAAGAGAGAAGTCTATTCAAGAGCATTCAAGTCCATTCAAAAGCCAAAAAGCCAATATTCTCTCCAAACTTTAAATCAAAAGCCTCTTCTAGCTTGATTCTACTGAAAAAGCCTACTAGCTCAACTTTACTACATTCCAAAAAAAGGAAACTTGAAGAAGAGTGAAGTCAAAGCATCCTTTGGGCTTCAAAGATTCCAATCTACTCTTGAAGAGAGTTTGTTGTAGCTTTTAAATTTCATATCTGTTTTATTGTGCTTTGACCTTGCTTTCAAGGGTGTCTTGAAAGAAGGTTATTGTGGTTTGTTGGTGAGCCAAAGTATTAAAACCAATTAGGGTTAACTTGTGAGCCCGAAGACAAAACAAGTATTTAGGTTTGTTGGTGAGCCTAGGTGATAAAACCAACTTAGGTTTTGACTTGTGAGCCTCATGAAAAACAAGTCAACTGTAATCTGGTGTGGATTATAGTGGAATTCCCAAAGGTGGCTTGGGGAGTGGATGTAGGTGCTAGGTTTGCACCGAACCACTATATACCTTGTGTTTGTGTGTGATTGCTCTTTTCCTCTCGTATTTTTAATTAAGTGCTATCATCTTGCATCAAATTTATTATTGCTCACAAGCACTACTAGACCTTCATTTTATTGTGTTAATTTTTTAAAAGACCCAATTCACCCCCCCCTCTTGGGCTCCATTTCTGGGCAACAAGTGGTATCAGAGCACCGGTACTCTCTTGTAGGTCCAAGGATCTTGAGTAAAAGATCATGGCAGCCCCAATAGGCATGTGTATTGTTGAAGGTCAAGCTTCAAACTGACCCCCACTTTTTAATGGCACAAATTACACATACTGGAAGACATGCATGTGCATATTTATACAAGCTCTTGATTATAATTTGTGGAGAACAATAGTAAAAGGTCCTCATCAGCCTACAATGATGATTAATGGCATTCTCACCCCTAAAATGGAAGATGATTGGGATGAGAATGACATTAAGCAAATTGAGCTTAATGCTAAGGCAATGAACCTTTTATTTTGTTCTCTTGATCCTAGTGAGTTTAATAGAATATCAAACTGTCTCTCCGCAAAGGAGATTTGGGATACACTTGAGGTTACCTATGAGGGTACATACCAAGTGAAGACCACCAAGGTTAACATGCTAATTCACACATATGAGATGTTTAAAATGGAACCTACTGAGTCTATCAGTGAGATGTATACTAGGTTCACAAACATTGTGAATGGCATGAGAAGTTTAGGAAAAATAATTTCTAACGGTGAACTTGTGAATAAACTTCTCAGGTCTCTACCAGCTTCATGGGATGCAAAGGTCACTGCAATTGAAGAAGCAAAAGATGTCAACACTCTCCGCTGGAACAATTGGGTTCCTTGATGACTTATGAACTATCCCTCAAATAGAAGAACGGAGAGGTGGATAAAAAGAAAAAGACAATCGCATTCAAATCTACTACCAGAGAAGACTCAAGCGAAGACTCTGAAGAGGATGACGAAGAAGATGAAACAGCTATGTTAGCAAGGAAATTCAGAAGGTTTATGAGGAAAAAGAAATTCAATTACAAAAAGAAACCTCTAAAAGGTGAGCCGAGTAAAGAAAAAGATAAGGAAAAGAAGGAGGAGCAGCCCACATGTTTTGAGTGCAAGAAGCCCGGGCATTTCAAGGTAGACTGCCCCTTACTAAAGAAAAGCAGAAGAAAGCTAAGAAAGAAGGCCATGATGGCAACCTAGAGTGAAAGTGAAGACTCCAGCTCTGAGGAAGAACAACAGGAAGTAGCAAATTTCTGTCTAATGGCCGATCAAGAAGAGGTATGCTCTGAAACCGAAAATGAAATATCTTTTGATGAGCTTCATGAAATTTTTGATGAACTAGTCATAGAATTTCAAAAATTAAAGTCAAAACATAAAGACTTAAAGAAGCAAAATCTGAAACTAGCTAAAACAAACAACAACCTTACAAATGAAAATGAATACCTTCTAATACAAAATAAAAATTTAAATGATAAGATTATGGCTCTTGAAAATGAAAAGAATATATTTGAAAAGAAAAGTAACTTACTTTCAAATGAAAAATTGTCAAGACAAAGCAAAGAAATTTTAATGGAAAACAAAAGATATAAAGAGAAAATCGATAAACTAAAGCCTTTTGTTGAAAAATTTACTTACAGTTCTGAAAAGTTAAATTTACTATTAAATAACCAAAGAGCAGTATTTGACAAAGCTGAATTAGGATTCAGAACTCATAAGAAACAGAAACTCTTTAAAAATTTCTTTGTGCCTGCATCTTCATCAATTACATGCTATACTTGTGGTGTTAAAGGACATAAATCTTATATGTGCAACAAAAGAAAATTAAGGAACACTAAGAAAGTTTGGGTTCCAAAAGGAACCAATGCCACTAACCAAAAAGGACCTAAGATGGCTTGGGTACCTAAAGTCTCCACTTGATCTTTATTGCAGGTATGCCTTGCAACCAACAAGAAAAGAATGTGGTATATGGATAGCGGTTGCTCAAGGCATATGACAGGAGATGTGGAGCAGTTCTCATCAATTACGTATCAAAATGGTGGCAATGTAACTTTTGGTGATAATGGAAAGGGCAAAATTATCGGTATTGGTAAAATCCATATCACCCCTACCTCTTATATTGATAATGTTTTATATGTTGATGGATTAAAACATAACTTGCTATGTATTAGTCAATTTTGTGACAAAAATTTTAAAGTTGTTTTTGAATCTTCTTTGTGCATTGTTTCTAGTCTAGATGACAATGTCATTAAGTTCATCGGTCATAGGCATGGCAATATTTATATGGTTGATCTTCCTATTCAGAAAGGTCAATGTCTAGTGGCAATGGAAGCCAAGATCGATGAAACTAGTTGGCTTTGGCATCGTAGACTAGGACATGCAAGCATGCATTTAATTTCAAAACATAGCAAAAAGAATTTAGTAAAAGATTTGCCTAAACTTAATTTTGAAAAAGATAAGATTTGCGTGCATGTCAACTTGGAAAACAAACAAAATCTTCTTTCAAACCTAAAGGAGTAATCTCTACTTCTAGACCTTTGGAATTGCTTCATATGGACCTCTTTGGGCCTACTAGAACATCTAGTTTAGGAGGTAAGAAGTTTGGTCTAGTCATTGTAGATGATTTCTCACGTTTTACTTGGGTCATGTTTTTAGCACATAAAGATGAAACATTTTCTGAATTTATAAGATTTCACAAAAGAGTTTTAAATAAAAAAGGTGTTTCAGTAATTTCTTTAAGAAGTGATCATGGAACTGAATTTGAAAATGCCAATTTTAATAAATTCTGTATTGAAAATGAATTAATCATAATTTTTCTGCACCTAGGACACCTCAACAAAATGGGGTAGTAGAAAGAAAAAATAGAACTCTTGAAGAAATGGCACGCACCATGCTTTGTGAAAATGATTTACCTAAATACTTTTGGACGGAAGCCATAAATACTGCATGCTATATTTTAAATCGAGTTTTAATTCGACCGATTTTAAAGAAAACCCCTTATGAGCTTTGGAAGGGTAGAAAACCTTCAATCCGTTATTTTCATGTTTTTGGATGCCGTTGTTTCATCTTAAACAATAGTAAAGATAATCTAAGTAAATTTGATGCTAAATCAGATGAGGGAGTTTTTCTAGGCTACTCCATATCTAGTAAGGCATACAGGGTCTTCAACAGAAGGACACTTATTGTTGAAGAATCCATTCATGTAGTATTTGATGAAACTAACCAAAAATCTTCAAGAAAAGAAGATGTATTTTTTGATGAATCAGGTAACAAGAAAACTGAAGAAATAAACAACAATGAAGGACTTACCAAGGAACAGAATGATGATCAAAACACTAACGGAGATCAAGCACAAGGTGATGAAGATATATCAACTATTGATCCTTTACCAAAAGAATGGAGGTATGCTCATGGACACCCAAAAGAACTAATTATAGGTGATCCATCTAAAGGTGTAAGTACTCGATCATCTCTTAGAAATATTTGTGATTACTTAGCTTTTGTGTCTCAAATTGAACCTAAAACTATTGAGAAAGCTGAATGTGATAGTAATTGGATAAATGCTATGCAAGATGAACTTAATCAATTTAAAAGGAACAATGTTTGGATACTGGTAGATAGGCCTTCAAATACATCAATTATTGGCACAAAATGGGTTTTTCGAAATAAACTTGATGAAAATGGAATAGTAATTAGAAATAAAGCTAGACTAGTTGCTAAAGGATACAATCAGGAGGAAGGGATAGATTTTGATGAAACCTTTGCTCCTGTAGCTAGACTTGAGGCAATTAAGCTATTGTTGCTTTTTCCTGTTTCATTAATTTTAAACTATATCAGATGGATGTTAAAAGTACTTTTTAAATGGATTAATTGAAGAAGAAGTTTATGTTGAACAACCCCCTGTTTTGAAATTTCTGAATTTCCAAATTATGTTTATAAACTTCATAAAGCTTTATATGGATTAAAACAAGCTCCAAGAGCTTGGTATGATCGTTTAAGCTCCTTTTTGCTAAAAATAATTTTACTAGAGGTAATGTAGATAAAACATTGTTTTTAAAGAAAAAGAATGATGATCTCTTAGTAGTACAAATCTATGTTGATGATATAATATTTGGTGCTATTAATGAATCTCTTTGTCAAGATTTTGCAAGTCTAATGCAGGGTGAGTTCGAGATGAGCATGATGGGAAAACTGAATTTCTTTCTCGGACTCCAGATAAGGCAAACCAAAGAGGGGATCTTCATCAACCAAACAAAATACACAAGAAAAATACTCAAGAAGTTTGGGATGGAGAACACTAAGCCATTAGGTACCCCTATGAGCTCCATATGTAGACTTGACAAGGACGAATCAGGTAAGTCAATAGACCAAAAATTATATCGTGGCATGATTGGTTCATTATTATATCTTACTGCCAGTAGGCCAGATATCTTATTTAGTGTCTGTATGTGTGCTAGATATCAGTCCAATCCTAAAGAGTCTCATCTTTTGGCTGTTAAACATATACTCAGATATCTATCTGGCTCAATTGAAATTGGTTTATGGTACTCTAGAGATTCTTTATTTGATTTAATTGCTTATTCTGATACTGATTTTGCTGGGTGTAAACTTGATCGTAAAAGTATTAGTGGAACCTGTTAGTTTCTTGGAGTAAATTTGATCTCCTGGAGTAGCAAGAAACAGAACTCGGTTGCTCTATCTACGGCGGAAGTCGAATATATAGCAGCTGGGAGCTGTTGTGCTCAAATCCTCTGGATCAAACAACAACTCGAAGATTTTGGCACTAAACTAACTAAGACACCCATAAGATGTGACAATACTAGTGCAATCAACCTATCTAAAAATCCTGTGCAACATTCAAGAATTAAACACATTGAAATAAGACATCATTTCATAAGAGATCATGTACAAAACTCTAATGTAATTCTTGATTTTGTTTGTACCAATGATCAGTTAGCTGATGTGTTTACAAAGTCTTTGAGTGAGGATAGGTTCTGTCTGATTAGAAGAGAGTTAGGTGTCATTAATCCATTCTCCTAGGACTCTCTTAGTATCATTTTACCTAAGTCCTAAAGCTCAAAACCTTTTGATTGAAATCCCAAAACTTTATCAAAATTTTTCCTATTTTTTCTGGATTTTCTCAAATTTTTTGGCCAAGTGTCGACACTTGGAAAGTGTCAAGTGTCGACACCTGACCAAGTGTCGACACTTGACAAATCTGAAGTGTCGACACTTGCGAATCTGATACTATTTTTAAACAGACCAAACAAAGGTTTTTTGAAAATTTTCTTCCCCCCAGATTTCTTGGAACAGTGGTCCCCCCTGTCCAAATCCATCCTTTCACCCCTCAATCCTTCACAAATCAGGTATTTTCCCTCTCTAATTTCATTTTTATTTTTCTATGTTTTTAATTTTATTGTTTTCAAACCAAACAACCGTGTTTTGGATTTTCCTAATATTTTTCTTGAATCTAACCAGATTTTTGCATGTTTTAGTGAATTTCTAAAACTCCATTTGAGGGAATAATGTTTTAGATTTGTTTTTCTTAGATTTCCCTCATCTTTTAGGCGTTTTTCAACCCTTTTTCGCAAAAATCACTGTTTCATCAATTTTGGGCAAAATAAATTAGGTTTTCATCTAATTTAAGCATACTAAATCCATTTATTGATGACTTAGAAAGGTTTCTCGTGATACATTTGTAACATCTTCGCCTATTTGCAAAAACCCTAAGTGATTAAAATCCAAATCCCATGGTTTTTGATTTTTTGACCTTACAAAAATTATTTTTCCAAAGATTCAAATGTGTTCTACCTAACAAAATTTTGTCATTTGATCAAAATTTATTGATTCTGGTTTTCGAAACCTATCTGAACTCTAATCTCAACTTATGGCCAGTCCTTTGTTCTAAACCCTTCTTCATTCTTCCTGGTCAGTTGGCTGTTATGGGTCATAGGAAGAGACTTGCAGTTAGGGCGAGGCCTAGTCAGGGTACTGAGAAGAGGTCGAAGGCCAGATTTGATCGCGCACAGCCGAGCAGTACAGCCACTCCGAGCTCCCCCTACAAAGAGGATGGCAGGGAAGTCTGTAGCTTCAGAGAGGAGAGTTGATCTACAGTGTTTCGACAGGCACCACTTTGGCATTAGGAGATACTCACAGATGCAGGACTAGTACCCTTCTGCACCATGTAGGAGAGATACTATCCTCACCTGGTGAGGGAGTTCTATGGTGCACTGGACTGTCGACGACTTTTATGGACGACATCCGTCAGGGGTACACAGATTTCTTTGACTGATGAGCTGCTGAGCCGAGTATGGGAGATACCCCGGAGAGGAGTCTGTGCATTTTCTGTTGATGATAGAGAGGCGGCTTTCAGATGCATCCTTGAGCGAGAGGATGTTCGCGGTATCTCAGTAGTTACCACGAACCAGTTATCTTTAGAGATGCGACTGCTGCACCATATTACTGCATGGATCCTTCTATCGAAGACTGGCAGATTCGATTTCATCACCGAGAGAGAGCTGATGGTGATGACCAGTCTGATCGAGAGGAGACAGATTGATATACCCGCCTTGATGCTATCACAGATGCATGATGCTGCCACTCAGTGCCGACACTGTTTGCCATACGGGATGGCACTGACCCATCTTTTCAGAGCTTGTGGAGTATCATTGGAGGGGGAGATCCCCAAAGAGATACTACACACAGATGTATACGATGAGAGATCATTGCACCGGATGGGTTACAGGATGGTTGGAGGTCGATGGGTTCGAAGAGAGTCTGGCCAGGAGCCAGATGAGGAGGATGAGATTCGAGAGGCTGAGGCTGGACCATCTGAGCCAGCAGTTCTTCCTCCAGTAGATGTGCCATCGACACAGGCAGAGCACCTGTCGCCTGATGCTTCAGCTCCTCCACCACCATCGACAGGATTATCCTTTGAGGAGCATGCTAGAGCACAGTTCTCATAGATCAGAGGTGAGGTGACTCAGCTGCGTAGCGAGGTCAAGCTTCTACGAGCACAGACTACCTCGGAGCATGCTGAGATTCGTAGATCCATGGAGGAGGGATTTACACGCATTGAGAGTCTATTGAGATCACTTATACCTCCTGTTGCACCTGCACTTGCTCGATCTGATGATGATGATGATGATGATGATGATGATGGCGGCGATCACCAGAGCGACCATGCTGATTTTGCTGACGGCGGTGATCAGGATGTTGACCGAGCCACTGAGGTAGTGGGCACTGACAACGATAGTTTAGGCGGAGCCGATGCTTATGAGGTGGTCAGTCGAGATCCTCCTACTACACCTACTCCTTCTACTGCACTGGTTGACTTCGTACCGGATCCTATTGCGCCAGCAGATCGTCTTTCACCTCCTTCTACCAGATCTTCTAGGGTTGTACCTGCTTTTGGTCCTGCCGGCCGTACCAGGAGTCTTAGAGCTTTAGCACCTCCTAGGGCATTAGCCACCAGATATAGGATTAGTGCTCCTTTCAGTCTTAATGTTCCATCTGATGAGGATTAGCCTCACAGATGTCTGTTTTAGATCTTATTTTGTATGTTTGATACTTAATTGACTCTATTTATATATGTATGTTTCAGCTCTTTTGTACTGAAAATTTATCTCATATATATATATATGTTTTTGATCAGAACTCTGTTATCTTGAAAATTTTATGCTTCAGTTTATCATTCTTTAGCTCTGATACTTTTTATAATGGTATATTTTAACTCTGATATTCTTTGATATTAGCACAATTTCAGTTCTGATATTTGTTTCTCTACTCTCTTTTTGTATCCATGCTAATTGTGAGGGAGAGGTTATTCCCTTTTCTTATGATTGACAAAAAGGGGGAGAACAAGTAATGATTTTGATTTTATGGAGAACAAGTATTTGATTTTATGAAGAACAAGAGTATTGATTTTGATTTTATTGAGAAAAAGTGTATTATATTGATTATATTGATTTCACCTTGCAAGAATCATTGAAGTTTACCTTAATAAGAAGTATTTAATTAAGGAAAAGATTGTTTCCTCCTATCTATAATGTTGTTGCCTCTACTGTGACTAAAATTCATGTATATAAATTAAATGATTAAAGTTTGAACTATATTATCTCTTTTTCTCAAGGTTTTGTCATCATCAAAAAGGGGGAGATTGTTGGCTCCACCCAGTGATTTTGATGAAAAACAAAACATTGAGTACATATTGTATTCTAATGAGGATTTCAAGTTGTGAGTTTTCAGGAAGAAAGCACCTCAAAATTTCAAAAACTTATGGTGTATGGCACGCAATGGCACGGAGCAATTCTCACATATCCGGGCATCCTCTTCATTGAAAAAGGGCTTATAATTGCTTAACTATTATGTGTTTATGCATTCATGAACTTTATTTTTGATTTCGAGGCTTTTACACTTGAATCTGGATATTTTCAGTCTCAAGTGTCGACACCTGGACAGTCAAGTGTCGACACTTCAGCATTTGGCACGGACAAAAATCCTTGGCATGCCAAGTGTCGACACCTATATTCAAGTGTCGACACCAAGTGTCGACACTTAGGTTTCAAGTGTCGACTCAAGGCCTGAGATTTTTGAAAATACAGAACTTTATTATTTCAAGGATTTTTGTGTCAAGTGTCGACACCTGTGCATCAAGTGTCGACACTTGAATGTTCAAGTGTCGACTCCCAGAAATCAAGTGTCAACACCTGACAGCCAAGTGTCGACACCTGATAGCCAAGTGTCGACACTTGCAGCCTGACAGCTCTAACGGATCTATTTTTCTGGCTTGCAGAAATTGGTTTTCAAGCTCGAAATGGCTATTTCCAATGCTCCAACGGTCACAAACCATTTTTAGAAGATTTTTGGTATATTTAATCTCCACCAACCTCATTTTAAAAGAAGAGAAGTGAAGAGAAGAAAAGAAAAAGAAGAGAAAGCAAGAGAGAAGTCTATTCAAGAGCATTCAAGTCCACTCAAAAGCCAAAAAGCCAATATTCTCTCCAAACTTCAAATCAAAAGCCTCTTCTAGCTTGATTCCACTGAAAAAGCCTACTAGCTCAACTTTACTACATTCCAAAAGAGGCAACTTGAAGAAGAGTGAAGTCAAGGCATCCTTTGAGCTTCAAAGATTCCAATCTACTCTTGAAGAGAGTTTGTTGTAGCTTTTAAATTTCATATCTGTTTTATTGTGCTTTGATCTTGCTTTCAAGGGTGTCTTGAAAGAAGGTTATTATAGTTTGTTGGTGAGCCAAAGTATAAAAACCAACTAGGGTTAACTTGTGAGCCCGAAGACAAAACAAGTATTTAGGTTTGTTGGTGAGCCTAGGTGATAAAACCAACTTAGGTTTTGACTTGTGAGCCTTGTGAAAAACAAGTCAACTGTAATCTGGTGTGGATTATAGTGGAATTCCCAAGGGTGGCTTGGAGAGTGGATGTAGGTGCTAGGTTTGCACCGAACCACTATATACCTTGTATTTGTGTGTGATTGCTATTTTCCTCTCGTATTCTTTAATTAAGTACTATCATCTTGCATCTAATTTATTATTGCTCACAAGCACCACTAAACCTTCATTTTATTGTGTTAAATTTTTCAAAAGACCCAATTCACCCCCCCCTCTTGGGCTCCATTTCTGGGCAACACTTTTCATCAAAGGAATCTTTTAAAAGATCTCTTTTTATCTTTTCAAATGATTGGAGATTGTCTCATATGATTCCTCACTTTCTTGTTCACTTGAAGAGGTTTGGTGAGTGTTAAATATCTCAAATATATTGAAAAGACTGTTAGAATTGAAAAAGTAGCTATTTGGAACCGTTAGGAGACAATTCTGAAATTCTAAAAAACTAGCCGTTACAGTGTGAGTCGACCTCTTGAGTCAGCACTTGGAGCATGAGTCGACCTTTTGAGTCGACACTTCAGGCTGAATACAGAAAACTTGATATTTTGCCCCAAAACTTGTCTTAGGTGATGAGTCGATCTCTTGAGTTAACCTCTTAAGTCAACACTTGGGCGTGCCAGTTGAAAATTTGCATGCCGGTCTTCTAGAACTTCTAAATTTTTTCATGAGTCGACCTTGTGAGTCGACACTTGGCCTGTACATGAGTCGACCTCTTGAGTCGACACTTGATCTATGCCATCCAAAAATGCATGGCAGTCTTCTGAATTTCTTAAAGATTTGTCCATATATTAAAGAGCCAAAGTGGTTGTTTTGACAATATTCCAAGATTAAAAGATCAATTAAACATGAGAAACCTCTTGCTTTCAAATTTCTAAACTTGATACTCTTTTGATGGACAAAATGATGTACCAAAGGCTTGAAATTCATACTTCAATTGAAACATTAGTCCAAACATATACTCAACATTTTGTTATTCATCAAAATCAATGAGCCAAAGCCGACAATTTAATGAATAGACCAGTATCTACATTACCTCTAATGAAATTGTTTTCAATCAAGAATTTACTCAATCTATCATACCATGCTATAGTTGCTTGTTTTATTCCATACAATGCTTTATTAAGTCTGAAAACATGATTAGAAAAAGCATGATTAGGAAAAGCATGATTTTCAAATCCCGGTGGTTGTTTTATAAAAACTTCTTCAAAAATCAAACCATTTAAAAATATGCTTTTTACATTCATTTGAAATAATTTGAAATCCATGTAGCAAGCAAATGCAAGTAATAATCTGATAGCTTCTAATATTGCTACAGGTGTATAGATTTTATCAAAATCTATCTCTTCTTCCTAATTATATCATTTGGCTACTAATCTAGCTTTATTTTTAATTATATTTTCTTTTTCATCTAACTTATTCCTATTAACCCATTTAGTTCCTATAACAGGATGATTAGAGGGTCTATTCACTAGGGTCCATATATTATTTTTTTCAAATTGATTAAGTTCTTCATGCATGGCCATCATCCAATTCGGGTCATTTTCTGCTTCTTCTATGCTATTTGGTTCTACTTGTGAAACAAATGCTAGATAATCATGTATATCTCTAAGTGATGACCTAATCCTAATACCTTGAGAGGGATCATATATAATTAAATCTTTAGGATGTGATGTTACATACCTCCATTCTTTAGATAAATCACCATGATCTTTGTTTACCATTTCATCTCTTTCTTTCACTTGTTTGTCCGGTAAATCACCATGATCTTTGCTTACCATTTCATCTCTTTCTTTCACTTGTTTGTCCTTTAAGCTCATATCCTTCATTGCTTCATCAGTTGTACCTGCATCATTATCAATGCACTCTTCTTTTCTAGAAGGTGTGGAGTTAGTTTCATCAAATATAACATGGATAGATTCTTCAACAATTAGTGTTCTTTTATTAAATACTCTATAAGGTTTGCTAGAAGTTAAATAACTCAGAAATATTACTTCATCAGATTTGGCATCAAATTTTTTAAGATTATCCTTTCTATTATTCAATACAAAGCATTTGCATCCAAAACGTGACAATAATGAATACTAGGTTTTCAATCATTCCAAAGTTTATAGGGGATTTTCTTTAAAATAGGTCTTATCAAAACACGATTCAAAATATAACATGCAATGTTTACAGCTTCTATCCAAAAGTATCTTAGAAGATTGCCTTCACATAACATAGTTCGGGCCATCTCTTCTAATATCCTATTTTTCCTCTCTACAATACCATTTTGATGTGGTGTTCTAGGAGTGAAAAGGTTGTGATCAATGCCATGCTCAGTGCAATATTCTTCAAAATATTAATTTTCAAATTCTGTGCCGTGATCACTTCTAATTGAAATAACTGAAAGATTTTTTTGATTTGAAACTTTCTTGTAAAATTTTTGAAATACTTTAAAAGCTTCATTTTTATGTGCAATAAAAAAAATCCAAGTAAATCTTGAAAAATCATCTACTATCACAAGTCCATATTTCATACCTCCTGGGCTTGTGATCCTAGTTGGTCCAAATAAGTCCATGTGTAGTAGCTCTAAGGGTTTAGAAGTTGAAACAATAATTTTTGATTTAAAACTCCCTCTAGTTTGTTTACCAAATTGACATGTATCACAAACATGCTCAAAATCAACTTTAAACTTAGGTAAACCTCTAACTAGATCTTTGAAAATTAATTTAGCTATAGTATGCATGCTACATGACCTAATCTTTTTTGCCAAAGTAAGCTAGATTCCTTGGTTTTAGCATTCATTGCCACTAGACATGTACTACTTGATATGGCTAGATCATTTAAGTCTACCACATAAATATTTTCAAGTCTATGATCAATAAATTTAGTGTTAGAATCAAGAGAACTAGTTACTATACACATTAAAGATTCAAAGACAACCTTGAAGCCTCTATCACATAATTAACTTATACTTAATAAATTGTGCTTCAACTTATCTACTAGCAATACATTTTCAATAAAAGTAGAAGGGGTGATTCTCATCTTACTGATGCCAATGATCTTCCCCTTACCATTGTCACAAAAAGTTACAATTCCTCCATCTTTCATTTCCAAGGTGATGAATTGTTCCTTGTCTCCCGTCATATGTCTTGAACAGCTGTTATTCAAATGCTATCTTTTCTTTGAATTCTGGGCTGCAAGACATTTTTGCAAAATAATCAAGTAATTATTTTAGGTATCCAAGCTTTCTTGGGTCCTTGCAGGTTAGTAGGAGTTCCTTTAGGAACCCAAATTTTTTTCACTTTACTTTTATTCTTTTTCCTTAGATTGCACTTAAAAGCTTTATGACCAATCCCATTGCATGAATAACAAATGACTTTTGATTTTTGAAAAAATACAGATGTTGAAACTTTTGATGCAAAAGATCTTTGTGCTAGAAACTTTAATGCATAAGATTTTGAAGCTGAAAACTTAGTAGCTGAAACTTTATTTGTATGCATCGAATTATAACCAATTCCAGCTCTATTGTTTGAATCTTTTTGATTTTTCAAAATCAGCTCAAGCTTATTTGAACTCAAAGTTTGTTTATTAACTAAAGGCTTGAGTTGACTCATTTCATTTTCTAAACTCTCATTCTTTTTAATACATTCATTCTTTTCATCTTGCAAAACTTTATATTTTTCAAAAATGCTCTTAAATCTTTTTTGCTAAATATTGTTCCTTTCTAAAACTTCACTCTTCTCTTTCATCAAAACATCACAATTATTTTTCAAGGTTTTAATTTTTAAACCATCCTTTTTGTATTCAGACAAAAGCTCATAAAATGCAGTATTTAATTCATCATATGTAAATCATCATTAGGTTTAGGAGACATTACCTCACTTTGAGACCCATTAAACATATGTTAGCTATCTTGGATGTCTCTTCTTCTTCATTTGATATAGATTTATTGCTGTCACTCCACGTAGTAACCATCGCTTTCTTCTTCTTCTTTCTATGTCCTTTCTTTAATATGAGACACTCAGATCAAAAATGCCCTGGCTTTTTGCATTCGTAACATATCGGTTATTGCTCCTTGTCTCTTTCTTTATCCTTCTCTTTCTCTTTTCTGTGTTCCCCCTTTCTAAGATTTTTCTTCCTATACCTTGACTTTTTTTGCCTATAAATCTTTTAAATCTCCTCATGACTAGAGCAATGTCATCATCTTCAAGTTCTTTGTCAGAGATGGGGCTTTCTTCATCTATTTCTTTTTCTTGTTTCTTTAATTCAACTGGAGCTTTGAAGGCTATTGATTTCTTCTTTTTGATGTTGTCCTTGCTTCGATGCTGTATAGTCAGTTCATGTGTGATCAAGGAACCTAAAAGCTCATCTAATGGGAGTGTATTGAGGTCCTTGGCCTCTTGAATAGCAATGACCTTCAGATCCCATTTATTCGATAGAGATCTTAGAATTTTCTGCACTAGGTCTGCATTTGAATATATCCTACCAAGACTCTTTAAACTATTAGTAATATCTGTAAATCTTGAGAACATGGCAGATATAGTTTCATTTGGTTCCATTTTAAATAATTCATAATTATGAACAAGATTATTGATCTTTGAAGTTTTCACTTGAGAGGTTCTTTCATGGGTTACTTCAAGTTTATCTCAAATTTCTTTTATAGACATGCAAGTAGAAATCCGATTAAACTCATTAGCATCCAAAGCACAATATAAGAGATCATTGCTTTGGCATTCAATTCACCCATCTTCATGTCATATTCATCCCATTCCTCTTCAGGTTTTGGGATGTCTATGCCATCAACCTTCTTTGTGGATGTGTGAGGTCCTTTTAAGATAACTTTCTATAATTAAAAATCTACTGCTTATATGTAAATATTCGTTCATGCTTTCTAGTAGGTATAATTTGTGCCTGCGAAAAGTGAAGGCTATTTGTAGATTGGCCTTCGACCAAAGAGGTACTCATAAGGTTTGCCATAGATCTTTTTTCTAGAAAAAATAGATTACAGAGACACTACTCTGATACCAGTTGTTGCCCAGTTGGCTTACCCAAGAGGGGGATGAATTGGGTATTAAAACCTTTTTTACAATTATGTGCTTTTTTGAGATCATAGTGTGGTGAGTGAGATGAGTTAAGTATGAAATGCGAAAGCAAGTAAACAACACAATCAAAGCAAGCACAAACATCTCTAATTTATAGTGGTTTAAAGCAACACAGCTCCTATGTCCACTACCCAAGATACCACTTGGGATTTTCATTATATTCATCAAAGAATACAGCTGGTTTGTTTTACAAGGGCTCATAACCAAAACCTAATCTTGGTTTTACACTGGGATCACCAAGAACCCAATACAATGTTAGTTTTTTCGGGCTCACTAATAACCCAACTTTGATTTTCAAGGCTCACCAAAATCTTAAACATCTCACAAGTTACTGCCCCTGCTGTACTTGGAATAACTCAAATAAATAGTTATAAAAGAAAGCAACACTAATGACAAACCAAACTTTATCAAATGGTTGTAGTTGATGCTCTTTGAGAAGCCTTCTTGATTACTCATTCAATGCTTTTTAAGGCTTTCACACTTCTCTAATAAATGATTCAAGAGAATGATTGGAGTTTGGTGAAGTCTTGAGTTCTTCCTTGAATGCTCTCTTGGGTATTCAATATTCTCATAAAAGTTCTTTAAAAGTTGTTGAAATCCCTTATTTATAGACTTTAGAACCGATCCCAAGTAGATATGACCATTGGAATGCCTTGGGAGTCGAAATATAGTCATTGAAGAACTTTTTAGATTCAAAAAATCAATTCTGGAACTAGTCGTTACTCACCTAAAACTAGGATTCGAGTCAGCTTGGATTCTCAGACAAGTTAAAACTGCACTCTGGTTGAGTCGGCTCTTCTTAGTCGAGTCAGCTCGCTTGACTAGTTTTCTCAGAACTAGTTTTTTTCGTACTCTGGAGGAGTTGGCTCAGATGCTTGTTGAGTCAGTTCGAATGTCTAACTTCAGAAAGTTGAACATTTGGTCACACTAGACGAGTCGGCTCTTTTTCCTTCGAGTCGGCTCGGTTGTCTATGTGCCAAAAACCTTTGTACCATGCCAAAACAATGAGTCGGCTCTCTTGCTTGAGTCGGCTCGAGTGGCTTTTGACCAAAAGTATTCCAACTTCTCTAAATTTCTTCCAAAAACTTTCAACCAACTTTCAAAGTCTTTCAAACTTCTCCTAAACCTAATCTAAGTAATTTAAACTTAAAAACTACATAGAATTGGCCCATTTTACAAAAATATATATTTGAGTTTTCTGGGGCTCTTCATTACATGAACATTTTCTTGTGAGTACATTGATACACTATTGTGATTTCAGAATTGTAGATAGTATGACTGTTCACTTGAAACATCTAACAAAAGCTTCTTAAACATTTGAAAAGAGTTAGTATCAAATACATGCTCTAATATTTTATTATCATCAAAATCATTATAGGGGTCAACAGGCTTGACCCTTGACTAACTTATTAGTGAAGGAAGTTAAGTTTGATTTTATATCTAAATATCTTGAGTCCTTTGAATATTTAAAGAAAGAATTAACTTCGAATCCAATTATTCATCTACCTATATGGACTCAACCTTTTGAATTCATGTGTGATGCATCTAATCATGCCATAGGAGTTGTCTTAGGTTAGAAAATTGATAATTTACTGATAAGTCTATTAAACATCCCAATAGCATTAAAATAATATTAATTGATCTATATTTTCTAAAAATTGATATTTTTTATTAGTATTTTGAAGAAAAGGAGTCCATGGTTGGAAAAAATTTAATTTTTAAAATTTAATGGCATAAATGGCATTCAAATTAAAGTTGAAACGGGCCTAGAATTAAGAAAAACTAAATTAAGCTTTGCATGAATGTTGTTGCAATCGGTCCATGGTGGATCGGCTGCTCGGTTTATAAACGAGGCAAGCGATCCATGGTAGCCATGATCTTCAGTCCACATCCTTGCTCCATGGACCATCCTTCTTATTTCAAGCCACCCGCCTCCCAACAGCTTATCGGAGCCACCTGCCACTATCACCACCTTTCTGAGAGTTCGTCTATGGTCAGAGAAGCCATCAAGAGCTCGTTGCCAGCTAGAGAAGCTACGAGAGAGCTTGTGCTTGAGTTGTTGCCACCTCTTTCCTCATGGTCAGCCTTCATCTTGGTCACCACCTGTAGCTTGCCACTCGTCACTAGCCATCCACCATCCAAGCACCGCCAGCCACCATCTTCTCCCTTTGTTTGATAACCATCACCGCTGCTATCATCGATCCACCACAACAACCATGCCACCATTGCCACCAGTTTGAGACACTCCGAGATGCCCGATGCCTCCGCCATGAGCCTCCGCCTTTCTCTTTTGCATTCCAACTGGTCCAACAATGGAAAGCTTCCTAGACCACTCACCTTGGCATAGTCCGGTGATGGAGAGGAGCTACTGTGCGTGAGCCGACACTGGAGGAGTTGTCGAGCATTGAGAAGATGAGCACCAATCTAGAAACAACTTGGTTACTGGTGGCAGAGATAGTGGTTCAAATCTGGGCAATCTCCTTTGAATGCTATTATGCAGCAAGGAAATGATGGCATTAATTTGATTGTGAAATTGGTCTCCAACCCGATGAAGGACTGAGATGACTTGTTTGGGCCACGTTCTACATAATTCGAGGATCAAAAAACTTCTTCCAGAATGGTTCTATGACCTATCTTTGATCCGACTTCAATTGGGATTCTTTCATGACAAATTTAGGTGTTTCCATAATGATCCATTGGTTCACAACTCTCTGGAGTTTAAAGATTAAGAGGGATCTGAAACCAAATTATACAAAGATTTGGTTTAGCCTAGGTCTTATTTAAAGGGCAACTGTGGGAGGTTTAGAGGAAGCAAGTAGAGAGCCAAGATTAGTTCCTACAATAGAATTTTATTTTATTTTGTAAATTAGTTCTAGGCTTTGAGAGAGAGAGAGAGGAATAAAGAAAAAGATTTTTTCTAGAGAAGAGGTATGGTGACAAAGTCTCAAATCTCTAAGAAGATATATCCAGGAGCCATACATGACTTAGATACAGTCTGTAAGGAAGTACATATATCCTTTTATTAATTTATGTAATTATTTTCTCTTTTATATAATTGAATAAGTACTTTTAATTTTTTTTTGTTTTATCTCCTAGATTAATTATCTATAGGTGAGATGGATCATGATCCTAACATGATATGATCCATGCTCAACATAGATAATTAATTCTAGAATTTTTATTTATATATCTTGTTAGAATCTTTTTAATTAAGCATTGGATAGCTGATACTTGTGGAACGGGTTATGATCTTAATAAAATATAGTTCGTACTCGGCAAGATAGTCTATACTAAGGGTTAGTTTGAAAGATTCTGAAACAAATACAGATTTTGATTATTTAAATTAGAACAAATGCATGATGTATATTTGTGATCACTTGAAAACCTGAAGACATCTTTTTATCATTTAAATTACTTGATCTCATATTTAATTTAAATTAATTAATTTTAATTAAACCATTATCTACCTTTTAAAAATTTAAAAATTTAATTCTTTCTTTACTTTCTTCGTAAAATAATTATCCTTAATCCCTAAGGATATGATCCTTACTCATCCTAGCTATAGTAGTAGTTAGGTTTTATTTTTGACTACCAACAACAATGATCAGTTTTTGGCACCGCTGTCAAGGATCTAGGCATGATTACTTTATTAAAAAAGGTATTTTTTTTAGTTATAGCTTTTTTTAGTTTTATTGCTTTTTTATTCTAGTTGCCTTATTTTTTTTTGATTTCCTTCTATTCTTGTTAACATATAAAAATTCACTTTCTCTCTTTTCACAACTTAACTCCTAATCTAATTAACCTTCTCTTTTAATCAAACTACTTTAAATAACCTAAAAGAAAATAAAAGACATCTTTCCATAATACTTAAGTAATTTAAAAAAATAAATAATAAATCTTAAAAAACTTTCTAACTTTTTATATACCTTGTTTAATTTGCATTGTATTCTTATAAAATACCTTAAGGGCATAATCCTTAAACAACATAAGGTAGGGATTTCATCACCCTTCCTTGGCCCACAAACCATCACCCTTCATACTACATTGAAAAGAAAGTGCTCTAAAAGCCAATCTTATGTAAGGACATTTTTGTAATCTTCCAACTCCTATATGACATTTAATATATTAATAAAGGCATATAGTTTCATCATATTACTGTATCTTACTTAAAGATTATGATGAACCCCATAGGTTGGGGCAAAATAGAATTAGGGTTATGATGAAAATCATAACAGTGAGACCTAAGTTCATATAAACCCTATTCTAAAATATTTCTAGTCGATGGACCATCGATTTGGGGATCGATAAGTTCGGAAAGACTAGCTTATCTTATATATGCTCTGTTAAGAGGGTAGTTGGTCTCACAGCCACTTGTGTAGAGACACTAATACAAGGATAAGGATGCTCATTAGGGTATGAGTTCATTGAACTGATCCACACCAGGACTATCTTATGGAAGTCTTACTAATCAAAAGATAGATCTCAAAGTAGGAGTTGTGCATGTGATCTTTAGACCTGAGGTCACCATGGTTCCTTATGCACACTAAGCCATGTTTTGGTTCATACTCATTCATGACAATAAGTCATATACGGGGTGTTCTCGGATATGGTGGAAGATGTATGAAGGATATGAGTGGACCAACAAGGAATCGATCATTCCTAGTCAGAGAAATTGTTATCCCAAGTGATCTCTTCAATTGATGACTTAAGGAGTCTTTGATCAAAGCAGGATGAGATTAGAATTGGTTTCTAATCAGTCATCAGCTGAGTCTTCATTATCGAATAGAGATTTGAAATGACTAATCATCAGTTGAGTCTTCATTATCGAATAGAGATTTGAAATGACTAAGTGCTAGGATTTGACATCTATCTATACCCATTACTTAATCGGGATAATGGAAGATTGAAAGATTGAATTGCACGGTAACTTTCTACTGAAGGATATTTTGATACTTTTCACCAAATTTTTCATCTTCTGGGTAGGCATGACACGTTGCTAGATGTCAATCATGTCTTGTAGGTATTCATGAATCAACTGGATTGATTTCATGAGTCAATTAATTTGACCTAATTAGGTCAATCGGGTTTGATTGGTTCGAATAAGCTTGAACCTAGACCTATTGCTGGCTAGATGTGGAACCCAAAGGGTCACACACGTTAGGGAGTTGACCAAGGAAGTCATCCATAATTTAATTAAGGTCATGGGATCCTACTTGGTTAGCTAGATTGCACACTAGCATGTGTAGGCTAACCTAATTCCTAACCCAAGTTGATTTGGGTCTAGTTACTTGCTAAATTGATCAACCAGTTTAAGGGAGACTTAAATTGGGACATGTCTTAATTAAGAAAGCCTATGTTAGATTTTATCTAACTTATTTTGGACATTTGGTGCCACTTGGACAAGAGTCCAAGTCAGTTGGGATGCTTGGGTGCAAGGTTGCACGTGCTAAGGAAAAGAGGGCGCAGAAAGGACCAAGAGTCCTTCTGCAGATGAATCTCTCCTGCTGAATTCATCTAGACTCCTCTTGGCACACATCCCCATGCCTCCTAGGACTGATTGACTGATCAAAATATATTTGAATTACCGTGGAGATTGAATGAAAGGCGCGCGTGCGTGAAGAGTCGCAACTCTTCATATGGCGCGCAGTATGAGGTAGAGTTCTTCTGCAATCGAGACTCTTCATTATCTCTGGTGCTTGGGAATTGAAGTGACACCTTTTGGCTTCCTAGTGATCGGTACTTGCCATGTGGCAAGTGGGGATTAAGTTTGGAAATGGAGGGGACACAAATATGCGCCTAGATGCATGAAGAGTTTTATCAAGATAAGTTTTCTCAACCGGATCACACTCTTTGGTCTTGAAAAAACTTATCTGATAAGACAGTGACTGGGCATATCACACACCCCTCTTAAGTCTATAAATAGGGGGTGGTAATCTGAGTATGAGATAAGATTTTCTATCGAAAGAAATACTGATAGTCTCTCTCCCTCCCTCCTCAAGATAAAAAACTTGTCCTTTTAAGACAAGGTTTTTCCTACTAGGACAAGTCTTAGTTTTTAAGACATAAGCCTAGTGTATCCTACAGGAGGGCAATCCTAGATCCAAGAGTGGATTTGGAGAGTACTCAGAGTGCCCTACAGTAGGGTAGGGTGTCCTACAAAAGAGAAGGTCCAGAAGGCTATCATAAAGAGTCCTAGTCAAGTAAGCAATTGTAGTAGGAGTTTTTCCATGGGTCAATTCCTATGTGGATCATCATTGGAGGGCTTGCACTTGTGAGCATAGTGGAAAAGAGTGCAAAACAACATTCCAGGTATTTATCATAACCCTTATTAGTGACTTATTAGTTGTACATGAATAAGGGGATCTTGTGATTAGGGTTTCTAGCCTATAAGGGTTTTATGTGTAAAATTTTTGAAATCTAGTGTTCATTTATGCTAGAAGACCCTTAAGAAACCCATCATGCATAACCTAAATCTTTAATTTAAAATCAATTAGACATTGGTCCTAGGATATTCAAGCTCGCTAGGACAAGGCTTCTGAAAGAGTTGGACCAAGTCAAGATTAGCTGGCGGCTGGTATTTGAAAAGGGGTTCAAAGATGATGTAGCCCTAAAGGAAGATGATTTTTAATTGGTTTCATTGACTGACTTGGCCAATTTATTTGGTCTCTAAGAAAAGCAATGAGGGGAACCCCACCAACCTTACCTGGTGCGGGCACCAGACTCAGAAGAAGACTTCAGAGCTCCATCTGGATCTCTGATTAACCTTGCCCGAAGAATTAGGGTTTTTGGTTTTTAATAAGAGTTGACTAGATCAACTTAATTTAGCTTGAGTCTACATTACCTGCATTTTATTTTGTTGAGTCATGTTGACTCAGTAGTGGACTAGGGTTTCAACCTGGGATGTTACACTTTCTTCCAAGACCAGGCAAGTGGACACCACACTCCCAGCCACACTCCCAGTCCAGGGGGCGCCATATCCACATCCAGCAGCTTTTGGTCCCCACTCCACAGATGGCAACATCCTTCTCTCATGCGCCAGATAAGGAGAAGTCCACCAAGAGACCACCAATCAAGGGGGCGGCCAAGACTTTCCCAAGAAAATCCAAGCAAAGGAGGGAAGAAATTTCTCTTGGAAGAACATATCAAGGGGCGCCCATTACCTGCCAAAAACACCTAAAACAAAGATGGGAAGGGCCTTGACTTAGGGAGGAAGAAAAGGAGGAGTCCAAAAGAGTTGATCCAGGGAAGGAAGAAAATTTTTCTTGAAGATCCAAGCAAGGTGGCGCCATCTACCTGCCATTTATAACCCAAATCCTATTTTTTGGTATTTTGGCCGACCATATGTAAGGGATTTGCCCTAATTTGGAGATCCCCTCCTTTAGTCCCACATGGGAAGATGTGAAACCCTCCTCCCTTATAATGCCTTATAAATTAAACCCCTCTTGTAAGTTTAAAAAAAAAGATAGATGAATGAAAGAAAAATTTTCTTGAGCAAACTTGTGTTTTCTCTTGTCCGCACTTGTTTCCAGGTGTTGAGCTCCGTGAGGGAGTAAATCCGGGTTCCCCTGGAACCTTGAGGAGGTGAGAGATCTCCAAAACCCCAAACCCTAGGTTAGCCACTCAATTCCCAAACCCTAGCCGCCATCACCCTTCTCTTTCCACCAAGCCCTAGTCTTTTCCTCTTCTCACGGCCACCTTCTCTAAGTCCTGGCCGACCACCAGCATCCGACTCCAGTCCAGATATTGTCGGTCTACAGCAATTCTAAGAGGAAGTCAGATCGGCCTCCAGGAGAATTCGATTTCAGCAACTTCAGCTTTCAAGTTCTTCAACCTGGTAAGATCTTTTCTTGAGTTGCTGAATTCCATCGTTTGTTCCTCTTCTTTTCCAGATCTTGAGTCCAGGAGAAGCCGACCAAACCACGAGACCAGTATTGGAGGATCCATTGCGAAGATAGCCGACTCCGAGGATCCCACAATCTGCTCAAGAAAGTTCTTCCACCAGAATCCTGAGAAGATCACTGTCTGGTGAGTAAACCGTCCCTCCTCTTTATTTCTGTTCTATTGAAAGTTCAGAGCGAAACCCTAGGTCTGGGAGTTTCTCAACCCCCAGCGATCCGTTACTTCTGAACTACTCTGATAATTTGGTTCCTTCTAAACTGTGCTTTCAATCCTTACTTAGTTTCCTTCAAATTAGGTAGCTTTACTTTGAGTCAAAGCCAATTTTTGAAAAAAAAAATATAAAAAAAAAAATAAATTAATCTTAATTTTACTTCCGCATATGCTTCTTTGTTCTTTGTTCTGCATCATTTTTGGTATCAGAGCTTCCGTTCTGCATCATTACCCTTACCTAGCAAGTTAGCTAGTCAATCTTTGACTTGGAAGGCTCCAAGGTAGTCGTAGTAGTTAGGAGCTGTCTAGACATAGGTTAACCTTGGGATAGAGAGTCCACTGATTGATAACTTATTTGCTAACAAACTTTTAACTTAATTAAGACATCCTTCTCTATCATCTATAGATATAGGATCCTCTAGATTTCTTATCTTTAGAATTCTTTTATCATCTATCTCTCCTTTTTTTAAATCTATAATAAATTAAAATAATTTTTAAAAAATCCTGCTAAGATAAAACGATGATTGGTTAGATACAATCTAAACCATACAAGATTACAAGGTCATGGATTCTTTGGAATGATCCAAAAGTCTAATGGATTATTGTTACCCAGATCCTATTGAACATCCTCAAATCCTACAGGATTATTGGTACATGATTGACTCTGTCCGACCATCTAGAATCATATCCCAAGCTAATATTTTATGAATTGACCATAATAGATTGATATGCATTCTAAATTCATGAGATTCGAAGATGCATACAATCATCAAGAAAACTTAAAGAAAATAAACTGGCATCTTTGATCTATAGAATTGAGAAAGTTCTAGAACATAAAGGATATACCCAATTTTACCATGTGCTAGCACGTATGTGCATAACATGTGATGCACCAGATCATGTTGTAAAGAAATGTCCTTACTTGATGCATCCAACCCAAAAGGGATTTACACAGGAGAGTGTAGCCAATGATAGATATATAACTAAACCTCATGCACCAACCTATAACCCAGGGTTGGGATATCATCCCAATTTTATATGGTCATAAGATGCAACACTAGGAGACCATAATATTGATTAGCCCTATCCTAGGCCTAGCCAAGTACTTAATAATCAACCAAGTTTAGATCTTGGGAAGAATCTAGTCCTCTAGAAAAAGTCTTAGAAACTTTGGCTAAATCTCGTGCTAACCTTAATGCTATAATGAAGAGCATTAATGCTACCTTAAATAGCTCCATGTAAATTTTATTCAAGAGGAGGACCTTTGGACCCACACTCAAGTTACCAGCCCAGCATCTGGACTCCCTTCATGCCACCTAAGCCCTCCAGGAGATGGCACCCCAGCATACCAAGCCCTAAGTGCCTTAAGCCCACAAGATCTCATGAAGAAGTGGCACCCCAGATCCCTATCCTTGGCACCCCGGTCCAAGGCCCATAGCAGTTGGCGCCCCTCCCAAGCCCATTCATATTAGCGCCCATGTTTTGACCCAGTCCAAGATGCCCAAGGCTTGACCCAGTCCAAGTGGTTGTCATCCCAGCCCAGCAAGGAGTAAACCAATCCAAGCCCAGCAAAAATTTCATACCAGTCCAAGCCCATGGAAAAAAGTCAAAGCTTCCAAGTCCAAGAAGGAGTTGATGTCCAAGTTCTACATGGATTTCAGTCTACCAATTCTATTCAAACTATGTTCTCATCATTCTACTCAACTTTGTTCTCCTAATCCTATTCATATTGTGTACTCCTAATTGGACAGGGAAAGGGCTGGTTGGTCTTTAAATACCCCACCCCTCCCCCTCTTGTAATAACTCTTTTTTCATGAATACAATCTAAGTGATTTTTGACAAATTATGGTGTGAGACTTGTTTTAGTTTTCTTGTATGCAAACCCTAGCCATTGTCCATCCAAGTAAGAGCCCTAAGATGCCCACCATCATCCCTCCAAGATCCAGATGCCCAGAGCTTCCTCCAAGGCCGCCAACCCTTTCAACTCTATCTTCCAATCATCCTTCAACCCGATCTCCTATTTCTTATTTTCTCCTTCTTGTTTGCCTCTAACCTTTGACGTTTGCAGGATTCCTCCGATGCCACACCCCTTGGATGACGTTTCCCTTGCTTCCGAATGAAACTGATAAAAAGCCAGCGGATCCGTGGGAAAGTCACCGGATTATCCAGGCACAGATCTGAGCAGAGCGATCTCTTCTACAACAACTAGAAATCATTGCCCGGTATGTTAAACCTAATTCCCATCTCTTTTTGTCTGATTTCTTGAATGTGAACATGCTCCTAATAGGCTTTCTTAGACCTAGAATCCTAGTTTACTTTTTCTCTTTGATAGTTTCTCGTATGTGGGTAGGATGCTACTGATACAGGATAACCCTAGCCTAGTCTTGCCTAGTTTCGGGAATCAAACCATAAAAAAAATCTAAAAATATTTGTTTTCGTTAATATGATTTTTCTCATGTTCATCCCTTGCATATCATCCTGCATTATGTGAGAATCCCGTCCCTCATCAATTTTGGTATCAGAGCTTAGGATTAGGGTATGTTTTTGCATCATAGTCTAGATTTCTGCATGCTATTTTCTATGTAACTAGTCAAAACATAAGATTGTTTCCCCCATCAAACATTTTTGTTTTTCTTTTATTTTCACCATAATTAATTTATGTTTTGTCCTCTGTTTTCTGTGATTTTTATGGAATTTTAAGATTTAAAACAGTCCCAAAAAAAATCTATAACTCAAACCCTAACTGTTTTCTAAAATTTCTGCATAGCTGAATCCTGTGTTAGGAGTCCAAACCTTGGTCTGTTTCCCCATCAGAACCTTATTGTTTTCCTCTGAAATTTGCAACACGTCTTCTCTGTTGAGTCCTCTATCTTTTCAGCATTTTTTAAAATTTTTACAGGTCAAAAAAAATTAATTAAATCTTGCATCCAAAAAAAAAACCTAACCAGAATTTTGTTTTCCTACACCCAATTAGAAACCCTAGGTTTTGCATCATCATACCATTTATCTTTGCATGAAATTTGATAAGAATCATCCTCACATGATATTCTCTATTCTGTAAGTTTTTAAGAATTTTTCTACATTGAAATCCATGCTAACCTTTGCATCAAAAGCCAAACAAAAAAATTTCAATTTATGCTAATTCTACATACTTGACTTAATCCAACCTAATCAACTACCAAACCCCTCCCACCCAAGCCAATTTTGTTTAATAACTTAACCAACTTGAATTTAAATTGCCACCTCATAAAAAGAGACAAAAAAATTTTTATTTTCTATTTTGTATTAGATTGCATCAGGTTCATTGATTGTGCATCATCGCATCTAACCTAATCTTAAGGGCACTCTCTCTATCTCAGATAAGGGCAAGATTTCATCACCTGTCCTAGGTCTAAAACAATCACCTTGCATACCAACCCAAACCTTAATTAAAATCAACTAGCAACCTAATAGATTTAGGGACACCAACAGGTCGAGTCCGAGTCGTGTGGGTAAACTTGTGCATTCAATTTCTCAACTATTACTGGAAACTAGTGTCTAAGGCTTGAGGTCTAGTGGAAAATGCCCTAAGTGGGCTGGTGGTTCTTTAATTAGGACCCTATCACAGGCAAGGGGAGCCTCCCACCACCCCACATCTTACCTGGCCAGTGGAAGGATTAAGTGTTGTGTTGAGTGTAAGTTGAGTTAACTCACTAGGTTTTGGCTCTAGGTCTAGCGAACCTTAGTACGATTAACCCATGTGTGCTTGACTGCATCATAACCCCTTGATTGATTGAGTGCATGACCACTAGGTCAGGAGTCCAGTACCATCGGTCTAAACCCCAACCCAGCTCAATCATAGAATCCAACTTTGAGATTTTCATGAAAACCATGAAAGACCAGTTTTCCCAATTGACCACCCAGATGATCCAATCGAATATCCAAATAAATCATAGACTTGACCAATTGACCCAATACCATACCCAAATGAATAATAGGTTTGACCAAGTAGAAGACCATGTAGAAACCCTAGTGAGAACCTATAGGACCACTAGACCCAAACCTGAGTCACCTTTGCCCACACATCCCAATCATAGGAGAGCCCCACACCCTGAATCCAAACCCTATGAACCCAGATCCTGTGAACCCAGAACCTATGAACCTAGTCCCTATGCACCCACCCCCAATAAACCCATAACCCATAGGTTTGAGCCCCTACCCTATGAGCCCAAGGAACCCATAACCCCTAGCTATCAATCTAGTGCCCATCATGTTTTTCCTAGTCGACCTGAATCTCATAGGATTAGTACTCCTAGATATGAGACTAGTATTAGTCAGAAATCCCTTAGTCGACCTACCCCTGCTACCCCAGACATTAGTCAGTTTTTCCTTAGCCGATCCCCTCCTACCATCCCATTGGTTCACAAGGAAGACATTAAAGAGGAGATATATGAAACTGATGTGAGCTTAGTGGACGAGTATGAGGAAGAAGAAGAGTTACCTATATAATACCTAGAATTAGTTAACCCAGTAAAAACCCTGGTAGAAGCCAACCCAAAATTAGTTGGCCTTGACCATACCTAGATAGAAGCCAACCAAAAGTTAGTTGACCCTGACCACACCCAGACTGAACCTGTAGTGGAAGTATAGTTGAAGGAAGAGGACCATGAGGAACCCAACGCTACTGTTAGATTTAACCTGAGGAAACTTTAGAAGAGAACCCAATTATAGAGCCCAATCCTAAGATTCAAGAACCAAAAAAATTTATTAAGGACCTGATCTCTTTAAACCAGTACCCTCAGGAAGAATCCCCTCTTATAGTTTCCATTGAACATCTCTTTCCTAAAATTAATGATCCATTCTTCCATAAAGCAGACCCTGTAGGTATACATCAATCCCATAAGGTCAACCTCATTAGTCTAGGACTAATCCCTGACATCCCTTCGTGTATCCTACTCTATCCAATTAACCCTGAACCCTCTTTTTATTTCTTACCCTACCAGAATAATCTTGAATCCACTTCTTATTTTCTACCCTTTCGAGAGACCTCCAGCATTTCTAAAATCATTAGATTGCATTTTATAAAGGTAAGCATACTGCATACATTCATTGTGCATGTTAGGTTTGCATCTTATTTCTAGTATACTCTATGGCATTTAGTAGGAGTACATGCACCATTTTCATCTGCATGTCACCCACCTAACCAAGGGACAAACCCATAGTTGTAGCTTAGGGTTTTGTCAAGTCTGCATATCAATAAGTGTTGGCATGAAGTCATTTGCCTGCATTAGGTGTTATGAATTTTTGCACTACATGATTAGAGATTTGCATAAGGAATTATCTATAAGACTAATGTAAGCAATGATTTTTATAAAAACATGGTTAATTCTTGAAAAGAGTCTAAGAGTTCGCCAGGAAAATTTTGTAACAATTAGGCTACATACCCGTAAAGCTGGATCCATCAGAGTGAAAAAGAATGTTGGACCTAGTGCCTGAGTTACCTCATCAGGTATTAAGCTCAACCTTCAATATCTCAGACTTAGTAGAGTATAGGTAGCCAGCAATGATACCCAGTGAGTTTTGAGCCTAACCCTTTTCTTTGAAAGTGAATCCAACCCTGAGTGTCCACCATCAATTTAGCCTATGAGAGGAATGATTAAAATCCATCTTGGAAAGATAGGACTTAGGTACATAGCCAATTGGCTTTAGTACAAGTGAAAGATTGTTAGATATAGGCCACTTAGTTTATTAAAATTAATAAAATGGTCATCTTTCTTTTTCATTCATATGTGATGTGTCTATAAATCATCCAAGGAGTTAATAGATAATGATATATATTCTAAAAAGTTAAGAATTTGAGATATATGTCATTATAGATTAACTTCTAAATGCTCCCGATCATTGGATTATCAAGGGAATGGTGATCGATTAATCAATATCAGTGTACAATCATTTTTTTTTTGGGTAGATGAGTCTTGATTCTATAGTGTAGAGGTACTGGAGCTAGAGTAAAAGTGGTTGTTAGAAAATAATAGTACAAAGCATGATCAAGAACGAGAAATCATATGGATGTCTACTCACTTGTTAGTGATTGTCTTGATATTATAGTTGTGTGAGTAGTTATTTGACCTATGCTATCTTAGTTGCTCACAGTGAGGTTGCTATAGTTTACAGTATATAAATATGATCCCTAGCTATTTGGGATCTTATGATGTTCATTAGCTATAGTAGGTTCACTGTAGGAGTAGGGTATACACTTATAAGGGATCTATCAGTTTAAGTAGTTGAGGAGTAGTCCTATGCAATCTAAGAGACGATGTAGGATGAGATAGCTATCCTAGGTCTAAAGACCCACTATTAAGATCAATGAATAAAATTAAATAAGCAATTAGAATAAATAATAGTATATATCAAAAGCAAGCAAAAATTAAGCTAATTTAGATCTACTCAAAACTTAAGGTTCAATCTAAGAAGTGATCCGATCAGCATGCATAGTCAAAGACTTCAAGAAGTTAGATGTTGGTCATTAAGGAACGACCATTAGGCTAGGGTTATTCAATTCAATTAACTCGAATATAAAGAAACAAAGATAGGTAATAAAAATAAAATTACCATCAAAGATTTTAAAACTTACACTAAATCATGAAGTGGTCTCACCGAGCATGGGATGTTACAGCTTCAAAGATAGGGGAGATTGTTCTGGAGGTGATCCAGATTTTTGACCAATGATTCATGCACGAAAAGGGCTAGGAGTTGTCAAACTTGGATCATCCAAATATAAAATAATTATATAAGGCATATAGATGAATAGCCCAAAATCTCAATCAGCCCAAGAGGTAATGCTAGTGAAGTCGGCAAAAGGGCCTGGAAATGCTTTCACAATCGTGTGAAAGGGTCAAAGCTAGAGAGCCCTGCCAGGCTTAGAGGAGGAGGTGCTTGGTTCAAAGATGGAATGACCAGTAGGGACTCGATGGCTTAGAGGCCAATAGGGCCTCGACAGGACTTGAAAGTGGAGAGGCCATGGACACGAAGGAGAGGGCTCATCGGTGGCCATGGAAGTAGGCGATGATGAAGTTGGGACCGATAGAATGGGTAGCAACAAAGTCATGATCATCATGGGCACGAGGGGCTGGCCAAGCCATGAGAGCCATAGGAGGTGGCATGGACATGGGAGGTAGCATGGACGGCATGATCATGGTGGTCGTGCTAGGCCTGGGAGAGAAATAGCACCTTAGAGGTGGAGGTGGCGGTCAGCGTCATTGTTCTTTGCATGCGTGGCATGGGCACACTTGGCCAAAGTGATGGGTGGAGGTGTTGGAGGATAGAATCAAAGTGGCAGTGGAAGACCGGAGATGATGGAAGGGTTCACGATGTGGAGGTTGTCCGATAGTGAAAGGTGGGTAGTGTCAGGATGGGTGTGGGATATGTCTTGATTAGGAAAGATGAAATAGAGGGGTGGGGGTCTCTCAGTAGGCCTTTAGTTTACCAAGTAAAGGGAGAGAGAAACAAAGGGAGAAAAAATAGGGAAAGGAGAAGAAGAGAGAAGATGAAGAAGAACAGAAAAAGAGGAAGAGAGGAAGAAGAGAACCAGAGAAAGAAAAGAAGTCTAGGAAGAAGAAGCATGGGAGGGAACAAGAGAGGAGGAACTAAGAGGAAGATAAAGAAACCACGAAATTTTATTCACTTCTCCGTCATTTTTTCTAATAACAAATTCTTTAAATAGACTCTAGATCCCAATAACCTGGAGGCCAACACTATCAAGACTCTAAGACTTTAAACTAATCTAAAACAAATAGACTATTCTAAAATAAATTTAAAAAAATCCAAACTTATCCAATTTCATGCTCTAAGATCCATGCATGAGTTGGACACAAGAAAAGTAAACCCAATCCCCATACACCTAGGTAAATTAAAAAAATAAATAATTTGTCTGCTCCCAAAAAAGATGTTGGGTGTGTATCAAAATCCATGCTAGACGATGTCCTCATCATTTTTTCTGGGATGGAGAGAACTCGATTCCATCGAGTCAAACTCCATACTACTCTGCAAGTACTCAAAAAGGTTTGGATCAATCCTTTATAGCTCTTCTCTGGTAATCCATGAATCTTTTAACTTTGGCCTACCTTGCTAGTGAACCAAATCACCATGATAGTTTCAAATGCCTAGTAAAATGAATCTGATCATCCAGGATGCAATCGATCTCATCATGCTATTCTCTCAATTAGACTTTTGGGCACTCAGGGAGAGGGTCACTCACAAAGGATGGTAAAGGCTCAAACAAATCACTGGGTATCAATGCTGGTTCTTTATATTCAATTAGATTTGATATATTGAAAGTTGAACTAATCTCGTAGCTAGATGGTAGTTTAATAATATATGTAGTAGGTCCAACTTTCTCTAAAATCTTGAATGGGCCTACTTCTCAAACATGTAGTTTTTTAATCATTTCGAAAGGAAATTACTAAGGTCTGACCCTAATCATGATATAATCATCCTTAGCAAAATTCTTAACTTGTCAGTGAGAATTTGCCGATTATTTATTTGATTACTTATATTAATTTTATCACTGATCTCTTTATGCAGACTCCTATATGCTCTACAAAGGATGATGTTGACTCTGATACTTTAGCATGCATAATAAGTGTACAATATTATTATTATTTATTTTTTTTTTGAAGTCTGAGTATTTATTATATTCTTGTTTTAACTATCAAAGCCTATAACTTTTAAACTTACTACCAATAAGAGTTCCACCCTATAAAAGAGTGCATCAGTAGCTTTGGTATCTATGTCTGTTTCATACCTTATGACAAAAGTGAAATCTTGGAGGAACTTAATCCAGTTTACAGGTTTTGGACTTAAATTCTTTTATGAATTGAAAAACCTAAAGGCCTCGTGGTCTAAATACAGGATAAATTCTCATGAAAGTAGATCATGCTTCTAAAACTTAAGAACTTGGACTATAGCATAAAACTCTTTAGAATAGATATGGTTCAATAGACACTTATACTTAAGAGGGATAGATGGAGTACTTATCCAGGCCACATTATATGTACTTGAGTGGTCCACAGGTGCCAAATCTAGGTGCGAAACGATATAAGGGGAAATGGTATCAATGTAGCTATCACTATCTATGATTATCTTGCATATTTTATCATCTTGACTAACAAAGGTATGAAGAACAGCAGTCTTGTTTCCATCTTCAGTCTCTTTGGATTAGTTCAATACAATCTATCTACTTCTAGTTATTCGTCAAGTGTAGCGTTAATCTGGATAGTGTCATATTAATCGTAGATGTCAACTAATTCTAGATTCACTATATAGACATTTTCTTGAGGATTATTTTTAGGATTTTTATTTTCAAACTTCCCTATAAGTAGTGCTATGGATGGGCACTGACTAGCAATAATGTGTAGTCCATCACACAAAAAGCAATGAATTTTTGAACTGATTCCTTGGAAAGTGTCTCCTATGGCTTCTTTTTTTTCATCGACCTTCTTGGTTGACTATGTCATAGGTTTAAGAGGGGTATTCCTAATTTGGTTATTATTGGCTCATTTTTTTTCTAAATTTTCTAATCTTCATTCTCTTGACAAATGCCAGTCAAATTATCAATTTTTTCAATAAGGGTTTGAAGGGTTGCAGTAAATTGGTTAGGATCCATTTTGCTATCTGACTCTAAAGGTTCAGGATGGTACTTTGCTCCTGACTTGGTGGTCATACAGGGTTACAACGAACTCTCCATTAACTTTTCAATCTCATAATATGCAATAGTTATGTTTCAATCTAGATTGATGCTTAAAAATATATATCCTAGAAAAAGTATTTTCGTGTATTTCAAAATATGGTCAGATTTCTCATTGAGTAGGGATTTCAACAATCCAAAATTTAATTTTTTTGGATATTCCTAGGATTAAGAAATGACTAATTTTAAGGACTGTGCAGACTAAATTTTTAGTAGGATTTTTAGGGTGTAGTGACCAGTATTTTTAGTGAAATTTGGTTTCAATCTAGGATTCAATTCCAAAATTATCAAATATAGATAATTGTCCTATTGAATCTAGTTTTCAAATTTATAAGTTTTACAATTTTTTGACAATCCTCCTAACATGAATCTATGAAAGAACAGGGATTATGCAATTCTAAAGGTTGCATATTTCTTTGCACATAATTCAAAAATTTCAAGTCAAACTGGTATGAATCCTAAAGTAGGTTCATAGATTTTCATAAATAGAAAATTTTCAAATCAAGTCTAGTTTCTACAACCACCAATTTTATAATTTCTTGACATTCCTAAAAATAAGACCTAGGGTTTGAATAGAGATTATCCAAAACTACAAGCTACAAAATTCTAAGAACAGAAATTTAGAATCTCATGTTTGAACTGACATGAATTTTAGAGAATCTCACAAATATGCAAATATAAAAATGTTTACTTTCGAGTCTATTTTCCAACAAAGCAAGTTTTATTATTTTTTAAGTTTTCTAGAGACGGGACTTCCTAAAATATTAAAGGATGTATAAGGTATAAAGACTTCCAAATAATGCTGAATGTGAATACTAAATTTTTTTTTCTAATTAATGCAAGCGATGTAAATGTAATGCGAATATCCTTAACCTAACTTAAACTGCACTATGATACCAAAGAAGCTGATACGGGATGGAATAGCTTTCCTAGACTTAAAGACCCACTATTGAGATCAGCAAACAAAATTAAATAAGTAATTAGAATAAATAATAGCATATATCAAAAGCAAGCAAGAATTAAGCTAATTTAGATCTAGTTAAAATTAAAGGCTTGATCTAGGAAGTGGCCCTATCGGTACTATAATCAAAGACTTCAAGAGGTTGGATCATTGGTCATCAAGGAATGATAATTAGGCTAGGGTTATTCAATTCAATTAACTCGAATCTAAAAGAAATAAAGATATGTGCTAAAAATAAAATTACCAGTAAAAATTTTAAAACCTACACTAAATCATGAAGAGGTCTCACCAAGCAGGGATGTCACCACTTCCTAGACAAGGGAGAGTTCTAGAGGTGATTAAGATGTCCATCCAATATTCATGCATGAAATGTGCTGGGAGTCGTTGGACCTAGGTCATCCAAATATAAAAATAATTATATAAGGCAAAGAGATGAACGGTTCAAAATTTCAATCAGCCCAAGAGGCAGAGCCAGTGAAGTCGTTAGAAGGGCTTGAAAATGCTTTCATGATCATGCGGGAGGGTCAAAGGCAAAGAGGTTGGCCAGGCTTGGAGGAGGAGATGCCAAGTTTGGAGATGGAATGGCCTGTAGGGACTCGATGGTGGAGAGGCCATGGAAGTGGGCGGGCGATGCCAGAGTTGGGCATCGATGGAATGGGAAGCAGCGAAGTCACAATCATCATGGGCATGGGGGTTGGCCTAGCCACGGGAGCCATAGGAGGTGGCACGAACATCGGAGGCAGCACGGACGACATGGGCATGGTGGTCACGCTGGGCCTGGGGGGAAATATCACCTTAGAGGTGGAGGCGGTAGTCGACGTCATCGTTCTTTGCATGCGTGGCATGAGCACACTCGGCTAAAGTGATGGGTGGTGGTGTTGGAGGATAGAAGCGGAGTGGCGGGGGAAGATCGGAGATGATGGAAGGGTTCAAAGAGTGGAGGCTGTCTGGTGGTGAGAGGCAGGTAGTGTTAGGATGAGCATGGGAGATGTCTTTATCGATAAAGATGGAATAGAGGGGTGGTCTCTTAGGAGGCCTTTAGTGTAGCAAGTAAAGGGAGAGAAAAATAGAGGGAGAGGAAATAGGGAAAGGAGAAGAAGAGGGAAGATGAAGAAGCAGAAAAAGAGGAAGAAGAGAAGTAGAGAAAGAAAAAAAGTCTGGGAAGAATAAGTAGGGGAGGGAAGAAGAAAGGAGAAATCGGGAGGAAGATAAAGAAACCATGAAATTTTATTTACTTCTCCATCATTTTCTTAATAACAAAACCCTTTAAATAGACTCTAGACCCTAACAACCTAGAGGCCCACTCTATCAAGAATCTAAGACTTTAAACTAATCTAAAACTCTAAATAGGCTAATCTATAATAAATTTAAAAATCTAAAAGAATCTAGTTTCATGCTCTGAGATCCATGCATGAGCTGGATACAAGAAAAATAAATCCAATCTCCATATACCCAGGTAAATTAAAAAAATATATATCTATCTACTCCAAAAAAGGTGCTGGGCATGTATCAAAGTTCATACTGGACGATGTTCTCATCAAGAGGCCGAGTCCTTAAGTTTGTAGCCATAGCAGTATGATAATGAAAAAGAGTTCATGGGATTCAGAATTGGGCTCAAGTTAATTACGTCTTACATAAGATGGATGCTTAGGATTTGATGAGTTTTTATGACTCGCATCCTGTCAGAACTCTCAATAAAGAAACTTGATCACATGGTAAATATACCTAGGAATTTATTTTTTTATTCTACTAGTTGCCACTATATACTACTAGGTATCACCGACAAATTGTGAGAACCCACTAGAATTATTTTCCAATCAACATTCCTTGTTGGGTTGAGTCAGAATGGTTTTGGTCCATCGAAAAGAATTTCAACAATACTATGATAGAAATCATGTTATATCTCACTATCGAATATAATAAAACCTGTAAGGTCACACACAAAAAGAGCTTGTCATGATCAAAATTTAGGGTTATATATTTAGAAACTACTAATCATATACGAGTTACATATTTAATAATTGCTAATTATATAAAGGTTATATATTTAGCAGCTGCTTATTATTAGTATAAGGGATTTAATTGCAAGTATTGTAATATAATTTGGCTTAATCAAATTATGGACCAAGTTTTTATTGATTTAAATCAGATTTAATTTAATTAGGATTGATTTAATTTGAGACTAATTGGGTTTAATTATCCAAGTTGGACTTAGATTGCAATCCTAATTAGATTAGGGTTAATAGCCTTTTGAAATTGGTTTGAATTAGATTCAAAATTGATCCAAATTAAAGCCAAATCAAACCAAGAGCCAACCTCCAACATACCTGGGACTCTCTCTCTTATTTGATGCCAAATATGAAGAGGGGGCACTAGAATAGTTGCCCCCTTCTCTTAGTGTGCGTGAAGAAAAGAGAGGTGCAACATTGTTACCTCTCCTTCTCATCTGGGGTTTTCTCTTTTTGGTTTAGTTTGGACTCTTATCTAATTTGAATTTGATTTAAATTAAATTAGAATTTCAATTTTATCAATTTTTTATTTGTGTGTGAAGGGGTTTTAGCATGGGGATTTAAGAAGGATGCAGAAGGGGAGTCGCTCCTTATTCCTTGTTGCACATCTTTCTCCACCATTCCTTTCTTCTTTCTTCTATAAGACATAGCTTTTCCACATATCTGAAATAAAGTTTAGAGAGAGATTAAGCAAGGAAAAAGGAAAGAAAAGGTTTCTTCCCTATTGGTCTTCCATCTCCCTTTGTACTAGCATGGAAAGTTTATATAGGGTTCTTCTTTTTCTATTTTAGAAGAAAGTCTTCAAATCCAAGTTTTGAAGCAAGGGCCTATAAGGTGTTAACACTCCATAAGCCTTAATGCTTTGTTCAAGACATCTCTATGTAGATACTAGCAGCGGTTGGGCACATCATGGCTCTGACAGAAATTCCAGGAATCTGCCAAATCTGACTCAAGAAAAAAGAAGAAGGATTGTGCTTAAGGTCAATATTCATTCTTCCTTCTTAATATTTACTGATTTCAAATCTAAATATGTCAGCATATTTAGATCCTAATCTAGGTGGTTTAATAATTAGATAAGCATGCTAGAATTGAAAATTATTTTCAAGTATTGCTTCAACCACATAATTAGAGTAATCAAAATTTTCATCATTCTTATCACCTAAGATTCCAATAGGAAGTCTTTGATGTTAGGAAGACTTGGGCCCAACTAAAATAGGGCCTTAAGCCCCCTTTGACTAGGTCAAAGTTTGGTTGAAAACCAAACTCTATTGGGGTGCTACAATCTCTCTTGGCACAAAACCCTTTTGGTGCATGGAGTGTAGGCATGAGGGACTCTTTGACTTGGTCAAAGCAATGTCAAAATAGGAATCCTTGGGCTCCTCCTTTCTTTAATTTCATAAGACATCTTTCTTTTATATATGAAAAACAATAAGTGCACCAATTCTTTTGGTCACATAACTCCTTGACACAATCAATCATAAAGAAAATTAGGTCAAGTTGGATTGGAAACTTGGGTTAATCCATGTGCTAACATGTTAGATAAACCCATAGGATTTTTTATAATTCCAAATAAATAATTTCTTGGTTAACTCTTAATATATGTGATCCATTGAGTTCCACATCTAGCGAGCAATAGACTTATATTCATGACCATCCTATTTGAAATTAGTCAAGCCCAAATGTATCAATTAGATTTAGGTCAAACCTAACTAAAATTAGTATGCTTTTAATTAATTGCTGAATTAAATTATTTAATTCTTACAAGTATATAAATCAAGATTGATCTTTAGCAATGCAGCATAACTACCTAGAAGATATGAAATTTCAGTTGAAATTATTAAAATAACCTTCAATGATGAGTTACTATATGATTCAATCCTTCAATCGAACAATATACTTAATAAATTATGGACATGGAATCATGTCAAGCCCAAACACTTATTTATATGGAATTTCAGTTGAAATTATTAAAATAACCTTCAATGATGAGTTACTATGTGATTCAATCCTTCAATCGAACAATACACTTAATAAATTATGGACATGGAATCATGTCAAGCTCAAACACTTATTTATATGTATCTTAATCTGATGATGATGATTTGGTTCATAAAGTACTAGAAACTTTTTCTAATTTTAATCCTACTTTGGCCAAGACTTTCTAAGTCATTATCCTATACAATCACATGGGATGTTCACTCATCTTACAAGGAATGACCGATTTCTTGTTGACCACTCATAACTTCTATGCATACTTCACCATGTCTAGAATATTTCATATATATTTTAAAAAGTTATGCTAAGGTATGAACCAAAATATAGATCCATATATATAAGGTACTATGGTGATCTCAGATTTAAAGATCACTTTGACCACTCCCACCAGAGAACTATCTACTGATATACTTATAAGGCTCTATCAGATGTTCTTTCTATAGGTCAATTAAGTGAACTCATTCTCTAATAAGCACCCACATCCTTATATTAGTATTACTATATAAATGATTATGCGATCAATCACTCTTTCCATCGAACATACATAAGATGTGCCAGTTTTACTGGAATCATTAATCCTCTACTCAAGATCGGGTCTCACTAGCATGATTTTGTCATGATCCTAAACTCATTGTCTAAATCTATGAGATTTACCATAATCTTCATTAAGTAATACGATGTAGCATACAATAAAATAAAATATCTATTTTATTAATAATTAATTATTGTTATGTACATGAGTAAGAAGATAATACAAAAAATAATTCCTTTGCATCATCCATGCGATTAGCTTACAGGATACTATTTTTTCAGTTGCTGATTAAAGGATTAAATTATATGGTAACTCATCGCTGAAGGATATTTTGATAATCTTAATCAAAATTTTATATTTTATGGATAGTCATAACACACTACTGATGTCAATCTTGATTTATAAACTTGCAAGTTCAATTCATTAATTAATTAAAATAATTATAATCAATTGATGTACTTGGACTTGACCTAATTCCAATTGGATTAGTTGGTCATGAGCCTAAGTTTATTATTGCCTAGATATGGAATCCAATGGATCACACACTTTAGGAGTTAACCAAGGATCTATATATTTAGCTTTATAAGAAATTCTATGTATTTAATTAACATGCTAGCACATGGGTTAACTCGAGTTTCCAATCAAACTTGACCTAATTCTCTTATATTAGAGTTGCCAAGAGTTGTGTGCCCAAGAGGTTGGGGTGCCTATTTTTCCTCATGTATAAGAGATAGAGATTTTTCATGAATTAAAAATAAAGGGGGCACCCAATGGTTTCCTTTTTTGACTTATCTTTGAGCAAGTAAAAGAGCTACTTACACCTCTTTTCCTTATGCCTAGAGGTTATGCATCAAAGAGAAATTCTGGCATGTAAGAAGTTTGGATTTAGACCAAACATAGACTAAGTCAAAGAGAGCTCATGCCCCTTGTTTCCGCCTAGGTCGCCATGGCTTGTAGCTATGGCATGGCCCGGGTGAGCCATCCTCCCCAGGCTCGTTAGATTCCTTCCTACCTTACCTTCGTGGCTGGTTGCTCCTGCAAAAGAAAGGAGAAGACCCGGGCTAGGGATTCTGGCCAGGACACTCCAATGATCAAGTCAGTAGGATGACCAAGGGAAACAGATCCTCAAGGATGGGGGCTCATATTACTCCTGCTTTAGAGGAGAAAATGAAATGAAGGGTAAAACCTAGAAATCAAAGCTTGGGAGAGTTCTCACTATCCAGTTCCCTGCCATTTACTCTCTTACCCCTTCTTTTCTGGAGGTCCCTCTTATAGTTATCCGGTTCCCTGCCATTTGCTTCTTCCCCAGGTGGCATGCTTCGCCACCTCATCACCTAGCTAGATCCCATGTGGACATCCTATGAGTGGCTTGCCACATCAGAGACTCCCCACTCACGAGCCCCGAAGTGCATGATGGCCTCTTGGGCATGGGGTGAAGGGAGTAATGACACCACTGACATGGAGGGTTGCCACTCCTCGATCATTAAAGGCCACATCTCCTAACGATTCATGGATTATGTCTATGATAACCAGGGGGTGCCGTGTCAGTTGAAGCATTGATTTGAAACGATGCTCATTCACCTCCCGGTGTGACACCCCATGAACTGAAATGTTCGAGCCAGTGGGGATTGACACATGTCTAAACCTCATTGGTCAGCATGATGGAGGGACATGCCAATCGGTTGATTGATTTTGAAAAGGGGGGTTTTGCCATTTCATCCAAATAAATAGCCTGTCCTTTCATTTCTTCCTTGAAGACCTTCGAGTGGAGAGTGAAGAGCGGAGAAGAAAATGGGGAGCATTCCAAACCCATTCATAGAACCCTCGACTCTAAGTTTTTTGCAGGTTAGTCCTCTCCTTCCATCTCCTTCCCTTTGAGCTTGTGCCGAGGGGTCACCCTTTGCCTCTAGGTTTCCTTCCTTTTATTTCTTTTTCTACCCTCACCATGAGTTCCTTCGAGAGTGACCTCCATCCTCGAGAATATCCACCGGCCCACCCCAACGCGGTGGAGGCGTCATGGGTGGGGCCTCCTTCCTCATGTAGTGAGGAGGAGGGTGTTCCTTTTAGGGTCTCCCAGGGTCCCCGGTGGATGGTGGACCGCAATACCCTGTATTTGCCTCCCCTCCTTCTTCTAGCATAGACTTTCTGGGCCATCTGGGATTGCCTCGATGATGATGAGGGAGGATGCCCTCTGACTCTGGGGGGTCTACGAGATCCCAGACTTCATCCGGATCTCGGCCCCAGACCCGGGAGAGTGCGTCACCTTTGGTGGGCTAGGTTGGGTGGTCCTGTATGAGAAATTTTTTCTGGCAAGTTTCTGGCTTCCCCTTCACCCTTTCATCTTTTCTTTTTTGGACCATTATAGATTGGTCCTGGCCCAATTAACCTTGAATTCTTTTAGGATCATTTCTTCCTTCATAGTTCTGTGCCACTTTCATGGCATTGTTGCTAGGTTTTCCTTGTTCAGGGCTTTGTTCACCCTGAAGTGCCACCCAACTGAGAAGGGGTGGTGGTTAGTTGCCTCTTGACCTGGGACCCTCAAGTGCGACCTACCCACTTCCATCAAGTAATGGAAGAGCATGTATGTCTTTGCCTTCATCATGGGGGTGAATTGGGTGTGGAGCGACCCTGACTGCTCCCCCAATCAAGATTCCTCAGTGGAGCCCGCTACCAGGAGATGCATGACCAGCTCATCACCTCGAAGGTTCCATGCAGGCGAGACCTCCTCTCCGAGTAGAATTTATTTGATACCGGTATCAGCCCGATCTGATCCCTTGGTAAGGTTTTGGATTTGGGTTCTTCTTGTAATTTATGATAACTAACCAGGTTTTTTCCTCCGACATAGATATGAAGTTCTTGCTGGACCGGCTTAAGTAGATGACCCGTAAGCGGTCATTGTCATCCAGGCCTCGGGAAGAGCGGGCAAAGAGGCCATGTGAGGAGCTGGAGGGGAGGTACCATGAGGAGCCTCCAACCCACCCACGAGAAGACAGGGCCTAAGATGCCCTAGTGCCGGTCATGAGGTCGGTAGGGCCTGCGACCCTGAGACTCAATAGGAGTACTGAGTCGAGGGAGGGGGCATCATGAGCCACTCCTTTGGAGGCCCCCGAGATTATGGAGATCTTACCATCTCTCAAGGCTACCACCATGCTTGACTAGGGAGAGGGCCTGACACTGCCACTGCCACCACCATCCATAGCACTTGAGACTCCCCCCATGGGTCCAGAGGTGGCGAGACCGTCATCATTTGTAGTAGTTCCACCCTCAGAGATGGCCAGGGTTCCTACAATGCTGCCACCTGATGCATCAGTGACCTACGACATGAGGCTAGTGGAGAGGCTACTAGGGTTCATCCTACAGCCTCGAGATGGGTGAGAGAGGGCCAGCCGTACACTGGGGGACACCATCGATGGGGTCTTCCCCTATCTACTCACTGTAGGTGTTTCTTCTTTTTTCTCATCTTTTCTTTTCTTTTTTTTTCTCTTAACAATCTTCCTTTGCACCGCAGGTTATCTAGGACATGTTCCTGATCAAGGATGCATGCTGGGTACTATTTCAATGGGATTCTGAGTCTTGCAATAGACTGGATGCCACCAAGGACCGGGCCCAAGTAATTGCAGGGTGGCTTTCAGACATGGAGGCATAGATCAGAAGCTTGGAGGCCAAACTTCAGGAGGCCTGAGACATTGTGGGGGACCTAGAGATGCGAGTTGAAAGCCACGAAGCTACACTGGCCAAGAGGGTGGAGTATGTGGCCAGCCTAGAAGAGCAACTTGCCAGGGCCATCACCAATGCTCTTCGCTTGGATGGGCTGCTACAGAGCTTGCAAATATGATAGAGGGCAGCAGAGGAGCAAGCCACGATGGTGGAAGAGAAAGCCATCGCAACCATCGTAGCCATTATGGTCATGGAGGCTACAAAAAGGGAGGTGGCCGACTCTGTCCAGTGGTATAAGTCTTTCACAGAGTTCGTGGATGAAGTCCAAGAGAGTCTACGATGCCTTCATTAAGGGCTTCGAGGAGTGTAAGAGGAAGATGGCATAGCTCTTCCACCTCCCGAACCTCCAAGACGTTGTCCCCGTCAAGCCCGAGGAGGATTCAGGTGATGTAGAGCAGCTAGCTGGAGTTGCCCCAGCCGAGCTCCCAGGTCCAAAGCAGGCAGGAGCCACTATTACCACCTTGCCTGCTCCATCTTTGGCATCCCAGCTGGACACACCCGACTCGACACCAGCCTGGCAAAGTTTCGTGAGGGAGGCCATGGAGTAGACCATGGTGGAGATCGGGGCACTGATAGGGACCACCATGAAGGCCATCAGATCGAGCAGCACACTACCATCATAGTAGCCTCAAGGTCCTTTCATTGCCTTTTTGTTTCCTTTCCATATGGAAAATTTTGTCGAACCCCTAGCATATCGGGAGGTTCAGGTGCAAGTGAACTCGGTCCTTATATGAAATGAAGTACATCATTTTTCCAATTCTGAGCTTTTTCTTTCTCTCTTTTTTACTAGCCCTTCTCCCCTTGCTTTACATGTGCACTTGTCTTTCGCTCAGTTGGTTGAGCACCGTGGGAGTAGGGCAGATCACCGGAAGCATCGGGGCTGGCAAGATCCAGCTACACTCTTCCTGGGGCTTGACAGATGATAGTGGGGGCCTTTGGCTTCCCTCGCCAGTGGATAAGTGTAGGGCATTGAGGCTCATGGCTTGCTTCGCCGGACCTAGGGCAATGGATAAGTGCGGGGCACTGAGGCTTCTGGCTTGCTTCTCCATACCTGGGGCCAGTGGATCAGTGCAGGGTGCTAAGGTTCCTGGGTTGCTTCACTGGACCTGGGGCTAGTAGATAAGTGCGGGGCACTGAGACTCCCATCTTGCTTCATCGGACTTGGAACTAGTGGATAAGTGTAGGGCGTTGAGGCTCCTAACTTGCTTCGCCAGACTTGGGGTTGGCGGATAAGTGCAGGGCACTAAGACTCCTAGCGTGCTTCACCAAACCTGCGGCTAGTGGATAAGTGTGGGGCATTGAGGCTCCTTGCTTGCTTTGCCAGACTTGGGGCTGGTGGATAAGTACGGAGCGCTAAGGCTCCTGGCTTGCTTCGCCAGACTTGGGGCCAACGGATAAGTGTGAGGTGCTAAGGCTCCCGGCTTGCTTCACCAGACTTGGGGTTGGCGGATAAGTGCAGGGCATTGAGTCTCTTGGCTTGCTTCGCCATACCTGGGGTTGACAGATAAATGCAAGGCACTTAGGCTCCTGGCTTGCTTCGCTAGACCTGGGGCTCGTGGATAAGTTTGTTTGGATAAGATAGGGTAGAACTAAGTTATCGAAGAAGCATTTCATTCCATATAAGGCATACATCATTGATAATACATTCTAAAGTTTGAGGCGTTCCACGTACAGGAGAACGCGGCTTCGTCTAGGTTGGTGATTCGGTATGCTCCTTAGGACAGGGCTTCAACCACCTTGTAGGGGCCCTCCCTGATCAGGGACAACTTGCCACATTTGCTTGGCTGGGAAGCCTCTGTGTGCCTGAGCATGAGGTCACCTGGGCAGAAGGTCTTGGGCCTCACATGAAAATTATAGTAGCAAGCCACCCGCTACCGGGACACCACCATACGGAGCTGTGCCTTATCTCTCGTTTTATCCAGTAGGTCGAGGTTGAGGAGGAGGTGTGCGGAATTAGCACCCTCATCATACTGATGGACTCGATGTGTAGGCAAGCCTACCTTGACTGGGATCATGGCTTCCGAGCCAAAAACTAGATTAAAGGGTATCTCGCTTGTTGCCATCCACGATGTGGTGTGGTAGCCCCAAAGTACATTGGGGAGCTCATCAGCCCACCGGCCCTTCACCCCATCCAGGTGAGTGCAATGTTCTTGGAGGATGGTCCAGTTCATCACCTCGGCCTTTCCATTGGTTTAGGGATGAGCTACCGACGTGAAGTGGTGCAGGATGTTTAGGTCGGTACAAAACTCTTTGAATGCTTGGTTGTCGAACTGTCATCCATTGTCTGTGACGATGGTGTGGGAAAGTCTGAAATGATAGATGATTGACTTCCAAAGAAAGGATCTTGCTTTGCCTTCGATGATCTGAGCCAGGAGCTCCTTTTTTATCCATTTGGTGAAGTAGTTGATGGTGATGATCGGGTACTTTCGCTGACCAAACATCGGGCAGAAGGGTCCCAGGATGTCTATCCCCCACTAGGCGAACAACCATGGAGAAGAAAGTTGGGATAGCAAGGAGGACGGCTGCCATTGGATGTGGGCATGTCTTTGGCAATGATCACACCTCTGCACAAACTCGACAGCATCTTCCTGCATGGTCTACCAGTAATAACCTTGCTGGAGGGCCTTATAGGCCAATGCCCTGCCCCCCATGTGATTCCCGTAGATGTCCTCATGTATCTCTTGAAGGACATAGGTGGCTTCCGCTGGCCTTAGGCACTTCAGTAAGGGGTAGGAGTAGGACCTTCGATAGAGCTACCAGTCCATCAACATAAAATGGGTGACCTTCCATTTAAGGAGGCCAACTTCCAGGCGATTCTCTGGCAGGATGCCATCAGCTATGTATCTAACATAAGGGTCCATCCAGCTTGCCTCGAGGGCAACCTGTTGGACCTCACCCGTGGCCTCATAACTTGAGACCTCTAGGTATTCGATAAAGGTATGCCCCAGTAACAAGTCCGATAGGCTTGCGAGCTTGGAGAGCATATTAACGTGGGCATTCTTCCCGTGGAGGATGTGGAAAATTGTGAAGTACTGGAGGTTCACCATGTATGAGAATACTGGGTCCAAGTATTTTGCCATCATGGGATCCCTGGCCTCGTATTCACTTGAGACTTGGCCTGCCACTAGCTAGGAGTCCGTAAAGACCCTCAAGCTTGTCATGCCCAGCTCATGGGACACCTTCAGCCTTACGAGGAGCGCTTCATACTCAGTCTGATTGTTGGTTGCTTTGAAGAGGAAACGCAATGCATACTCGATGACTATCCCATTAGAATTGGCGAGGATGAGTCCGGCTTCACTTGCTCCGGTATTGGGTGCACTGTCGACATAGAGAATCCATGCCATTTCCCTCAAGACCAGGTTCTGCTCGGCCTTGGTCGGTTCACTGACCTTCTCCAGGTCCTTGCTCATCCAAGCACATTCCACTAGGAAGTTAGCCAGGACCTGGGCCTTTTGAGATGGCCTTGGGTGGTAGGAGATGTCAAATTCACTGAGCTTCTCACCCACTTAGCCAGGAACCTCAAGGTATTCGGGTGACTTATGATAGACCTTAAGGGTTGGTCAATAAGGACCATAATCAGGTGAGCTTGGAAATAAGGCCTGAGATGCTGTGCAGACATGATAAGTACAAAGATAATTTTTTCAGATCGAGTGTACCTAGTTTCTACATCATGGAGCAGCTTGCTAGTATAATAGATGGACTGTTGGAGACCATCCTCGCTGGTGCGGACCAGCACCAAGCTGACTACTTTCAGGAAGATCGCCAGGTATAAAAGGAGCTCCTCTTTAGGCTCCGGTCTGGATAGTAATGGGGGAGAGGTGAAGAGCTTCTTTAGCCACTTGAATGCCTCTCGACACTCCTCCATCAAGACAAAGTCATGCATCTTGCACAGAGGCTTAAAGAATGGCTGACAGTGATCGACAGAGTGTGAGATGAACCGACCTAGGGTGGTACATGTCCGGTCAGGTACTGGACCTCCTTCTTGGATGTGGGGTGCTTCATGTTGGAGATCGCTTGAATCTTTTCTAGGTTAGCCTCGATCCCTTGCTGGGTGACAATGAAATCGATGAACTTTCCCTCACGATGCCAAAAGTGCACTTGGTCGGGTTCAGCTTTATTCGGTAGAGACAGAGGTTATCAAATGCCTTTGCTAGGTCGACAATATGGTCCAAGTCCCAGTCGCTCATAATGAGCATGTCATCCATGTAGACCTACATGTTTCAACCTTTTTGGTGCTTGAAGACCTTATTGACCAAGACTGGTATGTCACCCCAGCATTTATGAGGTCGAAGGGCATCACCTTGTAACAATACGTGCCCCTGTCGATCATAAATGCTGTATGTTCTTCATCCTCTAGATGCATGCGGATCTGATTGTATCCAAAGAATGAATCCATAAATCTGAGTAACTTATGCCCTGAGATTGTGTCCACGAGCTGGTCGATCTTGGATAGCAGGAAGCTGTCCTTCGGGCAAGCCCGATTAAGGTCGCTATAGTCCACACAGATCCTCTACTTCTTACTGTCCTTCTTGACCATTATCATGTTTGCCAGCTAACTAGGGTATTGCACCTCATGGACGAAACCTGCAATGAGAAGTTCCTAACCTCCTCTTCAATCACCTCTTGCCTTTCTGGGATGAAGCTCCTCTTTTTTCTGATAGTTTGGGCAATTGTTAGGATCGATGTTCAACCTGTGGGTGATCACTTCTAGGAGAATCCCGGGCATGTCAGTTGTGGTTCAGGTGAAGACATCTATGTTGGCCCGTAGGAAGCTTAGTAGCCAAGTTCTCTCTTCCTCGGGCAGCAGGGCTCCTATTTGCACCATCTTTAAAGGGTCCTTGCCCAAGGGGAATGATAACAGTGGCTCAACCGATTCATCCTTTGAATCTAGCTCCTTCTAGCTCGTTTGATCAATAGCTGGGCCCTGCTCGGTCTCCTGGGCTCCTTGGATGGCCTATGGGCAGTATTGGACTGTCTGTCGAGAACCCCTCATTTTTTTGATCCCTCATGGGGTCGAGAACTGGATAAGGAGCCACTTAGTCGAGATGGTGGCATCGAGCATATTAAGTCTGGGTCACCCCAGGAGCACGTTGTAAGGCGAGGGGAGTCTCATAACGGTGAAGGTCATCATTACAGTGCATTGTCGGGTGGTGTTCCAATATTGATCGAAAGGGTAACCTCCCCCACCACACCAATAGAATCTCTAGTAAAACCCATAAGAAGTGTGAATACCAGTTTTATTAGATCAGGGGATAGGTTCATCCTTGCAAAAGCATCGTAAAAAAGGATGTTGATGGAACTTTCACTATTAACCATGATTCTTTTTACATGGTGCTTAGCTATTGTCATTTCCACAACGACAGCATCATTGTTTAGGTTTTCTATCTTAGCTCCCCCCTCTCCCACAAATGGGAGTACAACATTAGATCCCTCCCTCACCCTTGCTCTCTTCAGCTCTCACCTTGTCTCCAGTAGATCATTCCCACCGACTTCTGTGGGTTGATTATCGATGGGAGGAAGAGGGGCCTCAGAGCCTTGGGACCCGGATGGAGCTCTTCCGCCCATAAACTTTTTGAGGTAGCCCCTTCTGATCAGGTCTTCAATCTCCTTCTTCAAGTGGCAACACTCTTCAATGTCGTGGCCATGGTCCTGATGGAACTGGTAGTATTGGAACTTGTCTCGGCCACCGGATGGCTTCAATGGAGGAGGGTGATGCAAATAATGTTTTCCCTTAATCTTCATGAGAATTTTGGATCTCGTGGCAAGGAGAGGGGTATGCTTCTCATCCTTAGCAGGAGTGCTCCCCGGCTTAAGACCTAAACAGGGATTTGGGGCAGCCTTGGATCCGTGGGTCCTGCTTGGCTCCCCTTGGGCTTGCTTCTTCAGGGACCTCTCATTAAGCTCCCTCCTGGTGTGATTAGCCTCCTCCGGGTAAATATACTTGTGGATGTTGAGAAAGAGCTTAGAGTAGGTCATCGAGAGCTTCTTGTCGAGGGAGTAGGTGAAGCGAGAGGTCCTGAGCCCTCTCTTCAATGCCAACATGGCAACGAGCTCATCCAAATTATAGATTTCTAGGGTAACAACTTTAAAGTGGGACACATATTCCTGGTGGGGCTCATGATCCTGTTGTCAGATCGAAAAGAGGCTATTGATCTCGCATGGCACCTTCTGGCATGCATTGAAATGGGCCACAAACTTCTTCTCCTTGTGCTCAAAAGAGTCGATGCTCCTCGGCTCAAGGCAGGAATACCAAACTTGAGCAGCATTTCAGAGTGTAGCTGGGAAGGTAATGCAAAGGAGGGTGTCAGTGGTCCCTTGAACCCATAGAGAGCCTTGTAACTCTCAAGATGGTCCAGGAGATTGGTGGTCCTATCGTAGCGGTCCACCTGAAGCATGCAAAACTAGCTGAAAATCGGTTCCTCTTGGATTTTGCGAGAGAGAGTAGTTCGGGCATCGAGCATCAATGGTCCTTTAAACCCGCAGGAGAGCCTTGTAACTCTCAAGATGGTCTAGGAGATCGATAGACCCATCGTAGGGTCCACTTATGGCATGCAGAACTGATTGGGATTGGTTCCTTTTAGATTTTGTAAGAGAGAGGAGGGCGGGCGTCGTAGCCCGGGGGCTGGCTCGAGGAGCCCTGCATATCAGTGAACCACCGGGTGAGCTCGGCTAGCTTGCACTCTTGCTCCTCTAGGTGCTTCTCAGCTCGTCGTTGGATGGCCTCGTGAGTCGACCCCTCCACCGAGATCGTCGAGGGAGAGAGAGGCGAGGATCGGAAGAGTTCATTCTTTGGCCCTTTGCCATGCCGGTGCCTGCAATGAGATAGATGCCATGGTCTAAGGTCAGGGAACGGCTTTCCTGGTCAGCTGATCCATCCCAGCGCCATTTTTTGGGCACCTTCAGGCTTCCTCGCAAGTAGCACACCGCTCGTGGGTGCGATGGCCCTACTCAGAAGGATCTCAAGTTGGCATGGGGTCCGGTGGCTTGGGTCGCCGGGGTCCCGAGTTGCTTTGGGTTGCTAAGGACTTATGCTCATGGTGTAACTAATGCACCACCACAGCCAGGGTCTGGACCTACTGGGCCAGTACAACAATCTGTGGATCTATTGGAGGTGGCAGTAATGAAGTGGGGGGCTCTACCTCTAGACTGTGCCGATCACCGTGATGGGATGGTTCCCCCATGCAGCTGACCAAGGCCTCTTGCACCTGGGTCACCACCATAGGACCACTGACTTCACAGATGCCTTCTAGGTGGAGTGGCTTGTATCATGGATCGATCCTGGTGCAGTTTTACCGAACTGCCCCCTACCTGGTGTGCCAATCTGTTGTCACCTAGGTCACCATGGCCATAGCTCTGGCATGGCCTGGGTGAGCCATCCTTCCTAGGCTCATTGGATTCCTTCCCACCTCGTCGCCATGGCTGGTTGCTCTTATAAATGAAAGGGGAAGACCCAGGCCAAGGATTCTGGTAGGGATACTCCAATGATTAAGTCAATAGGATGACCAAGGAAAACGGATCCTTAATGATGGGGGCTCATATTACCCCCGCTTTAGAAGAGAAAATGAAATAGAAGGGTAAAAAATAGAAATTTGAGCTTGGGAGAGTTCTCACTATCCAGTTCCCTGTCCTTTGCTCTCTTACCTCTCATTTTCTGGAGGTCCCTCTTATAGTTATATAGGAATTGCTTCTTTCCTCGGTGTCTCCTGTGAGAGGAGCATGAACTTTTCCCTCCCCCCTCCTCATCAAGGGGAGGGAGGTCCTTATGCACGAGGTGCGGTCGGCGTGCTGCCAGCCCTATCTCCTCGATGGAGTGACCCCTTCCAGGTAGTGTGCTATAGGGGCACATACTACGATGGGGTACTTCTATTTTTAGGGGGTATAGATGATGTGCTTCAGGGTTTGGGGCTTTGATAGAGCACTCTTCTTATGGGAGATGCAGGTAGCATGCTACTGGATCTGGAGCCTCGGTGGAGCACGCACTTGCTAGAGGGTGTGGGTGGCATACTCTGGGACCTAGAGCTTCAGTGGATCATACATGATGTAGGAGGCATGAGTGGTGCATGCTAGAGCTTATGCCCCCAGTGGAGCAGGCATTCCCGATGGCCGTCTGGTGATGACGCCGTGCCTTCATGTCATAATCCCAGTCTTTTCTATTATCTTTAATTCGTATCTCATTTCCTGCTACCGTTTCACCTGTAGGAACGAGGCTTGGGCAACAGCTCGACCTCTGATAGGAGCTCGACCTCAATTGGGGGCTCAACCTTGGATGGGAGCTCGATCTCGGATAGGAGCTCAACCTCATTTGGGGGCTCGATCTTGGACGGGAGCTCGACCTCAGCTAGGAGCTCGACCTCGGACAGGACCTCAGCTGGGAGCTTGACCTCAGACAGGAGCTTGATCTCAACTGGAAGCTCGACCTTGGATGGGAGATCGACTTCAACTGGGAGCTCGACCTCAGACAGGAGCTAGACCTCAACTAGGAGCTCGACCTCGGATGGGCCAGGTGGTGCTCTTCACCACCTCATCGCCTAGTTGGATCCCATGTGAGCATCCCATCAGCAACTTGCCACATCACCCCCTCCGCCAAGGGCCTGGATGGAGCTATGCTTGGGGTAGAGGCTTAGATGACTAGAGAATGCACAATAGCCTCACTCTACTTTTCCTGAATACCATCATCCCATGCATCACTAGTATCCTCTTGTGTATCATTAGTCACTACTTCTTTATTAGTTGTTACATCCTGATTCTGCTCCCCCTCCGCCAAGGGCTACCAGATGACGTGGTCAAGAACTCATATGACATAAAGATGCCACTTGGCTCAACGAAGGGTTGGACAGTTGTTGTTACATCCCATAGTAAGGCTCCATTTCTCAAAAGGTCACATCCATGGTGATGAGCATCTGTCGTGTAGGTGGGTGATAACATTTATATCCTTTTTCAGTAGCAGAATAACCTATAAAAGTATATTTCAAAGATCGAGGATCTAGTTTACCAATGGATGGGGTATGGTTCTGAGCAAAATAGACAGCCAAAAATATAGGGTGGTACAATATATTCAGTCTTCCTTTACAAACATTCAAGTGGAGACTTGAAGCCCAGAACTCGGAGAGGCATATGGTTGATCAGGTAAGCCGCAGTCAGAACATCCTCACCCCACAAAAATTTAGTATCTTGCATAGTAAACATGAGTGCACGAGTTACCTCAAGAAAATATCGATTCTTTCATTCGGTGAATCCATTCTATGCAGGAGTATCCACACAAGTAGTATGATGAATGATTCCATGATCCTGGAGATAGGCACAAAATGTGTGATTTGTATACTCCATACCATTATCAGATCTAAGTATTTTAACTTTTGCTCCAAACTAGGTCTCTACCAATCTATGAAATTCCTTAAAACATGAGAAGACTTCATGCTTGCTTTTCAGTAAGTATAACCAGGTCACCCGATTGGAGAAATCAATAAAAGTAACAAACCATCGATGTCCTATAGTGAAAACAGTACTACAAGGTCCCCAAATATCCGAATGTATAATATCAAACTTATTTGTGCTTCTATTATTAGAAAGAGAATACACTCCACAGGCATGTTTGGCAAATGCACAGTCATCACAAACTAAAGTAAGCTGTTGGAAGGACTGAGAAAGAGCAGAAAATAACTGATGTAAAGCAGAAAAAGCAATGTGACCTCGTCTTCGATGATGAAGCAGGAACTCAGAAGAAGCCTTTTTTGTAGATAGAGTACACCCGAGCAATGAATCATGAAGCTGCTCCTTACCATTCTCCAGGTAGTACAGGCCATTATGCATTTTACCACATCCAAGTGTCTTCCCCATTGCCAGCTCCTGAAAAATACAATGAGATGGCCAAAAAGTGATAAAACATTTCAAATCTCTAGTAAAAGAGCTAATAGATAATAAGTTTATAGGAAAGGTAGGAACATGCAAAATAGAGGATAACTGGAGAGTAGGTGTACAATCGACCGTACCCTTACCCGATATCGCTGAAAAGGATCAATCAGCTATACAAACTTTATCCTGACCAGAACTAGGAAAATATGTACTAAATGATGTAGAAGAGCCGATGTTAGCTTTAGCCCTTGATTTTGATGAATAACAAAATGTTGAGCATATGTTTTGTGCTAATGTTTTAATTAGATTTATGAATTCTAGGTTACAGGTACATCAAATTCTTTACACAAAAGTATCAAGGTCATTTACATTAATGCAAGATGAATTTCATAGTTTAAGAAGTCTTCTCGCTTTGGAAAACCAAGAAATTGATCAATTTGATCATTATGAAGAAGAAATTAGAAGTATATTGGATAAAATTTAGAGTTTCAGAGCTTGGCACATCTTTGGAATTGGCACAGATCAAGTGTCAACCTTAATGTCGACTCAAGTGTTGACTCATGAAGTCTAGTGTCAATCTTCTAAAGACTGGCATGCAAAAATTCTGCCAGCATGCCAAGTGTCGACCCAAGTATCGACTCACATGTCAACTCACAGATCGACTCATAGCCTGAGACAAGAAAGTTACAGAATAGTATCATTCCTGAATTTTTGGCTAAGTGCTGACTCAAGTATCGATCCAAGTATCGACTCATAAGCTAAAGTGTCAACTTATAGTCAACTCATAGCCTAAGACCAGAAATGAAGCAAAACCATGGATTTCAAGAATTACGCCTAATGTCGATCCAAGTGTCGACCCAAGTGTTGACCTTAGTGTTACTCACAGGTTGACCACAGGTTCTGACAATAGTAATGGCTATGTTTTCAGAAGTTCAGAATTGATTCAAATGGTCCATTACCGCTAGTTTCTCCTCTCCAGTGGACATAAATATTTTTTTGAAGGTTTTTGATGTATTATCACTTACCAAACTCATTGAATACATAAGAGATAATTTCTATCACCTAGAAAGCTATTGAAAAATAAGAGAAAGCTAAAAAAAAGATTCCAAGTGACAAGTCTTCATTTAGCTATTGAGCCTTCAAATCAATTTTCAAAAGTGTTCATTGAAAGCTTCCAAGAAGAAGATGACAACTCAAGCATTCAAGAAGAGCTTCATCAATATTAGTTTTTGCTCTTTCGAGAGCTTTTTTGTATGCCTAAAACTATACTTTTGGTCTTATTTGTTATAACTAGTTTCAAGGATATTGAAACTAGAGGTTAGGCCCTTCCAAGCCATGAATTGGAATACAAGCCAATGGTTGGCTTATGGAAAAGGTTATTGGTGAGCCTAAGTGTAAAAACCAACTGTGGGTTTGACTTATGAGCCCTTAAAAATAAGTTGGCTATAATCTTTGATAGATTATAGTAAAATTTTCAAGAGACAGCTTAGGAAGTGGATATAGGTACTTGGAGTGCACTGAACCACTATAATTTTTTTGTGTTTGTGTATGTGGTTTGCCTTCTCATTTCTTTCTCTAGCATTGCTCTTTATTCTTTAGGGCACTGCATTTAGATCACATTCTGCACATTCACATTGTTACACAAATACATTAGTTCAGCACATACTTAGTTTAATCTTTTTTTAAAAAAATTCAATTCACCCCTCTCTTGGATTGCTATGCTGGGTAACAAGTGGTATCAAAGCTTGGTACTCAGTGTATAGGTCTAACGATCTTGAGTCAAAGATCTAATGGCTTTCCAAATTAGTGTTGATATTATTAAGGGTCAAGCCTCAAACCATCTCCCATTTAATGGCACAAACTATACTTACTGGAAGACACGCATGCGCATCTACATTCAAGCCATAGATTACAATATTTGGAAGACCATAGTTAAAGGTTTTCATCAGCCCACTATTTTGGTTAATGGCATTCCTACTCCCAAATTAGAAGATGATTGGGATGAGAATGACATTAAGCAAGATGAGTTTAATGCAAAGGCTATGAATTTGTTATTTTATATATTGGACCCTAGCGAATTCAATAGGATATCTAATTGTTCATCCGCCAAGAAAATCTAGGATACACTTGAAGTTACTCATGAGGGTACACATCAAGTGAAGAATATCGAAGTTAACATGCTCATCCATACTTATGAAATGTTTAGGATGGAACCAAATGAATCAATTAGTGAAATGTACACTAGGTTTACTAACATTATTAATGGTACGAGGAGTTTGGGAAAAGTTTTATCTAATGCCGATCTTGTCAACAAAATCCTCAAGCCTCTTTCATCATCATGGGATCCAAAAGTCACCGCTATTGAAGAAGCAAAGGATGTCAACACTCTTCCTCTTGAGCAACTCTTGGGATCACTAATGACATACAAGCTGTTCCTAAAGCAGAAAGTGGTGGATAATGACAAGAAAAAGAAGACTATCACATTCAAGTCCACAAACAAGGAGGATTCTAGTGATGATTTTGATAAGAAAGATGAGAAAGATGAAATGGCTCTTATTTTGAGGAAGTTTAAAAGATTCATGAGGATAAAAAGCATAACTACAAGAAGAAGCCACAAAAGGAGAGCCTAGTAAGGAAAAGGAAAAGGAGAAGGAAAGGGAGCAACCAATCTATTTTGAGTGTAAGAAGCCTGATCATTATAAAATGGATTGCCCCACTCCCAAAAAGGCAAAAAAGAAATTCAAAAAGAAAGCGATGATGGCGACTTGGAGTGAGAGTGAAGACCCAAGCTTCGATGAAGAGCAGCAAGAGGTTGCCAACATTTGCTTCATGGCAAATGAAGAAGAGATAAGGTCTGAACCCGAAAGTGAATTTACCTTTGAAGAATTATGTAATGTATTTGATGAACTTGTTGTAGAGTATCAAAAACCTAAAATAAAAAACAAAGAATTGAAAAAGCAAAACTTGGAGCTGTCTAAAATAAATGATAAATTTTTGAAAGATAATGATAGCCTTCTTCAAGAAAACAAAGAATTGAATGATCAAATTACTTCTTTGAAAAATGAAAAGGAAGATCTTTTGAAAGAAAAAGAAGCTTTGAAAAAGGATAAAGTTTTTATAACAAATGAAAAACTTATCAAGCAAAACAAAAAACTTTTGCAAGAAAATAAAATATACAAAGAAGAGCTTGAAAAAGTGAAACCATTTGTTGAAAAGTTTATCTATAGTTTGAAAAAACTTAATATACTTTTGAATAGCCAAAGAGCAGTTTCAACAAAGCAGGCCTAGGTTTTAAACCTCAAAAAAAATAAAAGTATTTCAAAAAAAAATTTGTTCCTACATCTTCTAGCATTACATGTTATTCTTGTGGTAAGCTAGGACATAAATTTTACATGTGTGATAGAAGAAAGCTAAATAGTATTAGAAAAGTTTGGGTTCCAAAAGGAACCACATCAACTAACACTAAAGGACCCAAGATGACTTGGGTACCTAAGTATCCACTTGATTTGATTTTATAGGTGTGTCTTGCAACCAAGAAGAAAAGAAGATTATGGTACCTTGATAGTGGTTGCTCAAGACACATGACCAGAGATGTAAATCAATTTATATCTCTTGAGGCTCTAAATGGTGGGAATTTGATATTTAGTGATAATGGAAAGGATAAAATTATTGATATCGATAAAGTTCATATCACCTCCTCTACTTATGTTGATAATGTTTTACTTGTTGATAGTTTACAACATAATTTGCTTAACATAAGCCAATTTTGTGATAAAGATTTTAAAGTGGTTTTTGAATCTTCTATATGCATCGTATCTAGTCTTGATGACAATGGCATTAAGTTCATTGATCATAGGTATGGAAACATTTACATGGTTGATCTTGATGATCTGCCTATGCAAAATGGTCAATGCCTAGTGGCAATGGAAGCCAAGATCAATAAAACTAGTTGGCTTTGACATCGTAGACTAAGGCATGCAAGTATGCATTTGCTTTTCAAATTAAACAAAAATAATCTTATAAAAGATTTGCCAAAACTTACCTTTGCAAAAGATAAAATTTATAGTGCATGTCAACTTGAAAAATAAATAAAATTATCTTTCAAACCAAAAGGAGAAGTCTCTACATCTAGACCCTTAGAATTACTTCATATGGGCCTCTTTGAACCTACTAGAATAACCAGTTTGGGAAGTAAGAAGTATGGTCTAGTAATTGTAGATGATTTTTCACGTTTTACATGGATAATATTTTTAGCTCATAAAGATGAAACATTTTATGTATTCATCAAGTTTCATAAGAAAGTCTCAAATGAAAAAGGTATTTAAATTGTCTCTTTACATAGTGATTATGGAACCGAGTTTGAAAATCATGATTTTAAAATATTTTGCAATGAAAATGGAATTTATCATAACTTTTCTGCACCTAGGATACCTCAACAAAATGAGATGGTAGAAAGAAAGAATATGACACTAGAAGAAATGGCATGCACTATGCCTTATAAAAATGATTTACCTAGATATTTTTAGGTGGAAGCCATAAACACTGCATGTTAAGTTTTAAATCATGTTTTGATCCAACCGATTTTGAAGAAAATACCTTATGAACTTTGGAAAGGTAGAAAACCAACCATCAAGTATTTTCATGTATTTGGATGCCGCTATTTCATTCTAAACAATGGCAAAGACAACCTAAGTAAATTTGATGCTAAGTTAGATGAGGACATTTTCTTAGGATACTCTACTTCTAGCAAGGCATACAAGGTCTTCAATAGAAGAACACTTCTTATTGAAGAATCCATTCATGTTGTTTTTTATAAAACTAACAAAAAATCTTCTAAAAAAGAAGATACTTTTGATGATGAAACAGGTATCCAAAGGATTAAAAAATTAACAATCAATGAAGGACCTTCCAAAGAGTAAGAAGGTGATCAAAACCATGAAGAAGAATAAGTACAAAAAAGTTGGGGCTTCATCAACACCCAAACCATTACCAAGAGAATGGAGGTCGCTCATTGACACCCTAATAACTTATAATTGGTGATCCATCAAAAGGGATAAGTACTCGTTCCTCACTAAGAAATGAGTGTAATTATTTAGCATTTGTATCACAAGTAAAACCTAAATCAACTAAAGAAACTGAAAAAGATCATAATTGGATAAATGCCATGCAAGATGAATTAATTCAATTCAAAAGAAACAAAATTTGGACTTTAGTTGAAAGGCCTACTAATGTTTCAATAATTGGAATCAAATGGGTTTTTAGAAATAAAGTTGATAAAAATTGAGTAGTAACTAGAAATAAAGCTAGATTGGTAGCAAAATATTATAATCAAGAAGAGGGTATTGATTTTGATGAAACTTTTGCTCCGGTGGCTAGATTAGAAGCAATTAGGTTTCCACTTGCTTTTGCTTGCTTCATAAATTTTAAATTATTTCAAATGAATCTTAAAAGTATATTTTTAAATGATTTTATTGAAGAAGTGTATGTTGAACAGCCTTCTGGTTTTGAAAATTATGCATATCCTAACCATGTTTTTAAACTTCATAAGACTCTATATGGTTTAAAACAATCTCCAAGAGCTTGGTATGATAGGTTAAATAAATTTCTACTTGAAAATGGCTTTTCTAGAGGCAATGTAGATACTACACTATTTTTAAAAAAGAAAAATGATGATCTCTTAGTAGTACAAGTTTATGTTGATGATATCATTTTTTGTGCTACTAATGAAATACTTTGTCAAGAGTTTGCCAAGCTTATGCAAGAAGAGTTCGAGATGAGTATGATGGAAGAACTAAACTTCATCCTCGAACTCCAAATCAAGTAAACTAGAGAAGGGATCTTCATCAACCAAGCTAAATACATAAAAGAAATCTTAAAAAAGTTCGGGATGGAGACAAACAAGCCATTAGGTACACCTATGAAACCTTCTTGCAAACTTGACAAAGATGAATCTAGTAAAAATGTTGATAAAAAATTATATAGGGATATCATTGGTTCATTATTATACTTAACTACAAGTAGGCTAGATATTATGTTTAGCATATGTCTGTATGCTAGATATCAGTCTGCTTCTAAAGAATCTCATTTATTGGCTATTAAACGCATACTTAGATATTTATCTGGCATAATAGATATTGGACTATGGTATTTTAGAGATTCATCAATAGAATTGATTGCTTATTTTGATGTTGACTTTGCTGGTTGTAAACTAGATAGGAAAAGTACTAGTGGAACCTGTCAATTTCTTGGAGTTAATTTGATTTCATGGTTTAACAAGAAACAAAATTCAGTTGCTCTATCTATGGTAGAAGCCGAATATATAGCAGTTGAAAGTTGTTGTGCTCAAATCTTTTGGATCAAACAACAACTTGAAGACTTTGGCATTAAGTTAAATAAAACTTCCATAAGATGTGATAACACAAGTGCAATCAATTTAACTAAAAATCTAGTTCAACACTTAAGAAGCAAACACATTGAAATAAGACATCATTTCATAAGAGACTATGTGCAAAATGGTGATGTAATGCTTGATTTTGTGTGTACTGATAGGCAATTAGTAAACATTTTTACTAAGCTCCTTAGCGAAGATAGATTCTGCATGATTAGGAGAGAATTAGGCATCATTGATCCTTTTGATTCAAACTCTTTCAAACACTTCATTGAATTCTTTTAAAAGTTTCAAATCTTCTTAAATATCACTTGGTATAATCCCTAGACACCCCCTTGAATTTTGCCAATTTATTAATTTTTTTTTTGAATTTTTGATTAAGTGTCGATACTTGAGATTTGCCCAAGTGTCGACTCACCGACGTGTCGACACTTGAGCAAATCGAAGTGTCGACTCACGACCGGATGACCATTTTTTTAGGACATCATCGAGCAATCTTTTTCCATTTCTTTTTCAATCCTCTCTCTCCTAAGTGGTCCCTAACCTCTTTCGTCATCCTCCAACAATGATTTCCCAACCCTATCCTTCCTTTTTTGGCAAAATCCTCCTCTCCACTAGTCTCGACAATCCCTTGTTATCTTGGTGGCCATGGGTCCAAGGAAGCAAGTGATTTTTCAAAATAAAAGGTCTAGATTTGAGCGTGGAGAAACAAGCACAGGGGAAAAGAGATCGAAGGCACGACATGATCCAGCTAGGCAGCAAGATGAGCCTGAGGTTCAGGCGGCTGCGAGAGCACCCCCTCCGCAGCCTTCCCCTGCATCCAAAAGGATGGCAGGGAAGGTCATCGCCTGCAGTAGGAGGATAGATCTACCATTTTTGGACTCTGAGGGTTTCGTGATTGGTGATCTAGTGAGAGCTCAGGGACTGGTCTCCTTTTGCACCATGGGAGAGTGATACTACCCGCATCTGATGAGGGAGTTTTTTGGTAGTATGGTCATAGATGGGATCAATTGGACTACTCAAGTCAGGGGTGTATAGATCCCAGTTACTCTAGAGACACTCAGTCGGGTATGGAAGATTCCTCAGCATGGACTCAACTAGCTGTGTGGCAGACAGAGACGCAGCTTACAGATGCATTTTGGAGCGGGATGATATCAGAGGTATATTTACTATTTTTGCAAGCCAGCTACATATAGAGATGAGACTCCTACATCATATTATTGCTCACATTCTTCTTCCGAAGATAGGTCATTTTGATTTCATCACTGAGCGAGAGCTTGTCTTGATGGTGACTCTGACCCAAAGGATAGCCATCAACCTTCCAGTGCTGATGGTGCATCAGATGGGTGAGGCGGCCACCTAGAGGAGGTTGTGTCTACCATACAGGATGAGATTGACTCGTATTTTCCGTACTTTTAGGATACCTATGGAGGGCGAGGCCTCCAAAGAGATATTGCACACTGATACTTATGGAGAGAAGTCATTACATCGGATGGGATACAGGAAGGTGGGAGGCAAATGGATGAGGAGAGAGTCATGCCAGGAGCCTGATGAGGAGGATGAGATTTGGGCAACAGAGGCTGGAGCTTCTGCACCCACTCCTCAGATGACTCCCTCCATTCAAGCACCAGTCGTCATATCTGTGTCTGAGCCAACTACGCCCCCTTCTGCTCGAGCTCCTCGATGTACTTCAATGACTGACTGGATTAGAGGAGAGATTGACAGAGCATATTACTGCAGTCCGAGATGATGTATTGAGCATATCTGTTAGGACTAGTAGACTATAGATAGAGCTGCTGAGTCTGAGAGCACACACTGATGAGCAACTTACTTTGATCAGATAGGGTATGGAGGCAGACTTTACTGAGCTTCAAGATCTTTTGAGATCCATGTTGCCACCTCTAGCTTCAGCAGGACCTTCTGTTCCACCTCCACCTCCTCCTCTAGTAGATGACGAGACAAAGGATGCAGCTGATGATGAGGAGGATGAGGAGATTGCAGAGGATACTGAGCATGACGATACCAATGATGATAGTGATGCTGGTGATGATGACCCAGTAGATGGTGGCGACGTTGTATGTGATGAGTTTGCACCAAATGTCCCACCAACCACTAAGCATCAGCCTCTCGTTGATATAGCGGATACTTCAGCTCAGACTATGGATCCTGATACTACTACTGATCAGCATGCCATCGATTCTATATTCTTCACACTGGCTGATACTCTTGAGACTTGTGCCACCAGGACCTTTAGGATCTTAGGTCGCTCTGGCCCATCCCTTAGGACCAGAAACATGACCCACAAGACCCCTAAACCATCAGCATCTAGGATCATGGCACCTATTATACTAGATTTTCCATCTGATGAGGAGTAGCCCCGCAGATGCTATGTTTATCTTGTGTTTCATGTTACTAGTACTTTCTATAGTGTATTTCAGTTTATGTATGCTATTTTGTTGATGTCTTGCAAGATTGATATCTACAAGGACATCATTTGCTGTACTGAAACTTCTCTATGTATGATAATTATATTTCCTTTTATTACTCTTCTTTTTGTCTTATTAACCTTTTTTTATAAAAGCACTAATTAAGGGGTAGAAAATCCTTTTAATTTTTAATATTGACAAAAAGGAGGAGTAAGATAGATTATATAAGCAAAAATCTAAAATTTTCAGCAAAAATCTAAAATTTTCAGCAAAAATCTAAAATTTTCAAGAATTCACATTCTATTTAAGAAAGGAGGAAAAAATCTCACTTTGAAATATTGTTGTATGAACTAAAGAGCTGATACATCTTCATCTAAATACCTATATGAACTTTGATATGCTAACAAATGTGAAGTTTGTTTGATGAACTTGTTTAATTTACAATGCTTTTGAAAATATGCTTACTTGAAAGCTTAATACGATAGCCAGATTTGAATTTATTCATGTAGAATCATAATACATATAAAGAAGATACAGACCTTAAGAAGGTAGGAAGGTAAAACTAGAAAAAAAAAAATTACGAGAAGAAAATAATGAAAGACCATGTATGTGAGGATTTCCAATAATATAACCATGCCACACAAATTTGAAACTTCTTCCCAATCAAATCACAAATGTCAGAAAAACATAAGATACACGAGAGGGAGCGGATCTTTTACAATTCCATTACAAGAATCTGCATATTTCATGACTTGCAACTCCGTCAAGCTCTCTCACTACCTAGCAAACCATTAGATAAACAAGGTGAATAAACAAAAAGTCCTTGCCCGCATATACTGGATATACTGCTAGATGATGAGCTATAAATCTCTTCCGATCTTCCGCTGTTTTGTGGTAAGCAAGCATCTTTGTTTGTCTCACAAGAAGAAAAACAACATCCATATCTGGATGAAAGGCCAAGAATCGCATGTAACATAGATGACGAGCAACATAAGGTCTATACTCAAACCCTTGTGTCTCTATCATCTCTTTGAGATCGATGCTATATTTCAATACCCACCCACTACACCTATCATAGTCTTCAAGAATCCAAACTTTCATGTCATCCTCATCTTCTAAAGCGTAATGAAAATAACCTTGAGAGAATCCAATGCCACATACTGGGCGACTTCTCAAATATACAGAACGCCTGGATCTGAACCCTTCATCTACAAAAAAGCAACGGCCCCGAAAATCCATACAACGCACGCGCATATCAGATTTTGGCAGATTAATTATTTTGCAAGCTTTCCCCTTCTCGAGATTGAATCCAACAATAGTTTGTCTCTTATTATCTATTACATGCAAAACTCCACGAAAGGAAATAGTACTGTAATCGAAGTCGCGATACTTAACGGCATCGGGAAGAACCATGGTCGTCCAGTCCCTTTTCTTCGATGAAAAAATCATGATCCTACCGTTATTCATGAGGTGGCCAAGAAGATGATAGTGTTGAGAGACATGAGGATTGAAGGCTAGTTCTTGAACATACACTTCTTCCCTAAACATAGGAATAGCAGCCCACTCCCCGGTGGCAGGATTGCAGGCATAGTAGGAATAGCAGTCTCTGTCCTGGCCTCTTGGGTTTACATTATCTCTTGCACGTACGAGGATTAGGCCATTGCAGCACTTGATGGCATCCCAATATTCATGATACGGCAGGAAGTTGAGAGTTGTATTGATGGTACACGTATCAACTGACAATGACGACGATGATGATGTTGATAGGCTGATGTAAAAGTTCTCCAAGTCGCGGAAGAAGATACCAGATGCAATATGTGGGAACTTGCCATTGTAGGAGGGGTCCAAGGTGAGGGCAAGCCATAATTTGGAGATGCATTTAAATCGGACAAAGGACTTGATCGACCGGCAGTAAGGCCAGGATCTCAATGAGGACATCATTGGGCAATTTGGCTACACGATGATCCATCTCCAACACCGAATATATGGAGTAGGACGAGTGCAGAAGGAAGGAATGAACTCGAGAATGTGGTGGTGTATTTGAGAGCTCCTGGTCTTTCAAAAATTTGTGACTTTCTGACAGGGCATCGTTGCACTTATAATAGAGTTTTTCATGGAGATGGAAGTGTCCCCATTGATTAAATGGTGTAACAGCTCAGGGTAATTTAAAACTAAGGGCGATTTAATTTATTTGTTTACACATTTGGATAATGCCCAGGTTTAGTGGTATAACAATTCATGGTAATTCAAAACTGTGGGCAATTTATTTCTTTACATATTTGGATAGCGCCCCATGTTTTGTTTGGTGGATATTGTGGATGCAATACCATCTATGTTCTCCGTACTAAATTTGCGATATATTTACATCCTTAAATTAATTATGTTCCTTGTAAAATGATTTACCTCTCATAAATGATATTTTTCCAAAGTTAGAATATATTTAATTTTAGATAGATATTAATAATTTAATGATTCAGACTATGCTTAAAATCCAATGTTGTGCCACATGGATGCAACTTGAGTGCATGCACTAAGACAAGAACCAACATATGTTACACTAATTGCAAAATGATGGACCAAATCCAGTATTACAAAAAATAATGTATTTGATAAAAAATCATTAAATATTAAACACTATTACTTAGTAATCACCGTTGCTTCCTGCATGGGGGCATGAATCTGTTGCGGTCCCATCCAAGACTTGTTGCATTGCTGGATGTGGTTACTGAGTTGGATAGTTCTGAATTTCCCTCCATTGGATGTGGGTATTCTGGAACCTGCAAAATGAAGAAGATATGAAAGTCTAATCATGGAGGAGTGGTTCTCTATGATGGACCTTGCGATGCCTAAATCAGTATTTGGCAAAAGCAAACAGAGAAAATAGAGGAAACTGTGCTTCTATGCAAATAATGCAGAGATAGAGTGCTAGTGAGATAGGATGAAAATAAGAGAGGCTATGGAAATTGGTGTAGGTGAGGCAATAGAAGTAGTAGATAATCATGGTGGTATATAGGCGAGGCGAGGTAAGTGGGTACTAGCAAGTCTCAGAAGATTGAGTAAGGCCTAGGCGAGGCAAAGTGGTCCTGGACTTCACCCAGATAGAAGTCTAGGACTCTTGGGTGGCTCTGAATAGACAATTGAGTCTCTCAAATGATACAAGACACTTAGGGATGCTTGCTTAGGAAAGCCCTTCTAGGGAAGGAGCTTTTTGGCAGAACCTTTGGAGGTGGACTTACCCAAAGGAGCTTTAGAAGAACTTACTTGGAGGGTCTGGGGAACAAATTTATAGATGAGATATATGGAGTACCTGACGTCTATGAAATATGAAGCATGCAATGCAGGAAGAGGTGGTTGGCACGTCGCTATAGGATATATACTCCTAGAGGAGTGTCTAGAGATGGCGCGGAGCCTGTCTACATGGCTAGCATGCTTCTATAGGGGAACCTACATTAATTAATGGTAGCCAAAGATAGAGGGCCATGATGCACCCCAATCCTTCTACAGGAAAAGAGCATGCTGGGCATCCTTGTACAACACCGGGGCTAAATGTCAAGATCTAAGAAGTTTGCTTATTGTACTAAACCAATAGGTGAGATAGCAAGGTGGTGGGTGAGGTGGCTAGGAGATGAGCTAGCAAGTGAGGTGGCAAGCCATTTGGCATCTATGTAGGCACGACCATTTTTAGATGCATCAAATGCTCCCCACTTCCTTGGATGAGAAATCTTCTCTGCCTCGAGCATAGGAAACAAAGGTTGAAGAACATGGGGCTCGACACCAAAATCTTTGCTTGCAGAAGATGGCTATCTGGTTGGTTCACTCCTAGTCTCAATGGGTGAAGAGTGAGGAGGATGCTTCACTCCATACCGAGCGAGATGATGGATGCTGGAGGCATGGGATGCACGTGACCCAAGTGAGGTGTAAAGTGTTTCATCCAGCTAGACAGTGCAAAACCGTAGCATTTATTTATGGCATGTACAACAACTCGGAGCGATGATGGCAATTCATGGCTCAAAGCAATGGTGGTTCAAGCAAAACAGCACATCCACTAGGGTGAAGGCACTCGTCCCCAAACGAGCCATCACATGCTGCTTTGATGTCCTGGCTTCCATGGCCAGTTGGAGGCTTTAAAAGGAAGAGGTGTTGTCCTTTTACATTTGCAACTTGCTATGGGTGAGTATAGTCTTTGCTACAAAGACGATTTGCTACTGCCATCACGAGAAGAGCTGTGATGAATAGGATGGGTCTTCTCCTTCCTTCTTGTTTGCATTTCTGCATTGTTTTATTGGTGTGTCCTTGGGGTTTTCCAACAAGACCAATGGTAGTAGAACATACTCCTGAGGCAATCGAGTCCATCCAAGGTGAGGAGGACTTGGTTAAGAATCCAAGAGGGGTATGCCATCCCAGTATCAATCAAGCTTGCACTATCAGGACCTTCTAAGAGGATGACCATAGGATCAGTGACCTGAGTGGTATTGCATGAAGACATGCTTAAGGCTAGATTGGGACTTTTGATTCCCGCCATTGTTGCCAAATTGCTCAGGTGGTACCAAGTATCCCACACACAGTTGGTCCCCAATGCTTGGCAAATGATTATAGGATTCTTCTACCATATGGTGGAGTGCACGGAGATGCCTCGTGCATAAATATTTAGAGCCTTCTTCTGGCTGAAGTCCAATGCAAATGGCTAGTGGTATGCCTTGTCAAGGAAGAGGTACTAGTCATCGAAGGGCCCGACCATGGTATACCACTGGAAGGAATGATTTTTCTTAATCACTTCCATGGTGACTTGATCATTCCTGACTACCTGGGTACGCCGAATAGGTCAAGGACACAAGATTACCTAGAACTACAAAATCTAGAGAAGATAATGGTCCATAGGTTAGGGGCTTCCTCCCCTCGAGGATCTCTTATGAAGGAGCTATTGTTGATAGCATTGTGTCGCAGGGACCCACTTGCTACTAATAAGTACTTCTCCAAGTTTCTTTAAGCTATTTCTGTTAGAAAATGTATCATAAAGCCAATCATCTGAGTTGTAAATAGTTAAGCTTATTATAATTTTTATATGAATCATTAATAAATAAAAGTTATTTTTTTGGTAGTTCATCACTTTTATTCATCTTCTTTTGAACTCTTTTGTAATAAAATCCTTAGAACTGCTTCCATTCAATAAAGGAGGATTTATCATGTAGTTCTTAAACCTGTTCGTGACCAAATAATATGATGTTACTAAGGATGACGATGTTTATCAAGTATAGGTATTGTGTACCATATGGATTGGTTATCCTCATAACCAAAGAGTGTAGAGATATAGTATGTCATGCATGTGAGTATAAGAGTACATATACCGAACATAACCAACTTTATAGAGTACTTGCTATCAAGAGTGTCTCTTAGAAAGATATGGGTATAAGTATCCTTTCGACCTGAGATCACCAAGATGACTTGCAAACAACTCACTATACTTAGGTGCTAGACTATGTAAATTTCTAATTCAGTAATAGAAGGATTTTGGGAACAGTCATTTATAAAATTGATGTATGAGTTAAGAAGGGATTGACTACTCTAAGGTATTGGAGATAATGCTCTGTAGTGTTTCAATTTAGAAAAGCCTTAGCTATGATAATCCTTGTGAGGAGTCATAGGATTTATTAGGTTGAGATATATCTAGATGTACTAATTAAGAGTTGGTAGTTGAGTCTGAAGTCATCCTGAATGTTAGGTCAAAAAGATGAATTATATAGTAACCATATGCCTAGGTTCATGAATGTTGCTTTGCAATCATTCAACATATCCAGGTGTTAGGACCTTGCTAGATAGTCATATCCATTAGTTTAAGAATTGGTTCCTCGCATACTGGCTTAGTATTCGAACCTATGGGATCATATATATTAGAAATTTCTGATCAATCATGATGACTGATTAATGATCGAGAATCATACAAGAATATAATTATTAATTTAATTAATAATTAACCTAATACAAATATTATAAATAAATAATTAATTAAATATTAATTAATTATAAGAAGATTAATTAGTAATTCGATTGCTAATTGGCTCAATTTGATTGAAAAAAAAAGGTTTAGATCAAGTCTAATTAAATTTGGTTCAATTAGGCTATACGATGACCTAATCGTTATGAAATTTTAATCTTGATTTGATTCAAGCTTTGCCTCGATTAATTCCTGTTTTAATTAGGATTTAAGGGACTAGTTGGATTAGGTTCAAATGCCCTAATTGGATCTAACCTTATTTGATTTGGTTGGATTTAAATTAGATAAAAACAAGAACCAAATTCCCTCCTAGCACCAACCCTAAAAAATCTCCCATTTTTTCTCCACGCCTCATATTGATGTTTCATGAAATTTTCCATGCCAAAATCAAAGATGTCACCCACTCTTTCTTTGTTCTAGAAGTGGATAAGATATGGATAAATTTTGGTTTAAATCTAAATTGGTTTTAAACTCAGTTTGATAGAGTTTCAGTAGAATTGAAACTTTTAAACCTTATCCCTATCTTATTGCATCTTATTCTCTCTATCTTCCTATCTCCATGCCATATAATTTTATGGGGTTTTCTTGGGATGTGTGACATATTTGAGACCTATTACCATGATAAATATGAGAGGAAACACTGAGAAAATAATTGGGAGAGGGATATTGGCATGAAAACAAGAAGGGCATGGGAGGGGTTCTAGGCACTAGGGTGTTTAGGGAGAAACAAAGAAGAAAGAAAATAAAGAGTGTCTTATATATTTTTTCCTCTTCTCCAGCTTTAATCCTCCTAATCTCATCTGCATGGGCTTCTCAAAGGGTTTGAGTGGTTTCAAAGGGGAAAAAATCAACCATTCAGTGGCCTTCGTGCAGAGCTAGCACTATAAGGACACTAATCATGTTCGGGACTTCATGTGAACTTTTGTAGAGGCTGGATAGACTATGCAGCTGTGAAGTGACCTAAAGATCCTTTACCACATGCCATCAGTAGCAATGAATATTGACTCATTATTAGGTATGAGATCTAATATCATATATTTTGTAGATTAGATCTACAGCATGCATCGACGAGATCAATGCATGATGATTTTATTTTTTATATTGCATATCTTATCAAGATCCTTTATAGGATTTTTTAGATTTGATCTATATGCATGTTTTTCTTATTAAAATTATTTAAAATCAGATTTGCTTTCACTAGGTTTTTGTAAAAAATACATGCATAAAAACCTACCCAATTTTCAACAGTTTCTCTTTTCAAAGGAGGAATGGTAATTGTATCTTGGCAGGCTTGTCTCTTCAGAAGGCAGAGGTAACAACCTAGGGGCCCACTTCACCTACAGAGGATAGGAAGGGTAAGTGGGTCCTGGATGAACTAGAAAAAATAGCAAAGATTTTTTTTTGGTAAAATGAGGAGAACTAATCTTTGTATATTTAGAAGAGATTACAAAATGAAGTAAATGTCAGCATAGAGTTGGTAACATATACATGTATCATACTGATAACACATAAGCACAATTGGATGCCAGAAGAGTTTGTCGCAGGAACATCCTTGAAGAAAGCTCATTATTGAATGTGACAATATGAGAGTTGGAGTGCCTTCCATTATCCAGATTGTATAAGATATAACTTTTTGTAACCCAGAGAAGATGTAGAGCACATATATAATAGCAAAGGTTGAGAAGTGACAATGACACCTAGAGGATCCCCTTATTCCTAGATTAGGTGAGGCTTCCTCAAAGGTTATTGGCACTCTAGGTGGTGAGGCTATGGAGACTGTGGAGCCTGCTTCCATGGTCAGTGAAGTTTCAAGGATGGTTGGAGATGTTTCGGAGGTTCCCTGTGAAGCTACAGAGATCGTCGATGAGGCGGCTGAGATGGTGGAGGTAGGCTATGGTACTATTGCGATCATGGATCAAGCTATAAGTGGGGTGGGGCCCTGAGTGAGGCTAGTGATAGCCATAGTGGCAACGTGGAAGAGATTACCACACTACTCATAAGGAAAGGTAAGGCTTCAAGAAGGCATAACCCGAAAGTGATGAAGGCAAGGTGGTGAGATGCATTCAGCCTTAAGGCTCCTGATGAGGAGGCCTGCTTCTCAATAATGAAGAAGTTCGTGCCTTCCCAATTCAGGGAGGATCTTCTTCAAGATGACATTTTGGAGAGTATAGAGTGACTCGTCCATGGTCTAATGATGGTAAGGTTACTAGACTTAAGCCTTTTTGCTTCTAAAGGACTTTGCTAATGACTTGATTGTGACTCTTTTTAGACTAACTTTGCAGTATAGGGTCAACTTTAGCATTTTGTAAGGCTGGAGAATGACTGTGAGCGGACTCACTGGTGTATCTCAATGTTAGAAACTAAGCGTGATGATGCTATAATGCAACTGAGTGTTACTTTTGAACAACTGACTGCTGAGCAAAACTGGAGTGAGAAGGTCATAGGTGACCTGGTAGTGGAACAAATATAGGTCGGAGACCTCTAGATTGAAGTCATCCGATTAAACAAGGATCTGTCCTAGTGGAAAAATGAGGTAGCCTGGCTTGGCAAGGAATTGGCCATGATTGAAGATGAGGCAGTGATGCTGAAGAGGTTGCTCACCCATGTTGAGAGCGATGTAGCTAGGTTGAGGGATTTGCTCATCGATGCAGAGGGCAAGGCAAGCAGGCTGAAGGAAGAGATGGCCATTCTACAAGGGTCGCTCATTGATGTAGAGGATGAGGCAACCAAGCAGAAAGAGGAAGCTACCAGGCTATGAAGGTTGGTCATCGATGTAGAGGACAAAGCATCCCTCGCTGAGTGTTGGGTCTTCGAGGCAACCATCGAGGCTATCGAGGCTTGCTGGAAGGGAAAAGACTTCTACCGAAAGCTTCTTGAATCCTATAAAGACACCTATGCTAAGGGTGTCTGATGATGTGGGAGAAAGGTGGCAAAGCACTACCTTGGTATTGATCTCAGTGTACTATCTTTAGGGGAGTCATCCTCTGGTAGCGAGTCTAGTGACTCTAATGTAGATGGGGATGGCAAAGTGATGTCACCTACCCCATAGCTTTTATTTTTTGTTTTGTTTCCAGTCATTCTCCAATTTGTAAATAGATCATTGGGACGTATGTATTGAGAATTCTTTTGAAATGGAATAAAACAATATTTTGTCTTTTATCTTCCTGTTAGATGTGTGGCCTAAATCAAAATAGTTTCCTATTTTATCAAGATTTTTGGAGGCATGGAGATGTAATTTTGGCATGGACTTTTTATGTTACATAGATTGGGATAGTGTAGATTTTCTAGTCACACATCCTCTTCTCCACTGTACGACACATCCTCTTCTCCACTGTACGACACATCTCTTCTATGCCACGTGACCAAAAAATTAGAGAAGATGATATTTTGAGAAGAGAAAAGGGAGAAAATAGTTTTCTTCCTTTTGGATTTGCATCTCCCTCAGAACCTGCATGAAAAGTTTACATAGGGTTCTAGTTCTTCATTGCTACACTCAATGTCTCTACCACCCCTTTCTTCCTCTATCTAATTATTCCATGCCATAAAACTCTAGTGAGAGATTCTTGAGAGAGAGGAGAAGGAAGAAAAAATAGTTTTGTCCTCCCTTAGGAATCCTAGATGAAGTCTCAAAGTCTTGCACGAAGGGTTCACACAAAGGCTACAAAGGTTGCAGCCCTTTCTTCAAGTTGTTAAAGGAAGATCAAGATCTAAGCCAGAGAACATGCCTATGAAAGAGATTGCACTCTAGTGGAATCATTGAGTTGATTAGGAACAAGTCCTGTACAGATACTAGTAGAGGCCATGCACGTGGACAGCTCCTACAGGAACCCTGATGTTCCACTGGATCTGACACGATCGAAGTTGAAAAAAGGATAGAGATCGAGATAAGTGTTCTATCCTTCTTCTAATTTTTATTTTATTTCAAATCTATTTTCATGTGATGATTAACTAATTAGTATGTTAGATAAATCTTTAGGTGGATTTTAAATTAATTATGCATGCTTTTACGAAAAGGTTTTGTAAACAGCTTTCACTAAGGTTTTAGAATTCCTGATTTTATGCATGCTTGCACTAGATTTCCTACAATGATATTATAGCCTAGGATTGATCTAACATGCATGATTAAGTCAAGATCTTAAATAAAATAAAATTAATTTCATAATTATTATGATTCCTTTAGCCAAGTATTCGGATTTGGTACATCACCATGACCATCTAGTCATAAGAGCTAAATAGGATTTAAAGGCCCTTTTTTCATTCGATAGAATCTTTAATGATGTGTAGGGGTACCGCTTATGATTTGACTCACGAAGAAAAACATGGAAACAAAATTAAGTTCATATTTTAGATCTGAAATTAATTACATAAGATGTAAGTTAATCAATTTGATCTAAAACAAGATGTATGAGATACATGAACTAGTGTTTAGATTTGAATACCAATTCACGATCATAAACTATTAATTCTATGAACTTATACATAATCTAAAAATTATTTTTAGGTTCTAAATTTTTAGTTCATGGATGTAGCTATGGATTGAATAATTAGATCAAGTGATTAGACTATACATTAGGATTTTGATTAGATCAAGCTAGAGCCTTGATTCAATTTTGAGTAGCTGATAAATCTAATCAAATAGTTGATTAGGGTTAGGTCAAAAGAACTCAAAATTGAGCTTAGATATAGTTTGGTTATATTGATTTATACTTGATATGAATTGATTAATTTAAAAACTAATTTGACTCAGTGGTCCGAGATCGAGTTGCTAGGTTGACCTATTCATACTTATTGACCAATTGGTATTTAAGAAAAGTCTTGATCACAGTTATTAATTAAGGCTAACTCTTACTTGGCCAACTCAATTGGTGTCTAAGAAAAGAGGTTAAATGGCAAAAACCTCCTATTGATCTTACTTACATGGCCAACTTGGTCAACTAAGTTTTGATTAGGTTGCCTGTTGATTCGAGTTTACCTATGACACATAGGTTAGTCAGACATGAGATGTGCGGACATAAACTAGGATTGTTGACATAAGATATGCTGACATAAACCTAGTGAGTTAGATATGAGATGAGCTGATCCAAACTAGACTTTATCAAATATGAGATGGGCTAATCTAAACTACAATAATTAGACATAAGATATGTTGACCCAAACCAAGTAAGTCAGATATAAGATGTGTGACATGAACTAGGATTAGACATAAGATATGCTGATCCAAACTAGGTTAGTCAAACATAAGATATGTTGACCTGAATCGACTAAGTCAGACATGAGATGTGCTGACTTAAACTGGGTTGGTCAGACATAAGTTATGCTAACCTAAATCAGGTCAGACATAAGATGTGTTGACTGATTAAGAAGAGATATGAATCCAAATTTTCTCAAAAATATTAAGTTTTATGTCTTCTACCATTGTAGAACTATGGGCATATCTCGAGTGTTGATTGTTCTCAACTGGATATAATGGTTTAGTTGCATGAGGGGGGCACAACCATTATATTAACATGAGATGTTACAGGATGAAGATGGAGTTAGACCCAATAACTATTAAATGAGGGACTCAACGATGGCTTCATTTTGCATTAAATGGTGGATCCAGTTTAACTAGGAAGTGTATGCAATAACTATTAGATAGGCCCATATGACTTAAAGACCAAGTTGCTACAATATACTTGAGAAGTATTAGACAAAAATGATCCACTCATTGGTTTATGTATTACCAATAACTATTAGATGAGATGCACAAAATCAGTGGGACCACAATATCCACTAGGATCCCTAATGGTGTAGGGGTTTTCGTATCTTTATAGAGGAATATGAGAATCTATGAAAATAGTGAAAGTCAATTTATTTCATAAAGTTTTTAAAATAAATCTAAAATTAAATATAAATATCTAATTAGAATCTTTACTCTTTGAGATTAAGTCCGCTTTCAACCCTCTTGATTCTTAGACCAATTGATTAACCAAAATATAAAGACTAGCTCAATTTGAGAATTGATTAAGGCTAAATATTGTAATAGACCAGGACTATCCTATGTTACCAAGCTATCTAATGGCTAATCTAAGTGCAGTCGATCCATGATCTTTATTTGACAATGATTAGGGATTAGGAGCTTGAAAAGCTTAGGCATCATGATATATAAAGATTGCACATATATTTGATCCAATAGTCTTGATCCGATTCATATGGATAATGTATTATAAACTATCATTTGAATATGATTGAGATAATTAGGTCAACACATTGGAAACTATTAAAGGGACTCTAAATAGTTCAAGGGGTATGCTTCTTGATACGGAGTAGACTCTTATACCTAGAACCCTTATAAGATAAATAGGATACACTTTTGAAAGATATATCATCTCAAATTTAAAATGACCTTATGGTTTCTTCTATTTTCAATTGCGTTATAGACTCCATAAGAAAATAGAGAGCTAAGGTACCTTGTAGGTGGGTAACAGGATAATAGTTGCTACTGTTGACTCATGACCTCTATGATTACCATTTGGTTAGAGAGATATTATCTACTAGAATAGAAATTTGATTTCTATCACTATCCATTTATTTGAGAAATAAATTAGATGTAGGTGGTTATATAAGTGCTAGTCTCTACCTACATGTGGATGAATTTGTTGAGAAATAAGTGAGGATTTGAGAGATCCTGTAAGATGATGTTAACCTGAAGTATATAGGTTATACCTAAGGTTTAGTCAAGTCAAAAAGAAAGGATGAACAATTAAAAAACCATGGGCCTTTTGGCTAATTGATTATTGAGTCATTTCTAATTTGTAAATCCTATCTTGAAGAATATTGACTAAGATACCTTTTGTGAGACAAAAGATGTGGGTTAAGACCACTAATGTACTTGCTTGAGTACACATTCATGTTGTTAAAGAGAAGATATCTTATGTTATTCTCTAGAATAATTACTTTGTCTTAGTTTTATTAGAAGTATTACTACAATCTAATTAGGAGTCATATGTTATTGTTAGGAAATGTGTCCTAAAGCTAATCATCTATATTGTAGATGGTTGAGCTCTTTATAATTTGTACATAAATCATTGATAAATAAAATTTATTTTTGGTCGTTCATCTTATTTTGCATCTTCCTTTAAACTCTTTTGAGATGATGATCTTAGAACTATCTCAATTCGATAAAGAATGATTTATTGAGTAATTCTTAAATATGTTCGTGATCAAATGATACGTTGTAACCTAGGATGACAATGTTTATCGAGCATAAGTTAATGTATGCCATATGGGTTGATTGTCCTTATAACCAAGAAGTATGGAGATACTGGTATGGAATGCAGGTAAGTATAGGTGTATACTGCATTGAACGTGACCAACTCTGTTAAATACTCTGCTATCAAGAGTATATCACAGAAGGATATTGGTATAAGTATCCCTCTGACCTAAGATCATCACGGTGGCTTGTAAGCAACTCATTTTACTTAGGCACCAAACTATCTTGATTTCTAATCTAGTGATGTAAGGTTACTGGATGCAATCAAATACTTATTAAGTCAGTGATGAGTCAAGATGGAATTGACCACTCCAAGGTATTGGAGAAAATACTCTATGGTGTTTCAATTTAGCAAGATGTTGGCTGGGACAATCCTTGTGAGGAGTCACAAGATTTGTTAGGGTAAGACATATCTCAATGTATTATTCAGAAGTTAGCAGTTAACTCTGAAATTATCCTAAGTACTAGATCAAAGGGATGATTATATGGTAACCATATACCTAAGTTCTTGAATATCGCTTTGTGAACATCGACCTATCCTGACATTGGATACCATTGATAGATAGTCATATCGATTAGTTTAAAAATTAGTTCTTGGACTACCTGCTTAGTATTTGAACCTATAGGATCATACAAATAAAAAGTTTCTAATCAATCATGATGGCTAATTAACAATTAAGAATGATTCGATGGCAAAATTATAAATATGATGAATAACTAACTCTACATAACTATTATAAATTAATAATTAATTAATTATTAATTTATTATAGAAGGATTAATTAGTGATTGGATTTCTAATTGGCTTAATTCAATTGAGTCAAGAGGTCTTGGTCAAGTCTAATTGAATTTAGTTCAATTGAGTTCCACCCGATTGGGTTATTTGATAATCTAATTGCTAAGAGATTTTTAGTTTCGATTTGATTCAGACTTAGGCTCAGTTTATTCTAAATTTAATTGAGATTTAATTAAGTATAATTAGGACCTAATTAAATTTGGTTCAAGTAGGTTAAATTAGTTATAACCAAATTAGTTTTGGTTCCTAACTAATTTTGATCAAATCTTAATCAAATCCTAACCTAGTCTAACTTATTTTCTTCTCTAAAAACTCTTCATGCCTTCCTAGAATTTTTTAAGAATTCTTCATGAAAAAAAATAGTTTTTTTCATCCTCCCTCATTTTCATTTAGATTAGGATTGGTTTGAATTAAATCTGGATTTATTTGAACTTAATTGGAAGAGTTTCTGTTGGGAATAAAACCCCTAGTTCTACCCAGACTCTATCACTTTATCCTAATCTAAGCCTTCCTCTAATCAACAAAATTTTACTTCAGTTTTTCATCATATATGCAATATTAAGAGCCTATTGCAAGGTGAGATCTGAAGTTGAATTGCTAAAAAAATAAAAGGGAGGGGGCATGAAAATCAAGTGGGGCATGAAGGGATTTTTCTTGGATTCTAGCTCTAGGTCTTCTAAGGAGAAGGAAAAAAATAAAAGAGGCTTTTTTTAGATTTTATTTTTTCTCTACCCTTGATCCTCTTTGTCTTCTAATTTTTTATCTTCTTAGAGGGTTCAAGAAGACCCAAGAAATATTTTTTATTCGGCCAACTAGTGGCCTTTACGTGGTCTAGCAGTCCAAAAAGGTTGATCATGCAGGACATCATGTAGACGATTCATAGGACCAGATATCCTATGTAGCTGCAAAGCGATATGGAGATCCCTAACCACATACCATCAATAGCGGCAACCATCGACATATGATCATGTATAAAATTAGATTTCATATTGTTTATAGATTAGATCTACCACATGCAGGTAGATCGATGCATGCAGATTTTATTTTCTATATAGCATATCGTATTACAATCCTTATTAGGGAATATCCTAAATGCATATTTTCTATTTCAAATAGTTTTAAAATAGATATACTTCTACTATAAATTATAAAAAAACCATACATAAAATCCTAGATGATTTTCAATAGTAGTATCAAAGTGATCGATTTTTATAACATGATTTGTAAATGTAGAACCTTATACATTAAATGCAATCTTAATCTGAGTAACTACTTCAGATTGGGTTAATCACCATGGTTATCTGGATATAGGAGAAAAGTAGGGTTTAAAACTCTCTCTTTCCATTCAATGAGATCTCTTATGGCATGTAGGGGTACCGCTAGTGGTTATATCTCATTAATAAGTGGGATAAAAGGAAAATCATTGAAGTTATTTCAAAAATCAGAACTATTTTTCAATGATTTGATCTTCATTAATTTGGTAATTTTTTATCTAAAATTAATATATTAAGGTTTGTTTTTATGTTTAGAATATGAAACATAGAATTAATTTCAGCAAATGACTATATCGTATAGACAAGATCTAAAAGTTTTTAATGTATATGTAATGCATATAAATTATTTAGATCTAAAATTTAGCAAAATTAATCTTGATTAATTGCTAGAATTAAAAGGTCTATTATTAGATCTAGAATTGTGAATTAAAGATCTAATCATATTTCATAAATCATGGATCTTGGGTTAGCTTAAATCAGATCAAATAATCGGGTTAGATCTAGGATTAGAATTTTGAATAATATGGATCTAATAGAGAATTGGATTTAATCTAACCAAAAGTTGATTATAATTAGGTCAAATTTTCTCTAAATCAAATCTATATGATAGTTTGATTAAGTGCATATTATAACAAATGGACCTGATTATGGCTCAGCAATCAGACCCAAATTTCTAGACTGGTCTGATCAAATATGATGAACCAGTTGGTGTCTAAGGTAAGTTTAACATTTTGATCATAGTCATTAATTAGGGCTACCTCTTACCTGGCCAACGTGTTTGGTATCTAAGAAAAGATGTTAATGATGGTATCAGAGACTTGGAGCTAATCCCTCCAAGTATCGACACTTGCAAGTATCGATACTTGGCTGTGACGAGTAGAAATTCTAAAAAGATTTTTGGGAAGGTTTTGATTTCGAAATTTAAATTCGAATTTCGAAATCTGGCTAGTTTTGGCTCCAAGCTTTCATGGAATGATGGTCATTCTTGCCATTTAAGCTTAGAACCTATTTGGTATAGCCCTCAACCTTCTCCCCAATCACTCCTCCTTCCTCATGCTCCCTCTCATGGCTGCCTTTTTAAATAAGGGTTATTTAGGGCTGCCAAGCGAGATGAAACCGTTTTCCTGTTGAAGAGTTTTCTTACTGCTAAGATTTTGAGAGGGAAGAGCAAAGGGGCTTGTGAGGACTAGGATATTGGGTGTATGAATACCTAGCACTCAAGCTAGGTCTTAGGAAGAGAGCTAGTTAGGAAGGGTTCCACCTCTCCTCCTTGTCTTCCAAGAAGAAGTAGATCGGTCTCAAGGATCCCAAGGAGCTAGCACTCTAAGAGAGTTAATTAGAATCGAGCCCTAGTGTAAACTATTCATGGAGGCTAGACACGTGTGTGGCTCGAGGGCTTTTCACAATCTCTTTCTAAAGGTATGAAGGTAAGGTATCCTTATGCCTTTTGGTTCTTTTGCTGCTTATGATGTCTTTTGCATGCTATATTATCATACTTGTTCCTGTTGCAGGCAGATTGGTAGATCGTTTCGATCGATCTACCAATCCTTCTGCTGTGCTTATTTTAAAATTATTTTAAAATATATTTTTTTCTGCCATGCATGCTCATTTTGCTTTTCCTTCAATAGTATCAAAGATTTGATGACTTAATCCATGGTTTTGAAGCCAATGTGGTCAATCAAAATTTGATCAGATAGTTCATTGATTTGAGTTAACCCATGCTAGTAAGGATGATTAGCTTGACTGATCTAGGTATCCTTGGATTAATTATATCTTTGACCCTCATCATAGACTTGATAAGTCAATGGGAGGATTGGTCCATATCTTCTTTTCTCTTCTAAACCATTAATAAAAATTTCTAAAATTATTAAAACCTTGAAATGATGAAGTTATAAGGATAACCAAGTCATAGCCTTCCATTAAGAGGATGGTAATGGATTCAATAGTTAAGATGATTATTAGAGATCCAAAGACCTGGTGCTTATCTGACTATTGAAATTATCATATATATTATGATGATTCAGTCATGACTCTCATAACGGTGATAAGGTGGGCCGAACCATACACGAGCTTAGTCATTTGTTGGTTAGAAGCACTAAGTCGGTCATGTTAATAGTTAGACCTAACCAGGATTTTGAATGAGGTGCCACACACCTATTGAAGAGAGCCTGGGACAAAATTAAATACTAGAAGTTATTTGGAGAAATAATAGATTGAGAACTTACCTTTAAATCTACATGGATGGGTCGAGCCACACTCAAGCTCATGTGTAGTCTATAGATTCTAGACCTGCTAGAAAATTAATGTATTTCCTAGGATTGGAGATAAAGTCTACTAATTTGAATAAAATAATGGGAAGACTTTAAACTAAAGTCCAAGTCTTTAGGATTAAATGATTCATGTACTATTAGATCTTGTTCTCTTTTTAGATTAATATGGCTACTACTTTATTGCTAGACAATGAAAAACTAATAGGATCTAATTTTGATAATTGGCATCGAAAGTTGATCCAGACCAAGAAAATAAGTATAACCAGGTCAAGTAGAGTGCTTCTTTTATAACAAGCATAGATATTGGAAGAGGAATTATCCTCTTTACATTATCTCGTTGGACTCGAACAAGCTAACAAAGAAAAAGAACTAGCAAGTAGTTGCTGGACAAGGTACTTATATAATAACTCCTTATAATTTTTTCATTTGTAATACTACTACATAGATATTAGATACCAAAAGTCCTATTGATATTTGCAATACATTGCAAGGACTTTAGGTTAGTAGAAGATTTTATACGGTGAGCAATTCCTAATATTGGAGATGGAAGAGCAGATCCAGTTCTAGGCTTAGAAATTATCAAGCTTGTATTCAAGTAAATATTGCTATTTTAAATAATTACCATTATTATTTTAGTTTTATAATGAATGTAATTTCTATAGGCCTTTGGGCCAAGATTTATTTTTATTTATTAATAAAAGATGAATATTATGATATTATTTTGAATGGTGTTACTGTAATGAGTGGATAATTAAAAAATAATGTTTATGTATTATCATAATCTGTCAATATAGTGTATACATTGAGCATATGCCCTGAAATAGATAATATTAGTGATACTTATCTTCAGCACTATAGACTAGGTCATATTAATAAAAATAGGATAAACAGGTTGAGACAAAAAGGTCTCCTTGAGATCAATGATTGTGAATCATTGCTGACCTATGAATATTGCCTTCTTGGAAAGATAATAAAGTTATCTTTGTTGACTCCACTAATTGATTTTGATGATAAGAAAAATAGTTAAGTATAATTTGAGGACTAATGATTTGCTTTAAGTGTGTTTTCATTGAAGGATGCTTACAAAATTTGAAGAAGTCCAATTGTGTTGAAAAACCAAGTTTGAATGGAATGATTGCTCAAAACAAGACTTGGACACTCAAAGAAATGGTTGAATGGATGACTAAGGAAATGGAAACATGTTCCAGCACAAGTTCAGCAATTTCTGTACTTTTTCAATGATATGTCGACTCAAGGTGTCGACACATGACATGATGTGTTGACACATAAAGATGATGTGTCGACTCAGGCCGGTATGCAGCAATGTTTCAAATGACACAGTTGATGTATCGACACATGGACCTTATATGTTGACTCAAGGTATCGACACATGGATCAACACATCGCCTGAGACTTTCAAGCCATAGAACTTGTAGAAGTTGAAGGAACAGTTGATGTGTCGACACATGGATGCAATGTGTCGACTCAATGTGTCGATTCAATCGAGAATGTGTCGACTCAGCTAATTTTTTCAGAGAATCTGAATGAACACTTTGAACTTGTGTCGACTCAAGAAGAACATGTGTCGACATTATGTGTCGACACATGAAGAGGAAGTGTCGACACATGGAGTTCTGACAATAGTAACAGCTAGTTTTTTCAAGCACAGAACTCGCCCAAATGCCCTCCAACAACTAGTTTTTCAAGTATAACGGCTAGATTTCGGTTTTGGGAGCTTGGGAAGGTATATAAAGGCTCCAAATCAAATCAAGACAACAACTATTCAACTATTCAAAAAGGTATTGAATATCCAAAGAGATTTTAGAAAGAAAAGAAGAAAGAAGTGCCTTAACTCCTATCCATTCAAGGTTCAACCACTCATAACCTAAAGGAAGCCTCCAAGCATTCAAAGCCATCAAGAGCATTGAAGATCATTCAATCTTGGGCATTCAAAAGGCTTCAATAAGAGCAAAGCAATGCCACATCGAGCTACATTGACTTATTTGCTTTATTATTGAAAGTTTACATTGGTTCTTTATTTCTCCATCTTATATCTTGTAAAGGTTATTGGTTAGCCTATTGGAAAATCAAGTGAGGTTATTGGTAAGCCTTGAAAACCAATTAGGTTGGTGGTTAGCCCGCAAAACCACTAAGGTTCTTGGTTATCCCGGAAAACTAAGGAAGATTTTTGGTTAGCCTTGTGAAAACTAATTAGGTTCTTGGTTAGCCCATAAAATCAAGTGATGTTGTGACTTGTGAGCCTTGTAAAACAAGTCGGGTTTTGATTAGTGAGCCCGGAAAACTAATCGGCTGTAATCGTTGGATTATAGTGAATTCAAGGGGATCTTAGGAAGTGGATGTAGGTACATTGTTGGCACCGAACCACTATAGCTTGTTGTATTTGTGATTGCTTGTTCTATCCTTCCTTGCTCTTTACATTCTTGCTTATTGCTTTTGATTTTCGCTGTACTATTACTTTAGAGCATTATACTTAAATTTTAGTACCTTGTTGAATTGAATTGCATATCTTGTCTTGTGAAGTTTGCTACTTGTATTATCAAGTTTAGCTTTAAATTTTTTAGAGATCCAATTCACCCTCCCTCTTGGTTTGCTTTTGGGCAACAAGTGGTTTCAGAGCCTTGTTCTTAGTATATAGGCTTTACCGCCTTGAGTAAAGATCTATGGCAACCTCAATTGGTACTAGTATAGTTGAGGGACAAGCCTCAAATAGACCTCCATTTTTTAATGAAACAAATTATACTTATTGAAAAACTAGAATGAGAGTTTATATGCATTCGATAGATTATAATTTGTGGAAAGTAGTTGACAAGGGTCCTCATATTCCTTCGGTGGTGGTTAATAGTGTTTCCATCCCAAAACTTGAAGAGGATTGGGATGAAAATGATATTAAACAATCCGAGATCAATGCTAAGGCAATGAATCTCTTGTATTGTGCATTAGATCCTAGTGAGTTTAATAGGATATCTACATGCATGTCCTCCAAAGAAATATGGGACACACTTGAAGTTATCCATGAGGATACCGATCAAGTGAAGAACACTAAGATCAATATGTTAGTGCACACATATGAGATGTTATGAATGGAACCAAATGAATCTATCACTAATATGTATACACATTTTACAAATATTGTAAATGCTATGAGAAGTCTTGGTAAAGTCATATCTAATGCTGATCTTGTGAATAAAATTCTTAGGTCACTTTCGATGTCGTGGGATCCAAAGGTGACCACAATTCAAGAAGCAAAGGATGTGGACAAGCGACCTCTTGAGCATCTAGTGGGATCGCTCATGACTTATGAGCTCAATCTAAAACAAAAATTTATGGACATGGATAAGAAGAAGAAGGGGATTGCTTTCAAGTCTAATATTCAAGAAGAATCCTCGATTGATGAGTCCGAAAATGAAGAAGAGGAAGAATGTGAAGAAGCCCTCCTTGCTCATAAATTTAGAAGATTCATGAAGAGGAGGAAGTTTTTTCACAAGAAGAAATTTCAATCCAAGGAAAAAGGAAAGGAAAAAGAAAAAGAGAAAGAAAAAGAAAAGGAGAAGGAAGTACCTACATGCTTTGAATGCAAGAAGCCCGGGCACTACAAATTTGATTGTCCTCTCCTCAAGAAATCAAGGAAGAAACTAAGGAAGAAAGCCATGATGGCCACGTTGAGTGATAGCGAAGACTCCAGTTCAGAAGAAGAGCAGACTAAAATTGCAAATCTCTGCTTCATGGCACATCAGGATAATGAAGAGGTATGTTCCGACTCTGAAGCTGATTTTATTTTTGATGAACTTAGAAGTGCTTTCGAAGAGCTTATGCATGATTATAAATTAGTTTTATCTGAAAATAAGAAACTAAAAAAGCATGAAATTGTTTTTCTTTAGAAAACAACTTCTTACTAAATGATATTAGTACTTTGAAATCTAAATTAGATGTTTTGGAAAAGAAAAATAGTGCTTTAGTTATGGAAAATGAAGTTTTAAAAAGGCCTAAACAAATTGTTTCTAACAATGAGCTTTTAAAGAAAAACAAGGATTTAGAACTTTAAAATGCTAAACACAAAAATGAACTCAAAAAATTAAAACCTTTTGTTGACAAATTTACTTATAGTTCAGAAAAGTTGAATTTACTTTTAAACAATCAAAGAGCTATTTTTAACAAGGCAGGTTTAGGATATAAACCACAAAAGCAACAAAAGTATTTCAAAAACATTTTTATACCTGCATCATCCAGTATTACCTATTTTACTTGTAGAAAATTAGGTCATAAATTATATCAATATAATTTCAGAAAAATCATGTCTTTTGGTAAAGTGTGGGTTCCAAAAGGAACCATTTTGAATGCTAACCCGAAAGGATCCAAGTTAGCTTGGGTACCTAAAAACAAAGCTTGATCTTATTGCAGGTGTGTCTTGCAACTAAGGAAAACAAACAAATTTGGTATATTGATAGTGGTTGCTCAAGACACATGACTAGAGATGTGAAGTGATTCACTTATCTTGAAGCTTTGAATGGAGGGAGTATGACCTTCGGTGATAATGGTAAAGGTAAAATCATTGGAATTAGTAAGGTTAACATAACTCCTTCTAATAGTATCAGTAATGTACTTTTAGTAGATGGTTTAAAGCATAATCTTTTGAGCATTAGTCATTTTGTGACAAAGGTTTTCAAGTAATTTTCAAATCATCTTATTGCATGATTTCTAGTCTAGATATAAATGGAGTACAATTCATTGGAAAAAGGCATGAAAATATTTATCTAGTAGATCTTGATGATCTATCTTTGCCTAATGGAGAATGCCTTGTTGCAATGAATTCTACCAAGGAAGAGACTAATTGGTTATGGCATAGAAGGTTAGGGCATGCTAGTATGTACCTTATTTTAAAACTTTCCAAAAAGAATTTAGTTAGAGATTTACCTAAATCAGTTTTGAAAAAGATAAAATTTGCCAAGCATGTCAATTTGGAAAACAAGTCAAAACTTCTTTTAAACCAAAAGAATTTGTAACTACTAGTAGACCACTTGAACTACTCCATATGGATCTCTTTGGACCAACTAGAACATCAAGTCTAGGAGGCAAGAGATATGGATTAGTTATTGTGGATGATTTTTCGAGATTTACTTGGATTTTCTTTTTAGCACAAAAAGATGAGTCATTTTATGTATTCGTAAAGTTTTATAGAAAAGTTTCAAACGAAAAAGGTGTTTCAGTCATTTGTATTCGTAGTGATCATAGAACCGAATTTGAAAATTAAGATTTCGAAAACTTTTGTAATAAAAAAAGCATAGAACACAATTTCTCTACACCTAGGACACCTCAGCAGAATGGGGTAGTAAAAAAGAAAAATCGTATTTTAGAAGAAATGGCACGCACTATGCTTTGTGAAAATGATTTGCCAAGGTATTTTTGGGCTGAAGTTATAAATACAGCATGTTATGTTTTGAATCGAGTTTTGATATGCCCTATTTTAAAGAAAACTCCATATAAGCTTTGGAACCAAAGAAAACCAACTTTGAAATATTTTCGAGTTTTTGGTTGTAAGTGTTTTATTTTGAATAATGGAAAAGATCATTTAGGAAAGTTTGATGCCAAGTCTGATGAAGGTATCTTCTTAGGATACTCTACATCAAGCAGGGCATATAGAGTATTTAACAAACGGACTTTAATTGTAGAAGAGTCAATGCATGTTGTATTTGAAGAATCTACTAACAAATCCTCAAGAAAAGATGATACATCTGATGAATGTGCAGGTGCTAACAAACTTCATAAGCTGATATTGGATGATCAAGCTCAACCAAATGAAGAAAATCAGGACAAGGATGAGAAAGAAGATGACACTCCAATGCATCAAGATCTATCTAAGGAATGGAGATATGCTCATGGACACCCTAAGAAAATAATCTTAGGTGATCCATCTAAAGGGGTAAGAACTCGAGCTTCTATTAGAAATGAATGTGACTATTGCTTTTGTATCTCAAGTAGAACCTAAATGTTTTGAAGAAGCTGAAAAAAACTCTAATTGGATCAATGCTATGCAAGAAGAACTAATACAATTTGACAGAAATAATGTTTGGACACTTGTAAAAAGACCATCTAATATTTCAATTATTGGCACTAAATGGATATTTAGGAATAAATTAGATGAAAATGGTATTGTCATTAGAAATAAAGCTATGCTAGTTGCTAAATGCTACAATCAGGAGGAAGGGATTGACTTTATTGAAACCTTTGCTCCTGTTGCTAGACTTGAAGCAATTAGACTATTGTTAGCATTTGCCTGCTTTATGAACTTCAAATTATTTCAAATGGATGTTAAGAGTGCTTTCTTAAATGGTTTTATAAATGAAAAGGTCTTTGTTGAACAATCACCTGGTTTTAAAAATTATGCACATCCTGATCATGTTTTCAAACTGCACAAAGCACTTTATGGATTGAAGCAAGCACCTAGAGCATGGTATGAAAGGTTAAGCAAATTTCTTATTAAAATAAATTTTCTAGAGGAAATGTTGACAAAACACTATTTTTAAAAAGGAAAAATAATATTTATTAGTAGTACAAAGATATGTTGATGACATCATTTTCGGTGCTACTAATGAAATTCTTTGTCAAGAGTTTGCTAAGTTAATGCAGGGTGAGTTCGAGATGAACATGATGGAAGAGCTAAATTTCTTTCTCGGACTCCAGATCAAGCAAACTTAAGATGGTATCTTCATCAACCAAGCTAAGTATACAAGAGAAATTATCAAAAATTTGGGATGGAGATTACTAAGCCAATAGGTACGCCTATGAGCCCCTCATGTAAACTAGATAAAGATGAAAATGGTAAATATGTAGATCAGAAATTATACAGAGGCATGATAGGCTCTTTACTGTATCTGATTGCTAGTAAACCAGATATAATGTTTAGTGTTTGCATGTGTGCTAGATATCAGTCTGAACCTAAGAATCACATCTTATGGCTGTTAAGTGCATTATTAGATATATGTCTGGTACTATTAGTATTGGTTTGTGGTATGCTAGAAATTCTTTTGCTGAATTAATTGGATATTTTGATGGAGACTTTGCTGGTTGTAGATTAGATAGAAAGAGTACTGGTGGAACTTGCCAATTTCTTGGGGTTAACTTAATCTCATGGTTTAGCAAGAAACAAACTTCAGTTGCACTATTCACAGCTGAGGCTGAGTATATTGCAGCAGAAAGTTGTTGTGCTCAAATCTTGTGAATTAAGCAACAACTTGAAGACTTTGGAATCAAGTTGGCTAAAATCTTATTAAATGTGATAATACCAGTGCTATTTGCTTGACAAAAAATCCTGTTCAACACTCTAGGAGCAAGCACATTGAAATTATGCAACACTTTATTAGAAATCATGTCGAAAACAATGATATTTTGCTTGAATTTATATGTACTGAATTTCAATTAGCTGATATTTTAACTAAACCTCTCTTGGAAGATCGATTCTATATGATTAGAAGAGAGCTCGGGATCATCAATCCATTTGATTAAACTTTCTCCCTAATTTGACTCAAATTAGATCTATTCAACCTTATTTATGATGAATCATGATTAATCATCGATGATTTGACTCCAAAAACCTTTATTTCAATTGATTTTGATCATTCTGAGAAATTCCCAACTTTTCAGTTTTTAAGTTGATGTGTCGACACATCATGTGTCGACACCAAAATGTGTCGACACCAAAATGTGTCGACACATGCGTGAGCCGACACATGACCGACGAAAAACTGAGATTTAAGGGATTTTCGAATCATTTTTTTCCAAATTTCATTCTCCTCGAGCCGACACTTTGATTCCAGGTATCCATCCTGTTCATCCTCTCGTTTCCTTGCTTTTAGTTTTCTTGGATTTGAAGGTTCGGTGGTTGTTTTTGTTGGATTTCCTCCTAGGTTTTAGCTCCTAAACCCTAGAAACTCCTTATTTCCACCAAAAACCTTGCCAAATCTTTGATTCTTAATAATGGGTCCTCGCAAACAAGTCGTTCGCCGACCTCGTCAGTCACAGCATGAAGAGGAGCGAGAACGAAGGCACGACATGAGTCTAGAGCTCCGAATCCGCATACACGACCGTTGTTTGCACCTTATAGCCGGATGAGCTCCAAGACAGTGGTTGGAGGATGCCGAGTGGACTTTACTTTCTTAGACCAGCAGCATTTCAGGATTGGAGATTGGATTAGACATGCTGGTTTGGCCTCTTTTTGTTCGCTCAGCGAGAGATACTATCCAGGGCTGATGAGAGAGTTCTATGGTTCACTTTCCCGAGGGTCTGATGGCTGGATTGCTCAGGTCAGAGGATGGGATATTCCCATTTCATCAGAGATTTTGAGCCGAGTGTGGGATATACCCATGACTGGATCAGTTATTGACAGTCTGATGGACAGAGTTAGTGGCCTCCGGTGTATTTTTGAGTCCGATATCTTACTAGAGGGAGCCACTGTTCCAGCATCGAGACTATCTGCGGAGATGAGACTGCTACATCATATTGTCGCCTAGATTCTTCTACCGAAGACCAGTCATTTTGACTACATTGCCGAGCGAGAGTTGCTGGTGAAGGTCTCACTGATTCAGTTTACGCCGATTTGTCTTCCGGTTCTGATGGTTCATCAGATTACTGAGGCGGCGTCTAGTCAGCAGCTCTGCTTACCATATGGCATGGGATTGACAGTACTGTTTTGGGAGTATGGAGTCAGCTTCCAGGATGAGCCTTATCGTACTTTGATCCATACCGATGTGTATGACATCAGGTCATTGCATCGGATGGGTTATCATTTGGTCCGAGGCCAGTGGACACGGAGGATATCAGGTCAGGTCGAGGATAGAGCTAACATTGATGAGGACATGGCAGAGAAGGAGCGGATTCTTTCAGGTGAGGCTGGACCGAGCGAGACACAGCCTGAGATGGCAGCACAGCCAGCTCAGCCTGATCCTTCTACATCTGCCCAGCCATAGCCAGCGCAGATAGAGACTCGTGGTACTTTGGATACCTTAAGGACAGAGTCATACACAGAGATCGATGTTTTCATTATGAGGCAGTGTCTAGACATATTTATTGCTGATACGAGAGATAGCCACATTGGTCTTAGTGATGGTATTTGGCTATTCTCTCAGCACTGTCTAGATCTTCGACGAGTGCTCCTGCTGCAGACACTATTCCTGCTTCTATTGATGTACCTACCCCAGCACCAGCTAATGACCTTGCTGATATCAACATTGGTGTTGAGACTATTGTTGGGGATGGAGATGGAGATACAGTGATTGGAGATATTGATGGAGATGAGGAGACTGACTCAGACCGATTTGATATCGCTGATCTTACGTCAGAGCCAGTTAGAGGTGACGGATGATGTGCCTGCGAGCCCTGTTGTTGATCCATCCTTCTCATCTGTCCCGTTTCCTGATTCATCCTTACCTTCTAGATCGGTTGATCACACTCCAGTTCCTATTCCTATTCTTAGTCCTGTTATTGATATACCTGTTATTGATTCACCTACTATTGATTCTCCTGTCATTCATACACCTATCATTGAGACACCCTCCTTTGACACATCTATTGTAGATACACCGATACCTGCCACAGCTGATACTGTTATTCTTGATACGCCTGTATCATCAGCTGTTACACCTACTTTTGATAGTCTTATCCTTCATACTTCATCAGTCACTCGAGAGCTTGGGTTTTATATACCCGGCTTTCAGCATCTCGATTCAGGCCCTACTTTTGATCATACTCCTACTCCAGCTATTGCTGAGATGATTCACCCGATCAGTTCAGTCCCTGTGGAGGACATAGTTCCTACCTCTACTTCTTCAGGCAGAGGTCGGACTTATATTCATCATAGAGGACGTGGACGCCGTACCCCTCCTCAGTCGACTAGGATCAGACTTCGAGATCTTCGATCATGATGGCCGCGAGCTCGATCTTCTTCTGATACCGGACCGATCGAGATCGATTCATCTTATGATGACTCGATGGATGAGGATTAGGATATTGATGTACTTCTAGATAGTTTTATACTTCTAGATAGTTTACATTTATGCTTATATATAATTTTACCTTTGTTATGTACTTGATGTACAAGTTCCTGACATATATGAAAAACTTTCTATTTTCTCATTTCTATGTGTTTGATCAAATGAATGATGTCTTGAATTGCTTTTATACATTCAATGACTATGCTATATCTTGTCTATTCATTTTCTTTACTTCCTACCTTTTTAATAATAACAAAAAGGGGGAGTAAGATGGTGAGAAATTTAAGTATAAATGATAAATTTTTGAAAATTCTTGAAAAATAATATGTATACATTTTTTTTAAAAAAAATTGAATTTTAAATCATTTACAAAATTTCTTAAGAAAGGGGGAGCTTTACCTTATGTTCAATGAAAATCCTTTCAAATAAATTTAATCATTAAAAAACCCCTCTTTCAATGTTAAAAGAATTTTTACAAATTTTGTTATGAATCATGGATTCAGGGGGAGCTTTGTTGATTGCTGAAACTTCTTTGTAAAGTATCATGATACGTGCACTCTATGAATTTAAATGTATATCATAGTTCTGATACTTTCTAATCTTGTAACAAGCTCTAATTCTCTTACTTGTGGTCTAAATGATTATATCTTTAATGCAAGTAATGCTGATATATTTGATGCTTTCAATATTATGCACCTTAAACAATTCTCTTAAAGCCTTACTTTTAAAAGCAATTTATACGTAAGGATTTTGTTATCATCAAAAAGGGGGAGATTGTTAACTCCACTAATTGATTTTGATGATAAGCAAAATAGTTATGTATAATTTGAGGACTAATGATTTGCTTTAAGTATGTTTTCATTGAAAGGATGCTCATAAAATTTGAAAAAGCCCAATTGTGTTGAAGAACCAAGTTTGAATGGAATGATTGCTCAAAACAAGACTTGGACACTCAAAGAAATGGTTGAATGGATGACTAAGGCAAATAGAAACATGTTCCAGCACAAGTTCAACAATTTATGTATTTTTTCAATGATGTGTCGACTCAAGGTGTCAACACATGATATGATGTGACGAAACATGAAGATGATGTGTCGACTCAGGTCGGTACGCAGCAATGTTTCAAATGGCACAGTTGATATATCGATACATGGACCTTATATGTCGACTCAAGGTATCAACACATGAATCAACACATCGCCTGAGACTTTCAAGCCACAGAACTTGCAGAAGTTGAAGGAACAATTGATGTGTCGACACATGGATGCAACATGTCGACTCAATGTATCGACTCAACTGAGAATGTGTCGACTCAGCTGATTTTTCCAGAGAATCTGAATGGAACACTTTGAACTTGTGTCGACTCAAGAAGAACATGTATCGACATTATGTATCGACACATGAAGAGGACGTGTCGACACATGGAGTTCTGACAACAGTAACGGCTAGTTTTTTCAAGCGCAGAACTCGCCCAAATGCCCTCCAACAGCTAGTTTTTCAAGTATAACGGCTAGATTTTGATTTTGGGAGCTTGGGAAGGTATATAAAGGCTCCAAATCAAATCAAGAAAATAACTATTCAACTATTCAAAAAGGTATTGAATATTCAAAGAGATTTTAGAGATAAAAGAAGAAAGAAGTGCCTTAACTCCTATTCATTCAAGGTTCAACCACTCATAAGCTAAAGGAAGCCTCCAAGCATTCAAAGCCATCAAGAGCATTGAAGATCATTCAATCTTGGGCATTCAAAAGGCTTCAACAAGAGCAAAGTAACGTCACATCGAGCTACATCGACTTATTTGCTTTATTATTGAAAGCTTATATTGGTTCTTTATTTCTCCATCTTATATCTTGTAAAGGTTATTGGTTAGCCTATTGGAAAACCAAGTGAGGTTATTGGTAAGCCTTGAAAATCAATTAAGTTGGTGGTTAGCCCGCAAAACCACTAAGGTTCTTGGTTAGCCCGGAAAACCAAGGGAGGTTTTTGGTTAGCCTTGTGAAAACCAATTAAGTTTTTAGTTAGCCCATAAAACCAAGTGAGGTTGTGACTTGTAAGCCTTGTAAAATAAGTTGGGTTTTGATTAGTGAGTCCAGAAAACTAATCGGCTATAATCATTGATTATAGTGAATTCCAAGGGGATCTTGGGGAGTGGATGTAAGTGTATTGTTTGCACCGAACCACTATAGCTTGTTGTGTTTGTAATTGCTTGTTCTCTCCCTCCTTGCTCTTTACATTCTTGCTTATTGCTTTTGATTTCTGCTGCACTATTACTTTAGAGCATTGCACTTAAATTTTAGTACCTTGTTGAATTGAATTGCATATTTTGTCTTGTGAAGTTTGCTATTTGTATTATCAAGCTTAGCTTTAAATTTTTTAGAGATCCAATTCACCCCCCCTCTTGGGTTGCTTTCTGGGCAACAATCTTTTACTAGAAAAGATAAAAAAGCCATAGATGTTCTAAGTCGAGTACATACTAATGTATGCGGATCAATGAATGTCAATGCTAGGGATGGGTATTTCTTTTTCATTATGTTTATGGATGACTTTTTAAGGTTTGGTTGTCTATCTTATGAGACATAAATCTAACTCATTTGAAATGTTCAGATGATACATAATAAGGTAGATAAATAATTTGGAAAGTATATTAAAACCCTTCTATCAATCAAGGAGGAAAATATCCTACTAGTGAATTTCTAACTTATCTAAAGGAGAATGGAATTCTCTCTCAATGGACACCTCTAGGGATACTTCAATTAAATGGAGTGTCTAAAAGAAGGAATCAAACTTTGTTAGACATGATTCGGTCCATAATGGGCTTTGCTAGTCTACCAATCTCTTTTTGGAGATATACTCTTGAGTCAACCTAATACTTATTAAATAAGGTTCCAAGCAAGTTTATTAAGAAAATGCCATATGAGAAATGGACATTGTTGGGAATTGTGTCCCAAAGCCAATCACCTAGGCTGTAGTGGTTGAGCTGAGTATTGTACTCTTTGTATGAATTAATAAATATTATTTTGGCAACTCATCATATTTTGACTTTTCCCTGTAATGAACTCTTTTCATGTGATGAAGTCCTTAGGACTACTTTGACTTCGATATAGAGAGGATATATCGAGTGGTCCTTAAACCAGGTTCACAACTAAATGATACATTGTACTGGACGGCAATGTATCAAGTATAGGTTGTTGTGGTTCACATCGTTTGGTTGTCCTCTTGACCAAAGGAGTGTGGTGACACTGATGTATCTGCAAGTGGGATATATATATCTCATTGAACGTGACTCCGGGTAGCCCCTTTCTGCCAAAGGGATACTCACGATTGGATATGGGTATATGTGTCCCTCCGACCTAAGGTCATCATGGTAGCTTGCAAGCAACTACCTGTGCTTTGGTACCAGACACCCGGATTTCTAATCCGGTGATGGAAGGTTTCTGGGTACAGCCAAGTACTTGTGGAGCAGTGGTGGACCAAGATGGAATTGACATGTCCAAATAGTTTGGATTGAATATCTCGTAGTATCTCAATTTAGCAAATCCTCGGCCGGGGTAGTCCTAGTAAGGAGTCACTGGACTTGCGAGGTTGAGACATGTTGTGGATTGACTCAGCTAGGATTGGCAGTCTAATCCTAGATCATCCTGAGCATTGGAGGTCAAAGGGATGAACTATACGGTAACCATATGCCAGAGGTTCAATTGATTGCTCTTGCATCTTTGACCTATCCAGACGCTGGGACCCATTGCTAGATGGTATCTTGTGCTGGTACTGGAATTGTTCCAGTGCTACCGCCTAGATTCGAACCTATGAGGTCACATGCCATAGAGGATCTCTCCCTAATCTAGGTACTGATTTATGATTAGGAATCATTTCGGTAATAGTTTGATTGAGCACACTTTGGATTGACTCGGTTTTGGGTCGATCAATATAGTTCAGGTCTATCGGGAATTGTTTCTGGGAAACCAGGACTTGATTAAACCATTTATTAATTAGATTTTGATCTAATTATATAGTGAACCGTTTAGAACCAGTTCAGAATTTTTGAACCAGTTATGAACCGGTTTAAACCCATCTACACGGTCATTTATTAGCTTGGGCGTACAGGGTATTCAAGGCTATCTTTTCCTCTCCCGTTTCCTCGATTTTTGGCTGATTTAATCCACCATTAAATGGTTCTTGATTGCTGGGTTGCAACGAATTTGATTCGTTCCATAAACCTGCTGGCCTTTTGTATTCCCAGCTTGTCTTCTCACCTCCCCAAAAACACCGGTTGAATGGTTCATGCTGATATAAATTTCTAGGGGTTGAAAAATGTTGATGGTCTTCTTCCCTTTGAGAGCCCTATCATTCTTTCCACCGGGATTTTGGGCCTACTGTTTGTTTGAGAGATTGGGAGAGAAAAATCCTTGATTCCCTGTTCTTATTGGTGCTCAACATGTGGAAGGAAGATTGTGCTGTTTTGGAGAAAACAAAAATTAGAACAGGGTGTTCTGTTCTTCTTCGTCCCTCCTACCATTTGAAGAGGTTTCCGGCGACTAGCATCACGCGAGAACCCGGATCAGAGAAACCCCAGGCGTGTCCCCCCTCTAGATGGTGTTCGCTTGAGCACCTGGGAGCAGATTGTTCCTCCATTGCTGCTGGTTTGGTATACCCTATTTTTTGGTTGCAGGTTTGCTGAACTTGGAAGAGAGGAAGAGAGCAAACCTTTTGCTCTCCTTTGAAGCTAGATCCATCCAGACTTTGCCTTGCTGTTGGTGAAGGAGAAAAGATCAATGATTTGCTATTTTAGTTTGGGTTTTGCTGCTGTTGGAGAAGAGCAAAAATCAACGTTCCAAAAGGGTGCTGGAAGAAGAAGAAGAAGACTGGAATAACTTTATTCCAGGTATTCCTGCTATTCCGGTGTTATACCAACTTTATTCCAAGCAGGAATAAGGTAAAAATTATGTTTTATTTTTCATGCATGTATAGATCTAGGTTTACCAAATTGTTTATAAATATTACATGCCCTGTTTCATGCCTTATTTTGCTTGTACATGTATCTTGAATATGTTAGATCCTGTACGGAGTAGGTTTTTCGCTGTTATTTTAAAAATATTTTAAAATACATACCTGCTCCCTGTGCTGTTGCATGCTAAGAGTAGGCACAAGCAACCCCATTTTTTACTTTCAGACATGGCATAAGCTGGTGCTCTCACACCTAAGAGTCTGGGGGTGCCCGGCTTATGTCAAACTTTTAAAAATAAACAAACTCAGACCTAGGTCTGACAAGATATTTTCATAGGATACTCAAAATAGACTAAGGATTATTTCTTCTACCTTACTGATGAACAAAAGTGTTCATTAGTAATAGGGCAGTCTCTTTAGAAAAGGAGATCCTTGGAGAAGGAACTAATACCACTAAGGTTGAACTTGAAAAAGTTTGACAGGTAGAAGAATCGACACCATTGATTGAACCCTCAAAACTGATTCGATTGGATCAAATCTAGAGCCCATTGTAGATGCACTATTAAGGAGATTTAGTAGAGTATCACATTAGCAGGACAAATACTATGGTTTCTTGGTTCAGGATGCTGATCTTGTTAAACTTAAGAAAACAACGAGGACCAATCACCTATATGGATGCAATGTAGAGTGCCGACTCTGAGAGATAGCTAGAAGCTCTGAAATCCAAAATTTAGTCCATAAAAAGCAATGATGTATGGGCACTTGTTGATTCACTTGAAAAAATTAAATCCATAGGGTGCAAGTAGATTTTCAAAAGAAAAAGGGGCATAGATGAAAATATGAAGATCTATAAAGCCCATGTAGTTACCAAGGAATATTGTTAATATTATGGTATTGATTATAATGAGATGTTTCCACCTATGGCAATGCTCAAGTCCATTCAAATTATGCTTATACTGGTGGCACATTTTGATTTTGAGATCTGGCAAATGGATATGAAAATCGCTTTCCTAAATAGAAAGTTAGAAGAAGAGGTGTATATGATACAATCTAAAGGATTTGCATTCATAAATGAATCAAAGGTATGCAAACTTCAGAGATCCATTTATGGATTGAAGTAGGTATCTCAAAGTTGGAACATGCATTTTGATAAAATAATCAAAACATATGGCTTCGTTAGGAAAGAGAAAAGCCCTACATATACAAATGGGCTAATGGTTTAATAGTAGTATTTCTTATTTTGTATATGGATAACATTCTTTTAATTAGGAATGATATTCCTGTATTGCAAGGAATAAAAATATGGATGTCTTTTCAATTCTCCATAAAGGACTTGGAAGAAGTTTCCTACATCTTAGGGATAAAGATCTATAGGAATAGATCTAAAAGGTTGCTAGAGCTAATCTAGTCCATGTACATTGAGACCGTGCTAAAGCAGTTCAGCATGGTGAATTCCAAGAAAGACTATTTTTTGATAGGCCATAAAATTAATCTCTCAAAGAAGGATTGTCTGACAAGTCCTCAAAAGAAAGAGCATATGAGTAGGATTCCATATGCCTCAGTAATGGAATATATTACATATGCTATGACATGTATAAACAGCTGTGGCATACTCACTAGGAGTAGTGAGTAGATACCAGTTTGATCCAAGTGAAAACTATTGGAAGGTTTTAAAAACCATCCTTAAGTATTTAAGAAATACTAAGAATCAGTGGCTTATTTATGAAGATTCTGACTCGAAACTAGTCATTATACTAACTCGGGTTTTTAGTCAGACAGGGATAACAACAAGAATGTATCGGGTTATGCCTTTATACTAAATAGAGGAGCTATCTATTAGAAAAGTTTTAAGCAGCATACTATGGCCAATTCTATATGTAAGGCAGAGTATATTACCATCCGATGCTATAAAGGAAGCTGTTTGCTATGGAATTTCTTCACCAAGCTTGGAGTGACACCCTCCACTGATGACCTAGTTTTCTTATATTATGATAGCACTGGGGCCATAGCTCAAGTGAAGGAACCAAATGCTCATTAGTGGACTAAATACCTTCTACGTCGCTATCACCTTATCTGGGAGATAGTGGATTGAGATGATATTGACCTTTAGAAGATCAATAGAAAAGAGAACTTGGCTGACTCATTTACTAAAATCCTCAGAATCAAAGAATTCGATAATCGCAAGTGGAAGATGGGTATTCAATACTATTTCAATTGGCTTTAGTCCAAGTGAGAGTTGTTAGAAAATATGTCCTAAAGCCAATAATTTGGATTGTAGATGGTTGAGCTCTCTATAATTTATATATGAATCATTAACAAAATAAAAAAAGTTTTTGACAGTTCATCTCTTTTTGCATTTTTATTTGAACTCTTTTGAGATAAAGTCCTTAAAACTATATCAATTCGATAAAGAAGAATTTATCAAGTAGTTCTTAAATAGTTTGTAATCAAATAATACATTGTAACCTAGGATGATAATGTTTATCGAGCATAGGTCATTGTATACCATATTGATTGGCTATCCTCATAATCAAGAAGTATGGAGATACTAGTAAGGTATACAGGTGAGTGTAGGTGTACACTGCACTGAACATGACCAACTCTGTTGAATATTCTGCTACTAAGAGTATCTTATAGAAGGATATGGGTATAAGTATCCCTCCGACATGAGATCACCATGGTAACTTGCAAGCAACTCATTGTACTTAGGTACCGGACTTCTTGGATTTCTAATTCAGTGATAGAAGGTTAATGGGTATAGTAAAGTACTTGTAAAGTCAGTGATGAGTCAAGATGGGATTGACCACTCTAAGGTGTTGGAGAAATGCTCTACTATGTTTTAATTTAGTAAGACCTTGGCCAGGAAATCCTTATAGATGTCACGATATTTATTAGGTTAAGATACATCTTGATGCATTATTTAGGAATTGGTAGTTGACTCTGAAATCATCCCGAGCATTAGATCAAAAGGATGAATTATACAGTAACCAAATGCTTGAGTTCTTGAATGTTACTTCATGAAAATTCGACCTATCTAGATATCAGGCACCATTACAGATGGTTGCATCGATTAGTTCAAAAATTTATTCCTGGGATTTTGGCTTAGTATTCGAACCTATAGAATCATACATATAAGAAGTTTTTGATCGATCATGATGGTTGATTAATGATTAAGAATCATTCAATAGCCAAATTATAAATATGATGAACAATTAACCCTACATAAATATTATAAATTAATAATTAATTAAATTTTAATTAATTATAGGAGGATTAATTAGTAATTGGATTGCTAATTAATTTAGTTTAATTGAGCCAAGAGATCTTGGTCAAGTCTAATTAAATTTGTTTAATTGAGTTCCACCAAATTAGGTTAATTGATGACCTAATCACTAAGGATTTTTAATTTCAATTTGATTCAGACTTGGGCTCAATTAATTCTAGATTTAATTGAGATTTAATTAAGTATAATGATAACTTAGTTGGATTGGCTTTAACTTAATTAAATTAGTTATAATCATATTAGTTTTGGTTCCTAACTTATTTTGGTCAAATCATGATCAAACTCGAATCTAGTCCAACTTATTTTCTTTCTTAAAAATTCTCTATGAAAAAATTTGTTTATTTCATCCTCCTTCATTTCCATTTATACTAGGATTAGTTTGAATTAAATCTAGATTTATTTAAATTTAATTGAAGGAGTTCTATTGAAATAGAATCCCTAGTTCTAGCCAAACTCTATCACCTTATCCTAATCTAATCCCTCCTCTAATCAACAAAATTTTATTTTAGTTTTTATCATATATGAAACATTAAGAGGCCTATTAAAGGTTGAAATCTGAAGTAAAATTGCTAAAAAAGTAACAGGGAGGGTGCGTGAAAATCAAGAGAGGCATGAAGGGATTTTTCTTGGATTCTAGGATCAGGTCTTCTAAGAAGTGGAAAAAAGGAAATAAAAAAGAGTCTTTTAGATTTTGTTTTTCCTCACCTTTAATCCTCGTTGTCCTTCAATTCTTTAAATTCTTGAAGGATTCAAGAAGATCCAAGAAATATCTTTTATTCAGCCATCTAGTGGCCTTCGCAAGGATCTAGCAATCCAACAAGGTTGATCACTTCGGGGTTTTATATGGATAATTTGTAAAGGCCGGATACTCTGTGTGGCTGCAATACAATGTGGAGATCTCTTACCATGTGCCATCAACAGCAACGATCATTGACCTCTGATCAAATATGAAATTAGATTTTGTATTGTTTATAGATTAGATCTACTGCATGCATCAGGTAGATCGATGTATGCAGATTTTATTTTCTATACTACATATCATATTACGATCTTGATTAGGGTTTATTAAAATTACTCTAAATAAATATTTTTATTTAAAATAATTTTAAAATGGATATATTTCCATTGTAAATTATAAAAAAATAATGTATAAAATCCTAGGTGATTTTCAATAGTTATCACTTGTTAGCATATTTGATGATCTTGTACTCTATTTAAAGATCTTTAGGATCCTAATATCAATGAACAACAATCTTTTCCTTTCTCTTAATATAGTATCAGAGCATTCCTATTGTCAACCACCCTACCTACCACCCATCCTTCTCTTTTACTCTAGTTACCTTCCACCCCATCCAAACTCATGAAAAAAACCAGTCCGCTACTAGGTTTCCTCCTCTCTCTTCTCATCTCCCTTCTCTACTATCCACCCCCTCTCAAAGCCTCTCTCTTTCCTCATCTTCCTTCCATAACTCAAAGCTTCCCACCCATTCCAAATTTATGAAAAAAATTAAAAACAATAGGAAAGCACACCATGGAAGCTGCTATCGCTCGCAACCGCCCTCTCTCCTTTTGGTTCACTGTGAAACCCTACCTCCCTCCACCCTTTCCTTCCTCTAACGCCGTCATCATTGGAGTTCAAGCACTAGTGACCCTACCTTCTTAAAGGATCCTCCCTGGTCATCGTCTTCACTTTCTGTGCATTGCCTCTCATCGATCATCGCTCGGATCACCATGCCGCTAGAAGACCACCAACACACCCCATCGTTGAAGTGACATCCTCATCCTCCTCCCATGAGGAAACCTTCGAAGAAGAGCAGGAGGAAGCATCCCTCTCATCCCCTTCCCCTAATAAAACCCCCATCCAAAAGAAGCCCATCAATCTCTCCACCCCTATCGCTCATGTCCCTAAGCCCTACCATCACCCATTCACCACCTCTAGTGATGATGAATGCAGCTACATATTTTGTCTCAACAGTTGATAATGCAATAGAGTTTTATTTTTTACTGTGTCAAAAGATTAAGTTCAATTCTAAAAATTGGCATGTACTACTAGTACTTTTTCTATCAATTTTACGATCATCATAATCAGCATCAGAGTAACTAATCAACTCTATTGATGAATGTTTAAAGTACCATAATCCTTAATTAGATATTCTTATTAAATATCTTATGATTTTTTAACAGTAAGTATATATGATTTTTTAGGATTTGATTAAAATCTAGTACATATACAAACACTAAGTAGCATATCAGCTTACTAATATTTAAGTATAGCAAAGATCCGATCATACCTCGATATAGTTTTTGATCAATTTTATTACCTTCTTCATCTTTGTCAAGCCTACAGGTGAGACTCATTGATGTGTCAATTTTTTTTGTGGATTCCATCTCAAACTTCTTTAGTAGTTCTTTGATGTATTTGGTTGGTTGGTGAAGATCACTTTCCTTATTTGTTTGATTTGAAATCCAAGAAAGAATGTCAGCTCATCTATCATACTCATTTCAAATTCATCATATATTAGCTTAGCAAACTCTTGATAAAGTTCTTCATTAGTTGCACCAAAAATAATATCATCAACATATATTTGTACAACTAATATATTATTATCATTTCTTTTTATAAAAAGGATTGTATCTCATTTCTTCTAGTAAAATTATTTTTGAGCAAAAAATTACTAAGTCTCTCATACCATACTCTTGGTGTTTGTTTCAAATTATATAAAGCTTTATTTAGTTTGAAAACATAATTAGGAGATGTATGACTTTCAAATCCAGGGGATTGCTCTATAAAAGTTTTTTCAGAAATATATCCATTAAAGAAAGTACTTTTTATATCCATTTAAAATAATTTGAAATTCATATAACATGCAAATATAAGTACTAGTCTTATTACTTCTAATCTTGCTGTGAGTGCATATGTTTTATCAAAATTTATTTTCTCTTCTTGATTATATCCTTTAGCTACTAATCTTGCTTTATTTTCACTATATTATCTTTTTCATATAATTTATTTCTAACTATCTATTTTGTACTTATAACAAGATATTCCTTAGGTCTACTGATTAAAGTTGTAATATTGTTTCTTTTAAATTAATTTAATGCTCTTATATAGACATCATCTAATTTGGAATTTTTTAGCTTTTCTATACAATTAGATTTAATTTGAAAAATAAATGTTAAATAATCAAAAGTGTCTCTAAAAGATGATCTAGTCTTGACTCCTTGAGATGGATCATCTATCATTAAATTTTTAGGATGATTATGTGTATACCTTTATTCTTTTGGCAAATTTGCATGTTCTTTAATTACCTCATCTTTTCTTATTCTTCATTTGGTTTGTCTTTCAAGCTCAATTCTTTCATCTCCTTATTTATTGTACTTGCATCATCATCAACATACTCTTCTTTTCTTGAAGGTGAGGATTAGTTTCATCAAAAGTCACATATATAAATTCTTCAACAGCTAATGTTCTCTTGTTAAAGACTCTATAAGCATTACTAGAAGTTGAATATCCAAGAAATATGCTTTCATCTAATTTAGCATCAAATTTATCAAGATTGTCTTTTCCATTATTTAGAATAAAATATTTGTAACCAAAGACATGAAAATAACCTATATTTGGTTTCTTTTATTCCAAAGTTCATAGGAGATTTTTTTAAAAATAGATCATATTAGAACATAGTTTAAAGTGTAATAAGAAATGTTCATATAATATGGTTTGAGCTATCTTTTTCAAGGTTCTATTCTTTCTTTTAACAACACCATTTTGTTATAGTACTTTTGGAGCTAAAAAATTATGTTCTATACCATTTTCATTACAAAATTATTTAAGACTTTTATTTTTAAATTTTGTACCCTGATCACTTCTAATTAAAATAATTGAAAGGTTTTTTTAATTTAAAACTTTTTTATAAAATTTTGAAAAATATTGAAAGTCTCATCTTTATGTGCCAAATATAATATTCATATAAATCTTGAAATGTCATTTACCATCACAAGTCCATACTTCTTTCCACCTAGACTTGTAGTCCTAGTTAGTCCAAATAAGTCTATGTGAAGTAGTTCCAATGTTCTAGATGTTGAAATAATATTTTTGGATTTGAAACTCTTCCTAGTTTGTTTACCAAATTGAGAAGCAAATCATAGATGATCTTTTTCAAAACTCATTTTTGGCAAACCTCTAGCTAGATATTTAAAAATCAATTTAAAAATAGCATGCATGCTATCATGTCCTAATCTTTGATGCCAAAGCCAACTAGCTTCTTTGATCCTAACTATAAGTATTGAATAAAGTGGTAATTACAAAACTAATAAGGAATTGTAAGAACTGCTCATAAAATTGAAAATTAGTAAGGAGTAAATGGATTGCTTACCTCTTTCACCTTGAAATCTTAAAAATCAAATAAATGAATTAACAAATATATTCAAAGCCATTTAAAGCCTAATAAATTCATACTCAAGAACTTTAATGGTGGTAAAATTTATAGATAGAGAAAAAGAGTATAGTTGACTAGATGATGGCATCTAATAGCCCAAGGTAGGTTAGATCTAAGTGACTCGGTCGATAGATCATGAAACAGAAATAGATTATAGCAAAGATTGTACGATAGGGATATCAATAATAGCTTTTACAGATGCTTGACAAAGGTTATGGTGGAGAGAAAAGACAGGCCTAAAGCATATAACAACTATGATTGGTCTAATTTGGATATTCTAACTAGTTAAACAACCAATCAAGAGTCATGCTAGGGTATAGATAGCTTTATAGAAATTGATAATCATGGAGTCCAACAATGCCTGACAAGGGCTAAAGTTGGGGTTGGCAAGCTGCTTAACTGTGATAGTTTTGGACTATACTAAGGTCGACCAAGATCACAAGGATGGGACCATCTGATGGGGTTATAGGTTTATGTGGAGAGAGAGAGAGAGAGAGAGGGGTAAAGTGAAGCATGTCTCCTTTTAAATCTAGAGGAGGAAGGATGGTGGCCAGGTAGTCAAGGTGGTGGTCAATCACTAGTAGACTGATGAAAGGAGGCAATAGTGAATAGGTGACCTACAATAGAGTACAGCCGGTGATGGAGAAATAAAGCAAAACAAGGTTGAAAATGGGGCTAAAGGAAGGGGATTCTTGGCTCAAGTTGTTTTAGGCTCCAACCCGCTTATTAATGGCTAGCACCCAATTGTCAGCCATGGTTCATCAAGGGAAGATGACTGGAAAGGGGAACAACAACAATTAATTCTAAAAATGGAAGAATGACCGGTAAATCATGAAATAGGGGAGGAGTTCTTTTATCATCTTTTGGTAATTCCTTATCAGAATCAGGCAAAAGGTTTGGGGTCGTATCACCTCATCTTTGACAAGGATTAGCCATGAGCATAGGGAATCCAGCATTGACTCTTAAGAGAAAGAAAAAGAGAAAAGAACTGGTAGTGATTCATGATCTTTAGTGGTGAGGCTCAACAAGTCACTGGGGTTTAATTAAATAAATATGGAGGCTAGGGTATGGTAGCCTCAGCTATTTTTTATCTCCAATTTGTAATGAGATTCTTTGAAGGATGAAGAGTTTTATTGGAGAGGATTTATTCTTTGCACCTCATGCATCATGTGGCTATGCATGCCACCAATCACAACTGCTCGTTCACATGCGCTCATTCATCAAGTGCATATCTTGATACACAGCTACAGAAGCGAAAGATTGTTTGGTGGCATGCACGGTCATGTAGTGCATGTAGTATAGGAAATAATTTCTTTCCATTGAGACTCTTGTTCCACTGGATCATACAAGATGCATGTACAGGCCCACTTAGTCCCATAGTTTGGTGTTAGCAAGATTTAGGCTAGTCCAATTAGGTTGGGTCTCACATATACTATCCTATTTATTAATAAAATTCATTTGTAATTGTCATATTAAGTGTTCATTTTCAAAGATTTTTTTGTTTATCATGATTTTTTTGTGTTTCTTATACACTTGGTGTTTAATTCCATACCAATCTAGTTAAGGGCAATTGTCCTCTTTTTTCTTTTGATTATGCTGTAAATAGTAAGTGTTTAGTACTTCAATATTACTGTTCACCATTTATTGCAAAATGTTTACTCTTTACCAACTATCTCGTTATTCTTCAACTATATTTTTAAATGAAACCCACCTTAGAATTCTTATCATGTCACCGGTTATTTGGTGTTTACTAAAGCATGGTTAGTGTGTACTACGTTAATAAGTGTTTATCCTCCAAGGACTTTTGTTCATTCTAACAATGTTAGTACTTTTTCTTATAGTTAGTGTTTGCTCATATCTAGCAAGCTATCTGATCGAGTGCAATTCGTATTTATTTTTTAGATAGGAAATGTTTTAGTCCTTCAATCTTAGTGTTTACCAGTTAAAAAGAAAGTGTTTGTTCTTTACCAAATTATCCTGCTAACATTTTCCCTCACTGTTTACACCGAACCATCTATAGGTTTCCTATCATGTTACCAGATAATTAGCGTTTACCCATTTGCCTAAGCAATCAATTTGCTTGATGGGTTGATGAAATATCTATCATCCATCTAATAGTATTTGTTTTTTTTTTTAAAAAGTTTGAAAATACCAAAACAAATAGTAAAATTGGCAGAATTCAAGTAACAATTTCAACATGAATCATCCTTTTCCAGCACCCAATCCACAAGCATTCTATGGAGCAACCACAGAGGAAGACTTTGAGACATCCATGCTAACAAGTTACAATGAACTCATGCTTACCTTCTACAATGCATGTTCCAAAATCCAAATTTACCTACAAAATAGCCAAAACCTGGGACTGGCTCAAACCAATTGAAGCAAAAACTAGAAACTAAATGATATTTTGTGTCCTATATATCTGTTATTATTTCATGATATTTTGTTATCATTCTTTCCTTTCATGCCCTAAACGTTATTTAGGAGGTATCAAGCTCCCCCATCACTATGTTTCAAAAGAGTTAAAAAAAAAATCTATACATCAAGAATGCAGATTGCTTAGATATTATTAAACAACAACCTCCCCTATATAATAATGATTCCCAGGAGCCAAACTGCCTCAAAGAAATAGCCAAGACGCATGCAGGAAGTTTTCTTGCTGAGTAACTCGCAAATTCTTCTCTCTCAAACCGACCAGCACTTTGCAAATGAACACATATACTCATGTGTTGTCCTAAATCATTATTTATGAGTTTCTTATTTTTTAAAAAAGGATGGTTATAATCCTGAAATCTTGACAACTCGTATCATTTATTAAATCTCTATGACGAAGAACCGTCCCATTTATGCATGGATACGAAAATTTGATATATTTTATTTTATTTTATTTTTTTGGTATAAGCAAGCGATCATACAATTCTAGTGCAAATGCAGTCCAAAAAATCAAGGAACCAAAAATTCCACGTGATGCAATGGATGACTTTTCCTGACACCAGGTCTAGATACGAAAGTGCTCAGCAACAAATAATGCAATCCAGTTGGCCATACCATTCATCTCTCGAAAGATGTGACAAACATCTACCGCATCAATTGTACAAAGAGAGATCTAGATGTTACGAAGTAGTGGATGGTCTTCGGATTGCTTTGTTTTATCTTGGATCCTGCCATTAATGGTAGCAATTTTATCTTATTTTATTTAAGATAATTTTATCTTATTTAAAAATTAAAAATTTTATTTTAATTGGAAATTACCTCATTCTTCTTATTTGCCCTCTCCTTTCTTCCCTCCTCTTCTTTCCCTCTTCCTCCCCCTCCTTTCTTCCATCCTTTGTCACTTTTTATTATTTTTGTGGTAAAGCAAGTATCACATAACTACCATAGTGATATAACTTAGGTTACATTTAATAGTAGGCAATATATTCAAATTGCTAGTAATTTAATAAAATCCTACTATATTACTATATTTGGTATGTTTTTCGGATAGTAATCTATCATATCTGGTAATCCAAATTACCTCCCAAGAGATAATCTAGATTATCTCTAAAGGATGGTAATTCAAATTATCACCTTCTAGAAAATTTAGATTACCAAATTATCCTCATCTTCTCTTCCTCTTCCCTTCCGCATAATATAATATAATATATTTAATATTTTATAATAATATAATAAAATATATATTTTATTATAAATTTTATAATTTATTATATAAATTATATAATATTTAATAATATAATATACAAATTTAATATATTATTTAATATATTTAAGTAATATATTAAATATAACATCTATTTAATAAAAAAAATTATACTAAATTTATTTAATATAAAAATATTTTTATTTTTATATAAAAATATAAAATATAAAAAAATTTATTTTATAAATAAAATATAGATTTGATTTAGAGATATTTTGAAATTTTGATTTTATATTATGCAACATTACCTATATGTATTAACCATAGTAATCCACATTATTTATAATTAATATTAGTGACAATCTACATTACTAGCAATCCACATTACCTTTCAAGATTGCCTGCCAATATATCAAATATAATATTAAAATTTTAATGAGTCGAAAGGATAAAAACACATTTACTTTAACGATTGCAATAGAGGAGAAACGATATGGACATAGTTGATATATTAGTTGTAGGCACTTGAAAGACCGTTGCCTTCACTATAAACTGATTAATCTTGAGTCACTACCTTGTTTTCAAGTAAAACAAGCATGAGTGAGAAAACATCAAGTCGACATCTATTACAAATTTGGTGAGCTAAGACACATGATTGTACATCTGATTTCTCATGTTTCGATCAGATGATTATCAAGGCTACAATATCTCTCTGTAATCTTTCGGAAAAATTATATCCTAAACCATAGGCACTGCATGACGGTGCACCATGCCAATGATATCTTGTTCTTGTAGGCTCCATTCATTATGAGCTCATCTCGGATTGCCATCTCACTCACCTTGTCTTGGTTCATTCATGTAGTGCACCGCTAGTATGTTTGCATATGGTATAGAGTATAATTTCTTGTAGAATTTATATTCTTCTGCATTGCATAACTTCAGCCATTAGAGACTTCATTCCTTGACCGGTGATCGAGGAGAAAACAATTGTATAGCTTAATTTGTCATAGAGCATCATACCTTGGAAAACTTGGAGATTCATCGCCAGTGAGATCTGTCAATTTTGTCAGTCTGTTTGTTACAGGATATAAGCCAAATGAAAAAATTTTATGATCGCAGAATCAAAGATATTATCAAGTAAATAATAAACCAAGTTAATAAAAATAAATTTATTTTCTAATCCACTTTCACCCCCAAACTACAGTATGGATATATTTGTTTTTATTCACATTCAAATAGATTCGGATACAAAAATAAATTTGAATGGATATTCTCTAATACACTTTCACCCCTAAACTATAATATAGGATTCAGCAACTATTTTTCCTCCTGAATTTTTAAATATTCTGTACTCTGATTCTCGAGGATGTATTTACTCACTGATGATATAAGATATCCAATTTACCCAAAAAAAAAATAAAATAAGGCTCCGAATCTAATCCAAGGGATTCAGCCTATTTACATGATTTCCCAACAGAGTTCAATAACAAGCCCAAAAGGATACATGGAGAGTTCATAAACAACATGTGCTAGCATTAGGGGAAAAAGGACTGGACTTGTGTCAGTATGAAAAAGAGCAATGGACACGTCCCAGATTAGTTGGTCATGGGTTACATGTTTAGATTTTCTCAATGAAAAAAGGTATCCAATATAGTTCATGATAGCACCGCTCATGGTTGTATGATTTGATGTCCGTTGGTGTTAACCTGCTTCTGTTTGTTGGCAATTCCTGGCCATCCTACCTCTTGGATATGTTGCTTATGTTCTCATGAAATCAGGTTGCAACTCTCCTGGACTCCTCTAGGCTTTGAAGAGTCTGAACAAATATGTGTATCCTGCTGAACGAAATCCATACTCTTCAGATTCACTTTTTAATCTGCTACCCTGCAGAGTTGTTAAGAAGGAAGGATATTGACATTCCTGGAGTTGGAACCTCGAAGGAAAAAGCATGTGACACCAAACAATTAGAAATGCCACACCATGCTTGGGACTCTTCTTTATCAAACTACAAGAGAAATTTTCAGACTACCAGAAACTCAGTAATGGATTTGAGTTGGATAACACACACAGCTTGAATTTAACAAGGTATCCTATATCAAAAGGCCTAAGCTCACCAATTTGTAGCTGCAAATGTTTATGGTATCTTTGATAGAATGCTATGACTGCACATTATAGGGAAAAAAAGGGATAATAATGTACTGCAATCACTGCTATAAAGGGTTTGCAAAGCAGGAATACTGCACTGTCAAAGAAACAAACAGCCACAGGTCCTTTGACGAACAACATGGCACCTGGTGCTGATTATTAGGCAATGGGTGTTCTGTTCTTCATGCAGAAGTAAACAGTTGGCTGCCCAGGGTCACCGTGGCAGTACCATCACCCATAACTGTTGTCAGTTTCATCTCTGTCTCCAGAATCAGATCAAGGTTTGCAACAACAGCACTCATCTTCGGTCGTCCTCTCACAGATGGATTCCAGCATTGAAGGGTTAGCCTAATTAAGTTTTTCATCCCTTCAGCGGTAAAACTGCTACCCAGTCGTTGATCAATGAGGTCATTTGAAATCAGATGCGCTTCCACCTTGTATATATATATAAAGTTATCAGCATTATTATTTCAGAGAAGAAGATAACAGAAGAAGATTACAGGAACTAAAACATCTCACAAGAAATTTGTATAAATGCGGTCATTAATTTCATACTGAAAAAAATTGGAAAAATGGTGGATATAGCTTGAGTCATAACATGCATGCAAACACAGATGCATATGAAAGAGATGTATGCTAAATGATTACATTTGCCAATTCACAGAAAAATAAAGTGATGTCAAAAAAGCTAATCTCAAACATGTCACTGGCTCATGGAATCACAGTCATCCATCAAATTATCCTTCCTGCGGCCATGTGCATTAAATTTGTCACAATTGTGAAATTTATGGCCCAGCATGGTATGAATATAGTTGTCTTCAAGAGACCGGATGGTTATATGCATGATCCGAGCATTGAAGAAGTTTTCTCATTTCATGGGGTTCTTGGAAAGTATTTTCCAATGTACATGGGATGTAAATAAGAACCATGTATTTAGTAGACTATTAACTACTCAATCGATTATTATGTATACCATTAAGGCAACTTTCATATATTGAAAGCCACAATCAAGAATGCTGAACTTCATGTTTTACATGCACAATGCACACGCACCCACAGAGAGAGAGAGAGAGAGAGGACCTAGTTGCCTGGTCATTTAAAACTTGCTCTATTCATATGAAATGAGAAAACATCCATTCAGGTCTTGTTAGTGCTACACATTATTTCCAAGCGGACTCATGAATAATCATATTGTTCTATTTAAGTTTTTAACAAGCTGGTCGACTCACACCACAAGAACTGACCTAATTCAATTAACTGGCCTAATTCATTGAAAGACATTGTAGCTGATTGTTTTCAACCTGCATGTGTCTTTGATGCTTTAGTTGGTGACTCAATGCTTCCTCTATATCCTGAGCACCAATTTTGGATTTTATTTTACTCAAAGTTTCTTCATTTGTCTATTTTACTCGGACTTTCTTTATTTGTCAATTACTCAAACTTTTTCTGAGATCTTGTTGGATTTTTTTTTTTTTTGGGTGGGGGATGGGGGGGGGGACTGTTACATCCATCTAGGGGCTCTTTAATTCAACTAAGTCCATTGGAAGATCATTGTTCCACTTTTGTGTCACGTGTTTTAGTTTTGAACAAGGAAACAAATACCATCAAACAGGACAATACCATGAGGACCATACCATTCCGATGGAAGAAGACAAGCACCAGTACCATCCTTGGATGCGGAGACCTCTTGATTAGTAGTTACCAATTGCACTGGCTAGCATCAATGGTCCATATTGATTTTGCTCTAGTCCACAATTGCTTTTCACTTTTTATTGATAATGATAATCTTGGTATATATGAACCAAGGATTGGTGAACTGGTACGGGATCCGTACCAATCATCAATCGGTATAGTATGGTACAGTCCGTACCATACCATACTAGGCTCTATACTGAGTCCCATGAAACTGAGAAAAATCCCAAAATCCCTTCCCTTTCCATGATAACATTGTTTGACCTGAACCAGACCGAAACCAGATTGAACCGAGCAAAATACACTAGCACGGTACCGTACCGCACATACCGGTGTGGTACAGGATTTTTTTGTACTATCTGAAATTCTGAACCATTTTTTATAGCTGAACCGTACGAGTTCTTGGCCGGTATAATTTGATACTCTCCGAACCGGGCGGTTCAGGATGGTTCCGAAAACCTTGGTATGAACAATACTGGTACCGTACCATTTTGTGACAAAACTGGTACAGGATTGGGTTCAGTATTTAGAACCTTGGGGTTAGGTCCACTTCACCTCATTACCCCTTAAACAGTACCTTATGTTCAGTCCATCTCAACATTAAGAATCAAAATCCTGCTAAAAACATAATAGACTATGTTTCCTTCTTACAATATTTTTGGAGTGGGTTTCACTGCAATATTCAGTTACCTGGATGAAAAAGTTGCATACCTAGTGAACCACTAGGTTTCTTCTTGTTTTATTTTTTTGTCCTTCATGGAAGAGTGGTGGATTCCATTCTCTAAGTCAGAAAAAATATTTACAAATTTTGCTTAATCAGTAGTAGATTTTGTTATAATAAAGAAAAGAAATTCTCCTATGCTTAGTGGATCCTTCAAAACATGATCCATTTAAACATTTCAACTCCCCACATCTTGATTACCTCACATATTTTTTGCATCACTTGTGAGTTGTAGCTGTTCTAAGATCTAATTTTCACTTTTCAAAATTGCTCGAAAATTCTCCAATCTGACAACCCCAACGAATTGCAAAGGATGCAGTGGTAGAAAGTTTGCCATCTTGCTATCTATATCTTTGATAATAAGGGAGTTGCCTATAAATGCAATTAGTTCTTCAACTAGAGATAGGTTTCAATGCAAATGACTCCATCAACATTCACAATAATTCCACTCCAATAAAAAATGTCTATGGTAATCAAACAGTCCCACACTGCCTTTTACATATAGCCATGTATTTTGGTCCAAAAGGTCCATTTATGCTTCTTGTTCTCCCTATCAAACTAAACCCTAGCTGAACTTAAGAAAAGAGACCAATAAATACAATAGTTTTCATATATATTAATCCTCCTATTAATTGAAGGTTCTAAAAATACTGCCACCCCTCCATAACATCTGCTAGATCAGATGCTCGCAGTTAGCTAGACAACATAATTCTGGAAATAAATGGTAACAAGCATGGTTCACCATACTGATCCATACCAGCTGGTATCGGATGTTTCGGATCATGGTAGTAAGATACCAATACAATGCCTAGATTCGACATGGCATAGGAACCCAAGCACCTCATACTGGGTAGAACTAGCGGGCTCTCCCTGATTTTTTATTGTTTGGATTGTACTGCTAAGATACCAATATGGCACTTAGGTCTGATATGGTACAGGAGCTACCTATACTAGCATAACTAGTTGGTTCATCCTGACTTTGTACTTTACCAACCTGTGCAACCTAGATTCCCATGGTACCATGGCATGGCTTGGCATGAGTAAAGGGTCTCTCAATCCCACGTTGGTATGGATTGCAGTGTACCATACCAAGCGTGCCATACCATATTGGCAAGATTACCGGCATACCAGCTTGCACTAGCACAGTGAACCTTGTATCAGGAAGTTTGCTTTATAGTTGACATGAATAGAAAGCCAGTTTTATCATCTACCCTATAAGCCACTGCCAAATAGTGGTTGCTAAAACATTCAACCATCTTTATGAATTGACAAATGAAAAAGCTGATGTCTAGATAAATCCCTCCTTTTATCAAAAAAGTTCCAAAGATTGCCCAAAATGAATTATTTCAAGTCTTTATACACAATCTACCTTCGAAAATTATGCAATGAAATGTTAATTTGGTCATTTCAAGCAAGCTTTAATTGTTATTTGACTTGATCACAAAATATTTTCCTCCATATTATAAAATGGACTTTAGTATTATGTATGTAGTTGGCTTACACACTTCCTATTACATCTTTAATAATGGAGTTAACAATCTTTTTGCCCTAGGTGCTAGGGTTGTTAATGGACTAGATTGCTTTAAACAGCTAATCGAGAAAAAAATTGGGCTTAGGCTCAGGTCTTAATTATGTTCATAGGCTAGGCTTAGTCCTACAATTGAGGCTAGGCCAGGGCTAAAAACTGGATATACAAATAAAAGGGTTCATTTTGAGCCTAGTCTAAACCGTACATTTTTTTGGAGGGTTGGGATAGATCTTGATAACCCAAGCCAGGTTAGGTCCTATCCCAGTCGGTTCAAGGATTAAAATTTCTGATTTCATGCCTAGGCCCAATCCAAACCATTGAAACTCTTAGACATGCCTAACTTAACATGGTGATCAATTTCAACAATTATATTACTGGAACCTACCAAGACACCATCTTATAGTTTTCAACCTTCACACACATCTGTAACTAAAATTTTGTTATCATTGCCAATATTCAATAGAAGTGCATGGACACATGCATACTGGAACCTACCAAGACACCATCTTGTAGTTTTCAACCTTCACACACATCTGTAACTAAAATTTTGTTATCATTGCCAAGATTGAATAGAAGTGCATGGACACATGCATGTGTTACATAAGTTCAAAATATAAACACCAATTGTTCTTAGTTCAAAGTAGTGAACTTGAAAACACCCCAATGGATACGTGCTTCCTTCACTTGGGGAAGGTCTTAACTTGAACATGATAGAAGAAAGTATTGGACATGGGTAACTTGTAACCAAGGTTTGTGGAACCATCTTGAGCCATCAGGTTTGGGACATATCAAGCCATGCTGGTAGTGAATCTGGATAATTCTGGCAATCAAAATGAGAAGCTAGTGAGGAGGGGAAGAGGGAGAAGGAAAGAGAGGAAGAGAGAGAGATAGAGAGGAGGGAAGGAAAGGGAGAGGGAGCCTCCAAAGGGTAGCCAAGGTTGCCACGGTGCTACTGAGCTCAGTGGAAGCTGGAGGAGGGTAGAGGGAGGAAAGGAGAGGGAGTAGGATAGGAGGCCACTAGGAGGCCTGCAAGGTTACCGCACCACTATCGAGGCTAGTGGAAAGCTAGAGGAGGGGCTCTGCCCTCCTTCCGATAGAAACAATGGTTTCGATCTCTATTTTATATTTTTTTTATTTTATTATATGAAGTCAACAACACAGTTGCCAACTTCATTATTTTGTTTTTTTTCGATATTTAGCTGAAGTCAGCAACGGTCATCAACTTCAATTGAAAATTGAAAAAAAACAAAACAGTGAACTGTGTTGCAAACTTCACCTAATAAAACCCCTAAAAAAAATGAAAGAGGGGTCAAAGCTCTTGTTTTGATTGAGCCCCTCCTCTGGCTTTCTACTGGTCTTGGTAGCAGTTTGGCAGCCTCATCAGCCCTTTGGAGGCCTTTAGCAGCCTCCTCTCCCTCTTCTTCCTTCCTTGTGCTATCCTTCGGCTTCTTCCTTTGGTTTCCATTGAGTGGCACTAGTGTGAAGACCTTAGCTACCCTCCAGCACCCTCTAGAGGCCCTCTCTCCCTCTCCCTCTCTCTCTCTCCCCCTCTCTCTTATTCTCCCTCCATCCTCTCAGTGTAGGTTCAGGCCTGGTACAGAATGGTATGAGGGTATACACTATCATGCAGCTAGCTGACAAGTTTGAGCTCCGATACCAGCACAGCAAACTTTGCTTACAATAATGGGCCTTGTATTCCTTTCTCTTTAAGAAACTTGAAGCCAGCTATGAGTGGATCCCAACTCACAAGTGGTTCCTATCAAAGGCCAAATCTAATACTTTTTCCAATATTTTCCGGATTACTTCTTGTTAACCTTGCTTTTTTTAACCAATCCAAAAATTATGTGGCTCCTCTTAACATCTCTATCTATAGCTTCAACTATAGACAAAGAAAAGATTACTGAACTCCTCTTGCCACTTTTAATTATCATCAATGTAGTCATTTCCATCTCCATCCTTTTACATTTACCACACATCCATATACCTTTATTAGTCCTCATATTTAACATTTTGGTCAAGCTAGTTTTCTAGCTATCTAATATCAACAATCGCATAACACCCTAGACATGTGCTATGATATGACCGCATTGAAAATATTTTTATCTTTTCTTAATTATTGATCTTAGTAGGATGAAACTACCAATTGGGTAGCCTCTCAATCACCTTCTAATTGTTTCCTTGTTCAAAGTTTCTCAAGAGAATTGCCTCCCTGTACTTGCACTCGTATCTGCTCCAGCTCCCAAAATGGCTTTTGATAACCAAGTGATAGATTTAGGAATATATCATCACACAAAATTACAAAATTAATCAACTCGGATAATCACAAAAGATATCCTTTTTTGTCTAAAATGATTTGTGAACTTCTATCTTGTAAAACTTTCTTTCCTAAAGAACACATACGACTTTCTATTCTCATCATCTAACATTGTAGTATCTTGTAAATAATACCCATCAAGGGGATCTAGGAGATTAAATTGCATCTATAGGAAATGAAATAGGTAGAGGCATAAAAAGAATAGCGAATAAAATCTTGTCATCACCAAGCACTCCTTATTCTCAACATATCTACTATAAATAACAAAAAAAGGCTTCATAGTCAAACTTCCTTTAAAAAAAAAAGAGGTACCAAGCATTCCATGTACTAGACTTCATGTCTCATTGGCATGGGAAAAGAGTTCACCGTATCAATACTTACTAGTTACTACCCTACAGTAGTATACCATACCGCACTGGTACCAAAACATTAATACATTGAACTGACCCAATACTGGATGCACTGATACAGTACCAGCATGATATTTGTATAGGATCCGATACCAAGATGGCAAACCTTGGAAAGATATTTGTTTTACTTTCCTTTAAGAAATAGTCTTCTATTACTAAAAGTAATGCTCCATATTTACTCTTTAATCATGATTAAGAAATCGGAAAAAAATGTATAAACTAAATCATGATCCATATTTACCCATTATCCATCCAATGCTCCTCTTGGATAAAAGATGTACATATCATTGCAGAGTCATGATTAATGGGATTCCAGCCATCCATTAAATTCTCCTTAAACTTGAATGATAACAATTTTCATTACACATGCTCTTTTCCAATAATACATATTATTGGCATCTTCATAGGAATTCTGAAAATGCTGTCCAGTTTGGCTTAGCGATCTTGTCAATTTGTGATATTGACTTGGTGCAAGTGTAGGACATTGTTGATCGGCCATCACCTTATATTACAAAAAATCCTTTGAATCATTCCAATTGCCACCTATCTCATTAGCAAAGGGAGCTGATGGGATGAATGGGCAATGCATCACAACATTTTTCAAAATTTTAACATTGTGAGGATTTAGTACCTAACTAGTGCATCCCTTATTGAATGTTAGTACCATTCAGTCTATGGTATTGACACCTAGTACAAGAGGCGTGCTGAGTACCAGTTCCCTATTGACATTGTATGCTACATGCCTTATACTGGTTGGTACAATTTGGTTACTCTCATAAACCATAGAATGAGATTTATTAATAATTACTGCCAAGGTTTTAAGTCCATGTTGTACCAGTTTACCTCAGTTGTCCTGCATTGTATTGATGAGATGCTGAGTCTTTGTGGATTCAAAATAGCTATGATGACGGAACCTAATAAGATAGCAAATTAGCAATTAAGACCCACGAAGTGGTATGTTCTTGGGCATGGATTTGTAAACCTCCTATTTGCCAATAGAAATGTTGGCCTACCACACCCAATATACCATATAGCCATTTGAGTGTTTTAATGGAACATGGTATAACATTGATATTGCCCTCTAACAGAAATTGGACTTCAAAAAGGAAACTATTTTGGGCCAATTTATCATACTTGCTCGGTGTGCCCTCCTTTTCATCAAGTGCCCCACCAAGTTCACTAGGCTATTGGTCTACCAAGCACTTGCCTGTTGCTCCTACCACCTGCTTGGTAGGTAGAGGATTATTATCCCGATTGTTCTCTCTGCTAAGGTCCCCTCCTATTGTTATGGTCATAAACTTCAAGCCAGATTTTAGTCTTAGTATGGAGATACTACTGTAGCCAATTGAAAGCTCCCACTAAGGCCACTTTCTAATTAAAAAAATTGGAGAGCATCCCCTCTCCTAAGTTACGGGGTCATTTTGCCGAGTTCCAACCTTGATACATTAAACATCAGGTTACCTCTATTGGTATCAGGTAATATGAACCATAGTCACAAGTTTAGCATTCGAGAACAATTTGACAAAGTTGAGAAGTTTGAGATTTGGAAAAATTAGGTAAATTCAATAAAAATATGCTAGAAAAATTCATGGTAATTAAAAATTAAGGAAACTAGATATTTGCGAGTATAAATAATAAAATGATTAATATTTATCAAAAATCAAAGCTAGAAATTCCTTGAAAGAAATAAGAATCCATTTGGTTAGGGATAATCTGGCATGGGAAAATAAATTCCATATCAGTGTTATGGTATCAATTATACTGATACCACTCATCAGGGGATCACCCATGCGAAATATGTATCCCCGTTCTTAGAATCATGATTGTTGGTATCGATGTCGCAGGAGAAGGAAGAAGAGAAAAATAAAATAAAAGGCACAAATAATTTGGGCATACAATGTTTTACTATAAGAAAAATAATCTTATAAGATTGGAAACTTCCATTCTTAATTCCATACAAATCTCTCAACAAGAAATACAAATCTTTCTCACATGCTCTCAACTCACAGCCCCTACAAGCTTTCTAGAGATCTTTCACCATTTTTTTATCCTCACACCCAATCTGGTCCTTTGCTCATGTTTTTATAGACTCTTCTGCGAAGAGCGTCTTACCAGGAGTCCAACAGTCTAAATCGCATTCAAATTGGAATCTTGTAACTTTTCCAACACGAGTCTAACTGTAGAACTCTTCCTGGCCATCAATTGCACCCCATCACACTGCAAATCATGTGTAACGGGCTCACATCGTGTTGGATTGCATTTGGGCTATCAGATTTTCATACGATCGACACTCAGTCACTCAATCGCATAAGAGATATGCGTAGTCATTAATTGGCTGTCAATCACTTTGCCAAAACTCCTCTGACGCCCCTATGCTCTTGACTGCATTAACGCCCATGTCCACTACCAAAAACTTCTCTCCATGGACCAATCCTGCAACAAAGGAAACTGCATTAAATGCTCCAAAAAGCATTCGCATTAAATGCTCCAAAAAGCATGCGCATTAAATGCTCCAAAAAGCATTCCTGGGAGCACTCAAAACCCTTCTATGCATGTCATGGCTTTGTAAACTAAGGGAAGAAACGACAAAGCACACGCCCACGTGCATGTAAAAATGGTAGGCACGTGCATTGATGTGCCAGTCAAACAACCTTTACCTTGACTCGACGTTTGGCCTTCACATAAATTTAAGAGCTCCTTGAAGGATTTCGTCCCTATGCCCTAGGGCGAACGCCTGCTAATCATGGATGGACAAACATAGTAGTCTAGCCAGACCGCTCAATCCTATCTCCGTCACTTGCTATACTCACCTCAACCTGAAACCTGCTCAGGAAAGTCTCTTATGGCAATAGAAACTTCACCTTGTGACATCGCCTGTTGTCCTCCCGAGTCTCTTGTCTCATACACAATCCACCTGCTTTCAGAGCTCCACCTCGTACTGGACTCCTGTTTATACCAGAGACTCCATCTCACTGGATTTCTTGTTAAAAGATAATGCTCTCCTTCTCTTGCAAAACGACCCTATTACCGTGCAAGACCTTTAGACTCCATCACCAGCTCTTCGCATATAGCTATTTAAATCCAGTTTGCTAAGAAAAATTAAATTCTTGCAAAAACTATGCATCGAATCTTATCTAGTTTCTTCACTATCCCATAATGTACCATCAAGCTGACTGTCCGGACGTCCTTAATCACATAACTCGATCTGTCTGGCAAATGGATAGCACCATTTCTATGTTGGAGAAAATGTGGTGCTTCAAGTCTTGAGAGAAGTCACACAGGTCCTGGAGGTGTTCCAGGGGGATTCATGATGTATTCATAGGTGTCTAGGACGGGTTTGGGTCCTAGGTCTAGGATGGGTTTGGTCCTAGGGTGGAGTTCGGCACTCCACGAGCTTGGATCCGGGTTTGGGGATCTTAAGGGTTGGAGTCGGCTCGGGTTCTACAGGAGTCGACTCAGATGGGTCGAGTTGGCTCGATCACTGTAGGAGCCGACTCCTACAGGTCAACAGAAAGAGGGTGTTCTGGACAAATCGATTCTCAAGTCTGCGAGTTGACTCGTGACCTGGAAGTTGACTCTCAGGTCCGCAAGTCGACTCGGATGTCGACGAGTCGACTCGTGACCTGGACGAGTCGACTTGTTGACAGGATTCAACTTTTGTGAGTTGGCCTAAGGGGAGTTTTCTGAGCAGGGTTTGACCTATTCTTGTATGGAAATATATACATGTATTAGGGTTTATTGAAATAAGAAGAAAAACAGGGCGCTTTCTCCCTAGCCATCGTTCTTTCTCTCCTCTCCTTGGTTCTCTCTCGTGCGTTCAAACCCATAGGGGCATGCCTCCACGATGGAAGCGGATGGCGTGCCCCATCCCTTCCCTGATGAAGCGTTCCCTTTCTGCCATGGTGGCGTCAAGAAGGATCCCAGGCGTTCCGCGGAGCAATCTTGCTCTAACAGTTGGTATCAGAGCCGATCTTAATGCGATGGCATGAAGGAAGTAGAGAAGAGGACTCGCGGTGGTGGTGCAGATCTTTGGGGCCGAGATTTGGAGGTGAGGGCCTGCTACCCTCCCTGGGAACAGAGAGAAAGTCTGTGAAGGATCGCCCCCGTGGGGGGCTTGATCATCATGAGGAGAGGAAGACCGTGAGGTCTTCTCACGGTTTAATCCGGACGTTGAGGCCTCTTGAGAGGAAGATCAGGTGAAAGACGGCGGTGCGGGGAGTCACCAGATGCTCGTCGGTCACATGATGCCGCAGGGCAGCGGCAGAAGTGGCGGTTGCTCATCAGTTGCAGGGCGGCACAGGGCATTGGCTCCACCGTGGGACAGTGCAGGGCACAGTGGAAGCGGCGGTAGAGCTGTCAACGTGTTGGGTTCGGGTCGGAACCCAGATATCCAACCCGGACCCGATTTTAGGTACCGGACCTGGACCCGTACCCGAATACCCGACGGGTCCAATTTTAAAGTACCAGACCCGGACCCGAATGGATCCCGGGTATCCAGACCCGAACCGGACCCGAATACCACCATGGCCCATAGGCTTGTAAGAGTGGAGGAAACATCTCACGGTTCTCACCAAGATAGGTACTGTAGCAGGGCCGGATTAGGGGCAGTAGCAGCCGGAGGGACAGGACAGGTAAGCAGGGGCAGCGGCAGCCGGCGGGACAGAGGCAGCGGTAGCCGGCGGGACAGGCAGTGGCAGCCGACGGGACAGCGGCAGCCGACGGGGGAGGCGACGGCGTAGAGGGCTCTCGAACAATCGATCGTGGGGGGAGGGAGGCGGTGTTGGCCGTCGGCCGTGGGCATGGAGGCGGAGCACCGGGTGAGAGGCCGGAGGCGTCGACCGTGGGCGATGGGTGCTGGCGGCTGGAAGGGAGAAAGGCAACGGCAGCCGACGAGACAGGGGCAGCGGCAGCCGACGGGGGAGGAGGCGGCGTAGAGGGCTCTCGAATAGTCGGCCGTGGGGGGGAGGGAGGCGGCGTTGGCCGTCGGTCGTGTGCTTGGAGGCAGAGCGCCGGGGGCGTGGAGGCGGAGAGCCGGGGGAGAGGCCGGAGGCATCGGCCGTGGGTGGTGGGCGCTAGTGGCTGGAAGGGAGAAGGGCAAGGTTTAAGGTTAGGGCACGATTTTGTTTGAGGATTTAATAGTATAATCTTGAAAGATTTTTAACCATCCGATTATGATTCAACGTCCCACATTTAAATAAATATATAAATATATATCATGTTATTTTATTTAATCGGGTCTCGGATCTGTCGGGTCTGGATATGTAATATCCAGACCCGGATCCATTTAACTATGATTAATCGGGTCTAGGTAAACGGGTCCAGATTGAGATCCAGACCCAGACCCATTGGGTCCAAACCCACGGATCTCGGGTCCGGACCTGATCCATTGACAGCTCTAAGCGGCGGTGGCCCGATCAGAGCAAATCAGGCTAGGTATGGCGGCGGGCGGTTCACCGGAGGCGAGGCTTGGCGGCGGGAAGTCACCAGAGACGATGCACGGTCCCGGTCGGAGTGGATTGGGCACGGCATGGCTTGCGGGCAGCCATCGGAGGCGCGACATGGCGCGCGCAGTCGCCGGAGGCGCGTAGACCTGTCAAAATGGGCCAAAGCCCACGGGCCAGCCCATTTAACCCTATAAATGGACCGAGTCTGGCTGGAAAAAAGTGGCCCATTTATGTAACCAGGCTTTTTGGCCCGGCCCTTGTAGCCCACGAGCTGAACTGGGTTAGGGTCGAGTCAGCCGTGGGCCATAATTTTTTTATAAAAAAAAAATCCTAACCCCGTAACCCGGTATTAAACAGTAAACAAACACTTATCAACTTACGGATAGGGCGATGGACGCGAACTAGATAAAGATTGGGGTGGCATGGCCTCTCTTGGGAGGAAAAGCGGAGGGGGACGTGTCGGTGCTGGATAGGGTGATGGAGGCGGGGTTGGCACTGAAACCAGAACCCTCATTGTCTGCGACGGAGATAGTGAGACCGTGGAATCTAAGGACAAGAAGGGCGGCATGCAAAAACCCGATCGGGACCGGAGGGCGGCAACCAAGCTCTAACCCTACTCCGGTGGCGGCGACAGCAGCAGCGATGGAGAGACGTGGTCGAGAGAGTTCTAGCTAAGATCGGAGAGCACAGGGAAGAGGGAGCGACCCAAGTTCTCGATCGTGCTTAAACCGGAAGAGATCGAGGAGGACATCTACGCGGAGGGCTGAAGGAGCTGAGGGTGAACGTGTTGGTGCCGGATAGGGCAATGGAGGCGGGGTTGGCACCGAAACCAAAACCCTCGTTGTCTGCGGCGGAGACAGCGAGACCGTGGAATCTAAGGACAAGGAGGGCGGCATGCAAAAACCTGATCAGGACCGGAGGGCGGCAACCAAGCTCTAACCCTGCTCTGGCGGCAGTGACACCGGTAGCGATGGAGAGATGTGGTCAGGAGAGGACGTTCCGGTTGAGATCGGAGAGCACGGGGAAGAGGGAGCGACCCAAGTTCTCGATCGCGCTTACGCTGGAGGAGATCGAGGAGGACATCTACGCGAAGGGTTGGAGGAGCTGAGGGCAAAGTCTAAACCGATAAATAGTAGTGGGCTGGCTCAGCCCTAGCCTACGGCCCATATAGGGCCGAGCCGGGCCAGGTTTTCTCAGCCCATTTTTTCAAGTGGGCCTAACCTAGCCCGGCCCATATAATGTCGGCCCTATGGGTTGGGGCCGAGCCGGCCCATATTGACAGCACCAGAGGCACGGCGCAGCGGTGGCCGGGAGAGGCTGTGGTCCACGGTTCTCTGTCATGGACCGACAGCAATGGTAGCTGTGGTCCGGCTTGGCGCGCGTGAATCATTGGATCGGTTCATGGTGGACCGACATCTCAAATAACTTTGCTCTGAAATATGTGCTGATTGGTTTTTCAACGATTCTAGGCTCAATTGAGCTCTGATTTGAGCCCCGTCTACGCCATTGGATTCCATTTTTCGAGCTCTTCATATTGAGCTGGGATGGATCCGGTGATGGAATCAGATCACAGGTAATGTGTATGTGGAGATCGTGGCACAACGATCGTGCGTGCGGGCAGCACGAGCAGGATTGTTCCATCTTCAGCCTCCCAGGTGGACAGAGGTTTGAGGTATTGGGAGCAGTGCGGAGGTCTGCTGGCGAAGCGGATCTTGCCGAAGTTGATGGATCCGGTGGTGCAGGAGCACGCGATGATGGTGCAAAGCTGCGGGTCCTGTGCCATGGAGTGATGGCAGGTCGGGTGATCTGTGGTTTAGCACAGATGGAGCGATACATACCGGAGATCTTTCAGAGCATGAGTGGTAGCTCCATCGGTAATGGACCAGGCTCATGGTCACTGTGGAGGAGAGCGATCGGTAGTGCTCTAACTACCTTGATCGTGATGGAGCTGTACGTGGATGTGGTATCCCGCGTGGTTGGAGATGGGTCTTGGAAGATGAATATCTCAGGAAGACCGGAGTACATTAGCAGAAAGGTGCCAGAGGCAGCTCAGGGAGACAGGGGATAGTCTTAGGAAGCACCGAAGGTATCGGGCAATCGGGAGTGTCCTGGTATGCCGGCATTGGCCTTGGGACAAAGACTGGAGCTGATGGAGAGAGTAGCTTAGGGAGACTGGGGACAGGTCTCAAGGGGCGCCAGGGATATCATGCAGCCGGGAGACAGGCTGGGACATAATGGAGCAGCCTCTGGAGATGGTTGCTAGGTTCAATCGCTAAGTTAGAAGAGTTGGGATGAGCTCCCGGTTTCGGAGGTTCCTACGGGGAGGCAGAGTATCCGAAACGGTCTCGGAGAGGTTCGCAGTGAGCGAAGGGTCTGAAGAGGTAGCGACGGTGTATTGAGATGCAGGGTACCCCAGCAGTGCAGCGTTGGGAGGTTGACCTCGGTAGGACTTCTGCGGCATCAGGTGGACTTTGGTTTTAGGTGGAGCACTGGTTGGAGATGTCTTCATGGCTGAAGAGAGAGCTTTGGCATGAGTTCAGAGGGGGAGGTACAGGGATACTAGCTAGATCTTAGCACGAGCGCCAGGGGTACACTTAACCAAGTGGAGCAGAGTGTGCAGAGATTGACGTGGCTCTGTAAAGACTGTGTCAGGTGGAGCTCTGGGTGCAGCGAGTGCTGGTTCAAAATCGTTGCGGGTCTTTCCAGGTAGTCCAGGGTCAGTGATGCAGCTGCTTACCAGAAGGGAGCCTACAGCAGAGATCTCAAGTTGGTGCTATGGAGCAGGTACAGGTTGGTCCCAAGGAACTTGTACTGATCTTCAGCTATGGAGCCGGTCATCTCAATGGTCTCCAAGGAAGCTCAGAAGCTGAAGAGGGTTGACATTGGCATTAGGTTTACACAATTGTCTGGGTGCACTGCGAAAGTACAGGTTGGTGTTGCAGTCACGGGGACAGAGCAGGAAGATATCAGTTCGAAGTCAAGAGTATGGTTAAGCACGAGTCTCAGGAGTTATGAAGCACGGGTCGATGTTCCAGCTAGGGAGGCGAGGTGGCTTCGACGGGAAGATGTCAGCTCTGGAGACAGCAGCAAGGGTGCAGACGGTTACACAGAGATTGTCAAGACTTATAGCACCAAGGTGGAGATTGTTAGGAAATATGGTGCTTCAAGTCTTGAGATGAGTCACACAGGTCCTGGAGGTGTTCCAGGGGGTTCATGATGTATTCATGGGTGTCTAGGACGAGTTTGGGTCCTAGGTCTTGGACGGGTTTGGTCCTAGGATGGAGTTCGGCACTCCACGGGCTCGAGATCTGGGTTTGGGAATCTTGAGGGTTGGAGTTGGCTCGAGTTTTGCAGGAGTCGACTCGGGTTCTGCAAGAGTCGACTCGGATGGGTCGAGTCGGCTTGGTCATTGTAGGAGCCGACTCCTGCAAGTCAACAGAAAGAGAGTGTTCTGGACGAGTCGACTCTCAGGTCTGCGAGTCGATTCGGATGTCGATGAGTCGACTCGTGACCTGGACAAGTCGACTCGTCTGACTAGATTTAGACTTTTGTGAGTTGGCCTGAGGGGAGTTTTCTGGGCAGGGTTTGACCTATTCTTGTACGGGTATATCTACATGTATTAGAATTTATTGAAATAAGAAGAAAAACAGGGCTCTTTCTCCCTAGCCATCGTTCTTCCTCTCCTTTCCTTGGTTCTCTCTCGTGCATTCAACCCCATAGGGGCACGCCTCCATGACGGGAGCGGACGACGTGCCCCATCCCTTCCCTGATGAAGCATTCCCTTTTCGTCATGGCGGCATTGAGAAGGATCCCGGACGTTCCACAAAGCGGTCTTGCTCCAACATTCTACTCTCTAAAGAGTCGAATAGCTCCTCTCTACAATAAATATAATGTGGATATACAAAATCTAAAATCTACTGGAAAGGAGATGCCTCGTCGGATACCATGAATGCACCACTATAGTATCCTTCACCGTCGCTACTATCAACCATAGCCACAGTAGCCCTCGTTCGATCTTTGAGTTGCGAGCAATCTCTAACACGATGTCCCAACTCGTTGCACTAGTAATACTTGATCCTACTTGCATCCTTCGACTTGGATCGCTCACCTCACGATCCTCTATTGCTCCACCTTCTGCTATCTGCTATTCCAGAAACTGCCAATGCTAAGTTCTCACTTAACTCAAAGCTTGGTTCTCTCGCCTGAAAATCTCATTTTGGAATAACATCGAGGTGACCACCTCTATCTTGATGATACTTTTTTCTTACTAGAAGAGCATTCATCAAGGACTCGAAGGATTATGAAAGTGATGATAGTAAGATCAATGCCCTAGTCTTCTCCTTAACTTTTTTACCGATACTATGGAGATCAGTGAGGATCCTCTGAAAGTTATTTAGATGCTCCGGTATGCTCTGTCTTTCAGTCATCCATAGCGGGTAGAACTACTTCCAAAAAATATGTTGGTGAGGAACTTCATCATGTATAACTCCTCGAGCTTCGCCCATAACACCATCGGGACAGTCTCGTTCAATACATGGATTACTACCTCATCTGTCAAGTATAAACAGATCAACCCTCGATCCTGACCCCGTCACTGTCCCCACGCCTCCCGATGACTCCTGCCGGACCTCCCTCCTCTCTCAGCCCCAGTCACCACCCCAGCCCCCCTCCCATCATCGCTATCACCACCTCGCCTCCCGCTGCCCCTTCCCACCGTCCGCCGGACCTCCCTCCTCTCTCGACCCCTGTCACCACCCCAGCCCCCGCCTCCCGTCACCGCCCGTCCACCGATCCCACCACCCTAGTCCCCGCCTCCCGCTGCCCCTCCCCACCATCCATCCACCAATCCCACCACCCCAGCCCTCGTTCTCATCGACCACTGTCTGCCCCTGCCCATCCACCACCTCCCGCCGCCCCTGCCCCCGCCGACGTTTCCCACCGCCCCTGCACCGGCCCCAGCAACCATCGTCTCCCGCCGCCCTTGCACCGGCCCTAGCAGCCAATCGACACCGACGACCTCGGATTCCTCTAGCATCGTCTCCAACTCTTCCTGTGCACCGGCCTCTGCCTCCCCCCGTGCACTGGCCTCCAGATTCATCCTCCATATTCCTCTAGATCCTTGCACCGACCTCTTCCCGTGCACCGCCTTCGGATTCCTCCGGATCTCTGCACCGGCCTGCTTCCTGAATCCAACTGATCTCCCATCCGACCACAGACACGCTTGGAATCACAGTCCCTGTCGTGTTGTTGTGCCACCTCCCATGCCGCCAGTCATCGCTTGTGCTGCTCTTCCCTGACGGATTGTCCGAGGACTCTTGCACAAACGCCATAGGATTTCACTACCGGGAGTCTCTCCATCCACTGGAATCCTCCTCCGCCCGTGACCGCTGTCTCCACCAGATCTGCTTCCTGAGCCTGCTGTGGGTTTCAACCAACTTCACTTAGTTCATCATGACTGATGTCGCTCAGCCGATTGTTGTTCACTTGAATGGGACTAATTATCCCTAACGGTCCTTCATGATGAAGATCTTTTTAAAAGGACATGGACTTTGGCAGTATATTACTGATGAAATTTCATGTCCAATTGCCCCCGAGGAGTCTTTGCAACATGGGAGATTGACAACAAAATCATGACATGGATTTCTAACACTGTCAGTCCCTCCATTAGCCTACATTTCAGCAAATTTGAGACTGCAAAAGAAGTGTGGGACTTCCTCGCCAAGCGGTATAATCAGACAAATTTTGCTCTCAAATATAAGCTTGAACTGAACATTCGTAATCTCAAGCAACAACCAGAGCAGTCTATGGTTGACTTTCACTATCAGATATCTCTGATTTGGGATCAACTTGCCCTGATGGAGCCCAAGTGGACCCATGATGCAGAACTTTATTATCAATTTCGAGAAGAGTCTTGTCCAATTCTTAATGGCTCTTCGCGATGAATTTGAGTTTGTTCGAGCTTCTATTCTTTACCGATCTCCTCTTCCATCTGTTGACACTGCATTGTCCGAGTTACTTGCTGAAGAAACCCGGAAGAAGATCGTCTCCTCCAACCATGATGACTCTCTCATATTGTCTACCCGGATTAAATCAAAAGGCCTCTCTCAAATTTAGTCACTCATGTAAGAAGTTTGGCCATATTGCTTGCAACTATTAGGCGTCTACTTCTCGACTCGAGGATACATCCTCCATGCAGTATACCTACTGTAAGAAAGTCGGACATGTTGTTTGGAATTGCCCTCATCCAAACTCCAACAACATGAGAACCAAAGCTTGAAACTCTGGAGATCGCTCATCCTTCGCTACTACTACTGTTATGCCCGAGCTTACAACCCAAGCCGCCATATCACTTACTCCCAATGATATCTAGATAATGATTTATTAGGCTCTCTCTATTGGTAATCATGCTGCCTCATCTTCTTCTGACACCTCCATTCTACTAGGTAAGTGGTTCTTTGATTCAGGTGCCTCTAATCATATGACTTTCAACCCTGACATCTTCCAACATGTTTTCTCTCTTCCTTTTCCACCCAATATTCAAACTACAAATGGATCACTCATTACTGTTAGCCATCATGGAACCATCCACTCTCCTAACCTATACCTTTCTGATATTCTTCTTGCTACTAAACTTTCTATGAATCTTATTTCCATTGGCCAATTATGTGACAAAGGACTTACCGTTACCTTTTCTCCTTCTGATTGTGTTGTGCAGGATTGCTCGACGGGGAAGGAAGTTGGGACAGGCCATAAGATTGGGCGACTTTTTGTTTTGGATATGCTTTATGTTCCTCCTAGTTTTAGTACTCACCCTGTCGCTGCTGTTTCCACTAATAATTCTTCTTTTATGTCTTGGCACGATCGTTTAGGTCATCCTTCTTTTTTAAAATTATCTCAATTAATTAATAAAGGTTTGCTTGGTTTTGTCTCTATAACAAAAGATCCATGTTGTATTCATTGCAAATTATCAAAACAATCCGCCTTACCTTTTTCTTTAAGTCACTCCATACTACTGCTCCTTTTGATCTTATTCACTCTGATGTATAGGGTCCTGCCCCTATATCCTCTATGGGTGGTTCTGCTTATTATGTTATTTTCATTGATGATTTCACTCGCTACACTTGACTCTATCTTTTGCATGCTCGTTCTGAAGTTTTAAAAGTTTATATTGAATTTGCCACCATGATCAAAACACAATTTTCTAAACACATAAAAATCTTTCGTTCTGACTCTGGTGGTGAATATCTTTCAACATCATTCAACCATTATCTTAAATCTCAGGATACACTTTTGCAGTTATCTTGTGTTGAAACTCTCAACAAAATGGTCTGTCTGAGAGAAAACATCGTCATATTATTGAAACCGCCCGTACTTTACTCCTTTCCTCTTATGTTCTAAAAGTCTTTTAGGGAGAAGCCAGGAATACTGCTGTATATATAATTAATCGCCTTCCTTCCCGTGTCCTTGGTGCTCTCTCACCCTTTGAAAGACTTTATGACTCTTCGCCTTCCTATGACCATCTTCGTGTTTTTGGCTGTACTTGCTTTGTTCATCTCCCCAAGCGTGAGTGTGACAAATTATCCAAAAAAAATGCAATATGTGTTTTCTTAGGATATAGGATCCAACAAAAAGGATATCGATGTTATGATCCTGAGACTCAAAATTATGCATTTCTAGGCATGTCACCTTCTGGAAATAGATTCCTTTCTTTTCCTTACCTCATAAAAAATCTTCATTTCCATGTCAAGAACCTCTGCTTGATCATTTTCCCTCTCATGCACCACTACTTGCGGAAAATGGGCATTCAGAACAACCTGGCAATCTACTCTCCCAAACTGACATTCCTCCTACGAGCAATCTGGCAGCACCTGAGAGGCGATATCCTACTCGTCATCATAATCCACCGGCTCATTTAACAGATTATCATTGCTACTTGTCCTCTATCTTGCCTTTACATGAACCTAAATCCTATCAAGAGGCATCATTTAATCCTTCCTGGCAGAAGCCATGTCAGAAGAACTTGAGGCTCTACGAAAAACCCATACATAGGACCTGGTTGATCTGCCGCCTGGGAAATCGATTGTGGGCTGCAAATGGATATACAATATCAAAACTAAGGCTGATGGTTCCATCAAGCGCTATAAGGCTCGTCTTGTTGCCAAAGGATTTACACAGGAATATGGCATCGACTATGAAGAGACCTTCGCTCCTGTTGCCCGTATGACTTCAATCCAGACTCTACTTGCTATAGCTGCTGCCAAACGATGGTCCTTACATCAACTTGATGTCAAGAATGCCTTTCTTCATGGAGACCTAGCTGAAGAAGTATATATGATGCCGCCTCCTCGCTTACCTCACCAGCCTCATCAAGTATGTAAACTTCGCCGTGTACTTTATGGTCTCAAACAGGCACCTCGCGCTTGGTTTGAAAAATTCCAAACCACTCTTCCTGGTTATGGATTTTTCTAGAGCCTTCATGACTCCGCCTTATTCTATTGCCGCTCCTCTCATGGATAAGTTTTACTTCTTCTCTATGTTGATGATATGGTTATCACTGGAGATGACTAACAAGGCATTTATGATACCAAGCAATATTTACACAAGTACTTCGAAATGAAAGATCTTGGCTTATTACGATTCTTTCTTGGCATCGAAGTCAACCATCAATCTGATGGTCTTTTCCTTTCTCAAGCTAAATATGCCTTTGATTTACTCATTCGTGCTGGCATTTTTGACAATAAAACTGTTGATACCCCTCTTGAGATAAATCTGAAGCTTCAGCCTACTGATGAAAAAATTCTCACTGATCCCACTCGATATCGCCAACTTGTAAGTAGTCTCAACTACCTCACTATCACTCGGCTGGATACTTCACATGTAGTTCATGTTGTCAGTCAATTTATGTCTGCGCCTCGTTCTGCTCACTATGCTTCTACACTTCGGATACTCCGATATATCAAAGGCACACTATATCATGGGCTTCTTTCCTCTTCTGATCTAAATCTTGATGCATACTGTGATTCAGATTGGGCTGGAGATATCACTGATCGACACTCTACCACTGGATATTGTATATTTTTGGGAAACTCACTGATTGCCTGGAAAAGTAAAAAGTAATCAGTTGTATCTCGCTCCAGCGCAGAAGCTGAATATGCCCTTGCTCATACTACTACTGAGATTGTCTGGCTTCGTTGGCTACTTAATGATATGGGCATACAGCTATCCTCTCCAACGCCCATTTATTGTGATAGCCATAGTGCTATCCAAATCACCCACAATGCTGTCTTCCATGAGCGTACCAAACATATTAAATTGAGTGTCACTTTACTCGCCACCACTATCAGCAGCGGACTATTAATCTACATCATATCTCCTCCAGCAATCAAATTGTTGATTTACTTACAAAGTCCCATGCCAAGGAGCGCTTCCACTACCTTCTCTCCAAACTTCATCTACAAGAAGCACCTTCAGTTTGAGGGGGGGTGTTAAACATCTTTCCTACCTAAGAGATATCATTCAATGTTTAGATGTTCATATATGGGATGTATTGATATGTAACCATGTTTGGCTAATCCTATTTAGGATACTTTGGTAGGCATTTACCTTATGTACATCATCAAATGTATATTTAATGGGATGAATCCCAAGCATAATGATATAAGAATTCAAGTTTCTAAACCTACAAGCTTTTTGGAGACCCTTCACTACTCTTTTGATCATCACACCTAGTTTGGTCCTCTACCCATATTTTTATAGATTCTGCTATGAAAAGCATCTCCCCAGGAGTCCAACGATCTAAACCACATTTAAATTAGAGTCCTGTAGCTCTCCCAATATGAGTCTGACTGCAAAACTCTTCCTGGCCATCGATTGTACTCTATCACGCTGCAAATCGTGCATAACAGGCTCACATCGTATCGGATTACATTTGGTTTGTCGAATTTTTGCACAATCGGCACTTAGCCGCTCGATCACTGAGAGATGCGCGTAGTCATTAATTGGTTGTCGATCGCTCTGCCAAAACTCCTACAACGCCCCTATGCACTTGACCGCATTAATGCCCCTGTCCACTACCAAAAACTCCTCTCCGTGGACCAATCCTGCAATAGAGAGGAAACTGTATTAAATGCTCCAAAAAGCATTCTTGGGAGTACTCAAAATCCTTCTATGCATGTCAAGGCTTTGTAGACTAAGGGAAGAAACAACAAAGCCACACGCCCGCACACATGTAAAAATGGTGGGCACATGCATCGAGGTGCCAGTCCAACAGTCAGATTACCAAGTTTGGTATAAAAAGTGGAAGAGAGGGATGGTTAAAAAGTGATGGTCCCATGCTTATTTTCTGGAGAGAAAGTAAAACAAATATCAAGGGAGGTTGGTATTTGGTAAATTTCCTGGTGGTGGTAATCCTACTTGACAAAAATACTCCAATAAAGTATATTTATGATCATTGAATTTATTTTAATATATTTTCAAATTCATTCATAAAGAATTTTTGCAAAATAATTAAAATGCAAATGACATCATACAAATAGTTATGTAATTATAATCATTATATAAAATTAATTAAAGATGATAATGCTATCTTAGTATTAAAAAATTATTTTTTGTTGATGGACTATTTATAAATTTGACCATATTCCTATATAGGATTACTTCCAACCAAACATAGTAATCTTTTACTAGTATCATTTTCCAAAAAAGATTTTCTACTAACCAAACATGGTAAAAGTTAATTTTTCCCCAATCATTTTTCTAAATAAATAATTTCCAAGAATTATCAAATTATCTTGTAATCTAACATACCCCAACCAAACGGACCCTTAAAAAAAAAATTATAATTTTAGATTGCATTCCAAACTTTAAGATTGCTTGAATGTAAAGAATAGTTTTCACTATCTCTCTAGTATTTTATTTTACATCCATGGACTAAAGATGGGTTAACTAGGTGAAGAAATAAATTAGATAATGATTTTCATTTCTTTTTTAAAAAAAATTGTAATCCTTGATGATTAATGAAAAGAATAGGGAAAGCTAACGAGCATGGGGTATAATCGATGGTTTCAAAGAATAAATGACCTAGAATAAAGCCACTTAGAAGATTCCTTAAACCTATGAGACACGCCATGGATCGTGGGATGTGGAGAAGTAAACAAACATGGAAAAGAGAAAAGAGAAAACAAGAAACAAGAGAAGGAACATGATAGAGAGGACTGGCTCTTCTATTTCCCTTTTGAAGAAAAATATCTTTGGTACTTTAATTGAAAGCCAAATCTCATGCAACCATGGCTTTCCTAACCTACCCTACAGGGTGCCTCAAAAGTTGAGTCTTGCACACAGAGACAAAGCCATGCACTCTTTCATTTCTTAGAAAATAATTTGTGGATCAATGAATTATTCGGAAGTCCTACAAATTAATGAATTATTGGTGAAACATTCATGAACTAGTGAATTATTTTCTAAATAGTTCCATTGGATAGCTAGTCATGAATAATTCATGAAATTTGTAACCTAAAAATTGGTGAATGGGATGAATAGTACGAACTATGTTGGAGACTTGCACCAGCCAGTACTCGTTACTGCTAATGAGGGCATATCAAAAGAAGATGCCTGATCCTCTATTGTTGTTGTTTGACTCACATGTGAGCAAAAAGAGAGGAGAAAAAGAAGAAGAAAGAGAGATGGAGCTTAAATGTGGCTTCTATTGCAAAGATCCAACCCCTTCCAAGCCTAGGTCTAATTAGTTACCACAAAAAAGCCTAAGTCTAATTAATATCCTCTATTACCTCATTTTCTCTTTGACAACATTTTGGCTGACCAATGTCATGCCAATATTTTACATTTGGCATGAACTTATGATATGTTGCATGTTGGGCATCAACTTGTTTATTTTGGATGTGTATTTTAGTATTTCAAATGAATACCTAAAAAAGGAAAAGTTGAAAAATAAAATGAAGCAATAGGAATGGCATACAAGCAGGTTTTTAGGGGTATCCAACCTGTCTGAGCCCTAGTAGGACTCGTTTGGTGAAACCCTATAGGGTTTGGGATGGATTGGAGATTTTCCCCTCAGGTATATATATATATATATATATATTGTTAGGGGACTTGAACCCCAAACTTCAAGAACATTTAACCTCTACCCTTACGACTAAGCCACAAAATTCATTTGTGTTTAGATTGTTTACCAAATTATTTATACCTATTTTTACATAATATAATTTTCCCTCCCCCTTTTTTTCTTGTAACTCTGGGTCAAGTACCCAACTTGACCCGAATAATCCAATCCGAATAAAGATTTATCAGGTAGGTTCAGGTACATAACAGATTACTGTTTTTTGCTGGGACAGATTTGGGAATTTTGGAAAATTTCTTAATCAGGTTCGGGATGGTTTTGAATAGTAGAATTCTAAACAGGTTCAAATATAGGTAGGGCAAATTTTGTGGGTACCCTATCCATTGCTATTCCTAAGAAGCATCATAAACCTACTCATGGGCTCAAAAACCTCCCCCAATCTTTAACTGTAACCTAAACAAACCTAGAAAGCTTTAACAACTATTAAAAATAACAATTAAGAAGAAAGAAATTTACATCCCAATCAATTACCAAGATGCTGGGTCAAAACATATCAACCCAGCCCCTCATGATACCGAGTCCAACATCGAGATTTGAAGCCTTAGCTAGTGCTATGTGATGTAGGCTTTTAATTTGAATTTTTTCCATCAAATGGTAGAGAAATGTTTCATTAGTAGTCATGGGAATTGGGAAATTCACACCCATTTTAGAAGGAAATGTCATGTGCTTAAGGAATACTAACCTTAATTCTATTCTAGAATGAAGGTTTATTTAGGATTTTCTTTATTTCATTATTACCTTTATTAGGACTTTTATTTTTATTAGGACTCAATAATTTGACTTTCATTAAGTTACCGTTTATTACTCTATTTAAGAAATCCAATTGTATGGAGAAGAACAAACTTAATGATTGAATTGAATTTCCGAGTTATCTAATTTTTTTTCTTGAATTTATTTTTCTTTTTGTTTGGTTCGTGTTCCCTATCAAGTAGCCTTCCCAGCAAGAAGCCTAATGATTTTTTGAATTCCTTGTTATAATTTGCGACCCTCTCCTATGTTTGTATTTACAATCACAATTGCCATGTATGAAAATGAGAATGTCAATGAAACTTCTCCTTCAACTAAGATGTTGGCTAACTTTCAAAAATGGTAGCAATCCACTTAATCACATTGATTCTGGCACATTATTCAAATGGAAACACAAGAAGTACAATGGCTGAGGTATTAGTACAACCAAATACTGAAATATCAAATCTCATGTGGTAGTGGTGTGCCTAGCTAGCACTAGCAAGGTATTATCATGGCATGCTGTGCCTCGTTCTTACATTCCCATGCTTAGCACATCTTATATGCACTACAAATGACATATAATGAAATACAGCTAGTGCTGTATACAAATGGCACTTGCTGGTAGGGCACTGGCATGGTATATACCACACCGTGCCATGTCGGGCTAACGGGCACTTAACCCATGTTTTCAACTACATGAAATATTTTGAAAGTACAGATGAATAGAACATAATCCATTTCTGTTAATCATCCATACCAAATTAATGATTAAGGGTAGTTATCATATTTTCTGCAATGCTATTTAGGGTTGATAGGAAACTGATTGTACCAAAAGTAGTATCTGATAGGTCTAGTCGGTGTCAAATGGATATGTCAGCAAAACTTAGGCATCAGATGGTTGATTTAATCCATCATGGACAGGGGGTATGGTCATGTAGATCTTGCATACCTGATGGTTCAAATCAGCCATCAAATTTCTCTATAAAAATTTATGTGCAGAGATTGCAAAACCGACACAAATTGCCTGGTTCAGGGCAACTGTACTATACTGCCTGGTTTAGGACATCCCATACTGAACTGCTATGGAACTGGGTCAGTTTGCTGGTTTCATACAGGAGTCCCTCCGTACCACTCCAAACCGGGAGTCACTACCCCGTTCTGTTTGGTACTACTCGTACTGTCTGATTTCAGGTGGTACTATGATAAAAAGACAGAAGAAAGGGGCCAAGAATTGTCTCAATATCATGTGAGTATTACACCAGACTAACTATACCGAATCAGTAATGTACTGGCTTGGTGTCTGACACCAAGATTGTGGACCTTGTTTATGAGTGTAGATCTGAAGGTCTATCAAGGGTTACCTTGCTTAATTAGGAGGCATCTGAAGCTTTTACATCAATAATGGCCTTTGTCTAACGTCAACTTTCATTTGATTGGCATCTGGCACTAGGAAAATCTTAAATTAGTCACATCCTGGAAGTAATAGGCCATTTGTCATATATAGTCTCAAGTTGTATGTCTATTAAGTTATATACTTAGAACAACACATAATCATTATACAAGTCATTCTCGAAGTCTAATAATTTGATGCACCATGCAAAAAAACATATTAAGATAAATAAACTTTTGTGCATCCTTCTTTTTAGTACTTACTATTCCAAGTACCAACATGTATTGATTTTTGATAAATGTAGACTTAGGTTGGAGTTTGAAGAGTCTAAGTTTGAGAGCTAGCTGCCAGATCATTGTTTTCGCTTTCAAATTCAAGACAGAGAAAATCAAATAAATGGATCATTTCAATGACTTTGACAACTTACACTAATAAGAATTAAGCTCAAATCTGAGCCATACAAGCTATGAACAATTTTTCCAATTGAATTAACAGCTTTTTTCTCTTTAATTTCAGAATTTTATCCTTGAATCTACTTAGAATAATGGATGATACTAATTACAAGATGAGTATGATACCATAAATGCATTTTTTGTTAGTTAAATAACCCTGACATGGTGATGTCGAGAGTAGCTATCTACTGACTTCTGATTTTTTAAGTTCAGAATAACATTGAGATTGATCTGATGTAAACTAATCAATAATTTATTTTCCTCCCACCAACAGGTGCAGTTGTTATCTAGGTTTATGGTCAGTCATCCATAACTGCTATTCATACCATGCTTTTCAGAAACAGAATTTTAAATTACATTCTAGTACTAAGAAAAACTGCATCGGGTGAAACTGTCACAGCAATTGCATAAGAGTGCTACATTACCCACTGGACCAAGCTTTCATCTGACTCTGGAGAGAAAAAATGTGCAGCTTCTCGACCAGTTATGAGCTCCAAAAGGAACACTCCAAAACTGTACACATCACTAGCTTCAGAAAGAGCACCAAATTCTTCAACCCTAAGCAGATAATAGTAACAAATTGTCATACAATCATCAGATAAAATGATATTCTCAACACTAGTAATAAACTAAACATAATATTAGCTATCAAACAAATTAGTAACATTAATAAGTTTGCTTCATCTAGCACAAATAAGAACAACTCTTCATACTATAATATAACTCATTACTTATTGTAAAAGAGATGTAATTACAAGATATAACATATACTATGTTATATAACACAACTCATGCCTTGAAGATAATGTCATTCATAAAATTTTCAGAAGCAAATTGTAGAAAATGAACATACTCTGGATCCTGGAAAACATTGCCACCTGATGACTGAGATGGGCCAGCATCTTCAAGTCTTTGAAGTAATTGAGCTATACCTGCATCTGCAACCTTTGCAATGAAGTTTTCATCAACCAAGACATTACTTGATTTGAAGTCCTTGTGAACTACTTGAGGAACAAGATGATGCAGATGGGCTAAACCTGCAGTTTAATAAGGTGTCAATTTTTAACTTTCAAGTGATAAATATCCATAAAAATTAGAAAGAATATGCTTGCTGATCTACATATTGAAGTCCTAGTTTTAGCCTTTCCTCAGGTAATGTAGCCAACAAGACTTTAAATAACTTGATTACCTTTAGCAGCTCCTATAGCTACAGAGAGCCTCTGTTTAAATTCTAGTCTTGTCACTGGATCTCTTGCAGTATCTGCAAAACAACAAACAGAAGTCATATCTATAATCTCTGGAAAGAGTTGTTCTGTTCAAACAGAACTGGTCATTAGTCATTACCATATAGATGACGACTGATACTTCCATTAGGCATATGTTCGAAAACTAGCATTTGTAAACCACCTTCCTGGCAATAACCAATAAGAGTAACAAGATTGCGATGGCAAATCTCTGATAGTTTTTTAACCTGCTTGGCCAATGGAAAATGTCATTTTGCATTCCACACCAATGTGACACTGATGATGCAAATCTTGTTCATTAATTGAATTTAACAAAACAAAAACAAGGATAAAATACAGGTAAATAAAAGTCTGGTTTTCATTTTTTTTTTGGAGGAAAAAATGGAGTAAATAAGCAACTTCCCAGAGTCTGGTATTACTATTACTGTGTCCAGCACAACTTAATATTAGAAAATGATAAGCAAGATACTGTTGTAATTGTAAAAGCTTAAAGGCACAAGGCAATTTTTTCTCGACAAAGAATTTGATGTATTACTGGCAAATTTTACAGTTTAAGATAAACCATAATACTGCAAATCAGACAATTTCATTCCAACACGCAACCATGTTTTGCTCATATATTTGTGACAAAAGTAAATCCATATTTTACTTCATATCCAACTCATCTTTCTACATCTTTCTAAATGAAAGAGAGAAGAAAAGAAAAAACTTTTTTTCTGTGGCCTATCATAATTGCAAGACCTCGATATTGCATCAGATGGTATTAACAGCTTTTTCTTACATTGCATGCAACATTGCCAACAAAAGTGGATATGGATCTTATTGAGTTATTTTAAGAGTAAACATAAGTTCCATGATCTTTCTCAAATGAAATAAAGAACGATGAAGAAAATGAGAGTCAAGGAACAAGAAAAAGGATGATTTGGTGCTGGATATGAAAAGAAGAGAACAGCCTTTCTACCATACAAAGCACTTATTACCCCTTCAACAAACTCCTGTCGTGGAGCACCTCGGCGCCTTTTAATCACTACAATAGTACCATCGAGAAGCAAACCCTTGTACACCAAGCCAAAGCTACCACTGCCAACAAGGTTGCACTCATCAAAATTCTTTGTAGCCTGGCTCAATTCTTCATATGTAAATTGCCGAGCTCCCTGATGTTCAGTTGCATGACCCCCACCAGCTGAGGAGATCCGACCACCCCTACTCCATTCTATTGCCCATTCCAAAATAATGAAAGATCAAAAAGGAAACAAAACAAAATCAAGAAGAAAATTCTATAAACTTCAAAACTTGTTAAATCACAATAAGAACTTGGTAGAATTTGTACCGATAGTTGGAGGGTCTGACGAACCAGTCTCAGAACTTCTATTTGCAAGGATCCTACGGTGTAATATACAAAACCACAGAAAGCAAATGACAATCACCAAGAATGCAACAGCACCGATAACTCCTCCAACCATGGCTGCAAACGACCTCGACATCTCGTACAGACTTGCCTTGCTCCCGAAAACCAAAACATTGAACCTGAAACAATGACAGGAATAAATACAACGCTAAAACATCAAAAGTTGATGCCATAACTGACCAAATAAATGAAGTCTGCAAATATTAGTTAATAAGCACAAAGCAATAATAACATTCTCACACCACTCACACTAGTGTTCCGCAGCTTTTTAACTGACAATTTAACTACAAGCATACAAATCACGAGATACTTCTCCTACCTCAGATGACGACACTGGTATCAGTGTCACTCTCCCCAGAGTAATAATTGTATTTGAAACTTGCCTTATATACTGCCAAACTTGCTCCTAACTTGCCCAATGGCAATGCTAATACTGCTCAGATAGCACAACTGGCATGACCCATAATTCTCACTGCAACGGAAAGGTCTCGCACTCGATGGCCTGTCAAAATTTGAAAGGAAGAGAGGCCAGAAACAACCAACATTGCCAGCTTCAAGCATCCTACTGCTGTGATCAGTGACCTGCAACTCATCTCATTTTCTTCAGCAACATATTATTTGTCTCAAAAGCATCAAACCCAAAGGAGAATCTCAAACTGCACACACACACGCACACACATATATATATAAAGGAAATAAATCTGAAGCCGACAGATACCGTCCTGCATTGTCGTGCATCGGTCCTGGTCGACGACCACTTCCCTTTGAATTGATTGAACAGTAAAAGCCGAAGAGGATTGGTCCTAAAACACAGAGGAGGAACAAGCACTCAAAGGAGTCCAAAAGAACAGATAGGGAGCTTTGCCCTTGTGCCCCAAATGACCAATGTACCACCTTGCGATCTTTTTAACAAAAGTAATTTTGTGTTTTTCCGCGTGTTTAAAGGATCTGAGACCATGTGTTGACATATTGTATATACCAGCCAGTGGAGAATCTGATCTCCATCAAGAAAGAGTAATGGTGGTGAGGGCTGCTAATAATATTAAGCTGGTGCCTGGGAGGAATGGGGGGTGTGGGGGCCTGTTGTTACCAGCTGTAAAAATGTTTGGGAGGGGGGTGGCGGGGGGGGGGGGGGCGCGATTTACCGGCAGGAAGTGGACAGGAGGAGGGATAGTGGCTTTTAATTGGAAGAACACTGGCATAGATGGGCATATTATGAGCTCAGGGGATTGGGGGAAAGTTCGTGCCCAAATCTCTCATCCCCAAGATCTCCTTCCCCCACTCCAGCATGGTTTTGCCTCTCCCCATCTCCCACGGCCTCATGTGGAGAGAAGGGGAAAGATTTCCTTTTCTAGTACTGTATATTGAGATTCTGTTGTCATTAGGGTGCCCCCACCCCACGTTCTGAATTCTGATGGTAGATGGTTTCCTCCCCATGAGCAATAATAGAGATTAAGGAAATGAATTCCTTTTGTTTAGATGCAGTTTTGGTGTTGTTGGAGTGAGCGTTACCTTCCCCTCACCTTCTTCTCTTGGATGATTGGTACTTAATTGGTTATTTTTACCCATTTTGATCTAAAAGACTGGGTCCCTAGGGTTTGCCTACTTGTCTTTTAGCTTTAGGCATATAGCTGTCATTGTTTGGTGCTGGGTGTTTTTGGTTTGTTGACGTGTTACCCTTGCTTCGGTTGGGCTGGAAAGCCAAGCCAAGGGTTGGTGGTAAAGTTGTCAAATTCTAGAGAGAGAGATAGGGAGAGGGAGAGGGAGAGGGAAAAGGTGGACAATGAAAGGCTTTTTGGTTTGGAAACTTTTTTTTGGGTCTTTGGCCTGAAAAGTGAGGCTTTCATGTTAAAAATTGTCTCCAGATTAAGCTGCTGGAAGCTGGGGAGCCTACTCCATTATTTTTCATTTACTTTAATAAACAATTTTTTTATGCTAAAGAATCCTAGCAGTTAGCATTACATGACAAAAGTAGGCTGCTTTGTGCCGCTGAGAAATGATAATTAGTACTAAACTTCGTGTCAGAATCTTTTAGTTCATTGGATGAAAAGCCAAGCCTGAAACTTCTGACAGGAAAGACAAAGAACTGCTGAATCTTTTTAACTGTTCAGGAACATGAATTGTGAGCAGCTGAGTGCAGGGGGCCGTTATAAATATGATAATTGTTTTAAGTTAACACCAAAAGTTGTTTGTTGTTTCAGTTTGGCACGAGAAACAGCCTTCTGTTGTTAGGATAAGTAATTAACCGGTCAGAGATTTCAAATTTGGAACTACAAAGGATGTTAAAAGACTTATTAAGGAAGTTACAGAGGTTATGAATTGATGTTTTATTCTCTGTCTTTAGCATTGATCAGCAAATATCTTCAAACTTAAAGGTCTAATAGAAGCATCAATACTTCAGATTTAAAAGGATTGTTGCTATAGATAGATTACAGGGCTAGAAATATCTATGGAGGAGAAAAACAATCGGAGTAAATTAGATTCATGTTTTCTTATGGACTTGAAATGCTAGTATTCCATATCATGCATCAGGCTGTTACAAGGATGATAAATGTATGAAGATGAAACCACAAGCCGGTATTTGTGTCAGTTTGGTGCAAGAATTGACTTGCCGTTATTAGGATAATTAACTAACCAGGTCAGAGATTTCAAACTTGCAATTCTTGAGGATGTCGAAACATATTATAAGGAGGTTATAGAGGTTATAACCTAACCTTGTATTCCCTATCTTTAACAATTAATCAGTAAGTTTATACTTATTCTGCATATAAAAGCAAATATTTTTTGAAATTCCATCTGTCCCTTTGTGTTCAGAAAACATCTTTCCACCTCTTTCACAATGTTTTAACTAATTCTATTTAAATGAATTTGACTATTTGTTAAAAAGTAAAGGAAAATTCTAGCTTTTAGAAAAAGGATGGAAAATAATGATTGGATTATATTATCAAAGGTGATAATACCAAAAAAAAAAAAAACTGACATCCCATTATTTATTTTTCTTCTCAAAAGTTCATTCCATGTATTTCAAGGGTCTATTCGAAGGATGAATACTTCAAATTTAAAATAATTGTCTCTAAATTACCGAAAAAATGGTACTATACGTACGTTACAGTGCTAGAGATATCTAAGGAGAATCAAACGAAATATTTTTTGAAGAGGAAGAATGCTACAATGCCATATCATGGGTCAGGAACACACTGTCTCTACACGGTTAGACAAACTTGTATTCTGTGTCTGGGTCCTACGCCTCAATGTTGTGTCTGAAAACAAAGGATTTAATTAATTTGATTTGTGTGACTCACGGAATTGAATCCAGCTTGAAAGAAATCCAATTAATAATATAGTACATCTCCCATCCAAATAATATTGCACAAATTGAACTGGATTCCAATTCAAACCCAAGACTGCCACAAATCCAACACTGCCAAGCAAATTAACCTGGCTACATCGTCTAAAATTGGACTAGATCCATTTGCAGCTTGATTAACTCCACACAATCTGAATTTAGAAATCTCCGTGGATGGAGCGACGGAGACTTGAAGGAGCAACCTTGAGATCTTAAAAGATTCATCCAAATGATTGATCAACTAAGTTGGAGTTGCGAACAAACTACAATGAATAGTCCAATCAGTTATAATTTATGAAATAAAGACAGCAATTCCATTTAACTGTTCAATCGGAGGACACTCTTAATGTTTTGCTTGTCGGTGATCCAACAGCATGTGGAATGAGTTGACCATACCACCCGATGAGATATAGAGCTGACCAAAAAAGTATTTCATATTTTGATTAAAAAAGAAAAAGAAGATGAGAGAACACATGAAGGATGTCCAATAGAAAATCCAATGACTGCCATTCCAAGAGCAAACATAAGAAAAAGCCCAAACTGCCAGCTTAACAGATCTGCTCCAAAACTTGCACCTCTTATGTTATAACCATGTAAAACAACAATGAGACCCATCACTCTATCAACTACAGTGGGATAAAATAAGCTAATATGGCTCATTAGCTTACAACTCTCATTTTAGGATTATAATATAGAAACTAAAGGTGCGTGCATAGATATATCCAACTGCATCAAAACAGTCACAAATGAGCAAGCAGAAGAAACAAGTGAGATGAGCTGGAAAGCGCCTGCTACCCAACAAAGTTTGCAGTTTAAATCAGGGATATCCCATCATACTCGGATGCACCTGGCAACCAACACATTGTGTCCCATTGTCATGTTCCCTTAACCTGCTCCCATTGGGAAATCAGATCTTGTATGAATGGTACAATTTCTGCAAAAACTACCAAACTTGCAAATCATTTTCAAATCAGGTGAGAGAGAAACATGGATTTGGAGATGTGGTGAGATTAAAATAGTATTAGAAATGTTAATATCCTGAACAAGTGAAACTGTTTTGTTTGATATATTCTTGGTAATAACACAACAAACATTTCTCCATATACCATAAATACAATTTATTTATCTGGCCAACAAACGAATATCTGAATAACAAACACAAACATTTCTCTCCATACCATAAATATAATTTATTTATCTGACCAATAAATGCATATCTAAATAACAAATCTCTTTACAATACATTACAAACGAGGGCCACTCAGCCCCATGACGTGAATGAAATCTTCCTTCTGCTACAGATGTGGAGAGAACTTATAATTCTTTCTGATTTTTTTCCACCTACGGTAAAAAATTGATCATGCAAATGAGGTGCACTTCACACCACTTTAGAGGATCAAGTTACCACTGCCACAACACTAGCATATCTGCGATGTTGAATATAGCTGTTAGCTCTTCTGCATTATACAGCAAAATACACCAAAGGCAAGGTTCACGCATTCTTACCAGACCTTGGCCAAAAGCCTGCCTTTTATTAGATGCTTGAAGTCAGAGACTACACTTGCAGACAGGAAGACTATAGAGATACAGAAATGAATTGAGAACGTGCACAAAATGCATAACATTGGGGAAAATGGCAAAAGTAGATACATAGGCCAGCCCAAAATAATTGGAACAATGTTTGATGGTGATGGTTGCAGCTTGATACTTAAGAATCTATGATTAGTTTCTTCCACGTGTCAAATATGGTGTTCACATTATTTTTCTCAAGTCAAATACTGTACTGGTATCTTATGCCATTCCAGACACACTAGAAGCTTATAAGATTTTCAAACAGTGCAACAATCATGAGATCATGATCAAGGATACAAAAGTTCAACAGGAGCAGTAGCCAAATGTTGATCTCTTTCTCTAATTTTGATTTTTTCCCTACCACAGCTGAATGAGTTCTTCAAAGCATTCACAGTGCAATCAAGGATGGTAATCTGTGCAAACAGATCACATGGCTAGCAATTAGAGTTTTGGTAGTAACATCATATTCCCAACTAAGAGTGCTAACAGTCTTGTCTCCAATGTTCAATAATAAAAATTGCTAGCAAAATTCTATTTCTTCAACAATTTGCAGGCTGCAACTTTGTTTCTTTTAGGTCAAGAAATTTACCCTGTTCTTGCCGGAGCTCATCGATTTTTCTTTGGTTAATTCTTCAACAGACATCAGCTTAAGAGTATAAGCAGAGACAAAGTAGGTATTTAAGGTGTACATTACCTAATGACAACTTGACAAGGACCTGGTCAGATGCACAGTTTTTTCATTCAAATTCCAATTTCTAATCTTTTGACAATATGCATGGAGGATATTTCATCCAGAAATTCCAAATCAATCCGACAGTCAGCTACCTACAACAGTTAAAGGAAATAAGAACTAAAATTACTCATTACCACTCCCTCTCAAAACTTAATAAAAGATGAAATATAAAATTCCCGTAGAAACTTAATGATGATCAAGACTTGGGCTATGAGATATATTTTGCTCACAAGTATGTGATCTAAATTCTTTAATGAAGAACCCATCCTCATAAATAATCCTTCTGTGCTAATTATTTTTTATATGAACTCTAGAGGGGCGAGAGACACCCTTATTCACTCTCTGTCATAACTCCCATCTCTGAAAATCTCGAACCTGAATAAGTGAGGGAAACAGACTCATAACAGTGCGTATATAATTTTTTATCATACCTTAACTAGCAAAATACTCTACATCTGACGTCTCTAAGTTTAAAGAGTCAATCAAAACACAGGTTAGTCCATTTCCTTTAGAACCGAAAGAACTAGGTTTTCAGAATAAAATCTTGTATTGGTGGTAATTTGAATCTATCAACATTCGGTATCTCAAAATAACAATAATAAATCTTAGACAGTTACTTAATCTCAGAATTTTTGCCTATAATTCCAACAAAACTCTAATTAAATCGACCACCTTCGACACAGGTCAGTTCTAATCGTCTTTAACTATAAAAGAAGCAGGAATACAGAAGACACAGTTGAAGTTAAGATCACCAAATATCTGAAATAAATAAAATAAAGGTACCATCTTTTGGCGCATTAGAGCGCAAATTAGAAGACCACGATCAGAACCAGAGGAATCAAAAGCCATAGAATGCATAAATCTACTAAAAACTTTAGCCTTTCTAAATCTACTATTTACGATTTAGGGTTCCTGAGATGAAGGGGATTTAAGCATAGAACGTAATGAGGTTAGTCTGGGATTTGGATCGATTACCGGCGCCCAAGAAGAGTCGAGGACATGACCATTGGAGATGGTTCCATGCTCCGAAGAGATCTGGGGAGAAAGGGGGTCGACCTCCACGTATTCGAGTTGAGAAGAAGGGAAGGGGAGGGGAGGAGAAAAGAACCCTGCCCGGTTATGGTCGGAACTCCGAAGCTTAATAAATTAAGCTAAGGGGAAATTTCCTTAGAGATCGTCGGCAAAATCATAATTATTTGAGAGCGCGGGGGCTTGCCAGGTCCGCGAAATAACCGTACAACCGTTCTGACGTCATTTTATGGATTTCGTGTCACAAGGGCTTGTGAGTAATTTAAATTTTATCCGACTAGCATTTTTTTTGGAAAAGAAAAATTATCCTACTAGCTTTTGATAAGTGCGAGGTACGCGGAAAACTCATTTGATTTTCCTTATATAATTTTCATGGTACGTGGAAAACACATTTGAGTTTCCTTTTATAATTCCATTTTTCTTTTCTTATAAATCATCATGTAAGATTTCTTTTTAATAAAAATGCAGCACTTATATAAGATTAATATGACTACAATCAAAAATATCATAATGTAAGATGTCATGAAGTGGCCGGGAGCCATTCCAAGATAAGTCTAGATGACATCTCCAAAGTACTCGGTAACGAACCGTGCTACTCAATCAACCATTATATTCATCGCTTGAAAGATATGCTTAACATCAAGATCATTGTTCTAATTTGCAATTAACAGATGTCTAGCAATAACGGATAAGTGGCATTTCCTTGCATGCAACCATGGATCTAACCAACCATCATGGCAGAGTCATCCTTAATAACTAGACGCTCAACTCAAAGCATCCACTATACAAATGCAATCTCGGCTCAAGCAACTCACAACTCCATGCCTGTTACTATTATCTCAAAACGATGGCTTGCAATAGCAATTACCAGCCTAGAGTCAGGTCCGGGGATGACAAACCCTATGCCTCCACTATCACCACAATTACTGTCATTGAAATTTACTTTAATGTAATTTAGGAGTGGGAGATCCCAAGAAATGAAAAAAAATCATGCAAGTCACTACACAAGTAGAAGGGGAATCCTAGATATCTGATGATCTCAAGATCAATTCTATTGATGAAGGATGAATAATCTCAATTGCCCGTGCCAAGACTTTCTCTTGAACTACTTTAGCTGGACACCTTTGTAACTCAAACACAAAGTTATTTCTCGATAGCTAGACATTGTGAGCAATGTAAGTCGCATAAATACCTATTAGCCTTGTCACTTCGGTCCTGGTGCTCTGCCTCAATCATTCTAGGAAGAGCTGAATTGGTGTCTTTGTCTTGGTGATTTATAACAGATGGCCCAGCAACTACTAGATATGTCTAGTTCTTGGACAAACAAACAAATTAAACATGCTCTATAGTCTTATTCTCCCGGTCATAGAAAGTATAAATCGACTGGAGATTCATCCCCCTGTCCTTCAAAAAAGCTTTGGAGGGAGACAACCCCAAGCCACTTTCCACAAGAACAAGCTCATCCTTGGGTGTACACCAACTCTCCAAATCCACCAAATATCTAGTCGCCTGGAAGACTCCATCTAGTACAAGGAGTAAAGGTCGGCGATTACCATTCTCCGGGAGCAAGATAACCTCCAAACCTACCTATCATGACTGCTATAAATAGAAATCACAACAAATAGCACCCACTCTCCTAGCTATTCCCTAAAAAATCAGGACACTACTAAAGGACTCCAGCTCCTATCGGGGTAGAATAAATCATAAATTCTCATAGACTCCCGCACCTCCATATTTACAAAAGTCACCCACCGGGTTAGAGGAATATTAGCTAACCATGGATCCTGTAGCAAATCAATAGACTAGCCATCCCTACAAGCTATCTCACCTAAGCCATCAAAATTGATACCTGTGCGCATATCTCCTTCCACATGAAAAAGCCATCCCAATTGACTTGGATATTGCTACTACACAAGCATGGGCCATACTTGGCCCTCATCACCATGCTCCATAAGTTATCCTACCGAAGAAAAAACTTGGCCGCATGTCGAGTAATCAAGGCTTTATATCTTGCCACCAATGACTGGATACCAAGGCCCCCATCTCTGATCAGCTAGCATACTACCTCCTAGGCCAATAAATGCAAGCTATATGTCCCTAAGTGGGATCCCTATAAGAATCTCTAAAAATACTACTCAAATTTCACCACATAAGACTTAGGGATGATAGTACTCGAAAGAATATATATAGGCATAGAAGAAAGAACAAATCTCACCAAGATGACTCTGCCCATCATGGATAGTACTATAGCTCGCCAACTCTCCAATCACTCATTAACCACTCTCTATCCTAGAACATTTTTCCCTTGTCGGCCTCCTCCCAAAAATAGGAAACCCTAATTAGTGCCATGTGCCACTCTGCTCCACAATCCCAACATATCCTTGTTCATGTGTCTTAACTATATCTTTGTTTTAGAGCTAAATAAATAGCAAACTTGCTAGGACTCACCTCAATCCTGAAGCCAAAGAATAATCCTCCAAGATCCTCTTGAATCTGATAGCATTCCACATGGAGGCTCGAACAACCAGCAAACAATCATTTACAAATAATAAGTACAAGATTGGCTAGGCCCCAAGACCTAGAAAATACAGATCTAGGTCTGACTCCTGTGATAAGCATGCAACTCTCGAGAGAGTGTTAACACAAATAATGAAGAGGTTGGGAGACAAGATAATCTTGCTGTAGACCAATAGTCAATATGAAGAAGTTTGATGGGTACCATTGATTAAGATGGCAAATATGAGGCTGTGAATGCATGCAATGATACAGTCAATCCATTCGCTATGAAAGCCAAACTCTACTAAGACCCCTTCTAGAAAGTGCTAGCTCAAATGGTCATAAGCATGCTTTATGTCAATTTTGATTGCCATGAGACTGTGATAAGTAGGGGCACGATGAAGGTTATGCATAAACTCTTAAATGATAAGGACATCGTCAGAGATACTCCGGTCATCAACAAAAGCCCCTATTCTAGACAAATTAGCAGAGGAAAAATAGGCTTCATCTGCATATCATTAATTTGGTACATATCTTGTGTAGAGTTATACATAAACTAATAGGATAATGCCCATGCTCCAAGGCATCTTGCCACTTTAGTATCAAAGTGATAAAAGCTTGCTTCTAAGTTTCAGGCATTTGACCATAGACAAAGAATTCCTTCACCACCACAACCTTGGTATTGTTGATGGGCTAATACCTCCTAAAGAAGAGTGGAGAAATCCATTAGATCTAGGGCTTTATCCTTTATCATGGACCAGACCATGCTCCTTACCTCCTCTATTAACACTAGCCTAAAAAGATTCCTACTCTCCTACTCAATTACCACCTCAATAGGGGGTGGAGGTACAAATGAAAGAAGATTTCTACTCTCCTACTCGATAACCACCTCAATGGGGGGTGGAGGTACAAATAAACCTTCCCCACCCAAGGTTGCCATCCATTTTAATCTAAAAAATTGAACAATCTCCTAGCTAACTTCTTCTTATCTATCAATCTAATGCCCACTACTATCTTTGACAGTCCAAATCTGACTCTTGTGCCTCCTGATGATGGTAGCCTAATGGAAGAATCTAATTTTCTAATCTCCCTCCCCGAGCTACTAGATCATAGACTTTTGCCTCCATAGAGTCTCCTATGAAGGGACTCTAGGTATGTGAAGATCCTTCTACTAGTAGCAAACCTCTGGAACCAGGCTTGAGGTAGCAGCAATAGGGATTGAAGAGAAATTACCTTGGTGGCTTGAAGTCCTTGACACCTAGGAGTCTTCCAAGAGATCCAATGACCATAACTACATCCAAATCTCAACCAGATCTAAAATGCCTCTTTTGGGACCTCGGACTAGATTGGAATCAAGCCTAGAATACTCCTAGTCAAAATTCAAAAGGAGGGATCAAGGGCGGCACAAGGAATCCTAGGCACTAGGGATTCCTAGTTTGACTAGAAATCCTAGGCGCTTCCTATTTCCTTCTTCCTTGCTTTGTTAATGAAGCTAAAGTTTTTCGCCTGATAGGGGGTGGCAACTAGAGAGAGAGGAAGAGAGAGAATATGAGGAAGAATATAATCTGTTATTCAGCTTGGTATAATCCATTTATAATATTTATTATATAGGGTTAATGTGACCCAATCCAAAAACTTTTTCTTGGCTAACCTAATGTGTAATTGAGTTTTACAAGCCTATGTACACCTATAATAGCTCAATCACATCTATTTAGGACTCAAAACTAATCCAATACAAGTTAGCCCCTTGAGGCTTAAGTCCCCTAAATCTCAAAACTCAAAAGGCTAACAGCTTTTCATCCTAGGGCCCAAATGAGCCTTAAAAATTCAAAGATCACCTCATGAACTTTAGACCTTGGCCTTAACCTTAGTCCCTTGAGCCTTGGGAGCACCATATGAGACCCAACATCCTATTTCCTCGGCAAAGAGTGATGTAGGGCAAGCTGGGTTTGAAGACTCACTAGAGTACTATTCACAAGGACATCCTTTCAATCCTTGTTCTCTTGTAGCTCAAAAATAGCAACCTCCATAGCCTCTAGTTTCCTGAAGATATCCTCAACTTCAACTTGGTTCCACCACATGAGCCTCTACCTTATCAACTGCAATCTTTAAGTTACCTGGTACATAGCATCCCCTATATTGGCAATCAATACCTCCTGTATAATATTTCAAGACCTAGGGTAGGATAGCTAGAACATCTCGAACTGGAAAGGGATCCAGAATGAGAGAGAAGTGTTAGAGGTGACCAAAAGTAGATAGTGATCAAAAGCAATTCTTGACAAGTGATCGACCTGATGAGATCAATACCACTAAATCTAACTAGTAGTCATGAATGTCCTATCAATTCTCTCCCACACTTCAGCTCTACCAAGTTGATTATTGCACCAAGTGAATCTCGGGCTGATAAACCCATATCCACCAGGTCACTGGAGTTCAGAAAATCTTAGAATTCATTGGATTCAATATCATCAATAAAAGGCCTACCTCCCCTATTTTCATAAGTTCTATTGATATAATTGACGTCACCAACCATCAAAGAAGGGACATCCTGCTTAAGTAAACTAGATAGATCCTATCACAAAATCCTCCTCTATGTAATCAGTACTAGATACACACCAAAGAAGAGCCAAGGCAATTCATTTATTTTAGAAATTACAATTACAACTTGCTGAGGACATATATTAAAGGCATTCCACTGTAGCTGCTCTATTTCTCCAAACAGTAATAATTTCCTCTGATAGTCAGTGTGACTCCATAGCATAAAATCCCTAATTTTCCAAAAAATGGAATCGAATTGGAGTTAGGCTTGTATTGAAAAGTCTAGTTTTAACCCAAACACAAAGATCTGGATTGTGGTGTTGCATGATCCTCTTAAATATCAAGTAAAAGGAGGGTCTATCCATCACCTGAACATTCCAAAATAGTATCTTCATAGTAGATTACTGACAGGAGGAGGGTAGCCCCAAAGTTCTCATAATAGGGGATTCATCCATGATCAAGTCCTTCTTCCCCATCTTTGGTAAGCCTTATATAGCTCCTACGATTGATTTTAGCTAGTCGGCAATATCTTCATGGCCCACCATTACCATTTGTCTCAAATCCATTCCACCACCCACAGAACCCATCTTCTCCGCTTTCCTTGTAAGAGCGCCTATTCCCTAGCTTGGTCTTTCACCCACCATTAGTTTGGTGGTGGTCACCAGTACTTGGCATCCCTCTTCCACAACAGTCCCATTAGTGTCACCTTTCAACCTCAACCTCCATCCCAATGCATAGGATCTACAACCATAGGATGACATTTGTCCATGGTCACTAACAAGCTTCTTCTGACAATGTTAGTGGTCAATTTAGTCTGGGGGGGGAGACTGAAGAGATTTGGGTAGTGTGGCCCCTCGACAGTGATAGGATGCCCTTTTCTAGCTTCTTGACCATGACCAAAGCCATCTCATCTCCTTCATTGGTCGCAAGGGGTCTAGATCGCACATCACATACACGGTTTTGGGCTTGAAGTTGGATGTGATTGGGCTTCCTAGCTTAGGCCCGACCAAGTTGGGCTCCTATCCTGCTTCAGTGAGCTGCCTCAGCCATATAAAGATCCTTAGGGCCTGGGCCCTCCTCCTGACCCACTTCCATTATATCTAAGCCTAAGCCCACCTCACTTAATACTTGAAAATCCAACTCACTTGAGTTGACCCAACTAGAAATACTTTCTCCCCTCTACTTCTCCAATAACCTAGCAGGCTAGTTTGGAGGGTTTATACCACTCATCCGAATCGAGTGGTGATCTTAGTGAACTCCATGGTTGCCCCAGTGAACTTGGATGGGTGGAAGATGAATTTGGTCTAAACAAGTCCGGGGTTGACTCATTCTCCTTCCCTAATTTCATCCCTACCTTGATCGGTCGATGCTACCGAATTTTGGATGTGACCAAACACGTCCCAAGCTAAGACTAGGTTGCCTCAATTGCCACCTCCTCCCTGAATACAACTTCCTTCACATCATCACTACCCTTCATCACTATCAAAGATGCCATAAAATTCTTTGGTTGCAATGACCAGCTGCTCCTCATTGAGTTCATCTAAGGAAGCCAACAATTATCATTAGTGTGTCCTAGCTAGCCGTATTGGTAACATACAACTGGCACATTCTCATAAACAAAGGGCTACCAGAATATGCCCCTTCTCTCATGGATTGAAACCCTAGGGCTTTAGGGTTACAACAAGTCAGTCTCAACCTAAAACCTAGTGAAGCCAGTTTTTCAACACCAATCCATAAACTCGTTGAAGGTGAAAGCACCTACATCAAGCATACAATATGTAGAAAAACAGGGCAGAAAGAATGTATTTTAAAATAATTTTAAAGCATGCACAGCGGAAGGCTCGGTAGATAAATCTAAATGATCTACCGATCTGCCCACAACTGGATCTAGCATAATGACCTAGCATGCAACATAACATCAAAGCAAGAGAGGAACACAAATATAAAAGTACCATACCTTTATACAGAAAAAAACTATGGAAGGAGGAGGGTGCTCGAGCCACACACGTGTCTAGCCTCTACATGTAATCCACACCTAGGCTCGACTCTGATCAACTCCATCGAAGTGCTAGCTCTTCGGGATCCTTGGGCCGATCTTCTTCTTCCAAGAAGACTAGGAGGAGAGCAGAACCCTTTCCCAAAAGACTCTATTCCCAAGACCTAGCTTGAATGCTAGGTTCCTCACATCCAATCCCAAAACCTCTCACAACCCTTCTCTATCTTCCTCTCTCAAAGCTTTTCTCAAAAATCTGTTGCAGCCATAGAAATGACGTTCATTTGTAGGGGCTGCAAGGAGAGGGAGAAAGTGGAAGGAGGAGAGATGAGGGAAGAGAATGGGAGAGAGGATCAAGGCCATACCAAATGGGACCAACCCAAGAAGGTAAGTATGAATATCATACCAAATAACATTGAAGCCAAAATTGGTTTGAATTTGAAATTCAAAACAAGTCAAAAATTGCCCCAAAATCCTCGCAAAAAATCTTTCCAGAATTCTGCTCGTCACAGGAAGTGTCGACTCACAAAAACTGCCAAGTGTCGACACTTGGAACAAAGTCAATCATATTGACTTCCGATGACAGCAAACGATTCTCAATCGTCGATTAGCCTTAAGATCAGATAGAAATCCTCTATGATGTGTGACCTCATAGGTTCGAACACTAAGCCGGTAGCACTGAAACATTTTCAGTACCAGTCAAAGTCCTCATCTAGCAATGATATCCGACATCCGGATAGGTCGAAGATACAGAGCACCTCACAAGAACCTCTGGCATATGGTTGCCGCATAATTCATCTCTTTGACCTCATAATGCTCAGGATGACCTAGAATTCGACTGCCAACCTTAATTTGGTTTATCCAGATCATGTCTCAACCTCACAAATTCTGTGACTCCTCACAAGATCTACCCTGGCCAAGGTTTTGCTAAATTGAGACAGTGAGTAATTCACTCCAAACTATTTAGAGAGGTCAATTCCATCTTGATCCACCTCCGCTCCATAAGTACTTGACTGCACCCAGAAACCTTCCATCACTGGATTAGAAATCCAAGTAGTCCGGCACCAAAGTACAGTGAGTTGCTTGCAAGCTGCCATGGTGACCTCAGGTCTGAGGGACATATATACCCATATCCCTTCGCGAGCAACTCTTTGGCAGAAGGGAGCTCTGCAGATGGTCACCTTCAGTGAAATGTCATACATTTCACTTGCATGTCACACCAGTGTCTCCACACTCCTTGGTTAAGAGGACAACCAACAAATGTGACATACAACAACCTGCACTTGATACATCATCATCCTATAACAATGTATCCTTTGGTTATGAACCAGTTTAAGAACTACTTGATATATCCTCTCTATATAAAACAATCTAGTTCTAAGGACTCCATCATACAAGAGTTCATTTCAAAAAAATTTAAATATGATGAACAACCAAAATAAAATAACTTTTATTTTTCAAAAATTCATATACAAATACTAAATAGCACAACCGTCTACAACCTAGATGATTGGCTTTGGAACACAATTCCCAATAACTTCTACTTCGACTAAAGTCAATCAGTACAGAATCTCATTCCCATTTTTTGTTTACAATAGTCGAACTCTTGAACTATGACGGCTTTAGTGAAGGGATCAGCCAGGTTTTCCTTTCTATCGATCTTTAGAAGGTCAATGTCACCTCGTTCCACGATCTCTTGTCACCTCGTTCCACGATCTCTTGTACAAGGTGATAGCGCCACAGAACATGCTTTGTACGGTGATGAGACTTCGGCTCTTTGGCTTGAGCAATGGCTCCAATGTTGTCACAGTACACCAAAACAGGACCATCCAGGGAAGGTGCCACTCCCAGCTCGCCAAGGAACTTCCACAACCATACAACTTCCTTTACTGCATCTGATGCTGCAAAGTACTCTGCTTCGCATACTGAGTCCGCCACAATAGGCTTCTTGGAACTTTTCCAGCAGACAGCTCCTCCATTCAGGGTAAAAATAAATCCTGACACACTCTTACTATCATCTTTATTTGATTAAAAACTGGAGTCAGTATACCCCACAAGTTTTAAGTTAGATTCTCAATAAATTAGCCATTGGTCCTTAGTATTTCGTAAATACTTAAGGATGGTCTTCACTACTTTCTAATGAGCTTCACCTGGGTCAGACTGGTATCTGCTCACTACGCCTAGTGAGTATGCCATGTTTGGTCTAGTATATATCATGGCGTACATGATAGAACCCACTACGGAAGTATAGTGGATTCTACTCATACACACTCTCTCTTTAGGAGTTATCGCACAATTTCTTTTGGAGAGATCAATTCCAGTGCCTATCGAGAGATAGCCCTTCTTGGAATTTTCCATGCTGAACCGTTTCAGCATGGTGTCGATGTACGTAGACTAGGACAGTCCCAGAAGCCTCTTAGATATATCTCTATAGATCTTCATACCCAGTATGTAAGAGGCTTCACCCAAGTCCTTCATAAAGAACTGAGATGATAACCAGACCTTTATTCCTTGTAGTGCTGGGATGTCATTCCCGATTAAAAGAATGTCATCCACATACAACACAAGGAATACAATCACAGAACTATTAGTCCATTTATAAATGCAAGGTTCTTCTCCGTTCCTAACGAAGCCATATGACTTGATACACTTATCAAATCGCATGTTCCAACTCCTTGATGCTTGCTACAGTCCATAATGGACTTTTAAAGCCTGCACACCTTTGACTCGTCTGTGGATGTGAACTCTTCAGGTTGTATCATATGCACCTCCTCTTCCAACTCACCATTTAGGAAAGCTATTCGGACATCCATTTGCCATATTTCATAGTCAAAGTGTGCTACTAAAGCAAGCATAATCGAATGGATTTGAGTATTGCTACAGGAGAGAATGTCTCGTCATAGTCAATACCATAATGTTGATGATACCCCTTGGCAACCAAACAGGCTTTATAGGTCTCTACCTACCCATTTGCGCCCCTTTTTCTTTTGAAAATCCATTTGCATCCAATGGATTTTATCCCTTCAAGTGCATCAACCAATGTCCATACATTGTTGATCTCCATGGACTCTATCTTGGATTTCATGGCTCCTAGCCATTTCTCAGAGTCGGACCTCTGCATCGCATCCATATAGGTGATCGGATCCTCATTATTCTTATCAAGTTCAATGGGATCACCGTCTCGAACCAAGAAACTGTAGTATTTGTCCAGTCAACTCGGTACTCTACCAGATCTCCTTAATGGTTCCTGAGTGGGCTCTAGATGTGATCTAATTACAGCCGGTTCTATGTTGTCCCTTAAGTGTGTTGGTTATTCTACTTATTAAACTTCACCAAGTTCAATCTTAGCGGCTATAGTCCCTTCACCAAGGAACTCCTTTTCCAAAAAGATAGCTCTAAGACCGACGAACAACTTTTGTTCCTTAGCTAAGTAGAAGTAATACCCCTTAGACTTCTTTGGATACCCAACAAATAGGTACCGGTCAGACCTAGGTCCAAGTTTGTCCATTTCCAAATGTTTTACATAAGCTGGGCACCCCCAAACCCAAAGGTGTAATAGTGTCGGCTTATGTCCAATCCATATCTCATATGGTATTTTACTAATGGACTTGGAGCCCTATTCAGAAGGTAACAGGCTGATTATAAAGCATATCCCCAAAAGGATACCGGCAGAGAAGCAAAGCCAATCATGGACCGAACCATGTCTAACAGGGTTCGATTCCTCCTCTCAGACACTTCATTTAATTGAGGTGTCCCTGGAGGTGTCCACTGAGAGAGAATCCCATTCTCCTCGAGATATGTCAGAAACTTGTCGAAAAGGTATTCACCACCTCGATCGGATCGAAGAGTTTTGATACACTTTCCAGTTTATTTTTCTACTTCACTACGATATCATTTGAACATTTCAAATGACTCAGATTTATGTTTCATCAAGAAGACATAACCATACCTTGAAAGGTCGTTTGTAAATGTAATGAAATAACCATACCCATCCCTAGCACTAATATTCATGGGTCTGCATACATCAGTATATACCAGACTCAGAATTTCTTTGGCTCGTTCACCTTTTCCAGTAAAAGGTGACTTGGTCATTTTTCCAAGAAGACAGAACTCACAGGTTGGAAGTGAACTATCTTCATTGAAATCGAGGAGACCCTCGATTTTCAACCTATTTATCCTATTCCTGTTAATATGACCTAGCCTATAATGCCATAGGTACGCTTCCCTGACATTATCTATCCTAGGAAGTTTGCTAGATGTGTACATTACACTAACAGGTCGTGATAGTGCATATATGCCATCACACATTTGTTCAATCAAAACCATAGAATCATTCCAAATGATTTTGCAAATGTCATTCTTTATTGATAGTTCATAACCATACATGGCCAATTGGCCTACATAAATGACATTCGAAATAAAAGATGGACAAAAATGACACTCATTCAAAACGATAGTACAGGACTCGAAAACAAGTTTGAGGACTCCCAATGCAAGGGCTGGAACTCGGCTTCCATTTTTCAAGTTTAAGAATCTCTCACCATCCTCGAATCTTCTACTAACTTGAAGATCCTGCAAAGAATTGCAAATATATATTGGACTTCCTGTATCCAATACCTAGTTAGTAGTATCGCAAACAGAGAAACTACAAGGTGTTATCATATAAATACCTTGTCCAGGACCATCTTGCAGCTTTCTCTTCTAAGACCTGTTTGGGTCAAGCGATGCAATATAAAGAGGATAGTTCCTTTTCCAGTGACCCTGCTTCTTGCAGAAGAACCACTTTGCACGACTCTGATCAGCCTTCACTTTCTTGGCCTGACAGGGTCCATAAGCACTTTGCACCTTTTTTCCTTTATTTTTCTTCTTCTCTTTCTTAAAGGGATGATGCCCTCCTGAAGATCCTCCCTCTAGATTCACCATCCCTTTATTCAATTGGTAGTCTTTCTTAAAAGTCTGCAGCAATCCCAACAGACCATAGTAGTTAACTGTAAACTTATTTATTCTGTAATGATCGAGAAAATCTAGATAGGAAGAAGGGAGGGAATTCAGTGTTGCATCTTTTCCAAGCTGTTCATGCAAGGGACAACCGAGCTTGCCCAGGAGCTCAATCATCTCGATCATGTACAATACATGATCAGTGATCGAGGCCCCATCACGCATCCGCACGTTGTAGATAGCACAGAGACCTTGTGCCTCTCAACGTCTTCTGGTATTCCGAAAGACTCCTTCAACCTTTGAAGAATTTCTTCCGACTGGGCTTCCTCGAACTTGCGACTGAACTTGTCGTTCATCACAGCCAACATTATGCACCGGACAGTGATCCTGTTAGAGAGCCACTTTTGATAAGTGTCTATGACCGAACCCCGAGCGTTGGCAGCAAGGATCTCAGGTGGCGGATCCGATATCACATACAGGATCCGTTCATGCTCTAGGACAATTCTGAGCCTTCGATTCCAGCTATCGAAGTTGGGTCCATTGAGTTTCTCATTATCGAGAAGAGACTGGAGTGACAGATTGGAAGATATCTGAAAGGAAAACCAAAGCTAATTAGTGTATATGAATTATTAACCTAAAGATATGGACTTTAGTCTAAAGGTCCCTCCCGCTATTTTGCTCAGATTGATAGTCTCTACCTCCAATCCGAGGAATTACTTTAATTTCCTAGTGGGTACTAGAGTCCAATAGACAACACATGAGCCCAACTTTGACCGGCCCACCCATGCATGTCTAAAGGTAGGTTCTTTAACCGATTACTTCTCCAAGTAACCTCTAGTATTTGGATTTTGTCCCAAGGAACACTTCAATCGGCCTTTGGGCCTCCTATTGAAGGTCCCGATTAGGTCCAACCATTAACATGACAAAATTCAATGCTTCTAACTAACGAATAGTCAAGCCCGACTTTGGCCGGCCCACCTGACCACCGTTAAGAGAGTCGCACTGAGCCATCATATTAAGAACAACAATTCCAATAGCCTGATGAACACTCGATCTTGGGATCCACCGATGAATACCCAACTATTGGACCCATTATCATTTCACTTAATGGGAGGCTAGGACTTGGTTATCTCTATAACTTTATCCTTTTAAGAACGTAATAATTTAGAGGGTTTTTAAATAATGTGACAGAGAAGAGATGAGAAGACATGGATCAACCTCCCACTGACCAAATCAGTAATCTATGAGGGTTACTCATAACAAATGATCCATGGACACCTAAAATCAGTCAAGACTGATTAACCTTTGATGACAAGGGTTAACATGAGTTAATGAGCTATCCAATCAATCCTGATCAACCATATTGATCAGGTAAGTAAGATCATGGATTGGGTTCCGTCATTAACCGTCTTGCCTTAGATACCAACAAGGTTGGCCAGGTAAGAGATAGCCCCAAAGAATCATGATCACAATGCCAAACTTACCTCGACACCAATCGGTTCATCAGATTTGATTATACTAGCCTAAAGGCTCGAGCTTTCCATTGAGCCACAAATTAGGTCTATTTAGATTATGGACTAATCAATCTAACTATTAGATAGATCTAGAGAAGAAATCCTAACTCAACATTTGATTAGATTAGTTCTTTAATTTGTCCAATGCATCTAAACTTAGGTCTAACCAAATTAAGGACCTAATAGAAGCTAACCCAAGACCCTTAAAGCTTATTGAAATGACTTAAAATCTTTGAATCATATTCCTAAAGTTCTTAGTCATTCTTAATTCTCAATTAAGTTCAATAGACTTAAATAAATTAAAACAATTTTAATTTACAGATTAAAATAATTTTATAAACTTTTCAAAATTTGAATTCACTATTTTTCAACATTTTCATCCCAAGTGTCGACTCACTAGGAGCAAGTGTCGACACCTAGTGTCGACACTTGGGTCGACTCAAGGCCTGAGATAGGTAGAAAATAGAACTCCAGATTTTCTGGCACCTGCTTATGAGTCGACACTTACAAGGCTAAGTGTCAACTCACGAGCCCATGTGCCGACACTTCCTGGTCAAGTGTTGACACTTCAACCTATCACAGAGAAAAAAACAGAACCCAGTTCTCAGGCAAAATACTGATAAATCGACACTTACAAGGCCAAGTGTCGACTCACAGCCTGAGACAATGAAAGAACAGTGACTTCAAATCCAACGTTTCTCCAAACATTCCATCAAAATCGATCAATAAAAACTCTTAGATCTTATCTAAAGTTGTTTGATCATTTCATTAGATTAAAATATTTGTAATCTACATTTGCTTGCTTCTTATTTTTCTTTTCAAGAGTCAATCACATCGGCACCCCTACATGCCATAGGAGACCCCATTGAATGGGAAGAGAGGGTCTTGTAGCCCTACTTCTCTCCTATGACCGGACAGCCATGGTGAAGCACTCAATCCAAGTACTTAAGAAGTGATGTTATTAGCATGCTAGAATCATTATACTATAAAAAGGAACCTGGCTCTGATACCATTGAAGGTGAAGGCACCTACATCAAGCATACAATATGCAGAAAAACAGGGCAGAAGGAATGCATTTTAAAACAATTTTAAAGCATGCACAATGGAAGGCTCGGTAGATATATCTAAATGATCTACCGATCTGCCTACAACAGGATCTAGCATAATGACCTAGCATGCAACATAACATTAAAGCAAGAGAGGAACACAAATATAGAAGTACCATACCTTTATACAGAGAGAAGCTATGGAAGGAGGAGGGAGCTCGAGCCATACATGTGTCTGGCCTCTCAGGTAATCCACACCTGGGCTCGACTCTGATCAACTCCCTTGGAGTGCTAGCTCTTCGAGATCTTTGGGCCGATCTTCTTCTTCCAGGAAGACTAGGAGGAGAGCAGGAACCCTTTCCTAAAAGACTCTCTTCCCAAGACCTAGCTTGAATGATAGGTTCCTCACACCCAATCCCAAAACCTCTCACAACCCTTCTCTATCTTCCTCTCTCAAAGCTTTTCTCAAAAATCTATTGCAGCCACAAAAATGATGTTCATTTGTAGGGGCGGCAGGGAGAGGGAGAAAGTGGAAGGAGGACAGATGAGGGGAGAGAATGGGGGAGAGGATCAAGGCCATATCAAATGGGTCCAACCCAAGAAGGTAAGTATGAATATCATACCAAATAACCTTGGAGCCAAAACTGGCTTGAATTCAAAATTCAAAACATGTCAAAACTTGCCCCAAAATCCTTCCAAAAAATCTTTCCAAAATTCTGCTCATCACAGGAATTGTCGACTCATGAAAATTGCCAAGTGTCGACACTTTACCAAGTGTCGACACCTGCAAAATTCCAAGTGTCGACATATTGACTTCCGGTGATGGCAAACGATTCTCAATCATCGATTAGCCTTAAGATCAGACAGAAATCCTTTATGGTGTGTGACCCCATAGGTTTGAACACTAAGCCGGCAGTAATGGAACATTTCCAATACTAGTCAAAGTCCTTATCTAGCAATGATACCCGACGTCCGGATAGGTCGAAGACGTAGAGCACCTTACAAGAATCTCTGGCATATGGTTTTCGCATAATTCATCCCTTTGACCTCATAATGCTCAAGATGACCTACGGTTCGACTGCCAACCCTAATTTGGTTTATCCAGATCATGTCTTAACCTCACAAGTTCTGTGACTCCTCACAAGAACTATCCTGGCCAAAGTTTTGCTAAATTGAGACATAGTGAGTCATTCACTCTAAACTATTTAGAGAGATCAATTCCACCTTGATCCACCACCGCTTCACAAGTACTTGACTGCACCTAGAAACCTTTCATCACTAGATTAGAAATTCAGGTAGTCCAGCACCAAAGTACAGTGAGTTGCTTGCAAGCTGCCATGATGACCTCAGGTCTAAGGGACACATATACCCATATCCCTTCGTGAGCAACCCTTTAGCAGAAGGGAGCTTCCCAGATGGTCACGTTCAGTGAAATGTCATACATTTCACTTGCATGTCACACCAGTGTCTCCACACTCCTTGGTTAAGAGGACAACCAACAAATATGACATACAACAACCTACACTTGATACATCATCGTCCTATAACAATGTATCCTTTGACCGTGAACCAGTTTAAGAACTACTTGATATATCCTCTCTGTATCAAACAATGTAGTTCTAAGAACTCCATCATACAAGAGTTCATTTCAAAAAAATATAAATATGATGAACAGCCAAAATAAAATAACTTTTATTTATCAAAAATCATATAAATACAAAATAGCACAAACGTCTACAACCTAGATGATTGGCTTTGGGACATAATTCCCAATACTCGTCCATGGCTAGTGGCTTCCAAACCTTTGTGATGATCCGATAGTTAGTACTTCATATTTAGCCATAGCAAATCGATCTAAATAATGGTCTTCAAGACCATTTTAATGTTAGGGATGAAGTCGACAACCATGGCTCAATTGCCAACAACTAGCTGGTGATGAACTAAGGTCCATCATGAAGAATCCCCTCATAACTCACTTCTATCTTGAACTGAACAATGTGGTGATCTTTGGCTAAGGAGCACTCCGAATCGTATTCCAACTTGCCTCGATCCTTAAACACCTTCATGATCCACTATGTGGGAACCCTTTGGCTGAGACTTCAGGCAATCATCAGACCTTCTCCCATTGACATCTTGAATCCTCTATCTCTTCCTCTAAAAACTCAAAGATTTTGGTAAAATATTTTTGCAATTTCTCAAACTCTTCGAGCGAGATCTTGCACACCATCCATTAAGCTTGCCTCGATGGTCCCTAGACCACCCTAGCCCAAGTTTGCTCCTTCTTGTTGGACTCCAACGAGGAATGGCCACCTTCACAAAGACCCTTTCTCTTTTCTACCATACATTGGTCACTCACCAAATCTCTATCTATTCTTGATGAGTGTAATAGGCATAATTCTTTAAGATTATTATCAAATTTGATGGTAATGAGCTAGCTTCCTACTATCTTTAATGGGCACAGATTTTTTAGGATTGTTATCAGATTTGGTGGTAATGAGCAGTTGCACTCCATCTATATAAAGGGAGGCAAAGGGGACCCATGGATAAGTAATTCCTTTTTTCATGAAAATAGAGACCAAAACTTTGTTCCTCTCTTTCTTTTATTATTGTTAAAGCTTCGTCTAACTTAAGTATCAGAGGGTCCCCCCATCAAAGAATCTTTGTAAGCAGACTTCCTTGTAGAATTCCTTAAAGGAGGAGCACTCTAGTGAAAAATTATTCTATATCGGTAGGTGATCGACTTCCACCTTGATAGGAGACTGAGCCTAATCACAACAAGACCAGAGACTCCAAGCAACAAATACAAAATCATAGTAGCATTAGAAAATGCTGCCCAAAAGTAGCAATCCAAAAGGGAGAATGAATTGGATTTTCAAAAAAAAATCTTTGGCAAATTTAAACTTTATCGTGTTTATAGCAAATGTTATAAATAAATCAAAGTAAAGAATATAATAAAGTATGGAAAAAAATATAATAAACTAGAATGAACGTAAGAAATAACCAATCAACACACAAACATAAATGCAAGGTTTTATAGTATTTCAATGCCAAACCCTGCATCTACATCCATTTTCCAAGCTCTCTTACTTGAAAATTTTACTATAATCTATACAACATATAATAATATTATTTTCTGGGCTTACATTGTTGCCTAGTGAAGCAACCCATGAGGAGGGTAATTAGATTTTTCAAAATTTTAAATAAATATTTGCTAAATTTGAAAACTAGTGAAGTGTATGTGCAATAGTATATACATACAAATTAAAGCTAAATGCAAAGCTTATGAAGAGAATGGGAGAAGGAGAGCAAGGCACAGCAAACACACAAAGTTTCATAGTAGTTTGGTGTACCCCAAGCAACTGTACTACTTTCTAAGAGCCCTTTACAAATTTTACTATAATCCCTCAAAAATTACAGCAAGTTTATTTTCCGGGCTCACAAACCAAAACCTAGTTAGTTTTTCCTTAGGTTTACCAACCACAACTTTACAACAAGCATCCCTTAGTTTGCAATCCAATTCCAAGGCTTGGATCAAGCTATCCCTAGTGTCAATGTCCTTAAAACTAGTTACAATAAAAGAAAAAAAATATAAAGAATTTTGAAATCCAAAAACTCTCTATAAGAGCAAAATAAAAGTTGATGAAGCTCTTAATAGAATCTCTAAATTGTTTTCCAGTTGGAAAGCCACTAATGATTATTTTAAAAGCTGGTGGTTGGAATTTATGGAACACTCTTTAAAAACTTGGCTTTTTAATTGAAAGTTTTTACTTTAAAAGATTCTTTCTTAGAAGTATTTGCTTTTTCATAGATTTTTTTGGTTCTTCAATGAGTTTGATAGAGAATAAATATCCTTGGAAATTTCTAAAGATAGTTTTGACCATTTGGGAGTGAAAACTAATCATTTGACATATTATACAAGCTTTTACACATCTAAAAAAATAGCCATTACTATGCTGTTAGAACTTAATGAGTTAACTCACCAGATCTTAAGTTGACCATTGAGTTGACTCACAAGAAGCTTGAGTGGGCTCATAGCTTGAATATGAAAAATTTAGCTTTTTAGATTTCCTACGACAATGACTCATAAAGCTTGAGTTGATACTTAAGTCGACCCTTGAGTCAACTCACCAAAACTTTAAGTTGGCTCACAGGTTTATGCCAAAAATTCAGCCTCTTTAGATTTTTCTGCAACTAAGACTCATGGAGCCTAAGTTATTCCTTGAGTCGACCCTTCAGTCAACTCACCAGTTCCTTGAATTGGCTTATAGTCTGTGCCGGCTAAAACTTTGCGTGCCATTTCTCTTTCTTATCTGGAGCTTTTTTGCAGATTGACTCATCATTTTTTTGAGTCGACTTATGACCTGTGCCAGTTAAAAATATGTACCAAAACTTGAATTTTAAAGTATTGACTTGATTTCTTCCATATAAACTCTCAAATATCCATTAATTTATAATTTCTTTGACTTTTCCATTTTGTGAAGACATTCAAAAACATAAAACATTCTTGTTTATGGATTGATCAATTTGGTCCATTTTCTATTAAATTTATAGAGTACTTGAAATATTAATTTTAATACTTCAATAAAATATTAGTACCTCATATATACTCAAATATTTTGTTATTTATCAAAATAAAGACTAGAGTCAATAATCTCTTTTTTTTTATTATGACAAAATTTTGAGTATATAAGCATATGAAATTTAGAGTTGCTTCAAAGATTGAAATTACTAAAGACTCTTGGTGTTAGAGAGATTAATTTTTAGTTTTCCCAAAGCATCAGAATATAAGATTAATATTGTTCTCAAGGTGACAGAGCATAGTCATATTACAACAAAGTTTGCTTGTTATTAATGAGTGCATCAGAGCATTAGCATATTAAATTCATGAAAAATCACATGAATTTTAATGTTTTAGAGCATTTACTTATATATCAATAGTGTATCAGAGTATATAGTAATGTATCAGAGCATACATTATAGATGTTTTATAATATATTATAATATATTAAGGCATATTAAGAAGATCATATTCATGTATCAGAGTATATCATCATATTATACTAATGATCAAAGCATATCAAGAGATGATATTTAGGCTTAAATTTTTAATTAATTATACTTTTTGCTTTTCTCTCCCCTTATATGTTGCACTTATTTACTTTTTGCTTATATATTCAACTTTCAATTAATCAGCTTTCATTTCTTCATACTTATATAATCAATTTCATTTCTACCCTACCTTTGTGTTATCATTCAAACAATAACAAATATTGTAAGCGATACTACAACTTTCATTACTTCTCCCCCAGTATCAAATCAATATAAGTGAAAATAGTCATTGCAAATCAAAGGCAATCATTTCGGTGCTACTTCCCGTATAAATATAAATATCAAAACATTGTATCAGAACAAGCATTGTACCAAAAAAAATGAGAATTTCATTCCATATATAATTTCATTTCATAAAAGTGAAGACATCAATATATAGGTATCAATACAAAATGAATCACTGTAGACATCAGGATACAAAATGAATGTACTGCAACATACCAAGATACACAAAGTCAGTAATACATAAGTAAAAGTTAATATCCTATAGACATAGTCTATAAATCTAATCATCATTGGATGGGAAATCAACAATAATTGGAGCCATAATCCTAGAGGTTGAAGACCTAGGCTTTCTATAGATCAAACTTCTATTCCTGCTAGAAGGGCCACAGCGATGGAATCCTGGAGTGTGAAAGTCTATGACTCTAGTGGATGGCTGAGGGGGCTAATCAGATGGTGGAGTAGGTAGCTGATCCAGTTGATGATCTAAAAGAAGTCCTGGGTTAGCTACAGGTGGTGGCTCTAGTGCTACAAGTGGCAAGGTTCTACTGGTGACTAAGGTGGAGAATCAGGTGGACCTGAAGAATTAGTGGGAGCTGGAGTGGGAATGAGTCGCTGAATGGCTGCTAGGATCTCAAGAACCCTGACTCCATCCTCCCCCTGAACTAAGCCAATATATCATGCATTTCTATCCACAATCCCTGGATCTCCCCCTAATATCAATGAACTCAACTCTAATATCCTAAAGAATCCTCCTATCAGGATCATTGTGGCGAATAGAAGACTGAGGGGCTAGAGGATTCCAAGGTGTGTCTAGCGCTATAGGTCCAGGAGGGGTAATAGGCTCTGGTGGCTAAGGTGCCACATAGAAGGTGCCTTAGAAGATCCTACCTTAGTTGCTCCAAGGTCTTTGTCTATGTCTGAATCTACCTCCTATCTTGATGCTCATTGCACCCAAAAACCACCAATCTTTAAGTATCCCATACGGTGAAGGGACCGATCATCATAGGTATTGACATGCATTAACTCCTTGAAGGCCTCATCCTCAAGTGATATACCATACCCTTTAAAAATATGGATCAGACCCATCCCGTAGGGTAAACACAGTCTCCTACTACTAGCTACCTCTTGCATCTATCAAAACATGATCTTGGCAAGTTCATAACAACCCCTTTGACCAAGGCAACCATCAACATCAACTCAATCTCTGTAAATGAAGTGGGATCATCTAGTCTTAGGCACCAAGATGAGCCCAATCACATGGTGTAGCAATCTCGATTGATAACTGATTTGCCTTCATTATTAAGTTTCCTCTACCATCCTCTCTCTCCATGATACATCTAAAGCCAGCTTCCTTGTCACTCTATCCATCTGCACTAGTTCTATGATGAGGAATGCCCCAAACACAAGCTATCATCTCATCAGAAATAGGGCTATGTATGCCTCCAACAATAGCTACCCACCTACCACCTCCTCTAGCTAAGGATCTATAAAACTCTCAAATAAGGTGGGGATAGTATCTCTCTCTCATAGAATAAAACTCCTTACAATATGTAGATCAGATCCATTGACCAATGGAAAAGCCCTCTTTATCAAAACACCCAAAATCAATCTACCTCCCATATGCGATCATGTGACCGGCCACTCTCTCAACCACGGGAGAGGGTGGAGGAGGCACACGAGCCTCCATCCTCGACTCAGGGTCATGCTGCACCTTTGAGCGCATCTCCCACTTCTTGAACCTTCCATGATGGGTCAAGTTCGCTTCTCCCAGTACACCAACATCTTCCTTGGCCCCATCACCCTCAGATTGGAATGAAATGCACAGGAATTGGATAGATGGAGGGCAAGGAACAAAGGGATTCATTGTTTGGGAAAGTTATAGTATCTGAAAAATTCCTTGTCCAGTTTGTTCTCAACTCTCTTCTATCACAGTTTACTCAATTTAAAATCTACTACAACACACATAAAGAATCCTGGTCAATGAATGAACTTATATCACAATGTGTGCAAAAGGAAGAGAGATTGAGACAAGAAGGGGTTCTAGTTATTCACATGATTTCTGAGAAGCGATCTAAAAGAAAGAAGGCAAAGAAAGGAAATAAAGGGTAGAACAATCCACCAAAGAAAGGTTCACATAAAGTGAGATATTTTTTCTATAATAAGAAGGAACATGTCAAGAAGGATTGCGAAAAAAGAAGGAAATGGTTTGAAAAGAAGGGTATTACCTTATCACTTGTTTGTTATGAAACCAATTAGGAGGTTTTTGGAGGGTTTTAGGAAAGAAAATCAAAGGAGTGGTGAGAAAATTACGACCACGGCCCAATCCTAGAAAATATAGAATCCATTGGTAAGTCAACTCATAAAAATGATCCTTGAGTCAACTCATCAATGAGTCAGCTCATGGTAAAAAATCATGAGTCAACTCAAGGCAGAGTCATAATAGAAAATTGATTTTTTCTTAGAAAGAGATAAAGGGGGTTTGATAAATGTTTCTAGGAGATTTAGAATGATAAAAAAGGAACGTATTTTCAATCAATTTAGGATTGATATAAGCAAGGATTTGGAGAAGACGAGAAGTCTAGTTAAAAGGATCTATGAGTCTAGTTTTCTTCTAATCATGCAAAATCTATCTTCACTAAAAGATTTAGTAAAGATATCTGCTAATTATCTATTAGTACAAACAAAATTAAGCAATACATTACCACTTTCTACTTGATCTCTTATGAAGTGATATCTTATTTCGATGTATTTACTTCTTGAATGTAGAACAAAATTATTAGATTAATTATACTAATATTATCACATCTTATAAAAATCTTGCTTAGTTTGATACCAAAATCTTTGAGTTATTGTTTAATCTATAAGATTGGAGTACAATAACTTTCAACTGCTATATATTCAACCTCAATCATAGATAGTGCAATCAAATTTTATTTCATACTAAATTAGGAGATTAAATTAACTCTAAGAAATTGATAAGTTCTACTTGTATTTTTTCTATCTAATTTATATCCAGCAAAATCAGTATTTGAATATATAATTAGTTTAATTGATGATTATCTAAAATACCACAATCTAATATCAATAGTGCTAGATAAATATCTAAGTATTCGTTAAATAGCTAATAAATATGGTTCCTTAGAATTTGATTAATATCTAGCAAACATATAAATACTGAATATAATGTTTGGTCTACTTATAGTAAGATAAAGTAAAGAACAAATGATACCTCTAAGCTTACAAGAGAGACTCATAGGCATGCCAAGTAATTTTGTGATCTCCATTCCAAACTTTTTGAGTATTTTTCTAGTATATTTTGCTTGGTTGATGAAGATTCTCTTTTTAGTTTACTTGATTTGGTGTTCAAGGAAGAAGTTTAACTCTTCTATCATGCTCATCTCGAACTTTCACTGCACTAACTTGACAAACTCTTAGCAAAAGATTTTATTAGTGGTACTAAAAATGATATCATCAACATATATTTGTACCATTAATAAGTCATTATTCTTTATTTTTTTAAAAAAGTGGTATCTATATTTTCTCTTGTAAAACCATTTTCAAGTAAAAATTTACTTAATTAATCATACCATATACATGGAGCTTGTTTTAAACCATATAAAGCTTTATACAATTTATAAGCATGATTTGGATAAGAATGATTTTCAAAACTAGGTGGTTATTCTACATAAACCTCTTCAGTTATGTATCTATTTAAAAATATTTTTTTAACATCAATTTGATATAGTTTAATATCCATAAAATAAGTAAATGTAAGTAATAACCTAATTACTTCCAATCTAGCTATAGGTATAAAATTTTCATCAAAATTAATGCCCTTTTCTTGATTATATCTTTTAGCAACTAGTTTAGCTTTATTTCTAGTGACAGTTCTATTTTCATCTAACTTATTTTTAAAGATCCATTTAGTACCAATTATTAAAAAATTAGGTGGTCTTTCGACTAAGATCCAAACTTTATTTTTTTCAAATTAATTTAGTTCTTCTTGCATTGCATTAATATTGTTAGGATCTTTTTCAGCTTCTTCTATACTTTTAGGTTCTATTTGAGATATAAAAGTTAAGTAGTCATAAATATTTTTAAGAGAAGATCAAGTTCTTATCCTTTTGATGGATCATCTATGATTAATTATTTTGGATGTCCATTGGCATATCTCAATTCCTTAGATAGATCATTTTATCTTAATGAAGTTCTCTTTTTTCTTCCTACTTCTTTTGATCATCTTCAGGGTCCTTGAAGGGTGCATCCTTTAGTGTTAAGGTTTTCATCCTTTGAAGACCTGCTTCATCATCCAATACTACATGGATAGATTCTTCAATAATAAGGGTTCTCTTATTGAAGACTCAATATGCCTTGCTAGATGTGAAGTATTCTAAAAATATATCCTTATCTGAATTGGCATCAAATTTTTTTAAATTATCTTTTTCATTATTTAGTATAAAATATCAACATCGAAAACATGAAAATATTTTATATTTGGTTTTTTCTTTTCAATATTTATAAGGTATTTTCTTTAAAATTATATAGATCAAAGTATAGACATACTATGTTGATAATTTCCAAAAGTATCTTAGGAGGTTGCTTTCACATAGCATGGTGCTTGCAATTTCTTTCAAAGTTTGATTTTTCCTTTCGACAACCTCATTTTATTAATGTTCTATGTGCAGAAAAATTATATTCAACTTTCTTTTCATTGTAAAAATTTTTAAAATCTTGGTTTTCAAATTCGGTTCTATGATTACTACTAATGCAAATAATTGAACTACCTTTTTTATTTAAAATCTTTTAATAAAATCTGGTAAATACTAAAAATATTTGTCCTTGTATGCAAAAAACATAATCTATTTAAAACAAGAAAAATCATCTACAATTACAAGACCATATTTCTTTCCTTCTAAACTAGTAGTTCTTGTGGGTCCAAACAAATCCATATGAATTAATTCTAAAGGTCTAGATATAGAAATTATGCCTTTTGATTTAAAAGAACTTTTTGTTTATTTTCTAAATTGGCATGCATCACAAATTTTGTTCTTTTTGAAATTGAGTTTGGTAATCCTTTAACAAAATCCTTTTTAATTAATTTAAAAAGTAAATGTATGCTAGCATGTTGTAATCTACGATGCCATAACAACTAGTCTCATTGACTTTGGCTTCTATTGTAACTAGACATTAACCATTTTATATAGGAAGATCATCAATATCTATCATATATATGTTTTCATGTCCATGTTCAATGAACATGATTTCATTATTATTGAGCCTAGAAATGATGCATAATGAAGATTCAAAAATAACTTTGAAACTTCTATTATAAAATTGACTAATACTAAGTTATGTTTTAAACCTTCTACAAGTATAACATTTTCTATAAAAGTAGAGGGCCTGATATAGATTTTACTGATTACAATGATCTTTTTTTTTCCATTGTTACCAAATATTACATTTTTTTCCATTTAGAGATTCAAGATATGTGAATTACTTTATATCCCTAGTGATGTATCTTGAGCAACCACTATCTACATACCAAAATTTTTTCTTCTTGGTTGTAAGACACACCTTCAAATGAAATCGAATAGAGATTTTAGATACCTAAACCATCTTGGACCCTTTTGGATTAGTAGTGGTGGTTTATTTTGGAACCCAAACCTTTTTAATATTATCTAACTTTTTATGATCACATAAATAGGCTTTTATAGCTTAATCTACAACAATAATAGTATATAATACTTGAAGATGCCAGAACAAAAAAAATTAAAATATTTTATTATTTTTATTGTTTGAAATCTAAGTCAGCTTTGTTAAAAATGGTTCTTTGACTTTTTAAAAGCATTTCAAGTTTTTTAGAGCTATAGTAAACTTTTCAATAAAAGATTTAACCTTCTTCATTTCTTCTTTCAAACTCTTATTTTTTGGATTAAGGTTTTATTCTTTTAATAGTTTTTCCTTTTCATTTGTTAAAATAAGTTTTTGTTTAGTTAAATCTTTATTTTCTTGAGTTAAAGTTTCATTTTCTTTTAAAAGCTATTGGCTCTACCTTGTGATTTTGATGACTAACAAAATATTCAGTACATATTTTGTACTAATGTTTAAATTGTAGTCATGAGTTTTCAGGAATCAAGCATCTCAAATTCTCAAAATTAGAGTATCATGGCATGCTTTGGAAGCAAAGCATTTTTTGTGATTTGAAAAGTCTTCTCCACTGAAAAAGGCCACAAAAGGGTTCAATTTTAGTTTACAAAAATTGCATTTAAGTTTCATTGAATATCTTTAAGTTTTTGGCTTGTTTGGCACTTATTTTGGAAATAGTAGAACCAAGTGTCGATACCTAGTAGCCCAAGTGTCGACACTTTAGCATTTGGCATGCAGAATTTTTTCACTGGCACGCCAAGTGTCGATACTTAGAACTCAAGTGTTGACACTTGAAACTCAAGTGTCAACACCTAGAATTCCAAGTGTCGACTCAAGGCCTGAGATTTTTGAAAATACAGAACTTGCCATTTAGAATATTTTCTGTGCAAGTGTCGACACCTAAACTCCAAGTGTCGACACCTGAAAGTTCAAGTGTCAATACCTGAAAATCAAGTGTCAACACTTGACAGCCAAGTATCGACACTCGGGTTCTGACAGCTCCAATGAATCTATTTTCTGATGACCATAACTGACTTTTTTCAATCCCTAATGGTTAGTTTTTGATCCCTAATGGTCTTAAACGGTTTTTTGGAAGTTTTTGATGTATTTATGCTTCACCAAACTCAGTCATGAAGCAAGAGAAGAAAGAGAAGCAAGAAAATATCCAAGAGACAAAGACATTCTTCAAGAACTCCACTTCCAAAAGCTAAAAAGGAGAGATTCCTCTAAAAAAGCCTACACTCCTTTCATTTCATCTTTCCAAAAGTGTTCTTGAGAAGATTCCAAAGTCAAGTCACATCAAGCAATCATCAAGAGCTTCAAAGATTCCTCATTCCACTCTAGAAGAGAGTTTGATTGTGTTTCAATTCTTGTATTATGAATTTATTATTGTTTGACCTAGCTTTCAAGGTTCTTGAAAGTAGGTTGTTGTGGTTGTTGATGAGTCAAAGGGACAAAACCAACTGTTGTTAACTTATGAGCCCGAAGACAAAATAAGTGTAAAAGTTGTTGGTAAGCCTAGGTGACAAAACCAACTTAGGTTTTGACTTGTGAACCTTGTAAAATAAGTCGGCTGTAATCCTTGTGAGATTATAGTGAAATTCCAAGGGTGGCTTGGGAAGTGGACATAAGTACTTGGTTTACACCGAACCACTATAAAACTTGTTGTTTCTATGTGTGATTGCTCTTCTTACTTCTTGCTTTAATTTTTTGCATTTAATTCATTGTCTTCTGTTGCATACCATTAGTTATTCACGTTGCTCACAAACACTTCAAAGACCCGGCATATAATTGCTTTAAATTTTTGAAAGACCCAATTCATCCCCCCTCTTGGACTCCATTTCTGGGTAACAAGTAGTATCAGAGTGTCGATACTCTCTTGTAGGTCCAACGATCTTAAGTAAAAGATTATGTCAGCCCCAATAGGAATAGATGTTGTTGAAGGTCAAGAATCAAACCGTCCCCCACTATTTAATGGCACAAATTATACTTATTGAAAAACTCGCATGCGCATTTTCATTCAAGCCATTGATTATAATCTTTGGAGGACTATTGTTAAAGGTCCTCATCAGCCAACTATTTTGATTAATAGCATTCCCACTCCCAAATTGGAAGATGATTGGAATGAGAATGACATTAAGCAAATATAGCTTAATGCTAAGGCCATGAATCTATTGTTTTGCTCTTTGGATCTGAGTGAATTCAATAAAATCTCAAATTATCTCTCGCAAAGAAAATATGGGACACACTTGAGGTTATCCATAAGGGTACACACCAAGTGAAAATAACTAAAGTTAACATGCTCATTCACACATATGAAATGTTCAAAATGGAACCCACTGAATCTATAAGTGAAATGTATACTAGGTTCACTAATATTGTGAATGGCATGAAAAGTTTAGGAAAGATTATATCTAATGGTGAACTTGTCAATAAACTCCTCAAGTCTCTTCCAGCTTTATGGGATGCAAAGGTGAGCTATAGAAGAAGCCAAAGACATCAACACTCTTCCTCTCGAGCAATTGTTGGGCTTATTGATGACATATGAGCTCTCATTAAAGCAAAAGAATGTGGATGTTGATAAGAAGAAGAAAGTTATTGCTTTCAAGTCCACCATAAGAGAGGAGTCAAGTGATGAGTCCGAAGAAGAAGATGATACGGCTCTTATTGTTAGAAAGTTTAGGAGGTTCATGAGAAAGAAGAAGTATAACTTCAAGAAGAAATCTCAAAAAGGAGAGCCTAGCAAAGAGAAGGACAAAAAGAAAGAGAAGAAACAGCCCACATGTTTTGAGTGCAAGAAATCAGGCCACTTCAAGATGGACTGCCCTCTACTTAAAAAGAGCAAAAGAAGATTAAGAAAGAAGGCTATAATGGCAACCTAGAGTATAGCGAGGACTCCAGTTCTAAGGAAGAATAGCAAGAGGTTGCAAACTTCTGTTTGATGGCCAATAATGATGAGGTATTATCTGAAATCGAAAATAAATTTACTTTTGATGAATTGCATGATGTTTTTGACGAATTAGTTATTGAATTTCAAAAACTAAAATCAAAGCATAAAGAATTAAAGAAGCAAAATCTGGTTTTGGCTAAAACAAATGACAAGTATTTAACTGAAAATGATTTCTTGCTTCAAGAAAACAAAAAGATAAAAGATAAAATTTGTCTTTTTCAAAAGGAAAAGGAAGATTTCAAAAAGAAAAACTCTTTTACTTTAACTAAAAATTTTACAAAACAAAATCAAGAAATTTTGCAAGAAAACAAGAAATACAAAGAAGAACTTGAAAAATTGAAATCCTTTATTGAAAAATTTACCTACAATTCTGAAAAACTGAATATGCTATTAAATAACCAAAGGGCTATTTTTAACAAAGCTGGTTTAGGTTTTAAAATTCAAAAATAGCAAAAATTCTTTAAGAATTTCTTTGTGCCTGTATCATCCTCTGTTACTTGCTATACTTGTGACATTGTTGGACATAAATCTTATTCATGCAACAAAAGGAATATAAGCAAAGTGAGAAAAGTTTGGGTTCCAAAAGAAACCACTACCACTAACCTTAAAGGACCCAAGATGATTTGGGTACCTAAAGTCTCCACCTGATTTATGTTGTAGGTGTGCCTTGCAACCAACCAAAGAAGAATATGGTATCTCAACAGCAGTTGCTCAAGGCACATGACTGGAGATGTGCAATAATTCTCTTCACTTGAATATCAAAATGATGGTAATGTTACTTTTGGTGATAATGGAAAGGACAAGATTATCAGAATCGGTAAAGTCCATATCACCTCCTCTTCTTATATTGATTATGTTTTATATGTTGATGGTTTAAAGCATAATTTACTTAGCATTAGTCAGTTTTGTGACAAAGATTTTAAAGTTATTTTTGAATCTTCTATGTGCATTGTTTCTAGTCTAGAAGATAATGGCATCAAGTTTATTGGTCATAGGCATGGCAATATTTATATGGTTGATCTTGATGATCTTCCTGTTCAAAATGATCAATGCCTAGTGGCAATGGAAGCCAAGATCAATGAAACTAGTTGGTTTTGGCATCATAGACTAGGACATGCTAGTATGCATTTGATTTCAAAACTTAGCAAAAAGAATTTGATAAAAGATTTGTCAAAACTTAGTTTTGAAAAAGACAAGATTTGTAGTGCTTGCCAACTTGAAAAACAAACCAAATTATCTTTTAAACTAAAAGGAGTAGTCTCTATATCTAGACCCTTAGAATTGCTTCATATGGACCTCTTTGGGCCAACTAGAACATCTAGTTTGGGAGGTAAAAGGTATGGTCCAGTTATTATAGACGATTTCTCACGTTTTACATGGATCATATTTTTAGCACACAAAGATGAAATGTTTTTTGCATTCATTAGATTTCATAAAAGAGTTTTAAATGAAAAAGGTGTTTCTATTGTATCTTTGAGAAGTGACCATGGAATTAAATTTAAAAATTCTGAGTTTGATAAGTTTTGAAGTGAAAATGGCATTCATCATAATTTTTCTTCACCTAGGATACGTCAATAAAATAGGATGGTAGAAAGAAAAAATAGAACTCTTGAAGAAATGGCACGCACCATGCTTTGTGAAAATGACCTACCTAGATATTTTTGGATGGAAGCCATAAACACTGCATGCAATGTTTTAAACAGTGTTTTAATCTGACATATTTTAAAGAAAATACCTTATAAGCTTTGAAAAGATAGAAAACCTTCAATAAAATATTTTCAAGTTTTTGGATGCCGTTGTTCATCTTAAATAATGGCAAGGATAATCTAAGTAAATTTAATGCCAAGTCAGATGAGGGTGTCCTTTTAGGCTACTCTACATCTAGCAAGGCATATAGGGTCTTCAACAGAAGGACACTTATTGTTGAAGAATCCATCCATGTTGTATTTGATGAAGCTAACCAAAAATCTTCTAGAAAAGAAGATATTCTTGACAATGAAACATGTATCAATAGAAATGAAGAAGTGAACAATAATGAAGAACCCACCAAGGAGAAGATGACAAGAAAGAGATCAAGCACAAGGAGATGAAAACACATCTACAATTAATTCTCTACCTAAAGAATGGAGGTATACTCATGGACACCCCAAAGAACTTATCATTGGTGATCCATCAAAAGGTGTAAGTACTCGCTCATCTCTTAGAAATATTTATGATTATCTAGCTTTTGTATTTCAAGTAGAATCTAAATCTATAGAAGAAGCTGAAAATGATTGCAATTGGATGAATGCTATGCAAGATGAACTTAATCAATTCAAAAGAAATAATATTTGGACTTTGGTAGATAGACCTTCTAATGTTTCAATAATTGGCATAAAATGGGTTTTTAGAAACAAACTTGATGAAAATGAAATTGTTACAAGAAATAAAGCTAGACTAGTTGCCAAATGATATAATCAGGAGGAAGGGATTGATTTTGATGAAACATTTGCTCCTATTGCTAGACTTGAGCAATTAGGCTATTGTTGGCTTTTGCTTGTTTTATGGATTTTAAATTATTTCAAATGGATATCAAAAGTGCCTTTTTGAATGGTTTTATCGAAGAAGAAATTTATGTTGAGCAACCATCTGGTTTTGAAAATCCTGATCTCCAAATAATGTTTTTAAACTTTATAAAGCTTTGTATGATTTGAAATAAGCTCCAAGAGCTTGGTATGATCGATTGAGTTCTTTCTTACTTAAAAATAATTTTACTAAAGGTAATGTAGATACTACTTTATTTTTGAAAAAGAAGAATGATGATCTCTTAGTAGTACAAGTCTATGTTGATGATATCATATTCGGTGCTACTAACAAATCTCTTTATCAAGAGTTTGCAAAGCTAATGCAGGGTGAGTTCGAGATGAGCATGATGGAGGAACTTAACTTCTTCCTCGAACTCTAGATAAAGCAAACAAAAGAGGGGATCTTCATCAACCAAGCCAAGTACACTAAAAAAATATTGAAGAAGTTTAGGATGGAGAACACCAAGCTATTAGGTACACCAATAAGCTCCTCTTGTAAGCTTGACAAAGATAAATCAGGTAAATCTGTTGACCAAAAACTTTATAGAGGAATGATTGGTTCATTGTTGTATCTAACTGCTAGTAGACCAGATATTATGTTCAGTGTTTGTATGTGTGCAAGATATCAGTCTACCCCTAAAGAGTCTCATGTTTTGGCTGTTAAACTCATACTTAGATATCTGTTTGGCACAATTGATATTGGTCTTTGGTACTCTATAGATTTTTCATTTGAATTGATTGCTTATTCTGATGCTGATTTTGTTTGGTGTAAACTTAATCGAAAAGTACTAGTGGAACCTGTCAGTTTCTTGGGGTTTATTTGATTTCATGGAGTAGCAAGAAATAGAATTTAGTTGCTCTATCTATAGCAGAAGTTGAATATATAGTAGCTAGAAGCTGTTGTGCTCAAATCCTATGGATCAAACAACAACTCGAAGATTTTGGCATAAAATTAATTAAGACACCCATAAGATGTGATAATACTAGTGCAATCAATCTAACTAAGAATCCTGTGCAACATTCAAGAAGTAAGCACATTGAAATAAGACATCACTTTATAAGAGATCATGTGCAAAACTCTAATATGGTGCTTGAATTTGTTTATACTGATAATCAACTAGCTGATGTGTTTACCAAACCCTGAGTGAAGAGAGATTTTGTATGATTAGAAGAGAGTTAAGTATCATTGACCCATTCTCTTGAACTCTCTCAACTTGTACTCTATCCAATTCATATTCACCAAAAATCACTTTCATTGAGTCCCAAATCTTTTCCTAAAGTTCCTTGATTTTTTGCATTTTTTTCTAAATTTTCTTGGATTTTTCTTGGCCAAGTGTCGACACTTGGGTTTTGGCAAAGTGTCGATACGTAACCAAGTATCGACACTTGACAAAATCTAAGTATCGGCAGTTGGGCAGAAAGCCCAGTTTTTTAGGGCATCACCGAACCATTCTTTTTTATTTTTCTTTCCCTCCGCTCATGCCCTAGTGGTCCCTCAACTGTCCGTAGACCTTGGAACAGTGATCTTTCACTCCTGCCCTCCTTCGTTTGGTAAATCTCATCACTTTTCCTCTTGTTTTTGTTTGATTTCCATTTTTCCACCGATTCCACATCGTTTTCCTGTGATTTGCCCTCTTTCCCACCGAAAATCTTTTTTTTCTTGGGTTTGTGTTTGGGTTCTTGGATTCTTTCCTCTTTTGGACCGTTTCCTCACTTTAAACTTCCGACTTTTACCTTGTTCTCCACGGATTTAATGTTGCATTGAAGGTTCTTGGCCGATTTCAACCCCATTTGGTTTATTTCCCCTTTGGACCAAACCCTAATTGTTTTTCTTCAAATCATTGTTGATTTAAATTAAAACCAAGCACTATTTTCTCTATCTTTTGCTCACTCTCTTGGCCGAAACCCCTGTTTTTGGTTCTTTCACTCATTTTTCCTCTTTTTCTTCTCTTCTTTTTGACTGTTCCATGTTCCATCTTTTGTTCCCTTAGCTGGTAGTTATGGGACCAAGGAAGAGGTTGGCTTATAAAAGAAAATTAGGTCAGACCTTAGCTGAAAGAAGAACCAAAGCTCGAGATGACATTCGTCAGCAGCAGCAGACTGAGCGGACTGTTCCCCCACCTTCTTCTTTAGCAGAGAGGGTTTCGGGGAAGATGATCACTGCGGGACGTCATGTGGATCTAGGATTTTTTATCGCCAGGGCTTCAGATTACATGAGATTCTTGAGTTTGCGGGTTTAGTCCCCTTCTGCACTATGATAGAGAGGTACTATCCCCACCTGATTAGAGAGTTCTACGGGAGTCTAGATTGCAGCAGGTTAGCCTGGCATGCCACAATCAGAGGATTCCGGATTCTAGTGGATGAGTTAGTACTGAGCAGGATATGGGATATTCCCCACTGAGGGATCGTGGCTTATTCTATTGATGACCGTGTGGAGGCCTATCAGTGCATTCTGGAGAGAGATGACGTTCATGGTGTGGCAGTAGTCACCGCGAACCAGCTTCCAATAAAGATGAGACTCCTCCATCATATCATTGCCCGCATTTTGCTCTCGAAGACAGGCTGATTCGACTTCATTACTGAGCAGGAGCTTATGCTCATGGTTTGTTTGTCTCGGAGGACTGCAGTTGACCTTTCGGCTTTCATGCTACTTTAGATGAGGGATGCAGCCAGTCAGCAGAGACACTGTTTGCCCTATGGCATGGGATTGACTCGCATTTTTCGTGCTTATGGTATACCCTTGGAGGAGGAGGCCTCCAAGTAGATTCTACATACTGATGTTTATGACGAGAGATCTTAACATCGCATGGGCTATAGGAGACAGGCTGGCAGATGGGTGTGCAGAGAGTCTGGTCAGGAGCCAGACGAGGAGGATGAGCTACGAGAGGCTAAGGCCGGGCCATTAGGACCATCAGATACACCTTCCACGGCAGCACCAGCAGCAGAGCCAGAGCCAGAGCCAATGACTCCACCAGCAGCTACACCTTCTGCAGCTCCTTCATCAGCTACTATTTCATCCTTTGAGGATTAAGCACGTCATCAGTTCATAGAGCTTCGGAGTGAGATGGTCGGACTGGGAGTCCGAACTACTCAGCTTTGGACTGAGATTGAGGGACTTCGTGCCCACACTTCTTAGCAGCTCACTGATGTTCGAAGGATGATGGAGGCAGAATTTACACGTATCAAAGGAGATGTTGAGAGCTTTATTGCCTTCAGGATCTTCTGGACCAGCTGATCCTCCTCCTCCTCCACTTGCTGATGACGACAGCGATCACCCAGATACTCATGATGGCACACATAGTGGTGATGGTGACGGGGATGGTGACAGAGGCATAGTTGATGGTGATGGTAGTGGTAGTTCAGATGGCAGTGTTAACCGAGCTGGGCAGTATGAGTTAGTCAGCCGAGAGTCTCAGACTCCAACTACTCCCATGATCCCTTTTCTAGCTGATCAGATTGTTTCTACTCCTGCTTTTGTGACACTTGATGATATTCTACCCCCCCATCAATCAGATCTTCTCGGGTTGTACCCGCTTGTGGACCTTCCACTAGGACTAGGAGCCATAGGATACTTGAGCCACCTAAAGCCCTAGTACCCAGGTCTAGGATTAGTGCCCCTATTTATTTTGAGCTTCCATCTGATGAGGAGTAGCCTCACAGATGTCTATCTTGTTGTTTGTTACTTTTATATCTTGTTGTATTACTTATCTTGACTGTTTTACTCATCTTATATCATGTTTCAGTATTGTTGTATCATTAACAATAATTTTTGGAGCTAAAAACTTGATTATATATATATATGTGTGTGTGTGTGTGTGTGTGTGTGTTTCTGTTATATTTGCATTTCAGTTTATGATCACTCTTGTATCAATTACGTGATGTATTGAACTATGTATTCTATGAAAAAGTTTATTTTCTTTATGTTACTCCCTACTCTATGCATTTGCTTTAATACCTATTGGATTTCTTGAACATCTAAACTTGTATCATGGTCTAATGCATTAATTTAGGGGGAGTTTACTCTCTTTTTATGTTGTATGTTGACAAAAAAGGGGAGTAGATATATTAACTTACAAGCATCTAAGCATTTTCTTCAATTTTGAAATGTCTCATACTTTAACTTTCTTAGGGGGAGAGAATTTTGATTTCCATATCTATTTACTATATCTCCTTCACTGAATTGCTATATATAAGTTTTAAAGTTCATATTTAAGGGATACATTGTCAAAATTGAATTTGAATGCTTATTTTACTTAAGGTTTTGTCATCATCAAAATGGGAGAGATTGTTAGCTCTACCCCGTGATTTTGATGATTAACAAAATGTTGAATACATATTTTGTACTAATGTTTAAATTGTAGTCATGAGTTTTCAGGAATCAAGCACCTCAAATTCTCAAAATTAGAGTATCATGGCATGCTTTGGAAGCAAAGCATTTTTTGTGATTTGAAAAGTCTTCTCCACTGAAAAAGGCCACAAAAGGGTTCAATTTTAGTTTACAAAAGCTTCATTTAAGTTTCATTGAATATCTTTAAGTTTTTGGCTTGTTTGGCACTTGTTTTGGAAATTGCAAACCAAGTGTCGACACTTGGGAGCCCAAGTATCGACACTTCAGCATTTGGCACGCAGAATTTTTCACTGGCATGCTAAGTGTCGATACTCAGAACTCAAGTGTCGACACCTGAAATTCAAGTGTCGACACCTAGAATTCCAAGTATCGACTCAAGGCCTGAGATTTTTGAAAATACAGAACTTGCCATCTAGAACATTTTCTGTGCCAAGTGTCGACACCTGAACTCCAAGTGTCGACCCTGAAAGTTCAAGTGTCGATACCTGAAAATCAAGTATCGATACCTGATAGCCAAGTGTCAACACATGATAGCCAAGTATCGACACTCAGGTTCTGACAGCTCCAACAGATCTATTTTTTGACAACCAGAACTAACTTTTTTCAGCCCCTAACAGCTAGTTTTTGATCCCTAACAGTCTTAAATAGTTTTTTGGAGGTTTTTGATGTATTTAAGCTTCACCAAACTCATTCATGAAGTAAGAGAAGAAAGAGAAAAAGAAATATCCAAGAGACAGACATTCTTCAAGAACTCCACTTCTAAATGCTAAAAAGGAGAGATTCCTTTGAAAAAGCCTACACTCCTCTCATTTCATCTTTCCAAAAGTGTTCTTAAGAAGATTCCAAAGTCAAGTCACATCAAGCAATCATCAAGAGATTCAAAGATTTCTCATTCCACTCTAGAAGAGAGCTTGATTGTGTTTCAATTCTTGTATTCTGAATTTATTATTGTTTAACCTAGCTTTCAAGATTCTTGAGAGTAGGTTGTTGTGGTTGTTGGTGAGCCAAAGGGACAAAACCGACAAGGGTTAACTTGTGAGCCCGAAGACAAAACAAGTGTAAAGGTTGTTGGTGAGCCTAAGTGACAAAACCAACTTAAGTTTTGACTTGTGAACCTTGTAAAACAAGTCAGCTATAATCCTTATGAGATTATAGTGGAATTCCCAAGGATGGCTTGGGGAGTGGACATAAGTGCTTGGTTTGCACCGAACCATTATAAGACTTGTTGTTTGTGTGTGTGATTGCTCTTCTTACTTCTTGCTTTAATTTTCTGCATTTCATTTATTGTCTTCTGTTGCATACCATTGAGTTATTCATGTTGCTCATAAACACTTCAAAGACCGGCACATAATTGCTTTAAATTTTTGAAAGACCCAATTCACCCCCTCTCTTGGGCTCCATTTATGGCAACAAAAGCTTTTCTTTTGCATTGGTTAATTCAAGAATTTGTTTCTTTACTTCCTTATTTTTCAACCTAAGCTTTTTGAAAGCATTCATAAGTTTAGAAAAAACATCTTGAAGTTCTTTAAAAGTAAAATCAATGTCAATTTCGGACCTACCTCTTCTTCATGGACCATGAAACATAGATTTGCAACTCTTGTGTTTCATCTTCAGAGATAGAGTCCTCGCTGTTGCTCCATGTTGCCAACATTATCTTTTTTTATATTTCTTTGAAACTTTCTTGAGGAGGGGATAGTCCATCTTGTAGTGTCCCAACTTCTTGCATTCAAAATAGATAGGCCACTCCTTTTCTTTCTCCTTCTCCTTTTTCTTGGTTCTTCTCTATAAGGTTTTTTTTTGTAGCCATGCTTCTTTTTTCTCATAAACCTTCTAAACTTCCTTGAGACAAGGGCCATGTTTTCATCTTCATCACCTTCATTCGAGTCATCACTAGCTTCTTTTTTTGTTATTGAGTTGACTTAAGGGTGATGGTTTTTTTTCTTCTCATTTTCTTCACTCTTTTACTTCAAGGCTAGCTTATAGATTGTAAATAAACCTAGGAGTTGCTTGAGAGGAAAAGTATTGAGATCTTTAGCCTCTTGGATGGCGATGACCTTTGCATCCCATGAAGTTGGAAGAAACCTAAGAATTTTGTTAACCAGCTTATGGTTAGTATAAGATTTACCTAAACTTTTCATGCTATCGATAATATTGGTAAATCTAGTATACATTTCAGTGATGATTTTACTAAGTTCCATCCTAAACATTTCATAAGTATGGACAAGCTTGTTAATTTTAGATTGTTTCACTTAATTAGTTCCCTCATGGGTAACTTTAAATATATCCTATATTTCTTTAGCTATAGTATATGTAGAGATTCTATTAAATTAATTAGGATCTAAAACATAATATAGAAGATTCATAGCTTTAGCATTCAATTCAACTAGTTTAATATCTTGCTCATCCAAATTATCTTCAAGCTTGGAAGTAGGAACACCATTAACCATGACTATGAGTGTTTGAGGTCCTTTGGTTATAGCCCTCCAAAGGTTATAATCAATAGCTTGAATGTAAATGTGCATGCATGTTTTTTAATATGTGTAATTTATTCTATTCAACAAAGGTGGATGGTTTGATGATTGCTCCTCGATAACACAAGCACCAAATTGGGCTGCCATTTAATCTTTAACTCTTGATCATTAGATCAAATCCATTAAGGACCAAGCTCTGATATAACCTATTGTCTAGCGAAGTAATCCAAGAAGGGGGTGAATTGAGTTTTTCAAGATTTTAAACAAATATGTGCTGAATTTAAAAACCAGTAAAGTATATGTGCAATAGTATATATGTACAAATTAAAGTTAAATACAAAGCTTATGAAGAGAAGTGGAAGAGGAGAGCAAGGTACAAAAAATATATAAAATTTTATAGTGGTTCGGTACATCCCAAGCACTTGTATCCACTTTTGAAGAGCCCTTTGCAAATTTCATTATAATCTCTCAAAGATTATAGCTAGTTTATTTTTTAGGCTCCTAAACCAAAATTTAGTCGGTTTTTCCTTAGGCTCACCAACCACAATCTTACAACAAGCAACCCTTGACTTACAATCTAGTTTCATGGCTTGGATCAGCCTATCCCTTATTTTCAATCCTCTTGAAATTCGAAATCCAAAAGCTCTCTATAAGAGCAAAAGAAAAGTTTATGAAGCTCTTAATGGAATCTCTGAGTTGTCTTCTTGTTGGAAAGCCACTAATGATTGCTTTGAAAGCTGGTGGTTGGAGTTTATAACATAATATTTAAGAACTTAGATTTTCTTTTGGAAGTTTGGTTCTAGAAGATCCTCTGTTAGAAGCATTTGTTTTCTTTTGGATTATCTTAGTTCTTCAATGAGTTTGGTAGAGAATAAAATCCTTGGAACCTTCAAAAGATAGTTTATGACCGTTTGTGAGTGAAAAACAGCAATTGAAACATTATATAAGCTTATGTATATTGCCATTATTGTACTTCAAGCTTCTGATGAGCCGACTCACCAGAAGCTTGATTTGGCTCATAGCTTGAATATGAAAAATTTAGCCTTTTGGATTTCCTACAACTACGATCATGAAGCTTGAGTCAATCCTTGAGTCGACTTACCAAAAACTTCAATCAGCTCACAAGTCTGTGCCAAAATTTCAGCCTCTTTGGATTTTTCTACAATTGCAACTCATGGAGCTTGAGTCGTTTCTTAAGTCAACCCTTGAATCGACTCACTAGTTTTTTGAGTTGACTCATGGTCTGTGATGGCTGAAACTTTGCATGCCGGTCATCTTTCTTATCTAGAACTTTTTTGGAGATCAACTCACCATTTTCTTGATCAACTCGTGGCCCGTGCCAATAAAAAAATGTGTGCCAAAACTTCAGTTTTAAAGTATTAACTTGATTTCTTCTATACCAACTTTCAAATATCCATTAGTTCATGATTTCTTTAGCTTTTCTACTTTGTAAAGACATCCAAAAATGTGAAACTTTCTTGGTTAAAGATTAATTAATTTAGCCCATCTTCTATTAAATTTATAGAGTTCTTGAAATATTAAGTTTAACACTTCAACAAAATATTAGTACCTCATATATACTCAAACATTTTGTTATTCATCAAAATCCAAGCCTGAGTCAACATACATTCTCAAATCTAGTTGGTTTTCAACAGGTTCAACAACCAAGACTTTTCCAAACTAAGTTACCCTGACTTAGTCAAATACAAATATCCAATTACGGGCTTTGACCAGCCTATAAATCTAAGTTTCTTCATCTGAGAAACTTGTTATAATATTGAGAGTATAAGAGTTAAGAATTTAAAGGTCAATAAATATAACTTTTGAAGCTTTGGAAGTCATTGAAATGGTTGCTATAAAGTGAAGACTTCCTTCTTTTTGTGCTTGAGTAAAGCTTGATTTGTAGTTTGATGAGGGTTCTCCTATAGTTGATTTGCTCAATTAATGCTATTAAGCTCTCAACAATTGAATCAAACTAATATAAGAAGGCTTTGAATGCTTTCTTTAATTCTCTTCTTCTTTCTCTTGTTTTCTCCTTTTTCTCTTTCAAAATTCTCAAAAGATTAATTCTTAGTTCAATTTTCTAGCTTAAATATGTCCAAAAATAATTTAAAGGCTTGAAAAGTTAGTTGGATAGCTTAAACTAGTTATTTCTAGCTTCTTTTTTTTTTGAAAAATTAGCCATTATACCATTAGAAGTTAGTAGAGTTGGCTCTTAAACTTCAATACTTCAGGTGTTAACTCATCTTTCCAAGGATCAACTCATCATCCATAGTTTCAAAATATAACTCTTTATCTTTTTAACTACGGTCACTCAAGAGTTGGCTTAGCTGTTATCAAGGTCGACTCTTCTTGAGGAGTCAACTTGTGAAACTTTGGAGTCGACTCGAGCTAGGGCATTTTTCTTTGCTGCTCTCTATCTATTACTCTAAGACATGTCTGGAGTCAGCTTATGAAATAGTGTAGTCAACTCATGTAGAGGAGTTGGCTCAATTTTAAAGTATTCCTTTATGTAGATTTTTGCCTAGCAACCTAATACCATTTTGGAGTCAACTCTTATTTTAGTGGAGTCGACTCTTTAGAGGAGCTGACTCATGATTTTTTAGAGTTGGCTTGAGTTCAAAGTATCATTTTCTATAGCTTTCTATCTAACACCCTGAGACTACTATAGAGTCAGCTCTTGTTTTAGTGGAGTTGACTCTTGTAGAGGAATCGATTCATGTTTTTCTGGAGTTGGCTTACGAACTATGAAGTTTGAATAGTAGAGTATGCTAGAACTAGCTCTTTGTGTATCAGGATTGGCTCTAAGACTATTTCACTTGATGAACAACTTTTCTTTGGCTAGTTTTGAAAAGCTTTTTCTTGATGATTTGTACAACCTATGAGCATGTAGAATTTTCTCGTACAAGCACTGTTGCCAAAAGGCCAACCCAAGAGGGGGGTGAATTGGGTTTGAAAACTTTTTTACAAATATGTGCCTTTTTGAAATCTTTGTGTGGTGAGTGAAGTGTATCAAATGTTAAGTGCGGAAGCAAATAAATAAACATAAATAAAGAAATCACAAACACCACGAATTTATAGTGGTTCGGAGCAACCCAGCTCCTACGTCCATTACCTAAGGTATCACTTGAGATTTTCACTATATTCACAATGGAATACAGCTGGTTTATTTTACACCAGGCTCACAAACCAAAACCCAATACAATATTAGTTTTTTTGGGCTCATTAACAACCCTAACTTGATTTTCAAGGCTCACCAAAAATCTAAAAATAATCCTCAAGCTATAGCCCTTGCTGTACTTGGAACAACTCAAAATAGAGTTACAAAAGAAGCAACACTAAAGACAAACCAAACTTTGTCGGATGGTTACAGTTGAAGCTCTTTGTAAAGCCTTCTTGATTACTTTTTCAATGCTCTTTAAGGCTTTCAAACTTCTCTAATTATTGACTCAAGAAATTGATTGGAAGTTGGTAAAGACTTGAGTTCTTTCTTGAATGCTCTTTGGAATATTTAATACCCTCATTACTATTTTTCAAAACTTGTTCAAATCCATCATTTATAGTCTTTTGAACTGATTCCAAGTAAATATGACCGTTGGAATACCTTGGAAGTCAAAATCTAGCCATCGTAAGACTTTTTGGATTCAAAAATTTCATTCTAGAACTAGCTGTTATACTTCAAAAACTAGGATTCGAGTCGGCTCGGATGGGTCGAGTCGGCTCAGATGCTCAAACAGGTAAAAACTAAACTTTGGTCGAGTCGACTCTCTTCAATTGAGTCGGCTCAAATGATTGGTCTCTCAGAACTGAATTTCACTTACTCTGGAAGAGTCCCCTCAATTCTTCAATGAGTCGGCTTGGTTGGCAAGTTTCTTAAAACTAAATTTTACTTACTCTTGAGGAGTCAGCTTGGATTGTTATTGAGTCGGCTCGGTTGACTAGTTTCTCAAAACTAAATTTTAGCTACTCTGGACAGGTTGGCTTTAGTTTCATTAAGTCGGCTTGGTTGACTGTGTATCAGAAACTCTTGTGCCGTGCCAAGACAATGTATCAACTCTATTCCTTGAGTTGGCTCGAGTGATATTTGTCCAAAGCTTTCAAACTTCTTCCAACATCTTCCAAACAACTTCAACCTTCTTCTAAACCTAATCTAAGTAATTTAAACTTAAAATTACATAGAATTGGCCTCTTTTTTATGAATACATAAATAAATTTTCTTTGGGCTCTTTAATACATAGAACTTTTTCTGAGAAACTTGATACACTACAATAATTTCATAATTGTAGGGAGAATGATTGTGCATTTGGATCATCCTACAAAAACTTCTTAAATATTCTAGAAGAGTCAGTATCAAATACATGCTCCAATATTTTGTTATCATCAAAATCATTCCAGGATCAACAATCTCCTCCTTTTTGATGATGACAAAATACTGGGCATGGAAATAAATATCTTTACATTTTAAATGAATCAGAGTTAATGCTA